>OZ043925.1:8438069-9883791 GCA_964056405.1 Acronicta alni | reverse complement strand
GAAGTAATGTCGAATGTCTGTCGGGGCTGGTCCGCTCTTACTGTCAGTCTTTTTCTGTTTAATTATTATTTATTGAACATTGAAAGAGCTTTTTTTATAGTACGAAAAATCATCGTGGATCATCCGCTCCCGGGGATGGGGTGGTCGTCCGCCGGCAGCAAGGTATCTCGAACTCGTACCTACCGGCTAAAAACCGCACTTACGAAGGTAACTCTACTAGCGTTACTAGCAACTCTATATATATAGAGGTATAGCAAGTGAAGACTTGCTATACCTAGAGTCCTAGCCATGGGATCCGTGAAATGCGACACGACCATCTCAGGCTGTGGTCCAGCTGTTATGGACCCCTTCAATCACCGAGGCCTAACATTGAATGACCTATTCAGAACATGAACTATCCAGAATAAAATAGTAAACTAAGAATAACACTGTTATTATAATTCATTTTTAAAGGAATGTCTATGGAATTCTTTTTGGAACCGTGCAACTAGTTTTCACTTTACAAAAGTATTATTTCAATGGTCTAATTGAAATTTGACTTTGAGAATTGTATCTCCTAAATCATGTCAACCATTCATGCAACTGGATGAAAAGAGCCGAAGATCGCGCTCAGTAACGTTCATTAACAGAGACCTATGTACAGCAGTGGATGAAGACTGGCTGATGATGATGAGGATGATGAAACCCTGTAAGTAAAGGTAATCTAAAAACTCAGATAGTCCCGTCTCTTTTTGTGATATGCCATTAGAGGGTGACAGATATATTCGGAACCTGGGTATAACCGACCCGAGAGAGACGAGATGGACGGACGACCTAGTAGTAGTGGATGCAGGCGGCATATAACCTGTCCTTGTGGAAGTCTATGGGGGAGGCCTTTGTTCAGCAGTGGACCTATTGTGGCTATGATGATCACAAACCCTAATTACGTTGTATTTCTACTTAAAATCTAAAAAGGTCGCATTCAACATAAAAATCAACATCGTTTTATCAAGCTGAGCTTTGAAATTAAGATTTTTTTTAGAAACTTGCTCATTTTTACTGTCGATTATTTCAATAAAAGATTTATATAATATTTTTAAGCTGAAAATCATTATAGGTTCGAAAAACGAAATCAATCAGTTGGTAGATCTAGATAATTATATAAGAGAAGTATTGTTATTCAGCCCATCAATTGGCGCCGTGGTCAATGGTGCAGCGATCGGCTCCTGCGCTACAGAATGTGGGTTCGATTCCCACACGGAACAAATATTTTTATGACCTACCTATACTTAGGTACTTTTTCTGGGTCTAGATATTTGTGTAAGTATGTGAAATTTGTGTTGTTTTAAAAAGCACCCACGAGAAATTCTTTCAAAGGAGAAATGTGTAAGGGATAAGCCAATGTTTTTTTAAAATCCCTTAATGTTACCTATCTACAAAACTAATCTCTAATCTTATTTCCTATACTGACATGACATTGAGCTGCTAAATAGACACGTAACTATGTTTTTATCTATAAACCTTTTTGTTGTTGACAAAAATACGATGTTACAAATGTTTTATCGCAGTTAAAACTTCTTGCTCATTTACCTATCTAATGTTTACATCTTTGGCTGGCAACCTATAATGATGTAAGATTCTACGATTTTTTTATTGCAAAATCTCGTTATTTTGATAACAATACATTATAATTAAGTTATTAATGAAAAATGTTATTATAAAAGTGTTGTTTATTATGTATTTGGGTTTAGGTATAAATAATAATATACACATGTATAATTTTATACTTATACCAAACCACGGTAATATTATAACCGAACCCATGTATAATGTAGGTATGTATGTAATTTGAATGTTCACTTGGATGTGAATATAATGATGATGTCACCTATTTTATATTGATTTTATTGTTTTAATTCGGGAGTCGGAAATACCTACCGTATATTTCATGTGAACATACAACTTACATAAGTGATTTTCGCAAATAGTAGGTATCTATTTATATGATACGAATTTTGACTGACACGTTTGGTACAGCGGCTGAGGGAACGTCTTCTGCATCACGGGTTGTGGGTCCGATACGGAACAAATATGTTTAAGATCTACATGTAGTTCCGAGTCTCGCTGTTTGTGTATGATGAAAGTTTGTGTTTGTAAACGCACCCACGATACAACGTAACGTTGCTTTATAAAAAAGGAAAAGAAATATACATAAAAACACAAAAGTGATTTAGAAATGTAACTATATAGTTGTTAGAATAATTATTTTAGCGGCAATAACTAAGAGTGCTCAAATTCCTTTTAGCTCTAGACTAAGTACGTTCCATGTAGGTACGGTGAGCAACGAAAGTCGCGAATACAGCTAAATTTTGAAAACGTCACAGCTCCAAAAGAGGTTTTTTTTATTATGGTAACCTAAATATTTAATGGTCATTTATGCAATTATTTCGCATAACCATCACAGGTCAGTAACTTCATACTTATTAAAAATCATATTGAAGATTACATGTTCAGCGACTTTCGTTGCTGACTGTACCTAACTATTTCGTGACATTGCACTTAATACCGCCAAATTCTGTTTTGTCGAGGACGACGGTTGGGTTTTTCCGCGGTGACTGGTTTTAGAATTATCTAGTCACTAGAGGCTTTAAGTTCCGCGTCCGTTGCCGAGTAGACAGTTGCTAAGTCTCCAGGTTTCTGCGGAATGTCCTGAACACAATAGTTTATGATTGAATGATAAGTTTTTTTTATTATTTTGGACATTTTAACTCAGCACGGTCTGGTCCCAAACTAAGCAGAGTTTGTAGGTACTATGGGTACTAGACAATGGATATACCTACCTAATACATACTTATCTTATAACACATAAGAAACACCAGACAAACACATAAACTCCTAAGGGTCGTAGCGTGATGTAATAACCCTGTAACCTTCCTCGATAAATGGTCTATCCATCACAAAAATATTTATTAAATTCAAACCAGTAGTTCCCGAGATTAGCGGGTTCAACCAAACAAACAAACTCCTCAACTGCATATTATATGTATAGTATAGATGATAGATAACTTACCCGCCTTTGGTACATATACCTCCTCTGGAATCCATGATGGAGTCGTGATGCATCACGTAGCCTTACGAAAGGACAAGTCTAAGGTCAATTTTTGGCCGGAGGAATATCAAATAGATATGGTGTTAGAACTGAATATACAGAAGCTCAAAAAGCACTAATTTGTTTAGAAATAAGTAGGTATCTATTTCAAGTAGAAACCTCCTTATCTTTATAACAAAAAAACGTTTATTTATGTATACCTAGCTACAAATTAAAATGTCAATACGTTTACGCGGTATAGCGGTCAAATTTCATGCCATAACTCGCGTATTTCTTCTATTTGAAAATCCGTTCCAAATTCATATTTGGGTCCTGATTTCATGGACATAATAGTTGGCAACACTAACGTCGGGGACTCGACCGGCCGGCCGGCGCAGGAATGCAGCTAGCCAGCATTAATTCCGCCATGATTTATGTGGACCCGGCCTTATCCACTATTTACTCAGACAAAACGCTCTGCTATCGACAGCTTTATATAAATTGCAAATTAAATATCTAATGGCTGTTTGGAATTCCAGGCTTTTTGTTTAGTTTCTTTATGAGCATCGATCGTCAATTTAATTGAATTGTGTTTTATTTAAATTGACATCACGCCGATATTCCCCGAAGTGGTGTACTAATGCAGTTCACTCATAATTGTCGTTAGCCGGACACAAATCCAAACTCCGAGCTGCTATTGACAATCTCATAGAAAAACAACTACAACACTTAGCTCTATCTGGGCATCAAACCCAGGACCTCTAGCATAGCAGTCGCGTTTGCAACCACTAGACTAAGGAGGCAGTTATTTAATGACCTATATATTAGTCTGGGGATGAGCCGTATTATGTTTTGTAAACTAATGTGTGAATTGGTAAATTGAAATAACCTACAGCGTATTAATTTTGTATGTGTTCTTTCATTCACAATTATTTAACATAACATACGAATACATTTAAAATAAATACAAACATATTTGATGTTATACTATCCAAGGTAAAGGAAAGAGATAAGAATTAGGTACATATTTAAGTAACTTAAAGTCACCATAACATAAAGATCTAAGTTTAAAAAAAAAACTAAACTAACTAAATTAACTTTTACCCTGTATCGTGGGTGCGTTTACAAACACAAACTTTCACATACACAAACACCCAGCTTCGGATCACCTGTAGATCAAAATGAATACAATAATGCCCAAACCGCAAACATGAATTTTAATTTGATTATTATTTAAAAATCATTGTTCTATTAATTAGGTCATTGGCAATAACCGATGTAAATAAATACTCGCGCACAATATACACACACTCTAAACGCCTTTAATAACATTCTTAGCAATTATTTTCTTTTGCATATTTTCATCGATGATATTTACGAAATATATAGGAGTCAGAATACTTATACATAAGAGTTATAGACTATAAAGTTCGTTTGAAAATAATTAAAAAGAACTTAGGTACTTGTCCGACGACGTGTCGTGCCGTGTCGGCTGTAGTGCCACTGGTTGCGGGTTCGATTCCCGCACGCAACAAATATTTGTTATGGCCTAAAGGTTCCGGGTCTGGGTGTTTAGTGTGTGTGAGAGAGAATTCGTGTTAGAAAATGGACCCACGGTACAGGAGACAATCTTACACTAAGATTTCTCAGTATCGGGTAACTTTAAGACTTTTAGCAGCACACAATAATTAATATGTATTCAGGTTTAGAGCGTACCCACGCTATCTATAAGTAAAATGTCATTTTCAGACATAGGATTACTGATTGATTGACTGATTCTGGTCAACGTATTGTAGTGTACGGTAATAGGCTCGAACCTTATTTTAAGGGACGTAAACATACCGACGAACTGTAGGTGCGGTGCACCTCTGCCTAACCATTCGTGGAATACGGGCGTGATGATACCTATGTCCATATTGCTTGTAATTTCGCTGACTGAGAACACGTCTAGTGGAGTTGGCGCAGTAAATGATGAAAGCCTAAATCTGATAGTTTCCACATTTGTAACGAATTACGAAATAATTATTGCTATATACATCAGTATACATATAGTAGGAGCTTGTTTATTATACATAAAAATCAAAAATATCTCATAGGTTTTTGTAGCACTTCGGTTTTAAGCTTAATTATTTCATGTTGCAAAAAATATTGCTATAAGCACAATAGTCGTCCAAACTAAATGTATTAGTGCGTCGGTCAACGCAAGCAAATTAATAAATGAATACCATATCCGAGAGCAGTAGCCGCGGCGACGACCAGGCGGCCGCACACCTGCGTCTGCGCATCTCAACCGACCCACGTTAATACCTACCTTATCCGTAAAGCATAAAGCTTCAAAATCCAACGGACCGACTAAAATCCCTCATTACGAATCACGGATGTAACAAACAAACTATACAAAACACTGTAGTCTCTACCTTTACAGCAAAGTTGGATTTTACGGCCAATGCATGACTATAAAGATTCCTTTGCCGGAGAAATATGGTCATTTTTTATTTAAAGTAAAAGTTAACGAGAAACCTACTAAAGCTTAAACAAAGAAGGCTTTATTTTCTGATGCCTTATTAACTGAGAATACAGATAACCTTAGTAAGTTATATATAAAAGAAAAAACGTAGTAATATTATATTAAATTTCATACATTGAACTTTCTTTCCTCGAAATTGAATACTATTTCTAAATGTTTAATATTAGTTTTCTAATTTAAAACTAGATGGCGCTGTATGAAAGAACGTTTGATCCAGCGTGATTTTATTTTATTTCTTGTTGCAATAAACTGTTATTCATATCAAATGTCATTTATCTGAATAATAATATGATAATTAAAAATAAACTTTTATCAAAAACTTTGTCCCAGTTAAGATTATTAT
Organism: Acronicta alni; assembly: GCA_964056405.1. Taxonomy (NCBI): domain Eukaryota; kingdom Metazoa; phylum Arthropoda; class Insecta; order Lepidoptera; family Noctuidae; genus Acronicta; species Acronicta alni. The sequence continues at coordinate 9,877,854 of OZ043925.1, read as the reverse complement.
ATTAGAAGGAAAAGTTCTAAATCGCACAATCAAAGTTTTTTGGCCAGTTACTATATAAACAAAACTTCATGTAAAAAAATGAGGGTTCCGATCAGTTCAGTCATCGGGGTTACTCACAGAGTTCTTGTAGCTCATCTCACCCTGTGGAAAGTCCCCGGAGATAGGGCGGAAAGCGCCACATCGTGGAGATGTAGGCCGGGTCGGCTGCGTAGGGCAGGTCACCTGTGCGCGGCTGTACCCGTGCGTTGTTCAGAGCAAAGAGAATATTGACAAGGCAACTTGGCCTAACCAAATGGGGCTTACTCGATCTGGAACCTCACTTTTATGGCACGTTCACATTTGATGACTATTTTACGTCAATTTTTGAGCCAGTTCATTCCTGACCCACTTTAGCGTGCAGACTGCGCGTTAAAAAAATTTAGTTAAGTTAAAAACTATTTAAACGGTTGCAGAACGGAAGTGACTTGTTTCTAGTCACGTCATTGACTGACAATGCCCTTTCTTTCGTTCTGCGAAACGTAAATAAAGCTTATTATGCATTTAAATTTGCATTTTCATGAATCTCTGTAACACTTTCATTAAAATTAAAATACTTACCTACAGGACAATCGTTTCGCAAATAGCTTGAGATCCTAAAGAAAAAATTAAAATTTTTATCATATCCAGATAAGAATTAATTTTGTTAATAAAATATACTCATTACCATAATTAGGTGATGATGAGACTTTTTATAGAATTTTTAAATTATAGCCAAATATAAAAATGCCTCCAGAGAGATTTGAACTCTCGACCCCTGGTTTACAAGACCAGTGCTCTAACCCCTGAGCTATGGAGGCTACAGCGTGGAGCTCGTAATTTGTGTTTGGTTGTAGACGGGCAGCAACTGTATACACAATGCTTGCGTGTTTCAAGACCTCATTAACAATGGACGATCTATTGTCAATAGTGCCTGTGTTAGTAAATAAGTTGTCCTGAAGCAAATAAATGTTTGCTGTTACTAAGCCAATACCAATAATAATTACAAAAATCTGTATTTTTAACCGACAAAACAACAAAGGAGGCTCTACGTCCTTCTGTAGATAGGTATGTTCACTGATTTTCGTCAATTGTGGGTCAATTTTAATGTGAATATTTATAGTAAATGTATATTTAAATATTACCTTATGTATATTTTCTTTGTTTTCCGGTTCGGGTTCATTGCCCTTGCTGGAAAAGAAGAAGCAACAGTAAAAAAGGTTTTAAATTGGCATTACATATTGAATGATTAGCTTAAATGCCTCTACTTTAACATTAGTCATATCTATTTATAAGTCGCGGTAAATTGCTGATGTGGTAGAACAGCATTTTAATATCGTCTCCAAATTATGCGCTTACGCACGCCGTTTACACAACTTTACGTAAATGTGTATTTGTGCTTATCTTCTAACTGATGAATATAAATAACTTTGGAATTTAACTCTCAGGGCTACCACTCTAATGAATAAAGCAAGGACGTTCTCGATTATATTGCATAATTAAATACAGAATTTACTTGTTCCACAATCTGTTTGACTAATCAGTACATACTTGTATTGATTAAGGAATTGCTCGTACTTTGATTAGGTTTTGTTATGTAGATGTGATTAGATGCATATCTAACGATCTACTATCGGATTTAAAACTATTTTTTGTAGGAATTAAAATACAAACAATACTACGTTTTAGGTAAATAAGATTATCATTCCATAATACATATATACCTACTTCGTTTAGAGACTAACAGGAGATACGTATAAATCAAATAAAGCCTCCTAGTCGGTTAAAAAAGGCAGTTAACATTTATGTAATTTAATTTAATAAAAACAGAACATTATAGTACAGTGTGGTATTAAATTCTTCATATAACCAGTTAACGCCGTCGGAATATACGCAGTGTAAAACATTTTAACGCAAAATTAAGTTGTCACAGTTCAAAACCGTTAATTAACGGTTAATTCCCTTCCTGTACACTCTCACATTACCAGAGGATGTTTCGCAAAAAACCTACAAAACTGTGTTAAATCCGTTCAGGTGAGGTTTAAAACACATGTGAGCTTGTCACCGGTGGCATTTAGCAGATCGCCAGATGTCGAGCGGATCAGCGGACACGGGCCAAATGCGGCGAACTGGAGCAACCGACGCCAAGCTGAGATATAATCACTTTGCATACCGCCACCTAAAATGGCAAGCACTAGTTGCGTCCCCTACTACTAATCACTTACTCTAATTTAAAATGAAATACGCTTCCTTGATTTGTTTTAAACTGCTGTTTGTGAAGACATAAGGTTTTTTTGGATGAAGCCTCGCTCATGCTGCATAGTTCATCTTGTGTACAGACGCCAGCAGGTCAAGCTATCCAAAACTGTCAAATTTTTCCAATTGAATATGAACCTTATTGCTTTTTATTAAAGTTGAAAATCAATCAAAGAAATTTGACAGATTGTGGTAGCTTGATGTGCTGGCCTCTGTACCACCGCATTGCCATAGTCTACCGCTAAGCAATAATGGCGTAGGATGGCCTCCAATGAGATAAACGGATGATGTAGTAAAGGTTGCTGGAAGGCGTCGAATGCAGGCGGCATATAACCGGTCCTTATGGAAGTCTATTGGAGAGCCGTTTGTTCAGCAGTGGACCTCTTGTGGTTGATATGATACTTAATGATGAAGCAATAATGTCAACATTACTATATTACAGTTTGAAATGCAGTGTAGCCAGTGAAATGACTGCACATCAGAGGGTCTACTCCCTATTTCCGTCAACGAAGTTACGAGCCGTTCGAAAGTTCTCCGAAACTTCGGAGGCCGATAAAACAAGTGACAAATTCAGTTTTTCTAACGGGTAAAAACACATCGAGGGTAGGTACAACTGTCAAATTGTGTTGTCATTCATTCTTAGTTCGGGCCTCATCCGGATTCGGAATCATCCGTCCGTAGGTGATACGGAGTAGGAAGCGCCCGTAACGAAGGTCGAAACTACGGACTTCGTGCTTAGGGAGTAGACCCCCTGAGGTCTCATGATGACAACGTGCAAGTGATAGCATTAGTATTGCATACTCTATAGGTTGTGGTTGCTGCTTACCATCAGGCGGCCTGTAGATATAGACCAGGTACCTGTTTGTCTTCTCTCATCTTTTCACACAGCAAAATATCTATATATTTCTTCAAATTTCTCAGTTATATTGATCGGTAAAACATCAAAATACTTGTGGCCAACTCTCGTCATAATAGGAGTTGACCATGTAACATTTAAATTAGTATTTGCTAGTTAATTACTACTTATACTCTTTAAAGACACAAATACTATACTACATCATGATGATGAGTCCAAATGCTCATGAAGGTTCGCAACGCAATATGATTTAATTTCGAAAACTCTTGGTAATACGGCAAACTGTTAAGCTATTAGACAGGAAAAATAGATTAGAATAATTAAGTGACTTTTCATTAATCTCGCCTTACATAGGCAATAGCAAATCACGGATTAGCTGTCCTTTACAGTGTAAAAAAACTAATACTAACAACATCTGTGGTCCCGAAGCGAGACTATTATATTGATTATTCCTATGCTCTTATTAGGAAATAAGTAATGTCGAACAGTTTTTCATTTGTCAGGCTTTGAATGGATTTGATATATGGAGGTAACTTACCGACACTACGAAAACAGAAGGAATATACGATTATAGATTTGAACTATTGACTGTATTCGATCAAAATTAATTGGTAATGTGTGAATCTGAATGAAGGTACTTTGTGCAGACTATAAAGAAGAGGAAATACAGGATGTTTGGTAGAACGTTGAACATACGGAAATGGTGGTTAGTTGGGGTCATCTGCTACCCACTGGGCCCAAATTATTTAACCTTGGCCGCACCGTTTTTTTTTATTTTTTTTTATTTCACAGAAAATTACCAGTTTTTTTTTTAATGCAAGTCAAAGTTATGCGTCGTATTTTTTACATCTTTTTGTACTTACCTTTAAAGACTCATAACTTTTTTCCCATTAAAATCTGTACCAAACAATACTTTTATGAGTCTGCTACAATTAGACATTAATACAAAACAACATCCTGCCTGTTTTACCCGTCACAAGTAAAGATATTCGAATTTAAAGTTAAAAAAAACTGGTAATTTTCTGTGAAATTAAAAAAAGTTAAAATAAAAACGGTGCGGCCAAGGTCAAATAATTTGGGCCGAGTGGGTAGCAGATGACCCCAACTAACCACCATTTTCGTATGTTCAACGTTCTACCAAACACCCTGTATACTTAAATGGTAATAATAAAAAGTTCAATAATTTGTTTGTTGCTTTTCTTTTTGTGTGAATGCATAGTAACATTATCATCAGTCCACAGTCTATTGTTGGGCCACCAGTCATCTATAAAATGCTTCTTTTTTAAGTTTTTGATAGATCCTAACACATTACCTTAGATTTAAATGCATGTGTATACATTTAACACTATAGTAAATCGCACTTATAAATGTGCAGACCAGGAATAACTGTATTCGGACTCTCATCATCATATCAGACTATTGGCGCCCACTGCTGAACGTAGGCCTCTCCCAAAGAGCGCCAACCATCCCGGTCTTGGGCAGCCCGCATCCATCCGCTGTCAGCCACCTTCTTCAAATCGTCTGTTCATCGTGTGACAAACATAGTGTGGGACTCCCTGCGACACGACACGACATGATTCGGACTCTAGTACTAGTCGTATATATTTAGGACACAGTAAGACAGGACCTCCTCAGTCCCAACGAATCCCATGGTTAAGGCAAGGGAAGGTAAGTGCAGGTTTAGTTGGTACGAGTCTGACACACTGGCACCTCCCTAGGAAACACACGATCCGTGTATATATGAAGACATGTATGTTAGTAGATTTCCTATACAGAAAAAAGCCGTCTTCTGTTCGGTAACCACTGCTAGTAACGTCTCGGTCCATGTTAAATTATTTTGCACAATCGTATTTTTAAAATGTTACGGTAAATCGCGTGCACCGTGCGCTGGCGTCGCGGATGCCGCTACCAGCATCTATCTAATTGCTAAATTGTTCCTATCTTTCACAATATTCCATCTTAATTATAACCACTGAAATTGTGCGTGTAATCGCAAATCGCCAATAAAAATAAAGAAACTTGTTCCATCGACATAAACATTTTTGATACTGGTAAGTGGCGAGAGGTCAACGCTACTTCAGTAGTCACTATATTCGGGTTTACCAAATTGGAAAACTGAACTATTCCTTTATTAAGTTTGTTAAATGCGAGAATCTATCTATCGAAAACATTAACGCGTTCAGAAATTGTAATGATGATGTACCGTATGTAGCATACTTTACTCATATTCTAAAAATGTAATACCTATTTGATTGAATTTGACCGTTATTTCGGTATTTGAATCAGTAGGTACCTACGCTTATATAAAATCAATAATATGATATAAAAGTTATAGATATATGGCCATATATCTACATATTTACTACTTCGTTTAGTAAAATCTTATCTAAATGTCAGATATTTACGTAAACTCCATAAAGTTTTCTATTTAGTTTATTGCGGATTAGACGGCGCTATCTAAATATTTATTTCTTGAACGATATATTTAACGACAATGGGATCGATCTAAAAAGTGTAAAAGTACCGTAAACAGTTCTTGGAAATTGGTAGCAAACGGAACTTTCTCCGGTAAAGTACGGCGCATGCGCTTACAATGTTAATAAAACACCTATCGGTGAATTGCGTCGGTTCGGAAATTGGCCATCATTACGTTGACCGCTTACGGCAGCGCCGGCGGCGGCACGTCCCCTGTACCGCAAACCAATAATTTACTATAACGCACCGGTAATGTGCTCGGTGCTCTTGATTTTTAGGGTTCAGTGGCCGTACAATACTGTTTTTATCTCAAATTTGTGCCTAGAGGCGGGCACGCCCCAATGAGCTGGTTAACAGTTTTTGCGAATTCGCGTTACGTCTTGTAAATTATAGATCATTATGTTACATCCTAATTTTCTTAACAGTCTATTATTGTTGACACTATTGAAATAAAGGCTTTCTGCCTGCTTATTTCTGCTTGCTTTGCAAATGGGCGCTTTATGTTATTAGATATTATATTATTCACATTAGAAAATTACCGAGTATCTGCTATGATTTCTTCATAGAGGAATGCTTCGAAATAATTGTATCGTCGCTTATCTCGTGCCGAAAGTATGGCTAAAGACGACATATTACGACGACAATATTTTCTCGAGACACGCATGATAGCCACCAGGTCAGAAAACAATATCTGAGACCAAAACAAATTATGTATAACACAAACGGAACTCAGAGCTCTTAAAGTAATGTTGATTCGTACTGTATTTTTTCTCGGGCCCCTTACTTGAGCACAGGTCGTAATTTAATTGGAGCCACGATGTGGGTGCCTGAACTCGGAGTCAGCGTCCAGTTACACGATTAACTGTAGTGTTGTAATTGACTAATGTATCCAATAACATAAACTTGAAAGTAAATCGAACCTATATTTGTTTGTTTTTTAAAAAAGTGGTCCCCCATAAGGGGACAAGCCCTGTGTCTTTGGACTTTACAAACATATAATTTACCGTCACAAAGTACTCAGACTAGAAATAAATATTGCTGAATCACATAAAGATTTGTCTCGGGTGGGAATCGAACCCACGACACCCATTGCAACGATAGTAGCGAGGTGACGACCACCACTAAAATGTTATGTTCTTTCGCAGAAAACGCAGCGTAGAACGGCCTCAAACGAGATGGACGGATGTACTGGTAAGGGTCGCTGGAACTCGTTGAATGCAGGCGGCATGTAGCCGGTCCTTATGGAAGTCTATAGGGAAGGCCTTTGTTCACCGGTGGACCTCTTGTAGCTGATATAATGATGATTAAATATAAAAAACCGGCTAAGTGCGAGTCGGACTCGCGCACGAAGGGTTCTGTACCAATATTTGGCAAAACAACTCGTTTTAATAATAATAATAATAAAACTTTATTTTCAGGCAACTTTGGCCCATAGATAAATACCTTACAAACTAGCATATATAATAAAATAATACAATTAATGTTAGTAAATATAAAACTTAAGCCTATGTTAGTCAGACACTTCCCTTTGCACTAGTCACGGTGCGTTCTTGTGGCACTTGTCCGCGGAAGCGACGGAACACCACGTCCTGCGGCCAAAAGTCCTCTTCCATGACGAGGTGCAGATAACAAGTTGGTACTCGCACTACGAACGCCTTAAAGTTGACGTTGCGGTGCGATTCCAATAGCTGCACTCTCGGCGCGTACTTCAGTCTTTGGCGCACGTACTCCACAATATCTTCCGCCTTAGTGGTGTAATGTAGACGGGAGATGTATACCGGAGTGTTCGGCTTCGCGGCACGTATGGTTTGCTTCGGCTCAGCAGGAGCCGTGCCGCAGCGGTTCTTGTTTGTTCGTTGACGGCGCTTCCTCCTTTGCACCGTCACGAAACCATCATCATCATCAGCCCGCTTCGATACCTTTTCCCATATATTCCCATATATTCTTTTTTCGATATATTCCCGGGCTTCGTGGAGGGAGCTGTTGACACAGGCAGTTGTTCGGAGGGTCGGGTAACTCGAGCGGCAGCGCGGGGAGGAGCCGCAGGGGCGGGAGCGGGGTTGCGGGGCGCGCACGGTGCACACTCTGCAGGCTCAGCGTTCGACGGTGGCGGCGACGACAAAACAGCTGACGCGAAGCTTGCCCCCGATGTATCAAGGCCCGCTCCGCGACGCGTGTTTACGTTCGATGCACTTGATGGTGACCCACTTACCGCTACCGTCTTACGCAACTCTACGAGTTCGTTGCGCAAATCGGCGACGGTGTTTTGGGATGCATCCAACCTCTTCTGCACATCCACCAGGCTTGCTTTCAGAAAAACGATGTCTTTCAGAAGGCTCGTTACATCGACGTGATCGAAGGTGACGGGAGGAAGCTTGTACAGATCCTTCGCCACGAACGTCGGCACGTCGTCAGGGTCGGTCTCTTTTAGCAGCGTTATGATGTCCTGCACGCTTTTCTTAGTCCCATCACGTCTGCGGGACACCATCTTGTCAGTCTTGTTCAACAGAGTGAACAAGAGCAGCTTGGAAGCAGCGATGTCATCCTCACTGAAGTTCGTTGAGCAGATTTGGACTGCGGACACCTCGTCCATCACGTCCAACTTCTGCTGCAAAAACGCTAATAGTTCGTTCGCCACAAGTTGTTGACTCATGGCGAATAAAAATTACGAGCGACTGCTTTCGCCGCGCTACACGACTTATAAAAATAATAAGCAGTCAGCAACACGTCTGCATCGAAACGCGACTAATGCGAGACTAATGTTTTGGAGGTAGCACCACCCACTATTAATATCGAGCAAAAAACGGCAAAGAATCACGTTTGTTGTATGGGAGCCCCCTTAAATATTTATTTTATTATGATTTTGTTTAAATTTATTTGTTGTTATAATATGATAGTTTTTAATTTATTTTATTTGTTGTTATAGGGGCAACAGAAATACATCATTTGTGAAAATTTCAACTGTCTAGCTATCACGGTTCAGGAGATACAGCCTGGTGACAGACAGACGCACGGATGGACGGACAGACAGACGGACAACGGAGTCTTAGTAATAGGGTCCCGTTTTTACCCATTGGGTACGGTACCCTAAAAACTAACAGTACACATAAGGAACACTAAAAACTAACCTTTCGGAGATACAGGCGTTATGATTTCAAGTTATTGAAAGTTTTGTAATGTGGTACAAATGATTCACCCTATAGTCAAGTCGTATACATAAGTGTAGTTCATAGAGTTTATCCTATAAAACCTCAATGGTAATATCTCCGTAATGGCAGATCTACTAAACACAGGAAATACTCTGTTTAATAAGGAAGCACTTAATGTCGTTTAGTTGGAACATTGACTATGTTAACATAATCTACGACCAATATACATACTTCTAACAAGTATCCGGGAAATGATGACATGGTAAAATCATATTTTTTTTAAACCAGAACTTGTTATACAAACTTTTTTATTAACTTATAAATGATATTCATTATAGACTAGCTATTGCCCGAGGCTTTCCTCACGTCCGAAAAATACAATTTACTTATTTTTGTAACACAAGGCAAGGCTAGCTTATTTCCTCGGGATGCTATTTATCCTCTCATCGAAATCTGTTCAGCGGTGAAAAAGCAACAGACAAACACGAATTACTTGCAGTTTTATTCTTAATTTGAATTTAAAGGAACAAAAAACTTGGAATGATTTTTTTTTATTTATTTATTAGAATCATAAGAAAAAATTACAATTAAGAACGTTTACGATAATAGCACATTAGTTCAGAAACTGTCGAAATATTATTCACTTGACAAGCTCACTGTACTTTCAGAGGTAGATGGCGCCAGTAGGCATATCCTAACTCACGATCTCTGAGAAAAAAACGCCGAAACAAAGTATACATTATATTTTTTCAACCAAGGAGTATGCTGAAGTGAATTCTTTATATGGGGTAGGCTTACGTTTGATCACTTCAGCTACCTCACCTGATGTTGAGCAAAGATGTGGTCGACGATGGAGCACGCTTACCTAGGAAAAACCTATTCACTCGTGACTTGAAGACTCCCAGGTTGTACATAATCGGAAACACAGACTCCGGCAATGAATTCAACTATTTGAGAAAGCGTACATATTTTATAGGTCTGGGTTATCTGAACAGATTAATGATAAATATACCGACGCGATCTCCGATAATAATCTGTGTTTTTGTTGTACCTAAAAAAGACTAATGCACCCACGCCACGCTGTGATGTTAGACAACAATATAACGTGTACGTCTATAGAAACATCATCCTCCGAGCATTATCCCAACTATGTTGGGGTCACCTTCCAGCCTAACCAGATGCGGCTGAATATCAGTATTTTACATGAAACAACTGCCTAAGACTTCCGCAACCCAATTACTGGGCAATACTGATATCTTGAGGATAGACTGGTGGTCAGACTTTTTGGGCTTCAGACTGTAATATAATATTACATGCAATTTCATATTATAAAATATACGTACACCGTTCACGAGTTCGGTGAAGTCAAACTAGTCGAAATGAAATGTTGATTTCTGACATTTACGCGAATATTATACATTGAAATAAAACTACTTTTTACGGATTTTATCGCGTTATATTGATATTATTAATCCCGACGTTTCGGACCCTTTACAGCGTCCATGGTCACGGGTAGACTATCCATGACCATATTATATACCGTATTAATGATATCAATATAACCCGACAAAATCTGTAAAAAGTAGTTTTATTTATCAAATGTATTATTTCAATTAGACCCTTAAAATAGGTAGGTTTTGAAAAGAACAACCTGAGAATCGAACTCAACACCTCTCAGCAGTCACTACCATGAGGGAATCTCTCTAACACATAATTATCTAGATAGATCACAGTTAAAAAAAACAAATATATTTGGAAGGAATAGTGACCTCAACTGTTCTGTTGTCGAGTACTTATGTAGGATACTGTGTCTCCGTCTGAGTAATGTCGTGGTTACAAGGAAGTAATATCTTATACAGTTTGACATGTAACTAAATACGTAAGCGATTGTATATTTAGCGTGCTGCGTAACTGACGGAATCGATAGCTTGTTGTGATCGCCAATTAATTTAGTTCGATCGCGTTTGCCCGCTACCGAGCGCTAATCGGGTGGGATAAATCGCTGACAGAGAAATTACTGGCAGCAAATGCTAATATACTCAGCTTGGACATTCAGAAACAAAAAAAGAAAATCTTTTTGTATATAATGTAAATTATATATTCATCTGTAATCGACAACTGCTCAATATATAATTAGTATAATTAGTATAGTTTGAAAATCTCAGTGCTTTGAGTTCTGTTGTGTTCCTAACGGTGAGCAAGGTTGCCACTCGCCAGAGTGGCAACTGTGCCAACCCAACTATTCCTCTTTCGTTTTACAGGGTCGGAAACGCGCAAGTGATACCCCTGGTGTTGCAAGCGTCTAGAGGCTACTGTAACCGCTTACGATCATCGGTGGGCCGTATCCTTGTTTACCAACTTAGTGGAATAAAAAAAAAATATTTGATTTTTTTTATGAGTAAAAATGTTTAATATTCTTGATATAACTTCGATTTCAACGATCCTTTTTTGGATAAAATATGTAGATAGGTCAGAGGTCTAATGTAAATTCAATCGTATATGTATCTGGTTTCGATCATTGACTCCAAAGTTACACAACTAATACATAGAAGTCAGTTTTATTTTGCTCAAAAATATTATCAGTACCTACCATAGACTATGACGTAGTCTTTGTCTAGACAGGCGACCTGCATTACAATACTTGCACTAAAGTCTCGATAAACCTATTACCTAAGTATGTTAACTACCTTAGTTCTGTAAGATAAATTGAATTAACTGAATGTGAACATGTGTTGTATCATTCGACTGCCAAATACTTGTTCTACGCCAAATTCTTGCCCTCCTCATGTTAGTTTATGGGATGAATAAACATTAATAATACTGTATATTTAATATAACATACAAACTATACAATATACTAATATTATAATGTGTCTAGAGAAGTCGCAGAGAGAGAGAGAGAGCAAGCAGATACCATTAACTTTGCGTAGCCATAGACATTCTATATTTTTCGTTGACTAGTCTCATAAAACTTATATCTCATTGCCCGATTAGCTACAGGAGCAGATATTTGGATAGCGTTAACGTGGGTATAGACTAGAGCATTTGCTAGAACATGCTAAAGCATTACACTGTAATGTAACGTTTTTACGAATGGTACAATACAGGCAAATGCTCAGTTTTCTAAAAACATTTCCATATAATGTTCTTGCGAATGGTCGACTCTGTGTTCGATGTAAGGCGTGTATTATTTCTTAAAAAAAAAATACTCCCCACCGTCCCCCGCGCTTGTGCGTTTGCTCATATAAAGTGTTACACCAAAACGCTCAAGTTGTAACAAAACATCGAGCGTCATGTTCGAAATGTGGTTCGAGTAATTTTAAAAACAGCGAATGCTCGATGTTATACAAGTAAATGCTCTAGTCTATACCCACCTTTATGCACTCCATTTTTTGTGTCACCTTAAAGTCTCTTTAAATAAGTTCAATAACAACCGATATTGGTCAAGGTGTGTTTAATGTTTGCTATCACTTGACACCAAGTCGCCAAGCGTCCGTCGAGGCCTCGGCGGTCCGTCCATCTGTCCAGCAGAGCGGAGGCCGCGCCAAGACGTGTGCTGTGTGCCGTGAGGGCCGCGGTTCGGTTACCGCCTGACGCCGTATCAGCTTACCCGCTCTCTCTACATCCTACATCTGATATGCGCAGACGCATGCCGTGATAATCTCGTGACGCATCGCGAAACAATACTGCTAGCTGCTTTGTACTTTGCATGAAATGCCGCTCTATAATTTTGCATTTGATTATTTTTTGTATTAAGCGTGAGACATGCAACATTTTCAAGAAGACCGTGCCGGAATCAATTCGTCTCTGTTTTACTACTTTTTCTTTACACGCATAAATCAAAATGCATGACACACTATCGTATTACTTACTTATATTTTAATAACATTTTGGAGATATAAAAAGAACAAAACCACCTTAACTCTGAATCAGCGATAAAATATCAATCAACCTCGAAACATTAAAACAATTTGCAGATGAACTCGGTATCACCGACGTATCAAACGAAAGTCGTAATCAATTAAACGATTCGATGCAATGATTGCTGCAAACAGTGCGCCTGCGCATTGTTGAGGCGCTTAACCGATCGTATCTTACATGAGCGATGCCGTGCTGATACGATGCCAATAAGAACAGTCAGAGGAATAATTGCTAACATAGTCAAGATAGATAAAAAGATATAACATTTTTTGCAGTACTAACATTAATTAATTTAATTAACATAACGTATCATCTCGAAAGGTAAAGGCAGAGGTGTACTAATGTACGCCCACAGTTCGTCGGTATGTTTAGGTCCCATGTAATAGGGGTCAGGCCTATTTTCATTAACCGAGGCCTAATCCAAACTGGGAATCGAATCCAGGACCTCTAGCGTAGCAGAGCAGTTTATTGATTTTATATTAATTCAGTTAGTTAAATATTATCTTTCATTGGTTGAAAAAGTGCCATCATTAAATTAAGTATTTGCGAAATACACAATAGGTAATACGTAAAATTGATAATTCTCAAAATGAATAAATTTTATGATATCCAGTGTCGTCGATTCGTTTATTCATAGAACACTTACAAAGTCTCTAATAAACAAACATACGAGTTGCATCAGTGCGCGCCATTCACGTTTATACTAGCCCATTCAAAAGACAAAAGCAACTCGCCAGTATTTCGGAATTAGAATAGTTTTCACGCATCACCGCGGCTTCCGGCCGGCCATTCACACGGCGACACCCCCGCCACGAATAATTGGAGCGGTCGTGGGACTGATTTCATGGTAATTTCCGCGTTGAACAGGGGTGACTTTGTTTCATTATTGATTTGACTTTGTAATTGCAATCACGGCCCGGACACGCTTCCTCTATCATGTGAAATTAAAATTCCATTACAAAGGATGCTTTTAGTTCATTTCCTAAATTACTGTGGATCCTTTAAATGCTAATGACCGTTATCAGCAAATATATTTTATATTGAAATCGAGGAGTAATTTAACTGTCTAGAGTTAACTTTTATGTATCCTTTAGGTAGTAGTAAACATTAAGCCTATCAGTTAAGGCTGTTCAAGTGATCTGTAAGCATGGTCGATCAGGTTCGCTAAAACGAGCATGCAGTTACATTAACGGCACTTTTAATGGTGGAACTGGTTTCGCGATTGTCGTCCTGCGGAGGCGTGAGAATGGCAAGTCGCGGGATATTCTCATGGTCGCTGACGTCACGTGCACCTGCACTGCATCACACCGCGACAAAAGGACAATGTCGTTAAAGTGCTTATCCAATTGCCGGCTCAAGTTCGGACAAGTTGAGCTCAGTCTCAAGGCTGCGTTGTTTGTCCAGAACTGCCAAGCTGAGTTTAAATCTTGACTTTGAGATGTCGGATACAAATTGTGGACAACTTGTAAATTTAGTTTGAGAAAACGTTGCTAAAGAGACGACTTAAAGGTAAGATATATAAATCAACATTGCAATATTGCTCTTTAAAATCAAGTAGTTATCGGTGTTCCACTTTCTTTCATTCAAAATGATTGGCATATTGAGAAATAAAATTGGATCATTGCAAGTTGAACCAGTTCATTTGGTGTCAAATCATTCGGTAGCATTCTGAGATTTCAGAAAGTAATCAAATGTCCATTTACACGTAATAACTGTTTTCTCGCCGGAACCAGACCCGTTCAGAACAACTTAAAGATGACAAGATTTCTGTAAAAAAATGTACATTGCATTTGCATGTGCACATTAAATTTACTCGACCGCTTTCAGAAAAAATATAGCAAAATTAAGTATAATTTACATACGATTGTAAGAAAATAAATGGTTACCACTCGAAGCGGGGATAATCTGATTATTCTCATGAAGTGTAGGTAATTAACTTTTAAGTGAGCTTCACGCATTGATAGCGTCGCAAAAACCCATTTGCGACCGAGTCGAGCAAATAACGGTTGAGCTGTGTCTTTAATTATGTCGTGCTGAGCTACATTGTACTGGCTGTACCATGAAAATCAATTATTATGTACTCCGTCTATCTGACAGAACAAATTAGTCTAAGGAGACTTTGATAATAAATCCGCTTGTTACAGCTGAATGCATTATAGAGTATTTAATACCTTGTTGACTTAACGATCCAGTCGGCTCAAATGATTGTTATTCTGGTTTAGATAATGCGAATATGATTGAGTTTCCTGCACAGCCTACATCTGTAGCTGACTCATTTATAGGTGCTCATATAATTTATATTGTATCAATAAAAGCCTACGTGGTAAATACACCTGCACTTTAGAAATATAGATTGAGGAAGTTAACGTTTTCAAATCCACAGCTAAGTGCTTGGATATCGTAATTATTTTCGACAAAAGTATAAATAATTCCAGTAGAAGAAAATTCAAAAAACAAGATTTTATCAAAATTTGTCTGGCGTGTCCCAGATTTTCGTTTGTTTCAATTAATTTCGTAAACAAAGTCACTTCGATAAACGAAGTTACTATAAATATATTGCAACCTACATAGTTTCATGTAAAGGAAACAAACTTGATAGCTCCCTCTCGCTGTCATTACCGACATTACTTAAGCATTAAATCGGACATACTCCGTAATCTCCAGAGATCCATTGAACGTGAGAATCATAGACAGGTGTAAGGAACCATGGCTACGCCTTTTGAATCGCTGAGGTGGATTGAGACCACTGATGGAATATTTTCCAATCACAATTACATCGCGGCGCGTCATTTGTGTGCTGTGACGTAATTATAGGTCGCTCTTAGATCATTTACAAGAGAAGAATATTAATTATGTGGTGAATGAAAGCAAGCCTAATAGCTAGTAACAGAATTGTAATTTCGCGTCTAGCTGCATTTCGTTTCGTTTGCAGCTGGCAGAAAAATATATGATTCGTGATGGTATCTCTAGTTTAAGTATTACTTTTCTTCGCGGTATTATTAACATGATGATTGAGAATAATAACAATGCACGTACTGTCGTAAAACAGTTACTTATATAATATTATTGAATATGAAAGAAAGTAATAGGCTATAAAAGTGCAGATTGTTCAATTTATTTATGAAATACCTATGACCTAATTGTCAAACTCATTAATCTTTACGATGTTGCTATTACACAGTAATGGGTAATAAATAGTACATAGTAATCAGGCAACGAACTCCCTACGGTTACGAAAAAATAATGCTGATATACTAACAGCCGTATCTGGTTGAACCTCAACTTAGTTGTTTCTAGTCTAGCCAAGTATCATAATGATACTTATCAGGTATTTAAATGGTATCGTTGTTAACAACACGTATTTATACTTTGAATTACAATATCTACATCATAATTACTAAAGGTATGCTAAATAGACGTTGACGGGTGAGAGATTAAGTAACTGTTACTTACAAGACTGAAAAAAGCCTTTAATGGAGTATTGAAATCAGATCCACCTGACGTACAGACGCCAGTAGGTAGGTCAAACTATGCAAAAATTTTTCCAATTGAAAATAAACTTTATAACTTTGTGTAAGTTCAAAATCTATCAAAGAAATTTGACAGATTCGGGTAACTTGATGTGCTGCCTCTGTACAACATACATAAGCCTGTATCGATATTCTCATTACTCGGTTCGTATGGTAGGCCTCAATATTAGCCACATCCTCACCATAAAAACATGGCGTGCGGATAAAAAACTTGCTTATTGTGTAACAGACGTGTGGGAACCGCGGACAGGTGCGGCCTTAGCCTGAGGAAATCACCACCAGCTCCTGTGCACTGGTAGCCACGATTATTTATTGCGAACTATTATATCGCGCGAATTACCGACTATCTGTTTATGCTTAGGTGGAAATGTGTTTTAATGGTCCGTAGATATATTATCTATATCTATATTATGTATATTATGATTATATTTGAGGAGGAGAGGGGCTCATGGCTAAGTAATAACTACTCTGATCAACTGATCTGCAAGGTTAAGCTGCGCTAGCTGCGGTCATTCTGTGGATGAGAGATCATTCTTAACACTTCGAGTCCGCTCAATACCTCGGAGAGCACGTAAAGCTGTCGGTCTCAGTTTTCATACGGACACTACGACAATCATTAAAATAAAACTACTTTTTACGGATTTTATCGCATTATATTTCATAACACCAAGACGCCCACCACCTATGCATACCCGTGACCATGGACGCTGTAAAGGGTCCGAAACGTCGGGATTAATAATATCAATATACGCGATAAAATCCGTAAAAGTAATTTTATTTCAAAATATAATAGATCATTAGAAATCCAGTTTCGATATCAAGTTCCCATAATTATATTATCTCACATTATTGATGAAGTAGAAGATTAGTTAGACTTGTTAGGTAGCAATGTTACTGATAGCGACTGACTGGTTGGCAATCTACACGTTGAATTGACGCACATAAAACTTCTATAAGCTCATGTGACGAAGCACGAAGAATTACAAATCCATATATATAAGAATTATACCTACAGTAAGTTTGATACAAAGCCGTGCCGTACTGGAAATTGAATCCATAACCCAGAATCTCAAAGGTCCTTTTACCATCGAAAATCATCCGATCGGGAATAAGTACAGAGTTATTAATTACACAGCGGTAAAAATTCTGAATTTTCGCATGAAGCACTGGGCACCTACTAGCTACTACCAATGCTCGAAGGAGCTTAGGTCGTAATCTATCCTTTCCTAAGGAATATAAGATTATTAGCTATGCTGTATGTATCTTTATTAGCTAGCTTCTAAGCTATGTGTAGAACTTGTATGTATCAATATTATGTACTTTTAGTTTCTCTTTGGTGAAATTAATGATTTGTATTTGTATTTTCCAGAAATCTTTTGCAGATATTCTTCGTAGTATTCGTCTTTATGGCATTTCTTACTTTCTTTCTTAAGCTAAAACGTAAGTGATCAATGATCTAAAACAAATGACGGTTTAAAAATATACGGACATAATTTAATCATGCCATCGAACTCGTGACTTCTTAAGTGATTCCAAACACCATAGTGGCGAATATCTTGAATACTATTTACATTAAAAAAGCTCATTGTCTCCACCAATCAATGGTTGTGTAAGGCACAAGAAATATAGATAATTCCCATGATTATCAATGAAACAGAAGATGTCGTGGGAACTGTAAGCAGGTGTATCATGAGCGGGGAATTTAAAATAATACTTTTTGTTTATCTGCTCGGTGATGCTGGGTAAGTGACACGTCTACTTAATACATTCTTACTGTCGTGGCCTGTACCGATAATGACAATAATTAAGTACAAACAACTATTAAGCAACTTTACGGATTAAAGATGATTGAATCCATTGCATTCTTATACGCTATGAGATCGGTTTTCATTTCGTTAGCTATCCGTTTTTCTTTTGTATCACGAATATAGGCGAAATGTGTTACATCCTAGAAGAAGTAGGAAGATGCCCGCGGCAGGACAGCCACGAATACAAAACTTTAGACGCAATTTGTGATTTCTATCAGTTCGTAACCGCGACTGCTTCTCTAGAGGGCCTGGTTTCCAGATGGCACAGTGTTATTGGGTTTTTTTATTAAATTTTCAATAACAGCTCGGAGTTTGGAAGTTTGCCTTCTATCACAACAGACATGTACATTAGTAAACCTGAGGTGCTTACATAGGTTAGTACATAGGTAGTACATAGGTAGTACATAGGTAGTACATAGGTAGTACATAGGTAGTACATAGGTAGTACATAGGTAGTACATAGGTAGTACATAGGTAGTACATAGGTAGTACATAGGTAGTACATAGGTAGTACATAGGTAGTACATAGGTAGTACATAGGTAGTACATAGGTAGTACATAGGTAGTACATAGGTAGTACATAGGTAGTACATAGGTAGTACATAGATAGTACATAGTTAGTACATAGGTAGTACATAGGTAGTACATAGGTAGTACATAGGTAGTACATAGGTAGTACATAGGTAGTACATAGGTAGTACATAGGTAGTACATAGGTAGTACATAGGTAGTACATAGGTAGTACATAGGTAGTACATAGGTAGTACATAGGTAGTACATAGGTAGTACATAGGTAGTACATAGGTAGTACATAGGTGGTACATAGGTAGTACATAGGTAGTACATAGGTGGTACATAGGTAGTACATAGGTAGTACATAGGTGGTACATAGGTAGTACATAGGTAGTACATAGGTGGTACATAGGTGGTACATAGGTAGTACATAGGTAGTACATAGGTGGTACATAGGTGGTACATAGGTGGTACATAGGTAGTACATAGGTAGTACATAGGTGGTACATAGGTAGTACATAGGTAGTACATAGGTAGTACATAGGTAGTACATAGGTAGTACATAGGTAGTACATAGGTAGTACATAGGTAGTACATAGGTAGTACATAGGTAGTACATAGGTAGTACATAGGTAGTACATAGGTAGTACATAGGTAGTACATAGGTAGTACATAGGTAGTACATAGGTAGTACATAGGTAGTACATAGGTAGTACATAGGTAGTACATAGGTAGTACATAGGTAGTACATAGGTAGTACATAGGTAGTACATAGGTAGTACATAGGTAGTACATAGGTAGTACATAGGTAGTACATAGGTAGTACATAGGTAGTACATAGGTAGTACATAGGTAGTACATAGGTAGTACATAGGTAGTACATAGGTAGTACATAGGTAGTACATAGGTAGTACATAGGTAGTACATAGGTAGTACATAGGTAGTACATAGGTAGTACATAGGTAGTACATAGGTAGTACATAGGTAGTACATAGGTAGTACATAGGTAGTACATAGGTAGTACATAGGTAGTACATAGGTAGTACATAGGTAGTACATAGGTAGTACATAGGTAGTACATAGGTAGTACATAGGTAGTACATAGGTAGTACATAGGTAGTACATAGGTAGTACATAGGTAGTACATAGGTAGTACATAGGTAGTACATAGGTAGTACATAGGTAGTACATAGGTAGATCAAGACTGTCCGTTTGGTGTTGTTTGATAAACCATCTTATCATACAATACAATAATCCAACGTAAATAATAATCATTGTTTTACCGTTAAATCCGTTGAAGGACCGCAGACGCGTCCGCGGGAGGAAGGATAGTGTCAGACGACCGCAAGGATGTAGTGAGTCACCGTGGGAAGCTGCGCAGGTGACGGGGCGCCTGCGCACCTCATGTGCCTACCTAGCCTGTAATCACCACGGTGACCATACTTAACTGAGACTTTTTTTTATGATAGGGTAAATCCTTTAGGCGACCGGTCTTCGGAGATATGACCGGGTAGTGTATCGGTGGCCGTTATCAGCAGATGGAGGGGATTACTGTGTCTTCGTAAAAGACCATCCCAGAAAAACGTTTGTTAGGGCACATCCCTGGGGAGACTATAAATAAAATGAGGGTATCAGAAAGGTGAAATATTTTTTTAATTGCTTATACTCGTAGTAAACATGTGAGATTCATGAAGAACCACAGTGTTGCATGACAACAGTACAGAAAATTCTATCGTCTTAACTTTCGAGAAAATTAAAATTTATTTGTTATCAAAGTGGTTGTTATGTCAGGAGAAGAGTCAACCACGTTAAATGATGTTATTAAAACCTAATGGAAATTTCTAAAGATCAGGATTGGTGTCAAATAGATTCTATTATGAATGCAAGACAGTGACGCACCTGAGGGGTACCTCAATAGGTGAAATACTCAATTTCTAATGAATGTCGACCAGACTAAGTGGCTGCAAAGGCATAAATGAAGTGCAATCATTGGGCGTAGTGCTAAAAGTTTCGTAGTTACTCGTAGTTTACAGAAGTGATAGAATAAATGGGTACATAGTATAAATAAATAAATATTATACCAGGGCGTTGGTCACCCTACTATGGCAAGAAAGTTACTTACATATCTGGTCCGGCAGGAATCGTCATAACTTTTTTACTGTGATACATCTCGTTAAAATTTCCGATCCTAATGTCATTAAATACCTATATCAGCAGTACGACCGATAGAATTAATTACGATTAGTTTTTATAATGATTAGCGATATAAGGTAAAGTGTTTAATTGGTTTGCCACCTATATGGGTTTCCTAAGAACACATAAAGAGATAGCTATTTTCTAATCGATTTTATAAGTGCAAGCATGTCTGTAATGACAAAAAAAAACTAAACAAAAAAAATTTTGAGTTGAAGAATTCTGTCTTGAGAAGGATGGTGACGAATGCAGATAATTTAAAAAAAGAGGGATATTTTTTTCCATGTCTTAAACGTAAATTATAATTAGGGTATGCATTTTTTTAAATTTAAATAAGCTGCGTATGCAGAACTTCTGTGACAAATCTCTTTCTAAGAGAAAGTAAATGTGCAAGTTTAGGAACTGCTTAGATGTATGTGCTACGCAAGAGCTGCATGCTAGTACATGCAAGAATGCTGCAACGTAATAAGTACGCTACGCAAGGTCGCTGCATTTGCTACGCATTTTGCTACGAAGTTTACACTTGCAAGTCATATATTTTCGTGTTGGCGTTTATTCAAAATTTTATTACCTCTTATATTATTTTTCTTCCTTGTTACTAAGTAATATATTAGATACTGATCTGAGAACCTATAGTATTGTATTGTATTATTAGTATTGTAATCCTAAGCGCAACTGCTATGTTACAGGTCCTGGGTTCAATTCCCAGGTGAGCAAAGTTTGGAGTTTTGAAAATATTATGTAATTCTCAGTTGCTAGCAAGATTTGTGCTCGGTTATCGGCAATAGGCTCGCCCCTGTGGCCCGCCCGGCGAACTGTGGGTGTACATTCACCTCTTCCGAACCCTTCGGGGAATACAGGCGTGATGGTACCTATGGACTATATACTCTTTATGTACTCCTTATGTACTTACCTATGTACTCCTTAGGTAGTCCTTACGTACTCTTAATGTAATCCTTATTTACTCTTCATGTACTCCTCATGTACTCCTTATGTACTCCTTATGTGCTCCTTATGTACTCCTTATGTACTCCTTATGTACTCCTCATGTACTCCTCATGTACTCCTTATGTATTTACCTATGTACTCCTCATGTACTCCTTATATTCTCTAAAGTCACCAAGAAACGTATCGCTAGGAGACTTGACGAGTTTCAGCCTCCCGAACAGATCGGGTTTCGCTCAGGGTATGGCACCATAAACCACATCTACACAGTGAGGCAGATTATACAGAAGTCCGACGAGTATAATCGGCCCTGTGCCTATGGTGTGTGGACTATGAGTTCTGGAACCCTTACAGTGATGTCAAGTGGACTATCGTTATATCGAAGTGCTGAGATCTCTTTAAGAATGTCCAAGTACAGGACCAACAGTCTAAACTTATCCAATTGCGCAGAAGCTTGAGATAGAGACTTGTCATATCTCCGAAACAGTTCTCGAGCGCTTCTTGACTACTTATCTTCATTACTTATCCTGTACTCAATTTGATCAACAATATTTTTTAGCTGTAATTATATAAATTAAATACATAGATTTGCCGAAAATAAAAAAAAACACCAGGGTATAATATAAGGGTATAGCTTGAACGATCAAGCCATACTTATACACTGGTGTTCTTTTTTTTATTTTCGGACAACTTTTGTGATGCAGATTCGTATCTGCATCACAAAAGAAGATGTCCGGTAGAAAATGCCTAGACCACCTTTGTACACTTTTTTGTTCATAACGAATAAATAAATCTTTTGGGGGCCTTCGAGATGATGCGATGGGGGCCCTGGGCATGGGCCCCGCGTGCCCTTATGGTAGAGACGGTACTGCCTATGGTATATAATAATTATATTAGATTGACTAAAAACATTGAAAAAAAACAATATAGTATTGGGCAAGGTTTGAATTCGAGACCACATGTATGGAAGTACAGCCATGTACAGTATTAATTCATGAGTATATCTGAACCAACAATTATGGATACCAAATCATCGTTATGATTAATAGAACTACACACCGACGTTTCCCAAACTTTTGCAACAAGATTAATGTTTTACATCACGAGCTCATTTAAGTACACACCTCTAGACGAGTAATTACGAGATAACGTGATTTTAATGGACGCCGCCGAACTTTGCCGCAGTTGATCTTAAGTATGAAAATATTGAACGTCATCAAGATCTCTGATGTTCTTCCAGCATTTCTGATAAACGATTATAATGTAATCAAATTATAACTCTATTTAATTTTTGGCTTTCTCGCTGAGGGTATAATATATAATTAAAATTGTGGCCATTATAAGACTTCATTGGATAATACAATAAACAGGTTTTCTGTTAGATCAAGCAGTGCTAATTAGTGATTACTTCACCTTTGTCATTACTTCTATGCTTTACTTATATATTTCAACCCACTCCAGTATTGACCATAGTCATAAAGAAAACGAAAGTCTATAAACACCACTAACATTCACAATAGCCTTTATTCTTCATCTGGCGAATAAAGCGCTGCCCACACGCATTGTATGCACTGCGATCTGCGTTTTGTTACCTCCACTATTAATACAAGCTTGGAACTTAGTACAAACGATTTCCACGGCGCGGCGTGCGTCCACGCTTAATTTCCATAGCTTTACAGTTAAACACTATTTATTTGTTCTGAAAATACATTTACTCTGTCTGACGTCTGATCAGACTGTTTTAACGATGGAAAAACATGTGTGTTACGAATTAAATCGGCTCATGTTTAAACTTTCGATGTGCGTTTACTTTTATGTGGTTTGATTGTAATTGTAACTTTGTTTAAACAGGCATTGAAGTATCTATCTAGTTTAGGCGAGTTAAACTTAGTTTAACATAGAAACGACAAATGCTATTGATAAGACTTTGCATCTAACGGACATTGCAACTACATGGAACAAAGGATATTTGACATGTAGAAAGTTTTACGTCTTCTTGTTTTTATTTTATATCAAAAATCTATCCTTTTGATATTCACGAGGCGAGGCTAATACATGTTAGTATATCTTGTCTTTTAATACCAATGCAGATAGTCGAATTATTTTTTTTGTTTATAAAAATTTACGTGTCAGCGGATTTGTGGGATAATTCGTGGATAATTTATAGACAACAAGGCAATTACACGGTTGAATGGTGCCACAAATCGAGCGTTTTAGGAGAACCTGTCATGGTCAGGTGGCTTGAGGATATCCTACCAATTCATATCCCTTCAACAAGGTCGTGGGAATGCTAATGTGAATTCAGGCGTGGTAAGCTATAATACCTTTCTTGTATAGATCTGAATGAGCACGGATGTAATCTAACCTCGTAATAAAACAATGTTATGGCAACACATCAAAGCGACAATAAACAATTTTATATCATTGTACCTTTGTAGATAGCAAAATAGACTTAGTTGTGGTTTTTAAACTTTTTTTTTTTTAAATAACCGGTAATAATAATTTGAAAACATATACTTGGTCTTTTCTTTGGCTAAAGATAAAGAAAATTATAAATGTTTTCAGGATAATAGTCAATATTGCTTAAGTTTTTGTGTTTTGGACATTTTTCGGACACGAATGAAATTAAATTATGTGAAAACTACATGACTGTGTCGTATTTGTTAATTTAGAATATTTAATTTTAATTAATCCCTAGGTAGGTACTGCGCGAAATACAAGTACTTCCTAGCCTTCTCCGGCTATATTGGATAGGATTCCAGTGTAACTAAACGCGGCTGAATATCAATATTTTGGGATTCTAACTATCACTAGCGATTGCCATAAATGTTCAGATCACAACCTGGACCGTCAGCTTAACGTACTCAAATCGATTGATCGGCGCTGGGACTCGCTTAGTGCCTCTTTAGAGCAAAATAATAGTTACTTAGTACCTAAAAAATATCAAATAAGTAGCATTATACTAACTTTAAACAATATTAAGAGCAATAAACATGATTGTCGGTTACAATCTGCCTTCAGTTCCGTCTGAGCTGGCAGATGTTCAGCGAAGCAGCACCGCAGTGAGGAGTATAACGTACATGGCAATCACTGTGATCACCCTGTGACCGACTTCAAGGAGGGTGCGTTATGCTCATTGCAAATAGACCCGACGTTGTAATCACTGACCGCAGTTCCTTACGAGTGTTTTTTTTTCAAACTGCTTTTGTTTTTTAAGTGATTTGTTAACCTGTAAAAAGTTTTAATCATTTTTGTAACCTTTATGGTGTGTACAGGTTCTATAATTTATTGTTAGATCTGATAAAGTATTTGGTAACGTTGGATAACAAATAATGAGTAGGTACAAAAACACAAATGAATTTTGCACGCAAGAATTATAGTTGTTATAAATATATGGTAGATTCCATTCCATTTAGTTATTTTCCATTCTCATAAACTAATTTGCCTCCACAGATACATACTATATAAAAACTTACTACATAAAAAAACAACAGGATATTAATACGCGCGTATAATCAATCTTTCGAATGTATTGTGATCATACAAATCAAATTAATATTTTGGTTCAAAGAAAACCCAATTAATGTTGTAATGCAGATTGTTCTTCATTGGATATGTGTTAAACTTTAATTATGGCAGGGAAGGAAAAATATCTACACTAATATTATTAAAGTAAGACAACAGATTGGTTGTTTTTTTTATTTGTGGAGGGTAATCGCTGAAACCACTGTACTTATTTAAAAAAATATTTCACTAAATGGACACATGCTATATGTATATCGTGCAAGGACAGCGAAGCTGCGGGTACCAGCTACCATAGATATGTATATAAAATTACATCAAGTAAAGGCCCTGCTACGCGATCTTAAAATAACTCAATAACACAGGCCACATACAAAACAATTTTATGGAATTAAATTATACGAGGAACAATGACATGTAATATGCACTTACTGCACTGTAAATCTCGCTCACGACATCAGTACAGTAATCACACAAATTGGACTTCCTGCGAGGGGTGACCACACGCTACAGTACCTACGGACGTCTTCGCCCAATTGCAGTGTGCATTACCGAGCAGCTCCTTACTGTGATTATCTTCAATTCGTTTCCTCCGAGTAGGGTGTCTACACAGCGTGATTCCTTGACGCACCTTTTTATTCATAATTCTTCGTTTTGCTCGGATGCGCTTTGGTGAATGACCGGTGAGAGTTGAAAAAGTGAATCACAGGAATCACGGTGTCTAAGCATGGTGCAACGGCTAACTGATTTTCCCCAACTGTCAGATTTTTAAGGTGCTATCATAAAACGATTAGTAGGGGTACAGAAACTGTCAAACTATATGTACGTATAGTTTTTATTTTGAATCTAGATGTCGGGATAATAATTTCTTAACGGCCAGTGTGGAGTTTTACGTGACATTTATATCGGCCTATCAACGAACAATTTCTGTAAATGACGTCCAATTACACGAAGGCGTCTCGGTATGCGCCAATTAGGTGTCGCTGCGCGCGCACCTGGCTCACGATTCTTATGGTCACGCGCGTACTTTGATCGTAAATCGTTTCGATGTAAAAGCACATTGTTGTTATTACGTAAATTTCTATCGATTGAGGTCATTGTTAATAGCATATTGCAAAATATGGAACTGTACTCATATGAACCGACTTTCATACAACAACATAACGTATATGGGGACTTGGCAAGCTTGATTAATTGCTTGTCTAAGTTTTAAGTAAATTAATGAACTCCGAATATGAACTTACGAGATTATAAAAACCCACAATATAATTGCCATCAGTTATGCAATCTTTAAACCTTATTCTACGATTTGATTGAAGGACTTAATGACATGAAAAAAATCAACAACGCAATACATAAACTACTAACATAGGCTTAAGTTTCTTTATATACTAACACATTTTATATTATCTAATATATAAAATTCTCGTGTCACAGTTTTCGTTGCCATACTCCTCCGAAACGGCTTGACCGATTTTGATGAAATTTTTTGTGCTTATCGGGGAGGTCTGAGAATAGGCCATTTTTCATACCCCTAAATTTTATTTTTTATGGGAAAACAACGTTTGCGGGGGCAGTTAGTATAATATAATATGTTAGTCTGTAAGGTATGTATCATGGGCCAAAGTAGCCTGATAATAAAGAGTTATTATTATTATTATAAATAATATTGTGAATAGGTAAATTACAAACAAAAATATGCATAATTATCAGAAAAATATATAATATGTTAGTAATATGTCATGATTCTGTAGAATTAACAAATTCTCATCTATTTAGGACATGCATAGTCGACAAAAGATTTAGATATAGCAGACAGCTTACGAAATCTGTGTTTTGACAAAGATTGTATAATAATACCAAGCAGCAAGCAGTGATAGCCTAGCCGTATGAATATTGGACTGCCATTTCCACTCAACTTCGATTCCAAGTCACAAATCTCTGACTTCGAAATCATAGTCGTTCGCTGCTTGTATACCTCTTTTGTTGACTGTACTGTACCATGTCGTACAATACTAGCGGAAGCGGCGATTAGTTGCTGCTAATGAGGAAGTAGTAGTTGTGGCAGTTCGCTGGTAATCCTGCCCATGCGCACAGGATATGCGCCGTTTGTGCTACATGCCTCCTACTGTGATAGGGACGCACTAGTCAGTGGGAATGAATAGGAAAAATTGGGTAATATTCTTGATGTGCTTTTATTATCATAAGACACTTTACACTTTATGATAACTTTAGATTCAGCTATGCAATAACATCATCAACCTATATACTGTCCCACTGCTGGGCACGGGTCTCCTATCATATTGAGAGGGATTAGGCTATAGTCCACCACGCTGGCCTAGTGCGGGTTGGCAGACTTCACAAACCGTCGAGAAAAATCTCTAAGGTATGCAGGTTTCCTCACGATGCAATAACTAATAGACTATATTTACATTGTCTTTCTTTATTATTGTTATGCTGATTCGATTTATAGTATGTAGGTTACTTTTTAATTTTTAATCCAACTAAGCATATTTTATTGTTATTGAAAATATACACTCATTTGCAATGCAAATAAAGTCTTAGAGTAGTAGTAGTATATACTAGCTGGACGATGGATTTGTGCGCCGCAGGTTCGATTACCGCCCGGATCTTATTCTTGGATGTCCTACAGGATACGAAGTAAAGAGAAAGAGTAATTAAGATTAGTATAGTTAATATATACTTAGTATAGTTAATATTCTAAGCAAAATGAAACCTAAATATTAACTATACCTATCTTTTTGTATTTATTTTTTTTGGCATTTTCCATGCTAAGATTTTTGAAAGTTATTTAGCGAAGGAAAAATTCTGCCCGCGGTCGAATTTTTCCTTCGCTAAATAACTTTAACTATACCTATATAAGAAGACAGATGATACCGGATCGTAAATGTCTTACTATTTTGTACAAAGATAAAAAATCTACGCATATTTAATAGCAACGGTCATCCATGGTCTGACGACGAAGACGTGGGTACTGACCCGGCGCGCTGGGAACACCTTGACCTTAATCAAGGGCCACCTGTGCGAGGGCTCCTTGGGGAATCTTAATCATGGGAATCATGCCAGTTGGCAGGGGACAGTATGTATAAGAAAAGGGGAATTACATTAAGGAACCTTTAAATTCTATATACAAAAATAATCTTAGAAAAATAATACGGACTTCAAATGATTAGCGTCGGTACCTTGGTAGTCACAAGTGAGACTATACTTCAAAATTATTAATATAAAATAAAAAAAACAGTCGTCAAAATCGGTAACAAATTAGTTTTTATGTTCGCATATAATATAAAAACTAATGATATAAAACGATTTGACTATAAAAATGTTTTTTTTTATTAAATTGGAAAAGTCAATTTCCACCATACAACAGCTCGTCAAGAGAGCCAAAGTGGCAAACACAAACTTGTAACAAAATCTCCAGTCAGTCAACAACAGACACTAAACCTTGTCGACTCGTCAGCGTAAACAACCCTTTTGTGAGTAATCCCGGCAAAATTGCGCGCCAAATGTCAAACATTTGTGTATGGAGTGGCCAACAATGGCCCATTGATGT
Source organism: Acronicta alni (assembly GCA_964056405.1). Classification (NCBI taxonomy): domain Eukaryota; kingdom Metazoa; phylum Arthropoda; class Insecta; order Lepidoptera; family Noctuidae; genus Acronicta; species Acronicta alni. The sequence continues at coordinate 9,849,097 of OZ043925.1, read as the reverse complement.
GGGGCACCTGTAGAGGGGTTCCCCGGTCCCCACACGTGGCACACTCGCTGGCTCTCACCTGGTGGTGGAAATCTCTCCCCTCATCCGCGAGGGGTAGGTTGGTGAGTTGTTTTACCCACACATGTCACCGGCGGCTGCTACCGACAGATGCTAAAATACGTTGGTGCTGACATCGATTTTATTGTTACGATCATTGTATGTGCTGAAAGATTCTTATTAGTTAGTTTCTTTTACTCGCAGATCGGTATTTTTATACCTTGCTGTACCTACATTTGCAAATGATGATAGATTCATATCTAGACATACATATATTCATATTACAACCTTCATAGTAATTTCTGTGCATATTTTCTAGTTACTCCTAAAGTAAGTAAACTTTCCGCTTCAATTACACACGATATCATTATCAATTTAAAATCAATTGCCAACTTATTTTGAGCTACAAATATTACAACCAGCCGTTTGTTTGTCACTAGGCTGCCTTAATAAATTACATGGATATTTTTTACCTTCTGTTTAGTACCGTTATTGTAACGTTAATTGAATTAATGTCAATATGAGCTCAGTACCGTTGACCTCCAGGTGTAGAGAGTAGCGCTGCTGACATCTGCGCGCGCGCACCGCACCGCGTAACCTCCATTGTTACTGTTTACTGTTATTGTTGGTTATTGTATTGTATTTAACATAATGACTTGCCAAGATAACTGTTTACGTCAAAATTATTGACATTTTGATTTTTATACAATATAAGATAATATTAGCAATTATAATTATTATGACCATGAGCCGTCACGGCACTTACTGCTTTGACCCATATAGAATCATTATTATTAATTAGCCATTAATTTTATGTAGCCCTACATCCACTACTCAGTCCTGTTGCTTCTAGAAACTTCGTGATGCTCCCAGCAGATCTTCTGTGTCTCCTCCGGCAGTCTAGGAAAATATGCAGACACAAAGTGCTGTGCACGAGCCCTCTCTCCTCTGATACCTAACTGGTAGAGTCTATTATATGCTCTGCTTATTTATATGATAGCTTTAGTATTCTTTGATGATGTACAATGTATACGCCAGGTAAATTGTTCAGTTCTACACTAGTTTAACTGGCGTATACATTGTTCAAATGAAATAACAAAAACCATTTCATATTCCTATCCTATCGTCTGTTTCTTCGTCTGAAGATCGACCTTTAATCTTCTACATAAATAGTTTTCCAGTACAGGTAGCTAATGAAACACAACACAAATAATGTATAATTATAATAACGTACAATGCGAGTTCGTTATCAATATGTATACTGTGGTGATAATGATCTTGCTGAGTTAATTAAGACTGCTTAGTGTGCAAACTTTGTGAACACATAATTGATACTTATTCCTTCTCTTTGAGCAACTTCTCACAACCAACTAATTATTCAAATATAGCAGAAGAAACAAAATAAAACATAGATCAACTTACGTAAACATATATTTCACTGTTTAACACTAAACAATTTTGATAGCCTGTTGCTGTGCAGCGGCCACGGCTTCCATCTCCCTCTGTATCTCCTTCTGCATGTACTTGATGCATTGTCGCCTTAAAAGCCTCAGAAGATATATGCCGGTGAGGAACAGAAGAACCACAAGTATGGTGATAACAATTATGTCTGATACTGAAAGTCCGTTCATAACTTCGTCGTGTGCGTGGCCACCCATAATAGTCACCGATCCGTGCTTGCAATCGTAATTTCTATATATTATGAAATATTCAATAGTGACTAGTGTTGAACTCAATAAAATACACGTTGTCATCAAAATATTCTCAGTCCACTACACCATATGCAATGCTAAGCGAGGCTACGATATAATATAAAGCGCCGCGCGATTAACATCCACAGAGCCTTTTCAGTCCGCTTCCAGTCTAACCAGATGCGGCTGAATATCAGTATTTTACACGAAGCGACTGCCATCAGACCTTCGCTACCAAATTCATGGACAATTCCTATATCCTGAGGATATACTGGTAGGCAGGCTTCTGACTACCACAAACAAATAGGTGTTCGTATGACAATCAGAACCGATTGCTCTCCTCTCTCTCTCTTTCTATTCGATTAGCTTTCATGCCACTTGTCTAAGCCCGTAGGTCACTCATTCACAGAGTTACCGAGACTGAAGCGCCGCGCGAAGTGGTTAAAAAAACGCTTTTATTTATTTATTTGATTAGGGGGGCTAAAATAGTCACACACTGCTACAAAGCATGCTGCTGACCTCGCCTATACAATGTCTTTTCGTACAATGAGAAGTGAGTATATAGGTACCGGAAATAAATCATATCATTTAGCATAGCTTGCAATATGAGTTTCTGTCATTTTCTTTAAAACTATTTACAGACAATCTGAACAGTGGCTGATTTCGTGTCTATACCTACAATTTAAATGTGGTAAACGTTTCTAAAGGATTGTAGCTACACAGATAGTCTCAATATCTATCGCTTAGCTATCTTCTAGTAGGACAAACCCTAAATCGGTGTACTAGCATAACAAACTTGGGTATCATATTCGTATGTGATTCAACAATATATGCTCCGTTTACACAGAAGCTGTTATTAATTCAAAATGGTCTGACCCAATATGGTTGCGACAAGAATTATAACATACGCAGCATTGCTATCGGATCAGGTCGACGCCGCCGGCGCCGGCGCGGGCGGCGCGGCTGTGCAACTCATGCGCATGCAGAAATGTGAAGCCGTCGCATTGTTTAAAATGACATATTACGTGGAGGGAATGTTATGTGTTTTTATTTGTAGCCACCGTAAGCAGCTCATGCGACTGGTGTTGACTTTAAAAAGAGTCGATTTTCATAATGATGTAATTGTATTGGTAATATCTATATTTAGCTTGAACTCACACATATAGCTCTCAGACAATAGTGATGTCACCAGAGTTATCTCAGCAGATCATGTTATTATCTTTTGCTCTGTATGCAAACAGGAAGCTGGTATCAGACACACAACTATTAACTGACAAATAGATATCAATGGAATATTAGTGAGTATGTTGTGCAAAGCCAGCTGCGGTCCATTGATCGCGGCGTGCGCAGCTGTGCTGACCCGCGATAACCCGCGAGGCGCCAGCGCGCCACGTCCGCGCCTGTGCGCTACGCTCCCCATTCATCTCATATTATTGCGATACCTAATAACAGCTGTTAGCTGCGCTTGCGACGCGATTAGTCTTAATTGTGCGCTATCACGCGTTTCTATGACCGTCTGCTTATGCAATAAGACCTTAATAAAGATAGTGTTACTGTTCGCACTGAGTTTAATTAGCAGCGCAAGTGACACTAACATTAATTGTTTTAAATCTATAGCTCAGTGTGTAGAATTGCAATTAATTTCTTGCATAAATTAGAGTTGTTCCTAATTCATGATCAAATATACTTAGGTACTAACAAAAATACAAAGATCTGCTTAATTAATCACATCTTTAAACTATAATAGTTTATAATTATGTTTAGTTGAATAATTTATGTTTATTTTATGAATGAATTTCTCACTGTAGAAAAGACGCCCCATTAAAAATACCTAAACACAGTCCATCTACTGCAAATTGAAAATATTAGGAATTTTAATAAGATCATCAAACAGCTCGTAAAATCACTATCCTTTTGAAATTCTCAAGCGATAAGTTTAGCGTTTCTTTTACAACTAAAAACTATTAACTTTATTTTTTCATAAAGGTGTCCAAGAACAAATATATTCACAGCCAAAGACCAAACAAACATTTAGAATTCGAATTTCAAAACTTCTAATCAAATGAACTCCAGACCAATAAAGCATATACGCGCTAATCAGATTTCACCAAACAATCCATTCCATTGGTTATAGAATTCCGCAACACAACACCGGGGCTGGATACGTGGAACCCAACAAAGGCTTTTGTTTCCACGGCAGCCGCAGCGGCCCAGCACTTTATAATACTGTTTCGTATAAACTTTTTCTCTTGTTGCATTCCCAAAGTGCTGACCGGAGCGCTTAGACTTTAAAAAACTGGTTTCCAGACTGCCCCGGCCTTAAATGGAAGGACTTTGTAAAATTGTGTGACTCACGAAATACTCTTAATAAAGGTTCTCTGGAATCCACCATGTAAATGCTAAAAGTATGTAGTATAATACTCTATAGAAGCAGACGAGTATGTATAGATTGCACAATTACATAAACGCCGGCGGCGTCTCGGTTCCTACTGACAAACTGACATCTGAACCCCAGTCAAACAATTCTCTCCCAATTAGGAGGCTAGACTTGTTCATCGTCGTAGGAGTTGAAAAATGAATGAATTTATTCGCATCTCGGCTAGATTGAACGTGTAACACAATGGTACACGTTCTAGCTTATTAAGCAGGTCAAGTTTATCGACGGGATGGCGCCAAAACAAGCGCACAGCTGCGGTAGCGCAACTATTTGCGGAAACGAATATTGGATCGCGTAAATACACGAATACTGGACATCACTCGTGTAATACTTGCGGTACCGTTAAACTGTCCTCATGGCCGAGTTAGATGGTGAGATACATATTTTGAAATTGAAGCTCATTTGAAACAACAAGACATTATGATAGTTAAAATGAGAAAGTTAACTGTTACCGTAGGCACAATTTTTTTGCGGTGAAATGTAAATTGACTGTTTACCTAAATAATGAAGGTCTAAAAACTACACATCAAAAACGATATTGAAAAGATTCGCAAAGATCTACTGCACATCTCAGTTATTTGTCTAAATATAACTAATGCAAAAATAATGACCATTAAGTAATTAATTATGGTTTTCCTACATATATTATACATTAAAATAATTATTTGCATGCATTTGGTGTGCATTTTAAGTCTGTAACACCTCTATTAAATCACAGACAAAAGTACCTATCTAGTTCAAGAAGAATTAACAATCGTCGAATGCTTGTGTCGAATTTCGCAGTCAACATTCTCCGACGAAAATTTCCAGCTAATCAGTACACCACCGTTGCTTATCTGAACCAACCGTCAAACAATATAGCGGAAGTGTTGGTTATAGTAATTAAACTACAATGGCTGTCAACCGGCATGGATCAAGAGACAGCGTCGACCACAGATCGGCGCCCGCACAGCGACGACATTAGGCATGTTGTGTAACAGAAGCTTTACTCTAAACAAGGAATTCACTTAAAAAATATGCTTGTAAGATATATCTGCGTTTCTAAATTTATACATATTTCGATCAACCGCATCGAAAGATGAACGTTTATCACGCCAAGTACTAGCTTGACCTCGCAAATCAAAAGATTCTTGTGATCTTATCCTACTTCATACTAATATTATAAACGTGAAAGTTTGTGAGGATGGAAGGATGAATGGAGGGATGGATGTTCGTACTCTTTCACGCTAAATCTACTGAACTAATTTTGATGAAAATTTACAGTATTATTATTTATACATCAGAATAACATATAGGTTATAAATTATAACGATCTTGAGTTAATTAGCCAAATTACAACGATGATTAAAAGCAACTTTTCCACGCGGACGAAGTCGCGGGCAGAAGCGATTTGTTACACAGTTACGAGCCTCTCTATAGCAGCAACTACTTTCAACTCAGCGTTAATTCTATCCTACGCGAGCCCAACAGCGTTTGTGATAACTTCGCGTTCCCTTTCACTGTCCCCTACAAAGTAATAGTGTATATTTATAAATTTTTTTTTCTGCTCATATAAAGTTTAAATTATCATGTGAATGATGTGTATAGTTTTAATTGGACTTCAGGTTGAATACTATGATGTTTCATTGAATATTGTGTAAAACTTAATCTGTTGTCTGTTACTGTACCTATTAAATAAAAATAAAATAAATAAATATGTAAATATATCAAATAAAAACAAAATCGAAAAAAAGATTTCAATTTCGAATTAATTTTCAAAGCTACCAAACCAAACCAGTCCCACAACAGGGTACAGCAACAAGGTTCTTAACTACTACAGCATAATGATATAGAAGTGTGTTAATATATCATAATTATTATTTTTTAATAAAATATTTTCTCTCAAGGACCGGGTGTTCTGCTTGTTCTGTGCAGTGGTTCGGCTCCATCAAAACGAATTGTTTACTGGAACGCTGCACGTGTTCACTACTCGCAGACACTAGCTAATAATTGTGGGATATTTATTCCGCGCATTCCGTTTATTGTGTCTTTATTGTGACTGGTAATAAGTAATATAAATACTTCTCTAATGGTCTGAGAAGTTCGTGAGGAGAGAATATAATGTATCTTGAAAGACAATACTAATACGCACATATACCTACTCATGGTTTCTTCCCATACTTTTATTTCATTTTTTAATTTTACAATTTAATTTAATATTTTGTGCAGTTTTATTTATAATAATTTGTTTTTAATTTAATATTTTGTGCACGTTTTGTTAGAATTATTTGTTTTTAACTTTAATTCATTTAAAATTGTGCTGTTTTTGTTTAGCATTACACACACTTGTTGGGTTATCTACTTATCTATGTTACTTAAACTACTGTGCATGATGTGGCCTCCTATAATTGAAGGAGTACACTTACCATATAATAATATTTTTCCTATATATTAAGATAATGTGCTAATAAATAAAAATAAATACTTTCTTCGATTCTTTCTTGCCCTTGATACCTTCTTGAGATCTTCAATTGGCTCAAAATTAATTTGAGATTTCAGAAGTAATATTTTAACCGACTTTAAAACAGGAGGTTCTCAGCGCCGTGATTATTTTTAGAACTGCCTCGTTAGTCTAGTGGTTCTAAGCGTTCCATTTCCAGGTCGAGCAGTGTTATTGGCAATAGGATCGCTCCCTACATAGGATCTAAACATATCGGCGGTGAACTGTGGGTGTACATTGGTACACTTCTGCCTAACCCTACGGGGAATACAGGTGAGATGGTATGTGATTACTTTTTTTACGTTTGGAAATTCATATAAAGGTAATGAAGGTTTTTTAAGGTTACCTATGTCCAATGTAGAGCTAGTCCATGCGCTCGTCCATTTAAGCATGTATTGTTATATAATTTACCCAATCATAATCAAAAAGAATATTCACATCACAAATATCATATTTATCATGTCCATAATATGTTTTTGTAAACATTCCTGTTTTATTAACTAATTACAGAATTATTCGGCCTTGCAAGGCTGGTCAAACCACATTGGTCGCGGACCGAGACCAAATAGCAACGTTCTAAGTCTCTAGAGTTGCGGTATCGATGGCAAGTTTCTAATTTCAAACATTATTTTAATCGATTTATTTGAATCGATGAAGTCCGATTTAAATTCGCATTTACGTTTCCGCAGCCGATATGGCAGTAATAGAGTTGGTTGCTATGTAGTTAAGGTCGTTACTGCTACGACGACTACCTTCTTATAGCTAATAAATCGAAAAAGCGTTTCATTTACAGATTCTGATAAAATTCTTGGCTATGAAAATAGCCTTTCCAACATCCAACCGAATGAATTGAAGAATTTCTTTATAGGTTGAGTGATTTGCTAGGATAATATTTTTATAATGTATTTACCTAATAAATGACAAGATTTTCATCGTGATTATATCAGCCGAAACAGAGAGTACAGATTATTATCAAAGACAATTTCTTACTTTCGACGACCTTTGTGGTCTAGCGACTGCTGATCATGGGGTCGTGGGTTCGATTCCCACAGGACACCAATATTTGTGTGGATAAAACAGGAGTATTTGTGTTTGTCTGGGTGTTTCTTATGTATTATAAGTATGTATTTACAAAAAAAATGTATATAAATATTATATCCATTGTCTAGTACCCATAGTACAAGCTCTGCTTAGTTTGGGACTAGATGGTGTTGTGTAAAATGTCCAAAAAATTATTATTATTATTACTTGATATTACCGATTTTTCTTACTTGATATTACCGATTTTTCTTACTTGATATTTACCGATTAAAACTTTGTGTTGTGAACTTTGAACAAAGAGAAAACGATGCTTTTTATAGGATTCGGGTGCATCTGCGAAAAGTAGATAAGTACTCGCTACTAATTTAGTTGTCATAATTCAATCAATAATTTAATCTACTATATTTTATTCAAATTCAATTAATAATTAATATAAATCTAATGTAATCTACGTAATCAATTAAAATTTAAAATTTAATCAAATGTTAATTTTTCTATAATATACTTAGTGTTAAATTACTTATTCATGTATTTAAAGTTCTAATTTCAATAATTTATAAATATGTTATGTAAAGCCGCTTTCTGTGCATGTGGTGTTGACCTGTTATTAATTGTTGCACTTGTAAATGTTACCCTAGTCACTAAATCAGAAATGTTATAGTGTAAACAACTGTTGGTCAAGCTAAATAAATAAATAAAAATAAAATAATTCTGAGTTGATTGTAATGATGTAGGAAGAGGAACAAAACATTATACCAGCCATAACACTATCCTATGTATTAATATTAATACAACCCTCGATGAAACGCGTGATAGTATAACGCTATATAGTTAGAATGATTTAAAGATAAGAGTGTATTCTACGAGTATATGAAATATTATATGTATGTACGGATTTTTTACAATAACTATCTGATATTTCTACTGGACACTCTTATTTAGGTTTATCCCTGCTGTCCCTACCAATATTACAAATGCCAAAGTAACTATATCTGTCTCTTACACATTCACGCATAAACCACTGCATCGATAGTGATGAAATTTCGTACAGAGATAGATTAGACCTTGGAGAAGGACATAGGCTACTACGTTATGTCTCGAAAATCCCTTTGGATGCAGGTAGAACCACGGTCTATTTATGTAATATAATAATAGATAAAGGATATTAGTTTTCTTTCACAAACTTTCTAGCTTTAGACATCAGTATCGTATGTAGTATGGTGTACACCATACCACGGTTATAGTATCTATACAGTATTCCAGCTTCACACAAACGGACGAAGCGCGGCGCGAGTTTTGCCTACGCGCCTCGATCTCGGCATGCGCTCGGCATGCAGACAGTCGCAACCGTGCCGCAGTGACGAACGGGCGGTGTGTTGATTTTTTAACAATAACCGCGCGATTTTTTCACTAAAAATAAGTTCAAGTACATATTTAATATGACGAGTAGGATATATTGTGCTGTTTTTGGTTGCATGAATTCGTCAATAACGCATCCAGAGATAACTTTTTTTAGATTACCTGGAAACTCTGAAAGGTAAGACTAAAATAATTTTACTTACTAGTAGGTAGGTACATAATGTGTGTCTTTTTAATGGATAAATAATATTTCCATTTATCTCCCGAAAAAAGGTGTCTGGATTAATAAATAACTCCTGTAACAACATATACCACTAAAAACCGCTTTTGTTTTCTCGGTATTACTTAATAACAACAACACCTATACTCATGAAATATTCACAGAATATTTCGATTTTTGAGAGGGTTGTGATTTTAAAACATTCGTAGCCAGCTTGGCATTGGTGACCAAAGGATTTTTGTTTTAAGTTCTTGCGAGTTGTAGGTAACTTATAGAGACGTTACTAAGCTGAGATAAAAAAATATTAAAATGACTCGTCAGCTGTTTCTTGCATTTTAGTTGTGTAGGTAGGTGTCGAAATTCGTAAAGATTGGAGTTTTGTAACGCGGCAGTAAGGCGACAACAAATTATTTTTTCCCTATAAAAGGTTTTTTTTTCAGACGTCTTCAATGGTTGCAACTGATCCGTCGAGATGATTTGGAAAACAAACCTAACTTTACTTCCTACAGAGTTTGTGAAAAACATTTTAATTTGGAGGATGTTCTACAATCGTCAAATAGAAAACTTTTAAAAAAGAATGCCCGACCATCGTTAATGCTGCCAAGCTTAGCCAGTACCGATCCAGGAGTCTCTCGAAAAGAAGACAAACAAACTCAAACTACTCCGTTGGTAGGAAATGAAAAGTGTACACAGACTGAAAATGCAACGAATGAAATCTTTGCTCAAACCTCAACGAGTCTCTCTAGCAACACTCCAAGAAAAAGAAAATTGAAAGTTGAACCCCACCAACGCAGAAAGAAAATAAAATTACACGAAACTGAAAATTAAACACAAAAAGCTGAAGAAAATACTTTCCATCGACTCGATTAAATCTACCGATCAAAAAACAAAACGCATTTTTATTGAACACTTCCTATTCAATTCACAAAGTATTTTCAATTCACAAAGTATTTTATTTGTTTATATAAAAGAAGTATATTTACAAATCACAAAACTAAATGGAAACACAAAGTAGGCAAATGTAATTTAAATGCTGGAGGTGGGCAGCCCTATCGCACGTTCCGCGCGGCTGTAAGCATTTATTTCAAAGATACGGCCGAGTTACAATAAATTAATAAATAATACAATAATATTTTATAATATTTTTTTATATTTTTAAATGTTTTTTTTTTCTTTTTTATATGTTACGATGAAATATTTAAAAATAAAAAAATATGTATAAGTTTAAATAAAGGCAAAAATAATACAATAATATTACCGTGACCATCCTACGTAAATTCGATGGCGAAAAGCCAGCCCACGCCAGTGACGCTGTTCACTGGACTAAGGGTATTTTAATTATACATACCAAATCTAATAATAGCTTAAATAAAAGAAAAATAACTTATTTACAAAGAGGTCCTTAGTAACCACGAAAATAAATAAAGCTATATAGATACCTCAGAAATACGTAATAAGAATAGAATATTCGTGGACGGCCTTGTCGTGTAACTGTTCTCCGATTTTGGAATAACCCGCGCCAATAATATGTAAATCAATGAACATTTTGTGAATCTCACCTATGCCACAGCTGTTTCGTAGCTATTTTGTTTATCAATAAAAATATTTTGCAACTTTAATGTGTTTTCGTGGCTACCTCAGCTGTGCCAATGTCCAATTTATACGCGGATGTGGACGAGATGAGAACGAGTCTATCGTTAATGCAAGAATGTTAGTTTTATGTGATACTTAGCGCACTGGATAGTGATTGCATCTTAATGATGTGCTTACTTCGATGAATAACACGACTTTATGAGCCAGACATGCTAAACTAATGTGTAGTTAGAGATACAGACCTATTGGTTTCTTTACTTCTGATTTTTTAATCATAAGACTATCAAACAATAAAACCTTGAAATATATGTACTCAGTAATTAGGATTCCGGAAGTCAATCGCTTTGTATGCAATGGAGAGTATCTGATTTCTGATAATCGATCCCGGCAAAGGAAGATTCTATAAAAAAGTTCATCAATATCTTTAGAAGAGATATATTTATCCGTAACTAGATGTTGTTACTCTTTTGGATATACATAAAAAATACTTACGTATGTTAAATTACATACTGCACAAAGAACAACTTCCTCTCGCAAACAGTGTTTTTTTTTTTCAGATAATCATAAGATGGACATAAATGTGCGTGAAAGAAGAATGAGGATAGTCAAATGAACTTCGTCCTATAAGGTCATGAACATTTTAGTGTTATATACTTATAATGAATTTGGATAACAATATCAAACAAATTGTATGTTAATACCAGGCCAACATTTAGGTTTGAATTAATACTTTAATTTACGACGTAAGGTCAAACATCACACTAAGATAATAAAGAACGTGGAGCCAGGTGTTAATCTATCGCAAGGATCTACGACAAGTATACCTGCCCCATATACATCTAGAATATCTCACAAAATGCTAATTTATATTTAAAATAAATGGGTCGGATCCACGAACAGATAGCTTAAATACTCAGGTGTGAAGATTTCGGTGGATCGAGTTCCAAGATCATATGATTAATTAAAGCCTTTTTAAGCGGAATTCGTCTAATGAATAATACAAATATTACTAATGAGGTTACATTTGTCTTCGTCGTCGTGGCCTTGCACCTGACTGGCGCTATCTCGGTCAACTACTAGCACGTCACTAGCGTCACTGGTACCCGGAACTAACCACATCACTAGCGCTAGAGTGGAACTTTTTACAGCCGTAGTCCGCAACACCTTTATATTTCAACCGAATAACATGTAGGTAGACAGTTTACTTTTTTGTAACGTGACTGGCATGGTTAAAGCTGGAAAAAAATGTGTTGAAAGAAGCCGTAAGTGCGTTGAAAAAGATTGCTATTCGTCTTACGGAGAATATAAGATTTTGTGTTAATAAATTCCTTCTGAAGGTATTATTGGAATTCATGTCATCATCATCAACCCATATACTGTCCCACTGCTGGGCACGGGTCTCCTCTCATATTGAGAGGGATTAGGCTATAGTCCACCAGGCTGGCCTAGTGCGGGTTGGCAGACTTCACAAACCCTCGAGAAAAATCTCTAAGGTATGCAGGTTTCCTCACGATGTTTTCCTTCACCGTATAAGCGAGTGATAATTAATTATTAATACGCACATTAATTCGAAAAGTCAGTGGTGCGTGCCTTGGATTCGAACTCGAGACCTTCGACTTTGCAGTCCAATGGCCATGCCAGGCTATCACTGCTTATGCTTATGCTCATGTCATGTGGGTTCATAATTAATATTAAGGCAGGAACTTTCTGTAATTTCTTCACGTTATTCTTCTCAGTGGTAATTTCTCTGTTTCTAATGGTGCGTAGGTACACACCATTTATAGGAACATTCCAAGTTCGTAGATTTTACAGTTTCTGTGACTTCGTGATTTTAGTTTAGTTTAGTGATCAGTCAAATGGTCAGTCAGTATTTCACTTTTATATACAGACATTAGTTTTATGAAATAGAAGAAGAAAAAAAAATCTTGTTTTACATTATAGAAACTTGCGATAATTTTGTAGTTTCCTTTCCAATTTTTCATTGTTACGTACAGAAATAATAAAATAACTTTTTTAAATATCCTTTAACGTTTCAGTTTGATAAATAGTCAATAAATTAATTGATTAGAGATATACAGAGAAGATAAAACGGGAATCCCAAATTACGAAAACACTAATAAAAAACAATGTCCACCAATTGATTAGATATTGTGGAGCTAATAATGTGAGGTGCTATGTAATTAGTTACGCAGCTGTTTAGCTGTTTTCTGTTTATACAGTAAATTATTCAAATCGTGTTTTTAATTATTTATGCTGGTTTTATTAGCCTCTCGATTTTGCATGTTTGGGATGTATTATTTCGTATTGTGGGAAATTAAATAATAATTATTCAGTAGTTTTTGCACCGTTTATGAGTATTATGAATGTACTTAATTTTAACATGAATATATTTTGTTTTATTCATAATTGTGTGAGCATAAGTGAACATAGGTGTTTGGGTTTTCTTATCTTTTTATTTAAGTAAGTACTAGCTTCTGCCCGCAATTTCGTTCGCGTTGAAAAGTTACATTTAATTATCTTTGTAATTTGGCTAATTAACTCAAAACCGTAAATTAGCCTTTATGTTATTCTGATGTATAAATATTATTACTGTAAAGTTTCATCAAAATCCTATCAGTAGTGAAAGAGTAACAATCCAATCATCCATCTTCACAAACTTTCACATTTATAAGACTAAGTAGGAATAGGAATTCGTAGGAAGTAGGATAGGATTTATTTGAGTATTATTATTAAATATAGGAACTGGTTTCACTTAACCTACATGTTTCCGTTTTTTGACAGTACAGTGCTTTAGATTGTAATCTAAAGCCGACTTGTAATAAGATCTGCAAGTAGCTCAATGTGTAATCCTGTTATTTGATTTGAATACTAATAATTATGGCAATGTATTAAAATATTAGGTTTTGGTTACCTACTTGAAACTATAGGTCACTGCAGGTCAAACTATCCAAAACTGTTAAATTGTTCCAATTAAAAGAACCTTATTTCTTTGTATTAAACATGAAAATCTAACAGAAACATGAAAATTTGACAGATTGGGGTAGCTTAATGTGCTGGCTTCTGTACTATAGTTGGCCTAGAGATTAAAAATTCGGTACCAAGTAAGATTTTATAGCAGAAATAAAGGCAAAATTATGAAATTAAAATATAAAATAACGAGAAAGGCAAAAAATACCACTATAAGTTGGTCCCGCGTTCTGCTCAGTATGTCTTTTTTCACAGTTTCGTTTATACTGGCATTGATTTCTAACAGCCTATAAAACCGCTCTCGTCGAGTCGAAGTTGCTCTTGGCCGGTTTGTTATACTTCTTAGTTACAACTTAGCGCCAGTTTTCTGTTGGATCTTATTTTAATTTATGTAAAACGTGAATTATTATGTATTATGGTTAAATGTTAACTCAAGGTATCTTAAAATTAATAAAAGCTTTGCTCAGTAACAGTATTTAATTGCTCTCGTGAGTAATCTTAAAGAGAATACGATTTATGTCCAAGTTTTGTAAAATCGCTTGATTCAATTATAAATTTAATGAAAGCAACTATGTTCAAGTTCACTCCACTATAAATAATCCTTCCTACAATGTTTACAAAATATATATTGTTTTATTATTTAACTAGCTTCTTCCCGCGACTTCGTCCGCGTGGAAAAGTTACTTTTAATCATCATTGAAATTTGGCTAATTAACTCAAAATCTTTGTCAGAGTGACATGGAGTGCAGTATGATGGGAGTCAAATTAGCAGACCGCATCAAAAATTGCATACTGCGCTCCAAAACCCAGATCGCTGACATAGGCCAAAAAGCTGCTAGCTTGAAGTGGAACTGGGCTGGACACATCTGTCGCATGTCAAATGAGCTGTGGGCTAACCGAAGTACCGAATGGGTCCCACAAAACGGCAGACGACAGTGCGGCAGGCCTAGACGGAGATGGCGGGATGAGCTTGACTTTTTCTGGAAGGATTGGCCAAAAATAGCCTTGAACCGTGAGGAATGGAGGGAGGGTAGGGACGCCCTATAGTGGGACGACAACAGCTAAATAATAATAAAACTCAAAATCCTTACAAATTATAGCCTATATGTTATTCTGATGTATAAATAATATAATGTAAAGTTTCATCAAAATCCGTTCCGTAGTTTTAACGTAAAAGAGTAACAAACATCTCTCCATGAATCCATCCATCCATCCTCACAAACTTTCATATTTATAATATTAGTAGGATATCTGCCTCGTTAGTGGTCCTAAGTGCTACTGCTACACTAGATCCTGGGTTCAATTCCCAGATCGAGCAGTGTTATTGGGATTTTCTAGTTGAGTTAATGACAATATAGGCTCGTACCTATTAGGTACATGGGACCTTAAAATACCGACGAACTGTGGGTACACTGGTACACCTGTGCCTACCCTTCAGGCAATATAGGCGTGAGGGTATTATAGGCATATTTTTAATAACATTAGTGTAACTGACAGTAAGATTTTGTATTCCTATTAATTAAAGAAACAGTGACCCTCTCGAGGGTCGTACTAATGGTTTTCTATTGTGTATGTTAATTGATCCTTGATGAGTTAATCTTTGTTGAATAACCTCATTTAGAAGTGAACAGTTACTTTAAGCTTTGCATAGGTAGATAAATATTAGGCTAGGTAGGTACCTACTTAGTTAACACTATTATATGTTATTCTATTTAAACATCGATCGATCAATGGTGGTACAAAACGAATAACTATAGTACCCATAAAACATCAAGGATACACTTATGAGAGTCGAATACCTGACCTTAAGTATGGTATGACTAAGTTAATCCCACCGCCGATGTTTCCGATCGTAAAAACTTGCAACAACGCGCTCTGTCATACACAACCTAATTTATGGAGCTCGCGGACTTGACAACCATATATTTTCCGCGAAAAATGTGCTCTACATTCAATTTTCACTCTTAAAAACGATACAATAATGGTTCTTGTTAAGTTTTATAGCAGTAAATAGGTTGGTAAGGATTTAACAGCGACACACTCCTCTCGTATTAGTTTGATGGTTATTTTACAACCCTGTTCTAATTACGTGGTTTCTCCTCATTCGGATACTAGGACACGAACCGATTGTTTGTAGCCACATTAAAATCATACAAAAACTTTATGTGTGTTCCTTGTACTTATAACTCTTTGTAAATTAGTTTCGCGACCGTTTTTCAGCTAGTTTGTAAGAAGACTGAGTAGTGAAAAAAAGTACTTAAATGTACGAAGATTATTGGTCCAACACCAGTAACATCAAGTGGAACAAGTCAGAACAAGAATGTTATAAAAAAACTTAAAAGCATTTTCACCACTATGTCGCATTCAACAGTTGATTTCAATGTTGTGTCTATAATGTATTGTATAGTTGCTTAATGTATTGTATTGTTGCTACTCAAATCAGCAGCATGTTCTTCTCGGAAAAAACATTCCCAATTCCAAGTGGAGTAGGGTAAAAAGGGTACAGTATGGCATGGATTCTTACACAACCTAAAGATATGTGCCAATAAAGTGGAATGCAGTTAGTGCGTATAGTCTATATCGCAGTGTATGCATATGTATCGGTAGTTACAATAAACGTTAATGAAGTCTTGACACTAGATTAAACATAATTTAGAGGCAATTTTATCGCATCTGTAACAAACTAACAATTCATAATTAATTTGTTGACAACTGAGCAATTTTACAATCAATATTATGTCATTTGTCATAAACTTAACTGTCAGTTCTCGTTGTCAATTAATTAGCCGTCGAACTAATTAAATTAAGGGGTATCATCTAATCTGATGGTATATCGGCCCGGCGACTGCATGCCGTTTAAAATTCAATATATTTTGCCATAAATATCAAATTTTACGAGCCATAATCCCGACACATGTCAAACAAATTGTTGACACATTCAAAATGTGACGAAGCCACTTAAATAAAAGATTACTTTTACACAAGAGCTGTTTGGTGTGAGAATTTTTCGTCCAAACAAACTCAACTCAACTGATTCCTGCTCTTGCATGTATGTATTGCCACATGTTTTTCCTTGGGTAGCTCGACCAATATCGATTATTGAGATAGGTACTTAAAGCGAAATTCTTTTTTTATTTTAGTGCAAATAGTTTAAATGTCATTCGTGTATGCCGAGTCTCAGACAGGCCGGTTATAGCGTGAATGATGTCGTAAGATTTTTCACTATTAAGAAGGTAGATCCTTACTAATATTATAAATGCGAAAAAAAATCTGTCTGTCTGTCCGTGACGCTTTCACGGCTAAACCGCTAAACTTTGAATTTGATACAGAGATAAATTAAACCTTGGAGAAGGTCATAGAGATTTTTTCTCAAACCAAAAGCCCTTTAAGATGCAAGCCGAATCGCGGGCTTACAACTAGTACTTAATTATGTAGATGCCAGCACATCAAGCTACACCAATCTTTTTAAAACCCAATCTTTTCAAATTTTTTTAACAGATTTTAGATTTTAATCCAAACCGTTAAAGTTCATTTTCGATTGGGAGTTTTGGATAGGTTGACCTGCTGGCGTTTGTACAATGTTCTCGTTATAATTAAATGAGATAGGTAATTGACTAATCGTAACGAAAATAAGAAAATTGCTTGATTTCAGAACTTATAACTTAGGATAAACATCATCATTTCGAGCTCCGTTCTTAAAACTCACGTAAAACAATATCTCCTGAATCTCAGTAAGTAGGTACACAGTATCGACAATTCAATAACAATAAATTGGATCAACGGTGGCCACGCAGCTGGCGGACACGTGCGATGGTCACGACGGAGACGCGGGTCCCTCACGGAATTCTGATATCACGACAAGAAACAGTCGTTCATATTCACTACGTTGTTTTTTAAACGGAAAGTAAGGAATTCTGACGTGTAACGTTGTAATAGTATGGATAAGTCCCAGTTCTGTGGAAATAACCTATGGAATATAATCGTACGAAAACTAACATTAAAGACTTCCTTTTGCTGTTTCCGTCAGCCCAAGAAACACTCGTTCATATTCAGTAAGTTGTTTTTTAAACGAAAAGTCAGGAATTCTGTGGTGTAACGTTGTAATAGTATGGATACGTCCCAGTTCTATGGAAATAACCTATGGAATATAATCGTACAAAAACTAATACTAAAGACCTCCTTTTGCTAACTGTTTCCATCAGCCCTATGCTGTTCATTTAAGTACCTGATAATTCCCGAGAAATACACCTATTGCATGCATGCATGATCCAACTTGTATAGCTTACTCTGTTAGTAGAAGTATTTCCCTATACCTACCTAAATATTTATTTAGAACCCACCACTACTTCACTGAATTAGTGTACTTAGTAAGGACAATTAATATAATCTTAAGGCTAAGTCCACACCGACCCGTTAATTCAATACTTTCGGCGTATATTATACATATAACTGAGCATACCATTGTGAGCACGTCCAAATCACATTAAAACTTGCCGTCATTGCTAAAATAAACGAACATTACCAATTTTGTCAAAAGCAACAACGGAAAATTTGGTTTAGGTTTTTACTCAAGTAGTATACAAATTAATGCAAATAGAATCCACCAAGGGTACTCGAGGTAACTTTGGGAAAAACAACGGTATTTACGTGTCAACTTTCAAAACGCTGACTAAATCCTTACCACTGGCCCTTAACTCGAAAGAAATCTTTAATTTCTACATGTGGTATGAATATGAGAATAACTAGATCGCACCTACATTTTTTTATTTTTAGTTGCAGTGAAACTGTTGTTAATCAGTGGTTACCACCTTTACTCTCCACAGTCACACACAACAAGAAATTCGCAAAAATATTCCATTATCACTATCTTTAGGTAGCACGTTTCGAGTGCGCGGACGCAGGTCGGAGGTTGGGGCCACGCGGCGCCTGCGTCACTCTATCAACTTGCTAATTCATGCCACCGTCCAGATGGCCGCGCGCAAAACAATCTTGGCCCTTGTTTTATCTGGAATTTAAATTTCACACCTATTCATGTAGGGTACATTTACATACATTTACCACCTGATGAAAAATTTATTTATTTTATATTATATCTGGTTATTACGATCAGTTCGAAAAACATTCTTTAGGATTTAAAATCAAATGCTAAAAAATTATAATGATATGTAAGATAAAAAAATAAACATGAAAGTTATCTTAGAAAACCAAACGGGTAAACGTGGCTTGTATGGATTCATATTTGACCAAATGTAACATAATACATTGTACAATGCACATAAATACTATACACCTAGGTACAGTAAAACCTTACAAGAACTGCGGTCAGAAACTGTGACGTACTCCACATGAAATAGTCAACACCCAAGAATATTTCAGTCCGCAAAACGAATAAGTAAGTACAACAGATGTTTACAAACACTGACAGAGCATCCGAGGGCTGCGTCTGCGCCGCTTCAGGGCACGTGTGGCTGACACCCCTAACAGTAACCAGAACTACTATTTATATTCAGCGCTTGTCCCGCTATGATGCTGCACAGTGATTACTTGTTACCCTACAGTTTTGATGGAAGTCTAAATAACTGGCATATGTTAACGAAGATTAGTCATTAAATAAGACTAATAATTCCTTGCCTTCTCCTATACTTAGATATAAGTTTAGAGTTATCAAGTGAGCTTTAGTGGGTTTCTTGGCGTAACTACAGGTAGAAAGGGGCAAAAAGCAAGATTATCCATTAAAAAAAAAACAAAGTGAAGATAACAAAGATATTATACACTATGTTTGTGGATATAACACAGATACATAATAATGATGGGAGCAAAGAAATATTCAGACTCAACCTCCTGAAAAGTTCTGATATTTCTACTCTATTGCTTTATTGCTATAAAGCAATAGAGTAGAAATATCAGAACTTTAACGTAGGGGCGATGGTAAGTCACTGCTGCTCATGGACAACAGCAACACCGCTGCTGGAATCCATGAACATTCGGTATAGAGAATTTCCAACGTTGGTATTGCTTAAATTCATTCACAAAAATTCTTTGATTTTTCTTTTGTGTCACACACTATACATAGATTCCTATACAGATACTTCCATAATAATTTCACAATATTTTTTTGCTTTCTATCTATCGCGAAATTGTATTATATAGCAAATCGTGTTCCATGAACTCATAAACAACTACGTCGCCGCGTCGACGTATAAAAAAGTAGCTAGTTAATTTGCACGCCATCAGACCTTGGCCCCGGAAGCACGTTTCCTCCTTTGCATACAACAATGGTGGATCATTGTCCAGTTGACGGATTGCGTCATCGACTCACTTGGCTCCAGGTGTGACTGAGAGCTTTAGCCGAAGATGCAAAATTTAAACAAAATGTTACCGACTAAAAACTATTGAAATTTGCTTTCGTAAACCTTAATGAATACTTCGAAGTCAATCTGGGTTGAGTGTAGAGTGGGTAATCATGTTTGTTACTATGTTTTTTTGCTGGTCTCATGAGGTATAATTACTTTTTGCTCTCTGAGTGATATCATCTATACTGTCTATTTGGAAAAAGTCAAAAATTTCAGGGTGGGTTATTAACTACTTAAAAAAATAAGTAGGTAGCATTCGTGAATATAAAAATAAATCATAGATATGCGCTTTACAGATTCCTCCTTATCTATACGAACCGACCTATCCTCAGCATACAATTGTTGCACCGGATACTGAATATCGGGTGACGTAATGTTGTTAAATATAAGGTATAGACGCCTATCCAAAACTGTCAAATTTTCCCTATTGATCATGAACCTTAAAACTTTGTTTTAAAGTTGAAAATCAGCAAAGAAATTTGACAGATTGGGGTAGCTTGATGTGCTGGCCTCTGTACGTAGGTTCTTACGTAGTTTGGACAACATAATTTGGGACTGAATAAAGTAGACAGATTCTCGTAGTTTGCGGAAGTCTGATGGTAGTCGCATCGTGTTAAACACCGATATCCAGCTGCGCTGCTCTACATGATTAGGAAAAGGCTAGGACAATAAAGCTGATTAATTTAGTCAGTTGTTTATAAAAAAAACATGACTATAGATCCTAAAGCACCATAGATACGTAGTAGATATGTGAATATCATAAAGAAATATAAATATGCCAGTGTACAATTGAATCCAGTCTATTGTTAGCATCTGTTAGAATTGCCAGTTTACAGTCGGCGAGTACAAAGGGACAAGTATCGCGGCATCAAGCGACTCCATTGTCTCCATACGCGATGCGCGTGCGGTATCTGCGATTGCTTGTTACTCGACGTGACGTAGATCGAGAGATTACACTGATGACGTCATTATTGTACGATCTGATTTTTCAAAAATGCTTTTTGCTAATGAAATATCTAGTGACTATGAATGGTTCTTATATCCAACGTTAACTCGCTTTGCTTGTCATTCGTAACATTTTTCTAACTTGCAAGTTCATTTCAACAGCAGTTCCCGTTCATAAATCATGAAACTTTAATCTACAGTAAGATTTGAAGTTTGTAGATGATACTGAAGGATGAAAAACTAACCTAGTAGTTTGAGAAGTCACGTATGTGAATGATGATGCTGTAAGATCTAGGTAGTAAGGCTTTGATATCAACGAAGATCTGTAGGTAAGAGTCAACCATATAATATGTTAATAAACCGTAAAATATCATCAATATGAATATATGACTCCTTATTACATATCTATTTCAATAACATTAAGTCGATACTAGCATTTAAACCTGTCTCAAATCCCATGTAAGTTCCAAGTAGTAGCGGTTTTCAACTGACCATAAAAGCTAGCTGTTGAACATGAACGTTATTTTCTAATTTTCATTAAGATAATTCTACATTTACTATTTATTTATTTTATTATTGCACAATACAGACTTAAAAAATATACATTATCCCACAAAACCGGTTTAGCGGTTTGACGGTGGGTGTTGAGCCACATAATAATAATCTGTATCTACTAAAATCCACTGAAGAAACAACTCCTAAGCCTGCAAACATAGTTATTTACCGACTGAGGAGGTGCCTCTTCAATTTCTTTTTAAATTTAAATTTGTCACTTTCATGTCTAATGTTCGCCGGCAAACTATTCAGCACAATAGATACAATAAGTTAGACTACAATAAGTTAACTACATTCACGTTTAGGTAAGTAATTAACTGTAATTACATGCATCACAGTTTTGACTTCTTTATGATGTTGATTAAATTATCACTGATTTCAAAGAAGTACTTTTTCTTATTATTAAGTATAAACATTCATTAGCTTTAGGATTACTTATACATATAAGTTAAAACAACATAATAGATTGGAAATCAAAGCAAACACTAGTCAGTGTTCGTATGTTCAATGTATGAGCACATGTGATGATCAATCTGCGGAGCACGTGGCTCCATAGCAGTGCTGCTGTCGCCGCCTGCGCCTGCGCAGCTCAATGCGCCCTTGTCTCGCGCACGCACATGCGATGCCCACATGCGCCAATATTTTGGTACTACTTCGAAAACGGGATTCATAATTCAAGATATCCACGTCGGTACGAGAAATATGTAGCTTCTATGGTCCACAAAGAATAAAATATAGTGTTATTATTTACGATTATGCTTATTGAGATGGCCAGCGATAATGCTGTCTGACATTTTAAGAATCATTAACTTTTCAACTGCGCGCTGAGTCATTACCCTATTAAATAAATACAATACGTAGGTATATAGTTGGTTTAGTCATAGTGTAAAGTATTTTGAGTACATAGTAAAACAAGGATGTGCGCACATTAAATAAAGAACCACTAGTTTGCATTTAAACAGTGTTTAGTTACAGCAAACAATGACGTAAGACACGTCATTGTTTCCTTTATTTAAAAAAAAAACAAATTGGCGAATCACGACTTGGTGTTATGCAAACTGGACACGCATATAACACAAAGCCAGGATCGTCCGGCCGGATGTAAATGAATATCATTATAAACTAAATGAATTATTTTTAACGACAATAGTTGCCCATAAATATATTTACTCATTACCATACAAATGTCATACTTCGAAGTCTTCACGCTAAACCACATACAGACGTGTGTCAAATAAAAATTCCAATCAATACAATTCAATCTCAGGTTGCTAATTTATTGATATTGGATTTTTTTATTACATATCAATTGGTATTTAGAATCACGTATTTGATAATTCCTTTTGATAATAATATAAATACCAATGTAAAATAACACCATCACGCCTGTATTCCCCGAAGGGATTAGGCAGAAGTGTACTGTAATGTTGTGTAAAACATGTGTGTAAAATATCGTGAGAAAACCTGCATGCCTTAGAGATTTTCTTGACGGTTTGTGAAGTCTGCCAATTCGCACTAGGCCAGCGTGGTGGACCATAGCCTAATCACTCTTATTCTGAGAGGAGACCGCAGCGAGGAAACGTTGTGTTGGCAGTGGGCGAACTTTAACCCTTATACTGCCAACACAACTATTCCTCTTTCGTTTTATAAGGTCGGCAACACGCAAGTGATATGATACAATATGCTATGATAGGCTACGGTAACCGCTTACGTTCAGGTGGGCCGTATGCTTGTTTGCCACCTTAGTGGTATAACAAAAAAAGACCCGTACCCAGCAGTGGGACAGTATATGGATTGATGATGTGTACTGCTGTGTACCCATAGTTAGCTGTTATTTTTGCAGTAGCAGTAGTCGCGAACATACTACACATACTATCACGCCTGTCACCCCAAAGGGACAGGTAGAGGTGTCTTCTGCCTCTGTATGTTTTAAGTCACCTTTAAACTTCGAGCTGCAACTACGTACTAAATTATAGAAAACAGCAAAACACTTTGCTTCACATGGGATTCAAATCCAAGACCTCACTCTTGCAACCACACCAATAAAGCAGTTGATAATACAGTTACAAATTAAATAAAACATATTATAATATCAATAAAAGTTTATTAGAATATTGAGGAGTATCATAAATTGTTAAAAACATATAGCATTGCATAATATTGTAAAATTATAAAGTCTCAAAACTAATATAGCAAGGTATCGGAGACAGACTTCAGAGGTATCAATATTTCCTCAGAAGTATATTTAAAAGCAAAAAACTATCTAGCGACTTTGTCAAAGCTATCCGTCCACTCTTGCGATATAGAGTTTCGCCTTGTCGCCCTGTCACGCTGCCACGTTCCACACGAGAACGCCAATTCCGACGTTTTTAGGTGAACTCGAAAATATGATTGGATTTATTTATAGGCCGGTGACACTTCTGCTATTCTTCATAATTAGCTGGAAAATTTATAGGTTGAGAAGCGCTGTACATTTATATAGGTGGTTCGGAATCCAAAGAATTAACATCCATAACAAAGTTTACTTATTTAATTTTGTAAGAAATTGCTTTACACATGTCATATTTTAAACGTCTGGACTTCCTGAAGTTTCTTTCTTCGTATTAAAAAATAACAACTGCATTCAGCCTTTGGACAGACTGATTAGTCATATTATGGGAACAATTTTGAGTACATTCAATTTGGAAATTACTGGAAGCCGAAGTTTTAACGAGCCGCCCTCGTCACCATGTGCAAAGCAGATTCTTCGTTTATCATGACGATTGCCCAAAATCCTGCAGTCCACATGGACGTGAGAACCGGGAAACATTTGTTGGTGAAAGAAACACTCGTTGTGTCTATATTATTTTACGATACGCACCTACTACCGGAACATATGGGGGAACTGTAGCGGACCTTATTGGTCATTTCCAACTGTTTTACAAATAAGCGCTTGTAAAGTCAGATGGCTTTATTGCTGAACATCTGCTTTCTCGATATGGAAAATATTTAAGATGTTGAAAAGTATTTTTTTTATTTTACTACAGAAATACGGCATGGTCATGGTAGGTACTTTATTAGTACCTAGTCATTTCGATAAATTATTTATCATTTATTGTATTGCATAATATTTTTATACTTAATACGAAATTTCAAATGAAAATAATCAAATAAGGAAAATCGAATATTTTCTCAGTTCTCCACTGAATAATTACATAATATTTTATTTATTTATTTATTTAATATAGGAAAACCAACAGCTATACAGAAAATGTTAATAACTAGGTTAAGCTACACTAAGCCAATTACAGGTTCTCACGGATAGTGATAGAATAAATAACTGAAGTTTTTTAACAATCACTAATAAGCCCAAATAACATAAAATTTAACAAAATAACCTATTGGAAAAAGTTAAGGTTCAGTCTATTACGTGCCGTACAGCTTTTTGTAATAAATGGGTCGAATGAAAACTCTTTACATAATTTATTAAAATCTTTACTCGCTCGCACGACATATGAGTTTTGCCTATAATTAGATGAGCAAGGGGAGATAGAAATAGGCGGATTGAATCTAATCGATCTCTGGGGCACGTTAAAATGTAATTTCTGTAGGATTTCAGGACAATCGATCTCATTAGAGAGTATCTTCAATAGAAAAGTGCAATCAGCTAGCTGACGGCGATTTATAAGTGGCTGAAGGTGGAACTTCTTACATAAATTTATGTAGTTATTAGAGCTATACGGTACTTTTAAACGAAAACACAGAAACCTTACAAAGCGTTTTTGAATACTCTCAATTCGGAAACGCTTTGTAAGGTTTCTGTGTCCAAACAAACGAATATAATTTTACTGTATAAAGCCACCTGGGTAGATGCGTAGGATTCACCAGATGATACACAGCACACGTGCTCGCAGCTGTACGCACTGATGATCGCACGTGTGGGACAACATATCCTTGAATTTATGCGCTCCTAGTACAATAATGCCTTATTGTTCAATAGCTTTATTGTTCGCCAAAAAACGTAGGTCTATTGTGGAATGCAGTTCTTAATCGCCTCAGGTAAATCCTAATTGACGTGTAGGTTTATCATTAGTATTATAAAAAGTCATCCATCCGTTTTTGATTTCAAACGGTAGTATGTTGCAAAGTATAGCTAATTTCATGTAAACTTATCGTCCACAATAAAGTGTTGATGACTATGTTTCTCATTTTTACGAAACTAGGATTTAATTTGGTTTATCAATAAATAAGTCTCACCAAAAAATTATGAGCATCAAATTTAAAAATTACATACATACCATCACGCCTGTATTCCCCGAAGGGTTAGGCAGAGGTGTACTAATGTACACCCACATTTCGCCGGTATGTTTAGGTCCCATGTAATAGGGGGCGAGCCTATTGCCATTAACCGGGCACAAATCCAGACTCCGAGCTGCTACTGAGAATTTCATAGAAAAACCCAATAACACTTTGCTCGACCTGGGGATCGAACCCAGGACCTCTAGCGTAGCAGTCGCGCTTAGGACCACTAGACTAATGAGGCAGACAATTTAAAAATTTTTGAGATAAATACATTCCGTATGTAAATTTTTGGCTTAAATCGTATCCAGAAGACACTTTCAATCTCGCACCAACGCAGTCATATGTATGTGACATATAAATCTTATCAAAAGCTAGCTATGGGCGCTATCTAGTGCATTTCCATAATAAACTCAATAAACCAGCTGAAATCCACATATTCATATAACTACATAAGTACATATACGACAATAATGACGTACGACGGACACTGCACTGTATTGTGTATGACTCACAACAATAATAATCATTACTTTTCGGTCAGTAGAGGATTAGCGAGCATCATAATTAGCGCGTACATACCAACACTGATTGATAACGTTTGGAGTACTCATTCAACAGTATGGTACACAAATTACGGCAGCGTATCGACAGTTGCTAGTCTAATTACGTAGATATGGTATCATCGCACATCTGTCGACTGCCACAATTTTTATATGAATAATTCGAAGTGGTGAAGTTGCGATTAATCGCGAAAATGTTTCTACTGACAACAAATGCATACTTGAAAATATTCATTAATATTGTTAGTAATCAATATAGGATCTAATCACGTAGGTACTTCAGAACACACGCAGACATGAACGCGTGATGTCATTTTAAGGTATGTTTTTTAGAAAAAATCATCAGGTTTCACAGTTGTGTTTATTCGAAACACAAGACTATAAATACTACTGTTCCCTTTTTGCTAATTATCTAGACAATTAAAATGGAAAATTTATGTGATTACGAGAATGAAATGAGCAGAAGAGAATCAAACTAATGTATCATATTTGCCCCCTATTACATGGGACTTGGACTATTACATGGAAAAAATAGCAGCGAGCTGTGGGTGTTCACACTAAAAAACCTTTAGGTACAGGAGTGAAGGCATATTGTAATGTTACAACATAACGTATTCCCCAAAGGGTTAGGCAGAGGTGAACCAATGTACACAGTTCGCCGGTATGTTTAGGTCCCATGTTATAGTTTGAATTTGCCATATGTATTGCCTTAAACTCCGAGCTGGTACTGAGAATTTCATAGATAATCCCAATAATACTTTGCTCAAGCTAGCAATCGAACCCAGGACCCTTAGCGTAGCAGTCGCGCTTAGGGCCGCTAGACTGACCAGGCAGAAGGTACAGACGCCAGCAGGTTAAGCTATCCAAAACTGTCAAATTTTCCCAATCGAATATGAACCTTATAATTTTGTTTTAAAGTTGAAAATCAATCAAAGAAATTTGACAGATTGTGGTAGCTTGATGTGCTGGCTTCTGTACATAATGTCATTATGATATATAATTAATTATGGATGCGTCATTAAATTGTGTATTGTAGAACTTGTGTCATGTTTAGCAGCGAGAGCAAGCCTACTTTGTAAGTGCAATGAACTTTTGCCATTCTTCTCATGTATGTACAGAGGCCAGCACATCAAGCTACCACAATCTGTCAATTTTTTTTTATTGATTTTCAACTTTAAAACAAAGCTATAAGGTTCATATTCAATTGGGACAATTTGACAGTTTTGGATAGCTTGACCAGCTGGCGTCTGTACAATCAAGTTTTCATTTTCAAATTCTTATATCTACAGATCTCTGTATTTGTTATTGTTACGTAATTAAATCATAGTGATTTGTCGCAGGATATCTAAAATATGCCTCTTATTGCAATAGGATGACAAAAACGAGGTATGACAACTGAAAAGACTTCAATTTTCAGTTCCTAAGGTCAGTCTCACGTAAAATATAAAAAAAATGATTGTATAATTTCGATTAATTAGGAGTATAGAATTTAATATTTAAAAGCGGGACAAGTATAAGGCATACTACAGGTGATATTTATAATACATCCAAATAGATATTTTTATGATAACTACACGATTAGATTTTGTGAATTTAGAATTTTAAACTTACGTATCTACACATTGTTGAATTCGTTGAAACATACTACGTAGCAAAAAGTAATTAAACAGGTGTGAATGATGACACATAAGGCACCCAATTTGCACCTAGCATCGCACGTGTATTATTGATAATTTTTACTGATAGTTTCGCTATCTTAAGCCGATTAATATCATTAAGCACAATGAACAGTGCACCTGAATGTACCGGTGGAGGCGGGTTATTATGGTGCGAACCGGTACTACGATATTCGACGACCTCACAAATTTACGATATCCACCGGTACATTTTGATAAATAAGTGGGTACCTATAATTTATGAGATAACAGCTGTAATATAGCACACATTTGCGATATAAATAATAGTCTATTTGCTATTTTTTATGATAATGTTATATAGAATTTCCTAAATGAGATATTACCTGTCTATGTACTTACGTAGGTGTCTATTTTTAGCCACGGCATGCAACAGGGAAAAACTTTGCTACTATCAAGGTTTTCTAGTTTCAACAAAATAAAGTTGTTCTACCTTTAAAACCCTGTATCCGTCCAATGGTTAAGAGAAAAGAGCACCGAGTTAAATGTCTGCGAAAAATTTAAAATTGTAATGACTTAAAAACGGGGCATCCCTCTATCACTTATTTTATTTCATAAAATTCAATAAAGTACCAGCCATATTTTATTGTTTATTAGTGATTGCAACATTAGTGTTTTTCTTGCAGAACATGAGGGCTGTTCTCAGCCAGCACTTTTCCCGTAATCTACTGAAGCTTTAGCTACCAGAAACACGCACCCACACAATGTTATCACGCACCCCATGTGCAGTTCCTAGCTGATAACTGCGCCTGCGCCAATGTGTCGCACAGATTTGCGAACCAGCTAGCTTCCTTACACGTGCACCGGTATGGGAACTGAACCGCTTGCAACGCACATGGCAAGATAACGACTGTTTTATGAAATGTTTTACAACTAGCGCTTATAGCTTTCTAAAGAAAGGTGATCGCCAAATGTGGCCAACGTTTCCGCCAACGGAACAGCGCGGGCGGCCCACCAATAAACTCGAGTAATAAATGTCTTATTGTTTCCTTATTCTTCATAATAATTGTACATGGTGGAACTGCGAATAGCATTTGCACAGTGTGCTACACGTGTGTTCGCAACTAGTACATTTGGTACACGGATGTCTTTGTCTCTGGTTGTAGATATATCTTTGTCCTGACCACAACCTCTGCTCAGGTGTTCAACAAAGTAAAATACTGTGCTTACATTTGTATAAACATCACGAAGGCAAACATTTATGTTTATGTTGCAGTATATTTTCTATTCTAATTTAGGTTGTATAAGGTAGGTTCTGCTCATACGCAGAGTTTTTCTGGGGGTACAACCACATTGCCAAGTAAGTATTCTCAGCTAAGCAATAATGTGCTAACATTATTGTGTTCCGGTTTGAAGGGCAATATAGGCATTATTGGAATTATTGGGCACAATGAGACAGTAACAGAAGTTTCTAGATGACAACACGCGAGTGATACTACTGGTATTAGGTACTGGCGTCTATATATATCTAGAATACGGTTACCGCTTCCCATCATGCGGTCCGTGTGCTTGTTTTTCACATTATCACAATAAAAAAAGTGGAAATTAATATCTGCAAACATAAACTTTTACAATTGCGAATATTAAATGATCAATTGCTGCGATGCATCTTATATCTTATATTTGTATGATTCATTGCTGTAATACATAACTTTCCCCGGACAATATATCATTCCTCACATGAAAAATATATTCTCTCATTAGCACACCAGATATTCAAAGAAAATTCTAATTTGTCTTACAAATCTGAAAATTTTGGATCGCATAAAACTTTTCAGGTCACTCAATCATTCAGACTTGTTATTGAACTAAAAAAAACTCATAATAGACTAAAAATGTGGAGCATGAGTAAAATGAGCTGGTCAAAAATAACAGTCGTTTGACATGAACTAATGAGGGGAGGGACAGGCAGAAGGCTGCGGCCGGACACCTGCGCGGGAGTCGGTCAGATCATGCGCGGTGACAAATGTTCGCGACGTTATTACGTTTCCACCAGCTTATTAGTAACTCAATGGTAAATGATCGCGCACGCTAATCGTTTGTTCTGTCTTGTTAAGTATCAATCATCGGCAATAGACTGGCAGGACATCCAAAATTCTTAAAAAGAGATTGTTTACTCATTGTTAATTTTATAAATAAATTATAATGGGTACCAAACTTAAAGTGCCTACAAAAGAGATATTTAAGACAGTATTTTTGATCAGTTAATCACCGTTTGCTCCATAGTAAATCACATACTGTTTTTAACACGTAGTTATCTACACAACCCATGAATGAAATTAACAACGATGACCACTAAAAATAAGACGCAGATAAATGACAATCTTTTCAGACAACATAAACGGAAAGTAAAGGTGATCTCCCTAATCAAGTGTTGTACAAAAGGCATACAAAGTGTTCCCGCGATCCGGTTCGTATCGCATAACTCGCATATATTAAATTATGCCAGTAATAAAATCCTATTCTGTGTCCACTACAAAGTCGTCCCATCTCGAGCACGCAATTTCTCAAAACATTGTCGCGTCATTTTTCATTGCATCAATCAGCCCGCTTATGTGGACCGCTCTTACATGTTCAGGGTTGTCACCCCAACAGTTATCAAACGTTCTTAGCAATTCTCATTTTCATACTAATTATATTTAGACCAATATAGCATCCTACTCTGGTGATAAAAATAAAGGAATAAATCAAGATTGTATTGTTGAACCTTGCCTGCATTATTATGCACAGTTTGATAACATTAAGTACAACAAATAATGAGATTCTGATAACATAGGTAACGTACTAAATATTTTAACGAGTTAGTTTTATGTGTAATGTTTCCTTCTCCAAATGTTATAAAAGACAAAATGAATCCTTAAAGTTGTTTCTAAGACACTATACAAACAAGGCACGATGTAGATAACATCTCCACGTACCTCAGTAAAACTGTATGTACGTGTTTTGTAATGTGGATTACAAGAAATGCTATCTGGCACATCCTTGACAAATCTCGCAGGGTTGTCTCATCAACTGTTAAATAGAGTGTGAGCCAATGAATATTTTTATTGACGCGCCTGACGAGTTTACATCGGATCTTGATGACTGTGTGGCATCTTAGAATTGCAAGAACTTATTCAAAATGAATTTTAAGCTTTTAACATAAGATTCATTTTTTAATACAGGGTGGATCGAGAATTTTGCGAATAAAAATGTATGTTATAAGTAGGAAGATAGAATTCAAAATACATAACATTTTTAAACTTCTACGTAACACGAAAATCATCAAATGTACCGAGCCAGATCTGCGGGATGATAAGTTCCTTTCTTGTCCGTTTCTTATGCAAATATTGACACAGTGTTGCTATCATTAATCAGGCGAAATGCCGGGGGGCCGACAATGGGCCCTGAATGTGTCCAGATGTAAATGTTTCTCGTGCATACTTTGTTACGTGTTATCAATCAAGTCATTTATAGTTTAGCTTCTTGTTCATCACTGGGTACAATCAAATTTAAAAATAGGGTATGTGTACAAATTTCAGGATACACTTTTTAAACATTAGTCAACCTCTTATTTTGAGACATACAGTCATACTTTTGGATTTTATCATTAAAATTAGATTACATTTGGATTGGATTAAAATTAGAATTAAAATAAAAATCTTAAATTCTATAACACTCGGATTTTTTTATACATATCTATATCGTGGGTGCATATCGGAACACAAGTTTTGACATACAAATACACCAAACCCGGAACACCTGTAAGTAGTACATTTTTTTAATTGTACGGGAATCGAACCCACAACTGCAAATCGCACAGCCAATACATATTAGGAATAGGTATACTTGCGACTTCGAAGTTGTTCCAATATATCATTCTAATAAGTATGATTCAGTATTGTTCGTAAAAAGTGTGCTACCGTAACTAACAAGTCATATATTAGTAAAAGATTCACAATATTTACGGATTGTGGACATAAAAAAACATTCAAGAGAGCGCATGTGTGTCGCAGATTTACGTTTGGTAAGTCGCTGCACTGTTCTTCAGCGTTATATTTAGTCAAACCTCCATTCTAAGCAGCAGACCAAATGTTTTAGAAGTTGTTTTTACATACATTATATTTTAATCCAATTCTACACTAAGAAACTTCAACGTTAAGTAAATAAATTCAACCAAAGGTAAATATTGCTACTAATATAATACAGGTATATTAAAGTAACTTACAAATTCTGACGCATATCAATTAAGTACTTATCGTTAAATTTAAAATTAAAAAAACGTTAAAATTAACATTTCGTAGTATATCAATGAAGCTTTAGGCTTCCGATTACTTAAAGCTTAAATTCTGATTTAAGCTATAAACACAAACACTGGCCAGCTCGAATAACATGAAAAAGAAACTAGAATCTATTTTTAATATAATTTAAAGTAAAGGCAACATTCAAAGAGCTATAAAATTATAATCACCTTTATGACTTTGTATCGTAGTGTTATGGCATCATGGCGGCCAAAAGTTAACTAATTATCACGCTCCTGTCGACTTTATTAATGACCCAAGAATATAATAATAATAAATAAATGCATCTTAATTAAATATATGTCTAAGCAGTGATAGCCTAGGAAGCAGTGATGATAGCCTAGTGGTATGACCATTGGACTTCCAAGTCGAAGGTCTCGAGTTCGAACCCAAGGCACGCACCTCTGACTTTTCGAATTCATGTGCGTATTAATAATTAATTATCACTCGCTTAAACGGTGAAGGAAAACATCGTGAGGAAATCTACATACCTTAGAGATTTTTTTCGACGGTTTGTGAAGTCTGCCAACCCGCACTAGGCCAGCGTGGTGGACTATAGCCTAATCCCTCTCAATATGAGAGGAGACCCGTGCCCAGCAGTGGGACAGTAGGGTTGATAATGAATTAAATATTATTTTAGTTGAATTACCAATGTGTTATGTGATACATAGAATATTCTTTGTTGTACACCAAGAAGCTTATTAAAAATAAACAAATAAACTTAAAGAAGTACAATTGGCGGTTTTATCGCTATAAGCAATTTCTTACAGACAACCATTGGATGGACACAGATCATGTTAGTTATTTATTAACTACCTTGGTGAGAAAATCCGCTAACAATTAGGCCGAATATTGGGCAGCAGGCCCAATATTAGGCAGAAGGCCGAATATTATACATTTAATTAGTGACTAACAAAAATGCCCAATAATTTCAGAGTTCCTTCGTCAGTGTTGATGTGTCGCGTAAGGGCGGGCCGCCCTGCGCGGGCGCCACGTGCGCGCACCGATATAACTCCAACAACGGCGCTCTGTCATCTGCACCCAGCCATGTGGACCTCGTCCGAGCGGCACATGCCCCGCAGCTGAAAACATACGCTTTCAGACACCGTTTAATGTGTTCTGATGATATGATGCACTGCTTTTGAAATAAAGACTTGGCAACTATTATAAGCAATATATACAATGTGTTTGGGATACGGTTACCTCTGTATGTCTCTTAGATTGAAACATATTCGCATTTTATTGAACATACCCTATTTTAAAATAAGATGGCTGCCATTCGCGTGGTGTTGCGTTAGGAGTATATTTGAAAGTGCATATAATATACCCTTAAAGTGTCGGTAATCGTATCCCAAACACATTGTATACATACATATTATATGTATATCTATACTAATATAATAAAGCTTTAGAGCTTTTTGTTTGTTTATTTGAACGCGCTAATCTGAATCTACAAGTTAGATTTGGAAAAATCTTTTTGCATTTGATAGCCCAATTCTTAAGGAAGGTTATTAGGTATTTAACGTTACGTTACGAGCCGAGTAAAAAGCAAAAAGGCATGGCATGTGAACTTTACTATAGTTTGGACAATGTCTGTTAACATTGAAGAGACGATCACCCAATCCACATGCACTGTCGAGTCAGCTATCTAAGCAATGATTCTCGATACTATTAGAACTAAACCGCAATCATATAATGATTTTGCCTCTAACACAATAAATTGTCAGAATAACGAAATATTAATTAATCCCATTACTATCTACTCGTATAATGGAGATTGTATCTATTGATTTCTTAGTTATAATTGTTATTTTACAATTTTACAAGCCGTGTTTGCCTGGAGCCTGAAAAGTTTAGCCTTTGTCAGGGTTGCGTTACATAGATAGATATATGTATAGATAGATAGAAATGGTAAAATAAATATTTATATGCATAAAATATGTGTTCCGTTAGTTCTAAATTATAGATAATGCATTATTCCGTGGGAATAACTTTCACGAGACATGTACTTAGATACTTTCACAACGTCTTCCATTCTTAAGGTTGGGAGGTGTCTTATCTTCGGGATTAGCGACGTAATCTACGAGGTCATAATACGCCCATAGTGCGCGAAGTAATAAAAAGTGTTAGTTTATTAGGGCGTTTGCATACAAACGCGGCGGCAGCTGTATGCGCGACTGTCCGTCGCAGCTGCGATTTGCCGCGCGGTGTGAAAAGCAACGCACCGCGATTCACATACGGACCAACTGGGCTGGTGATTGTATAGGGGAGCTGAACTAGCAGCTTGCCTATAGCATATGCAAGGAAACAATATTACAGGTTTTCCTCAAAAACTTCAATGTCTTTATAAAAAAACAGATTTTTACAAGACTTATACAAGTCATCTTGCAATTATCTAATTAGGTAAAGTTTGATGAATTGATAATGATTGAGGTAAGCACTCAAGGCAGTACAAACGAAATCCTTTTCACAAGCCAAACGCGGAAAATTAGCACAACGCTATCGAGCCGCCTAAACAAGGATATCGCTCGTTAGTCGGTAAATTATTCTGTTAAAAAAAACCAACAGTTCATAACACAGCTTGGTGCCGAAATCAACACCAATGAGATTCATCAACAAAATCAAAATGTTTTTCCCGCAGTGTTTTTTGACGAAAATCTACACTGACCTTCGTGGTACATGAACTTCATGGTTAAAAATCCCCTTTAAGTACGCAATAAGTATGAACATTCTGCTTTTCTTTATTAGAACGAAACACGATACACATAATTTTAATTAATTTAGTAAGCAACATAACATACCATCACGCCTGTATCCCCATTAGTCAGAGCAGAGGTGTACTGTTGTACGAAAACAGTTCGCAAAATACAAACTCCGAAGTCCTAGTGAGAATTTCATAAAAAAAAAACAATAACACTGCTCGACCTAGGAAACAAATTCAAAAACAAGCAGCAGTCAACACCACTAAAGCAGTTAATTTAGTAAATAGAACATTTATGAGGATGATTGACAAGAGCTATATTCTCTTAACAGACCTAAGTGATACTAGCAGGACTTAACGAAGTATTTAACACTGCGCTGGAGATCAAAGAAGGATACATTTTACGTCGCACAATTACGCTCCTCGCTAATAGTGTCCAAAACTCCAATGAGTTGATGAGTCATGGCACAACTAAGACAATTAATGAATGGAGAAGGGCACTATTTTTAGTTCACATGGAACAGCTGGTCAATTTATAAATAAGTTCAATGATGTTCCAGCACTCCACAATTATGTGAACGAAACATTTTCCCAAAGTCTACCTACTACAACGGAAAACCACATCTTTGTCAAGTCACAAAACTTAAATACCTTCACGTCTGTATCCCCCGAAGAGTTGAGATTGGGAGCTGTACCTACTAATGTAAACCCACAGTTGGCCGGTATGTTAGGTCCCATGTAATAGCGGGCAAACCTATTGCCATAAGATAAAGATAAAAATATGTATTAACCAAAACATACATTTGCACACTTAGTTTTTCCATTGGCCCCAAACTAGAAAAGGCTGTATTTTGGGTACCAATATTAATAATGACAATTAACATAAACTTCGGTGTGTTATTAAACGGGCACAAATCAAAACTTCGAGCTGCTATTAAGTATTTCATTGAATAACCCAATAACACTTTGCTTGACCTGGGAATCGAACCCAAAATCTCTAGCGTAGCAGACCTCTAGACTAATGAGGCAGTTAGTCAAATCACATACAACAATAGGTAACATTAGCTGTTCTCCACAAGAAATGAAAAACTTAAAGGATTGAAAATACAAAATATTGTAACCATCTGTTCAATGGACCAACATGAGAAAACAACGTAACAACAATGCGGGTAACGTCTTAAAGTCAACAATAGCAAACAAAGTTAAAAAGCCCAAACAACTTCTTTGAACAGCAGCCATGGATTAAAAAAAAACTACAAATATAAAGCAATAGCGACGTCAACTGCTTTACAATACGCTCATATCACATCATCTGTAATTAGGGTCACGAATAATTGACGCCAAAGGTATAAGGGCGTTTCTTTCACCAAAAAAACCGACATTCATAAAACCCTCATAAGTGAATCAAGATATCGTGCCCTGATACACCTGGCTTTCACCCCGGGCCTGGCCTATTCTATTATCACCCTCAAAGGTGCTCGAAAAAATTCAATAATACTTTCCATGGCTCATTGGTTTTGTAAATGCAGCCCATAGTCTCGTGAACATGACGACGTGTATTGCGATTTTTTTATTGTTTCCGCAACAATATGATAAAGTAGTGATAGCAATCTTTGGTTGCTTGTTAAAGCACCATAGCAATCTACAGTGAGATCTCAAATATAATATGGAAATAGTATACCAATATATGAACCAATAAATAAAATACGTGTTGACACTTGTGCGAATATTAGACATTGAAATAAAACTACTTTTTACAGACTTTATCGCGTTATATTGATATTATTAATCCCGACGTTTCGGACCCTTTACAGCGTCCATGGTTAGACTTCCCGTGACCATTGTACGCGATAAAATCCTTAAAAGGAAGTTTTATTAAACGACTTCAAAAAGAAGGAGGTAATATGTTCGACTGTATGTATTTTTTTCAATAAAATACAACATCACATTTTGATTTTGTACATTCTACTCTTTCCTTTGATTATTAATAGGCGAAAAGCACAACAACAAACTCACTTATCATATTCGCTAACATTAATCTTGGCCAGTCACCTTGCTTTCGTTCCAGCTTCGTGCCTCTATCGAAATCTCTTTACGTATCATAATCCAATGTCCATTCATCAGCGACAACGAATGAGCAAAACGAATCCGCCTAATAGTCCTATAGTTCCTTTATCAGAGTTAAGTACCTTCACAATAGAGGCGGCTCCCACGCCATGTCAAAACACCCTATACGAACATTGCAGCCCCACCAGTGTACTTAGACCTCTCGCCATTCTATTTACGTAGAGTACCGTTGTAAGTAATTGGGGGTTTTATTAAAATGGTTTGATTTCGTCCACGCGCCCAGGGTGATCCAATGCGTTTGATCCCAAGCGTTCATAATAATAACGCTTGTGGGAAAATCGACACAGTTTTTGTTATAAATCTGTGGGAGTTTCGTTTTGACATCGCATCGCGAGGTCTTTGTTTAATGGTTCCTGTACAGTTGCGATTTCGCAGTGAAGAACAATTGAGTTTCTAGTATGGAGGCACATACGTATGAAGTTCACACATTATCAGCAAGTATTACAGTCAACATAAGATGAAAAATTAAATCATTAACGCATTTTTAGTGCGTATTTAATTTGTTAAATCCTATCCTACATAATAATATAATAATAATATTATAAATGTTAAAGTTTGTGAGGATGGATGGATGAATGGATGGATGTTTGTTACTCTGTCCCACTAAAACGACTGAACGGATTTTGATGAAACTTTACAGTATTATTATTTATACATCAGAATAACATATAGACTATTTACAATGATTTTGAGTTAACTAGCCAAATTACAGCGATATTAAAAGTAACTTTTCCACGCCGACGAAGTAGCGAGCAGAAGCTTGTCAATACTAAATCGACGACGGTGCTCGTATCTCTCTCAACTGTTTCTGAAACTGTGAACAAAATCCACGAACAAAGACATAGAACAGAAAATCAACGTAAAATAATATATGTAGTACAAGTTATCGATCCATAACGTCGATAAAACGAGACAATACAATTTTCAATAATTGAAGTACCAGCTTTGTTTGTATGAGTGCTGTAACCCTCTTTCGGTTCGTTAACTGTAACCTCTCTGGAATAACCTTATACTTATTATATGTATATGTAGGTTTAAGCGAATATTTTCAAGACGTTACGCCATACTTTGTTTAATTAGTGTAGGTCAAATTAAAGGACAAAAAGTTAAATGCAATAGATTTAGGTTATATATTTACATTTCGCCCTACTTATTTGTTAAAATGTTCTGTCTCAAAGGTTTTAATCATTGCAATAAAATTAAAACTTGTGTTGGTTACTACTCAACATGGAATAGTTATGGAGTAGGTATCGATAAAATAACAACATACAAACTCTTGACTATTAATAACTTTCGCCATCAATTTTTTTTTAATGTTGTCTTTTAATCAGTGGAAATGTTACAAAAAACCGAATGTAAATCACCCCGAGCGGCGGGCGGTAATGTAAAACTGTCACGTGACCGCCACGTGACTCCCCTCCGCCATGCCCCCCACCCCCGCGCCTTCATTACTACGATTGCTAGGTATTTGTTCACAATGCACGCACGTGAACGGACGTCTGCATTATTAAATGCCTTTTACGCTTATTGCGAATTAAACCCCCCGCCTATGTGGGAGCCATGATATTAATCTCTAGACAGGGTTGTTAAGCGAGACGGCTGTATCAAATTGATATTATAACCATTGATTACAAAAAGAGCAGCTTATAACTAAATTATACCCCAACTTACAAGCTGGGATAGCATTAAAGCATAGGATTAATATAACTTACACTGATAGCCCCCGTCGACTTGATGAAAAACTATAGCAGTAGCCTTTAAGTCACGAACTGCCTACTTTTACAAAGGCTACAAGTACTAGATGCATGTTAGTGGGGATTAAATCGAGTCGATCCATAACTCTTGGCTCATTATCGATATTAACTCGGTATGCTTTACTTATGTTGTGTATCGTGACCTCTCGATGCATCTGTAAGGTCGCACGGGTCGGTTCACACAGGAACACCTCCAATCTCACGGGCTGCGTATGCGCAACGGACTAAATCATGCTACATTTACTTTGGGAACACCATCACTCTCACGATACTGCATACCTTAGTAATTCTCGTAAAACTAATAAGTATAATAAGTTTTTAAGTGATACCTAAGTACATTTTATTACAACTGAATGTTTAATAAATTCTTCTAAATAGTACCTACCAACTACAGTGTTCTTAAGGTGTTGTAGCAACGTTAGTAATCCTAAAAGATGCAGTATATTGATATACTCTTTTAAATTAAATAATGTCTTTGATTAATATAATATAGTTACATAAGACCTTGGCAATTTATTCCCTCATATATGTTAGGTATAAAACACCCGAACAATGAACCTATAATTAAGTGCAATCAGTTGCGCAATATCTAGTACTAGTGGTGGAAACTCCTTGCACCCCGTAGCGTTGCGCGTGCGCCGGCGAGCGCTCTCGGCTTCGCTCGTAATTATCCCGACCTGTGACCCGAGCCACCCGACCAATCTTCCCACGCCGCAACATTCACACGAGAAATCACTGCTTCCCATAAGAACTTTGAATTTTCCAACCTTATTCGGAATTTTGTGGCTTCGGCTTCGGTTCAAACAACTTGAGTAGCGGGCTGAGTCAGACTGTGAAAGATTGTTACGTTCAATATTTTGGAACCTGCATAAAAACATGGCAGTAATAATATGAAACATTTATGTGTCACAATATGTCACTGACCTAAGAATATGATTACAAAATAAAGCCTTACAATGCTTATATGTGCCACGTTATATTATGAAGTGTTTGCGGTTTTGATGTCATTTTTATTTACATCTACGATACGAACACTTTAAAGTGCTCAAAAATATGAGTGCACAATTGTTTTCTTCCTATCCTCAAATTACTTGGAAAATAAAAACTTCAGAATTGATTTTTCTATCTAAAGAAGTATAATTATCTACCTGTATATCCACCTATCGGTAACATAATAGGCGCCAGTACATAATATACAACAACTAACCATTAATCTACGTCGATCAAAGTATATTCTAAGTGCGTGCAACGCATTCGATCCAAAACTAAAGCCGATATGTGCGCAGTGCACGCGTCGCCACGTGCCGGAAAAGCGCGTAATGAGCCCGCACCTGCACTGTCCGAATTAAGGGATTTCTCGCGCCCTCCCGTGGGAGCGGAGGGTATCGCACGAACCGAACTGTTTGTACTGTCAATAAGCACACTGGAACAATAACGGCTAGCCAATATTGTTTGGGGGCTGATTGTAGCCTCTGGCTAAACCCAATATTTCATATTGGGTTTCGTTAGTTGCAATAATGATATTTATCTCAAGTAAATAGTGATTGGTATTGTTGAATTAGTTATTGGACGACTGAAATGTTTTAATAAACAAATTTAAGTTTCAGACATAATTAGACATCGACGACGTCTGTGGTCTAGTGGTTCGAGTTTTGGACAGCTGATCATGGGGTCGTGGGTTCGATTCCCACAGGACACAAATAATTGTGTGGTTAAAACATACGTGTTTGTGTTTGTCTGGGTGTTTCTTATGTATTATAAATATGTATTTACAAAAAAAAAGTATATAAGTAGGTATTATATCCATTGTCTACCCATAGTAGTACCCATAGTACAGGCTCTGCTTAGTTTGGGACTAGATGGTGCTGTGTAAAATTGTCCAAGAATATGTTAAAATATTTTTATAATTAAAATGTTTTTATTGCTACCTATGTCAACACTGCTTTCTAGGTACCCGCATTGGTCTCGTATTTCCTAATCCTGTGGGAAATTACAAAATTTTCTTTCAGACAAACCAATTACAAACAAAAAAAAATCTACAATTCGGTTGAGCCGTTCTCCAGCGGTGATCTTACATACATGCCCGCGGTTTCACCCGCATCTCAAAGTTTTTTGAGCCAAAAGATAGCCTACGTATATTCTATCTCTATACCAAATTTCACCAAAATTGGTTCAACGATTACCTACTTTCGCATTTTTAATATTAGTAGGGATATTATTTACGAATAATAATCTATCTACCTACCGTGGCCCGCCAGGCGAAACTCCCGCCTGGCCGGAGGACACAGAGGAAACTAACATGCTTGTGAGATTTTCTCGGTGGTATGTGAAATCTGGCAACCCGCACTAGGCCAGCGTGGTGGACTATATCCTAATAGTCTAATCCCTCTCGTTCTGAGAGGAGACCCGTGCCCAGCAGTGGGATATTATATGGGTTGATCATGAATAATCTATCTATATGATGAAAAATCTATAGGTAACAACCCCTTGTGCTTTTGAGTTAGGTACCTACGCCTTACTCAAAAGAACAAAGGGTTGTCAAACCTATTATTTTAAACAGCACTTAACCGCATACACAATGAGTGTACTAATATCAGTAATATCGCAACAAATACCACTGATCAATCAGGGTGTATCGCGTGATGGGAGCGGCACGCGCGCGGCACTCCCACGACACGCGCGGGGGTAAACGCTCCACCCCGACCTAAAGCCCAGACCTTAATGGAAGTACACTTCATACAATATGAACAATGATGTCAAATAAATGGAATGCTGCATTGACATTTATTGAGGAACGGGGATATTGCGATAGTTTCTATTTACTGATTCATACATACATACCATCACGCCTGTATTCCCCGAAGGGTTAGGCAGAGGTGTACTAATGTACACCCACATTTCGCCGGTATGTTTAGGTCCCATGTAATAGGGGGCGAGCCTATTGCCATTAACCGGGCACAAATCCAGACTCCGAGCTGCTACTGAGAATTTCATAGAAAAACCCAATAACACTTTGCTCGACCTGGGGATCGAACCCAGGACCTCTAGCGTAGCAGTCGCGCCTAGGACCACTAGACTAATGAGGCAGTCTGATTACTGATTCAATTATTTATTAATCAATATGACTTTACTGATCAAGGTAACATTTAATAACATACCATCGCCAGTATTCATCGAAGAGTTAGGCAGAGGAGCACCAACGTACAACCACAGTTCACCGGTATGTTTAGGTCCCATGTAATACCGGGCACAAATAAAAACTCCGAGACGCTACTGAAAATTTTCTACCAGAATCCAATAACTGTTCAACCCGGGAATCGACGCCAGGACGTCTTGCGTAGCAGTCGCGATCACTAGACTAATGAGGTTGATGGTAAAATAAAATAACATCCTTATTCCACGAAGGGTTACACAGAGGTTCACTAAGCATAATCATGCTCCATAATAGAATAAGTCCACAAAGATGTACAAACGACCGTAAAGATCGCTGGGAGTCGTTGGATGCATGTTATATGTATGCCCAGTCCTTGTAGTCTATAGGCGAGGCTTTTGTTCAGCAGTGAACCCCCTGTGGCTAATATGATGATGATAATACCTTGTAATAGGTCCAAACTCAGAGTCTACTAGGTAAGATTTTTGCAGATAAACCTAACGACACTGCTCGAACTGTAAATTGAAACAGATTCATGACGTGATTGATATTGTTTATCCATTCCATCCACATATGCCAATTCTGGAATTGGCATCAATGCTTAGGGAAGATATAAATAGTGACAGAAAGATAGCGTATACCCATTATGGTACTCAACGAGTGCATTTTACACGTATAAAAGCTCGGAGGTTCGTCTTTTTATGGTTGAAATTCAACAGCAACCCTCAATCCTCGTGAATAGGAATTGTAGCACAGGTGAGCTATGTCAAAGTCAAAGATATTTATTGCTTAAAACTGTGTACATAAGGTGTTTAACAATTTTTGGTAGGTTTCAACAGTCTACCCAGTCGGGTGTAGCAATATAAAAATATTAAAATCTAATAAACAAAGGTGTCTGTGGTAACAATCTTGAAGACAATAACAATAATTATTTTTTGGCAAAATATTCATGCATATTATAAAATACATTTTTAATTAACCACTAAAACTCTCTTGAATAATTTACCATTTAGTTTTTTTAAATCTACAGGTAAGTGGTTATATACACGTATGGCTGTGATATATGTACTTTTATAATAAATCATATTATGTATATTTGGCAAGTTTAAATCATATTTGTATTTATTACGTACATTGGGTTTAGATATGCACTTAGGACTAAAGGAGTGAATATTATGCTTGACAAATAAACACAGCTCTAAAATATATATACCAGTTAGAGTGAGGAAACCCTTTCCACAAAAGATGGATCTCAACGATTCAGTGTTTTGCATGTTGTAGATAACGCGTAGGCATTTCTTTTGAAGTACGAATGTGGACTGAACCTCGCAGGAATTACCCCAATATATGACACCGTAAGTTAGAAGGGGGTACACGTAACCAAAATATGCAGATTTCGCAATGTGTAATGAGGTTGTCTCAACTAATATAGATAAAACATAACAATAACTTGAATTTTTTTTATTAATTTTTCCTATGTGGCCTTTCCAATTTAAGTGTTGATCTATTGTGACACCAAGAAAATTAATTTGTTCTACCTCTTCGATTTTTGTATTTGATTGATATATATTTAGTTGTGATGGTTTATTTTTATAATTTCTGAATTGAATTAACTTTGTTTTTGTAAGGTTTACTTTTAGATTTATCGATTTTAGAAAATAAGTTATATTTGTTAATGTGTTATTTATTTCGGTTCTATATTCGGACTCATTTAAATCATCCTTGCATATAAAAATGGTAGCATCATCAGCATACATAACACATGGATGACTGGTTATGTTAGGAAGGTCATTTACATAAATTAAAAATAATAATGGGCCTAGTATGCTTCCTTGTGGAACACCTAATAATACTTTTCCGAAACTTGATTGAACTGAAACAATTGTTTTAATCGATTTGTCATAAGTGTCAATGACTGTGGCTTGCATCCTGTTATCGAGATAAGATTTTATTAGTTTCTGGCCTATACCTCTGATACCAATATTTTCTAATTGATTCAAAAGTATATCAAATTTAACACAGTCAAAAGCTTTTGACATATCAAGAAACAGCGCTGTACATTTCTTTTTATGTTTCAGTACCATTTGGTATCTCAGTACACCTGACGAACACACAAAAGTACAAAATAGTTTTTATGTCGCCACTATTGTATGATTATTCTGAAAATATGAAACTGCAGAGAAATGTCATTAGTGACCATGCAGTTCCGTTATTACTAATTTCACACCTCGATATTTAAGATATGTTTTTGAGAAAACAAAACACCTGCACACAAAGCCAGTTGACGTATATTTTTTGTTTGGAACACTTAATATTTACGT
Organism: Acronicta alni; assembly: GCA_964056405.1. Lineage (NCBI taxonomy): Eukaryota > Metazoa > Arthropoda > Insecta > Lepidoptera > Noctuidae > Acronicta > Acronicta alni. The sequence continues at coordinate 9,804,552 of OZ043925.1, read as the reverse complement.
AGACATAAAAACACTACGCATTGTCATCGTTTCGGACTCGAGGTGTTTGTGTCCGTGTGCTCATGTACCATTTTTTTATCGTCTCGACGATTTGGATTCCGCATATAAATAGCCCGAACCCAAATCCTTCAGACTTCAAACTATTTGGTTTAGATTTGCATATTTTTTATCGTATTTAACATATCAGACAAATAGTCATTAAATAGTAAGTTAACAATGATCAAAGCACATTAATCAGTTTAATCACATTCGGAAGTTTGATATTTTTACGAATGATAATAAGGTAGTAGAAAAAATACTTTGATTTTTATGGTCATTGATATTCAACAACGATTTTAGATACTAACAGATATTATTACATTTAAGATAAGGAACCCTCTCTCAAACTTACGTCGCACTTGACCTTTTTTATTACACTTTTTTTTTCTTTTAATCCTACCAAAGATACCTGTACCACTAAAACAATATTCTGTCAATTGCACTGCAGGTGTCTAAACGCAAATTGGCCAGCGCCCAGTGGACAAAAGGCCGGTACGTGAGGACACAATACTTCGACCGTCCACCGATATAAATAAATTTCTTCGTTGCGACGACTAATTTCACAGGTAGCCGTGACGACACGTTTACGTGCTATTGATTATCTTAACACAATTTGTTTTTATAAGTACTTTTATCTTTGTGAGAATGAGTTGGTCATTTCTGGTTTTTCAAATTTTATGAACCTATAAGAATATGTCCTATTTAAACTAGGGACATGGATAATCCGAAATGAATCGTAGGTACGTAGGGGAACTACTTTTTATTTTGGATTTTTCCTAAAATTATTATTAAAACTAAAGAATTACCAGTCACCACAATAAGCTCAAATAAAAATGATGTTTTACGGTAATGATTATACGTTGTAATTGTAAACCATCTTTAATAACCGAGAGTCGTTTCAACGAACATCAACAACAATGTATTTAGTGTATTTACTGTTCGTCACGTCAGACCGCGTACGTTCCAATTTATCGAATCACATTATTATGTTAAATGGCGGTCCAAATAACTCAAAATGAAGCAATTCACTACCTGAGTTCCTTACTCCCGCCTCCAAGGTGACTCGTGACTTTTTGCTGGATCGTTTTTTATGCCCAGTGTTATTGCGATTCGGACCTCTGTGTGGTCGGAGCGATAAAGTGGTTATATAAATACCTCAGCCATTTATAGCACCGTAAGTTAATTAATTTGTAGTAAAACATAAATCTTAGTCCATTACTTACAGTCGTTTACGTCGAGTTTGTGACAAACTTCGCTTCAAGTCATCAATTTTCGAAGAAAAAAAACTTAATGTCAGCGTGAAATAGATCGACGTAAATAAATTAGTCGTTCTTTATTTAAATAAGACGAAACAACGTCTTACTTTTATTTAATGATCTTGATATAACTCATTGGATACCTTTCACACCTGTACAATAGGTCCGTACAAGTTTAATATTTGTATGTACTTGCTTAATTAATTATAGATAAGGACCGAAAAATTTCAACCATAACTAATGATACTTCTTAAGTAGCATTGAAATTCTTTAAAACCCTCATTAAAATGATCTATTAGATGTGAATACTTACCTACACCTTAATGCTATGTGAATAGAACTCCCGATACGTAAAAATTCTACCTAAGTAGCTTTAATACTATATTTACAGCTAACTACTTTTACATTAATTCATCGGCGCATGATTAAGAATGCTAGCAGTTGATATATGTATAAAGTATATTTGATTAATTACCCACGTGTCCATTTAGTACCTTGTCAAGCAGGATCTGAATTATGTGAAAAAACCGAACAACATTCTTTTATCTTCTATCTATACATTTAGGTAGGTACATATATCTAAAACGATTTAAGTACATTATTTATTTCTAATGTCTAAAAGTTTTTTTGGTCGTCATCGGGTAGGCGGTTAAAAAGAGTGTTAATTCATTTATTACAAAAACAAATGAAACAAAACTAAAATTTACTTGACAAACAAACAAACTAGCACCTGATTTATTTTTAATTCATTCACACTTCCGTTGTATAAACTTTAAAACAATAGTTACTCAGAAAAGCTCTTATTTAATAAAAAGATTTATGTTTTTACAATTCAAATTGAAAGGCGGGGTAAAGCTCAAAAGGTGTTTTTTTCTGCGCAAACGCAGCCTCCGGGACCTGTCGCCGTGGGAGCGCGACAAGTGGATGCCTTCACGTTCACCCATTGTTCGTCACCCCTGCAGCCTACTCCCCCGTCCCCTCGTCCCTTAGTCATAAACCCCCCCTAAGGCTTAAAGGATCCTGATTTCCGACATATAATGATTTAGACTTAAGCTAAGTGATACTTGAACTGAAAATTACACAATGAAGGCATTGAAGAGGCGCATATGATCGAATAACGATGGCAGGAATAGGTATATAACAATGCTGTATTACCATATAGTTTGGATAGATAAACTGTATCTACATAAGTACTTACATACATGTTTGAATTGTATATACATAAGTACATACCACGTATACTATATATTTAAATAATAAACAATCACTATCTTTGTTGACTCTGCATATGAATTTCAATTTTTTTACATAATATAGGTAGGTAAACACAGATATGAACACTAAGTAATAGTAACTTGTTGTTTTGAAAAGTTTTCTAACCAGATGTAATTCAATAACAGATGTTATTCTAGCTACAGCTATAGAAATATAGTTAAATAAAACTGGTCTATGGTCTATTAACATTTGGTCTAAAACCTAACTTAAAGAAACAAACAACATAACAATTATGAACCCAGAAATAAACAAGATTACAGACAGGGCAAAGTGCATGTCACGAGCGCAACGGCCTTACTCAGGGCCGCCCAGCGCGGCAGACGCGGCGCCCACCGCCCGCCATGGGAAAAATCAGGCTTCGCCGCCCCCGCCCCCGCCCCCGCCCCGCGCGCCCATTGGACCGCCCGGCGCCGCCCCGCGCCCCACCAGCGCCCATAAATACTACGCCGCTACGCGCATCTCCTCATTCCTCGCTCGCAACCCGCGCTCGACGTACGTACGCGTCCGTGTCAGTTCCAACCCAGTGCTCGTGTTCAGTGACAGTCACAATGAAAGCGATAACAGCAGTGTGCGCCACCGGCGCCTCCGTACCAGCTATTGCCAGCGGCCGCGTGCAGCGGCACCGCGATGGCGAGAACGCCGAGATACAGATGTACCTGTCCAAGCTGCAGGACCTAGTGCCGTTCATGCCCAAGAACAGGAAGATCTCCAAGTTGGAGGTGATCCAGCACGTGATCGACTACATCTGCGACCTGCAGTCGGCACTGGAGAACCACCCCGCCATGGATCAGTTCGACGCGGAGGGCGCGCTGGCGGCCCCGGCTTGTGCGGCGCCGCAGCCGCGCCCGCACCGGCGCCCGCTCGGACCCCGCGCCGCGCCCAACACCATCCTGCGCAAAACATCCCCCAGCCAAGAACACAGAAATCAGACTGTAAGTTCAAATATTTATTTCATAACTCTACGTAGTCTAATGGTACTTTAGTCTTACTTAACATTTGGCAAATAACCCTTATCTAGATACTATATTATGACAATAAATAATCTCGTCCGCCACTTTAATAAATAACGATACTAAACCGTTAAAACAAAATCTCATAACCACTTTAAAATAAATCCGTGTAATAAAACTAACGACTAACTTCACTAAGCCATTATTTACTTGGTAGAAAGTTAACATGCAACTAAAACGTAGGTAACAAATGCATGTAAATCAAACATCTCGCGCGCAGGCTATTAGTAGCCGGCTTTCAGTAGAGATAATGCTGTTGCACTAGTTAGTTCGAGAGACACCTACTATTGCATAAAAAGTAAATGAAATCGGCCGTGTCGGTGTTTTTGCGGCGCGCGCGCACCTGCGTGTTTCGCAAGCGCGGGAAGGTAAAAGCGGAGATGCAAAGTTTCACAACACCGGCACACCACGCATCACCATGACAATTATTGCATAAATTAATATATTATTGTCACTACTGAGCTGTGTTCAACAGTTACATGCCGATATAATTGAATATTTAATTAACCGTTAACATCTCATCTCATAAACCATTTCTAATGGCTTAAGAATATTTATTGTATGGCAGCTCAATTTTTGAAGTAATATCATCGCTAATAGAATATCAACGCGTGATGTATCATGCATGATGATTAAGGCATAGTGCCATTATGAAATCATAGTTTCGGTAAATAAACAGTCTCAGTGTAAACCGCTGTTCACGCATGCGTGACTGCTGTTTTGAATTTCAGCCTTGAAGCGCGGCCACCTGCGCCGGCGCCGCGTAAACGACCGTGTACTGACACACAATCTGAATATTCAACACATATTTATGTTGGTCGTTTAACATTCCGCCTGACACCTGTGTGTGATTGCCATTTCGTCATTCCCATTTACCGTGACAGAACATTAACAAAGTTGGTTGGAGCCAACGTCTGTAGGTACGCAATTAGAAGTTACCCGAGCTCCGCAACAACTAAAAATGCTGCAGGTCGCATTGAGCGTGTTGTGATGTCTGCTCGCGGCATGCGGCAGGTGCATCGCACAGGATTTATTCGTGCGCTTTGCGATTACGAGCCCCAGGCGCAATGCGCGCTCGTTAATACTTGGTCGCGCCACGTAAATTTTAATCACTGCCAGTTGTTGGAACCGAGGGAAATGTTCAAAACAAGCGTGATTTAAGAGACGCAACGCGCCTGCTGTATTTACAGCGTCGCATGTGCCACGTAGAACACGACAACTGCACCAGTTTTAAATAATGTTCAGCTCTGCCACGGTCAGGTACCGACACACTCGTGACAGACGACTCTGATACATACACCATTATATTTGACGTGTCTAATGTGCAAGCACGTTTACGTGCTAAGCGTTGTAATGTTTTGCAATTCTTCGTGCTTTTCAACGACTAAATCTCTCTTTTTATATAACATTGTCGTGGCATTACGATGCAGTGCCGTGGTGGCGCCGAGAGCTCATTTAATTGCAATTAATAAACATGATAGTTTCTTTAGATACGTGTCTTGCATTGCTTTAGAAGTAGAAAATTAAAGATTATCTTGAAACAACAACAAACCATACTCGAAACACAAACAACATTAATTAATTAGGTAGTGCCGGCGCGCCAGAACCGTGATGTCCACAGACATTTACTAATGCCACCTACTATATCGGAATGTCGACTAATCGGGCCGCATTCCTGAATACAAAATTTGAAATATTTTTTCGCACAAGGATATTCAAACCAAACTACACTATCTTCGTTTCTTAAAACGCGAAATAGTAGTTAACAAGGCCTAGAAAGAATATCGCAGCAAGGGGTAATCGTGTTGGAATTCGTATCTCCATCGTGGTCGTCGTGAGGCGGCATTTCACGACGGTATCTCGTGGGCCATCGAGCGCCGTGTGCTACAAACCTCGGTCACGAGCATACGCCACGCTCGCTGCCACGGCGACCGTAATTGTTGCCTGCAGCTGCCGCCCGCCGGCATTCGAAAGGCCATGAGATCAATCCACTCTGCTCTTTTCATATAGATACTGCTCTCTAAAATCAACGTCATTATCATTACCCGAGTCACTGTTTTATCGATCAAGCTACCCTATTTGCCTTTTTGTTCTTGTTTGACTTTGCACTTCAACCATAATAAGCTGCTAAGTACCGTGATGACGATTGTTAACCGTGTAATCCGCTGCGGTGGCAACCCCACTTTATTTCACATAAAGGGCGCAACCCTATTCATAATCATATCTCTGATACAACATGCAGAAATATATTATGAATGGTTCGTTCTCATTTCTTGTTTACAAGAGAAAGGCACATTTCTCCTAGTCTACTGAACTATAGTTTGTCAATATCACTTAATCATCCAATTACTGGCCCGCATGTTGCCTTTCGTTACCAATTTAAGAACCCCTACCGTTAAATGGGGCAAACCGGGGTATCGAAAAAAAAATATTTATTTATCTTGAGCCTTAAGTCAATCTGAGCAATCGCACATTACCCGAACAAGTAATCTTGTGCGTAAAAAAAGCAGACTAAATGATGTGTGGATGCAAGCAACGTCGCCTACGCGCGGCAGTGGCGGCGGCTCGGGCCTCGGTCCACCCGACAGGCGACACTAACGAGCCGCCAGGTGTCCGCGCTGCGCCCACGCTCGCCCGCTCCTCTGAATATCTTTGTCTCCGCGCACCTCGCGCATAAATCGCACACGTGAAAGTTTTACGAGCACCTTTACGCTTCTCCGAACTAATAAAGCGCACAGCATTGGTGAGTAGACAATGCAACTTCACAACTTCACCGCAAAATGTCTCGACAGCGCCTGCACACGTGCAGCGATTTCGCCGATCGCTTGGATTCCATCGACGACGGATCGATCGAGGGCATTGTGCGGGTAACGGTCGCTCGCAGCTGCGTGTGAACACACGTGACGGCGCCGGTGGCCGGATAGCTAAATAAATGCGACGAACACTGAACATACCTATTCATTATCCAGCCGACAATGCTCCTCTCATAAAGGGATTTCACGTGTGCGCACTCGCAAAGTCCCGATCCGTTCGGGACATGTGTGCTCTCCCTTCGGTATGTGTCCGTAAATAGGGTGTGGCCACGTGCGGCCGTTCAGCTGTGTCGCGGATGTGCACGGACGGGAAGCCGTAATCTAACACTCGCTGATACTCAAAAAGTTACACCGAAACTGCCACCGTCCTCCGTCTGCTGGAAAAAGTCGAACTCAACAAACCCCGACCAGCCACTATCCCGAACCATATAATCGAACTTTCTCTAACATGGTTTCACACAAGAACAATCAAATACCTAACAGGAGGCCCATTGTCCGGGCAGTAATGAATTAAAACAGTGTGGAAACGAGCGCATATGCGGTGACAGATGGCCGGACGCGGGCGCAGCCGGGATGCGCATGTGCCACACGATACTATTTGTCGCAATCACTAATAACACTAAACGACGAGGGCGACTTTATAGAGCGTAATAAATAAAAATTGTTCCTATCGCTTACATGTAATAACTCCACTAAACAAGCTTTAGTTTTCATATCATAATTATTATACTACAATCGTGTCAGATGTTAGGGGTACATGTGCGCGCGCATCTGTGCAATAATTGGTAGCTGCACCCTCACTAGTGATTACATAGGCTTTCCTTCTGTCCTTATTTCAAATCGATTCTTAATAATCTAACCCGAATTTGATGCGCTGGCATAACTTTACTTATGTGAATTTCTTTTTGTTTCAGACGCCAGAAAAGCAGAACCAGCTTGACAGGCCATCATGCTAAGTGGTTAAATTAAGAGAGACAATATAATTTATGGTAATGTTTATATACCTCGAGTGGCGACGGAGGTCGCCGCGGGCAGCAGTGCTGCGCCCTCGGGCCGGCTGAGGAGCCCGCGCCTCCAGTTCCAGTGAACGTCATCATCGACGATGATATCCTATGCACGATCTCGTTACGATCAGTAAACTACTTTAATGTAATTGTTTTGTGGCATTACACGCAGAAGACTTGAGCATTGCAATGCAATCCACCGCGGCGACCCAAGCGTCGCGGACTGTTTTGTTATAATGTTTTGTGTAAAAAGCTTTACTAGGTAGTTCGTAGTCTAATAAATGTAAATTTTCCATGTTTGTAAATAGGTATGTTGAGTGGTTTGTGGTACACCCGGGACATCCTGTCTGACAACAGATGATATATTTTGTAATAAATAGATTCTAATTACTGTTCAGAACACTTCACGTACAAAAATCTGTAGTTTTTCAATTTTTGTAAATCCTTTTTCTTAGAAAATGTCAAACCTATCTTTTAGTTATAAAACTAATGCTTCCATTTATATCAAAGAAGTGGTCCGATTGAAAGTCGGGCCACATATATAATTATATTATTTTAAGTTATTATTTCATGAGTGTGATCTTGCATGGCGATTTTGTTTCTAAGTAATCAAATATTATTTTGTGAGTGCTTCACGCAAATTTTTCTTTTATTAACTTATGATTTGTGTTTAGCACATTACTATTATGTAAATAATGTATGTAATAAAAAATAAAAGAATATAAAAATAACTGAAAATTATCGATTTGATACATTTTATGATTTTATTTTGAATTTAAGGTGAAGATGCTTTAATTATCTTTATATACATAATTATTACTTATGGTGTATTATAATTTTAAATAGACTGTTATAGTTTTAGTTGAGGTGCGTTATAATGATCAAATATTGCGTTGTTAGTTGATGAGTGGTACGACATGTGGTGGTGATTGTTATATGAACTACTTGAACCAGACTCCACTCGGCTCGGCTAGGCTCCTGCCGCCACCGCCGGCGCACGCCTCAGGCAGCTAGCTAGTTACAACTTTGTGTCACAAATTGTATTTTGATTGCATTTCACGATGTTAATCACCCACATTTTCCTTTATTATTTAGTTTTATAAATTGTGCACTGATTTTTATTAAGTACCAGTACAATGAAACGGAAAATAAAAAAATATTAATGCTAATTGAACACTTTTATTAAGTACCCCTTACCATCACTTGAGACCACTGGTTTCAATATACATAATATATACATGAAACAATCTTCTACATCAATCTCTATTTGATATTATGGCAAAACACACATTTCTGGAACTTCTACATAATACTAGACATTAAAATAAAACTACTTTTTACGAAACGTCGGGATTAACGCGATAAAATCCGTAACAAGTAATTTTATCACAAATATTTAACTAAAACAAAATAATGTTTATAGTCGAATTGATCATTTTTGACTTCTCTTACCAACACAACACGGGAACCATAAGAACAACCAAGTCATCCCGTTTTAGCGTCCTACAGAACACCTATAAGACTATTTGTTATATTTATTTTATTGAGGAAAACAAAAGTATTTAAATTATACATAATATGTACAATGTTCATACCAACTGGTACATAATTAACTTAGCAAATAATACATTTAATTTTGTTATGATTATATAATTTAGGATTCTTATCATAAAGTTTATTTATATACTATTACCTAATGACACTTAAATGTACCTAACTCTGTCCTTGTCATTTTATAACCATAAAGTAAGACAGCACTACTTTAGTTAACAGACCGTTTCAGAATAAAAATAGTTGAGAATAATCTTCGTGTAACCCGTGCTGTAACATATTATGTACATAATTTAAATAGGTACTAAATGTACCACACCAACATAAAAAATACAGCTATTTATTTACTTAAACATAACATACCATCATGCCTGTATTCCCCGAAGGGTTAGGCAGAAGTGTACTAATCTACACCCACATTTCGCCAATATGTTTAGGTCCCATGTAATAGGGGGCGAGCCTATTGCCATTAACTGGGAACAAATCCAGACTCCTAGCTGCTACTGAGAAGTTCATAGAAAAACTGGGTTCGAACCCAGGAGCTCTAGCGTAGCAATCGCGCTTAGGACCACTAGACTAATGAGGCAGAGTATTTATTTATTTATTATTAACATTTATTTATTTTAAATACAATCAATTACATATATATGTTTTTGTTGGTGGTTGCTACACTAAGCTCAGAGCTTGTATTGTAGATACCAATGAAGTTTTACCAACACTATATTTACACTGTTCTTAGAACTGTGTACTTAGTGATAAATAAATAAAAATGACTATTGGATTACTACATAATTATTGCGAAATATAGGAAACTAGGTATATATATTTATATGTATAGGTACTTTGCATATCTGTAAACGTTATTAAAATTCCCGATGGCCCCAGTCTTGTCAAGACAGGCCAATCTGTGTTTTGGGTACCGGTAAATGAAAAAAAACATAAATATTAACATTCATTCAAAAATTATATAATAAACTAGCTGACCCAGCAAACGTTGTTCTGCCATATAAATTATTTCAAGGCACTTTCGGAGGAGTACGGTAACTAACATTGGGACATGGAAATTTTATATATTACACTAGCTGACCCCGCAAACGTTGTTTGCCATAAAAAAAAAAATTTAGGGTTATGAAAACTAGATGTTGGCCTATTCTCAGACCTCCCCGATAAGCACAAAAAATTTCATCAAAATCGGTCAAGCCGTTTCGGAGGAGTATGGCAACGAAAACTGTGACACGAGAATTTTATATATTAGATAACAAATCTTCATCTAAACTTCCTACAAGTGAGTTGTACAAGCAAGTAAATAAAAGTTAAAGTAAATAAACGCAATTAAATTGCCTCCATACTTCTTCTAAATGATTGACATTTCCGTTCCGCTAGGAAAGATAAGAAAATTAATTTATTTTTTAAGCTTTTTTGGTCAAGTCAAGCACATCGTAGTAAAAACTCTTTCCGTTCAAGAAAAATAGTTGCAATAACAATTACTTACATTTTTCTAAAAAGTCTCATACCGCCGCGGATCCGGCAAGATCACGCGATTGCATCACGACCAATTATCGCAACTACAATATTTGGTCAGCTGCGTACATAATGTACTAAACTACAACAACTAGCCAAACTCACAGAAAGTCCTACTCTTTCATACCGATATAAAGCTCAAATTCCTTTGGCTATGTGTCTACATTATTAACAAAGCAATTTGTACCGTGTTGCGATAGCAGTAAGTTGAATACGGTACACTGAAAACACAATACATAATTGGTTTCGTGAGCGCTTCAACATTGCCTCAATGCCGTCATATGAACAATGCGACTAATTACTAACGAGAGGTAAACAAGCAAAAATAAAATGCAAACAAAAATATACTACGACCCTGCCAGGATTCGAACCTGGAATCTTCTGATCCGTAGTCAGACGCGTTATCCGTTGCGCCACAGGGCCAGTTGAGAAGGCGTGCGAAATAGAATATCAGTTTCGGTGCCCGCTATGTTTACCAAACTTATTTATAAAGCAATGCTAATTTTAACACACTTCATAACGTACTAATGTAATTAACTCTTTAGAAATAACTGCGAACAGTAACATAGTAACCTAAATAATTAAAAAAATATGTACTTAGGTATACCTAGTTAAAATCCCAATGTACTTTCCCCGTTCTACCGAGTATCAAAGTACCTAATTTCAGAGTTAATATATTGGTAGTATTCGCAGTCACATCCAACACTTGAAGCAGTGTAGGCAGACAGTGAGGTCAGAGATCACAGCTGTGTACTTGACAGGTTGTTAGCTAAACAACAAGCCGAGTTAAGGAAATGCCCTAATGCGATAGAGCGTGGGACGACGAGCTACTAATAGTCTACAGTATTTCACTCATTTAAATATACTTGTTCATGATAAAACTAAGTTAAATTGAAATAAAGCTATTTTTTACTGATTTCATCGCGTTATATTGATATTATTAATCCCGACGTTTCGCTTGACCATGGACGCTGTAAAGGGTCCGAAACGTCGGGGTTAATAATATCAATATAATGCGATAAAATCCGTAAACAGTAGTTTTATTTCAATGTATAATATTCGCGTAAATGTAAGAAATCAATACTATGATAAATTTTACGTAATATATTGGTTTGCTATAGAACATCGTGAGAAACCTGCGTTCCTTAAAGATTTTTCTCAAAGGCGTGTGAAGTCTGCTAACCCGCACTAGGCCAGCGTGGTGGACTATAACCTAATCCTTCTCAATCTGAGAGGAGACCCGTGCCCAGCAGTGGGACAGTATAGTTGATGATGATAGCACAAAATGAGTGGCGGGTATACACCGAGTCTATTAAGACTACCTCCAGTGCCTTCATTGAAAAATAACTCTAGAAAATATATATTTTTTTAATTTGGAATTCCGCATTTAAATTTAAATATCGAGTTGATGGAAGGAACCAACTTTTCTTTCACTATTTTCTTCTTCTCGGACTCCTTTTGAACTTTTACATACCATTACGTATAAAGAATTTGTCGCATTGCACTTTTAGCCAAGTAATTCGGTATTTTTATCGACAACATCTCGGTTCTGTTAACAGGTTTTTCAGCGACACTATCACAGCGATAACTGACCAACGATTATTCACGCAGGTGCGCCCGCGGCTATGACCTTCGCTCGGTGCACGTGTATTGTCTTCAGTACAACATTCATTACAGTTTTTTATGCGGGACTTTAAAAAAAATAGAACACAATATCTTAAGAAAAAGTGATATACTGGTACTTAAGACACAACTTCATATGAAAAATGTTACTGACTAATTTACCATTTTATACTACTGGGTCCAGGTAACATAAAAAAAAAGATAAATAAAAGTTTTTACCATTAGTCGAAAATAAGTCTAACCCCCTGGCCACAGCCGAGCGCGGCGCGAATTGCGGCGCGGCGGCGCGCGTGAGGCGCGGCCAGCGGTGAGCGGCGAAAACAAATGGTAGACAGCCTATGAAGTATGCCACAGCTACCGGCGCGGCGGCGCGAACTGCGGTGCGACCTGCGGCGCGGGGAGAGTCGCGCGGCACGCGGCGGCGACCGAAACAAATAATTTTGTTTTTAACGTGCGTTCAGCTTATAAAAATAATGGTTACGGAACAATTTATTAGTGAAATACTGAGTAGACCAACAATATGGATGTCAAAACATCCACATCATAAATATAGGCATATTATAAAAAATGTGGGAAGAAATATTCTGATATATCTGATTAACTAGGTGCGCTCCTATTCCTAACTGAATAATATCTTGAGCTAAGAACGCACTTGATTCAAGGCAATACCGTGCCACTTTTGATAGGGCTATTTTAATAGTTTAGCCGTTCTCTAAATACGTCCACCGTACCAACTAGTCGAGCTATGGCATACCGCCTCGCGCCGCACCGCGCGCCGCACCGCCAGAGACTGTGGGCAGGCCCTACTGTGGCCAGGCCCTAACGCTGAAATAAAATCAATTACTCTCGGAACATTGTGTTTAACCAACAAAGTCAAGAAATAAATAAATATTTGGGACATTTACACAGCACGATCTAGTCCCGAACTGAGCAGAGTTTGTACTTAACCAACAAACTCGAGAAAGATTTATTACTTATTTTTTTATTGCTGGTATTGCTATCTGAAAGGATAATTTATCATTTAACTGTCTTGGTGCAACAAGAAAATTCCATTACTAAAACAACAACAATACCTAACAAACTGAACTAAATGTTACAAGCATTTGCGCAAAAAAATAAAATCTTTACAACAAACTTTTTCCTGATTTTCCTATAGTCTATCTAGCTATAACGTTCCCAACAGAAAACTTTTACACACCGAACACAAGAAAATGGCGGCGGAGCTCTGACTTGTAGCCATACATTTTTTCATTAGTGTGCAGCTGTATGAAGCCGTGGAAAATGGCGTCACACGCATTACCGTCGGGAATTCACCGTGCAAAGCCTTCGACACTCTGATAACGACTGCACAGCGCACATTTTTATTTGTTAGACATTTAATGTAACTGAAATTTGTTTCGACTTATTTTTAATTGGTAAATATACAGTTATGAACTGGAAATTTTATGACCTAGCTAACACGTAGCGAATTGGAACGCTGAATTTAAGTATCTTGAAATATACATTAAAAGTGTATAAAAACTTGCAAAAACCTAGCATAGTCTTTCATTAAACGCTCATATAGAGGTGTTATGTAAATTAATTTTTTTAATTATTCTGCAGATTTACCGATAAAACCACTAATAATAAAATCACAACATTCCAATAGAATCGTTCAGAATTCTAGGTATATTACGAAACGTAAGCATCGCGAAACTATTAATAAATATTAGCGTTTTACTATAAAAGAACCACTTAAATAGGTACCTACAGTTAAATAGTGTGCGTAATAAGAGTATATACGGAAATAATATGAAATAAAGTGATTAATACGTGTGTTAATCTGATAGGTTCCACAATCAGTAGGTTGGTGATAGCTAGCTGACAGGTGGGTTGGCAGGTGTTTGCACTTGCTCGGTGTGCCCGCACCTTACTGATAAGATTACCGATAACACACTTAATCACGCTGAAGCACCGTAACGGACTAATGTACCTACAATGTTTGTTTTTTACAAATTCTTTGACCTTTATGTAGCTGGTACAGTTTCTTACGGCGCATATGGATAGGTACCTAAATAGGTGCATTTTAGCTTGATAATATAATAATCAAACGCTACGACAATAATACTGACTACAATATCGCTACGTCATCGCTACGTTGACGCTACGCCTACACTATAACAACTACACCACGACTACGCTACGGCTACGGTACGACCACAATGCTACGACTATGCTAGGACCCCCGCTACAACTACGCTACGACTAAGCTACGGCTACGGTACTACCACGATTCTATGACTACGCTAGGACCCACGCTACGACAACGCTACGACTAAGCTACGGCTACGGTACGACCATGATGCTATGACTACGCTAGGACTCACGCTACAACAACGCTACGGCACTACATAATCGTATAAAATTAAATATCACTTTGTTGTTATTCCGATAGGTACATTATAGTGTGCATTGTCTGCGTTCATAAGCAGACATGAACAAAAGCTTTTATAAAAACTTTATGGGGAGTAGGTAGGCGTATCAATAGCATTTCAAGAGTACGCTGAGTATATACTGAATTTCAAAACCGAGCTGGTTTATCTAACTGAAATGACAATTGATAAAGGTGACATTATAAAGATTTCAGGCTTTGTCGCTAATATTTATTGACTAGCTGTGTTATTGACTATTGAAAACTGAATTCCTACACTGTGTCTGCGGTGTAAACAAGTCAACACAAAGACTGCTTGTCGCGTCAAATTGTTTTAGGTATTCAACATTACAAATTAATAACAACGACATTGTATATAAAAACAGGCCGTATTGTAAGAAGAGTAAGGTTTTCAGGGAATGAACGAACAAATTGGTTTGTTGTAAGCAAAATACCGCACGAACCGCGAATTATTGCAACAAGAGGCGTAACTAGGCAACGCGGTTATGCTAACCATAACAATAAGCCGTTGTTAGCCGACGATACGGTCGGCTACATAAGTTTACACACGCAATCTGTGGCCAAACAATACTCCGTAATACCGACTGAGAGTCGTAACGGCCAAACAACTTGCACAATGTTGATTTACAACGTAAAATTTACGCCCTATACGTCTTAGATGAACAAAGAACTAGATTGTCCACTTTATACATCAATGTCAAAGTGGCTCGTCAATTTGAATCGACCTCGAGGTAACATACCAAAGCCGTTATTATAGGCGCGCGTTTTCCCTGCGACTGTAAGAGCTGTAAACTGCCAACGTGTTATAGCTAGAGATCACGTGTAAGAATAAACGTGTAACGTTACAGACGTATGAGTATTTTTATCTACTTAATAAAACTCTCCGACAGGCTCACAGTTTAAAGTGGTGGGTTTACAAGTATGTACTTATGAAATTTTGGACAGGAATTTATTAGCTATATATTACGTAGGTCGGATTTGCGAAATAGGATTAGCAAAAACAAGCTCACCACCGGTCATCCTCATCATCTCCTACACTACGCTTATCTAGACGCTCTCCTAGTTCTCCACTTAACAACTCATATGCTCCAATTGTCGGAGACCCGACAGCGTTAAAGTGGCAATGGGCTGGCCCATTGCCACTTCAGCCTGGCATCAGCATCCTTTGGGCTATGTTGGTTATTTTGGTTTCGTTACGAATGCCAAATTCAAAATATTTATGTACTTATAGTGTAAAGTTATTAACTAAATATATGTTTTGTATTTCTACGTAACAAATCAGAAATAAGGAGTTCCATAGAAGAATGAAAGTTGCCGACATAGCTAAAAGGCAAGCTTGAGTTTTTCTGAAAAAGACCTTTCAGTGAAACAAGCTAAGAAACAGACGAGACAAAAGCATAGCATATTCATAGCCTTGTATCCTCTTAGTGACTGAACTAATGAGACAATCAAACATACAATACTACATTACGTTTAGTAATAACCACTAGCAAAGTTATACATATATAGCTCAGCTTGGACAAAAATACTATGTAATTTTCCTCTGTTGAGTGTTACAACTTACACAACAAGATAAGCGATTCGAACACGTATTTAATAAGTTTGTTATGCTGCTTATTAAATGAAGTAGCAGTTAATGACAAGAAATAAGAACATTATTTTAGCTTAAATCAAGAAAAATAGACATCTAATTACCATTACAACGATTTCATACTCGTAATATTTCATCATCGTCTTAATATCTGCCACTGGAGGTCCACTACTGAAAAAAGACCGGCCCCATAGACTTCTACAAGGACTGGTTGTATGCCGCCTGCATCCAACGAGTTCCAACGATCTTTACCAGGTCGTCTGTTCATCTCTTTAGAGGCCGACCTACGCTGCGTTTTCAGGTGCGCGTAATGTTTAGATCAGCTGATTTTCTATGTATTTTTTCATATCATCGCTATCAAGAAACATACACCATCAAGATTGTATTTCCCAAAGGTATATTTTCGCACTAGGGCAGAGTGGTGGATCTTAGCCTAATCCCTCTCAGTCTGACAGGAGACCCATGCCCAGCAGTGGGACAGTATATGAGTTGATGATGAATGAATTAATATTTTCTTTATGAATAAATATTTTATTAATATATATTGCAACTAGTTATGACTTTTCAAAAGTGCTGTTTTAATGGCCAAATTTAAATAAAAGATTTGACTTTTTAATATAATTTTTCACATGTTAAGTATCTATGCCTATATAGCCTAGCGGTATGACCATTGGACTGTCAAGTCGAAGGTCTCGAGTTCGAACCCAAGGCACGCACCTCTGACTTTTCGAATTCATGTGCGTATTAATAATTAATTATCACTGGCTTAAACGGTGAAGGAAAACATCGTGAGGAAACCTGCATACCTTAGAGATTTTTCTCGACGGTTTGTGAAGTCTGCCAACCCGCACTAGACCAGCGTGGTGGACTACAGCCTAATCCCTCTAAATATGAGAGGGGACCCGTGCCCAGCAGTGGGACAGTATATGGGTTGATGATGAAGTATCTGTGAAAGGTTTCATCCCTAGACAGAAGTACTCTCTCCAAGCTTTGACTCTGCGGAAAATTTTCCATAGTGAAAGTTATTATTATTAACAGGTGTTTCAGCGCTAGCGCACAGCTTGCAAGACACGTGTAACAACAATATACGGCTTATGTTGAACTAATAGGAAGTCATTTTAATTAATTTGAATTGATTCACACAATCTTATACTTAGTTTTCGAGTCTAGAACGACTAAGTAAAAATCTGTCAAAGTTTTTCACTTAGGAAGTGAGCCAGATTAGACTATACAGTGTGGCTCATTATGATTTTTTAGGGTTCCGTACCCAAAGGGTAAAAACGGGACCCTATTACTAACTCCGCTGTCCGTTTGTCTGTCTATCCCTCTGTCTGTCACCAGGCTGTATCTCATTATCGTCATAGCTAAACAGTTGAAATTTTCACAAATGATGTATTTCTGTTGCGCCTATAACGAAAAATAGATTTGCTCGATATTACGGCAATAAATCACAACCAAAAGCGGGTGTTGCTACCAAAAAAAACAAGTTGTTTTGCCAATTATTGGTACGGAACCCTTCGTGCGCCAGTCTAAACCGCACTTGGCCGGTTTTTTATTTTAAATCAATCATTTCAGGAGCCCCCCTATTACTTGCACAAGTGTACGAGAATATTCGAGAAAAATCGTTCATTTTCATAATGGCGGTTATACTTGTTTTTATAGTACGGAAAATACTCATGAATCACCACATAAGGAAGTGTCAGAGTATGTCGGACTCCTATATGTCAACATATGTCGGACTAAAAAATAATATGTCGGACTAAAAATCGTACTTGCTTTCCTTTCGTCCGTCACGGCCATGCGATTCGTGACTTCACCAAGACCATGGCGGTCACATTACGAGTATGCAGGTTTAAAAAAAAACTCCGCCTCAGATTCACTAACTCTTGCCTCGGGTACGTTCGTAAATCAATTTCTGAGCAGCAAATACGTCCAATAAAATATAGTGTTGTGCCATTGCCATTAAATTTAATTTTATCTGTTGATATCACGGCACTTAATAAAAATACTTCGCTAAAGTACATACGATACGATAACGTATATCTCAATACAGGTGTTTGAACTGAGTTTGCACTCAGTGCACTGGAGGATGCCACAAAATAATACGAAATAACATGTGCTTACAATAATGACATTTAGAAGGACCAAATAGAGGTATTGAGAGGGACCAATCGATCCTTATAAGGACCCTTATTGACAGAACATACCATCACGCCTGTATTCTCCGAAAGGTTAAGCAGAGGTGTACTACACTGTACACATACAGTTGTGGTATGTTTAGGCCCCATGTAATAGGGGGCGAGCCTATTGCCCAAATCAACCTCCAAATGGATTCATAGAAAAACCCAATAACTCTTTACTCGACCTGGCAATTAAACCCGAGGCCTCAAATGTAGCAGTCGCGCAACGAGGCAGATGTATTCAATAGTTGAATAGATTCATTTTAAATCATCTTTCTCTTTTAATGCAGCTTTAATTTTACAAATAGACCTACTGAAGTTTACACAATTGGTATATTACCTTTCTATCTTTCCGCCGTAAAAATGTCACCACATCAATAATATATAGTTCGAAGTGACTCAAATCAAAAGGAGTTAACATGAGCTTGACGTCAATTAAAAAGAAAAAATAACAACACACATACAACCCGTACAACTGCGCAATAATATTAAAAATAAAATCCTCCATTTTTTTTCAGTAACTACACTGAATGTACTTATACTTTTTAAGTACAGAGGCCAGCACATCAAGCTGCCCCAATCTGCCAAATTTCTTTGATAGATTTTCAACTTTAATGCAAAGTGATAAGGTTTATATTCAATTGGGAAAATTTTACAGTTTTGGGTAGCTTGACCTACTGGCGTCTGTACCTATAAGATAACAACGACTTATGTTCCTCGAGATTTTAAAGTTGCAAACGTAACGTTACCTACTTATATTATTACTACCCCAATATTAGACACGAACTGGGCCTTATAGCCTAGATTGGCCTATAGTAGTGATAACCCAGTCAGTCAGCCAGTCATATACAGAGATCCAATTCAAATACAGTCTAAGACTAAAATCCATGAGCAACTCATATGTTAGTCTTCTTCGGGTCGACACTGTTCGCCCATAACTTTGCCACTTCCACAGCGTCGTCAGTAGCTGCGCAGAGGCGACCGGTAGCCCGATTCACGTAATTAAAACCGTAGCGATGTCGCAGCGACTTAATCGTTGAAACAGTTTTCCTATTCACATCCATGATCAAATCGTTTTCAAATCGTTGAACTGTGTGATACAGTTCAGTATTAGTACAGTTATTTTTCAATAGGACGACTTCTAAATATCCGGCGCAATATTAGTAATTTTGTGAATAACTTGAATACTTTGCTTTGTACCCTATCACATTTTCAAAACATAATTTTGATTGGGGATATCAATATCAACATATCGTCTGTTCATAGTGAGAATGGTTCTGTTGATTATCTAACGCTGCTTGCATCACATGGACTCTTGCCCACACACATAACTTCCACAAGGCAGGAAACATGTCTAGACCATATTATGTTAAAAACTAAGTCCTCAGCTAAGAGTTTCACTATTAATTCGACTGTTACTGATCATGAGGCAATATCCCTATGTATCCAGCAAGTACGATCCTCAATCCCAGCTAATTGGACTATAACCAAAATCGATTACGATGGCGTACGTAAATCATTGGAGAATATTGATTTTAATCCAGTTCTTAATTGTCAGGAACCTAATACTGCGGCTCAAATCTTTATTAGTCTTCTAAGCAGTGCGTTGATAGCCAACACGCTAACTTGTACAATGCGCCGTCGTACCAGGTTTATCAAACCTTGGATGACTGCCGGACTACTAAGGTGTATTCGCAACCGGGATATGATCCATAAAAAAATGAAACAAGCCCCTGATAACGACGTATTAAGAACTACCTATCGTAGATACCGCAATTACTGTAACAATGTTTTACAAAAGCTTAAAAGAGAGCACGATAAAGTAGAAATAAGGAAGGCGGCTACCAACAGCAAAAAGTTATGGGATGTTATTAAAAAGACTACTCACTTGCAGAAACCAGGTGATACGACACACCATCTTCTTTCTATGTCTTCTTCTGCTGAACAGTCAGTTCAATTAATTAATACCTACTTTGTTAATATCGGCAGGACCTTAGCAGAGAAAATTCTAAAAGATAATAATTCCCAAACTGCTCGTCACATTATCGCACCTGCTACCCCCTCTTATTCGTTTGTGATATTAGATACCGATGAAGATGAGGTTGCACGTTTAATAGTTTCTCTTAAATCTAGTAGTGTGGTTGGCTGTGATGGCATCGCTTCAAAGGTAATCAAGATGTTTAAATGCCTTCTCGTTCCCGCAATAACACATATCTGTAAACTCAGTCTTTCCTTGGGCATATTTCCTAACGTATTGAAGGTTATTCCGGTGTATAAGGCAGGGAGTCGAGACTGTGTTAACAACTATCGACCCATCTCAATTTTACCAACTATCTCTTCTAAGATATTGGAACGTATAATAAACGCTAGGCTTATTAATTATCTTGAAAAGAATAGATTGCTGGCCCCACAACAGTACGGGTTTCGGACAGGTTTATCAACGGCTGATGCTGTACATGATATGACTGACTATATTGTTACTAAACTAGACTCTGGTAAAAGGACTCTCGCCATATTCTTAGATTTGGCGAAAGCATTTGACACAGTCTCGATTACCCATCTTATCTATAAACTTAGTTGTCTGGGAATCAGAGGAACTCAGCTAGACCTTCTCAAAAATTATCTGGAAAACAGAGTGCAACGTGTTAAAGTAGGAACGCACGTTAGTAAAGAGCAGTTAGTGTCTTACGGTATCCCACAGGGTAGTGTGTTAGGCCCTACCCTCTTCTTGGCTTACATAAATGATTTATGCAAAATGCAACTAGGAAATGGTAAGGTAATATCGTTCGCTGATGACACTGCGTTAGTATTTTGGGGAGATAGTTGGGAAGAAGCATTCTATCATGCACAAAACGGACTTAATAAAGTTATGATATGGCTTAAAACTAATCTCCTAACGATAAATTCTGATAAAACAAATTTTGTTATGTTCACCCCCCGAAACTTTCAAATCCCACTTCAAAATGAGCTGTCCATTATAGCACACTCTTGTACAGCTCCATTTAATACCTCATGTTCCTGCCCTAAAATAAAAAGACTCCCTGTAGTAAAGTACTTGGGTGTAATGATTGACCAGAACTTAACTTTTCAATATCATATTACCCAGCTTGCATCAAGGGCTAGGAAACTATTGGTCATATTTAAAAATCTGCGTCATATTTCTGATTTCAAAATTATCAAACTAGTTTACTTTTCTATGTGCCAATCTATATTCACATATTGCATTACGACCTGGGGTGGTACATCAAAGAAATGTATTATGAATCTGGAAATAGCTCAGCGAGCAATTTTAAAAGTTGCCACATTCCGTCCAATTCTATTTCCTACGGCTGAGCTGTATAAATCGTGGCAAGTCCTAACAATTAGACAATTATTCATCTACCAAACTATATTAAAAAACATGTTCAGATGCCCTTGGATCATACTATTTTCTGCAAGAGAAGATTTGATATTGTTTGTACTAACCCTACCTTAAAACTAAAATTTAGTAAAAGATTATTTTGCTTCATGGGAAGTTACCTTTACAATAAATGCAACAAAGTTAACAATATATACGCACTGAGCTCCCACAATTGTAAAGTAACTGTCACAGCGTGGATTAGAGATATGGACTATAAGGAAACAGAAAATCTACTTCAAGTCATATCATAAATTCAACAAATACTTACACAAGCACACACTTTCACGTACGGACTCAAACCAACACACAGTCGTTCTTAAAAGCACAGGCACATACGCACAAACCCACACACACACACACACACACACACACACACACACACACACACACACACACACACACACACACACACACACACACATACACATACACACACACACACACACACACATATACCACACATACAGTCACACGTAAGCATACGCATAAAGAACTTTCAAAGCACATTATTCGGATTTGAGGGTGGAGACCTGGTGACCTGTAACACAAGGTTCCCACCTTATCTCGGGCACCAGTCTCCACAATATTTTATGTAACTTACTATATTATACTATGTGGAATTTGTATCTTATTGTGGAGAAATAAATAAACTTTATTATTATTATTATTAAATCGCTCCGATTGACGGATGTGAATATGAAAACTGTTTCAACGATTAAGTCGCTGCGACATCGCTACGGTTTTAATTACATGAATCGGGCTACTGTGCGGTGGTCTTTTGCGGTGCATGAAAGGATCCCCTCCGAGCGACGTTATAAATTGCTACTCAATCCCCCAAACGACCGGCGCACCCTGGACACCTACCACTCGGTAACGCAGAGCCTAGGTGACTAATCCTTTCCACACGATGGTACGATCCGGTCTCTCTCAAAGCCTATCCCAAACGGCTCTTTTCAGAGCTAATCCCCGGAACCTTACTTCGCCAGCCCTGTGTCATAAGTCAGTTATCGATGCAGGAAAACATCGTGGTCAACCTACACAATGTAACATGACGTCATATACCTAGATCTTACGTCCGTGTGTGTGTTTTAAAGTCTACGAAACCTACACTACCTACAAACAAAAATTCAAAACTACAAGACTGGAAAACGATTTGAATAGTACAAAACATGTCGTATACGCTCCAGTTGGCGAGGGCACGACAACTCGTTAACCTTTCACGAACACCCGACGAAATATATTATTCATGCCATAATTGAAATAAACTGACGAATTCTTCAAAATAGACCCCGATTTTCATCGACTTTTATCGTAGATTTAAGGAATACAGGTGCCAGCTCGTTCACCTGGGATAATGGGAAGTTATTAACATACATTTCAATGATAGTAAAGCGGAACAACAAATATTTGTGTAATCTTATACATTTTTCATGTGAAATTGAAATTCTAAACAGCCCCAGCTTGGGACGCTATTCAAAATAACATTGTAAAACTTTTAAACAACATCTGGCAGACCGATGAATAAATATAATAGCAAAATGTTTATCACATGTATTTTCTTTTTCCTAATCATATTTTTACGTCACCTGTATTTTTTATTTATTCTGTCTTGTTTGTTTTGGTTTACTTGCTACTTGCTCTCTTTGCTACTATCACAAGAGACTGAGCAGTGGCATATTAAATCGATACTAAAAGTGAAGAAGCAGATTTATTAATTAGGTTATTTAATACTAGCTTTTGCTCGCTATTAGGGTTTTTTGACACAAAGGTAGCATATGTCCTTCTCTAGGGTCTAATCTATGTCTGTACCAAATTTCGTCAAAGTCGGTTTAGTGGTTTTAGGCGTGAAAGCGTAACAGACAGAGTTACTTTCGCATTTATAATATAAGTAGGGATTTACAATTGCGCACGTTAGTATTTGATCATCATTTGGTCATCGTCATCGAATTTTTTTTTTTTTTACTTGAAAATTTGCGGCTATAGTATCACTACGACCGTAGTCGGTCCATTACCACAAGAACGATAATGAATAATTTATATTTACTTGCTTGATAAGAAGAATAAACCACAAGCATAGCAGAATCATGTCTGAAATTACTGATAAAAAAAAAATATCTTTGCATAAAAAAATATAAAGAACAACACAATATAAAGGAGTAGCCATATAAAGTCTGGCAAAGTACGATGCGAAGCCTAACAAAAATAACTTAGCTATTCACTCTATACATAAGAATGGTTCTAACAAAACAGTAATGTTCCACGAAAGTCCCCCGGGCCAGGCGTGAGTGAAACTGTCGGAGACTTTAAATATTCAAAGGGTGTAAAGGGCAACACTGCGCATATTTCCCCAGGGTCGGCTGTATTTACCCCTCTATTTTCATTTCATAAGTTCATACTGGCTTTTACCTCCGTATTTGTCCATCTGTAGACTAGGAATATTCTGTCGGCGTAACCACTTCAGGAAAACTATGAAAATGTATATAAATACATATACATACATAGTGTCCGCGAGCGCGCGTGTGGGTATGTGTGTATGTGTGCGTGTGGGTGTTTTGTAAGCTTTGTTTATATGTTATTTATTGTGAAAATTTCATAAAAAGGTACATACATACCCAAGCCCTAAAACGAAATCTAGAAGAAGATATTTTTTCGTACCTAATACACGACTGGAGATCTACAAAAAGATTAAAATTCTTGTTGCAAAAAGTGTAGCGTAACGGGTCCACTGAATGAATATTGTGTGCACTGTGCCGCGCCACACAAGTGCATAGACTGCCTATCTGGTCGCGTTACGGTAGCTGCAGCGGAAGCGATGGCCCGGTCACCTCGTGCATTGTGTACTAAATACCCACACCATACTGACACCGTATACCATCTCTGACAGAGTATTCTATTTCTATCTATTCACTGTGAACACTCAATTCAATTTTCCATACTATTTGACACAAGACTTCTCTATTGTGAATGCTAAATGGTGACGTCATTGATACTATTACTGTAGGTAATTTAGTAATCGTTATTCCGACTTTAGAATAGCAGTAATTTAAATAACAATAAAACCGACTAATTATGTAGTACAGCTGTAGATTGAGGAAGCAGTAAATGCACTTCAAACGTTTCCAATTAATGTTTTGTTACTTTTGTTATTTTGAAAAGTTTCAATACAACCAACTGTTTCGATACAATAAATATAGAAATCTGTAGAACATAATTTTCTCTTGCCAGTTTACATGAACACCATATGACGCAAATGTCTACTCGACAAATAATTTGCAAGTAGTCCACCACCCGTTGCATTATTACGAGTGATTTGAGTGTTACCTACATACGAAGAACAAAAAGAAATTGCATCATTGAATAGTAGAATTCAACCATAAACTGTATATGATAAAATAACTGTATAAATCTATTGTTTAATTTTTGCTTTCCTCGAAGTTTTATGTAATATAACTCAGTAAAATAGTTATTGTACCGCTCGTTAACGAAACAGAAGAAATTATTTGCTTGACAAGATTTACTAACTCTAACTGCAAGTCATGTCGTCTTCGTAGTGTGTTGAAAAAAAGTAAACATGAGAGAAACTGCTGGAAACTATGTCCATGTACATAATCTATTAACACTCAACTTGTTACACATTTTAATGTCGACATATGCGATACGACAAGTTGAAGCAATAGAGACAAATCGCGACAATAAGCAACAAAACGATAATGTATGGCGTTAGCGCGACCGCCTGTTCTAAATATAAAGCGCTTAGCTCACGCGTTAGCATTGTCTCCGTAGCCTGCACAATGTACCAACTGTTTTAAATACGCATGCAAAAGAATGCAACTGTCTAGTAAAGTGCACTCATTTGTATTCTAGGGCTGCCCCGCAGCAAATAGACACATTCAACGCGTGTCAATGTCAAACTACTTCGCTAGTCACAATCATTCTGTATTTGTAAACCCGTTATAAATTATAATACAAGTGTCACTTACCAGTAATTTTAATTTTACGTTGTAAGTTGTTTGATGTTTGCTTCAGTAAATAGGTACCAAGTAAATATTATGTCTCAGGGTAAATACAATTTTTATAACACGTTTTTTGTTGATCTCACTTCGAAGCTTCATCAGCTTGGATTGGTTACATTTGGGTTACTATAATGAGTCAAAAGTAAAAATAATACATAATATCTTGAGTATTAGTAGTATTTCGGTCTACTTTTCTGTCTACACATTTTTTTACCTGGAAAACCTGCTTTTCTATTGGGTCCCAGCCGCTAGTCCCTTCTCAACAGATTCTTTAAGTCAGGTTTTCAAAATAAAGGTACCAAAATAAAGGTGCACCTTAATAACGAACCTATATTACTTATTTCTACTCCTACTAATATTATAAATGTGAAAGTTTGTGATGATGGATGGATGAATAGATGTTTGTTACTCTTTCACGCTAAAACTACTGAACGGATTTTGATGAAACTTTACAGCATTATTATTTATACATCAGAATAACATATAGGCTATAATTTGTAACGACACACACACATACATTTGAGTTAATTAGCCAAATTACAACGATAATTATAAGTAACTTTTCCACACGGACGAAGTCGCGGGCAGAAGCTAGTTACTTATAAATTCAATAGGAATAAGTTCTCACAGAATTTCTATTGTATATTATTTTTAATTTATAGTTTTTTTTATACAATAATAGATTTTAACCTGTCGGGTAATAAATTACATCCTTATGCTAGGATTTCGATGCTGAAAATCCCAATTTTCTTTTTCAACAACCCTACACCAGTATGTACCGGTTGAGTGCCGCCACCGCCTTGTGTTTACGTCACGCTGTGTGTACGATACTGAAACCACGTCAATGTGGTTTGTTCGTGACGATTATATTTACATGGTTTTGTTTAATATGTATTATTCATCCAGCATCACCAAAACTCATTAAGAACCTTAAAGCCTTGGGAAAAGTTGTTCCATTCAACATTCACATCATTGGAAGGTTATTTTGGATGTATGTGATCAATTTATAAAATCGTTCATTTCAATTGTTTATCATCTGGCTTATTATATAACCCAGAAAACCCAAAACATACATACTTCGATCTAAATACAAGTATATTATTTACTAGCTGTTGCCCGCATTCCAAAGGGTTTGTTTGAGACAAAAGGTCTCCTATCTCGAGAGACAAAAGCTCTCCTAAGCTTCTCCAAGGTCTAATCTATCTCTGTACCAAATTTCATCAGAATCGTTTAAGCCGCTAAGGCGTGAAAGCGTAACAGACAGACAGAGTTAGTTTATTAGTAATGCCCGCGGTTTCACCTGCATCCCAAGGGGCTCTTTTTTTTTTTTATTTGGGTAAACAAACAGTGA
This sequence comes from Acronicta alni, assembly GCA_964056405.1. Lineage (NCBI taxonomy): Eukaryota > Metazoa > Arthropoda > Insecta > Lepidoptera > Noctuidae > Acronicta > Acronicta alni. The sequence goes on along the minus strand of OZ043925.1, from coordinate 9,777,494 downwards.
CAAATTACAAATAAACATTAAAAGATATACACATAATTGAGGAGCTAATTTTGACACCAGCACCGTTTACCACAGTTAACTACAGAATTATGAATAAAAACAGAGTGCATTGAAAGACTGGAAGCATTAAATTAAGATATTACGTTTTTAGTGTTATGTTTTAATTTTTATAAATCACTTAATCTGTCAGTGATCATCCTATTAAATACACCAGCGCGCGTGGCCGCAATGTCAATGGAGTTGAAATGAGTGTTGTAAGTGTGTACAAGACGAAACAGAGGTGATCTTTTGCCAGCATTTGTGCGGCATCTAGCCGTCGCAAATAGTTGACATGGGTTGCGGCAATGCATTCTAGTTGGGATTCTATAACATAACTTATTGAGTAAGGGAATACAATCATATATATTATGACACAAATCATACAGTATCCTAGGCTTCAAGTTGAGTGCGTCTTTTTTCAAGTTTTAACATATTGTATTTTTGAAATAATATACAATTTTTGAAATAATATTGATACAAAAGGTAGCATAAGTCCATCTCGAATGTCTAATATATCTCTGTACAACATTTTATCAAAATTTGTCCAGCGGTTTAAGCGTGAACCTCACAGCATGTTACCTCGAGCCAGACAGACGGATACGCTTTCGCATTTATAATATTAGTATGAATTGTTACGTGATAATGAGAATCACCCGTCAATAACTCCTACTGGACAAAGGCAATTCAGAGAAAAACGTCAACAAACAAATATGACATTACTCACATTTGTTTATTCATGTTTTAAATTGCCACCTAACGTATACCCTTTATAAAGGTTAATTGTTGTTACGTCATCATCAGTTTAACCCGTAAATTGATTGAGTGGTCGAAGTATGACGTTATTGGCAGATATGAGGACAATTCTGCCCATACTCATTACGTTATCCTTTAGTTGCTTTAAGACATGTACTGGATCTAGCAAATTTACGTTTTTACCGAAAACCATGTGACGATGAAGCAAAAGAGGTTTCAGTCTTATAATGTACCTAATTAAAATTATCTTGTATAATTAGCAACAAACAAAATCCACAAATAGAAACACCTATAAGCCAAAAAGAGTCATGCAAGAAAAATCGTTAATACTCAAGTTCCTTGTTGTTACGCATAAAATAGTTAAAGCACAAGCAATGATTAATTCGTGGTGTTTTACAAGCGCGTGCGCATCTCATAATCATAAAACCGCACTTGTGTAGTGAACAGACCGGGGATTTCTCGCTCCATTTATTTTGTTTTAGTGCCTGACTTACAGCTGAGTAAATAGGCGTCACTACTGCACAATGATTCCACAAATAACTACTTAATGCCACTGCTTACGATTTACTTTCAATTTGTAATCAGTTTATCTTTGTTTAATTAGGAATGTGAGTAAGTTTCTCGCTCTCTCTCTCGTCTTGTAATTCACAGCGCAGAGCGTCAAGATCCGTGATCTTTGTACACGATAAGTATCCGGAATAATCACTGCTAAATTGTTCCATTAAAACCAGCTGCAAAAGTGACTGCGAAAAAGTTCTTTATGTTCTTTTATTTTGTTTTTATCGAGTTTAATCTAGTTCAATATTTAATAATAACGCGGCGAGCGATAAGATAGACAATTTTGAGAAGCTAGTAAGAGCAGTCGTGGCCGAGCGGTTAAGGCGTCTGACTAGAAATCAGATTCCCTCTGGGAGCGTAGGTTCGAATCCTACCGACTGCGAAATTCTTTTTGCATGTCGTGTGTTACTATATATATTATTGTATGATACAATTTCGAATTTCCTTATCTTTTACCCTGAAGTAACAACAACAGTCCTCTCTAAAGCGGAAAATAAAACCAACAGCAAAGAAACCATAATTATCGTGGTCATTATTTTAAATCAGTATCCAGCCTCATGGAAAGTAACGAGCGTAAACATCGATCGGAAGATGGCTGGCAGGGTCTCATTAAGCGGTGTGCACGTGCGTCGCCGACGGGCGCGCGATGTCGAGCCGATCGCGCCAGGGTTGCGACACCACCGACCACGCAATCTCGATACTCGACACTCGGTAAAAGTAAAAGATCGTACCGATTGTATCACCGAGTTTGTCGTGAGCTAATGAAACAAGCCATACGATACTGTTCAAATTTTAAAATGTAACGTAAATACTGAATATACGAGGATTAACAACAGGAAAATGTACTTCGAGGTCGATTTTATTCGCCAAGGTTGTCTGCAACAGAGTAAGTATTAAACCATGGAATTTTAATGATTTTCTTTGAAACACTGAACGTGAATAAATTCCACATTTGTCGTTGATTTCGCCTTCGATTTGTTTACGGATTTGACAATCATTGTTACGTAAACAGTTGACATTATAATTTATAGATGCCAATGACTATACCGGCTTATTTAAAGATTAATATTATGATTACGATTATATACCACATAATGCATTTTTAATAACAACATCAATACCTACTTTTTTATAGTACGGAAAGGCCTCATGGATCGTCCGCCATTCGGGGAGGTGGCAGGATAATATGTCGGACCTCGTACCGACTAAAAATCACACTTTCCTTCACCTGCCCTATAGTCATGGCCATGGGATCCGTGAAATTCACCACGACCGTGATAGGCTAATCAGTAGCTACTCCTACCTACATAAATTGGCCACATGCTTGGTTCATTCATTCACTATATTTTGTGTAACTCATCTAGGTTACAGAATAACTAAAAGATACTATGACCAGAGGAAGTAATTAACATAAAAACATAATCACTTCCCAGTTTATATCCATCCTTATTTCAAACCGCTCAAGTACAAGTCCTATAACAGTTGCAAAATAGATTTAGATAAAAAACAACCGACGATTGTATAAAAACACAATTTGCTCTGGAAATAAAACACTAAACCGCATTAGGTGCGGCCAACTGGCGCGGGGCACCCCTGCACTAACTCCTCGTCATGGGATTACGAGTCCGTACCAGGGATTTAAGGTTTCATTACTCGGCTGCGGCCGTCTCCCTTGTCTCTTACCTACACAACCCTACTTGGGAAACTCGATTCACAGAAAGTTAAATTGCATTCAATATTTGATATTTGCTCGTACGTGTACATGTTTGTTTTAATATATTTACATAAAGGCGATGCCTCTACGCTTATACCTAAAGAAATACCTAATCTATATAACTGTGAAGTTGATTAAATAAAAAATGGTAATTATTATGACCTTTCGTCAAAACGTTTCTGATTTAATTAACTTTGCCTTATCTTAATAATTAAAGATTTATTAGCCACTGAAAGAATATATTTAATGTTAATTTATCCCAGAAATAAATAAACTCGAACATAGTCTAAAATAAAGTCTGAAAATTGCAATGAAAACTCATGGTAAGAGTAGATTTTCCCCCATAGGAAACTGAAGCTATATAGTCAAACTAGAGAGCAATGGGGAGCGCAGCGAGTCGAGACCTCTAATGTACAAATATTGCGGAGAAAATGAATATATTCGACATTGTGCGCCCTCCGAGGGCTCGCCCGCTCGGGGCTGGCCAAGTACGCGTTTTGATTAAGTCGCCGCGCCATATGAATTTATGACTCGAATTCGTGTCGACGGCAGATATTGATGGATTAAGAGTTTTACATCTGGTTAATTAGAAGCAGTTTGCTATAAATGTTAAATTATGCATGCTTTGTTATTAATAGCCGATTAAGTATTCATGTATGATTGCTTAAGACATCAATTAGTTTGTGATGTAATTTTCTGTAGATACTGTTTCAAATCTGTCAAAGTCTTCAATAAATTACCAATTACCAAATTACATTACCTAAGTCAAGTATTTTATGTGGTTTGTCAAGTATGGAAATAAAATGGAATAGTAAAGAGTTTTCCTAAGAGAGAGTTTTAGTTTTTTTTTAGTTTTTGTATGTTAGTTCATCCTAAGAGAGAGGAGAATGAATATTCATAGAAGAGATCTGAAGATTATAAAATAATATTAGATCGCAAATGTAGCCAGTTGTTTCCATTCGCGGCAATCCCGCATCTAAGTCCCAAGTGTCCCGCTAATACTCCATATGGCGCAACACCATGCGCAATGCATAAACAACCAAATATTCATGACCCCTGATGAAACATACAGGCCCCTAAGAAATATCAATCGAAGAGCACCAGAAGGGGGCGGAGTAGGTCTTGGTATACTGGTCTATTATGCGTAGTAGTTTAGGGCGGAAAAGCCGATGCGACGACATATGCATGCATTAGGGATGATGAGACAATTCGGACATTAGTAGTTCAGTCACTTAATTTGTACAACTGCTGCTGGTGCGCCTGTTTTATAGCCCGGGTACAGCACGGTCTGCAAATAATGACATTTATAACGAGGTCTACGAGCTAGGGTATGTGATGTTGTTTGTTTTACATCTATACTTATTATAAAGCTGAAGAGTTTGTTTGGTTGGACGCGCTAATTTTAAGAACTACTGATTCGAATTTAAAATATCTTTTGTGTTCGATACTCCATTTAACGAGGAAGGTTATAGGCTATATATCATCACGCTACGACTAATACGAGCCCAATTGCCTTCCACTAGGAAGCCAAAAAAATTCTATCTCCATCTTCAGTCTTTTGTATAATTTGTAATAATAATTTATTATTATTATTTTACCTCATTTTGTTCAGTTTCGAGTTCTAAGTCAGCATCTAAGTCCCGAACTAAGCTAAGGTTGTACTATGGATACTAGACAAAGGATATCATACTAATACTTTTTCTTTTGTGAATACATGCTTATAATACATAAGAAACACACGGACAAACACAAACATTTTGTGTTCATCACATAAATATGTTGTGTCTTGCGGAATTCGACGCACTATGTTGTAGGAGTGCCTTATTTAATTAAATAAATAAATACATATTGATTTCTGACATTTACGCGAATATTATACATTGAAATAAAACTACTTTTTACGGATTTTATCGCGTATATCGCGTATATATCCATCTAGTTTTAATTAATAATTAGTAATAAATTTCATTGATCATGTAACAATTAAAAATGTAGGGTAGCTGTCAGTAATTATATCATCAAGACGCCCTCCACCTCAGTCTACCCGTGACCATGGACGCTGTAAAGGGTCCGAAACGTCGGGATTAATAATATCAATATACGCGATAAAATCCGTAAAAAGTAGTTTTATTTCAATAAATAAATACATATAAGTACTATGTATGCAGAGGTATCTACTGTTTTCAGATTGAATAAAGTTAGGTGGATTACCCTCTTTTTTTAGAAACTTAACATACTGCCGTGCATCTCTTAAAGAGAGGTAGGGTATAGTGGGAGTCATGCCACTTAATTGGAGCTGCCCGACTGGGAAAGTACCACCGCTTTGAGAAAATCGAAATGAAATCACTTTGAGCTGTGTTATGTTCCTTACGTTGAAACGTTGTGTTGGCAGTGGGAGGACTTTGACCCTTATACTGCCAACACAACTATTCCTCTAACTTCTCTCTCCCTTCTTTTTACAGGGTCGGCAACGCGCAAGTGATACCCCGCAGGTGTTAAAAGCGTCTATAGGCTACGGTTACCGCTTACCATCAGGTGGGCCGTATGCTTGTTTGCCACCTTAATTGGTATAAAAAAAAACTAATCTGTTGCCTACCATGAGAAAGCATTCAGCGTGCATCAATCACGCGTTTACATTCATAATTACATTATACCGAGTGTCAAGTTCTCGTGTGACAGTCTCAGGTTCGGACACAAAGCTGACCGTCAGCCTGGCGCCAGTCAGGTGACACTTTACCACGACTCGGCATATTCCTAGACACCGGTGTCATCGTTACCCACTTTTTATGAAAGTTATTTATATGATAAACAATGCAATGCGATCTTCTTGGAAACATCTGTGTAACGCGAGGTGGACAATAAAATGTAATTTTGACATCCCTTATAACCTATTGACATGGCCTGTAAGGCTATATTAACTGTATTTTCATAATTTTCATTAACCCTTTGACTGCCATGGACGTCTATAGACAACAAATTAAAACTTGCTCACCGACGCCAACGACGTCGTGGCACGTCAAACATACCACTTTTTATAGTGCTCTGTGCTTGGCGTAGAGGACGTGGCGATCAAAAGGTTAATACTTAACATACATCACGCCTATATTCCCCGTAGGGTTAAGCAGAAGTATAATAACATACTCCCACATTTCGGCGCATACCTACAAACTTCAAAATGATACAGAGCATTTCATAGAAAAACCAAATAAAACTGCTCGACCTGGGAATCAAACCCATGAACTCTCGTGTAGAAGATACGCAGGCAATAACAACAAGCCTATAAAACCTTGACTTTTAACTTAATTATTTGGATACTAAGCGCCTTACTCCGCATTTCTAGATTTATTTTGAATCCCCGATGCTCCGAACAGTTTTCCACAGCATACATGCATACAGTGCCTAATAACCATACCAAAGATGTTTGCAAACAACCATGTTTTATGACGTCAGCTGTATTGACGGACGCGAAGAACAAACAAAAATAATAACCCATCAAACGTTTGCGTGATTAATGAAGTGAAGATTCAAAACTGTACGCAATATGATTAAACTCGGCTATTAAATACATTTTTGAACGCCATGAATGGCAAAACATGTAGCTCCTTTAATATATTATTATAAGACCATACACACTTGTATACCTACTCATGTTTTTACAAAAATAAAATCTTATCTTATCTTAATACTAGATATTTAACATAGGTAAGTAAATATTAAAATACTTTAGTTTAGTTTACCCTGTAGTTTTTTGTTTTTTTTTAATTATAGTTTGTTAGTAAGTAGTGTAGATAAGTTTATTTTTATTGAATTATATAAATGTTCATATGATGACATAAATAAAAGAATCCTATATGTTAAATACTTAGGTAATTTAAAAATTAAACTCACCAACTCTTAAAATGATTTTATTTACCTTTATTACCCTGAACAAAAAATAAAACGGATGAAATCAAAATCCAGGTACCTATCTATCATTAGAAATACCTGTATTTCCGGACGGACTAGGCAGACCTACGCTATGCACACCCGCAGATTTCTAGAATGACCTATCGGCTTTTTTTAATAAGAATGAGTGAGAAATAATGCGAACTTAGATATTTTAAGCAACATAAACGTCTTTCTTTTCTTTGAGTCTTTCCCCAACTATATTGGGGTCGGCTTCCAGTCTAACCAGATGCGACTGAATATCAGTATTTTACACGATGCGACTGCCGTCAGACAGAAGCTTTTTGGGTTTCTGACTACCACTAACGATTGTCATAGGTGTTCGTATGACAACCGGGATCGACGGCTTTACGTGCTCTCCGAGGCACGGAGGGGTCTCGATGTGTTAAGAATGGTCACCCATCCACAGACTGACCGCGACTATCGCAGCTTGCAGATCGGTTGATGAGCTTAGTTATTACTTAGCCACAAGCCCCTCTTAATTAACATAACATAGCCTCACCATTTCAAACGTGAATGAAGTAACTGCCATACGAGTTCAGTATTGAATGAACTGTTTGAGTAAGATCAGTTTGTTTGCGGTTCCCACGACCTGCCCACGTAGTTAGCACCTCACCACAAACACAAGACATGAACGTAACCTTATTAGGACATTACTACACGCTCGTCCTGCGGACACATAAATAAAAGAGACACCCATTGCACGACTCTTCACATAATTATTGTATGACTGTAGTTATGTGCATGTGAAGGTGTGATGACCCTTATAAAATACCTATACTTTAGTACCTACTAAATGATAAACTTGTCACTTGTACTTCATACTAAATGGAATGAAATTTAAACTCGTGTAGAAGATTTTCTATAGACATTAAACAATGTTCTATTACATTAAACGATGTCCATACCTACCATTAGATAATATTCATTCATTTTCAGAATAACTATTTCGATATTCATAATTCGAATAACGAATTTATAATTTTGATAGACATGGAAAAATATTACAATTAATACTGGATAAAATATAAAATATAAGATATATGATGACACCAGCTGTATTCCCAGAAGGACGCAGATACACCTATGTACACGTTGCTTTAGGTCCCATGTAATCCAGCCCTTTGCCATTACTCGGGGGCAAACTGAAAAACCAAGCTGACACTGGTATAAAAACCCAATAATACTACTCAACGTAAAGAACGGATCCTATATTGAATTCGATTATATTGAATACCCACTGAGTAATGACGAAATAACCAATATTTTTTTGAACTTTGTGATAAAATTATATAGAATAAATTATCATAAAAATAAACAGAAACCGATTTTTACAAAATCAGAACAACGCATCGGAGCGGGTCATAATTTTCAATAACACACACAAACAATTTCGCGGTATACTATTGAAATACATTGCTTACATATTTATAGCATGTTATAAAGAGCGATGGGTGAGAAGTAGATATAGACGTCATCGAGCGAGCTTTATGAACCTTGTTTATTTGAACGGAAGCGGATCGGCCTCGTTGATGTATGGGCTTTACTCGCACCACTATACCCGGCGCCTGCGCAACTCCGTTCAAAATATCCAGTTATACTTGACTAGCTACTACGAGTATGTTGCATGATAGATGGTAATTTTTAAGTTGTTTACTCTTTTAACTGAATTTTAATTATTAATTTAAAAAAACTATTACTCAGACTATGAACAGAACGAAATAGATTTTTGTCACAGGGTAAGTAAATCGCTGGTACAACATCCACCTTCATACTAAATAATCCATAATAATAATTCTTTCATTCTGAATTACAATTTACATTATTACAATTAAATAAAACACCATGTACTACGGGATACAGTATTATATGTAACATAGAAATTGTATCTCGTCAATATGTTTAAACCACTGACACCCAAGCTAAGATTAAACCTGTGTTATGGGTGCCAGGGCTCCGGCAGGTGCCACGAGGTGGCTCTAAAATTGATTACATAATAATTATCTACATTGCACGTTGAATGTATTTTTTTTTTTAAAGACTGCTCCCGCACCGAACAAGCTCTGTGTTTCAGGGGAATTTACAAACGAAGCAAGTGGATCATAAAGATTTATCTCGGAACCACGACACTCGGCGCAAAGGACGTGCAATCAGTCAATTATGGAATATATTTTATCTAATAATTCTTACACTTTCGCTGGTGCTAAGGAAAAAAGTTGCACTGGTACTATTCATAGACCACTAAACGTCGGGCTATTGAAACTTTCCTAAAACTATCTATCTACATATAATATAATTAGCACTATCTATGCAGTGAGCAAACACTGTTGTGTTTATATTAGCAATTTTCTATTTAAGTAGAACCACCTGCAGTGCTCAGTCTAGCTATCGCCTTATCTCAAGTGGTTGATTTAGATAAACGTCAGTAGACGTTACTTCGACTGAAAGCCCTCGCAGCGTTGAAATCACCTCTCGAGAGTTAAAGACAGACATTTGTTATCATTTCACACTCAACTCTTCGCACTAATCTTTAAACAGCTGCGTCTTTCGAGAAATTGCTAATTGCTAAGTGAATCACAACATATACCTACAGGGTTACTCATTCGTAGTTTTAGTATAGACAACTTTTGATATAGGTACACCGTGAAATACAATTCATTGTTTACCTTTCAGGGGATGAAAGTATTCATGATTAAACATATAAACAAATTTAAATATTACCTTAACCCTGATATTGAAAAAAAAATGATTGAAAGTGTATGAAACGGTTATGAAAGTGTATAAGCAGTGAATTTAATTTTACGGTGTATTGGATATACTAAAAACAAATTCATCTTCCCATACAAAGTCATCAATTTTGTAGACGATGAAATATAAGTATGACAGGTAATTGATAATAATAGTATTGTTGATGTTTTTATCATTATCACTACATCCGCATTTCGATTAGTCTTTTGGAATAGCCCTGTTAGACTGGTGTCTTTATTTAAACTTTGTTTCTTTATTTCAAACTTCAGAAAACACAAAATCTCTCTTACGTAAATTCATAAAATTTAAAGTTATGCAATGTTCTATTATACAAAACGATATCCATGCCTATCATTAATATTCATTCATTTTTGGAATAACTATTTCGATATTCATAATTCGAATTACGAATTTACAATTTTGATTGTATACATGTGTTCAAATGTCATTTCCTCGTATTTTATCATTATTTTTTATTCGTATAATAAAACTTCATAAACCGCATTTTTATGAGGGAAGTGGAAACAGTGGTGCGTGGTACAGTTGCGACAGAATAACCCAAGTGTTGATAGCCATAGGAACCTTGTCACACTAATTTATATGCATAATGTTCCTCTTGAAATGTTTTATAGTATGAAAAATAGTCCAACGCTGTCACACGTGAAACGACGAGGGAAATCGTAAAAATGAAATGATATTAAAATTATATTCGTGTTAAATCTTTTTTTAGGGTCCATCCGTAAGTTTGAGTGATAATATATTTTGATGATGATATGTGGACAGTAAAATGTGTTTTTTCCCACATTTTCTCGTTAACTCACCTTAATAGAAATGTTCGTAGATTTTATTAATTTATTTTTTAAATGAAAATCATGATTTATTCGAACGCTTACATCTACCTTAATAATAAAATAACAATGTATCATAACCAACAATACAAGATCGTTTATATGCCGCTGCCATGTCCAATTACAATAAAAATCAAATAAATGTTGCGTTGGTGTGTATGCGCACAATGGCGCCTCCCTGCGGCCGTAGTGGGCACTAACGAGCACGCGGCCTGCACACGACCTCGCTGTTGCTGTTAATTAGTAAAATGTTCACGTGTTCGCTATCTAATGAACCCCTTTATGCAACGATCAAAGGAATACACCTAACTTATTATGACTGCCTAATGCATTAATAAAAATACGCTATACTTTTACTGCGTAGTTTCCAATACAGTACTTTACATATAATTAAAATATTAAATATTTTAATTGCGGTTAATTAATATATTGAAATACCTCGACCAAGGATGTAAATATATCTTTAATTTTTGTAATCAGAGAATATAATGTTAAATTTCACGGGTTCCAGCATATGGCCCTGTGGCGCAACGGATAACGCGTCTGACTACGGATCAGAAGATTCCAGGTTCGAATCCTGGCAGGGTCGCAATAATTCTTTTTTTAATTTTTATTTTATTGTACACATCTTTATTTCGAAGATTGGTATAGTTATGCTATATTTTCCTCATTTTTAACCACTACATCACATTTTGTATCAGTGTTTTTCACAATTGCATAACACTAAACAGTTATTACCCTAGTACATAAAATATTTTAAATTATGTCATAGAATAATCTATCTATATCATATCTACCAACCAAAAAGGTAAAGCGTTGTACGCCTTCTTCTTGACTTATTGATCGGGGTCTCACCGCGCCCGCGCCCTTGTCTCCGTGCGACCCTACCCCGCCGCGCCGTAATGAACCTCTTGTTATTCGCTTGACGATTACGGCGCAACTCAAAAATATATATGTTTAGACCTACAAATAAATTGTAGTAATTAAAAAATTAAAAGATCCATCATCGTCGTAAAATAAATCCACTTCTGGGATACAGGCCTTCAATAGTATTGAGCTAATTAAGCCGGATCGGCTTAATTAGCTCAAAAGCATTAAAAAGTCACTAGTGAGGCGATAATTGCATTCCTAAATTCTTTTTTTTTAAGTTAATTTAGGTTATGAAAGCTCTAAGCTGCCTTTTAATAGTCTCATGCTGTTTTGCAGCAAGGTTTTAAACTGAATCACTTTCACACAAAGCGGTATTTAATATAAACCGGTGATTCAATCTGTTTTGTTTCAAAAAAGGCTTCATAAAATTGATTTACACCTAAACTTCCTAGAATAGAATATCAATCATCATTAAAAATAGATAAGAACAACTCCTGTAGATTTTATAGCAGCAGCGTACGACACTGAAAATAGTTTAATATATTGGAAATATAAAGAAAAAATATTACGACAGCGCGCAAAAAGTTAAAGGCGATAAAAGTCAGGAGTGTTAGCCGACGATGAGTTTACTGCGACAGACTGCGACACTGCTTATCTCACGACAGCCAAGTGTCAAAATATTTGATGGCCTTTATAGCGATAGTCGCGAGAAATAAAACCTACTCGACTTGTTTTTGCCTTGAGATAATGTCTCGCGACACTTTAGTTTTTCCAAATATTTACGAGCTGCAAGCCAATCACGCTGTAAAGCAGCTGGGCATTGTATTAACAGCGTTTCTAATTTTACATAGGAGCGCCAACATATTTTCTGCCACTTGTTCCTTTTATACTACTCTCATAAATTCAGTCAGTTATCTGAAAAGTTTCACCTTTAAATTTTAACGCCGGAATATGGATGATAAAGAAAAACCTTCTTAATAAAAAAGCCCTCAATGTATATTATAATACTACGACGAAATTGTTATGTCATTCATAAATAGTGAGTAATACTAATAGCAGTAGGTACATTTCAGTATTTGTTACCCGTTCGTAGTTCCCAGCCAACGGACGTACCATACGTTATCTACGGGCGAGCTATTTTAGTATAAGCTTTATCAATTCGGGGTCAAGAGCGCGCCTTCCGGCTGATAAGAACCAGCGATAGGCGTAACCAAATTCGTCACAGCATCCCTAACATATATTTATTACCTAATTTATATATAAAAAAAAACTTTCCATATCAGAGAGCCATTCTGTCAAAACTACTTTTTGTGTAGTCACAAGATAAGATAGGTACTCCAGATTTACTTATTTGACATTCACGGTCAGGTCGTGTTCAGAACATCAGGATTTTTTGTGTGATATTTGTTCTTGATGTTTTCGATTTTAAATATTTTCTTAGCTTTTAGTTGGACGGCGTTATATGTACTGCAAACATCCTGGCCACGTACAAATATTGGTCCATCTCGCCAGTTGTCAGTTTGTCACATCCAACGGACATCGCAGACACGTGCTAAATAAGTACCTATCTTTTGTAAACCTCGATTTTGATAGAGGTTTTCCTTTGTATTATTCCACTATCATTAGAACGATCGAAATATCTAACCCGGAAATCGAACAACTTTTAAAAATAGGTACCTTCAGTGTGCCATTTATGAACTAACCAGTTGGTTAGTAGATGTACCTCCTTAACTAAACCTAGTTAGGTTTAGTTAAGGAGATACATCATAATAATAAATATTATGATATAATACGGAAAATGATTCTAATTTGATTGAGTATCGCACTATGCCAAATCTTAAGTTTTGTTCATATATTCTTTTCATGTGATAGATATAGACCGTTCACAGTTATTTTACCTTTGACATTTAACTTATCTTCCAGGTCTGTTCTATAAAGTATTTCTTGCTGTCAAGTGTGTTAATCACTTCTTCAAGCTCCTTTGATTAATATTTTATACAGGGAAGTCGTGAAAACCATGTATCTACATAGAGCTCAAGCTAGCCAACCTTACAACTAGAGGTAAAATAACTGTGAACGGTCTGTATTTGGCACTTGTCAAATATGCCCTGAGAAACGCCATTTTCTACGAACATAACAACTAATAATCTAATAATGTTATCGTGCTTATTACGAATGCTTTCTAGCTTGTACGAAGCTTACACGATGTGTTGTTAATAAAAGAAAGTCCACCAGTAATTAACGCATTAGCCATCCATTGTACCGTGCAGATAATTGCGTGTGTCGTGTCGAGGTGACAGCGAACAAGTGTTCCGTTGCGCAGGCGCTGAGTCGCACCCCAGATCAAATGCCGTTCAACTCTCAAGTGCAGTGATGCGCGAATCATTCGATTTGCATTAAGCGTTCACACCCAACTCGGCGATATCTGTGACGAATCATCTCTTATACGAACAAAGTGGCAAACATGGACATTGCAGTCATTTATTCTTATATACGTCGATCAGATACGGTGTGTAAGAGACGAAGATTGAGATGTATTCTCTCAGTATTAAATTACCTCAGAATTACACAAAATTCAAAAAAAAAAATGTGGTACTGCTGTGTTCTTTATAAGATCACATCATCATCAACCCATATACTGTCCCACTGCTGGGCACGGGTCTCCTCTCAGTATAAGAGGGATTAGGCTATAGTCCACCACGCTGGCCTAATGCGGATTGGCAGACTTCACACACCGTCAAAATCTCTCAGGCATGCGGATTTCCTCACGATGTTTTCCTTCACCGTGTAAGTGTGTGATATTTAATTTTAGTACGCACATGATTTCGAAAAGTCAGATGTGCGTGCCTTGGATTTGAACTCGAGACCTTTAACTTGCCAGTCCAATGGTCATATCACTAAGCTATCAATAAGTTCATTTACATTTAAAAAAACGTGTATTTGTATGTACATTATTTAGAACATCTGTATCAGGGTCTATAATTTTATGAAATGAGTACCGTTATTGACTATAATTTTATGTGTACAATATGTGTATATTGAAAATACTATACATTCAAACTTATACAAAAATATTTTCGTCCGACAGCACTCAATGAAAATATTCATCACAACATGGCTTTCATTGTCTGACAAGCGTGTCGTCATTACCCAGTGCACTCGTCGTGATTCGCTCCGCCCGCTCAGAGGGCCTTGAAAGGGAAGGGAAAGCGAGTATAAGGGAAGATAAAACAACTACTGTAAAAAGACCTCCTACTCTCCCCACACTTGCAACTCAAAATATTGGCAAGAGAGTTCTATGAATAATAGTCGTTGTTCAAGGAGGATGAAATAATAGTGGTGTGTATATCTGAGATTTCTTTTTGATTACTGATTTTATGGCTGCGGCTTAATAATATAAAGAGCAACAATGACATCATCATAACAATGACAATGTATATTAATGGCATGTCATTTTAAGGATATAAGCTGTCATGTCATGGGACTTCCGCCGGCCAGGTGGTGTGACAATGTATGGAAGGCAGCTAGCTACGACTGGATGAAAAGAGCTGATGATTGGATTCAGTGGCGTTCACTAAAACAGCAGTGGACGAATACGGCCTGATAATGATGATGAAGCTGTCATGTATGCACTAGTCCTTTTCACAGTTGTCATGATTTTTCAAAATAGTGATAAAAATGTAACGGTAGCTAGCTCATAAATCATCGAAATCGATCCCAGCATTGGAAAATCAAGACAAAGTCAAAGTCAAGTCAAATATTTTATTTCAATTAGACCATAGTTTATGACATCAATGCAGTTTGATGTGTACCTAATAAATTCATCCAGATAAAACAGAATTAAACAGAAGAAAAAAAGATTGCCATTGACTGTAAAAGCTGACCAGTCCCGACAACGGCACCCTTCACGAGTATAAAATGTGTATCGGCGTATGTGTGAGTTCAAACTCAACCATGTTGCAGGGAATAAACAAACTTTTGATATAGTAATTCCTTAGCAATATCTAACACAAGTTAGCCAAAATGTTATGGCAAGTAACAACCAACCACTCCAAAGGTCGTGAGTTGAAAGTTTGAAACCCACCACGTTGTTAATGTGTGCACGACTTTGACAATAGGTCGGTGTAAGATTATGAGAAAAACGCATTAAAGGTTGACACGAAAGTGCATGAAGGTTCATACATAGATAAAGTCACGATTAGGAGTATGTGTTAACTTCGTGAAACCTACCTAATATTCATGATTATGATGGTGGTTTAGCAATACAAACACCATAATATCGAACTAACGAAGGAAAGATTAGAATTACATTGTGTTCAATGGTGAAAGATATAGGGGATGTCGTGTTCTAGCAGAAGGTTAATATGAAGACTCATAATATGAATTGATTAATAGCTGTGACCGGAACTTCATCAATAAGAGTTGATAAAGGATGAGGTATAAAATTAAAGAAGAAAACTCAACATGATCTTTGATGCCAACTTATCATGGGGTGCTCAAGTGGCTGATGTCAGTAGGAAAGTGCATTACGCTTTCCATTCGCTGAAATGTCTCCAGAACTTCTTGCCCTTTAAAACTAAAATCTCACTTCCTCAAAGTTTAATTCAGCCCATTATTGACTACGCTTATGTTTGCTATTTGGATGCCACTGAGGAGCTTTTAAACAAACTTGAGAGACTGCAAAATTTATGTATCCGTTTTGTTTTCAACCTTAAAAAGTACGACCATGTCTCTGACTTTCGCAAGATACTCAAGTGGCTCCCTATTCGCTTTCGCAGGAATACTCGGATATTGTGTCTCCTTTTCAATATCCTACATAATCCTTTAGCCCCATCCTACCTGTGGGATCGCTTTTCCTACACTCACTCTACTGACTCGCCCTGCAGGTCCCATCTCCGTACCCTCCTCAAATTCCAGCCCCACTCAACTGACTTCTTTTCCTACTCTCTGTCTGTGCACGCGGTTAGGTTGTGGAACTCGCTACCTCCTGAAGTTCGTGACTGTGGAAGTGTTTCCGTTTTTAAGAAGCGAGTCAAAGAACACTATCTATCATTAACACCATAACTTCATATGTTTGCATCTTTATATTTATTTATTTTTAGTAAGTATGTATGTTCAAGTATGTTGCTATATATATATATATATTTGTGTATTTATAATAATAATAAATATGTATTATATATTTTTAATATAATATTATTAAAATTTGTTTGCTTATAAATATCTATGTGTTTATTTTTCTCTCACACTAATGTCTACATTTCTTATATTAATTTCTCCTCTCGCAGGTCTGCTGGAAGAGATTTCTTTAGAAATAAGCAGCACCTTTGTACTCTATAGTCCTATGTTCTCAATTTACTTTTTTTTGTTAAGTGTGTACATAAATAAATAAATAAATGATCATGTTGATAACTATTAATACGATCGAAGAGAGAAACCGAAATGAAAGAAGTGTAGCTAAGGCAGATTGAACAATTATCGTTTGTACTAAATCTACTTAAGTAGTATTATAATTTAGTTTGGTTTCTCTTATTAAGTGAACTATGTAAAGTGTTCTTTTGAGAAATAAATTTTTCAAACCGAGACCAGAAGCCGAGGTGTTTGTTATACCTGCAGGCTTCCGGTTACTAAACTGAATGTATTCCCAAAGAATCAATCTTTACGAGGTGTTTCATGTAGCACCCTAATATAAATACCTAAGAACCTGTAAAATGAAAGAGGAATAGTTGGTTAGGCAGTATAAGTGTCAAAACAGAAAAAGTCGATGTTTAAAAATATTCATGTTTTGTTTCTTTGATATTATTATTACGAAATTTATGGATATTAAGTAAGGTAAGGTATCTAGTAAGTAAAGTAATCTATAGTCCCTCACTTTCTCAGATAAAGTGTTCATTACACGCGCATTGTACAGAATACGTGCATACATTGAACGTTATATTCCAATCCACCCCTCAATCAGACACGTGCAGAGCACGGTCAACGTTATCTTAACACGTGGCTTCTTAGCAATCGATTTACGGTGGAAGTATTGTGGTACTTTTTTATTTATTTTTCTTATTACAACACCATAACACAACCTTTTTTGTTAATCCATCAGGCAATTTCTCACATATCTCCTGCTACTACCTTTTTTATCGTACGGAAATTTATAATTAAGAACTAACAAATAGAATAAACTTGAATCTTCAGTTTAAACTGATCTTCCTACATAATAAACAAGTAACTTTCAATTTCTTTTTCTTCCTACATAGGTCTAATATGGCATTAGGCTAGTACTGTCTAAACTCACAACCAAGTCCTTTTTCTTATACATTATATTGCCGTTATTAAAATGGCATTTTTTTAATTTACGGTAATCAAGTATGCAATCAAAATTATACAATATATAAAAAGTTATATATACAATGTTTATGTATGTATACATAGATTTTTTGTCCATATAACACAACAACAAACATTTTTAATATGACGGAGCGGAAACTGACGCTAGTTCCGGTGCGGCACGTGTACTTAGTTCCGGACTTCCGTTCTTGCGCCGAAAATAGATGGCGGCGTGTCACGTGACTTGTGGGAAAAGCTTATTGACTTTCCTTAACTGAACGTGTGAAAAAGTCAGACCCATTATCATATACTACATAACCATAAAACTAAAATCATTTGGGAATTCTTAATTTGAAAAAAAAACCTAATAAACCAACTGTTCAGTAGACGTTACTTATATAACGTAATAATTATAATAAATAGACAGTCTCTATGGTCTAGTGGTTCGAGTTTGAGACTGCTGATCTCGAGATCGTAAGTTCAATTCCCAAATAAGATAAATATTTATATAATTTACATGTGTTTGTGTTTTTCTGGACGTTTCTGTATGTATTATAAGTACTTATACATATACAAAAGTATATGTATAAATATTATGTCCACTGTCTAGTACCACAGTACAAGCTCTGTTTAGTACTCAAGTATTTATAATTTATATGCAGGCACACTTTCCACGTCTAACTTACATTCCCTACTGACGTTTAACCATGACAGCATTAAGATTTAAAGCCAAGCCACCATCAAAAGCATCACTATATCGGTTTCCTTATAGACACTGTGTATATTTCAACAAGAAAACGAAGCCGCAGTCCCCCTTTTTCCTCGTCCTAAAAAAAGTGGTTTCTTCACTTCGTGTCCCTGTTTTAACACTGTAAAGTCAATGATGCTTGCGATGGACCGGGCGGGGCGAGAGCGGGTCCCAGGGGACATAGGCATGGCATCAGAAGGGTTGATGATTAAGCCTGCTGCAAACAAATGTTGCGAAAAATGGAACATAAAATTACGATAAATATAAATAATTCAGCGCTGGTCTGACGTTTTGACGCAAAAAATACTTTGATTTTTAAATTTTTCCATTAACAAGAATGACGCTGTAATTTACTTTACTGATTTATAAACATAGGTACATAATTATAATCTTTGTAGAGCTTTAAATTTGCGTCAACCAGGCATACAGTCAAGTTTTTTGTTGGAATATTGCTGAACTTCTCGTTAAAATTGTTCAGAAACATAAGGAGTACAAAATAATTTTATTCGTTTTTTTTTCGGTCAATAGATCTTCTATATACACTTTTACAAGTCAAGTTTTTTTAAGCTAGATGGCTCCGGCATTTCCTGACGACCTCTGAGAAAAAACACCGAAACAAACTCAGAGAATCATAATATTTACATATGTATACTATATAAAACAATACAACACAGTTGACGCCTGCCTATTTTATAAAACGTAAAAATGGTGTAACCATAAGAGGAGTTCGCTATAAAAGCATTAAATCAGCTATTTTCCGTATCGTCCCAAATTGACACTTGGGTATTTGCGATCGTGCATTATTGGCGCATGAAATGCTTACAACGTTTTCCACTCGGCCCGACTCGACCCGCGTCGGCTAAATTACATGAAACGTGCTCGCAATTCACAAAATATCCGCTCCGCCCTTTCCTCCGTGGATTATTCCCAAACACATTTATAGCACCCGTAAAATGTAACTACATATTCATTGAAACAGTAACAGCCACTTTCGAAACCGAGAAAAAGAAATACCTAAATGTTTTATGATACCATAAAATACTGTTTTATTCCCAATACATTGTAAAATAAAAACATTTACTTGATGAGGACTCCTTGAAACCTTATTACTACGATTTCAGTGCCCACATCAGTCACATCACATCGCATGTTTCACTTAGGTATTTGTCAGTCGGTATAGCCAATTCAATCAAGTAATTAATCTAATTTAAACAAATCAACGGTATAAATCATAGGGAGGCGCATACAACTAAGCCAGCTGTCTGCCTCGCCGATCCAATTTAATAAAAAGGTTTCCCATAGAGTACATTACTCGTAGTTTACGAAATAACCCCCCATTCCCCCTAGCCCCGAACTATGAGCGATAGAAATGCACGTGCGATGTTATAGCGTATTACAATCGATGACGCGACCGTGTACTTTCTTTGGTTTCACTTTGTGGCTGTAACACCAGAAGCGATTGTGTGTTACACATTGTGATATCTTTGTTAAGACAGGTCAGTTTGTCGTATCGTATATCTAGAAATAATATGAATTCAAAACTGTATTTTAAGTGGAAACATATTTACAAAGTACCTACAAAGGTATCAGTTGTACCGTGGTATCTTTCAAACCCATAACCTAAATACCATTTGCTCGTGAAATTTTACGAAGTGTAAACACGTTTCAAGTTAAGTTTTATGTGTGTAGGTACGTTACTATGATATCCTAGCTAATAACAATTTGCAGCCTAGAAAAATACAAACGTGGGTTCATTAACCATCACAATTTTCAATCTATTCTAATAAAGCTTTATGTACAATGTTTTATTAAATATATCGATGTATATTTGCCTATAAAACTAGGGTGGCAGAAGAAGGGTGCTGATTAAGTTACGTGACATGGGCCCGCCAATTTGTATCGCAGAGACTTCGCCCCCGAGAGGACACCACGCCATCAGCGGAATTACGTTACGAGCCGTAATTAAATAGTCCTTGTTTTTATAGGAAAACATGGCGTGTTTACTGTAAAGAAACACGCACCGTGTAGCTGTAATAACTTTGTAAATATTTTGTATGTTGTACTGTACCGTAAAATGATTAATAATTGCGTAAGTACAATGGATATTTCTTTCAATTTTATAATTGTATTAAACTTATGGATGTGGCTTCAATGTTTACAGATAGTAACAGGAAGAACATACAACAATAACAGTGAAATCATGACGGAAAATTGATAGAAGAAAACTGTTACGTAATCCAACATCAGTACCGTGGCGCCTGCTTCATTATCGATCATACTAAAAGCTTCTCTCATCAGCGCCCGCGCCGCCGCCGCCGCCGCTCAGCTAATACACTTCTTACTGTAAACAATAACATTGGAAACTTTTTAACACGTCATAGAGCATACTCTCTATATACTATTATCGTAAGCAAACGAGGCGAATAATTCGACGTGTTGTGAAAATATACACGCGCACGTGCAACGCGTGGTTCAAGTGAAAACTCTAATTTTATTTAGTTTACGAATTTAGATTGCGTATGTTGTCCGAAGAATGACGAATGCACCACGCGAGTCTGCCAATTAACTTTCAAGAACAAAAAGTAGAGCCCAGAATGGATATTTGTGGACCGGTATTTTATCAAGATGACTTTTAAAAGCTTTGGCTGTAATTAACGTCACCTTTAGTAACAAGACTACAACCAATATTGTTTGCGGCCGTGATAAAATTTTAGTGCGACATTTTAAAACTTTTTTTAATTAATATTAAGTATAATGTTAGAAATTTTAACTCTACATAATAATGTACTTGTCAAAATCATTGATTCTAACTATTTCTAATGATTAGGGAATAAAAGCAGTTGAATAGATACAGTTGATACTTCTAAAAGATGATTGTTATAATAATAATTATGAAAACATTTCATCTGTCAGTCAAGGTGCTTGTACCAAACGGTTATCCAAACAGAGAGGGCGTGTGGCGCCGCGCCGACCGCGAGATTATGATCGCGCGTGGATCGTGATTAATAGCGAACTAGCGGCGGCGCGTGCGCAGGACGCGGCAGGCGACGCCGCACGCATGTGCGCCTGAAACTTGTGAAGATGCTACGTTAAGAATATAATTAGAAAACAATCTGTAGCATCCTTTGTGCTCATAAAGTCCACTTTTAAAACATCTTTTATTTTAGGTAAAGCTCGACTCTGAGCAAGATTACCTTGCCATCGGCAAGGAGTTTTTTGACAAAATGAAAACCAAAGATAATCTCGATATTGTGTTCAATAATTCCAAATAACGTTTTCCTTTGAACCCTCTTCAATATACATCGTTCAATGACCTTTACCTGTACGGTGTACCTAGTGCAATTACGCACATTCCTCCCGATACAATTTCAAATGTACTAGTGAACAACAGTGTTATTGCTCATAGTAATGAATAACAAATGCGTTGCGCGCGTCGCAAGTTCCAAGTAAATTAATCACGGCGCCCGCGCAGGCGTCGGCGTCGTCGCCCGACGGCTGCACCGGTGACTGCCACACGTCTTAATGACTCACTCGCTTGACGAGCTTCAGATACTTTAGAATGTGTGCCCGATAATTACTGCTGTATATGATTCAGGTTATTGCATGGTCAATAGTTCACCTGCTGAGAATGACTAGTGTGACTCACTGTGTTCTGGTGATTGTGATTAATGAAATACTTTTCACTTTTTATCAACTTTCAATTTGCAAAAGATAAGGTATAATTAATAAACCATTCTGCGAGTATAATTGAAGATATTCGAAATTATGTGAAAAGTTACCTGGTGTTAATTTTTCTACACCAAAAGTCAAACAAGCAATAGAAACCTACACTATAGATATACTCTAGAATGCTCCTCAAATTTTGATAACAGATTCGAATTTGATCAATAAACGATAATCACGAACTGATCGCTCTCAAATAGGAAGTACCACAAAAACTTCTGAATAAATCCACTCAAGTGTTCATCTACAGCTCTTTAAGTGCAAACAAATCCAACCATTTCAATCAGTCTGTACATTGACATTCAACAATCTGTTTTAATCCAACCACTTTATACCGATTGATACCTTTATTCCTGAACATGTAACATTTAATCGAGCATGCCAAACAGCGGGATCTCCATGACTAATACCAACAGTGGTACCCTGACAGCGACATTCACTTATAATAGTGTATCTACACTGCACTTTATGTTAGATAACGAATTATTCTGATTATTACAAAGGTTTAGAGTTGAAGAAGAAACATGTGCGATACTCGTTCTGCTTCGTATCGCTTATAAGGCGACGGTTACATCGTTTAAACATAGCGTTAACTACCTTTTCTATCAGTTTCAAGTGAACAATCTGCTCAGAAATGAAATTACATTTAGTTTTGAAATGAAATGAGTAACGCAAGCGGAGTGTTTATTTAAATAACTGTTCAATAAAAAAGCTACGAAATAAGTCATATTTTTTTAAATGGTGACTGCAGTTCTATGTACAATTTTCAAAATAAACTTTATATACACAAACTATAAAGTTAATACCAGCCAACAACTTGATAACAATACTACTCATTGCTCAAAGGCGATAAATCAAGTACATACGAGTAGGCCGATACAACTTCGCCTACATGAAATGGGAGCCAAATTCGTAGCAACATTTTTCCCTAATTATGTTGTCACACCATTAAAGAGTTTATAAATATTTGCGATAATGTTTTAGAATCATAAACAATAACTAATATCAATTTGTAAGTGACAAGAGTAAAACAACCGTAACTATCTTATCATATTTGTTCTTTATCTATATTATTAGTCTGCAAGCTTTCCTAAAAAAAAAATTTTTTTCAGGATTGATTTTGATGACTGGCATAAGCCATCTTTATAGCTTCAAAGTTATCGATACCTTCGAGTACCTAAAGGTAGTAAAGGTGTAGAGCTCACGATAATTTTACCAATCATAGTTTTAAAGTTCTTCCCAATATTGCTACATTAATTACAAAATAGTTGTTTAGTGAATCGCGTTGTTCACGATCTATGTCCGCAGCTGGGACGCAAGTGGAGCGCAGCTGTCGAGACGAGCAGACAACAGTTGTCCATCGCGTTTGTCTTCAACTGCGCGTGCGCAACCAATCCGACCACCACTACCAGATTAATCATTCTTAACTATTTTCTTTTACACATGACATGAAAAAAGTAATTTAATTAAGTGTGTTTAATTTATATCTATCTGTTGGTATGTCATGTCTTGAAGCCAAAATGACTTTCATAAGTCGACATTTCTATTATCGCTATGTATACGATATTCCGACTACCTACGTAGTCTAAGCTAAGCTTCGAAAAAGCTACGAATCTTTCATTATGTGTATTTATTTTTCAGCAGTAAACGTACCTATTCGACTTTTAGGCCAGACATATTTATAAAACTTAATATGAAATAAATTTAAACAAAAATAACAAAATGTCAAGCACAAAGGAAAATGCCACCGATTTTCTGCGACATATCAGTTCTAAATATGAGAGCATTATATCTCTATATGATTACCTTTGATGTTAATCCAGTGTTGAAAAAGTCGCCACTAATAAGTCGTAATAGTAATAAAAAGGATTGTATTAAATAAAAATCAAATGTCATAAAGAACTATTATCTGGCATGTGAAACATAACTGGCGCATATTAAAAGATTTATCGACGCTCTAGGCAATAGCATGTGGTAACGGAAATCTGAAATATACTTTGCTCTTTGATGAACGGTTTCGCTGAGAAAAGTATAAAATGGTGCGATAATGCAAAAAATACTATAGCGCGAGTCACCATCGCCGCCGGCGCCGACTGCCATCCATCACCCGGCAAAACGGTCAGTTTCCATGAAAATTGCTAGAATGATTTGCATATAACTTTACAACGATGAGATATACTCGGATGATTACAGTATCCATCAGTTCAAGTGTAGGTACTTTATATATTCGAACATGAAACTGTTCTGAAAAAGCTTTAGAAATGGCCTCGTTGTTTTCAATGTATATACCTACAACAACATAACATTAACCAAAAATCTTACTGAATTATGAAAGTACCTATATAATATATCATTTATAATATTATGTAAACCGACTGTTGTTTCGTAGAGTAGCTACGCTACGGGCCTTTTTCCCCGGCAGGCGGGCAGCGAGGCGGCGCGCGTTTTCCACCGGATGCATTATGCGTGTAACTGCAGTAAGCCAACAAATGGTATGATTTTTAAGGAAGAAAGGTCCAGATGAACGCTGTATCTTGTGACATGAACGAAAATAATTTGACGCAGCCGTTCGGCGGGCGACATACGGCGACACGTGGCCACGATATATTACACGCGAGCCGCGCACTAAAAATATTGTGTTGGCAAATTAATGGGCATTCCCGACGGTGGGTAGTGGGATGAAAGGAAGTGCCTTTTATATCTGAAACGTTGGTTTTGTATGAAAATGCGCGGCAGCCGGTCACACCTGTCCGCGTACATTGGAGCGGGCGGCCAGCGCGCGCGCCGCCCAACGCGCCAGGGCTGGTCTACCGTGAAGCACCAAACTATTACTGTTGGACTATTTATTAAATTCCAAGCAGTTATAAAGCAAAGATTACTTGGCCCACTTGCAACGCGAAAAAAGACAAACACTTATTATCTCAAGTCAAATTTACCAAGGCGATTTTTTTAATAAGAAAGAAAGAAAGAAATAAGATTCATTGATAGTATCACAGTATCTATTATCCGATAATGTTCATGGACCCTGCGTTCAATTCCTAGGACATAGGTAATTCAGTTAATTTTATAAACAATAGTATATATACAGCACCCAGTAATTAATAGATAAGTTATGAATGATTATATACAGTTTTTTTTTTACGCGGTACCTTAAAAGTAACATGTGATAAATAATATTCATGATTACAAAAACGATATAAACAAAAATTACCTATAAATCCTAGTCTCGTGGTCCTAAGCGCGAGCAAGAGTGTTATTGGGTATTTCTGTGAAATTCTCAATAGCAGCTCCGATTTGTACCCGGTAAATGGCAATAGGCTCGCCCCCTATTACATTGGACCTAAACATATTAGCGAAATGGAAGTGTACACCTCTGCAAGCCCTTCAGGGAATACAGGCGCGGTGGTATGTTGTGTTATGTTTTACCTGTAAGATAACAATAACTGAATTATTAATATAAAGAAAATACATTATTTATTCAAACACTAGAAAGTGAAGTGTCATCCCTACCTAGAACGGATGTGACAAAGAAGACGCATGTCGCGGTGTGTGACAGTTTCATAATAATTGAGCAGATTAATAACCCCGGAGGGTGTTCATATTTCGCCGTCCGGCCGACTGTCGCTTTCTTCCTTCTCGTCATATCACACCCACGAACGCACCCAGCTGTTCCTCTACATTTTTAAATACAAAGTAATAAAAACAAGAAGTACCTACTCGACTGTCTTGAAGAATTTTATGTAATCCTGCAAGCATGTTTGAAGATAATTGTACACAACCAACAACTTACAAGCTAACACAAGTTTTGGTGTATTACTTTCCTATGACAATGACTATAATTCCAGGTGCCTCATCTAAATATTCGAGCTGTCTGCAAATGAGAAGTCTAAGCATACATTCCCAATTCTTGTGGTAAGATCTAAGTGACTAACGTGACAGAATCACTCTCTTGTTTTTCAATTTCGAATTCAAGCTCATATACCGCTTGCATCAAATTGACGGTCAAGAATACGCATCCATCGACATAAGGGCGGGCGTCGCGGCGTCGTCGGCGTCTCAGTATAAATACGTGGCACGTGCGCCGGCGCAGCTGCCCGCCACGTGGCCGCCTCTTTACGCGCCCGCGTAAAAATAGACCATTGTCTTACGGACACGCCCACCGCACAGATAAGACACCACATCAAACATTATATCGACAATAAAATCCACCGTTTATTTGTTAGTTCGCGGTGTCATAACATCTGGTGATCTCGCCAGGACTGATCTCGGCACCATCAACATTCTGCTTTCATGTTCACGTTGCTGCTGCTGTGTAAATAAATATTTGCTAATTCCGATATGCTAACGAATAATTTGATTGTAAGCCAATACCTGTGTTATTTGGCCGAATAAACTCATAAATGTGTTGGCACCAGGACGGTCTGTGTTGTCTCTACCTCAATACTTTTTCAAGAATGTTTTCCCAGGTTTCCTTCTTCTCACTGTTAGGCTTTTAGTCACTGTAATTTCTTCTCCTTTTGTGTGCTTTTATTGATGCCTCAAAATTTTCCCCACAGGACTTCGGTAGAAGAATTTTCCCAGCTGTTTTTCTAATCTAACCTCATTTCATTTTTTAAATACCCAATAGGTACACTTTGAATTTTCTTAAATATATATCTCAACTATTTTAATATACTATGGCACGTGTTAAGCGGTGTCTTCGCACTCAAAAACCAAAACAAAAAGACGATTGAGCTTCCGGCGCGAAATGCTTCCGCTCACTATAAGTTACAATAGCTACTTGACACTTTATCACGTGGAATGACTTTACGTGGTCTTAGATACTCCTATGTTTATTTGTGTCGATGGCGCTATCTTTACATTATCTAAGTGTACAACAAAGTTCGCCTGGTAAGGTAATAATGTAGACAGTGTATTTTTTTTTCCCAACACTAATTTGAAACGGAGGCGATAATAGTTGAGGTGAAATTCTGTAAAGTCTAGATGAGGTATCGTCAGTTATCTAGAGAGGTTATAAAAGGAGAAACCTCCTTGTTAATTGAATATGTAATACCCAAAGATAATACATACACTCTTATAACAAATAAAGACTAAAACTGAAATAATAATTATGTCACCCATCATAATCATCCCGTGAATAATAGTTAACCTATTCATGACATAGTAAAACCTACTTGCTCATATAATATGTTTACATAACATTTGTAGGAGAAACTGCCTCATTAGAATAGTGGTCCTAAGAACGACTGCTTAGCTAGAGGTCCTGGGCTTGTTTCCCAGGTCGAGCAAAGTGTTATTGGGTTTTTCTATGAAATCTCAGCAGCAGCTCGGAGTTTATGCCCGGTTAATAGCCATAGGGTCACCCCTATTACATAGGACTACAACATTCCGGAGAACTGTGGGTTTATTATTGCTACACCACTGCCAAACACTTTGAAAAGGACAGGCGTGAGGGTATGAATGTTGTAGGAGAAGTTTTAAGTATCTACTTGAACTTAACAAAAGTTGCCAAGCTTACGTGATGTTAGACAACTTTTCAGTTGACCAACACATGCAAAATATAACGTAATTTATACCTACGTTATTATAAATTCAACACACGACCAAAATGGTAGCTTTTATAGTTGGCATTCTCCGTTTCAAATAATAATACTATATTCTCAAGCGTCACACTTTGCTACATACCGATGTTATCTGGAATTACACACGATTGTATATTTTATGTATATTCTGAGCTGTTAATACATAATGTATTTACGTAACACATCTTGTCGTCTAATAGTAAGCTAACACTTTAAAAATAAGACAAGAATTGCCAATTTTCATGATTTCAAGAGGTATTTATTATTATTATTATTCAGACGTTGTCCAAATTGGTCCAGCTTCCAGTCCTCACGAAGAAGAAGAAAGAAAAGATAAGAATGAAGGAAGATACAAAAACGATAATTGCATCCATTAGGTATTGTAAAGTGTGTATTGTAAAACAGAGTACCCACAACTGTTTTTGGTTGCACTGGTTTGTAGAACAATAACATATTTCTGAGTTACAAATTTGAATAGTACAGAGGCGAGCACATCAAGCTACCACAATCTGTCAAGTTTCTTTGATTGATTTTCAACTTTAATACAAAACAATAAGGTTCTTATTCAATTGGGAAAATTTTACAGTTTTGGATAGCTTGACGTGCTGGCGTCTGTACCAATAATAATGATCCAAGTCGCTGAACCTCAAGAATTCATAAAAACACTCTCCTGCCAAAGTGAAATCTGGAATTGTCCCATACATATAGACTAAATTCCACACAAATACATCACTCAAAAGCTGCTTAATTCCTCGTAGGGTTCACCACCAAAATTATTCTTGAAAACGAAACTAGAAATCGTCCCATAATATATTAAATGAATGAGTATGCAATATTTCCCTTAACAGTAAGCGTTCTACATATTTAACGAGCGAGGCACACAATACCGCAGTGTATTTAGCGCACATTGTTCATGCATCCATCAGCGATCGACAAGCGTGCGGTGCGCGGGCGCCTCTTCCTAATTCAAAAATATACACCCGCGCGTGTCAGCACAGCTTGTTGGCACTTACATATGGACATTGACTCTTTATGTTGTCTTACTTTGTCTTGTAATAAAATGGGGATAAGGGTTTTTACCTTTCCAATATTAATATCGTATTTGGTAGATATATTGTAGCCTTATGGAATCAAAAAGTTGAACTTTTTTAAGGTGTGTGAAGACTACTAGCCTTTATTGGTTAGGTATGACCAATTGACAATGCCAAGTAAAATAGGGAAGGAGGAAAAGAGCAGATATTCATCAACAACCCATATACTGTCCCACTATTGGGCACGGGTCTCTTCTCAAATTGAGAGGGATATAGTCATAGTCATATTAACTGTATATCGGTTGTTAATAACGTTAATATATTCACTTGCATTTTATTTAACATAATATATGACATTATGACAGTCTGTTGATGATGTTGATATTTTTATCAACGCCGATTCAATTTTCATTATTTTCCAAATTTATCATTGGCAGTTGAGCTACTTTCGTTCTTGACTACTTACACTGACTGCTCTTCTCTAATCTAAATGTTTTATCCAAAATGAATAATGTTTTATCAAAAATACTCACGTACACAATTTTCTCTTTTGTGTAATTAACAAAAGAGAAAATTTTCGAAGTAACTAAAATAAAATAGGTAATGAAACAATCAATCATCATACTAATATTATAAATGTGAAAGTTTGGATGTTTGTTTATTTGTTACTCAATCACGCAAAAACGGCTGAACCGATTTTCATGAAATTTGGTACCCTAATAGTATGTGACCGGGAATAAAGTATAGGCTACTTTTTATCCCAGAAAAATGTGGGAATATCCCGGAAATCCCGAAAAACGGATATAGGAGAACTACTTACGGGATTTGAATGAAATTTCATATACACATAGTATGTGACTGGGAATAACACATAGGATATATTTTACCCCAGAAAAATGTGGGAATATCCGGGAAATCCCGATAATCGAATATCTTACGGGATTTGAATGAAATTTCATACACACAGAGTATGTGACTGGGAATAACAAATAGGATATATTTTACCCCAGAAAAATGTGGGAATTCCCAGAAAACTTATTTAGGAGACCTACTTACGGGATTTAAATGAAATATTGGTACACTAACAGTTTGTGATTGGCACTGGCATATTGAATACTTCTTTTCTCGGAACAAAACGGGAATTTCCCTAACATTGAGTACTTCTTATCCCATGAATACAATCCGACAACAATTGTGTAACTAAGTCTAGGCGTACGAAGTCGCGGGTAAAAGCTAGTATTACCATATGTGTACAATTCCGTAGATTTCACGGCAACTCGTTTTCATAGTTCAATGTTACAGCGGTTAATATTGTAAATCAACGAGACGATTTGATACGTACGCGTAAGTACCATTGAATAATATTTCAGTTACCTAACTATGAATAGATAAATTTTAACATTGTGAATACAATTTCCCGTCTCCCCAGTCCACCCACCCCCCTTCCCTCCTTCACGCAATTCATCCACCCTTAGCGATCGATACCGGCCGCCATGTTGAATTTTCCGACCAATGCTGGTAGGTGTGGAAAGCCGTTGGCATGGCAACGCGGCACGCCGAAGGGGAAAGTGACGGGGAAGGCTTTCCGTCGTTCAGTGCCGTTTTATAGTAGGGTGCAAAGCTGTAATTATACCTATGATATTAACGTATATGGAACTGTACATAGTGGAGATACTATCAAATGCACATACATAACACACATTCAGTATTGATAAATAGTTACTGCAATTGAAATATAGGTTACCTATTTCACAGAAACTTCAGTATTGGTAGGTATTAAGTCCCATTAAGTATATATTTTTGCAACCACAATCCACACATAATTGACCGTACTTAAATATTCTGCCTTGCCTCCATACCTCGACTCCCAGCCTCGATAGTCCCGTTACTGAACATGCAATATATTTGATCTTGAATTCAATTATTCAATATACACAGGTAGGTACGGCAACTAACTGAATAATTCAAACGAAATTCAGTATGTTCCCAACTTCTGTTCGTTCTGTTTAAATGCTGTTACATACTTTAAAAGAAAGTACAGTGCCTACTCGTATGTATATTGTCGGAGCCCATCAATACGTTGTAAAGTTGTCTTCTCTATTAAATCTCTTTATTCTGATTCTCTGCTCAAGGTGATATAATACGCGTTAATACGGGATGCACGTCCATTGTAAATCAAAAGCGTATCTTCAAACAGCTCTCTAGTGTTGCACCAACACCGCTGCGTGCGACACAATGAGTTAGCATTGTGCTAATTGATATATCCCTTTATACTTTCGCAAAACTTTTCTAAACAACTTCCTTTTCTTTGACATGTAAAACCGCATTGAAGTTGTATAGTCTCCTTAGGGTGACCATGCGCTTTATATTGATGTTGAGATAAATAAAAGTACCATAAAATGTAACCTGTAAAATTATAGGTTTCATAATTACTTAGAGGTTATAAATATTTCTTTACTTCTCAACTATCAGATTTTGGTAGTAGAATTAAGGAAACTTAAAGTTTCGCTGTGAAACTCGAAATATAATTTTTAATTGGTAAGTAACCAGAATATGTACCTACAGTAATTACCAATAAATACAATTGTATAAATTTGCATTTCATCATGACATTATGCGTTCGGTATCGTCCATATTCAAAAGTATGGTCGCCTTGTTGAGAGGTTCGACATTGTTTATAACGTTGTTTGCAGCTCCAAGTGTTCATCGACATAGAATAGACACACCTGCGACCTACCTGTCTGTTCGGCGAAATCTCACAGCGGACTTTCGACTTTACAGTTTCCTGCGTTTGTTCGCTAACAATAGGCAATAAGGCTGCGCGGGCGCAGTCGATGCGCTATTCAAACTCAACCGTTGTTGCTTGCTCCGACAACACTATTCTTAATATCTGGCCCATTCATCGTTTAGCAGTATTACTTGCTCAGTATTCAAACATACTCGTATACATACAATTCAGGTGTTCATGAATCAATGGTGCAGCGGAAATAACCTCAATAATGTCCACTGTCCATTTCAATGCACTATTGTGGTCAATATGAAGTACAAATGACAACCAGTCCGATTGCGGCTCTGTATAAATAAGGCTTTGGTTAGTCTGCTCATTTTGTAGTGAATTTCAGAAGTGACCAAGAAGTATTAGTGCCTTATCGCGTAACCCACTTTACTGTATGAAAGATAAAATTCTCCTCTTTACTTATAAAAACTGTAGACAAACTATGCATAGAAAAATGTCGGTATAAATTCATCTTATCATAAAATAATGCAACTGTAGGTAAAATATGATGACAAGAAGGTACTACATACTTCAACAGATCTACGACGGTATTTGATTGCATTGCATGAAGCAACCTAGGGAGCCTCCCATCATCCTCTTGCCCTCCTGTGGCATCTCAGCCTCCTCCTTTCTTATTATGGAAGAATTTGTTTGAAAGGCGATAACAATTCTTTGATCTTCTTCTAATATTATATAACCAAGTTCATAGGTACTTACTATAAGTATGTTAATATAAAATGTTCTTCACATCCCGTCTTCATTTATTAAACGTACCACAAAAATTGTGCAATGATTTCAACCTCTAACATTATACACATCATTTATCCTATCCATGCTTGTTATACAACCTTTTAATTCATGCCAATGACTTTCATGCATCCCTATGGTAGCGGAATATTGTAGGTACTAACAGGATGAAGAATAAGAAGCCCGCAATATCATCCACATTAATACTTTGTCCAAACACTTACCAAACCATCTATTTGCAAGATAAATGTTGTTCTGATAATATATTCTTACAAACAATATACATATATTCGTAGATACATTATACTGATCTGTTCATTTACGCTCATACCTTCATATAATAAGCGTACATATTTACGTTTTGGTTTCGCCATCGCCACATAAGATTTATTTTGTATTACCTACTCTTTTTTTTCTATTTCTTTTGGATAGGGATTAAATTAATCTTAAGTATTTTTTATGACGTTTACTATTGTTAATTGATAGTTGACAATGGAAAGGTGTACTACCTGTTCCATAATCACTAAAATAATGCTGCAAATAATACACCCGCAAACAATAGGCTTAAACTACCCACTTTTGACATACAAGACAGACAAATTGTTGCTTGCATAAATATACTTTATGATACCACAATCAACAGGACAGGTCTTATTCAGGCCCGAATGGCCCACTGTAAACCCAAAGGGATATTCAAGTACCCGGCGAAATAACTCAGCTCTCAATAGTCATGAATAATGGGAACAGTACAGAGGATTGCTACAATTGTGCTGTCACTTCATGTGGAGTGCGCATTATGCAGATTCGGTTACATTAAAACGAGTTTCTAGTTAGTGGAGGGCCCACACACGTGCAGCAATCCTACGCCAGCGATGCGACGACCGACGCTGAGATCATTGACTCGCGATTTGCAGGTGTCGCGGTCGCGACCCAATGGTGGCGAGCCTGAGCGCGCTCCTCGCCAACGCACCCGTCCGCGCCCGCGCACCCCACCCCCGACACCGCTGATGACGTCATCCCACAGACCAATACCTTCTCTCTACGGACAACGGCGCCGGCGCATAAATTCTACGATTCTATTAACATTTCTACTGTGCCTGCTTATATAAGCTAAATAAAATACAATCACGCCCACCTAATTATTATAGATATTATATGACATCAACAACAATGACATCGTGAAATATGATTCCTATTTTGAATAAGTACCAAGTTACTGTCAAACATGTTAATCCATTTTATAACAGCAAATAGATATTCACTTAGTATTTTACATTACATTTGACCAACAATGTTTAGACACAGATTACCTTGCTTAACATAAACATACAGTCAAGTGCTTATGTTATGACGCATATATCTACTACGCATCTACAACCTATTGCAACATTACTGAAGCAACCATCGCCAAATGCAAAGAAATTTTATAGCCTTCCCTTTCCTGGCGTGCATCCTCTGCAAACTTTAAACGCAAGCCATTCGTCCATGTACGGCCGTCACCAAAGCTAAGTGTTCGTTTTTGTTTCTAACTCTGCAAGGAAAGTTGACATCGCCTTAAATCAAGGGATCTCGTTATTAAAAGAAATCACTGCTTCCATCGACCATTCCGTCCTCCATATTTGGCCTGAAAATGTACATTTTTATGTTTGCTATATAAAAGGAATAAGAATCTCTTATGGATGCAGGTGAACTGAGAGAGCCGCTTTGAGTTTACGTAATGAGGAACTTGTTCCTTAAACATTCTGTAAAAACAAACAAATGTTCTGCATTCACATTCTTCCTGATAATTTGTTTATATTAAATCATACATTATGTTAAATAGTATTCGATGAAAAAGTTGTGGTGATCAATCAATACTTTTTACAATCGGAAATGTATTGATGACATCGACTTAATTGACGCGCATGTAGCGCTTGAAAAACAAAATGTTTGGTCACCAATACCTCAGCAAGTATTGTTTTTAATGAAGGTAACTGACTTTTGCCGCCGAATCAAATAAGTCTTATGTGGAAGAGCAACATTTTTCTATAGTTAACGAACATTGGAGCAGATAATGAACGGGTGCAGGCGGCGAGTGCAGGTCAGCGGTGAGCGGTAGCAGGGTTATCTGCTGCGGCAGCTCGGCGCCGGCCGCGGCTTATCAACCTGCTGCCACATACTGCGACCATTAGTCACGTCGACACCACACAATAACACCCGAAGATGCCTCTGACGTCACCACACGAGGGACTTTCCATCTTCCTCAAAGAAGGATTTCTCCTTCTTTGTGTCTCATTTCAGGAAGATTAAAAAAATTATGATCTCCATAATATTTTTCACGATGCTGATGTATGGAATATGCCCACTATGGGCCTACTCCGTTGATTTTAAAATCTAATCTTAGCATTTAATCTGAATAATTCAAATATTAAGGCTAATTCGAAATACCATTAACTGATTCCATTTCTTAAAATAGAAAAATAATTTAAATAAGGCAATACTACAAAAAATGTGAGAGCTGTTTTTGTCAATTTGATATTAACAAAAACAGTCACCTCATTGAAGCTTATCTTAACCTAATAAAAATTCCGAAACAACCCAGAAAATTGTAATGACCAAAAATGACTAGTCAAAAATTCGGCCAAGCAAGTCAATGTTTTTTTCTTTGAGTTCTGTACAACACCAAAACTGTGTCGACATGTAAAGTCAGCAACGAAAATCACTGAACATGTTGCAATCTTCAATACGATTCAATACGACATGAAGTTACTGACCTGTGAAGGTTGTGCGAAATCATTGCAAAGATGACCATTAAATATTTACCTTACCTTCATAATAAAAAAATCTCTTGACAAGTTTAGGACCTGTTATCAAAATTTTGCTGTGTTCAGCGACTTTACAGCGTACTATATGTACCGATATCTATACAGTCAGTCTGTTAAATTTATCTAGATTTTAATCATTATTATACCTACCCTTTGCATGAAGAACCACACCTTTAACCAGTCAAAAAAAATACTTAACAAAGCTACAAAAGCTCTCTTGTTTATAATGCTATATAAAACTTGAGATAATACCTACTTATAAAGCAGAACTCTAAATATTGCCTTATTAACAAATCTTGGGAAACTTGACGTTTAAAGGTCTTTTAAAACATAAGAAAAAAAGACACAAACGTTTCTTCAATACAAAAATGCACCTGAGAATGAAGGCGGGACCACTTGACTAATATTTCGATTATTACAAATCACCGTGACATGT
Organism: Acronicta alni; assembly: GCA_964056405.1. NCBI lineage: Eukaryota > Metazoa > Arthropoda > Insecta > Lepidoptera > Noctuidae > Acronicta > Acronicta alni. The sequence goes on along the minus strand of OZ043925.1, from coordinate 9,741,851 downwards.
CTGATTCTGTGCAGCAGACATCCATTGCTTGGAGATGGGACATTATGAAATTTTGCTGTTACAGAAATGGTCAATGGATGTCATACATTGGTTCTGTCTCGACAGTTACAGTGAACACGTGTGTGCGTCTCAGGTAGTGGGTAATAATTCGTTTAGTCCAGAGGTAGCGGGTTCGTTTTTTGGTTGGCGGGCCACACAGGTGCACTCACCTTCTAATTTACTATTCCCGATACCGACGGACCATGGGACACCGACGTGTTTAATGCTCCTTTGTGCTCAAAATCTGTCTGTGATTTTATTTTGATATTATTCATACATTTAAATCCTTGGATAGTTGATGGTGTATTCAAATGAGATCACGGAAATCATTAAATCACAGCTTATCTTTCTATCTTCTATCAGTTTGATAAAATCCGGGTTTGAAGGCTAGCTTTAGGTATTCTACTTTGATTTGTTTTTAATACATCATAAGGACGTAAGAAGCTAATGCCTAGATGAATATTCATTGCACTTGAACAGTATCTTCTAATTGCATTATAACTACTACTACCGTTAGTATAGATAGCAAAACATGAAGGTGAACAATGTTTAGCTCTAAATGTTTCACATTAGTGGACATTAAACGTCCATATTAGACATCTAATGGGCAACGCAAATACATGTAATTAGTACAATCGTAGACATCCTCTGCTACGTCAGTTATGTTTGTTATTCCAGTACCACCTGTTTCCTCTAATTTTGGATTTCCAAGTATATCTCATTTACGTTAATTGAGACATAGATAAGTGGCATTCAATTTAATTACAAGTGGCCCAATTAAAAAGTTAAAACGATATTATAAAAGTTAATTTATTTATTTCTGAATAAGCAGCTTATAATCAATGTATGGATGGTATCGACGTTAATAACAGTTCGAATGATCATTTAGATGTGTTCCGTGAAGGAAACCGCTGCCAGCCATGTATTTCAGAGATAATTTAACTATTTGGTAACTCAATTACACATTTACTAACATGCTACGACATTATTTTTTAAATTTATCGCTACAATTATAATAAGTGCAAGATTAAAAATGATTTGACTAACTTCGATAAGCTCCTACTAATTATATATTGATAATACAATTTTACAAAATTTCCATAGCTTGGGCTTAAAAACTAAACTACTTTAGAATGAGTTGTGGTGTTGTGAATGAGTATGAGGATCATTATAAGAAATCATTTTCTCTTGTGTAACAGTTTCATTAAATTAGAGGAGAACCCCCACATTTGATGTATTTATTATCTTCAGTCCAGTCGTTATCTATAGAGCTAACTTGAACTGAACTTAAACGGAAGATTATTTCAGCAATAAATTGAGCCAATCAGCATTAACCAATGACAGTTGACAATAACAGTCTTAGCTTATGCTACGTTAACAGTTCTTTGGATTTCAAATTAGATCAAACACTCAGAAGCTTATTAGCAGTTGTACTCACGTTCATATTGATCGACTAGACAATAGAGTCTAATAGGTCACGATCGCTACGTGGGTCTTATATCGTAGTCTAGTATTGTTCAATCTCACGAATATCACGATTTGTATTGGACCCCGTTGTTATACGGGGAAGTGAAAAGTAATGCTAACTTAATCTTTATTCCTCTAGTAGTTCACGGTTTAACTTAACAAGAGAACTCAGGCTTGTACGACCGAAGATAGGCGCTCCGTAATAGTTGATCTGTTTTTTTTTTGTTATGATTTTTATGTCATGTTGGTATTGTTAGGTAATGAATTAAGTCTACGATTTTATCGCGTATATTGATATTATTAATCCCGACGTTTCGGACCCTTTACAGCGTCCATGGTCACGGGTAGACTGAGGTGGTGGGCGTCTTGATGATATAATTACTGACAGCTACCCTACATTTTTTATTGTTACATGATCGATGACATTTATTACTAATTATTAATTAAAACTAGATGGTGCCGGCATTTCCTAGCTGACGACCTCTGAGAAGAAACGCCGAAACAAACTCAGAGAATCATGGTCTCTTTTAAAGTAACAATATTCAATGATCATGTTTTAGTTGTTAATTATTGGCAATCCGATTCACGCAGAACGAGCTCACAGTATCCTTTGGTCTTGCAGTTGTAGGCCTGGATTTTGGACCGCAATCACAATCAAGCTTGTATATGCATGTATATGTATGGTCTCTCATATATAGGCCAAACTAAAAGAAGCATAGGGACCCGCGTAAAAGAACACATCGCCGATGTCAAACACCGCCGTTCCAAGAAGTCAGCAGTTTGTGAACATACTCTTGACAAGGCCCAGCATTATATCAGATTTGATAAACCACAAATACTTGCGAAGGAAAGTCGATACCTACCCAGGATGATTCGTGAGGCTATTGAAATTAAAAAACATCGAAATTTCAATAGAGAAGATGGCTGGGTCTTACCACCTGCTTGGAATCCTGTTATAGATTCTATTAAACCAAAATCCAGGCCTACAACTGCAAGACCAAAGGATACTGTGAGCTCGTTCTGCGTGAATCGGATTGCCAATAATTAACAACTAAAACATGATCATTGAATATTGTTACTTTAAAAGAGACCATAATTCTCTGAGTTTGTTTCGGCGTTTCTTCTCAGAGGTCGTCAGCTAGGAAATGCCGGCTCCATCTAGTTTTAATTAATAATTAGTAATAAATGTCATTGATCATGTAACAATAAAAAATGTAGGGTAGCTGTCAGTAATTATATCACCAAGACGCCCACCACCTCAGTCTACCCGTGACCATGGACGCTGTAAAGGGTCCTAAACGTCGGGATTAATAATATCAATATACGCGATAAAATCCGTAAAAAGTAGTTTTATTTCAATGTATAATATTCGCGTAAATGTCAGAAATCAATATAAGTCTACGATATTCCCTCGTGGACAGAACCAACTCAAGCATTATTTTCCACCATCACATTTCCAGTGGTCGTAAGCACGGCTGCTGCTAAAGGTACCAGTCCATCGATTCCCAGGTCGAGTAAAATGTTTTTGGGTTTTTCTATGAATTTCTCAGAAGCAGCTCGAAGTTTGGAATTGGGCTAGCTAGCTTATTATATGTGACCTAAACATACCGACGAACTGTGGTGTATATTAATACACCTCTAACCTTTCGAGGAATACAGGCGTGACCGCAGGTTAAGGTATATTACCAGGGCCTTTCATCCTGTTTTTCACATTCTACCTGAAGGTCCACTTCTCAACAGCAGAGTATACAAATATGGGAATATAATATGTAATGCCCTGACCAATCGAGTCTCCAGGTAAGTATAACGTTTGTCCGTCTTCGCTATTTTCGACAAAAAGTTGAAAATGAAAATCCATGTGATGAACATTAAGTGTTTGTGTTTGTCTGGGTGTTTGTTATATAATTTAAGTATGTATTAACAAAAATATATACATATATATAAGTATTCCATCGTCTAGTAGGTAACCCATAGTACAAGCTCTGCTTAGACTAGATGGTGTTGTGTGAAATTGTCCTAGAATATTGATTTATTATCCATTACGTAAGTACGAACGTATATAAAAAAAAGATAAATGAAGAAGAAATGAATGAAATATATTCTGATAGAATGTTAACATTCACAACATTTACAACCATAATGTGGAAGTATTTCCAGGTTTCCTCTTAAAATCCAGACCACAATGCATCTCTCGAATGCTCGGATAAACCGCTTATGCATAAAGACACTCAATTTAACTTGCGGTTTTCAACTTGTAATAGCAATTTCATCGATGGAGATTTAAAGCCATTGTTTTATAGAATATGAAGCCTAAATGAGTATTATGTACCTTTTGCGACTGTTTGAAGATGTGGCTGACGGTGAAGATTCAATTAGGGTGTTGAAACAGAATGTGAGATGAATAAAAACAAAATGAATTAAGAAGCGAATGATGTATTCAAGTCATTAAGCAATCGAATAAATCGTAGCACGTAGCCGGCGGAAGCGTTTATTGGTCCTCACTCCAAAGGTACGAACATGACGAGTAAGCTATAAAGCATGCAGGCGCCATCTTGAATTCGTATTGTCACCGATTGTCGGTGCAGTGGTGAAGTGATGGGAGGTCCATCCGGCGCCGGCCATTTACATCGGACGAGCATAGAATCGATTATTTTAATCAAACTAATATATTATGCAGATGCCCTTTCCTTGATTTTAAATTACGTACAAGATAATTTAACAATATTAAATCCAAGAAAATGTTCTCCTGAAATTATAAAAATTCACAGTGTTCTATCGCAACTTCTATTGGATTACATCTGCGCAATGAACGCGTGCGTAAATTTCAATGCACAAGCAATATCCACATTTATTTATTTTTTAATTAAATTGCTTGTAGGTAAAGTTAGAACAAGTGCAGCATCAGCGACAGGTGGCCACGCACGTGCCGCCTTGAATAAAACCCAATGAATGTCAAATGTGCTCGAAACGGCGCACTCTATGCACTTTACTAACCACATTGCCCATAAAGAACCTTCGATAAAAAAACGTAAAACACATTTCACGTCACCCTCACATACACTTAAGTCTTTTTACATCGAACGAACATAAAGATACTTTCTGATTCCATATCATTAAGATATTTATTGCGCGACGTTGAGCACACCACTATAGTTTAATTTTAGCGAGTGTGCCGATGTCACAGGACATAGTTTCGCCGAGCACGGGGTCGCTCCGGATTGAGGGTTAATTCGCCACCCTCTGCGAATGCCTGACTTTTCATTATCGAGATGTTTTATTAAAGTAGGGGCCAGAATGTCTGACAAGGGGAGAACTAGGGTTATCTCTTAAGTAAACATGTTTAAAAGTAATAGATAGTGTAAAAAGTCTTTGACTTTTAAATGAATGTGTTCTATGAAAGAGAAATAAATGTGAGTTCTGTAGGTTAGATTATCTAGATGAGCCTCCTGAAGTAGTTACAATATAGTATATACTTACTGTTAATATTTATAAGTCGTATAGTTTTTAATGAGTCAATTGTAGCTCTTATAATTCACAATCACTGTCTTGCCAAAATAATTTAGCAGGATCATCCTTGAATATTTTAATTTTGCAATTTTAATTTTCACAACCCTACATAGGATGTAGGTAAGCGCCATATATTGAGTTACCCGGCGGCGAGGTGTGGGTGGAATGTTTACACTGGGATTTAGGGCTGGTCCTGGCAATATTGCATTCCTATACCCAACCGCGCCGCACGTAACGCTCAACGTCAAATAAACTGGCTGATTGCAATCTATGTTTCACAGGCACACCTGGAGAAATTGTTCTGACGTCCTCGATCTTATAAATGCACACTACAGAAGTAAGTTATTGACTTCCACTACTAATTCTGTCGAGGTTCGTATACAATATTCTTTAACAAGAACGAATTTCAAGGTTACACTCGAGTGGAAACTATGGGTATAAAAAAAGCAATTAAATTAGAGAATATAGGTAAATAATGGGACCAGAAAAGAAAGTACCACTCAATTAAAAAAGGCTTCGAAATTCCTGAAGCATATGATGACAGAGAGCACGGATGGGATAATTTTTGTAATAACTAAACTTTATGAAGCATAATTATTTGAGTGCCTTCCCAATCTATATTAAGTCCTATAGAAGCACAAACTGCTGCATATCCTTCAAAATATGTAATACAGCTTGGTGGAGGAACTCACACAGTTAACTTACACACTGGTGGAGATAATCCAATAGCAACAGCGAAGACCGTGTCAGCAGGTCATACAAGCATCGCAGCATCGCTAAAATTACAGCTGCAAAATCATGTTATGTCTAAATGTCGAGTTGTGTTGTCAAACGCGCTCCGTCCGCACAGCGGTGACACACGGACATCGTCGACACTATCAACAAGCCGCAGACGTGTTCAATAAACACGGTCACTGTTATAATGGCAGTAATTTCCTCGAAACTCTGTTTGACAAAACATTATAGACAAAGACAATGCCACGCGCCGTGTCCAAACACCGCGGCCGGTGAGTCAGGCCCCCGAGTGTCCAACTGACTGACACTTCGCCTCAGACTGCACGACTCTCCAAATTGTAATCGTAATGTATACTCAAATTGTAGCACTTATGTATCGACATAAATAAGGCTTGGATTGTGTTTAAATAATCAAGGTATTAACTTCTGCCCGTTGGTACCTCAGCCATATTCCAAAACGTTCATTAGCTAAGAGGCAGCTGACGTGGATATTGTCACAAGTGCTGTCTCACTTAAATCATATTATTTAATCTGTGCTTTAATGACATCAAATACAGATGCCTATACATATATTTTAAAAGTGTCATTAGTTAAAAGATGTTATGGAATAAAGCCTTTACTTTCTAACACCTTCCCTATAACTTTACTTCTAAGTTCATTGAAACATACTATAATATGTGCAGCTATAAATTGAGCTCTTGCTGCAGTAAATGATGAATTTACTCCTACCCGCACTGCATCCTAAGAGACGTAGGTAATCTTAAACGCTAAGTAAATCTCAATTAACTAATGATGCTTGAAAATTATCTGTCATTATTATATCAATCAAGCGAAAAGGTATTAAATCTAAAACCTTCTTTAGCTTTCAACAAATTAACATTTTAGTATAAGGTAGATTACTAAATGTGCCTACTCTTAGATACAAGTTTTTGTCTTTCCAGAAATGTCAATTCATAAAAAAATAATTTTCGAGTCTTTTACAAAAATTATACAAAACCCATCACCTTTTTAATACTTTGAACAAATTACCTATGACATCAACGCTTAACAGCTCCGACAGATGGTGGATGCAGATTCAAAACAATCTAGATCCAAGTATTTTCTTGGCGGCAATCTTAAGAGAATCTTTTACACCAACAGCATCTTAAAAGCGAATCTTTTATTGGTATAAAGTGCCCACGGCAAGCGGCAGTCGGTTGATCGATAAAGTGTTCACGGCTTTTAAATTATTGGCCGCGATATCCGCATGACTGAGTTGTGGTGTTGCCAAGTTCAAGGTTTACATGCACTATCGCAACGTGGGCGAATGAACGCTTTTTATTTTGCAAATATTATGTTCTGAATATTGACATCTTATTGTGTTTACAAACGGGATTGCATAACTGGACACAGTTTGCATTTGCAAACTCCAAAGCAGGAGTTTTGGGGTTTGCAACTTAGAAAGGAAAATGCCAAAAAATACAAAAAAGACAGTTAAAAAAATTTGGGTTTGTCTATTTATTTTTTAATAATGACTAGAACAAGTCCACTTTCCGACAAAACTTGCAACCTGCTACACATTTCTAAAAACACACGACCTTTGTTTTAATAATTTAAAGTTTACACCAATCGATCTTTAGAACTTGCCTTGCCTTCTTGTTTTAAGTAAGTACTCCACCGTATCACAATAATGTGTGGTTTTTTTACAGTTCTAATTTTTTAAATAAGTAGGTACGTATGTATATATGTTTATTGCATGGGAAACTAACATGGTATGGTATACCAACAGAAGATTTTGTTCTTGGAAGTATTACATTACTTATGTAACAGATGGACAGTCGTATAGCATTTTAATTGAAATGTAAACTTCATCTAAGTATGAATCATAGTGAGTCATATCTGTGGGTGTAGGTACTGCGGTTAAACACTTGACTTTTAGTATCAACACTAATTTTCTCGCATTTTGTTCCTTTGTTTATGGAAAACATAATTTAGTGCCACGGAATAGAGTTTTTTCTGTTCTGTGTTTAGTGCCTATCTACAAAAACTGCCTCATTAGACAGTGGCTTACGGCATGACTGCTACGCTAGAAGTCATGGGTTCGATATCCAGGTCAAGCAGTGTAGGTAACATGGTTTTCTATAAAATTCGCAAGCTGCTTGTGGGTGCTTTGTTCCCGGTTAATGGAGCCTATAGAGGCTCGCTCCTTATTACAGGAACTAAATATACTGGGCGAACTGCGAGTATACATACATAAATACACCTCTGCTGAACCCTTTGTGGAATACAGACGTGATGGTATGTATACATAATGTAATATTTTACGTGAACCTTGCAAAAGTAAGTTTAGGTTCCTAGAACCTCACGTTTGCCACAATTTATTGTAGAAAAAAGTCTGGGTTACGTATAAGAGCCGAAGTCTCAAGCGAGTCAAAATATTGCTTGGCTTTATCTACCAGTTTTATTTTTTCTCTTTATCGGCGGAGTGGTCGGCGCGCGGCGGAGCACACGTGCACATCGCCGCCCGCGCACCTCCGCAGATCGTGACCTGCGTCTGCGAGCCTCCACCACTTACCTCGCCTGCTTAATTGCCTGACGCCACTACACAAATATTCTGAATGCTTAGACTTTCCCTAACAAGCAAATTCCACATTTTATACTAATCATTTTTTATTTGCAAAAGTCCTGAAAAACAACCAAATAATCAACCTGTTATAATATTGAAACAGCTCTATGCTATATCGTAGGTATATAGGTATACACCTACTTACAATAGTTAAGGTATACATAATAATATAGCTGCACTTATTTCAAGTACAGGTACGTGCATCGAGGATAACCGTTTAACCGATCATGTAGGTAGGTAAAGATGCGGCTTCTCAAAGTAAAACGAGTTGGAATACTCAGGTGCGCCCGCGCCGCGTCACGGCACAGATACATTGTGACGGCGAGCCGCCTCCGCCGCAACACTGCCAGAAAATAGAATTAAAAGACACTCCACAATGGACCAAAGCCCTTTCAAACCGAGCACAAATACGTATTGGAATTTTAAAACCCAGCGAAATATGTATCCTCAGGTGTTCTGAAGAATAAAACGATACAATCCATTATTTTATTGTTGAACAAACTACAAGATCGGATGAATGGATGTGTGAAACTTTTGTAAGGATTTAGGAAGAGGCGGAAATTCATTAAACATAATTACATCATAATAAATTTAACATACCTACATCAAAGAATAACGGATTCGACGATTCCTTGAAACTCGCCCACTTGCCCAAACAGCGGTGGTGGATTATTATAATCTAAAACGCGGCCATGTCAAGACGTGATCTGATAGACTAAATAAAAAACATAGGTACCAGAGGGGCTAACGTGTATGCCGCGACATAATTTTGTCGTCACAATATCTCGTCTCCGCCCATGGTTTAGAGGCACGAGATAAGCGACGATAGAATTATTTCGTGACGCGTATAAGTAGGTACTTATTAGGCTAGGAAGACGCCGCCTATATTTCCCTAAGGAGGCATAGATTTACCTGAGTTACTTCCATAATATGCACAATTCACAGGCATGTTTTAGGTAGGTACCATGTAATAAGGGGCGAATCAAACTTCGAGCTGCTACTGAGAATTTCCAAATAGAAAACCAAATAACAGTTTGCCTGACGCTGGAATCCTACGACCCTATACTCAGGAGCGTTCTTACGACCAATATGTGTGCGACCTGTGTTAAGACATAGCCGGCGACAAGCAACAGCGACCAGCGACAAAACTGGCTCCTCTACATTTTCGTTGTATTTTTATGAAGATGTCATTGTCGTTTGTCGTCGGTGATGACTCATGCCTTTATGGTAAATACTTATGTATGGTTGTTGATGATAAATTTCGGGTTTGTATGTTGAACAGACAGTGTTGGCAGACCAAGGACGCAACACACCAGACCTCCATACCTATATTATAATCAATAATCAAAATAGTTTTATTTTCATATAAACCATATAAAGGCATTTATGAAATGTCGAGTCTAGGTGCACGGTTCCAAATTTGTCGTTTCCTATGGAGAAGAACCGGCAAGAAACTCCATGGTTACTCTTTTAAATTATCGTTTTGTATTTACAATGATATTTGATACAGTAATAATTTATAGTTATAACGAGTATTTATACAGTGATACAAAGAAATGTAACCCCAGCTAGGTAGCCAGTCTGATCTACTAAGGCAAGGCAGAGGTTTAGAGTACTGAGCTCTTACTGGGTTTACTCAATACAAGCAGAAAAATGAAAATTAGGTCCAGACCGACTCTCCGCGACGGTTAAGGACTTCACACCCTGCGGTTTGTAATGGCACTTTTTGACGTTATCATAATTTAGTAGGTAATAAGTTTAGTAGCAGTACGGGCAATTTCTCTTCTGCAAAATAGTACAGTACAATCGGCATTATATAATATATTATTTTAAGTGTTTTTAAAATATATTATTCCAATTCCATGGAACAAGAAAAAAATACAAATTCTAGAGCCATCTATATTTGAATATAACAATCTAAGATTATTAAGAAACTCACGAGATGTCGCTACAGTAACATTGGTGATCAGCGCCATCTGTAAGGGAATAGTAAGAATTTAATATTTATAGTTTTTCTACTTGACACAAGATGGCAGTAAAAATAATTTCAGTTTATTTTATTTTCTTCGTTATGGCAACTCTGATGATATAAAACCGAATGCTAAATTAAAAATGCTTCTTTTTGATTGGTGGATCGAACCGGTACGAAATGGCATTATTGTCGCTGTCACCCGCCATTTTGCCAACGCCCGGCTGTGGAAGACGGAAAGGTGTTGAATCAAATAAAGTGTACATCAAGCCGCATTGCGGCAATCGGCCAGATTTACTAAAAGGTACGTCGAAAATAATTGTATTCTGCTTTTCTTTTGGCTATACAGACGTATATTTTCTATGCACTGGGTATCTCCACGGTTGATTTTATATCGATCGTGGTCGTTTAAAAGGTGCTATATTAACAAGCTCACCCATTCGAAAACACAAGTATTTCTCTGTTTTCGTCAGTTACGAGCTTTACATTTGTACTACTTCCCGAATAATATAAATTTGGAGCGTATCGACGTTTATTGTAATACCACTCTTACTTTCAGGTATAGGATAAAGCCGCTAAGATGTATCTGTATAATTTGACTCTACAAGGCTCATCGTCTATCACGCATGCCGTTCATGGCAATTTCTCCGGCACCAAACAGCAGGAGATAGTGATATCACGTGGAAAGACATTGGAGCTTCTGCGCCCGGATCCCAATACCGGAAAAGTACATACACTAATGAAAGTTGAAATATTCGGCGTTATCAGATCCATGATGTCATTCCGCCTCACCGGAGGCACTAAAGGTTAGTGAACTTTATGACCACGTGGGTGACATTTCGATAAAAAATTCAAGGAGGTTATTGACATGTGCCTAGATATACTAATTGATTAAACTGCGTTTCCCTCCACTGTCCAGGTTCCAGATCGATTTCACTATTCTGTGGTTATTTGAATTTTAGATAGGTACTGTTGCATCGTCTTGCTCCATGCACTTACCACACAAGGTGCATGGGATAACTAGATGCATATACTATGGCCAATACGTCGCTCTTTACAGTCGCTATGGCTGTCGAGATGTACCGCATTGGTACATTAATTAAATTTTAGAGAAAACATGTTTGTAACAACATTTAGTTAGCATATCATTCAATATTATGCTTTCAAACATTATGAATAACCATGTCTGCTTATTGTTCCAGATTATATAGTTATTGGTTCAGATTCTGGTCGTATTGTGATATTAGAGTATATCCCAAAAAAGAACATTCTGGAAAAGGTTCACCAAGAAACATTTGGCAAATCTGGATGCCGGAGAATAGTGCCAGGTCAATACTTGGCTATTGATCCTAAAGGCAGAGCTGTTATGATTGGTAAGAATTTTTATTTTTATACTAACATTGAGAAGTTTATTGACCCTTCATATAGTTATTTTTTATCTTAGACATGTAATTTTAGTTGATCAATTTAAAGCTATTATGCACTGCCTCCAATAATTATTGTAACAAATCTTAAAAATATTATTGACACTAGTACTTCAGTGATCATCACAATTACTTATCTTACCTCTAAATTTTTAGGTGCCATTGAGAAGCAGAAGCTAGTCTACATATTAAACAGAGATGCTGAAGCCAGACTCACCATTTCTTCTCCACTGGAGGCCCACAAGTCCAACACATTAGTCTACCACATGGTTGGAGTGGATGTTGGTTTTGAGAATCCAATGTTTGCTTGCTTGGAAATTGATTATGAAGAAGCGGATGCTGATCCTTCAGGTATGTTGAAAATAATTTTTAATGACCTATTAAAATAGGCCTCTGAGACTATGATTATTTCGAGGTCCGTGTTTCTGACTGACAGTGACGTCAAATCCTCTTTGTATGAGCACTTATTTTGTGATCAAAAATATCTCAAAAACTACAAGATCTAATATTTTATTGTATTTTAGGTGAAGCAGCACAGAAAACACAACAAACCCTAACATTTTATGAATTAGATTTAGGTTTGAATCATGTAGTTAGAAAATACTCTGAACCTCTTGAAGAGCATGCTAACTTCCTAATAACAGTGCCCGGAGGCAATGATGGACCATCCGGAGTACTTATTTGTTCAGAAAATTATCTAACATACAAAAATTTGGGTGATCAACATGACATTCGATGTCCAATCCCTCGACGGCGAAATGACCTGGATGATCCTGAGAGAGGCATGATCTTTGTGTGTTCTGCCACACACAAAACAAAGTCTATGTTCTTTTTCTTGGCACAGACCGAGCAAGGAGACATATTCAAAATAACTATTGAGACTGATGAGGATATGGTCACCGAGATAAAGCTAAAGTACTTTGATACTGTTCCTGTGGCTACTGCTATGTGTGTCTTGAAGACTGGCTTCTTGTTTGTAGCCTGTGAATTTGGCAACCAGTAAGTATTTTCTTAAGTATTATTATTATGCATAAAATACAAAGAACGAGAGACATTTAGTGCTCTGTTTTGTAATCTTTCATGCTAGAGAAGTAATCTCCGAACCAAGGTCCTCCCTTCCTTTATGAGGGAGTGCACACTGATGTGAGATGCACAAACATGTTTAACCCATATAACACGATAAAGTCCGTAAAAAGTAGTTTTATTTCAAAGTATCATATTCGCGTAAATGTCAGAAATTAATATGTTTAACCCATTATTTTATTATTCATGAACATTATTATATATTCACAAGGTATTAATCTAGATCCCATTACTTGCAGCTATTTATACCAAATTGCTCACTTGGGTGATGAAGATGACGAACCAGAATTCAGTTCAGCTATGCCTTTGGAGGAGGGAGATACCTTCTTCTTTGCTCCTAGACCACTAAGGAATCTGGTGCTTGTTGATGAATTGGATTCACTGTCACCTATATTAGGTAATATTAATATCTTTATCTTGCATAATTATCACAGAAATATTGTAGGTATATTCATAGAGTTCTTACTCTTTTATAGAATTTTACTGAGCTTACCAATGATGTCAAACTTATCGCTCCGTGTTTCATCTGAAAAACATTGACGAGTACTTAACCAGATCTGAGGTTCCCACACATTTAAAAAATAATCAATTTTCCTAGATTTTAGTCTAATTGCCAAAATTTTATTATAGCATGTCGTGTAGCGGATTTGGCTGCTGAAGACACCCCACAAGTATATTTGGCATGTGGCCGTGGACCAAGGTCTTCATTGAGAGCTCTTAGACATGGTTTAGAAGTTGCTGAGATGGCTGTCTCTGAGTTGCCTGGCTCGCCCAATGCTGTATGGACTGTCAGAAGACATAAGGATGGTAAGTAACTTCAATTACTACATTTAGGAATCGGCAATTTATGAATATGTCGCTGACATGATAAACAATTACTGTATTAGCCAATTATTTTAACATCTGCAAACTTGATATCAGGAAGAAACAGGAGCCTAATGATTATATCTTTTGGTCCGTGTTACCGACATACAGTGACGCTACAACTAACCACTTATGAATGCTCCTCTTTATCAACAAGTTACTAATAAAACCCTGGTTGTTTGTCATACATAAACACCAGTGGTTTTTCTTTTCAGGGTCTACTTACGGCTGATGAACAATTGAGATGGTTTCAACAAACACTTGCAAGGTAGGCATCCAAGGATTTCATACTATATGCAACCGGAAGCCGACGTCACAAGAAGACTGCTATTATATGGACACTTTCTTGATAGGTCAAATTTTATATACGTGTTTTTCTTTTGGTTGCAGAGGAGTATGATTCTTACATCATTGTGTCGTTCGTTAATGCCACACTTGTGCTGTCTATCGGCGAAACTGTCGAAGAAGTAACGGATTCTGGCTTCCTGGGCACGACTCCTACCCTTAGTTGTCACGCTCTCGGCGCCGATGCACTTGTCCAAGTGTACCCTGATGGAATCAGGCACATTCGCGCTGACAAACGTGTTAACGAATGGAAAGCACCCGGAAAAAAATCTATCGTCAAATGTGCAGTTAATCAACGACAAGTAGTTATTGCTCTGACGGGAGGCGAATTAGTCTATTTTGAAATGGACCCCGTAAGTTAATTCCTGAGTATTTATAATTGTTTTTAATACCGACGTTTTTGCGTGGCCGTGCCTTCGGGCGTGGCCATGCAAGGGTGGTGCGTAGCTGCCTCATGCAGTGACAGGCCCACGACGTCGCAGAGCATGTCGTTCTCCCGCTTGCGGTAGAGAGCGGCACTCGGCATATTCCATAGCCAAGCTGGAGCCGCTCAGGCGATGAAGGCGGCAAAACCATGCCGTGGACACAAACAATAAATATATTTTTTTTTTTTCTGCTTATTGTCTCTGTACGTATTTAACCAATTTTACGAATTTCAGACTGGTCAACTAAATGAATATACTGAAAGAAAAAAGTTGTCATCGGATGTTTCGTGTATGGCCTTAGGCTCTGTCGCTACTGGCGAACAAAGGGCGTGGTTCTTGGCTGTTGGACTCAATGATAACACTGTCAGGATCATCTCTTTAGATCCATCGGTAAGAATTTGTTTTATGGTCTTTTTTGTAAGTTGTTTACGGTTGTTTAATGATGATAAAAGGACACCATTGATTTTTTGTGATTACAACAAACCAAAAATGCGTTATTCTAAAACTACTGATTGCAACTAAAAACAATACTTACACATTACTGTGTAAAGAAAAATATAACAAACTTTTATTGATTTCAGGATTGTTTGGCACCACGTTCTATGCAAGCTTTACCGGCCGGCGCCGAGTCACTGTGCATCGTAGAGCAGCCATTCGAGTCTGGAGCTAAATCTGCGTTGCAGTTAAACATTGGCTTGAGCAATGGTGTACTATTGCGAACCACTTTGGACTCTGTTAGTGGCGACTTAGCTGATACGAGGACTAGGTAATAAAATATGCCTCAACTTTTTTATTGTATTAAACATTTTCAAATACCAATGATGAAAAAACCTATCGCTCCTTTTATAATCTGAATACTATTGAAGATTAACTTAACCAGATCTGAGATATTAAACACTGCAAATTATTTTAAAATTTCTGTTGTTCTTTGATAATAAAAACCAATTTGTATCTTAGGTATTTGGGATCGAGGCCTGTGAAGTTGTTCAAAGTGCGCGTTCAGGCAGCTGAGGCAGTCCTAGCTGTGTCATCCAGAACTTGGCTAGGATACCACTATCAAAATCGTTTCCACCTCACACCACTGTCCTATGAATGCCTGGAATATGCAGCTGGATTTAGTTCTGGTTAGTATTACCATAATGATTACAATGGAAAATAATTGTATAATATGTAAATTTTGTTAGTTTTCACATACACTTACCAATTTTCCCGTCTCTTTGCGGAATGAACAAGCCCTTTCTATCGACGTTTTTGCGTGGCCGTGCCTTCGGGCGTGGCCACGCAAGGGTGGTGCGTAGCTGCCTCATGCAGTGACAGGCCCACGACGTCGCAGAGCATGTCGTTCTCCCGCTTGCGGTAGAGAGCGGCACTCGGCATATTCCATAGCCAAGCTGGAGCCGCTCAGGCGATGAAGGCGGCAAAACCATGCCGTGGACACAAACAATATACAAAGTTGTCATTATTATCAGTCTTCCTTTATCTACTATGTTATAACTCCTTTATGTTTCTTTCAGAACAATGTGCTGAGGGAATCGTAGCTATCTCTTCCAACACGCTTAGAATTTTGGCGCTAGAAAAACTGGGCGCTGTCTTCAATCAAACTTACTTGCCACTAGAATACACACCTAGAAAATTCGTCATCAATTCTGATAACAATAACATCATCATACTTGAGACTGACCACAACTCTTACACTGAAGACATGAAAAAGCAAAGAAGGTAAACAAAACTTTAAATCTGCATACAACTGTTCTATTCTTATTTCACATGATGACAATAACACATACAACCGAATTCAATGTAGATATACCTGCAGTACTGACTTAAAACTAAAAAGTATGTACATAACAATCTTGGCTAATGAAAATTACTAATATGAAATCGTCTTTATTCAGGGTGCAAATGGCGCAAGAGATGCGGGAAGCGGCTGCTGGCGGAGGTCCAGAGGAGCAACAACTTGCAAATGAAATGGCAGATGCTTTTCTGTCGGATACGCTGCCCGAAAATGTATTTGCTTCGCCTAAAGCTGGAGCAGGTATCGTTATCGTTTTCTCGAATATTGTTTTAAGCCACATTCTCTGGGCAAGAGCAGAAAATGTCGTCGAGCATACTGACTCTAATCGGGTGTGGCAATATTAATTCCCAACGTTAATCCCAAATGGTCTTTCAATAAGACATTTGATTCAAGTGTGGGATACATTTAAATAAATACTACTAAATTTGTATTTTGTTTGTGTATAACTATAATTATTCTATAGTGATGTTTTTCTTCATCAGGTATGTGGGCATCTCAAATCCGGGTGGTAGATATGGGAGCAAGTGGTGGTCAGCCGACCACATTGTTCAAGTTGCCGCTGGAACAAAACGAAGCGGCGGTGTCGGGCTGTATCGTGCGGTGGGCGGCCCACGCCGAACACGCACAAGCCCACTTGGTCGTGGGAGTGGCTAAAGAGATGATTTTATCTCCGCGATCTTGTACCGAAGGCAGCTTACATGTCTATAAGGTAATCAATCAATTTAATGAAATTTGTATAGTTCATGTCTACGCAATAGAAGAATTTTCAAATAATTACCAAAATATTTTTACTAATTTTTTTTTTTTTTGCAGATTTATGGAAGCACAGGCAAATTAGAACTTGTTCACAAGACTCCCGTAGACGAGTATCCTGGCGCGTTGGCACCTTTCAATGGAAGACTGTTGGCGGGCGTTGGCCGAATGCTTAGACTGTATGATATTGGCAGGAGGAAACTTTTGCGCAAATGCGAAAACCGGCACATTCCAAACCTCATAGCCGACATCAAAACTATCGGTCAGAGAATATTCGCATCAGACGTGCAAGAATCCGTCTTCTGTTTAAAGTACAAAAAGAGAGAGAACCAGCTGATTATATTTGCTGATGACACCAACCCAAGATGGATCACAAACAGCTGTATATTGGATTACGATACTGTCGCCATGTCTGATAAATTTGGCAATATAGCTGTGATGAGACTGCCACAATCTGTCACAGATGATGTCGATGAAGATCCTACAGGCAACAAAGCTCTCTGGGATAGAGGTATGCATCAGCAAATACTTGTGTGCTACAAGTCTAGTCACCTAACCGAAAGTTGTCCCTCTAATTACACCCTTGTGTGATGAAACAAAATTATATACATGCTAGACTAATGAAAGTAATGATTATTTATTCCATTCTGATAAAACACCAAAACTAGTAAGAAATCTACACAACATTCTTTACAAAACTAATTAAGATTTAATTTTCAGGTCTTTTGAACGGAGCGTCGCAGAAAGGTGACGTCGTTGTCAATTTCCACGTGGGTGAGACAGTAACGACACTACAAAGAGCTACTCTCATCCCCGGCGGTTCTGAAGCTCTCCTGTACGCGACTGTCAGTGGCTCCCTTGGCGTGCTGCTTCCGTTCACATCGAGAGAGGACCATGACTTCTTCCAGCATTTAGAGATGCACATGAGGAGTGAAAACCCACCTCTTTGTGGACGGGACCACTTATCATTTAGGAGCTATTATTACCCAGTAAAGGTTAGTAGTATCCATATAGCTTTGATCAGTAGTATAAGTTACAGCTTGGTGTGGTTCCATATAGCCAGTGACCAGCTATACAACAAAGTCTAGATAGGTTATCCGCCAGTTAGTCAACAGTTTACTTTTACAAGAAGTGTTCTGTGTTACACTGTCGGTAGAGCACGGCGGGCGCTCGGCGGCGCGTGTGCTTGTCGTTATGACTGCGCCTCGTCGCTACCGTCCGTCGAGTTCCGGAGAGTTGGACGCGTTTCTTATGGCGCTACTTTAGTTTTGGAACGGACACTTGTATCTACAAATACAAATAAGTCTTTGAAAAGTCCCGTGAATAGTACCTTTGCATAGTTACTGTCCAGACAAAATTCAAATCATATTCCTCTGAATGCAATAACGAAACCCCGTTTTTCTTTTATTTTAGAATGTGATAGATGGCGACTTGTGCGAGCAGTTCAACTCGTTAGAACCAGCAAAACAAAAAGCAATCGCTGGCGACTTGGAGAGGACGCCCGCCGAAGTGTCCAAAAAGTTGGAAGATATTAGAACTAGATATGCATTTTAAGTTAGTATTGGTGATTTAATTGTATTAATTTAGTGGTAAGGAATAAAAATAAGAATTGAATCGATTCTTTTTATTTGATTGTAAAATTAACTGTCCATAAAAAGCTCCTCCTGAAAAGTAGAAAACGCTGGTTTTGTGTAAATTAGATTAAATAAGATTGAGGTTCTATGTTATCTGACTGCCACAACGCAAGATAAATTTTATAGTCTGACGGTACTGACGTTACGTGCTTTTTTAGGGCTCTATTATAAACTAACAAAATGCATATGGGAAATATAATGTTTACGTACCTAAGTACGAAGTGTACGCTACGTGCATTGTCTCCAACGTGTTCATTACCGTAATATGAAATCGGTCTGCTCTTGGGGTTGCGACGCAGAATCATCATCAACCCATATACTATCCCACTGTTGGGCACGGGTCTCCTCTCAGTGTCAGTATGACAGGGATAAAGGTATAAGTCCACCACGCTGGCCTAATGCTGTTTGGCAGACTACACGCCCGTCAGGAAAATCTCCTCACGACTCGTGATGCTTTCCTTCAGTTGAAGCTATTTATAATAAAATTACTAATACGCACATGATTTCAAAAGTCAGAGGTGCGTGCCTTGGATTCAAACTCGAGGTGTGCGTTCCCTTTGAGGGACCATCAGAATATTCAGTTTCAATTGCATCATGATTTAGTAAAAGTTGTAAAACTGCACCAACCAAAATCTCATATAACAATATTTACTAAATATAGACGCAATAGATGTAAAACAGTAAAATAACAATTAGATCATAATGATTTGACATTCCATGAAAAAGGACAAAGTGGTCCCACTTTCAAGCATTTGTAACTTTTGATTGGATACTTTCACAAATTCTAGGTGCTGTTTTACAATTGTTTTCA
The DNA here is from genome assembly GCA_964056405.1 of Acronicta alni. NCBI lineage: Eukaryota > Metazoa > Arthropoda > Insecta > Lepidoptera > Noctuidae > Acronicta > Acronicta alni. Next base: position 9,722,395 of record OZ043925.1, on the reverse strand, counting down.
AACTTATACTAAAAATCGGGCATGATGCTGGAACTGAAAATTCCGTGATGGTCCATCAAGGGCAACGCACACTCCACCACTCTGGCCTAATGTGGGTTGGCAGACTTCACACGCCGTCGAGAAAATATTCCAGGCAGGAAAACGGTTTTCCTTCACCGTTTAAGGGAGTGATCATGATTTCCAAAATTCAGGTGCGTGCCTTGGTTTTGAACTCGAGACCTTTGACTTGGTAGTCCAATGGTCCATCTCACACACGCTACAGAATAAGTAGGTAATAGTAACTGACTGCCTGCTTGATTTATTTCCGTCCCGAACGTAGGAACGCTCAACTTATAAATTAAAACTATATAAAGGTATAGAAAGACATCTAGATAACGATTACATTACTACATCTTAATTTAACGTATTACTGGATAAATAAACATTAGAATTATTATTCTACAGTCGAGTGTTAATGCAATTCTATAATAATTATTAATAAACTTAATTGCAATGATGTTTTGTCGTTTTCTTAAACGCTTTCACAATTGTAGCATGATATAATTATTATAACTAACATTATTACTCAGATTATATGAATAGAATTCATTGAACGTGCTATGTTTTATATTTATGTATCACGCCATCACGCTGTTTTCCAGATTACCAAATAGTAAGAGCACAGAATTGACCATGACAATTTGCGTTCTTATGGTCAAAATGAGGTCATACAATGTAAAATAGAGCTGCTCAGAGCGAGATTTATTTATTGTCCACCGTAGCCAGAGCCGAATTTAGGGGCAGGGTTACAGGGGCTCTAGCCCAGAAGCCTCCACAATACGTTTTTTAGATAAGAATAAAATACATTATTTAAGAGAAAAGTTCACATTCACTAGATATGTATTTTTTTAATTTTCGTCGATGGTCCTATAAATGATCTTATTAATTAAAAATAATATTCGATATCCATTTTATATTTAAAACGCACAACGGTGACGCAGCACGGCGGCAATTTATAATAGTGACAATGAAATAAATATGTGGGTCATTTTATTCTGATGGTTCTACAGGGCGGAAGGGACATCGACGCGCAACGGCTTACCATGACTTCAGTACATGATTCTGGACCCCCCTGCGTTGGAATTTTTCGTCGGCTTTTTCTTAAATTTTACCGCTCGCAAGTGAACTCTAAGGAAACACCTGACCACAAGATCTTTCGAGTTTAATTTACAATGCTGTTTTTAGTGAAAAAAGTGAATTAATGACTTTTTAATTAAAATTCTTATTGGGTTAGATAAAAATAATGATTTTATACAGTTTAAAGTTGAAAAAACTGCAAAAAAACATAAATTTAAGAAAAAGTCGACGAAATATTCCAACGCAGGGGGGTCCAGAATCATGTACTGAAGTCATGGTAAGCCGTTGCGCGTTGATGTCCCTTCCACCCTGTATAGTCGCTACCAGCTACCTTCTGCAAATCGGCACACAAGCTGGCACTTGGCAGGCGTCTTACACTTACAAGACCTCGTTTGCTCTAACATTTGTCGGTTCTCCGAGAGATGTGACCGGCCTATTGCCACTATAGCGTGCTAAGTTACTTTGGTTCTCTGATGGCTAACTTCGTATCAAATTCTGTCTCAGAGAGAATCTGCTAGCTATCTAGCTCGCTGTGCGACTTGGTGATGACTTAGTGCCATCTCGATCCGACGGCTCATCTGTGTGTAGTGGCGGGTCAATATGGTTAGCCACACACAGAGATTTAATATACTCAATCAATATATCAAATAATTAATTATCAGCCCCTTAAACAATGCAAGGAGAATATCGTGGGGAAACCATGGCATACCTGAGAGATTTTCTGACGCCGCCGTCACGGTGTGTGATGGATGTCTGTCAATCCGCATTAGGCCATTATCGTGGTGGACTACCTACTTATAGCTTTATCCTGACCTAGCCGGTATAGCCTCTCATTCTGAGAGGAGACGCGGGACAGTACATGGTTCATGATGATAATTTAATTACCTATGCAGTTACAATTATAGACAACTTGAGAATTTTAATTATAAATATCAAAAATAAGTTTTAAATATAGATCAACACAATGTGACATACACGAAAACAGCGAGTACATATAGGTTTTTCGGGGCCTCCACACCTTTAAATCTGGCCCTGACTGTAGTATTCGCCAACCATTTATTTCCTGAAATTGTAGTGTTTCATAGGAATATGAACAATATACCAAGTTGTTAAAGTACATTACTATAGGTAGCCAGTTAAAATTACGCGGTTGCCACTTGCCATCAGGGGAGCATGCATGTCATCTTATTAGAATAAAAATAAATTACCCGTACCTTTCTTTTGTCTAATATAATATTTCATAACAACACGTATACGTTTCATACATTTAAAAAAGTCGCTGAAAGAGAGTGTATTAATTTATTAATAATTATTTATATTTATTTCTACATAATTTTGACGACACCTTTAGCGTAGTGGCTGAGCGATCCGCTTCAGCACTATGGGTTATGGATTCGCCCCACAAGCATCAAATATTTATTTATATGACCTAAAGGTAGTTGTTTCATGTCTGCACGTATATATAACATATTAGTAATCGCACCCAGTACCTAAATCAGAAAATTCTAATGTTAGTTTTCAACGTCAAATAAAATATCATTGTCCGATTGAAACGATAGGTAATACTTTTATTACATTCAGTAAATTGAAGATGAAGTTTCCACTGTGTTGATTACTAAACTCATGCATTGACATCGTGTGACAAAGATCGCAAGCACATCGCTAAGAGTTCATCATAATCTGCCTTAGTTTACTTTTCAATCCCAAACAATTGATAGCAACCTACCGACTTATCTATATTTACATACATTTAAAATCCTATCTTTTAGATAGATTCAAAAACATCGCAATATCCGGATCGATAACTTCATTGGGTATGCTAGCTGCATAATTAGTACCATAAGAATTTTGATTAGGTACCTATCTTTTGAATAATCAGCTTGATTTTTTATATAAGTAGTAGGCTATCAGAAGATTATAACAACGTGATTTCCTTAGATGATGTCATTGCAAAATGGCTCTCACTTCGTCAACTTTTATGGGACATGAATTGAATAATAAGTTTACACTTTCAGGCAACCTCCCAAGAGTACGCGGTACCGCTGTAGGTAAACGACAATTGAAACGTAGTTTCGATACCAATTGTGATAACTTTGAATGCTCTACGAATTAATGCATAGTTGCTGTTAAGCTTTTGCGTCGTAGGTACTTTACCCATAACTCAGTGCTGCGTAATTAACATGTCCCACATAACAATATTCGCGTCACCTCATGGCCTAAAATGCAAATAAGAGAAAAATACCACGGCTCCTCGCGAGCACGTGAAACAAACGTTACCATGACAATAATATCGATCGGCGGCTTTTCCGAGGCTTTTCCATGAAAGTCTCATTCGCGTGTCGCCTACTGAAACCATAAGGCACTGAAGTCTAGACACCCAGTTCGATACTCGACATGTTGTTTACCATCTGACCCTTATACAGTCGTGCTTGTAATTGCTCTGTTATGGATAGTTATGCGTGCGTGTTAGTACCGTTAATTTAAAAAACTGTCTGCCTATGCCTGGTGATTGAATCGTGTCGGTAGTGCGGGTCCAGCAGCCGTGGACAATGAGTGCACGCGCGAAGCGAACCGAGACGCGCGCTCGCCGGCAGTGCGCGAGCGTCCGTTTTTAAAAAGCACTCATTAGCTGGTGCACCGTAACTGCGCTGCGGTTGTACCAAACGCAACGTGTGTGCAATACGGGGCATTAGAAAGTGTAATGAATATTGTGGTGCGATGCTGTCAGTGAGCAAGCCGGCGTCATTAGTCCAGCAGAAGAAGCAGCAGTGGGCGCGGGAGAGAGGTGCGTACTACGTAGTGTGGTGCGTCCGCGCGTCTTGTGTGCCTGCACTGCTGCCGCCAGGCGCCATCGCCAGTCCGCGCGCCGGAGCTGGTGCAGCTCGCATCTGCATCACTCTCCTTTACTATTTTGCAAGTTTGCAACACATTCACGGTCGTGATTCTATCAAGGAGATTTACTAACATTCGCGACTTTCAAACACGTTGATTACAGTTATTTCGGATTGCGAGAGCAAAATAAGAGGGTACGTATAATCAAAACAATTCACTCTTTAAGTACCTACAATATATTGGAAGTAACAAAAATAATTTGCGTAAGACCGGGTCGTTAAATTTTCGGTAGAAATGGGCATATATCACGACATCAGTTTCACTTTCCGAAATGGAGTTTATGTAAAAAATATTGTATCACACGACACCTATTTAGTTTCCACCTCTTTAATGTCTCGATAAAAAGTAAAATAATAACAATTTTCATTTTCTCATCGCTGTTTGCGTTACATCATTGGAAAATAATAGTTTAGGTCAGAAAGTAATAAATTTATGTATGTATGTATCTACTGCCTAGGTATTAGGCAGGAGTCTCTTGTTTAGTAATTATATTATAACGTTTCTAAAACGTAGCTTTTGGTATTTACTTCTTACTGTGTTAACAGTTCTAAAATCATATTACTTACCTACTTTACTACATTAATATCTACATATTTAAGATCACGCTATATCGTAATGAGGGAGGTATGTGCTTTATTAATTACCGAAATATATGTCATGGTACTCATAGTGGCCCCTTACAGCTAGGTCAACGCCTCAACGATAAGAGTTAGACTGTGCCTATATAAATTAATAATTTATAGCCTGCTTACTAAAACTTACGAAATAAATTTAAAATAAAACTAGGTACCTGAGAAACCCATGAGCCTAATAAGGTCATCAAGCAGAGTTTCCTTCCCCAGGAAACAGTTCAATTTACGACAGCGGAATTGCCGGTAATGGATTGTTCCTCGCTTACAGAGCATTACCGAAATACAATAGTTATACAAAGCGATTGTTATTGTCATGTCGGGGGCGGCAGTCGATGAAAATGAAACAATCAGCTTTCAAGGTGGGAACCGATGACCTTTGCGAGTTGGGCTTTCAACATACGCGTGGATTTAATTCACCCTTCAAATTGAAATTACCTCCACTATTTAACCATTAGGCTTTAAGTGGTATTGATACGTAAAGCCAATATTGTGTGCCTGAGTCAGAACTTCAAGTCAGAGTTAGAACGTGAATATCTGAAATTACTCTACTTAGAGAGGCAGTTTTTCGAGCAGTCTATGATCATTTGATCATACACAATGTCAATTTCCGAGAATGAAATTTTTTAGGTATAAGTCCGTACCATATACAGAGTACCTATATTGCTCTATCTGGGAAATAAGTAAACCTATTTTCTATATGTAAAATGTAACAAGTAGTTAGTAGTAGTTACCTACGCCAAAAAAATATTTCGTCATTCACCAAAAGTAGTGCCGTTGCCATTGACGCTCATCAGACGTTAATTCGACGGCACTACTTCTGCCTCAAACAAACAATTACTTGTACCTGTACAAGGTAGACGAAGGTGTGTGTATGAGGTAGACGGTCTAAACTATTTCTGACGCATTATGAACAATTAAGTTTCGATCTAAACTTGACAGGTAGCGTGTTGGCGTTAAATAATGTAACAGAAACACTCGCTGCTCGTTAATACCTAGCTAGAGACTAGAGACGGTCTGCGGTCCACGAGAGCGTGACGGCTCAAACAAAATATACCATTAGTAGCTGGAACACTTGTTTTTATTTAAGATCTGTTATTTTTCTTCATTATCTGACTGTCGCTCATTGAATTAGAAAATAGAAAAATATCTCAGAACCAGAACTTTTCAATTCGGTCATTGGAAAAAAGTTCGATCGAATGGATAACAGCTGTAATCGATCCATAGTTATTAAATAGTGAATTATTCAGGCCGTGACTAAAGAACGGCAAATTTCACTTTCCACTAAGTACAACTAATTGTAGACTACACAACTAAACTTACATGACCCAGATCCTTGACCAACTGCTTTTGGATAACTAAGTATGTTTTTCTGGGGACATAAATTATTGGTCATGTTTCCACCATTTCCGCCACAATGCATGTTACCGAGTGGTGCTTCATAGTAGTACCTACCTGTCATAGTTACTGTATTAGTGTCTGTTTCGGCAGAATGTTGGTAAGTAGGTAATTAATTATACAGGGTGTTTGAGGCCGACAACATTATGGCTAACCAGTTCATTTTTTATTTTTCAAAGGAACACAAAACGGGCATATTTTTTTTAAAAAGCTATATTTATATACAGAGACATAATATCGCTTTCTTTGTTTCACTGACAAATTGCGTGTTATTTGAAGTTTTTGTGGCCAAATGAGCCTATACGTTTCCGTTTTTTGTAGGGCGCCACAGCCGCGCGTCGTCGTCAGTATAATGAACCTTATGAGTTAGAAATAGGTGGGTGGGCACATACCTACATACATGCTCCAAGAACAATGCGTTTATTTCATAATTATAAGTTCTACGTTACACGAAGAAACGAAAGTGATGTTCAGTGACATACCTACCAGCCGCAAAAAGACGTTTACGTAATAAAAACATTTAACTTTTTAAAATCTCGGAAGTAAAAATTTTATCTATTCATCTTCTTACCATTATGTAGATGATACGGATACTTACCCTGCAAGTGTACATAACAAACACGTAAACTTTAACGTGCCCTGTTTGGAATTAATTACGGTAATAACTATAAACCAATTGACTTTTTGAAACCCTTATTTTTATAACAACAATAAAATCCTAAAATATCAAAGATGAAATCAATGGTTGCGTGTCCTCCGTACTAAAATAAAACTGCTGTGGTTTATAACACTTGTTCATCATAACATTACGTTATGCAGCTCGCATGAATGACTTACCGTTTCAGCGTGCGCTATCGATAAAACTAAAACCCTTTGTACATAAAGGGGAAGCTTTTCAATTATCTTTTACGAATAAAAAAATGAAGTTAATTCAAAGACGACTGTTGTCATGGAAGGTAGCCATCAAGTTTTTCTTACCAATAAAAATAGAAAGTAGTAGTGGAGATATTTTTAGTATTTTTTTATTCGTTTTTATTGTATTCTGTTCTGTTTATACGTAATTAGTGTGACACTTTAAAGAATAGCGTACAAACAACAATAAAATGTTGTTGTTTTCAGAGGAAATGTCGCACCTGTACCTGCCCTGGGGCACAGGGGAAAGGTATACAAATCGTTTGCAAGTGCGAAATCAATTTGCAAGTACGCTGGAACTTCACAAACAGTCCTCGTATGAGTATCAGGAACCTGCGCAACGACAGCGGAGTCCCAGTCTACCGCCGATACATAACATCGAAGAGAAACCTATGAAGGATGACAGAAGAAGCAACGCCGTCCTTAACCGGAACATGACGAGTGCAAAGAGGTTCGCATTTTACGATGAAGACGGAGAAGGCGATACCTCAGGCTACGGCAGTGAGACCCTCAACCATATGAACAGAAGTGGGCGCAGACCAATCAATGACGTCAGCAACTGCAGCCCCGTTGTGGCATGGCAGCAGGAAGGGAAAGATGACAGGTAATCTTAATTTTTCCATTGTATTGGCCTATTAACAGTTTATCACCTACTATTGGTGGGGTACTATAGTTTACCTTTAGGTACGTACTTTTATCTTTAACCCGTCAAGTAACATGTTACAGACACAATACAAAATCTATTGTTGTTGGGCGCCATGGCCCTTATGCGATTTTCTGAATTAAATGTTATTCAGCAAATCGCGTAATAGTAATTTAGTTCTAGTACAGTATTCTTTATATTTGTCGTGTTTTACGTTTAGTACACTTTTAACCGCTCTAAGTCACGCGTGCACTATAGTATCTATGTTAATAAAAAAGCGGAACAACATATGTTCTAGTTTCGACTTTACGTATAAATTTCGTAATATCATCAGACTTGTTCCTATTAAAATAAATAATAAATTCATCTCAGATCCTTTAGTTCCGGATTTTATAGATATATTTTAAACATTCATTAGCAGGCAGGTGCTGAAATCCAAAAAGGGATAAGCGACATTTTTTGCGAGTGGCTTTTTTTTTCTGCATCACTTGATCGAGTTTCATAAATAAAAAATTCTTGGACAATTTTACACAGAACAGAGCACCATCCAGTCCCAAACTAAACGGAGCTTGTACTATGGGTACTAGACAATAGATATAATAGGTACTTATATACTTTTTTTTGTAAATAAATACTTATAATACATACGAAACACCTAGACAATCACAAAAAATATTTATCTAGCTACCTTACCTACGGGGCACTAAATGAAGAGTAGGTAGGTACCTAAGTAGGCAACTATTCTAAAGATATTCTCTTCATATTCACACAAATTAGTTAACTTCTTAAATTATTTACTTAATTAGATACACTTAGATAATGGTATTTTCAAAGCTAGCTATTACGACTTTATAATATAACTACCTTTTGACCGCGTTTTCACCAGCATCCCAAAGGGCTTCTTGAGACAAAAGGCCTAAGTATATCCATCTCCGAAGTCTAACCTATATGTGTACCAAATTTCACCAAAATTGGCTCAGCAGTTTAGGAACGCGTAACAGACAGAGTTACTTTCGCATTTATAATATCAGTATGGACTAAGTTAAGTACTTCAAACTCTCGGTACCTAAGTACGTACCTAGGTACGAAACTTCATGAGGTGACAAAGTAGACCTTAGCCTCGCTGCCGTGCGAAGTGAAGGTCTACTTTGTCATCATGTGAGTTAGTGGCGGTACACGTACTGCGCGATACAAAATTCAATAATTTGCCGTAGTCGATATGTGGAAGTTTCTTTTTCTGATTATTCTGACAGACTTTTCTGTGACTAGTCTATCAGATTAATAACCTGAGTTTTATAGGACCAGAGATTCCAGTGGAGGCAAGTCTGGGCTGTCAGACAGGGCGTGGTCAGGGCGCAGTCCACGCACGTCGGAAGAAGGACGTCTACGATGGGGCGATCGCGGCGTGGCCACGGGCCGCCTTTGGGAACCCACAGCTCCTAACGCTAGACTGCCCCAGGTAGCTTATTAATACAATATCGTACATACTACATATCGCAAAAAGTTTAGTTAATATACGTGGTATTGGGTTATTGCTACGGTAAGTACCTGGCGGATCGAAAGTAATATTGGGTTTTTCTATGAAATTCTCAGTAGCAGCGTGGAGTTTGGATTTATGCTCAGTTAATGGAAAGTAATTTCCTATTACATGGAACCTAAACAAACCGGAAACTATGGGTGTGAGTGTACCTATATACCTACGCGTACCAACTGCATTGCTGAAATAACTTTTTTAAATGTAGATGCCAAACCAAAAGAAAGGCACGCCGTCTTGGGTGGAGCGCGGATTAAATATGATTGAAAACACTGCCGAAGTTCTAGTCATAGACCAAAGAAGTTCAAGCAATAGCACTGGTATAGAATGCGACAGATCTTCCTGCAACGGAAGCGACGAAGGAAGGTTAGTCATATTACCTATTAACTTTGTAGTTTGAACAAAATAGACATAAATATATCATGTACATACTTATGAAATTTAATTTTACAGAACATTTTTAAGAGGCCAAAATGTCCCAATAGAACCAGAAATCAAGGCTCAGCGAGAAAACAAACGCTTGAAAGCATTAGAATTACAATCTGCTATACTAAATCAATTAGAGGACAGAGAAAAACGGCGACATGAAGAAAGAGAACGACAATTAAGAGAAGAAAGGTTAGAAGAACTTCGGATACAGAGACAACAAGAAGAAGACAGGCAAAGACTAGAAGATGAGAGAAGAAAATTAGAGGAGAAGCAAATGATGGAACAAAAAAAATTAGAGACATTGAAGAAAGCTCTGGAGGATGCTGAAAGAAAGGCAAAGCAAGACAAGGAAAAGAGGTTTACTTTCCACAAAAGAAATACAACCACCAATGCAGATTATACGCCGAAACCAAAAATAGAAGAAGGGCCACTAACTGAAGGCTCACCACGTGTAGAACCTACAAGTCCAACCAAAACGAGTAGAACATACGATATTCATTCAGCGAAAAGTCAAAAAAGAGAATGTAATTCCCATCAGACAACTGAATTTAACTCACCAAGGTCAGTAGGCCCCGGAAATTTAAATCTGTTTATTCATAGCGTTCCCCCGTTAGCTTTAACAGACGCCCAATTTAATATAGTCCCTATTGGATTAAACGGTGCTAATGACGTTATAAATACGCAACCAAATAATATACAACTAGCTGTATTAGTTCCCCAAAATGTGGCCAATAATTTGTATAGCGTATCGTTGAATTCTTTAAATAACACGAATGAATTAACGGATATCGGTAAAATACTGACACCAAACAAATATCGAACATTAAGAATGAAAGATGCATCAACTCAAACTGATTCAATATTTAAATCAACAACTGATAAAATAATAGAAACCGACGAAACTGAAAGAAATATAGATAAGGATTATCCGAACATTGACGAAAACGCACCACAAGATAATCATCATAACATACTGAAAAAAGACAGACGTTTCCGATCCGAGGAAAGATATAAGAAAGATTTAGAAAATCGGCCGAAGTGGGGCGTCAATAGACCTGCAGCGCAGTATAAAAAACAAAGTGAAAAAGATCCGTTTTACAGCCAAAAGCGAAAAATGCGACAAAAATATAGACCTCAAGCGAGACAATATTTATCACATTCTAGTGAAGATAGCCGTTCTCCAAGTCCACCAACCAGATCTGAAAAAACTATCGACAATGGGAATAAACATCGCAACTCATTAAGCCAATCGTATTGGAGAAGTAAACGGTCTAGTCAAGATTTATCTAAATCTAACAATATTTCTGACAGTACAAACTTTTTACAATCAGATTTAAATCCTTTGGGACAATTGACAGGAAACGAAATTATTGAAAATAAGAAATCACCCAAGACATCTCCTATAAAAAGAATGACCTTATCGCAGAAGTTCATTAACGATAAATACGGAAATAGAAAATTATGGGTAGATGATGTAAACGAAAGAAATGGTAAATCGAATTTGTTTGAAGTTGAAAACAGAAAAAAGATTATAGACCAAATAAATACTGCAAAAAGAGAGCTTTTTGATAAACATGAAGACCACGAAAATTATGTAAAAACCAAATTTTAGATTTATATTTTCCTTTGCGGAAATACCACTATAGCTAGTCATGCAACACGTAGTGGAAAATTAGGTTACTTACGAGATGGTATCGATCCAACGGTTACCAAGTTGGCCGGCATTAAGTTAGATCGATATTACTTAGTTCAAGTTAGTTGTATTTCGCACACTTTAACTTTGCTAATATGTCTAAAATAGACGAGTTATTCGATAAAAAGAAAGATGAGGCTCCTATGTTGGACTTATCTAAAACTGTGATAAATACCGCAGAAGAATACAGAGCAGTTTTAGACAAAGTGCCAGACTTTAAAACGCGACCAGAGAAGGTAACTGTTGAATTATAATCAATGCACAAACATAGTCTATTCTTTCCAAAAACTTATAATGAAATTCATTAGGTAAGATCAGAAGACGTCAAAATAAAAGACGACAATAAAACCAAGACACCTCGAAAAGAAATAAAAGCTTACGAAACCTTAGGAACGAGGGGATACGAAGAAAAACATTTCCAATTTATGGATCCCATACCAGTGGAAATGAAAGGCCTCAAGTTTGAAGAATTGTGTATAGTACCCATTGAGTGGCGGATGCTTACTTCTATCAGACCTAAATCTAAGATGGACGAAGAATATTTTAACAGGTAAAGCCGGACCAACTGAAGGTGCTAGAGAATGTATAGGCAGGATATATTTTAATTTTTAATCTATTTCCAGGTTAGTAGAACTAGGCAAGTCCGAGCTTAAAACTAAAGCAAGAGACAAAAGAGAATATGCCAAAAATACTATGTTCCGAAAGACTAAAAATCGTTCAGGTGTAACTGAAACGAGAATAATATCTTGTGCGGAGTGTGGTGAAGAATATTGCAACGGTGAGTCATATATTACAATATTCTGAGCACACTAAAGATAATCTAGTGGTTTCTTAAAACGAATTATGTACCGATTCTGTCACTGAAAGGGTCTAATATAGGGAGTCATTAATCTTACAGATAGTCCTGGCGCACATTACCGGCCTATAGGACATTTATAACCTTCTCAACAAAAAAGTTATGTATACAAATAGCAAACGAAATCTGCATCTTTACACAGATTGCAATATAAATAATTATGCGCCAAAGGGTTTTGTATGTAGCACCTTAGAATACCTGCGTTTTAACACATATTGCGAGATACAGAATCAAACACAGATGTTTAATATACATAGATGCCTGTATACCGAACTCTTTTGTCTATCGTACACTTAGTTAATCTGTGGCACCCTGTAGTTTAGTAGAGAGTAGATATAAACGGGTGGATTAGGATTACACAAAGATTTTCAAACTTGAAAAGACACGGTACATAGGAAGGTACTTTGTGTGAGGTCCAACACTCGAGACGGTCTAAAACAGCAGGTTGAAATAAAGGTTTCTGTCATTCTAGGTAAGATGTGCGCTATAACCAACTACGACATGTTCGCTCGTTTGAAAGTGGAAGTGGAAACAAAAGCATCGCGAGCGCAGGCTGCTCCTACCCAGGGCGCCAGCAAGATGAAGAAACTTCGCCGACGCCCGCGACGCAAACCTCGCAGCAAAAGTGCCGCTCCCGAACAAAACAAGGCGCCCTTGAATAAGTCAGGAGCTAAAAGTGATTCGGAACTTTAAATTAATTCTGTCTTACCCATCGCGAAATAAATATTATGAATAGTAAGAAAACTATAATGATGGCTGATAGCGTCCAAAACAATTGTTTAAGGCTAAGAATTAATGTGGCATTGGAACCTCGACAGCTTTAATAAGGGTTTATTTACAGATAAAACATTACAATAGTAGATTAATAAAATTTACATTTGGCCAGTTAAATTGCAATATTGCACCTACGTTATTCAAATCAAATCTTTTATTTGTGATACATGGGTATTGTTTGTGTAAATCACGAGACAAAGTCAAACATTTGAGGTGGGCCAAAATAACTTATTTTTTTATATTTTCCCACCAGCTCACTGCCAACTTATCAAAAACAAATTAATACTTCGAAAGCGGTCAAAGTGCGCAAACAAAATAAACGCTACAGCAGGTACCTACCCTCTAAGATCCATTTTATTAATAATTTCCATACTACCCACAACCGACCTTATGACCAAGTATTACGGTTCGTGGATTACTATTAAAAACTCGCACTATCATTATACCTATGCTTAGATAATAAGAATAAAACAATTCTTCAATTAATATTCACTATTGAAATAAAACTACTTTTTACGGATTTTATCGCGTTAGATTCAGTTTTGAAACCACAAATCCTTGCGAAAGAAAGTCGATACCTACCCAGGATGATTCGTGAAGCTATTGAAATTAAAAAACATCCAAATTTCAATAGAGAAGATGGCTGGGTCTTACCACCTGCTTGGAATCCTGTTATAGATTCTATTACATCAAAATCCAGGCCTACAACGGCAAGACCAAAGGAGTGAGTGAGCTCGTTTTGCGTGAATCGGATTGCCAATAATTAACAAAAATGTAGGGTAGCTGTCAGTAATTATATCATCAACACGCCTACCACCTCAGTCTACCCGCGACCGTGGAAGCTGTAAAGAGTCCGAAACTTCGGGATTAATAATAACAATTTAACGCGATAAAATCCATAAAAAGTAGTTTTATTTCAATGTCTAATATTCGCGTAAGTGTCAGAAATTAATATTCACTAACTAAACTTTTACATTTTCAAAGTGATAATAAGGCGACTGACTGGTATGTTAATTTTATGCAAATTTGATATTTCTCACCTACGCCTATTGTATCCTAGTCTCCATGAATCACTGTTTTATAGTATACAGTCGAGGACTAAAAATGTTCACCACCCTAAGATCTAAAGTGCATGCACTGCTGTTTCAAAAAGTCGGAGTGGCTCCGATGAAATAATCGAATAAAAAATGAACTGTCTCTTTGAAGGTACAGAGGCCAGCACACCCAGCACATCAAGCTACCCCAATTTGTCAAATTACTTTGATAGATTTTCAACTTTATCAAAAATCAATCAAAATAGCTTTATTTTCATATAAACCATATACAGGCACTTATGAAATGTTGAGTCTAGGTGCACGGTTCCAAATTAGTCATTTCCTATGGAGAAGAACCGTCTCCATTTAATACAAAGTAATAAGGTTCATGTTCGATTGGGAAAATTAGACTGTTATGGATAGCTTGACCTGCTGGCGTCTGTACATGCAAGTCAATATTACGATAAAAACTCGGTGTAAAGATATTAGATGTGATAAATGTTCCCCACTCGTAATTATTTGGAATTTTTGCGAATTTTTTTTACCTGCTCGTCTGTTCAGAAATGCGAACTTCAGTTAAGCAGTTATTTTGTCGGAACTTTACCTACGTCTTGTCCAAAGCGACCTGATATTGTGAAAACATTTGGTTCTGCATAAATTGAGCTCGTACGTTGCGTTGCTTATTGTTGTAGTTGCTTGTCCCTTTGACTGTTGGTCGACATGAGAATTACAATCATATTATTTTACAAATTCTAATATAATACCTACTTAAGGAAACACCATTTTAATAAATGGGTTTACAATATCATCAAGTTTTTTGATATGATCGCTTTAAATTTGTATTAAGTATATTGATAAAACATCACTATATAGGTACGCACAGTACAGTACGTGTCAGAAATAATCGTATTTGAAATCTGAAGTATTTTAGACCGCGACTGTATATAATTATTTATATTAATCGAAGTTAGATGTAAGATAACATTGTATACTAACATACGATTACTGTGAATCTCAATTTTGTACTGTAATTTTATTATATTATGTAAAGCAATATCTGATTATTTATTTGTCGAATAGCGACCCATGTAAACTGACCTCTGATTTTGGTTAGTTTTTATTTTTATTCGGTAATTTATATAATTAGAGCTGCCCTGGCGTTGTTCTGAACCCGGTTGCAGCGCTACCTACCAGTGATTCAAATGTGATTATTAACCATCAAGGGACCACACACAAAACATTTCATCAAAATCGATCAAGCCGTTTTTGAGTTACAGCGAGCGAGTTAGAAGATATATTATACATAGATTGCAATAGTATTTGGATAGGTGAGCAACAATATACTAGTAGTTTCTGAGCAAAGACAATATTATCATTTTTGTTGAAGATAATAGTTAAAAAAAATGCGTTTTTAAAGAATTTGCTGCACTCAGATTATTTTGATACGTCAAATTGCCTAGCTATTTTTCCTAATTTTATTATTTCAAACATTGAAACTAAAAGGATAAAAAATAATACATCATATGAATATCACTCTTTATTGATTTTAAAAAAATATTTATATTACACATTCATTATATTAATTACTTTAGAGCCTATAAAACAACAACATTATCAAGATACAATGTCTCTATAGGTTGGCATTATCCACACCCGGCTCGCGCACGCGCGGTAACCTCTCACTACAATCTACATTTATTATGAATCAGAAGCCAAAAATATCTTTTGCATCATTACACCTATATCGATATACGAATTTAATTCATCTTCGACAGTTCACTAGATGATAAATTCTTATAAATGTAGGCCCTAAGTACTGAATTAGACCATAAGGAAATAAAAAGATATGGAGGCACAACTGGAAAAAAATCTCCTACGATATGCTTAGTAGAACAACAAAATGAATGGTAAAGAGTGCTTTCAGAGAAGTCGTAGTTTAAACAATATGCTTAACTATTGCAACGAAAATACTACAGACCCTTGCCCTGGCACTAATCGATATCACAAAGTAATATCAAAAACATGCATAAATAAATAAATTATACAGACAGTGAAATGGTGATAATATAAAGATCATTACGAGAGAAATAGATGTAGACATTTTTATTCATATACATCGGCTTATACGTCACAAACGCTGTATACATGTGCCAATAAATCATTTCACAGCCGATGTACAAGACAAATAAGTAGTATTGTATTGTAATAGTCATAATAATTATACTTGTGTTTACACAGATTTTGTCGACGTCAAAGGCGAATAACTAAACTCGTTTAACATTCTCGCACTATACCCTATTATTTAATAATAATAAATTATTTTCATTCAGAGACAATTCAATTTTTGTATGATTGTTTAGCGGCGCTACACTAGAATTATTCTTATAACTAAGTTTACAAAATAGGAATCTGCAATAAAACAGTAATTGTTACATTTGTAACAAACAATGACTGCATTGGTATTTTACAATAAGACATAATATTTACTTTAACCTTAGCAACTTGGATATGTAGTATTGATTTAATTAATACAATGTTATAATGTTAAAGTAATAAAATTCAATTCAGTTTGTTTATGCAAATCTTTTGAATAAGCACAATTTGACCGGACGGAAAATATCCATAAGTCTATCTTAATGTGTACATCAACGGAAAATAGATTTCATATAAAAAATACGCTACTACAGTGCAAATACATAAAACCGATTCATCATTTAAAGTTTAAATATTAATATTAAGACATTACGACGTAAAACCGCGTATATTATCGGATTGGTCCAATTTCAGGTCTCATCACATATTTTGTCATGGGTAGATCACAACACCAATTATTGACAAAAAGTAATTAGTTGATGTTCAACTTAATTACTTACATAAATAAACAAAGATGATGTTATCAAAGTAATCTGTATTTTTAATCTTCAGCAAATTAATATCTAGGTCAAGTATTAGTGAAGGATGAAATGCACACATATGGAATGAAAGGAGAAAAGACTTATTACTACAAGCACCAGAAGATCTCTAATAAATATATTATAACCGGATATACAGTTCTACAGCTAGAGGTATAGTTTATAGGACTACGCTAGGTATGGAAATATAGTATACTTAATACAATATACGCACGCGATTAGAACGAGGAACCCTGATATTAAAATACATTATTTATATTTTTCGGAAAGAGGTTTTTTCTGAAAATTTTAAATATTTATTAATGGTATGACTATATTGCAACCTGAGTAACTTATATAGTAGTATAGTTTACTTTTTATTGGGATTAATCGCGCACGCAGGTAACACTATTTTTTATCAGAATACGATACCCAAGATGTTTTTAAAATCGCATTCCTCATATAATAACAAAGTATATAACACGCAACATATTGCAGATTCCCAAAATTCACATTAAAGTTCTCCAAATACATAATGAAATTATTACTCATAAAAAAATATTATGCTCTATTATTGAAAACAATAATTAAATTATTATGAAAAACAAGTCAACGAGCTAAATGTACAATAAAATATGAAACTAAAAACATGGACGAAAGTTAACTGAATGTGTAAGAAAGTTAAGGTATTTAAAACTTAATTATAAACAACTTTCACACCCTGTAAAACTACAACCCTGAACTGAGTTTTAATTTAAATAATTTAGACTTTAAAAATTGAGGTTTACATGAATGGCAACAGAATAGTATGTTCACTTCGAGTATGTTAGCAGCAGCAGGTAGATAATTTTATCAGGTGTGAGTGGCATTGAGCTAACAACGGGGCGGAGCGCCCAGCTGGACCCTGTGTCTACGACTCACCCCTCACTGGTCTTTGCGAACCTTCTTTTTGCCCTTTTTGGACACTTTCGCATCGGTCCAAGTATCTGTAACAAATAAATGTTAATTAAATAATTTGTTACATAAACAGACTATTACTTAAAAATTGCGTGTTATATAAGGTAACATTTTGTTGTCTCTAGTTAGTTATGAATAATTATCTTAAATAAATATGCTGTGATTCAGAATCTAAAATAATGACATCTAATTGCCACTTATTCATGTCGATTTTGTGTAGAGATTTTTGTGAAATAAAGATCAGAAACAAATAAA
The DNA here is from genome assembly GCA_964056405.1 of Acronicta alni. Lineage (NCBI taxonomy): Eukaryota > Metazoa > Arthropoda > Insecta > Lepidoptera > Noctuidae > Acronicta > Acronicta alni. Next base: position 9,704,382 of record OZ043925.1, on the reverse strand, counting down.
CCTTGATGATTGTTAATGTTTTTTTTTTTTAAGAAATCTAGTCATTTATTCTCTTCAAAAAATTATTAGAAAGTCATCAATGAAAGTAAAGCCAAACATTCCGTACATTATCAATTAAATGATCAACTTACCACCTAACTCGTCAAAGGCCAGTGAGTTTTGACTGTCTTGTTTCTCAGAGTCAGATGTGTCCTTCTCCACAGACTCTTGTTTTGTGATACTCTTGACTGCCGAAATCTATAACAAATATTAAAAATATTTATACAATAAAATACTTTATATACTCATAAACTTTTTTAATCAGTAAAATTACTTAAAAAGGGATGCAGGAATTTTAAATTATAATAATCAAAGTTAAAAAAGAGTAATACTAGTAATGCTTATTGGCTTGAATCTCTACAAACAGAATGTATCTTACCTCTACAGATTTCTTCCTGATCTGTTTCTCTTTATTTTCTTTCTTCTTGTTGCTCCTGAGATCCTTTACGTCAGTCAGCTCTTCCACATCAGGGGATTCCTCATCCTCGATGCCGCCCAAAGCAGCTTGCTCACGACGCTCTGCCTAGTTAGTAAATGTATAAATTGTTAGTCAAATCTGTGGAAAGTCTTTTAGATTTATATCTAATAGATATATTATATTCTTTTCCATGGGCTATATTGTTGTAAAGCCACAATAATTGGATGGCAATGGTCTCTTGTCACTCAATTTGTTCTACCTTAGATTAGTATTTCCAAGTTTCCAGAAATACTTGGTTGATTCCATAAAATTTCACTTTGCTTGCTTGATGAATAAAAACCATAAGAACTTCAATCCAATTAAAATAATTAGATTTCAAATAGTAATCCATTGTGTGCAGTGGTTCAACATGGTATGTATAAATACCCCCCCCCCCCCCTCCTTGGCAGTCTGGTAAAAATAATAAATAATATTGAGCTAAAAGGTGGTATTTTAAATGATGTTTTTGGGAAATCTTATAAAAAATTGAACAGAAGCAGTTATAGCGAACAAAACTGTACATTGTAAAAATTTAATGCATAATATGTAGTTAAATCAATAGATAGAATAATTATGACTAATGGCACAAAAAAAATGAATCTAGAGTATATTTTATAATAAATGATAGTATAGTACAATAAAATTTATTGGCAGTTGCTTACCTCTTTCAGTACTCGCTGGACTTCTTCTATTTGGGCTTGCAGTGCACGGGCAGCATCCTCATCTACTTGAGGACCCTCAGCACTAATAACCCTGATGGTATCTTCAACGGGCTCTTCCACAGGCCGGGCAGCCTCAATATCAGCATCCTTCACCTTCTTATTCTTCTTAGCAGGACTTTCCTTCTTCTTAGTGTCCTTTTCCTCAACAGGTTTTCTCTCTTTCTTTTTGTCACTTTTCTTTGGCACTTCTTGCCAGCCACCATCATCAAAGTCAGCAGGCTTCTCAGCCTCAACTACACTCTTGTTCTTCTTACCCTTCTTAGCATCAGCTGCCTCTTTCTTCACAAGCTTAGGCTCAGCTGGTCTCTCCTTAGGTTTGGGTTTCTCTGCTTCTTTCACTTTTTCCTCCTTTTTCTCCTTTGTTGGAGACTTCTTGGAGCTTTCAGACTTTGTCTTCACATCATCAGTCACAGTGCGGTTGGGTGAAGACTTCTAATAGACAGAAATTAAAAAAAATTGGTAGCATATTTCTATTTACGCAAGACCTTGATTCCGAAACAAGCATATTCGTAAATTAGAACTAATATGAATATAATAGAGAATTGGGTATGTAAATAGGGCTGATGTATGAAATTGTAGTTTTGTATCTCCCGGTAATTAACGAGCATATGCTTACAGGTTAAAAATAAAATGAGCACGCATTGATGACAACGGCGGGAGCACCTAACATATTGTTTGTACTCACCTTGTCCTTCTTTTTGTTCTTCTTATTGGACGATTTTCTATCGTCCAGGACTAGAGGTAGCTTATCGAACTGCGGCTGTTCTGCTGAGCGGAACCCGAATACGAAAACGAGCGCAGCGCATACTAAAACAACAGCCACAGCCGCAGCAGTGAACATAAACTGCGTGTTAGATACTTGACTCAAAATTTCCATCTTAAGCCTCTAAATCAAAAACCGCCCAAAATTTATAGTTCACATATAAAGTTGTCGATAAGGTATGATAAAGTTGAACAAATTAATTCCAAAGTGATAAAAGCAGACACGGAGACATGATGACGCGGCTGTGACGTGCCAAAAAATTGCGAATAATACACCACAGGGTTACCAGTAACACTAGTAATTTTATTAGTAATTGAATTTATGAAATTAGCATGAATTAAATAGGTTAATACGTACCACACGTACACAATTTATGCAAACGCTAACAACTACAAATTGCAACTTTCAACGAAACAAAATAAGTCTATTGTTGTAGCTATTTTTAAGTTTTTGTCGGCGACGGTAGTGTCCATTAATGTATTACCTAAACAGGATCGCGTACTATGTTTAAATACAACGAAAATTACACTTTGTATCATTGATACAAATATGCCTTTTTAACAATAAAAGCGGAACCATGGTGTGCAAGCATTTAAGCTTGAGTCTTGAGTTACTGGTTTAAAAACCAGCAACTCAACAACTAAACGAACATGGTGAGGTAGCATCTAGCGGGAGTGTCTCCTTGTCTAATAATTTACTCACGTCCAAGAAGATACAGATTAACTCCTTCACGACTCCTATCTGTCTGTTCGTTTTTATTGTCGTACTTAGGACTATTAATCCCGAAAAAGAAAGATTTGATAGTGGAATCAAAATCTGATGAATCGCTTCACAAACAACCACCTGCCCGTATACCGTGGTATACATTAACTGATGTTTATATACAACAGTGTAATTAATGTATCGTAAAAATAACGGTATACACTAATCAATAAAATCTGAGACAAACAATTTATCTTATTAATAATTATGTAGCACTGTAGAAAAGAACAACAGCTTAAAATCATTATCTGTGAACTCCAGAAGCGTGAAGCCTGTGAAGGTGAGAAGTCAGTACTAATCTGTGGTCGACTACAAGCACAGTACACCGTAGACAGAGGAAACTTTTCCTCTGTCTACGCAGTACACACTATGCCACAGATTACAGCACTATGCCAAGCATGATGCCAAGAAAGGCCTCTCTGAAGCAATGCCAAAAAAAAATTAAAAAATACACTTTTGTTACCACAAAGGCCACTGAAACTACGCCAAAACAAAAATTACACAAACTACTGTCAGACGTCAGTTGTCAATTTGTCATTGTCATTAGCTAGCAGTAGGCAGTAGCACACTAGCGTTTTAAAATTAAAAAACACTCACTAATCCAATCATAACCTAAAAGACCTTTAATATTCTATGATTGTTGGTGGACCTGGACATAATTTGATCAAAATAAACAGTTTATAAATAAAAATATGGTTAACAACTACAAAAAGAAGAGTAAGAATAAAAAGAAAAGGTTGGAAAGAGCTAAAAACACGCCTAACCTCAAGAAGCACTCTGAAGATGAACAGGAACAACTAGATCATGAAGATGAATCAAATATTCATGGGGAACCTACGGTACACTCCCAAAAAAGACAACACGATGATGATAACTCGGATGTGGAAGATAAACCTCGAAAAAAGAAAAAGAAGAAACAACTAGCTGCAACAGAAGCATCAGATAAGAAAGGAAAGAAATCAATTCGACAAATGAAAAGGGAAAAGTTCGCGGAACGCCAGGCTGAATCACAAGCTGCTGCTAAGGACCAGCTGAAGAGTCAATGTCTCAATTATCTATCACAGTGGAAACATAACCGACAAAACTGGAAATTCATGAAAGCTAAGCAAGTTTGGCTTTACAAGAACAAATTTTCATCGTTTTTACTACCAGATTCGTCATGGCCTTTACTCTTAGAATATTTTGAATCTGCACAAGGTAACATACGTAACATGTTATTAAATGATGCAAACAAAGTTATAAAACAAATGGATGAATGGACAGAGTCACAGACTGGCCAAACAGAGGATAAGGATGAAGAGGAAAATAATGAAGAAAGTCAAGCAGACTCAAAATCCCAGAAACCTGATGAAACTGTATATAAAAGAGCTAGGGATTTAATACAATGTTTGGCAGAATAAACAATTGTTTTTTTTTTGCTATAAGCTTTAATTATATAATGACTACATAACAACAATAATTTAGTAAGCACATAAGATCATATCTTAGGCGTTAATTTTATGATGAGTTTCATCAGATGTAAACTGTTCAATCCATTTGCGCAACTTGTCTGTATCTTGCAATCCAACAAGGCGATGAAGAACCTTTCCATTTTTTATGGCCACCAAGACAGGTACAGAGCTCACTTCATAATCTAAAGCCAAGTCTGTCTGTTCATCAATATCAACTTTAGCAAGCACCACCTTTCCTTTGTTTTCAGATACTATTGACTCCAATCTAGGTGTCAGAAGCCGACAGGGATTGCACCATCTGTAAATGAGTAATATTATTTTAAGGAGTAATTTAAATAAAATAATAATTAAATGCTATTTGTATGTAAGTGCATCACTTTGAGAACATGTTTCGTTTTTTTTTTTACATATTCACATTCCGATTATGGTTTTAGGAAGAAAAATTTGGGGTAACCCCGAAAATAAGGGAAAAACGTTTTATCTTATATGTAGCTAAAAAGTAAATCTGTGCAAAAATAACCTGAGGATCAAATGAATATATTATCCTAACCCACCCACCACTAGCACTATTGATAAAATTACTACAGGTACTTACGTAGCAAAGAAATCGACAACGACTGGTACTTTGCTGTTGATGACTTTATCTTTGAAGTCATCCGTACTTTGAATTTTGACTATATCGGCCTTTGCACATGTTACAGAAAAATGCTTAAGTGTTTGAGACGATTTCATAACGTTCGCATTGCGGACGAATAGATTCACAACATTTTTAGCAAACATTTTCGCGTATTACGTCTAAATCTGGAAACAGAAGAACAAGCGATTTTTTTTTCGATTTACTACTTTCAGTTTCAGGAGGCTAAATGTCAATAAAATTGTCAAATTAGAATAGTGATAGTGATGTGCTGCAGAAGCTCGATAACTATTTTATTTTATAGTATAAAATGCTTTCAAGCAGTGATGAGTCTAAGAGAATGGCGGGCTGTCTGTATGTCTATTGTCTAAGGCACACCGACTGACCGACAGATGGTGTTGGCATATAAAGTATTCAAAACTATACAAAATAATAAAAAAACTTACTTCTGCAAATATTTTTTAAATATTTTGTTTTCGATATTTCGATGTTTTTCAGATAATATCGTATCGGTTCGGTGTTGGTTGTCTGTCGATAAAAATACTGATATTTTTAGGTCGAATCGAACATTCTTTGATTCGATATCGATATTTGATCGATGTATCGTTATATCCCTAGTCGTGGTGATCAGTAGAGATGTTGATAATAGATTAATTTCATAATCGATTGTGATTCAAAAGCGTTAATCCATTGTCAATCGATTATCGATTTAGTTTTGTAACTACATTCATTATAAAACAGATTTTTTATTATTCACAATGTTGAACAGTCAGTTAGAGTAATATTAGTGAGACAACAATGACAAATAAAAAACAAAAACAAACCTATATATTTCTTCATAACAACTTAAATATGTTTTTAATTATTATAAACTTGCCGCTAGAGTTTATAATTCTGTGATACTAGCTGTAGAGAGGCACAACTTCTAGCTGTGCCTCTTGATGGCCTCTTGCGGGACACAAGGGTGTCTCAGACACCACAGCATATCACACTGGTTGCAAAACTTTGCATTAAATAATAACACTATTAACCAATAATATTGAGAGTCTTGCCTACTATTAATTTTTTTATTTTATGATCCTAGTATAATCTGCTGTGGTTAGTATCGACCCTATTGTGTTGATAAAAAATACATTTCTGATCTTAGTCATTTTGACAATTATTTATTATAATATATAATCAATTACGTAATCGATTTCATATATCCATCATCGATTATGGTCGATTATTAAAATAACGATTATCAAAATCAACATCACTAGTGACCAGATCCATAGACTAATATATAATACCAGATCAGCGCAGCGACAGCGTTTTCAAGACAGTTTTTGTTATATTCAACTGTGTTTTTCAGTGATAATAGGAAGTAAAGTCACCGAAATGTATTCTAGTGATGATTATAATGAGGTATCTGTTGACCTAAATCAATATTTAATGAATTTATATCCTAACCTCTATACACCTAAAAACGTAAGCAATCGGAAACTATCATACATCATTTTACTATTTCCCATGTTATTTATGTGTTTATAGGGTGGATATGAATCTTATGGTGACTATGAACCACACACAGGAGATCCCCAGTATGACCTGGAGTACGATCGATCTTCTTTCTATAAAATGCCCGACATGGTAAGTCCTTATGTTTTCATGATACATGCACGTCAATCTGTAGTTGCTTATTAAAAATGTACTTATTAAACTATCTATCATTAGATTTTTGATCAGTAGAGCTTACACAAACCACTGTTGTAATGTACTGTAGTGTCCCCCCATAAACCAATATAATGACCTAATGGTTATGCTATGTACATAACACCATATACATACATAAAATTAATAAATACTGACGAAGTCTGTGGTCTAGTGGTTAGAGTGTTGAACTGCTCATCAAGTAGTTGGGGTGCATTTCCCACAGGACATGCATTTTTATGTTTGGCTTGGTGTTTCTTATGTATTACAAGTATATATGTATTTACAAAAAAAAATAATTTAGGTATAACAACTATACCAAACAAGAAAATATTGTTTAGCCTGTGTTTATTGTTTTGAAGTTTAATTATTAAATAAAGACTGACCCTCCAGACGGTCTTAACAATAATTTTATTGCTTGTCTATTGTGTATGGTATGCTAATCATTGTTCCTAGACATAAAATAACTTTTTTGATCAACAAAATCACACAACTTGTGCCAAATATGCCTTGAATTCAAAACATTTTGTCTGTAGGTCAAGAAATTCCTTGTCTACTTCCGTAACATGATAAATGAGGGAGTAACATATGAGATCCTGAACCTCTATGAGAACACTTTCCCGAAACTTACTGAACAGTATTTTGAAAATACTCCATGGCCTGATGAGAATGAGGTATCACCTGTTGTGGACAGTGATCATGTAAGTATTTGTTTGGTATTCTTTTATAAATCAGTACATTTACTCTTCGGGTAAGAGCAATAAGTATCCAATAGCATCCCAACAACACTGTTTTAAATTGTTTACTAACTTAAATTATATTATTATTTTGTCATCAAGTCATCAGATCATGCAAAACTTTGTTGTTTAGGAACAGATTTTGAACATTCCTTTTTACCTGATACAAGCATCCAAGACGATAAATTGGATTGCTGTTCCATTCCATTTTTGACAGATATATCAAATGCTTTCGAGTTGGTTCTTTCTTCAAAACGGATCATTATGATGTAACCTACTCCTCCACCCCCTGGGTTTTGAGTCATGCAACTTCACCTATTTCTTTTCTGTTATCTTAAGAATAAGGATTTTTCTGACTCAAGAGAATTTAATATAGGCCTGATACTACTGAACCTAGAAACATGAAAATTGTTAGATTGCTTTGTTATACTAAGGAAGACATTCCCGAAACTGAACCGGAACTAAAAAACTAAGTGAGTCTAATTAAAAGGTCGAAGTGTGTAGGTATTTTCTGGGATACTAGTTTTATAGTACCTACCTTCTCTATCTTTGAATAAAGTAAAAATGTTGTTTTAACTCTGTAGCATTGTTGTTGTTTAAATGTGGCACTGGGTAGTAGATTGATAGGTTATTCCAATTATCAATAGTCTAGTGCTATGGCGATTGGACTGCCAAGTCAAAGGTATCTGGTTCAAATGCAAGGCATCTTCTGACTTTTTGAAAGCATAAATGCATATTAATAAAATTTATTTAATAAGTATTTGAAGATGAAGGAAAACATTGTGAGATTTTCTTGATGGTGTGTAAAGTCTGTCAACCTGTATTATGCTAGAGTGGTGGAGTATCCCTCTCATTCTGAGAGGAGACCTGTGCTCAGCAGTGGGACAGGAAAGCAATTCATAATAATATGGCAAATACTTGAGGAAATACAAACTGTAAAATGTGTTACAGTCACTGCAACTGTTTAATGTTACTATAATTCTATAACTATATTTTAAATAGATGTACAAAATAATTGCTCACAAGAAAGCATCTCCAAAAGTAGGATAGATAATTAATCATTGAGGTTTATAAGAGTTTTAATCATATCAAAAATATAACCTTGTGCCCTGTGACAAACTTTATTTGTATGTTTCAGGTTTTCATGATCCTTTATAAAGAGCTATACTACCGTGATATCTACGCGCGTGTGCCAGGTGGACCTAAACCTGAGCAAAGGTTCCACTCATTCTACAACTACTGTGACCTTTTCAACTATATCCTGTCTGCAGAGACGCCGGTGCCCCTGGAGTTGCCTGACCAGTGGTTGTGGGAACTTATTGATGAGTTTGTCTATCAATTCCAGTCTTTTGCACAGTACAGGTACACCTACCTACTTTGAAATATTATTACTAACCCTTATAGTATAGTGACAATAATAAATCTAATATATAAAATTCTCGTGTCACAGTTTTCGTTGCCATACTCCTCCGAAACGGCTTGACCGATTCTCATGAAATTTTGTGAGCATATCGGGAAGGTCTGAGAATAGGCCAACATCTATTTTTCATACCCCTAAATTTTTTTTTTATGGCAAAACAACGTTTGCGGGGTCAGCTAGTAAATCATAATAGTAATTAGTACATCAATGATTCATGGGTATTTCCTAATTATTCAGGTCACGCACGTCTAAACTGAGTCCAGCTGAGATTGATGCTCTCAATACTGAAAATAAGGCTTGGAATGTACTTTGCATTTTGAATGTATTGCATTCCCTTGTGGACAAATCTAATATCAAGCGACAACTTGAGGTAAGCCACATATTGCAATGTCCTAAAAAACTGTATATTGCAGTCTATTGAGAATTTGTAGTACTTACCAGTGACTTCAATACAGCAATAATACTTCTAAAAACAGATATTATGCACTCTTTCAGTTTCATATTTATACATATAAATGTGTTATTTTAGGTGTATGCTGCTGGCGGCGACCCTGACTCAGTTGCGGGAGATTTCGGCCGTCACTCCCTCTACAAAATGTTGGGTTACTTCTCTCTTGTAGGCCTCCTGCGCCTTCACTCATTGCTTGGAGATTATTACCAGGCCATCAAGGTGAAAATGTCTTTTTATTAACTTTGACTGTAAAATTTATAAGCTAAATATATTAGCTAAATTAATATTAAGTACATAAAAATTAACCACAACTTGGTAGTTTTATTACTATTTCAATTGTTATAGGTCCTGGAGAACATTGAGCTCCACAAGAAGTCTCAATACTCGCACGTACCTGCGTGTCAGATCTCCACTTCTTACTACGTGGGTTTCGCATACATGATGATGCGTCGCTACGCCGACGCCATTCGCACGCTTTCTTCAGCTCTGCTCTACATGCAGCGTACGAAGCAGCTGTTCTCATCTCGTTCATACCAGAATGATCAGATCAATAAGCAGACTGAGCAGATGTACCATTTGCTGGCCATCTGCTTGGTCCTCCACCCACAATGTGTGGATGAATCTATCCAGCAGGTATGTAAGCATATCTTCAGAGATTTTATTGAGACTGAGTTTTCATATGCCTAACCTGGCATAAGATATATTTGGCATGTTATAATAAATCAGCCAAATATTGAATTGTAAGTATATCTTTAAATTGCAGGTTCTCCGTGAGAAGAACTATCATGAGAAAATGTTCAAGATGCAATATGGTGACTTGGGAGAATTTGAAAGCTGCTTCACTTTTGCTTGCCCTAAATTCCTGTCGCCTTGCCCGCCGCCTATCGAACCAGGCTCCAACTACGGACGTGACGCCGTCAAACACCAAACTCAGGTGTTCATGGATGAGGTCAGTTATGTTACTAAACCTTGTAAAATTATATAGAAGCTGGATTTTCATTTCAGACAGTCAACCATATTCTTTAGATATTAAGTAATTGAGGCAAGGATGGGAATCAAATCTGTAATAATAACACTTTCTTGTTCTAGTGATAGCCACAGTTAATTGAACATTGCTTACAGGTTCGCCAGCAAAAAATGCTGCCAACAATCCGTTCGTACTTGAAACTGTACACGACCCTGCCGCTAGCTAAGTTGGCTGCCTTCATGTCGGCTGCTCGGGGCGGCGACAGGGACGCGGCACGGGAGCACGCCGCTCTCGCGATCCATTTGCTGTGTTTCAAGCATAAGATGAAGAATGTTGTTTGGTCTAAGGGACCTAGTGGTCTCGATGGAAAGTTCCAGAGTGGTTCTGAGGTGAGAATAGTTAAGGGTGTACATACAATAAAATGTTTAAGCAAATTTACCCCAGTTTGCTTTAGGAAAGTTACATTCTGATTTTTTTGCTTTCAGCTTGACTTCTACATAGATAATGACATGATTCATATTGCTGATACGAAGGTGGCCCATCGCTTTGGTGATTTCTTCATTCGTAAACTTCTCAAGTTTGAAGAACTCAACCGCAAACTTCACCATATTAAAATCTAAATTGTCTCAAATTTGTAATGATTACATATACAGATAAATAAAAGTTACAAACATTTTCATTATGTCTTTATTCAACAATCCTTGGAGTATATGGTGCATATTTTTTACTCCTTTTATAAAACTTCTTTGGTTCTTTAATTTGAACTTGATCTCGCTGCACTGTATCAGGGTAATTTTCTCTAAACTGTTGCCATGGATGGTCTGGTTTCATTACTTCTTCAATGTTTATGTCCTTCAACCAGGTAGTGTAGTATTTAGAGAATATTTCGTACGTCTTCTTGAACACTTTTGAACCGTCATCCTAAAACAAATTATAAGTTTATTATTTTAACTTATAAATTATGGTATTTATACATACATTATGGTATTTAATAAAAGAAAACCCAACCTTTTTTGTAATATTAACACATTTGTCATCAAAATCTTCCAGATGTTTCAGGAAAATATGGTTAACTTTTATATTTTCTTTTTTTACTACATTCATAATTAATAAAACATAACCAAAATTGCTACTTGCTGTTCCTTGTCTCAATAACGTTCCAAGAATTTCTATGTTTACTCTGCAAATAAAATAGTAATAATATGTAGTTCTGTAAAAGAATAACTTTTAAATCATTACAGTATCTTGTACTCAACCTGGTTTAACTAGATCTAGTAGACCACACCAGTGAGTATAATAGACCCATTGGAAATAAAAGAAAATTTGTTCTCTGTTATCTAAAACAGAGATCTAAGGTTAATAATCAAACTTACACTACCATATAAACATTTGAATACAAATTTGGCATAAGGAAGCATATTATTTTACTGCTAGGGCTAAACCACCTTATGGTTTGTCCAGAAACAGTTAAATAATTTAAGATGATGGTCAAGAAAAATGCTTACTTAATTTTTTTTTCCTCCATTTCACTGAGAAGTGCCTCTGCATTTTCTTTGGTTTTACATGCCATAGCTAGCACACCATATGTCATTATATTAGGTTTAATTTTCAACTTCTTAGAATGGTAAAACCTTTTCTTTCGAAATTCAGTCTCATGTTTAATTATATCTTTCACTTCCTGTAACAAGTTAAAATAAAGTATGAATGAGTTTAACATTGTGTAGTCAAGTGAGCCTGTCTGTTTTTAACTTATTCACAAATTAACTACTTAATCAATATTGATGAAACTTGGCACATAGATAGACTGGAGTCAAGATAAGCCAAAGTATTTGTTAAGATTAGTGAGAAGCAACTAAATAAGGACTAGTGCCTATGAATTAAAAATGCATCTTGTAACTTACAAATGCAGCATCATAATCAGATCTCAAGCACCTCTTCTTTATTAGCATATTATAAAAATCAATGTCGGCTTTGATTTCTAATGTTTTCATTGTGTGAAGTAATTTGTCCTCAGCTTCTTTTGTGTTATCCAACAATGGTAGCATTTGAGTGACAGTTTTAATATCTGGTTTTATAGAATATGCCTGCATTTCCTTGATGAAGTCTTCTTGGCCACCTACTATGGCAAACTTATCTTGTAATGTGTGAACTTCTTGTAAAGCTGTTACTTGCTCCATATTCAACACTTTTGATAATAAGTTTGGTACAGTCCTATCATTTACAGCCACTTTATCCAACTTGTTCACTAATTCTACTTTTATATTTATATCCTTGTTATCAATAACACTTAAATCACTAGAAGATAATACTACGGCACATTTATTTTCATTATCTGTTTCAGCTATGCATTCTGAAGATCCAATCAGTACTTGTTCTTCTGGTTCAATTTTCAAACTGTTACTAGATTTAAATTTCAATTGGTCCTTTTGTTTACTTTGTAATACAATTTGGGCTTGTATAGTACCAATTAGTTCTTCAATGTCTTGCTTACTACCTAAATTACAATCCTTAACACATTTCAGCATTAAATTGAAAGTATAAATGTTGGGCTTCTCCCTCATTTTCAACATTTTCCTCCAAACTATAAGAGCATGATGTAACCCATTTTGTTTATCAGATATACAAGCATGAAGTAGATGGTTAAAAGTATGAATTTTTATTTTCATCTTTGCAGACATTTCATCAACAATTTTAAAAGCTGTAGGTAAGTCACCACATCTTCCAAACGCTTTGATCATTGCATTATAATTTGTCAAGTTAGGCTCAAACCCTTTCTCAATCATTAATTCCTTCAAATGATGAGCACGTTTTAATCCATCTTCTGGCCATGGGCTATTTGCACAAGCATGAAACAGACAAGTATATGTGTCCCCAGTAGGACTCAAAGCACGCCTTTTCATGTCGTTAAATAATCTAAAAGCTTTTTTCGTATACCCAACATCAGCACAAGCACCAATCAATATGTTATAAATGTAATTTTCTGGTTTCACCCTGTCTTCTTTTATCATTCTTACTTCTAATACGTCAATTGCTTCTTTTACTCTCTTATGACTTAGATATTGTTTTATAATATCGGCATATTGTTTAGTAGTCAGCTTTCGTGAACGTAATGGGTTATTTTCTAAAAACTGATGCTCTTGTTTATCTCCTTCATCAAAAAGCTCATCTGATTGTGTGTAAACAGTTCTAGATAGAGTTCCAAAGGTATCTGGATCTTCTAAATAAACCAAATTATCTTCTGTTTTGTATTCCTTTGGCTTAATATTTTTTATGTCTTCTGGGAGAGCAACAGAAGTTGTAATGAAGTTGTTACGTATTACACTTGCGTTTCTAAGTATTCGCAACAATTTTGTACATCGAAGTGCCATTTTTAAGTTCACTTTTATGAAAGTATGCTCATCATAATAGTAATTTCATAGTTGGACTCAATGGACTTCCATAACCTAAGTCCTCATAACCTCAAAGAGTGCTCAACTGCTCCTCAGACTCCTCACTCACTGCTCAGGCTCACTCAATTCTCAAATTTTCAATCAATCAATCAAATCTCAAAGGATCAAACAAATAGTGATGCGCCGATCCAATCCGATCTATTCGAAAATCGGATGGCATGCTTCGATCCATCCGATTTTCGGAGCGAATCGCGGGCTTCGATACAATCGATTTTCGGAGCGGATCGATTCAACACTTTAAAGTGTCGGTCGGATCACGGTCCAAACATTGTGGTTTGTATACAATGTAAGTATGGCCCCTGAGGTCAATCAGAGTACGATCTGGAACTTTAGATTGTTTATGTTACAAATATAAACTAAATGTCGGTACTTTACATCTTCATTATTATTGGCGTTTGATAATAGATGACGGTGAGTAAAAAGATGACACGATAACCTTCAATTATTGTTAGTTAATTTTAATGTAAAATTAGTTTTCTTCTGTAATTTATGTTGCCTTGTTTATGCTTGTGTGTTTTTGTTTGAAATAAATGTCATATATTAAATAGTTAAATGTTGTATTTTCATGCGATTTTTTGGATCGATCTTTTGAAAATTGGATCAAATGCATGCGATTCGATCCGCGAATCAAATCTTAAGGTTGCAATCCATTTATCCATTATGATCCTCAAAATCGGATCGAGCTTAATAAAAGCGCATCCCTACAAACAAAACATCAATGATTTTTTTACTATTTAAATAAATAGTAAAAAATATAGAGAGGAATAATATAGGGCCGTAAAATTACGGCTCTGGAGACATGTCCTATATGACAATATCTATGTTACCAATTTACTATTGCCTACTTTAAAAAATACGAGTCGTCAGTCGCTAAATTGCTGGGCTCCACTAACCTAAATAGAGGTCTACTTTAACTAATTGATAGGTCAGTGCTGGACTCACAAATGCAAAATCAGAAGTTCAGAAATCGCTAGAAAGCACAGAGTATAGTATGGACTCCGGATAAATCGGTTTGGGAGTAGCAACTGGCAGTCGACAAGAGGCCAGTGGTGGTTTAATGGGGGAGGGTTTTCTTGTACAAATCCATATAAATATTATATCACATAACTAATTTAATTTGTAAACAACTATGGAGGGTAGAGGTATGGAAGACTATCGGGGAAAAGTTGAAAAACTGTGCAGCTGTAAACAAGTAACGGTTCAAAAACCTTCCAAAATGGCGCTAGCGTAGCAACAATGTATGGTATGAATGTAGCAGTTCGTAGTGATGTTCCAATACCACCAAAGTATCGATACCTACTCAAATCAATAGTACTCACATTGCCTCGCGATACTACTCTTAACATCTCATAATGCATACCCTAAAACTTACTTGTATATTTATTTATACTCTAATAACTTTTAGCGTGGTTGACACTGATGCAATCGCATCATTATGTAAATCGCATCAGTGTAAATGCGTTAAATTTAACCACCGTATGACACTGACACTGCAAGCCAACCATTCATTCTTTCTTCATTCACTTTCTTCAATCACTTTCATATTTGAATCCTAATTTGAAAACCAGGGACTTGAAAACGAAATTTATTTCGTTCCGTTCCACGAAATGTTATCTCATAACGTTCCAAAATTTATAACGTTACTGGAACTTTATGCAATGCAAAACTTTATGCAAAACGTTATAAAATTATAACGCTATAGAATAATATTTTGGCAGAACAATATTTTCCATAACGTTACTGACTTAGTAACGATACTAGATATATCGTTCTGTTACGTAACAGTTCCAACTGCGTTATAGTATAACGTTATTCTTTCACCCCTGCTGCAGGGTTGCCAGATTTACGATTTTAATCGTAATCATACGATTTTTTCGCTAAAGTTCACTTTCGCGGTCAACGCCGGCCTTATACCTGCAAACGCGATGCCCTTAAAACCTTCACGGTTGACCAGTTTTCACCTTTATCTCTATAAGAATAGAGTCGAAAATTAATCAACGGCCAACGATCTTCCAAACAAATTACGAGTTCGATCAAAAGTAAACTAGAAAAGATCGGACAAGATGTAAATACGAAGAAATTATGCTAGGTTGCCATTCTACACGCGGGAGTCGGGTATCGCGGCGAGGTGTGACCTTGCTGGCCTAGCGATAAAGCTGGCAACGTTGTATAACAAAATAAGTAATGTTACGTTTTGAGTTATAGTTATAAAGTTATTATATAACGTTCCGTTACTAGTTCAAATCAAATCAAATCAAATCATTTATTTGCTTACTAAGTGTACATACAGGTCTTATTACTCAATAGTGGTGCTTAGAACTTAGCGGCCTTTTGCAGGCGTTGCAAATTTGAGAGATAACATGTTATTTCAATTATGGTATAGCTAAATTTATAGACACAAATTAGTTAATAATGTACTGGTAAAAATAGTGTTAGTTAAAATATCTATTCTGTCGCCATATTAATTTATATTTATTATTAGATAATTTTATTTATTAAAATTGTTTTGTTATTGTTTTTTTGTGTTTAAGTATTCTTCAATGGAATAGTAACATTTTTTAATAAGAAAACATTTTAGTTTTTTGTTGAATATATGGAATTTAGTTTCTTTTTTAATTTCTTGTGGTAATTTGTTATATATTCTTATTGCCATGTATTGTGGACTTTCATTTAATATTTTTAATCTTGATGGTGGTAGATAGAGTCGATTTTTGTGACGGGTGTTGATGTTGTGAGTTTCCTGTACTTGGGTGAACGTATGAATATGTTTATGTACAAATATGCATATGTCTTGTAAATAAATAGACGGAAGTGTTAGTAGTTTGTACTCTAGAAAGTAGGGCTTACAACTTTGTCTGTTGTTTATATGAGCTAATATTCTTATACATTTCTTTTGGATGACAAATAATTTTTGAATGTTAACACTGTTTCCCCATAACATTATTCCATATCTTAGCCAGGAGTAGGCATATGCGTAGTAAGCTGATATTGCCGTTTTTGTGTTTGTACTGTGCTTTAATTGAAACAAGGCATAAGTGAACTGTGAAAGTTTAGTTTTTAATTCTTCTATATGAGATTTCCAACTTATATGCGTGTCTATGTTTATGCCTAGCAGTTTGAATGTCTCTACTGTTTCTATTTGTGTATTTTGTAAATTAATGTTTGTTTGGATTGGGGTAGTTTTATAAGATCTGAATTGCATTATTTTCGTTTTATTATAGTTTATTTCCAGATTATGGTCTTGAAGCCAATTCGTAACAGTTTGTAATGTGTTTTGTATTTGTTGATCTGAGTTTTCTTTGTTTTCGCACTTTATTAATAATGATATATCGTCTGCAAATAGTACGGGTAGTACATTTTCTTTATCAAAAGATTTCGGAAGGTCATTGATGTATAATAGGAATAAAACGCATCCTAACACGCTCCCCTGGGGAATGGAGCAGGTTAAGGTTCTGGTTTGGGATCTTATTATTTCTATGTTGTTGTTTTTTGTATTATGGTGTTCAATTTGGACTATTTGCTTTCTGTTATTTAAATAAGATTGGAACCATTTGTATGCGGGTCCGCGTATTCCCGATCCATACAGCTTTGTTAGAAGGATGTCATAAGCAACTTTATCATAGGCTTTTGTCATGTCTAACAAGATTCCTATCGTCGATTTTTTGTCGTTTATATGTTGAAGGGCCATTTGTACATATTTATATACTGCAGTTGTAGTGGATTTTGTTTTTCTGAAGCCATTTTGTGCGTCGTCTAATATATTATATTTTTCTAGAAAATTGTATAGTCGGTTGCACATTGCTTTCTCAAATATTTTGGAGAATGTTGGTAGAAGAGCGACGGGCCTATAATTACTGGGAGTATTAATATCACCTTTCTTATGGATAGGTTTGATTAGGGATATTTTAAGCAAATCAGGAAATTGAGCCTCTTGAAAACTTTGGTTTATTAAAAATGTTAGTGGTCTGGAAAGTTCCTCGGCACATTCTTTTAGTAGGATGGGTGGGATGTCATCAATACCACAGCTATGTTTATTTTTTGACAATTTCATTATTTTTATGATCTCCTTTTGGTCAACAGGGCGTAGGTACATAGTGCATGTAGAGGGGTTTAAAACTGGTCGTCCTTTTTTATTTATGTAATTTTTTGTGTATTCGTTTTGTGAAGTTTCACCTACAGTTGCAAAGAAATCATTAAATATATTTGTAATGGTATTTGGGCATTTAATTATATCATTTTGAATTTTTAATGTTATATTTTTATATTCTTTTAATTTGGTTTTGCCTGTTTTTGAGTTTATTATTTTCCACATAGTTTTCGTTTTGTTATCGGATTTATTCATTTGTCGTATATAATCAAGTTTTTTTGCTATTTTTACACTGCGTTTTAAGTTTAGGTCAAATTTATTGTAGTATTTTTTTATAATTTCGTTGTTGTTAGTTTCGTTTAGTATTATTTTGAGTGATCTTTTATGTCTACATGAGTTCTTCAGGCCAGTTGTTAGCCATCCTTTATTTGTTGTATTTTTTATTTTTATTTTTTGTACAGGTATGTATTCGTTTAATATTTTTCCTATTTCTGAGATAAATGTATTGTAATTATTATTTACATTTTTATTTGGGCCTATTAACGTTTCCCAATCTATCTCTTTTAATGAATTTTTAAAATTTAATATTTTATTTTTTGTAAATATTCGTTTTTGTCGATGCCATAACTTACCATTATCCAATAATGTATTATTTAAAGTGTTTAATTTTACATTTATTGACTTATGGTCAGAAATTCCGTGGTCTTGTACATAAGCTTTATTTATTAGTTGTTTGAAGTTTGTAAATAGAAGATCAATACAAGTAGAAGTAGTTTTTGTTTCACGGGTTGGTTTTTGTATTAGTTGGTTCAAGTTGTGAGATTTCATAAAATTTAGAAATTCTTGGCATCGAGAATTTTTTAAAAGGGTATTTATGTTAAAATCCCCTCCTATAATTATATGCTTGTTTTTTGTTTTTAATTTGTTTAAGATTTTTTCCATTTGTTCGTAAAATATATTAATATGGCGATCTGCTCTATATAACCCTATAACAATACAATTTAAATCAGGTATTTCTATTGCACTATATTCAATTATAAATTCTTTAGAATAGCTAACAATGTCCTTTCTTTCTATATATTTTAAATTATCCTTAACAAGTAAGCAAACTCCTCCTCCTTCATGTGTTTCACGACAGAAAATAGGTGCTATTTTGTATCCAGGTAATTGGATTGAGTTACAATAATAGGAGTTTTTCCATAGTTCAGATAGTGACAATATAGTAATATTACAATCTAATAGCAATTGTTCGAGTAGGGTAATTTTATTCCCTATACTTTGGATATTTTGAAAAGTTATTGTAAAATCAGTATCGAAATGTTTTATTTCTGTCTTCGTTTGGATTTATCTTTGTTTCTATCGATGTAATTTTTTGAGTGGACACGTTGCTTGCTGGTTCAATTGTAAAATCATATTTTGTGGTTTCGTTGGCGTATGTGGTGTAGCTACAGTTTGGGTTTTGGGGTTCTTTGTCTGTGGGCTCAATGTAATTTAACTCACTTTCCTTTCCATTAATATATAGTTTATTATTTTTTATAATGGCATGTTGGCCGTTATTCCTTGCTAGGTGTAGCTTATTTTTGAGTTCATTTCGGTGTTGCAGTGTTTTTTTGTCCATAAACATTCCAACCGCTAGTCCTGTATTTTTGAACGCCTTCCCGTTTTCTAGTATGTATTTTGTCATCCTTGTACTAATTAACTCTATAGCTAAAGGTCTTCTTTCTCCCCCTCTTTTTCCAATGCGCTTTATTTCTTCTATGTATGGATTTATATTTAAATTCATTATCTCATAGAAGGCTCTGGAGACACGATCATAGAGGTCATTTTCAGTTTCCCTGTTTTCTTCGTGTAGTCCAAAAATCACTATTTTATTTCGATTTTGTAATATGTGTAGCTGTTGTTCAATATTTTCTATTTTTTCGTTTAAACTGTTTATTTTTTCTTTAAATGTTGTTTGCTCTTCAAATAATCTGCTTGTTCTTTGTGTTAGTTCGTTTTGGAGTCTGTCAATAGCATTATTAAACTCAGTTTGGATGGTATTTTTAACGTCTTGTAAGATAGAATTCTTCATGCTTTCTAGTTTGGTATCAAGTAGTTTACTGAATTTGTCAAAATTTATGGAATCATTTCCATATACATAGTCCGGCGGGTTACTGTTTTTTTCATTAATTGATTGGTTGAGCATTGTTTCTCCTAGAATGTTATCAACTGAAAGGTCTATGTTTTGTTCCACCATAGATATATCGCTGTTAGGTTTTCTTCTCATAGTAATGTTCATATTATCCGATTCAGTGTATCTAGTTTCGGGTAGGCTTTGTCTTATCGGAGTATTAATGTTGTTGCCTTTTGGCATTTTACATACGCAGGCCTGGCATTTCCATATATTTTTGTTTTTAGCAGTCATAGTCTGAAATTGGTTTTTAGTAATGTTTGTACATTCTAGATCATATGTCTTCGAACATATGTAACATTTAAGACTCTCTTCTTTTGGGACATTTTGGTTGCATCCTGCGCATTTAGCCATCTCAAATAATACGCTAAACCGTAAGCTTTATCGTAATCAACTACAAGACAGGTAGTGTCCTCTAGCGGTGAGTGCTTCCGTACTAATATTGATTTTAGTGATTGGGGACACTAGTGCCCTCTATGATATATTTAATCTTTTATTGTCTCATCTGTCAATTACGAGCTTCCTACTCAATAATAGATGGCGTTTTTAATATTTAATGGTTGGTATTTGTTATGGCAACCCCAGTTAACAGCCTGGCGCCCTCTGGTGGCTTTTGGTGGATTGTTACGATACTAGTGCCCTCTATGATATATTTGATGCTTTACTGTAAATTACTAGCTTACTACTCGATAATAGATGGCGGTTTTATTATTTAATGGTTGGTATTAGACCTGTTTTGGCAATATTAATTAATAAATTGGTGCCCTCTGGTGGCGAATAGAGAATTGTTACTGCCCTCTAGTTAGTTTTTGGGGTCGCTAGTTGTTACTTATTCTTCTGTGTCCAAAGTCCATTTTCAAAATATTGTTTTATAACGGCGTTACAGAATTAGGTTTTTGGTTTAATCCACTAATATAATATATAAAACCGCACTTATATCAATTGTTTCTCGTTATCAGTTATAGTTTAATGTTGTATGGTACACTCCAATCAGGTTTTTTGTTTTTTTCATTGAAATATAGTCATTTATAGTCTCACTGTTATAATTTTATTTGTAGTTGTTGAACTTTGTCACAAACATTATCACTTGGTTTAGTTTCGTTCCGTTATGTCATAAAGTTATAACAAAATAAAGAATTTCGTTCCGATATCTCATAAAGTTATAGCAAAATAAAGAATTTCGTTACGTTCCTAGTGGAACGTTACAAATTACCGTTACGAGAATAGTACATAACGTTATTTTCTATAACGTTTCAAGTCCCTGTTGAAAACTTCTTATTCATTTAAGTCTTTTTTTTTCTTTCTATAAGGCAATTGATGCCGATGTCGACAATTCTGCCAATGTCAAATTCATATATGTCATTGTCAATTAAATTTAATCCAATGTTGTGTCAACAGTGTAAACTTGTGTCATCTGTCATATCTTTATAACCTAATCACGCATGTTGTGTTAGTGAATTATTTTGATGTTAATTGTAATTTCCATCGTAAACAGTGATCATGTCTAATGAAGTAGAAGACCAGATGGAGGCTAGTTCCTCTGAAAGTGAAGATGAAGTTATGGAAGATGGGGATGAGGGAAACGATGACGACCGCCCTCAAACTTATCTTCCAGGACAGCCGCTGAAGGAAGATGAGCAACTAGTATGTGATCAGTCCGCCTATGTGATGCTGCATCAAGCGCAGACTGGAGCCCCTTGTCTTAGCTTCGACATTGTTCCTGACAACCTCGGTAATGACAGGAATGAGTTCCCAATGACATCCTATTTAGTTGCCGGTACACAGGCTTCTAGCGCACATTTAAATAAGTAAGTTGCAAGTAGTTTGTTGGTTTATTGTTTTATTTGTATTCTTTGATAAGTAAGTTTACTTAACTCGTTAGGTTGATTAAGATAACCCACTCCTAAGGCGACTCTCTGACAAATTATCAAGTATATAATTTTAGTTAACACTGATTTAGTTTTTTTTATTTTTATTGAACAACAATATTTTAGCTTGGCCTTGCAGGTCTTACATTCATTTCTTAGCTTATTCTATCTAATTTTTGTTGTTAGTGTTTTAGTTATCAAGATGTCCAACTTGCATCAAACATCCAAAGCAGAGGATGAAGAAGAATCTGATGAAGATGAGGATGATGAAGATGTGGAGGAAGATGAGGAGAAGAAGCCACAAATGACATTTTGCTTCATCAAGCACCAAGGCTGTGTCAATAGAATAAGGGTAAGAAACAGATTTTTCTTGTCTATTAGAATCCCAGAATAGCTTGAAATATTTATTTCGTTGACTTTTGATTTCAGGCAACAAATTACAGAAATTCAGTTCTAGCAGCAAGTTGGTCTGAATTGGGCAGAGTAGACATTTGGAATATAACACAACAACTGCAAGCAGTTGATGATCCAACATTGCTAGAGCGCTACAATCTGGATGCAGTCAGTAATCCTACCAGGCCTGTGTATTCATTCAATGGACATCAGCAAGAAGGATTTGGAATTGATTGGTGCCCTACAGAGCTTGGTGTGAGTGACAAACAATTTAAAAAATATTGTTTATGAAATGTTTTGTGAACTAATCTCAAAGGCTGAACTTGCCTTACTGGTCATAGTGGTTGTCTTTACATGTGGATGTTCAGAGTTAGAGTTCTCTTGTGGACTCTGAGTATAGATCCTTATACTTAACAATGTAAACTGTAATACTGGGTATTGATTGCACTATAAATATTATTTTAAAATGAATAATTAAAATTAAGGTTTTTTTACTTTTCCATATAGGTCCTAGCAACAGGTGACTGCAGGAGAGATATTCACATTTGGACTCCTAACCAGGCCGGTACATGGGAAGTAGATCAACGCCCTTTGGTGGGACATACTAGTTCTGTTGAAGATATACAGTGGTCACCTAATGAAAGGTATAAAATATCACTTAATGTACTGCTAAGATATTTTTCTACATTGAAACAAAATTATTAGTAAAATCAACTTTAATACCAACACACATTAAAAACTTAACCTATGTGGGACAAGATGGTACAAAGTAGCTATTTTTATTTTAATGTAATAACATGTTCAATTTACAGGAAGGTCTTGGCTTCATGTTCTGTAGACAAATCAATAAGAATATGGGACACAAGAGCATCCCCACAGAAAGCTTGCATGTTGGCAGTTGAGAATGCCCATCAAAGTGACATAAATGTTATATCATGGAACAGTAAAGAGCCTTTTATTGCAAGTGGTAAGTTTATTTAGTTTTTAATGGCTCTATTGGTCTAATCAAGCCATCAAAAACTTTTGAGTAACGAGCTACTGTGCTAGGGTTTGCAGGTTTCACCTGCAGGGCTTGGGTCAAATATTTTTATGACCTATAGAGTTGTTCCTGGTGTATTTGTTTTTACCCTTTTGAATGCCATTGTCACATGTATGTGACGCATATGTCGTGACATTTGTACTCTGTTCGCCAAAGGCACAAATATGTGACAAAATCGAAATATGTGGTGAACTATAACACGAAATAAACAATTAAATAAATACTTTTGTAATACAATAAAACTTTAATGTCATGAGGACATTTTATTCGAGAATTGTGGATGAAAATAAAAATTTAGTTGATTATCAACGAAGTTTTGGAATGGAGCTTTGAAATTTTTATTTGTAGATATCTACTGTGGTATTTGTGACTTGTTGTGGAAAGACCCCGCGTGCCTTAATGCTCTGGCGTTTAAAAGGTTACAACTACCCCACAAATACAAGAGAAAATCCTAGTGCTCATGCAAATTCTTTTTAAAATACAGCAAAAAAAGTCAGGCTCACTGCTCCTGAGTGAATAATAATGAAATAACAACAAAACTACATCACAATAGACTTCAAATCTTAAGCCATATAACTTTGTAGTTAACTGAAATAAGGTCTGGCCTATTTTTAAAAATGATATTTCATTTTTGGTATTTTAGGAGGTGATGATGGATTCCTACATATTTGGGATTTAAGGCAATTAGCTAGCAAAACTCCAGTGGCCACTTTTAAGCACCACACAGCACCAATTACTTCGATAGAATGGCACTGGACAGAACCAAGTGTGCTGGCCTCTGCCGGCGAAGACCATCAAGTTGCACTGTGGGACTTAGCTGTCGAGCGAGATGATGATGATGATGATGTTGATGAAGAATTGAAGGTGTGTTAAATTTTTTAAAACTAATATAACGTATCACGCCTATATTTCCCATCCCAGTTTGTCAGTATGTATAGGTTTCATGTAATAGGGGTAGAGCCTATTGCCATTAACAGACATGAATCTGAATATAATAGAAAAACACAAATAAATACTTTGCTCAACCTGTGAATCGAATCCAGGACCTCTTTCTCAGCAGTCGCGCTTACGACCACTTGACCAATGAGGCAGATATTCGGACCATTGTGACTATTTTTTTAATACAGTTGTAATAATCTGAATTAGGTTTTTAGGGACAGAAAAATAGGAATTGTTGCCCAGAAAATTGGGAAACTGGGGAAAACTGAAAGTGCTTTTTGCTGTGATTTTAGTTTGATTTATTGAAATTTGGATAGGATGTCTGTTGGATCAGCTAGTATTATAATATAGTATGTTGCACCTGCATTTGTGTCTATATTTTTGTATGACTGTTCATAACTATTTACGTTCTTTTTCAGAACCTTCCACCCCAGCTACTTTTCATCCATCAAGGGCAAAGTGATATAAAAGAATTGCACTGGCACAAACAAATGCCAGGAGTCATTGTGACTACTGCACACACAGGATTCAATATATTTAAAACAATCAGTGTATGAAATAAAATGATAAAAGTACATATTATACAAACTTAATTTATTTTGTATTTTCCAATAACAGTTACATGATTTCGATTTTTGGTTTAGTAAACTCGAGTATCAAATTTATCCCTCGTATGGACCATGGCTAAGTTTACTAAATGGCGTATTGTAGGCCTGCCATGTGGACAATTCTAAAATTGAAATTGTACAAAATTAAACATTGAAT
This sequence comes from Acronicta alni, assembly GCA_964056405.1. NCBI lineage: Eukaryota > Metazoa > Arthropoda > Insecta > Lepidoptera > Noctuidae > Acronicta > Acronicta alni. Next base: position 9,679,577 of record OZ043925.1, on the reverse strand, counting down.
AAAAAATTACCAACATTAAAAGAAAAAATAGGTCATTGCATTACAAGTCTGAGGTAAGTACCTATTTTTATTTGTTTTGAATTTCAATATTTATTTATAAGAGCCCTTGGACATTAGTTAAGAAAAAGCAAAAATAGGTAAATTATTAAATTAATAATATATTCTTGGACAATTTTATACAGGACCATCTATTATAATCCCAAACTAAGCAGACCTTGTACTATGGGTACTAGATAATGGATATATAATACATGGATATATACTTTTTTGTTGTATAAGTACGTACAGAGGCCAGCACATCTAACTTCCCCAAATTTCTTTGATAGATTTTCAACTTTAATACAAAGAAATAAGGTTCATTTACAATTGCGAAAATTTGACAGTTTTGAATAGCTTAACCTGCTGGTGTCTGTATGAACTCTATTCCATACAATACAACTTACCCATGGTTTGTCTATATCAGCCATGTGATCAACAAGCTTCTTCATATCGGCTTTGTTCAATGCTGTGCCTATCATCACTGATTTTCTACATGCTCTAGATGCAAACATTGCCCTTACTCTACTTGGTCTGCAATACTCTGACGGGGATTCCTAGAATAAACAAAGATTTAAATTATTCATTTCATTCAACATATTCATTTAAATACATTAATAAAGTAAACAGACCCTTAACATAAATAAAAGCTCTTCTATATCCTCTTTTCCGAAAATCCAATTTTTTGACATTGGTATTGTTAAAAGTTTGACTCTCTTTGTCGGTAATGCTTTCTCATTAATCTCAAATGTAAATCCGTTCTTTTTGAATACATCTAAATTATCCATTAAGACTTGTTCATTAATTCCTGTTAGTTCAAGTTGTTGTGGACTGAAATGATAACAATATTATTATCAGACCGATTGTCTGCTATATGAAATTTAGGTATTATTTTAGTAGTAAGAATTACTCACATGACCAATTTTTGACTGGTCAGTTCAGTAGTTTTCTGTAATGTTTCAAAATTATAAATCTCGTCTGTAGCATGTTGATCAATAATAAAAAGGTCATCCTCTAATTGGGTTATTATAAAACCTAAATTAAACTGCCCAACAACTTTCATCTTTTTAAATGAGTCTTTAGATATCTCCCTACTCAATTCCTCTTCACATTTCTTGTTAAATACAGGGTTAATTTCACTTTTGAACTTTATTCTTGTAGGTGCCAATTCCTGTTTATTTTTTACATACATACTTGCCAAAGCTTTAACATGTTCAATTGATGTCTTTAAAGTTACAGATTTCCTGCTTTTCTTTCCTAAATCTTCCTTATCTGTTACAATTATATTTGTTTTTTTGGGTGTTTTCTCTTTTATTCCAATAGAAGAAGCATTTGCTTTAACAGGTTTGGTTTTACAGTATATTGTATGTGATTTTTCTATTATAACGTCGGCAATATCTCTAATTTGTGTATTTGGTAAATTATCACCAAAATCTAAATACATAACATTACTTTTATCATCTTCTAAAGGTAAATTATCAGAGACATCATGTATATTTTCTGTGTATTTACTTTCATTGTTTTCACTTAGGTCTGAATCCTTGTATTCAGTATCAACACTATTTAATTCGTCTTCAGAGTTAATTATGCTAAGTGATTTACATGTCATATCTTGTGTGTTTTGCACTAGATCTAATTTTTCTTTATCATCCTGTTCTTGAACCACTTCAGTTTTCTTTGTCTTTGAAGATATAAAATCTAACATTGTTGTTGATTTTCGTTTCAATTCAAGTTTTGTTGCATCTTTATCAACTGTGGGTGCCTCTTGATCAGACAGTTGTTTTTTTTTATTTTGAAATTGTTGCATAAATGAATTAAATACTCTTGGTTGTTGTAAATCTGCTTTAATATCATTTGTTATGCTATTGTGGAAATTGGAATTGGGTTCTATCTTCAATGTTCTAGGTATACTTTCAAACAGTTTTAGTAAAGAACTCTTCAGTATGTCTAATATTATTTTCTCTTTTGTTAGGAATATTTTACGTTTATCAGGCGTGACATTTACATCAACTGCGGTTCTTTCCAAATCAATGTTTAGGAATACAAATGGGTATTGATTCGAATTATACTGCCTATATATTTCATTAATAATTTTCATTATCTTGGTTGGTTCACAAGGTCTTGAATTGATATAGTAAAATTGTCTGTCAGTGCTAGAACGCCCACTACCATGTGCACAGGAGGAAATGAATCCTGTTAACTCAATTGGTTTAACAACATTTTTATAGCCTTGAGATTTTTGTGATCCACTGATATAATTATCTGTGGAACTTGTTTTTTCAGCATCATTTGAATCTTCAGATAAATCTATATCAACATCTTCAATATCAACACTTTCATTTGTTTCCTGGGCTTCTCCTAACAAACCTTTAAATATATTTTCTTTTATATTAGTTACATATTCAGGCTGTATCTCAAGTAATGTTTGTAATTGTTTGACACCAAAGACACTGGCTATATTGTCTTTATATGATGATGTTCCTTGTGTTGATACTACTACAGACTTTGAGTTGGTGCTTGTCTGATTGCTGCAAGTTATTCTGAAAGGAAATAATATAACTGACATTAGTCCATAAGTAAAGTTTACAAAGAACTAGTTTAATACAAAATATTTAAGAAATAAAACTTACTTAACTCCAACTGAAATCAAACAATATGCATACAGCAACTGAGTCATTTTGTTGAATTCCCTTTTGGCATTTTTGTGAAATTCTTTTTGTCTGACTGGCAATGAATGGAAGAGGTTTGTTAAGCTTACAGTTGTTCCAACTTGTCTTGAACAGAGGGTTTGCTTTCTTATACCTCCATTATGGTCATATTCCAGTTTTGTAGCTGTAACAAGTAACTTTGGCATGCTAAACAAAATAAAAGTTGAAATGGAACTTTTACAAAAGAGTATAAAATATTACCATATTCACTAGTTTTATGCCTTGTAGTAATTGTCAGTGTGGCTAATGAACACAGTGAACTTAGTGCTTCTCCCCTGAATCCAAAACTTGATACTCCAAGTAGGTCTGAGTATTCACTTAATTTTGAAGTGTGGTACTTTAATGCTATAAAGAAAGTACACATTAGAATATTTAATTTTATATTTAAGCTACCTATAAAAATATACAGACGAGGGTTAAAAACATAATTCTTACTCAAGGCAGCAAAATTATCTTCAATTACACCACTACCATTGTCTGATACTTCAATCAAGTCTATGCCATAATTTTTAAATCTAATATCAATGTTTGTTGCTCCAGCATCTAAAGAGTTTTCTACCAGCTCTTTTACAGCAACTGCTAAGCTTACAACAACCTAGAACAAAAATAAATAATACCACATTAGTTGGTACTAGTAAATTAAATAAACTGGATCAACTTCTTAATAACTGCATTCTTTTTATATTTCCCTATATGTATACAGAATGCAGCCTAAATAGTTGTCTATTGCCTAAATGGTCTGTGAACAATACTTGTGCTCAAAATTATCTTAAATGTAATTTTTTAGTATTGACAGGTTTTATTTCTAATTATTTTGCTGTTTCAACGAAACTCTGGAATTTGCTACACTTGACATAAAAAAAGCAACAAGTAAATTCTCATATAAACAAAGTCTGGGAATTCTACTTTAATTAATCACAGAGTCCTTAATTTATAATTGTGTTATCATCAGGCTGATGTTTATATTTATATATAATTATAAACCTACTAGTAATTTGTATAACTTGTTATATAGAGTTTATTATGTAATTTCCCATGTAGATTGTTATTTATTTTATTTTTCAAACCTAATTTGATTGAGTTCCTTTTAACCTGAAGGTTAACTGGTAGAGAATGCCTCTCGTTAAGTATAAATAAATATAGCAGTATTAAGCCATTAGAAAAACAAAGAAAACAATTCAGCTAGATAGATTTTCAGCTAGCCAGGAGGCAATAAAAATATGTTGCATCAAATGGCAGCTTATTGTAACTATTTTAAAATGCAGTAGCTTTGCCAGGTTGGTTTGGGACCAAAGCATGATTTTAGTCAGTAGATGTAACATGAACAAGAGTCACCTAAATTTTAGTCCCAAAAACTTATTATATATTATTTTGATGATGTCTATGGTCTAGTTGTTTGAATGTTGACACAACAAAGTCTACAAGTATTATATCCATTTCCTGGTACCCATAGTACAAGCTCTGCTTAGTTTGGGTGTTGTGTAAATAGTCCCAAAATATTGATTATTAGTATTATATTACCCTAACACTTAGCAAAAGTACCTTGAATATGAAGATGTGTATACAAATAATTAAGTACCTACTTCAATTTTTCTATATCTTCCTTAATGTCTGGTTATATAACTCCTACTTAAAACGGTTCGCAACGATGACAAAATAATATTTTAAAAAGAAAAAAAAATTACAGTTAATGTAAACATGGTGGTAACATACCTGTCCAGAACATATTTTATGAACAGTGTCTGTAGCAATGGGCTTAATATTATTACACTGATTTGAGTTCGAGATCATGATTTCTAAGAATATGGTAATTGCTAATTGATTCATAAATGTATATGATGTAGGTTGGTTTTGCCGCCCTGCATTTGTCTCGTAATGTATTTTTATGTAGGTGTCACGAATATATATGATAATAAAATTATAAAAAGGTACGATAGTCTGTAGTAAGTAAGTTTCCGGTTTACTTGATAAACTTTAATGTTAATGAAATTTTCACTAAACTTAAACGAAGTTATTTGTTTTAAAAAGTTTTTAAAAATGTTATCGAGTTCAACATCATGAATGTCATTGACATTTGACTTTTTGACACAAAACACTGCAACCCTTAGACAGTGCAACCGCATACGGAAAACACAAATTCTCAAGGAATGACAGGATCACAGAGACAGTGAGACAGGACCGTGCGGTTTACTGTCACTAAAAACGAGCCGAGCGAGCGAGAGGCTTCGAAAAGGAGTTTGTCCCTAAATCAATTTAATCAATATGATTTAATGAGTTTGTCTGTGTCTACCGTAGACAGAGAATAGGTTTCTCTGTCTACGGTGTCTACCGTAGTCTACATAGATTTTCTTACACCTATCGCTTTGATCATCTCGTATTGATGATGATACGATGAAAACAATAATTATGCTGAATGGTGATGAAAGTACCCATCACTATGAACATTTACTATGAATATGAAATTTCAGAAAAGGATAAGATTTAGTAGAGGGCTGCACTAAATTGGAATTTATTTTCTACTTTCTAGGATAAGAAAAAAATCGATCCCTAGTTAATTGATAAATAATTGATATTAGATAAATGCCCCGTGGAAAAAGTGTAACGGTTTTATTTTGTTGGTAAATATCCTCATCCGCATACTATCAATTTAGGAAATATCATCACGTCGTTTTCTGAAAAAAAGTCTGCTGTCATTCTGTCTGTTCTGTTGTCAACTCAACTGTCTGTCAAGTGTCAAACTGTCAAACCTCGTGCATTACGCAAAAGACGGAGTATTTTGTCATTGTTTATAATTATTTTTCTTACGGCCAATTATTAAATAATACGAATTAGTATTTTGCAAACACTTTATGCGGAATCGAAATCAGCGTAGTACATCATAATGTCTCTTAATACGGCTCATGCCGACCATGGTGTGTTAATACATGCAAGAGAATGGTGAGTCATCTTTTTGTGTACGAATGACGACTACATATACCTAGAATCACTATAGAATGTTCTACTTCGCATAACGTTGGTTATAATATATTATTGATTGCTATTAAAAATTAAAGGTTTATCTATACATAGTATAAAACCAAGTCGCTTCCCGATATCTGTCTATACGCTGATATCTTTTAAACTGCAACGGATTTTATTGCGGTTTTCACTACCATTAATTTCTGCCGGAAGGTTTATATGCCCGTTCTTAGTACATTGCACCCGTACGAAGCCTATAATTTCACTTATTAGCAGCATGAAATAACTTTTATTACTACTGTGAATCAACACTCCTGTCCTCCTGATATTAGGATATCATTAATTGTCAATGTTTTCCTATGAGCTGTCTTTAAGTTTCAAGCCACAAATGAACCTACCTGCTACTTGATAATTGATTTAGATATATTAACATATCTTTTAAACAACACTAAATGGGTTTGCTTAGAAAGAATACAAAAAAAAATGTCAGTAAATTCAATATGGAGGATGCCCCAAAATGAGATATATTTATTTCTCATCTACCATCATGATATAAATGAAAGGGTTTGCTAAGAAGAATATGAAAATAAAATTTAACATTTATTAGTTTTTATTTGTTTTATTTGGTACAATCAATAATTTTCTGAGACTATACTAGACCTAAGTTCAATTAAATTAGAAATTCACCTTGATTCCTTAAACACTAAATACTGGCACTTCATAACAAAAGAACTTCCTCAATAGCTTAGTGGTCATAAGTGCAACCATCCTGGAGGTCTTTTTAAATAGACAGACACAGACATACTAGGAAACAGCAATGATCCAGTGCTTGATGGGAAACAAGTTTAATATGCTATCTATCTTAATTGTAAGTTTCATACCATGTGTGTTTTCTTTTGCTTAAATGATGTCATTGTCATCATCATCATCAACACATTTATAATCCAGTGGGCCTAGACAGATAAGTGAGTTATAATATAGTGGATTTTATGTGGATAGTTCCTCAACTCCACACAAACTGTCTATTTGACATGAAACAAAGAAAGATTACTGAAATTTTATATAAATGAAAACACAGTTACTAATATAAGTTTTTTTTACAGTATTATATTGTTTTCGGACAATGTCTCAGTTGAATTTTATGGAAATGACACAACAGAGTTCAAAGGTGTCAAACAAGGTCGCATGTACCTAACAACCCATCGCATGATCTTCAATTCAAAAAGCCATTCAGAGCCACTGAGGTCCTTCAGTTTTCCATTTGTAACACTGGAAGATGTAAGTTTCTTGTTAATAAATATTAGTCATAGTAGTAAGTAACATGTTATAATTAAATTAAAAACTAGTGAATCGATCACATTTCTATTGAGATATATGGATAGATAATGGGTAACTTGAAATTATATTTCTAACTGATATGAACTTATGACTCACAAACAAATATTAATATTGATATCATTATCAGTATTTTTCTGATACTTTATTTATTCTTAATGTACAAAAAGTGTACAAAGGCAGTCTTAATGCCTTAGGCATTCTCTACCAGACAACCTTTGTATTATACAACAATAAAACTTCACAATAAATTTAAAACCTTGTATTTATAGAAAGATGTATTTTTGCAGCCAGTACAGAAAACTCATTTATTATGTTACCAGCTAGCTACTGATGGAGTTTCTGTGAAACATTTAGATTCGTTTTTAATTTTAACAGTATTAACATTCTCATTTCTTTTTTAAAATATGACTGTTAAGAAAGTAGTACCTACTTAAATAAAAAATTCAGTCCACTTAATATCTATTTTTGTCTAGGTTGCCATTGAACAGCCCATGTTTTCTGCTAATTTCATCAAAGGCAAGGTCCATGCACAAACCAATGGTAATTTCATTGGTGAAGTGAAGTTTAAAGTGGTATTCAAATCTGGTGGAGCTATTGAATTTGGTCAAGCTATGCTGAAAGCTGCACATCTTGGTATGTATAGATAATAATATATTCCATTATGTATTATAAACTTAGTAATATGTTTATGTTGTGGCTGTTATTTTTTAAATATAATAATAATTATGTAAGTAGTTCATTCACTACTTACTTGTACTTGTCTATAATTGGGAAGCACAATATTCGCTATAATAACTAAAAATATAACATAATTTTTTTATGAATCATCAATTAATACAGCTCATATTATTTTTACATGTTAGGTTATGTTTGACAATGTCTGTGGTCTAGTGGGTCGCGTGTCGGACTGCTGATCACGAGGTCTTGGGTTCGATTCCCACAGAACACAAATATTTATGTGATGAACATTGAGTGTTTGTGTTTTATATATTATAAGTATGTACCGTCAAACGGGGTGAATAGGGATGCAGAGGTGAATCGAGACAACACTTTAAAAGGGATTTTCAGCTTTCATTGTTATATTTTGTTGTAAAAAGGGACTTTAATATTGTTCCTAAATTATAATAAACTATTAGAAGACCTTGTTGGCTCCAAACTATAATAATTAGGCCTGGAAATCCTTTTCAAAGTTGTGTCTCAATACATCCCTGCACCCCGTTCGACTGAATTTACAAAAAAATATATACAAGTATTATATCCATTGTCTAGTACCCATACTACAAACTCTGCTTAGTTTGGAACTAGATGGTGCTGTGTAAAATTATCCAAGAAATATTTATTTATTTAAGTTTGGAATACAAGCTCATTAATTTGATTGTAAAAATAGTATGTATCAAAACCTATCCATACACAAGTATGACTTGAGGCATCACATTTAATTTATTTATGTAATGGCATATACTGTACATTTATATTTGCAATAGTCAATTACTTGTGATAGTCAAGGCTAATGGTATTATAATAATTAATTCACAGCCACACGTCATATGATGCCAAGCTCCATACCGCCTCCGTATACGCCTCCGAATGGTCCGTGGTACGCAGCGCCTCCTCCGGCGTACGCGCCCCCTCCGCAGGGCTACTACGGCTGGGTGCCTCCTTATACGGTTGGTTTGGAAATATTGCGTAGTGTTGTACTCATATAAAAGCTTCTCATTTCACAGCAGCTCGATTTATTCTGGCCTGAGAATAATGTGTCTTACCTACACTTTACTTTAATGCATTCTATTGCACTTTGTCTTTCAACTGATTGGTAAGCCGTGACACATGAAATAAATATAAATAATGTATGTGGTTTTTAAATATATTTCCAGGCATTCCCAGATCAACCACCACCGAATTCAGTTTTCGTGTCTCAAAACCCGCCACCGTACCCGGGCGTGATGGGCAGGGCGTACCCGCCGGGCACTGGCTACTCAGGCGCCAGTTCGCAAGAGTCACCGTCGCCCACAGGTGCGGCCTTCCCGCAAGGCCCTTCCGCGCCGCCTGGATACCCTGGAGCCCCGGCTGGCATGTCCTCTAATGGTGAGGATCAACCTATTCTAAATTTACATAAAATATTCTTAATCTTACATAATTCTTATTAAGTACATACTATATGTATGGTTTCTTTTGATTAGTACAATATTCAGGAATAAATTGAAACATAAATTATCAACTCAGGCCGAGGCTCCATGTGTGAGTAGGCTTTTGCAAGTTAATCTTACTATAATATCACATGATACTGTAGAAACATCATTAGTTGGATGGATTTCAATAAGTATACTAGAATATAGCATTTAAGTATATTAGGTAGTATAGTTAGGGTGTATACAAGTTGTTGCAGTAGTGTTGTTATCATTTACAGATGCTAAAGCTGCGGAGGCAGCACAAAGTGCCTATTATGATCCTAATAGGCCACAGACAGCTTACGTGCCACCACCCTACAACGTAAGTACAAGTAAACAAATACAATAATGTAGTTATACAAGTACAGTACAAAATAGTTAAATATAGCTCAGAATTCAATACAAATCATTACATATTTCATATACAATGTGGTCAGCTATACATACCTATTAAATATTTCAATTACAGGATCAACCTCCGACTTATCAGGAGTCCATGTCAAAGAAAGAAAATTAAACCATTGCCCACATTTCCATATGTCAACTCAGAAGTCATGTCTAAAAGGTGCCGACGAGTACTACCACCCAATGGTGGAAAGTGATGTAGATAGCGACTAAGTTTTATTTTTAACATTCCTAGTAAACATTCAAGCCGTGGTCGGGAAGTAAATCAGACTGAGGTACATAAATGAAGGTTCAGAAGAACAGATAATTATTATGCATTCAAAAGACCACCAGGCTTTGCAAGTTTCTTATTACTGCACAGTGTTTGTTTTTAGCAAAATTAAGCAAGTTAGTAGGCACAAGTGTCTATAGATATGTTTAAAGTTAACAACTATTGGGCTAGTATTTTGAGATAAAAGAAATATATAAAACGAAGGTGCAAGTGATCCTGCTATTTATGGTTCAATGTATAAATTTGTTATAATAATTGATGTGATATATTCATAATTAAATAAATCTGCATCACTGTTGTAGATAAGATTTTAATCAGTGTTTAGTGTTTGAACAATTTGCTTAGTTATTGTTTATCATAAATATTATAGTATTACTAATGTATATTCCTAAGCTTTTATTATTTATTTTTCTGTACAAAATTCAATGTACCTACACAAAATTATAAGCTTAATAAAGGCTTAGCTTGTTACTTTAAATGTTGTGTTATTGACTTTTAATAAACTTATTAATAAATATATTTGTTGATGAATGTTGCATGGATAAAAGTTTAAAGATGTTTTAGTTGAGAGATGTAAAAACTTTTGGAACTATTCTGACGAGTATTCAAAGTACTGAAACAGCATTTGTGCTATTGTAATCACTGTCCATGTGTAAAAAACATACCTATGCGTCAAAAGAAGATTAACAGCTTACGTCAATCTTGAAAATAGAAGATCAATAATGTAAAATCCGGGTGTCATATACAAAAATGAATAAATAACAAATTTACAAAATTAAACCGAAATGAAACAATAATATTAAGCCAAACACATTACGCCTTACAATATTATGGGTAAGTTATCATAATATTTGAGTATTTAGAATGTTTAACTTAACTTGGAAGTAGACACTAATGACAGCTTTGTACAAAGAAGCCTGCAAATGTAGATCGATTTTCTATCCACGAAAGAAGCCAGCCTCGTGTAAATATGACTGCCACTCATAATTAATTCGTATTTTAATGGTAACAGACATGTGTAAGTCTCATACAAAAGTTCAATTGCAGTGACAAATGCAGAAAACTGTCCCCTATAAATTCCAATGAGTATTATTAAGATTACGTAATAAATATGAGTACCTACAATATTAGATAAATTGTTATAATCTTTACAAAATTACGTACGCGTGACAGGCATTGAACTTTTGTACAAAGTTGTGAGTGCTTTTCATTGAGGTGGTGAACAAAGTCTAGTTATAATGTTTCTAATATTCCGCGATAATAAAATGTTTATTACTACAACTATTACTTTAGTTCTTCACCTCTCCAAAAGGATTAACTCTAAGAATATATTTTTCTTTTAACTATAGTGTAAAAATTTGAAGCCGGCGGAGAATCTATATAAATCACCGGAAGTACCAATATAACATGAACAAATATTGTGAGTATTACTCATACATGTTATACTTAGGTTACATGAGGTATAGTGGATACAACTTATGATAGGTTTATACTGTTTCATGCATTACGTATTTCGTGCACCGTCCGCGATTTCAGTGTTTGATTATGTGCTTCGATCACCTGTAGGTAAGTTTCATCTATTTTATTTTTATGAGTAGAGTGAGTGGCAGTTTATTGTTTTTTATGATGCTGGCTTCTGTTTGTATGTTACAAAAGTATAATAATACTAATAATATATTATCCCTTTCTTGCAGAGTAACACCTGATTTGTATCAATGGCTCCTGCTCTGCACCCACCATGCACGCCATCCGCCTCATGCACTCCGATGCGCTGTCACCCCACCCCCCCACCATGTAAAAATCCAGAAAAATGTCTCAAAAAAACAATATCAAAGGGAATAAAACCATGTCGCAGTGCGGTATCTATTATGGCAACAAGATCAAGATCCAGATGTACTACTTGTGGCAAATTTAAACCTACAGCAAACAATCCAAGAAATACTAAAGCCGTCGAAAAGTTTCTCAAAAGAAAATCCAAAGAAGCCAAAATGAGGAAAAAAGATAGACTGAAAGGGCAACACAGTTTCTTGAAGTACACAAGGTCAAAGGGCTCTATGAGATCAAATACTTCCTGCTGTGCTGGCAAAGGTCATCGGGGCCGACTGAAGAAAAAGAAACGATGTGTAATTTTGTAAAACGTCCTATGTAAGAGATAATCATCAGCTTTTAATATATTACCTATTATTATACCTATATAACCAACCTCATTTAACATAAATTATTACTTTTTGTGCAATAACAATAATTTAAAGACATATTTGTTTTATTTTACATTACGTTAAATTACTAATAAGTGCTAGTACTAGTTCATTCGGTCTAATTAAACTTCAATATTCCATTTTATTTGAACACGCATCAGTAAAAAGTGTACAGTTATTTATTATACAGCGATTTGCGGTAAGATAAATTAATATTTATTGACATTACATAAAATAGGTAAAGCGAGGCTGGCTTCTTTATTTTTTATTGCTTCATAATTAAAATTATTTGCAGAGGTGCCTAAAATTACTTACATTGATTTAAGTTATTTATTTACAGTTTTTATCCGAAAATGCCGCTGGTTGTTCATTCATCGTGCACAGCAGTTTCCTTAGAAAATAAGCGCTTAAAGTGCCGCTTTAATGGACTACCTGCCCCATATCTGCAGCGAAGCCTTAGACGATGTCATGCAAAAAGGCTCAAGCCATGCCCTAGCGCTGTATCTATAATGGAAACACATTTCAACAAAAGAAGCCCTGCTGGTAGAAAGCGCATTACAAATACAAGAAGTACGAGGAACCTTGGAACCGTAGAAATGTTTCTACGCGAAAAGAGAAAAAAAGAACGTTTAAAAAAGATAGATGCTGCTATTGGAACCCAGTATTATCAACGCTATGTTATGCGAAAACGAGGCAGGATTAGGGTAGAAAAAACTGGTGGTCAAGGCAAAGATCACAAAAGAAGAATTAGTAACAGGTCTAACTGTGTTATTTTGTAAATGTAAACTTACACGACCCATAAAACTAAATAAGTAAGCACCATTGTATTAAGTTACAAATGAAATACTTGCAATTATGTAACTTGAAACAAAGCAATTCTTATGAGGTAAAATAATTGGGAATCGTGAGGTATCTCTGCAACTACATTGTAGTACATTGTCCTCGGTGTAATACAAGTTACGCGTTTATTTTTTGTTCATTAAGTATAATATAACAAATTAAGAAAATACGCGTTTTATTTCCAAAAGCGTAAATATTAATTGGTTTATATTGGAGGTACTTTTAGTTTATTTTTAGTTGACAGTTATGATTCTTAATTAATGCGTTGTCGCGTCGTCGTGGGTGAATGTATGTACTAGCACTCGGTTTTTCTGATAATAACTACTGATTACCTTTGATAATATATCTAAGTATTGTATTTCGAATAATTACCATAAGGTTGGATTTTGTTTTTGCTTCCGTGAACACTATAGCACGGTAATATTTCCGTGAACACTATAGCACGGTAATTTTACCGTGACTATAGTGTCAGTAGGTTGACGGTATTGTATAGGTGCCTACATATTTTAAGATACCCATCTTGGTAATGTATATAATAGGTACATAAATAAGTTCTGTTAGTACCGGGTAGTTTAAAGTAACTATATTTTAGTGAGATAACAATAAATACTTACCTACAGTATTTTAGATTTTTGACTCGTATTTGTTATGAATTACTTATTATATTTCCAGTTTATAACTTTAATTGCTGCTTGTATAATTTTTACAGCTGTCTATTCCAATAAGAGTGTCAAGCCGTGTGTATCGGCTCCAACATGCAGCGTTCACAAACATAGACCCCGACCGGCTCCCTGCCCACAACCGGATAAATGTTACAAGAAATGTATCAAACGTAAACAAAAATGTCCTAGTGCTATGGACACGGTTAGCCGTATTGGATCCCCCTGTGAATGCGCCAAAATACAATCTAAAGATTCCAGGCTCAGTAACAAGCGAAGCAATAAAGCGCACAGAAAGAGATTAAGAAAAGCTTACAAACAGCGTTCAGCTGAATCTCGTTGGCGCAAGAAAAGAAAATGTTGTGAAATATTATAAAAAGCAGGCAAACAATAAAAGATAACACAACCCCCATATTCTGCATATTTTTTTGAAAATATTCGAGAAGTTACAAATTAGGAACCCTTTAGGTTAGGAGATAGATACTTGTGAAAATCGTCGGAAGAGCCAGACATTTTGCGGTCGCATATTATATATTATAAAGAGCGACGGAATATGTGCAAAATCTACGTACAGTACAGCTTGCCCTGATTGAACGACTGCTACGCTAAGATCCTGGGTTCACGAGAAGTATTATTCGATTTCTCTTAAATTCTCAGTAACAGCTCGAGTTAGTGTTGTAAAAAACTCATGTACGTGTGAACTGAGGGACCACACTGGTATTTCGAAAAAAATGATTGTAGGATTTAGTAGAAGTCTTAAAACAATTGTAGAACAAATTTGGGAATTTGTAAATAAATACATAAAAAACTACAGCCCTTAAAGTGTGGTCCCTCAGTCCTTACACACCGTCAGTCAGATCTCGGAAAGTATACGAAAAATTAAGATATTGTGACTATAGACATTTAGTAAAGAATTAGTAAAGATATTTACTAAATAATGGGCCACCAATAATCAAAGATAAAAAAATTATAACGAATAAACTGTCCCTCAATCCACACAAAACAAAAATATACTATTAGCTAATATTACTGAATCAAATAAATAAAATTATTATTATTTTACATAAAGTTTTAGTAAGAGTCTTAATACATTTTGTAAAAAAGAAATGGAAAAAAAATATCGACGCAATTTGAAGATAGCGATAATTAAAACTGCTCCCTCAATCCTCACGTCCACTGACATAATGTGCATGCATAGCTGCTAGATGAGAGGAAAAATAGAAAGTCTAGTGTACTTAACTTTTAGTAGAAAGTTTCTACTAAATAATAGGTATATTAAATTGTGTATTTCTTACCTCTTAGCTGAGATAATAGCATTTCTTTAATTCTGTGAAAATTGATACGTGACCACACAATGAGCATTAGACAAAGAAAACAAGGTTGTACTGTAGGTATAATGTTAAGTATATTACATGGTGTAAGTATGTGTATTTAATAAAAGTAGATTTTATCGTGTATATTGATATTATTAATCCCAACGTTTCGGACTCTTACAGCGTCCATGGTCACGGGTAGACTGAGGTGGTGGGCGTCTCGGTGATATAATTACTGACAGCTACCCTACATTTTTATTGTTACATGATCAGTGATATTTATTAGTATTAATTAATACTAGATAGAGCATTTCCTAACTGACGACAAACTCAGATAATCATGATCTCTTTTAAAATAACAATATTCCAACAGGATTTCAAGCAGGTGGTAAGACCCAGCCATCTTCTCTATTGAAGGGAGGTCCGTAGCTACTCCGGGAACCGGTTGTGGCTAGGAGCCGGCCTAAGTCTTGGCCAACAGATGTGCTGAAGCGTTAATTCTGAAGCAATCATGTAAGGTTCTCTATTGAAAATTGGATGTTTTTTAATATCAATAGCCTCACGAATCATCCTGGGTAGGTATCGACTTTCTTTTCGCAAGAATTTGTGGTTTATCAAATCTGATGATATAATGCTGGGCCTTGTCAAGAGTATGTTCACACACCGCCGTTCCAAGAAGTCAGCAGTTTGTGAACATATAACAGATTATCTTAAATCAAAATCCAGGCCTACAACTGCAAGACCAAAGGATACTGTGAGCTCGTTCTGCGTGAATCGGATTGCCAATAATTATATCACCAAGACGCCCACCACCTCAGTCTACCCGTGACCATGGACGCTGTAAAGGGTCCGAAACGTCGGGATTAATAATATCAATATACGCGATAAAATCCGTAAAAACTAGTTTTATTTCAATGTATAATATTCGCGTAAATGTCAGAAATCAATATCTACCTACTTATTTATTAAATAGACATACTTACGCCATGTAATATATCATTATACCAACAGTACAACCTTGTTTTCCTTTTGTCTGATGTTCATTGTGTGGTCACACTACTCTATCAATTTTCATAGAATTAAAGAAATTATATTATCTCAGCTAAGAGGTAAGAAATACACAATTTAATATACCTATTATTTAGTAGAAACTTTCTACTAAAAGTTAAGTACTTACACTAGACTTTCTATTTTTCCTCTCGTCTAGCAGCTATGCATGCACATTATGTCAGTGGACGTGAGGATTGAGGGACCAGTTTTAACTATTGCTATCTTCAAATTGCGTCGATATTTTTTTTCCATTTCTTTTTTACAAAATGTAATAAGACTCTTACTAAAACTTTATGTAAAATAATAATGATTTTATTTATCTTTTTGTATATTTTTGGCATTTTCCATACTAAGTTTTTAAAGTTATTTAGAAAAGGAATAATTCGACCGCGGGCAGGATTCGAACTTGCGTTAAGTTAGTGGTCATAGCGTCTGGTACAGTACCTAACCAGAAGACGCAGGTTCGAATCCTGTCCGCGGTCGAATTTTTCCTTTTCTAAATAACTTTAAAATGATTTTATTTATTTGATTCGGTAATATTCGCTAATAGTTATATTTTTGTTTTGTGTGGATTGAGGGACCACAGTTTATTTGTTATAATTTTTTATCTTTGATTATTGGTGGCCCATTATTTAGTAAATATCTTTACTAAATGTCTATAGTCACAATATCTTAATTTTTCGCATACTTTCCGAGATCTGACTGAGGGACCACACTTTAAGGGCTGTACTTTTTTATGTATTTTTTAACAAATTCCCAAATTTGTTCTACAATTGTTTTAAGACCTACTAAATCCTACAATCATTTTTTTCGAAATACCAGTGTGGTCCCTCAGTTCACAAGCACCGGAATACTCAGAATATGAAAAGCTAATTTCTGCTATTAAATTGACTTCTTCTATTGGCTCCATTATCAAACAGAAGTATTCCGTATTTTGATTCCGTAAAATAATTAATACACGCAGGAAAACCACTATTCTAGGCAATAAGATATAAATATAGTTTAAAGCGGACGATCAAATGCAGGGAATAGAAAAAACATTTTTATGTTCTGTGATCAAATGCAATATGCTAACTGGTAAACACGTTTACTCAATTATCTAAAGTATTAACAACTTAGAGGGTAGTATCTCAAAATATTAAAGCCAGTTTACCTCCACATATCTATTTTCATAGAAGTGAGTTTTTAGCTGATTTGTAATGATTTTGTCTTTGATTATATACTTGTCTAGATGCCACATTGACACGTACAGAACGGCCCAAATAAAGTCTACTAAAATTGGTAGACTCTCTTCTCACTTACGTCAGTGTCATTTGGATCACTTCAGGGTGTGGAGTTCTCGAAAAATAATTAATTATGTCGGTATGTGCTGTCAAATTGTGTCGCAATTATGTGGGAAAACCGTATAATTACACTAAGATCACATTACATCGGTAAGTTTTGTTATTTAACCTCTATTATTTTATGAAAACATGATTTTTCAATTCGTTAATTTGTAGGTTCGACAGATTAGCCGGTGTTGTGAATTTATTACAAGGGAGATTTGGCGAAACTATGGGAGATAAAATGCAAATATCAGTCATCATCTTTCGATCAGGAGAAAATTTTATTATTTTAATACTTACATAATTTATTTGATCAGTAAATGATAAAAAAATGAAATGTGAAGTGAATGCCTTCACAAAATAAATGAAGTCATTCATTAAATAGTATTTTTGTTAGTTCTTTCTAATATTTTGGGTTTCAGATTTCTTAAGACTGGAGAGACATTATACAGCGGACACGAAATGAAATATAAAAAAAAAACTATTTCGAAAACAAATACAAAGAGATGGATTTTGATCTATAAATTGCTGTATATATCATTTCATTGTATTTTTTGTTATTATTAAAATAAATAAAACACTAATCTACAAAATAATTACTTTATTCAGCTTATTTCGTTTAACTGTCATCCCATTAAATAATGGAGAAAAGGTAAGTTAATAATTTGGAGCAGGCATCCCTAAACACGCACACCTTGACAGTTTGACTACAATAAGTACACAAGCGGTACTCACACATATCACGCAATTTGGCCCCGGTTTTCGCGTGTCGTTTGTTTGCATTGCTCCATCTAGACAAGTATATAATCAAAGGATTTTGTCTTGTCAGTTTTTTTTAGTGCAGAATTACATAACCACTAATATAAACATCCCTATTCGAGTCTTTTCGAATGATGAGTTCCAAGTGTCATCTTCATGCTTCGTTTTTCTTGAAGACTCGAGTTCATTTTAAGACTCGAGTCCTTTTGTAAGACACAAGTGGTACTCGGCTTGACTCTAGACTCCGAACCTTTTTAGCACACCGAGTCTTGCTTATTTGAGTCGAGTCTTTAAAATTACGACTCGAGGACGAGTTTTTTGCAACACTAGCTCGAGTCTCAATTAAGCTCTACCCTAAATGAAATGGGGTCTAAACATGACCGACGAACTGTGTGTATAGTACACCTCTACCTAATATTTCTTCGGGGAATACGTACCAATATAACTTACACTTTATAAGTAGAAAAATGAAAATGGTGCTCTCACCATGTTCATTTTTCTTCTCTTTCATTGTAAGATAGAGAGATGGTTTTCTCTATGTTTTATGTCCATTGAATGATATTCAAGGAGTGTATTGTACCCTTGTCTTACAAGTTACCAACGTTCAATATATTCTCTTTACACTCTGGCAGGGCTGCCAGGTGCAAAAATGTTGTGATCGTACACAAACTACAAAAAAATCGTATACCAAGGAAATTTTGAAATAAAAAGATCGTCAACCTTATAAGTACATACAAAGATTTGATTAAAATTTTCTAAAAAGAAATACAAATATTTTTTCCTTTTTTGAAGTTGGTTAAAAAAATCGATTCGTTTTAGAAAAGAAATGCAACAAAACTATTTGTTAGACATATAACATTTTCTGTGGTCATATTTTTTAACATTTCTTTTGTTGGCTCAAACTTCGTACAATTTTCGTTTTTTCAGGCAATAAATGCCTGTATTACAGTTCACTGTTTATTGCCATTTATTGCCAGGTCCCCATCCAACGGAGAAACAAGAACATTACTAAGTCATTGAATAATATTTATTTTATATACGTATTTGATAAATGCAAACAAATACAGCCTTTATATGAATGTATAAAGGGTCTTCATTCAAGTAAAAGATCTAGGCACGCGTAAGGAGTAGGGGAATTCACCGGAATTCATGCTTGCCGGTGGATGACGTTTATTAATTCTTTATGAAATGTTTTCAGGTATATAAAAATCGTACATTTTCCGTACGATCTTGGTCTAGCGATCGCACATGAGTAAAAATGCCAAAAAATTGTAAAAGTACGATTTAAATCGTACATCTGGCAGCCCTGCACTCTGGAGTCTTTAGGTCTTTACTCATTCCAATATTTTATATTACTTTATAAAAGTCGCCTAATTAAGAACGTAACTGTTCCAAGATTCGCAGAAGTAAACTTTAAAATGCGAGGTAAAAAGCATCAAACTGTCTAATCTTAAATATTTATCCTATTTATTACCCAAAAAAACATTAAAATGCCCTAAATGTTTCAATAAATAATTACATTTATTTTGCCTGATAAAACAGATACGTCCTATCATACCTAGTGGTGGGATGGAATTACTCTCTTCAAATTTATTAATAGAATGTAGTCGTTTAGACTTCATAGACATTAGTTAGAAAATGCCAATGGCATTTTAACTATGAGTATAAACTGCTTGATGAAACTAATGATGATAGTAGAATCTAAGTATGATGATTGTGTTAGGTACGTATTTTTGTCTAATAAAAAAGGGGTAGGTAGTGTTATTTCATAACTTTCAGACGGCAACACCACCTTTAAAATATCATCATCATCAATCAGCTCAAATCAATTCAAAACTGTCAAATCCCAGTTAAAATGAACCTTATACCTGATTTGTATTAAAGTTGAAAATCAATTACTTAAAGAAATTTGACAGATTGGGGTAGCTTGATGTGCTGGCCTCTGTACAAGCGTAAGCACAGCGCAGGTACGGCAGGGTGATTTACGCGCCATTCCTTATGTAAATGTATGGGTAAATTCATACTAGCGCAGAGAATTAACGTGCATCTAATGGATTCATTTTACCCTATTGCGGGACGCAAAGGAGGGTAATGTGTTTATCAGTCTATGTTGTATAGTCGGGACCCATTATTGGGAGGTCCCGTCTGTTAAAGTCGCTGTGTTCCTGAAGTCTTGTTTTTTTTTATACAGTCGGTTTTTTTTTTTTAAATTTTTGACATAGTATAATGACCTTTCTACACAATTTATTTCACAAAGGAGGTCATCATAAGTCCGTACAACTCTGCCCAAATTTGTACCCGAGGTGCATGACAGCTGTCAAGTTGACAGTTTTTACAATGAAATGAAATTACTAAGAAAGTTCTCCAATACAGATAAAAGGTTTAATGCGTCTGGCAACACTGTATTGACATTAAGCTAGTGGACAACATTGTTTGTGGTTCATCGTTATTTAAAATATTCCACCAACTGTTATTTAGAAGAAAATTAGATATTTTATACCCTGTGTTTTTAATAAAACTATAGTTATCGACGTCTTGAAAAAAATCCCTTTTGTTCGTCATCGTTTCTTTTTGTCAATCGTCAATTCGTCCCTGGTAATTGAATCAATAGTTTCCAGTGTTAGATTGTCAATTTGGCTTTTGAAGATGAGATTATTCAGGGGTGTTAAAACAACTGGAACTACTTGGAATTTGATTATAGAATGTAGTGATATTGATAATCGATTATCCATAACCGATTATCAACATCACTATCACAGCATTGAGATGACAGGAAGTAAAGGTAAATAAATCTATAGCTTCATTCGTTCATGATTATTGATTATTTGAGTGGGATATGTTTAAGTACCTTTGAGATAATTAAGATCCCATCAAAAACATTCTGTAAAAAACTAGCCAAGTTTCGATGGAGCTGCTTGTTTATCTCTAAAAAGTAATGAAATCTAGCTAGACAAAGTCGTGCCAAGTCTAAGGTTCCTGCGATTTCTTTATTATTTATAGTTAATGTTGTGTGACTTGGCCGTTGACTTGTACCCTTATTGTAAATTCAAATAATATAAAGGTGAATGTTCAACACATTTGTACAAAGAGGATTACGTAATATGAATGTTCGTTGAGAATACAATTTGAACATTCTTTATACGTTAGTGGGTACAAGTCAACGGCCAAGTCACACAACATTAACTATAAATAATAAAGAAATCGCAGTAAGGAACCTTAGACTTGGCACGACTTTGTCTAGCTAGATTTCATTACTTTTTAGAGATAAACAAGCAGCTCATCGAGACTTTGCTAGATTTTTACAGAATGTTTTTGATGGGATTTCACTTCTTTTTGTAGAAACGTGGGCTTATTATAATGTCGATATCTCTAATAGTTTGGTTGGGCTCTTGTGTTTTCTAATCAGGGTCACCAGGTACTCCAGATCTTCGATTATCCTAGTTTTTTTAGTTTTCTAACTCTGTACCAAATTTCAGCTCTCTGAGTTAATGGGAAGTACTAGTTCTATTTTGATGATCATGATTGAGTGAGCGAGTGTCGTAAATGCGAAACTTTGGTTTCGCTTAACTTCGGAACTAAATGACCTGCAGACTTGAAATTTTGGATATTAAGTATGTAATTATAGTTTACTGGATGACGAAAATTTCTGCTTTCTGGTCTTATCCAGAGGTTCTCAAATAGGGGCCTGAAAATGCGGCGAAATGGTTCCAGTAAAGGATGGTACGGCAGTGTTTGCTTCGCGCTCGTCAAATTCAAATAATTTATTTGCAATATATAGGGTACATAGAATGGCGTTACAAAAAAAAATACAATATTAGATCAAGCCCATTTAGCCATTGTAAATAGCATGCAAACTTTATTTAAAAACTATTATAATTATTAATGAACATTGAAATTAATTATTAATTAATTATATTAATTATTATGCTGAAACGATGCATAGAATCAATAATAGAAAGTATAATATAAAAATGAAGAAACAACGTAGGTACACTTAGCCCTAGTAGTAATTTAGACTAACTTGTGTAACAGTAAGGCACGCGGCGCGGCGGCGGGAGACAGCGACACGGGGGGAGCAGCGGGGTGAGTCGTAAGCGAAGAGGCACACACACTCACATATTTGTTAGGTATCGTTGCAGCTTATTGCCGTGAGTCGCTCGTGTTGGGTGACTAGTGATGTGGGTTGTTATACTTTTTAATTGTTGAAAATTATTGTCAGCCACCCTATGCTAATCAAGTGCCAGATAATATTCAATTGGATTTAAATCACAATTCTGGGTTGCAGCTTCAAAACTTCAAAGCCATGGGAGTTTAAAATATTGTCTATAATATATTGTAAATAAATAAATAAAGTTTTAAAATTACATCATCAACAACCCATATATACTAACCCACTGCTGGGCACGGGTCTCCTCTCATATTGAGAGGAATTAGGCTATAGTCCACCACGCTGGCCTACTGCGGGTTGGCAGATTTCACAAGCCATCGAGAAAAATCTCAAAGGTATGCAGGTTTCCTCACGTTTTCCTTCACCGTGTAAGCGAGTGATAATTAATTATTAATACGCACATGTATTCGAAAAGTCAGAGGTGCGTGCCTTGGATTCGAACTCGACTGTTTCGACTTTGGCAGTCCAATGGTCATACCACTAGGCTATCACTGCTTAAAATTTCAATCTTCTTTGCAAGCTGTACTTTTTTGACAGATCGCGGTCATTCGAGGTCATTGACGTTCCTGTTCATAATTTTATTGAAACAGTAAGATATGGATGGTACAAGAGTTAATTATTCTCAACACTACGGTACCGCATAACATTAGTATGTACACATACAACGAAATACTTTTTTTAAAAATTTTTTTTCGTTAGTTTAGCAAGGCGGTTCATTATGGCTACGTTGCCATCAGCAGCAATCGCAGTCTATCTATTGGTGGATTATTTCCTCGTGTATTCCTCGCTTCCACGCATGGAAATCCGAGATTTATTTTATTTCTACTGTCTGGTGTCTGGTAGATAGCAAAGTATTTTGTGCGATTTTGTGATTTCTATCTTTCTATGATCTGGTAACACCGTCATTCCGGGCCGAGCGAGAGTGAACGACGTAAAGATAGAGAAGTGTTTAGCTGTTTTATTTTATTTATGAATGAAATGATTAGTACATAACATATTTTATTTGAGTTTTAAGCCAAATGTGTATTGATATGGAAATATCGAAACCAAGACTACTATATTAAGTTTGCGGAGATACAGTAACTCTTCATCTTCATAGCCGCTTGGCCCGGGTTATTGACGTTTATTTTATAAGCATCTACCTACCTACTTAGAATTTCGCTTCCGAATACTGTTTGTGTACGCTATTTGTGGGCGTGTGGTCTAGGCAGGTAGTTTTAATAGAAGCTACAAATTATTAATTAAAGTGAGAAAAGTGGAATTGTGCTAATATAATCTGATATGTGTTACAAATTGGTATTGATGTGGCAAACCGGATTGCACCAAGTTGGAGAAAACGTGACGCTTGTATAAGGTCAGTATCAATAATTTATATTACTTCGTTTATTCTATTTACAAAATGTTTGAACTGAATTAATGGTGATTAAAATCTTCAGGTAATTATTATGCAAAACTTGACACATAATTTACACTAAGATTATTATTGTATCTTACAAATTACTAAACAGAGGACTACACACCTTACCCTACCCTTATTACAAACTTTTTCAAAATGTAGCAGAATCTCATTATTCAATCTCAATAACAATACAGAATATAGGTAGGTAGGTATGTAACAATTTTTTATTTTATAAAACAACTCTCTTCTCATTCACTTTTCATACTTATACCTCTCTTATCTTAACAGAGTATTTTCCTTCAGAACTTGTTTTATAAAAGACTAGGTTGAAATGCATTAAAAAATGAAAAATCAAAGTTTTAATATTGCTATTGTAGGTATCTCAGCACCAATCACTCTTGATGGACTAGGTACAAACTTTTCTCCTCTAAGTTGGCATGATTCATAAAATTGTGCGTATTGCAATTTTTCACTTTAGTGTTACCTAAGTATTAAATATGTAAAATAAATTTTGATTTAGAGCAGAGGTTGGGAACCTGCTATGCACAATGAGTAATTATTTTGGGTGATCTTATCTAAATCTAACTTGGACAACCAAAAAGAAGGTTAATACTCATAGAGAAATCACACAATTGTTTGATTTTGTTGTTGGATTTGTTCTCGTTATAATCATCCATATACTTTGTTGTCATATAATAATCAGGGACCGTACAACCCCCTTTATGAGTTAATTCAATTGAAAGGGTTACCTTATGGATGATGTTACCTCTTCGTTCCTGTAACCTTTTCCTAACACCAATGAAAGGGTAACCCTTTCAATATGTTAACCAGTGGAAGGGTTACCCTTTCCTTTAAGGTATCCAATTGAAGGGGTTATCCTCTTGATAGGGTTTTTCAGGGTTACCGTATGGTTATCATCATAATTTACGTTGTTAGGTAGGGTGAGGAGACTATAAAATATAGAAATTTCTCTTGCAAACGTCTATAATTGTATTACTAAGTAGTTTCGTTCATAAGGCTTGATCACGCAGTGCCTTATATTGTTTAATATTGGGTGCTCGATTCTTTAGGTAATTATGTAGGTATACAATAACAATAAAAAAATGTATAGAAGCTATATTATGATGGTTTGATCATGATGTAGAGAGAATGGAAGAACAGGGATTGATAACCATAGTCCCGTATTTATTGAGTCGCTGTGGTTTATTTAGTTCAGAGCAAGTGGCAACTAACACATGCTAGCTCAATGCATGGTATTTTGAACTTAATGCAAGGTTACTAGAGATCAAATTAGTGTTTGGACTCGGAAAGTGTTACCCTCTTACAGTGGTTGAAGGGGTAACCCGTTCGGAATGGCTTACCGTTTAATAGTATAACCCGGTAAGAATTTAAACAGGTAACCCAAATGAAAGGGTTTTGAAGAGGCAACCCATTGCAGCGGTTTACCGTTAAAAAGGGTTTTTTAACAACACTGTAAAAACCCTATCGAAAACCCTTTCAATGGGTAGGTAACCAAAATGGTCCCTGATAATAATACTTTTTTGCTGGCCGTATTGTGTAACCAATAAGAGCCTTCACTGTTTTATATAATGCAAAAGATATTAATCTGAAGATATCGCTTTGACTATACATATACTACCATAAAGATAAATTCGTAACATACACATTAAACCTATAAGCCATAAATCTGAACCTATTCTGAGAAACTAAAATTAATAACTGGATATCCACAAGCTATTTCCGTCTGGAAATTAGAGAATTTTCCAATTCAAGATCAAGAATGGGCCTAGAATTCTGCGATAATATGAAGGTATTAGTAAAATTATAACATAATGATAAAGCTAATGGGTGCAGTCTGAAAGTTTTGAAATATGAAAATATTTGACATTACATCTACAAAAATATTCTAAAACATTTATTTCTCGTTGGGCGAAGTTATTGTGTCACACAAACACTTCCCTTCGGGTTTGTTAAAAAAATTGAAGCTTATGTGTTACTAGACATATCTTAGAATTTTAAGTGAGTGAGTGATTCGAGAAAAGGATTGTACAGCTGTGCATTCATTCGTTTCTATCATTGGTCTAGGGTTCACAACCACAGCTGCACAGTGTGGGATCCTGGGTATTCCCAGGTTGACCAGTGCTTTTGTCTTGAAAAAATTTGTGAGATTTGTTATAATAACCACATCCTTGGTCCTACATTTTACAGTGACCATATTACTAATAGACATCTTTGTTTTAGGAACATAAACACAGAAGTATAATTTACTATTTTAAGTAGTGCTAGCTGGCCAAATTTATGCATACACAGTAGGACACTAATATTAGGTAGATTTGGTTGTGTGTAGATTCTATTGGCCAAACACTAATTGTGTTAAAAAATTTGAAGCTTATGTCATTTTCCAGTTCAGTGTTTTGGATGCAAGCCAAAAATATATATTTTGCATCTTATAAGTAAGTAAATCCTAATTATGAGACATTTTTTTTTAAATTGCATATGGCCCAAAGCAGATGAGGGCAATAACTTCTGTTAAATTTCAAGTGAATAGTAGCTACTGAGAAAAATTGTTGTGTTACAGACACACCAAATTCTCATCATAAGGGTTTTGATGTTTTTGGTCTGGAAATCAAAAAAAAAGATTAAACCTTTGATAGGTAGTTAAATCCAATCCAAAACTCTGTAAAACACAAGACAAAATTCAAAAGCAATTTATAATTTAAGGATTGATTATGAATATACATTATTCATACTCAATCCTTGTTTGATAGAGTAGGTAATGACATCTAACAGACAACATTAAATATCTAATATATTATGTAGATTGTAGGTGTAAGGAATATTATTTCTCCAGAATTATAGCTTTGGTACTCTGCACAAACAAATACTATTGGCTTATTCTATCAGCTAAAGTACTCTTTGAAGTTTAGATTGCTAATAAACTCAATTTTAAACAAGTATAGTAAAAAATATACTATTAGAGAATATACTAGCTAGCCCTGCCCTCACATTTTTATTTTTGATCAGCTTCTAAAGGTTGTAGCATGATGTTAAACAACCTTATGCTACCATAAGAAATTGCCTTAAATAAAAAATATATGATCTGGGAACCAAGCAAAAATAATGAGGTGGTCTAGACTTAAGTAACTATGTACTGAATTAATATAAATATTATTTTATCAGAGCATCTGCTCTGGCATGGAAGTTTCACATAATATAAAAGTTTAATTGTGGCAGGAATGCCACAAGGCATTATTCTTGGGACACTACTTTTCCTTTTGATAAGTGTCACTGAGTATATGTGAATGATTTACAGATGATGTGTTGGAGATGGTTCTCTTTCAAACACTGCACCATGACGCACTAACGGTAAGGACAATATATAGGAAATAGGAAGGAGATAACAATAATAACTTAGCACAAAATATCAAACTGTGTTAGCCCAGCGCAAGGTATTTTCTATAGCATTCGTGAGTACTTGTTGCGTGCAGGTTTCAGGGCACCCTGGATAGATATCAGATAATATATGTATATGTTTACTATGCGCCG
Organism: Acronicta alni; assembly: GCA_964056405.1. NCBI lineage: Eukaryota > Metazoa > Arthropoda > Insecta > Lepidoptera > Noctuidae > Acronicta > Acronicta alni. The sequence goes on along the minus strand of OZ043925.1, from coordinate 9,652,436 downwards.
TATCTTCAAAGATGCAAACACAATTTACTGTAAGTGTTTTGGTTATACCGAAGTATACTAAGGTTCACAGCCATAAAGTAGCCATACGTATCTATCTATACAACAATAGACATAATTCGATTTGATTAGATTTTGATTTCACTTAGAAATCGATTTGACTTAATTGCTTGTATAATATTATTTTTTAACAGCTTAGTAAAATATAGTATTTATTTGGCATGAGCAAAAAATTTAAGTGGTGACAGGTAAAATAGTAGAATATTTATCGCATCGATACTTTCGCTACGGTCGTCATTCGCTTGATGTTAAGAAGGGTTGTGGCGTGTCCAAGTGGTGGGGTACGGACGCAGCGCCCTCCACTCCATCAACGACCCTCGACCCGATCCACAACGACTATTCTCGTTAGCTAGCGCGACACCGTGCTTTGATAAAACTGTCGCTAACTGTATATTGTGAAGAACATTGGACTTTACTTTGCAAGTTTTACAGAAAAGCTTAGAAGTTACTTTAGAATACGTGCTCGAAATCTGCAGCCATGACAATAGTTGATAAGCATGTCTACTCTTCATAAGACAAAACCTTTTTTTTGATGTTTTTTTTTTTTTGAGAGGCGACATGAACCCCGTAATGTGTGTTATATAGAAATGCAGCTACCTTGTACCTACCTCCGGTTTATTTAGAATCACTATTTATTAATCCTGGCAGAATGTTGGCTAATCAAATCAGGCTCGTGATGTCTTTAGTAGTTTTGCAGCAGCTAGTTGTACATAAAAGCTTGTTGTATCTTTATTTCAACGAGTCTATTGGTGGATTACACATAATCCAACAAAGACTGCAGATACCTACCCTTGAAAAAAAAATACTAATTATTAAAATCACGGGTTTCTAAAACAGGTGACGTCTGCGATGTCGCTGGTTACGTTACGTTTCCTAAAAATCACGTAGGTAGGTAACGACCCACGTTAAGCTAAATCAACACTATATTCCATTCTTACTTTACCTATTGCCAGTAATATAGTTACTGTTTTTTGCTATGGCCGGGGGCTTTTCAGATTCGCAAACGAACTTTTCTGGGATACTGCGCTAATGACTAAATAAATTGCACTGCTATTAATGAAAGAAATATAAATCTAAAAAGTATTTATTGTATTTTGATCACAGATTGCAGACAAGTGCTCGCGGAGGAAGGTATCATTTGCATTCGGTTCCTATTATTACAGCCTTAAAACCGCAAACGCCACAATCTTATATCCGTTTGTTTTTAGAAATAAAAATCTCTTGTTTAAAGTCCATCAAAATTTCACTAGATGGTCTCGATTCGACTATGGACGTTGTAAAAGTACCGAAACGTCAGAATTAATGTGAATATCTCGTAATATCAATATAACGCTTTACAATCCGTAAAAAGTACTTTTATTTGAATGTCTAATATTTGCGTCAGTTTCAGAAACAAGGCAATAGCTACAGTAAACAATAAAGCTAGCTACTTAAAATATAGTACCACAGCGACTGCCATCAGGCTTCCAAAATTTCCGGCCGACAATTTCTCCGACAATGACTGTCATCATCATCATCCTGCAAACTGCAAATAAAACGAACAAACAATTCCACCTTTTTCGACACTGTGCTAATCATAACCATATGTGACCAATAAATTACTTTATGTCACAATGGACTCCCCACATTCCTTCTGCCTGTCATTGGTCTCCAATCTGATATTGTTTGACTCCACCTACCATCACCACGTCTAGCCATAATTATGTCCCGCCCAACTCCACATGACTCCCATTATCCGGGTCTCCTAGAACTTATGTCCGACGATGGATATCGGCATTGGGAACTTTGTAATGTGATTCTGAGCATGATACGCTTCATGGCAATGGGCAATGTTCAAACTTTGAACACTGAATCAAAGTGTTCAAACCGTCGTTTTAACGTGCTCTGTGAGACTTCCACAAGGAAGTCTAGGTATTCTAAGAATTGCAGATCAATCAATGATCAACGGGATTGCTATAGGTAAAATAATTATTGTTAGCTGTTGCACCATTTCCATTAGCCCATATTATTTGTCCACCGCTGGACGTAGGCCTCCCTCATTAGTGTCGGTGGGTCATTGGTGTTTACCATTGAGTTTGATTTGTTAATTCCTCTGAACACGACACATTCTAAATAATTTGTCAGTCATCTTACAAAATTAAAATAACTAAGGAAATCGTGAAAATCTCATTCGTGTAAATTCTTTTTAGTAAGTAAATGGGGCGGGTATAACGTAAGTTTCAGGGACAGTATACATATTATGGAAGGTAATGTGGTATCCGCAAAATGACATAAGGCGTATAAATCTATTAAGCAGCTCAGGACCTATGTATAGACTATTTGACAGGTTTTTGAAATCCATTTTATATTATGTAGTAGAGTTTAAGGAACCCAGTAAAAGTTGTTTTTTTTAATTCTGGTACATATTTGCTGAAAAATATCAAATTAAAAATTCAATATTTAAATAGCGTGCCAAAACGCTACTTTGACAATATGGCGCTGCAATGGGGTCGGTGACGTCACACGCCTGTATTCTGATCTGTGGTACATATCATCCACATACATTTGTTGCAAACAAAAATCGAAAGTGCGATTGGATTTACATTTTATCAGTGAAATAAGTGACAAAATGAGTTACAAATGGTGTGCAGTTCCAAAATGTACAAATACGTCGATAAAAACTCCGGAAAAACTATTTGTAAGTGTTCCAAAGAATGTCGAAGTGCGCCGAAAGTGGTTGAAACTTTCTCGCAGGGATCCTAATGACATAGCGAATAGTACAAATATTTTCTTCTGTGAAGACCATTTCGATGTAACATATTATTTAAATTTTGTAATAATTAATTACATTCTGAATCTAAATTTTTTCGTTATTGATTTGAGGTTATAATACCTCTAATGTTTATAACAGAATGTCTTGCAAATCACAAAGAAGTTCATCATTATTTCACTTTCTTATGATATAATTTAAGTTACCGCTAAAGTGTTAGTATACTTACTTTGCTGTTTTCACATTTTTTAGCTCCGAAGCATAAAAGTCGGAATTATTTTTGAAAAACAATCCGACCATGATTGCGTTGACTCGAGGCAGGTTTTTGCTGTCGGCTTTTACAAAATCGTTGTCCATGGTAAAAGTACTTGACAGAATTTGTAAAATGTTGCGAATAAATCACACAAAAACAATGAATAATACAGAAAATCTTATTAAAACAGTTTAGAAACCTGATAAATCACAAGTAGACGCAAGTACGCAAACGAGGTTTCCAAGCTTGTGACGTCATCACAAACTCGACCAATCAGGAGCGTTTTGTGTCACGTGACAAACGTTAAAAAAATTCATTTTTTATTTACGAATTTTTTAATAAATTAGATATTATTTTCAAGTTACGTTTATAAAAAACCATTTTTAAACTCTTAATTTATACTGATAACAGTAATTGACACTTTATTTTTCGCATTGTCAAATAGTCTATTGTATGACGGTGTGTATTCTGACAGAATGGGACTTTAACCTAGTCTAATTCTGACTATTAGTAACTTCTTAAGTGATATGAAGGCGAACGCAACTTAACAATTCGGGAGGACTGGCGTAGATGACGCAAATTTCGAATACACCAAGAGACAATTAGTGGCATACTCCTTTGTCGAAAAAAAGGTACTACACACAACAATCGGAATCTCAAGCATAGATTATTTAAATACTTTATAACATAATTGAAACTCTTTTGTTAACCTTTTGACATGTACTGTGGGTGTCCTTTTCTGCCTCGCACACCTTTTTACTTCCCTCCTCACACATCTAGGTACCTACGTCGTACAATCCATGTAGACACTACAGCCCTCACACCCACTCATATACACACACCCCCTCCCACACACACATCACGAACATCATATACTCTAGTGTTCGACCGAAGGTGCAATTCTGGCCGAAGCCGAAGCCGAAGCCGATTAATCGGTATTCACCAAAACCTTCGGCCGAAGCCGAAGCCGAAGCCGAAGGTGTCATTGACCTTGAGAAATACGATAGTTACTTTGATCTCAGAATATACTAGATACATATTGTGAGAGCTTTAGAGATTTAGCCCAATAACGAACCGAGTGACCAACATATACAAGTAGGTAATAAAATATTGTCTAAAATAAAAGTTTCAAATATACAATGTTAATTAAATATTTATTTACTTAAAGTAATTTTAACAAAAATAATCAAATAATCAGTCACATTTTTTTAATTATCAGACGAACACAAAATATTTCGGGTTATTTTAGTTAACTAAAAGTAAACAATCTTCACATGTCTTTTTATCTAAAAATTGCATAAAAAAACATACCAACATTGTTTCCATTTAGTTTCCTACCTAACGTTAGATAACATAAAATATTTTAAACCAGACAATACTTACGGTTTTTTGGTTCTTAGAGTGCCTCACAATAATGAACGTATCACCACAGGTACTACTCACAGTAATAAATAAAATAATTTGTAATAACAAATATGAAATAATTAAAAACAAAACACTTATTAGAATTTTAAGACGCGCTCTCAAACTTGTTTTGACTCGTTTAGTTTACTAACTGCGATTCGTTTGGTCCGGTGCGGCGGCGCGGCGAAACTCTGCTGCTCTGCACACTCTCCGTCTCGCTCTAGCATCGTTCAGTAAATTTCAAATTTTGACAACTAGCAAACCTTCGGCTTCGGCCAAACCTTCGGCAAATTTTTGGCCGAAGCCGAAGATTTGGCCGAAGGTGCTTTTTTGGCCGAAGGTGGCCGAAGCCGAAGCCGAAGCTTCGGTCGGACACTAAAATACTCACATCCCTACATTTCACACCTATCCTACAAAAACAACTACTCGCCAAACACTCTCCACAAACACATATCTTCAACCCTCATTTTTATTTATAATAATTTAAAGCATCATAATAATTATTATTATTTTTGTTTTGTTTGTTTGTAACCTAGGGGAAGGCACTACCTCTCGAGATACAGGCTTTGCCTAGTTCGATAGGTAGGGCGCATAAAAATTGTAAAAAAAAAGTATTATTTCAATACATTATTATTATTAATAATTATGATTTATGTAAATTGCTTTAATTTTGCATGCCCACAATGAGGGTGAAATATGTCCTGTACTATATCTTAATTTAACATCTTGTATACCCACCATATTTCAAGCAAATAAATGATTTGATTTCCTACAGTGTACAATAATACGTTATAGGTTTTTTATTACGATGTAGCCACAATTGCTGAGCAGGAATCTGCAAGATGAAGTATGTCTCTAAACTAAATTGTTCTGAAACTAAATGTCATTCGCGAAGTAGTTTTATTACTGTACGTAATTTTACCGAGAAATTGCATTCAACAAAGTTGAGGCGGCGACCTTGCTGTACAGGTGAGGTGTGGTCGGCTCGCAGCCTCAGTGTGGCACTGGTAACCTAAGTCGCATGTTTCAGATGGAAGAGCTTGCTCGGCGAGCGGGCGGCGGCGCCCCGGCGTCGGGAGACACACGCTACAGTGTATTTGACTCCTATAATAAGCATCCATTTATCGGGTACGTATATTTTGAGCATTTATATGATACAAAGTATGGTGTTAAAAGCAGTTGCGTCGATTATGATACCATAAAACCGCTGCATCGATAAGGTTCTCCATAGGAGGCAGCATACTTACGCTTAGAAGCCTTAGCAGCTGTAGCTATACACAAAAGAAGCTCTCTTAGTTTTATTGGATTCTTTGGAAGTATTGTTAACATGCGATGCTTAGGCAGCTGCTGTATTTAATATACTGTACATTTCATAAGTACGATATTGATCTGATATTTTTAAACATTCCAAAGCTGAAATACGACTAATTTATTCTAAAGTATTGAGTAGTTTTGAGATAGCTAATGAATTAATTTTTCAAGTGGGCTTGGAATGGTCAGGAATAGATGTATAGATAGAATATTCTTTATTGTACACCAAAGGAAAGAGTGAAAAAAGAAAAACAAACGTCACATGAGTACAATTGGCAGTCTTATCGCTAAAATCAATTAATTACAGACAACCATGGGATGGACAAGAGTCGTGTAAGAAAACAAGTTTAAAAAAGAAAGGAATATTGATTTTTCAAAAACCTAAAAAAAAATGATGCAGTTTTAGTGTTAATTAAAATTGAGCCCGAAACACATTTAAATATGTTTCGCTTCCTTATAGTTTTAGATTGGGCCATCCACAACCGCTTAAAAAATTCACCTATTTTTATTACATACATATATGTATATTACGTAGGTGGGTGAATAAAATGAGAACTCAATTCCAACTAATAAAAAATATAATACAATGCGTAGGAAGTAAATGGTCTAATGTACATAAAAAAAAAAAATTTATATAAGTATTTAATGAACCGGATATTTTTAATCATATGCATATAAAATCTTAAGCATAACTAGCACAATTGTCTTCTGGCCATTTATCTAATAATTCTATATGGTAGCCATCAGTATCAACACAGTAGTAGACATCACCGACGTTCTGGTTGGGCCGGTAGTTGCCGTTGCCCTGGCAGGTCTCGGTCATCGTCATGCCGCGCTCCGGGAAGTATATCATGGTGTCACGCGCACAATCTGTTCAAATAATCTTTGTTAAGTAAATAAGTCAGGTTCGGCTTCTTTCTAACAGCTGACAAGAAACCACAATTTATTAGTTCACTACATGATGACAAATGAGGCGATTCTGTAACTATTATACATTAGACGTAAGAGTAATATACTTACTCGTAAGTATATTATTTTAAGATACTCGTAATGAAGTTTGCAATAGCAAGAAAACATAGTCAAGGCTCTACATTTCAAGGTTCAGCTAACAATAAGTTGATCAATCGTTTCGAACTTATCGTTAAAGGTGTTGTGTTAAGGTTCACGGTCAATTAATTTCTCATAACTGTTGACTGCTGCTCTTTCAGTGGTGAGAACTTAAAATAATTTATATATTGTCAATCAATAGTTAAGGCGTTGCTGTTTCACTCTTGGTAAAAAATACTATTCGGATTGCCACCTTTCCAATAAAATAATAGCCTAAGTATATTGTTTTGCTAATATTGTCATCTAATGTGAGTTCATCGTAAAACTGCAGTAGCACGTGTATCGGTCAATTTTATTCACCACATTGGTAAATTTGGTCGAATTAATTGATGAAGTATGTTAGTCTCCGCATTCCAGCTGAATGGTAGGATGAGTGGAACCGTACAACGTATCGGGAACAGGGTCACGGCCGACAACCGGTCGTAGTAGCACAATGCGAATGAGCCATGCTAACGGTACGCCGTCCAACCTTATCTTGTTTTTTGATGTGCTATAACTTGTAATAATAGACATATATATGCAAATAACATCTGATAAAAATAATGACATAAATTATTGTGTCGCGTGAGTGAAACCAAAGAAGCTCTTCTTACACCAAAGAAAGTTTCTCCAAGGTCCAGTCTATGTCCATTACAAAAAATTATAAATTGGTTCTACGGTTTAGGTGTGAAAACAGGCACTTATGATCCAGTTTTAAGTGTCTAAGTATACGGTTCCAAATGAGTCTTGTATCTACCTATGGGGAAGAACCGATATGAAAGTTCACGGTTACTCTTTGAAGCAATATGGGGAATAAACCCGCAAGAAACTCCACAGTTAACCTTTTAAGCAAAATCGCATATGTTTTGGTATAAATTTAGACAGTACATAAATATATTATCTACCGATTTGACAGTACATAAATATATTATCTACCGATTACTGGTTGATGACTCTCGGAGGCCAAACCCTAAACTAACTAGGTCAATTATTAAACTTAAGAAGCTTGATGTCAACCTTCATAGTTTTCTTTTTTGTTCATATAGGCACGTAGTATAAACGTATAGGTATCTAATCTAATTATGTATACAGAAAAAAATTTAGACGTTCCAGTTATTCCACTACCGTTATCAATGTATACTTACTGCAATTCATTCCCTGCATCTCACTTGACATGACCTGCCATGCACCCAATATACTTGCGTCTCGACCAGTGCAGTAAGCTCTGAAACGTTTTCAACATATTATTTTTTAGTAATCCATCGTCACAAATACCGCCGTTGAATTCTGCTGGCTGATAATTAATGCAGTAGATTAAGTTCGCTTTGAATTTATTTAGACCAAATCCACGGAATATAGATTCTGTGGTTAGTCGAAACTAATTAAAATAAATAAAACCTGCCTGTTGGCACCCGCTGCAGGGTATACTATAAAGCTCCGTTTGAAAGTATAAGTAAGTAGTATCTTACATGCCGTTCTGAATTTGATATGGTCCATAGCTACCGTCGTAGTCACAAAATGTAGCAGGGTTGCCGAGGAAATTAGTTCCGTGCTCCGATTGCTCTTGTGATATCATACCGCTGGCTTGAACTAAACTCTCGCATTTTCTTAAATACTGCTCACCAGTTACTGCAGGACTATCTATAAAGAAAAAGATTATCTTTGTTTTTTTTTTACCCGTATGTATGTATGTCTTTAATAGTTTTTTATCGATTCTGTTTTAGTCCTACTATTTTCTCATGTTCAAAGAAAAGAAAACCACGTGTTATTTGTTGTTAGTAAACTATATAAATAGTTTACTTTTAGAGAAATCAATAAGGCTGTTTAAATTTTGTAAGATGAAGACCATTATAGTAATTCTCTGTACCGTCCCAAGCATTTCCGATTTTTGTTTATGTTCGGACAACGATCGATACGGAATAGTAGGGTGGCTGCCCTCTGTATAATGACGTCACTGTAGACATGTGCCGGTCGCACCTACCTGTATTTATTACCTACATAAATATGCAATAACTTTGCACTACGCGAAGATGTAGATGTTCTTTAAAACCCAGATCATTTAGTATTTCAAGTAGGGTTACCTACTCCATTTTATATGAAATGAACGAAGATATAACTTTTAAACGGCGTAACTTTTATCGAACTAAACGAAATTCTCAACACAGTTGCATATGAAACAAACATACCTCTCGTGCTTACATCAATAGCGTATTTGTACAAGTGTATCTGGGTTCTTTGTCATACTGATTGTATACAATTGCCTGTGGTCACTCAATATCTTGAGACCGTGAATCACTTGTGAATATTGTGTGTATCCTGTTGTTGCATCTACTCGACAAAATGATGATGAGATGAATGATGTACATCAGTAGCGATATTATTTTGAAAGGTAGCTATGTACTTCTTGTTGTGGTGCAAACTAATTTAAATCTTTGTTGTTATAAAAGTCTCGTAATTTTTCGTGGCAGTAAAAGTATTTGAGTTTTTATTACCAACCGGCAAACACACATAATATGTGCCGGTTGATAATAAAAACTCACAATATTATATATTGTCCCACTGCTCGACACGGGTCTCCTCTCAGGATAAGCGGCACCACCACCCAAGGCCAGTGCGGTTGGCAGACTTCACACGCCTTTGAGAAAATCTCTCAGGCATGCAGGCTTCCACACGATGTTTTCCTTCACCGTTCAAGCTAGTGATAATTAATTATTATTATTACTCGCATGATTTCGTTAAAAGGTGCGTTCCTTGGATTCGAACTCGAGACCTTTGACTTGCCAGTCCATTAGTTATAGCCTATCACTGTTATTAGGCTATCACTGCTATAACACATACATGTATTTGTGAAAATTACATACCCATTAGTATAACCTATAGCAAATCCATAAACTGACATTATGTAGATTCCGTATATTTAGGTTGACATACCATTAAACTACGAATAATATCCTGTACGAATAGAAATAATCGTCGGGCGCACCTCTCTTTTTTGTAGTGCGTAAAAGCCTGCAATGGCTTGTCTGCACCTTGGGCATTTGGTCTAGCCACTCTCTAAACTTGGTTACTGGGTTACGACACATTGATCGGCAGCGTTCGGCGTTTTTCACTGCCTCATTAGCCTGGCGGTCGGTTCGATTCCCAAGTCGAGAAGTGTAGTTTTCTAAGAAATTCTAAGTGGCACCTCGGGGCTCGGAATTTGGATTTGTGCCCGGTTAGGCTCGACCTTAGTCGGGACCTATACATACGGCGAATTTATTAAATGTATAATAATATTTTAGATGCACATTCAAAAATGTCATGTTATCACGCCATAGAAAAAAGATCATATATTATATATATAATATGTATAGTCTAAGTATATCCGTACCTTTCAAATGGAGAATTTTTAAAATAGGTGCAGTAGAGATATTAACCTCCACATACGCACAACCCCACAAGATTCCCAATATCTCTTTATAAATAAAACTAAATACGTACAGCAGGGTAATTGCGTCATGTCCTCCTCTGGTACAGGAGAAACGGTCGGTTGGCCAGTCTTGGGCTGGGCACACCAGCACATTCCATCATCACACTGAAGTGGCTCGTAATCCCCAGATGCAGTACAATGGAGTGTCACTACCCTGCCTGCAGTAGCTTCTAGCTCAGCTCTTCTGCGGCTGCATGCTAAAGTGTACATAATTAATTATAAAGCACTTTAAAATGCTACAACCTTTTTATTAATAATTTAAAAACCTTTTTAGAAGCATTAATGATGGGTGGAATGATTTTAAAAATAATAGTTTATTTTGATAATTCATAATGTTTTGACGTGTATGGCATTATTTATCGTAAAATTATTGTTTATGTGAAAGAAATTTAGAACTTACACATTTTAATCTAAAATTTTAATGTCCGAAACAAAGAGATTACTACGTACATTTTTATTACTGCCCAATAATAATATAATTGTGAGACATAATTATGATGATAATTTGTGTCAATAATGAATATTGGGATTTTTGAAATTTTGGAAAAATGCAAGTTCCAGTGATGAATGGGCCTCCAGCATGTTTTAATCACTTGATTATGTATAAGATACAGGTTATCGTGCTTTATTCTTACTACGTAATATTTACAAGCTTACCACATGTCATCTCACTCGCTTGATCCCTCCACATTTGTCCGAATATTCTCTTTCCATGTTCATCCGAACAGAAACATCTGCATTCAATTAGAAACAAATTAATTAGAAAATATTAGCACTATTACATTTGGTATCTCCTTTTACTGGGAAGGAAGAAGCTATCAATAATTATAATCTTTTTAATCGGAAACCTGTAATCACCCATGAATGCTTGATAAACAAAAATGTTTGCGAATTGACGAATACTTAACTCACTCACTCGTCTTTATAAAGCTTTACTGAATCCTTAGTCGGTTTTGCGAGAATTATAATTTGTTTTCTGCCAAATCAAGGATTTTCTGTATCCCATTCCAAGTAAACAATAATATTATTATATTATAAATAAGTGTTTAGGTACCTTCTTCTTCTTATCATGTCAATGGTTAAACAATTTTAGAGTTCAGTGTGGTGTTCAGGCACAAAGGACATACCGATAGGTGTGACATAGTTTGATAAATAATAACTTAAAATTTAGAATTCTATTTACTGTCCGTGGCAGGACACTGCCGGGGACGAACTGCAAAGGTATCGTTGCAATCATTACTTCTTATTGTCCCTTATAAATTGAAAGTAGCGTTTTCAAAAGGTTGTACCTGCCAGTAAACAGATCGCCTTTGCATTGAACAGGTGCATATCGTCCGTTTGCTAAGCAACTCGACGGGGGCTTGCAAGCATCGGTTTCGGTCCCGCCTCCTCCTGAAAATTAGATTGAAAAACCGTGGAAAAACCATTAGTCCTGTAAAAGAAACATTCCTTTAGATAAGAAACATACTAGGTAGTTTGTTAAATTTTGATTACATTAACTTAGATATATCTAGATAGGTACCTAGAGAATTCTCAAAAGTGCAGTAAGGTTCAAGTTATATTCTTGCTATGAAACGCTGTTCAGCAACGAAAAATGTTGAAGTTAATAAATTTAAAAGACGAATAATCGAATAGTTTTAAAGGCAAAATGTCGTTAAAAACGAGTATAAATTGTTATTATTTTATACAATTATTAATCTCAGATTTTGTAAGTAAACAATAAAACAACACGATAATTTGTGCCTAGTTAGTGATTTTAAATATTGTGTGTTAAATTCGATATAATTACAGTTCCACTTAACTGGACACGCTACACTGATGAGTTGCAAATTTCTACCGCACCGGAAGTAACGTTCATTGTAAGAAGGTGATTTCGCGCGATGTCTCGCTAGCGATTAAATTCCTTTCCTAGCAAAATATTAGAAAAATAATACGAATAGTTATAGCGTACAAAGGTAGTTGTACACTCTTTTTGTATTAAATTCATTTTTGAGGAGCATCCTTTTTTATTATGTTCTATTAATTTATTGCAACCCTCTGAAATGAAAAGCAATGTTATAGATTGTAAATAAACTAATCTTCCTTTAGAAGAAGAACATCAAGTCGCTTGCGCTCGGTAGGACAGTAGAGCGGATATGGACAATGCAATTTCTAAGTGGCAAATTGGTTCGTAAATTAGGTTAGCGACAAGTAGGTATGGCATAAACATGTTCTCCTCGTGTCCTTTCAATTCTGTATAATTTTGGCAAGAATTTTAAAATCCGAAATCAAAATTATCAATCATAATTTATCATGGTTCAATAATCTACTATCAATGACAAAGAGTTGTTATAGAATGAGTAAGTATTGCTTTCGGCGATTTTCTTATTTGGCAATCATTACAAATTAATTGGCCAGCTACCATATAACCGGACATTTTCTCCAAGGTAATAAGTCCTTTCCCGGAGACTGTGGTCGGCGATCGCAATACCTAGATCTAATAACTTAACTTCCGACAGGGTAGTGTGTAAGTGAAATTTAATACAACCCAAACGGTCTATTTATGCTAACTACGTGCTTGTTGCTATTGTATTTTTTTTGTGTTTCTTAACTTACCACTAGGAATTCCGCAAGAAGGACAGCATCCAAATATGCTACTGTTTGGCACTAAAACCTCGCTTCCCCAGCATTCATCCACTGACAGATCAGTTACACATTCTCGCGCCACCTGACACTGGGGACGCACTCTTCCAACCACATAGCAAAACAGCACAGCCCACAATTGACGATTCCTAAACATTCTTGAAACTTTAAACGTTTAATTTTATTATTTTCGTCACTACCTAAGTACTATTCTAGCACAAACAATAAGTATATATTAATTACTGATTGAGCAGTTACTCTTGTTATCGTTGTTATCATGAACATCTTATCGTTTATTATTTTAGGAATATCAGTAGTGCACATGATTCAGACTACGACATACATGCGATATGAGTAGGACAGTACCTACTCAATTGCTTTCGGCAAGGCAGTATTTATTTTATACAAGCAGGTGGTTTCATATTTTTTTGTCCTGTCTATTTAAATTACTATTTTAAAGTAAATTTAGAATAAGAAATTGCGTACACGTTCACAAGGGACATACTCGCACATTATATTGCACATTAGCAAACAACAAAATATCAGATTTGACCGTTTAAATAAGAATACGCTGTTATCAGCACTATCGCTATCTCAAGTTAATTTAACGCAGAGAATAATCAAGCCAAGCCGCGCCAGGCGTCGCGAGTCGCGCGGCGGTGCCCGTTCCGAGCGCTAACTACATGCGCCAGTACGCATTTCACATCGCGGCTATCTGATTCTACTTTATCAATTTCGTACAATCGTGTTCTATTTATTTTCGATGGCGGCGATCAACAATTCATACTGACCTGTTATTTTTACAGGTCGGATTGAAGCGGGCATACCCGTCTAGTATGGAGGAGTGCAAGAAAAGACATTCAGGCACTAAAGTTTCAAAGATTGCGAACATATTTCAAGGGATGCCGTCGAGAGAAGAAGACGAAGTTCGCGGTAGCGACGTAACTGCCGTCCGAACCGAAAGTCATTTGGCACGGTTTAACAATGCACGTGCCCTGTTTGAAAAATTGGGTGAAGAAAATCGTGGATTTCGTATTGAAAAGTCGCCCTCGGCAGCTGCCAGTTTTGCGGGCACCCGCGGAGTTACCCCACCGGCGCCATCACGATCTCGTTCCAGTTCAGCGGGTTCAGTGAGTCCACCTAGAAGAATCGTGACGCCAACGCCGATGCCAACACCTGCTGTCAATGGCGATCGACTCGCCAATGGTGCAACTGTACCGCCACCAAAACCTGTAAAGCCGAGTGTTTTGCCTAAACCTGAAAAACCAGACAGGCGATTCAATAAGGAGCTAATAGAGAAACAAAGAAATTGGACTGCTCATTTTAATAAATCTCGGCAATCTCGTAATGATGAACCTAAAGTGGACTCTAACAAATACTGTAGTGGTTATCAAGATAGGAAGTCACCGGAAGTTCTCGAAAGATATGTAGTTCCTTCACGTGTGTATTCCCCACCACTTTCACCATGTGCAGGTGATACACAGGTGGAACGTCCTACTACTCTTCCTTCTTCCCTAGTGAGTCGAGTTTCATCTAACACAAAAACTCCAAGTCCTATAAAAACTGTTTCACCCAGACCAAATCACTCAGTGTCACCAATTCCAACACCCGAATCCTCGGTTTCACCTCCTGTGCGAAGGGAACGTTTAATTTCACCACAAAACAAAACGAATGCTGACTCCTCATGTCATCCTTTCGTTTCAAATGAGAAGAATCACCCTAGTATAAGATCGTCAATTTCGCCATTAAGTGAAAACGAAAGAAATGCAAATAAAGAAAATGATTTTGTACATAAATCGAATGAACAAATTCAATATTCTAGTTCTATGTCAGACCCTATTGAAAGAACATCGCCCACCCCACCGTCACCGACTGCGCTAGAGTCCCTTTCAGTTTCTCGAAGACAAAAATCACCATCACCTTCGGCAAGGACGTCGATATCTCCAGTTTCGCCTTCATACCTCGAAAAAGATACTTTTCCTCCCGCCGTAGGTGAATCTTCTGCATCACCATTACCTCACGACAGAGCGTCTACACCTCCATCAGATAATGTAATCGAAGCAAGTGCTCCTAATGATGAATATTCACCTATTGTTACCTCTCACGAGTCACCTGTTTTGTCTCACTCTGATGAAAATAATAAAAAAGTTGTTTGTGATCGTGTATCTTCGACTTCACAAAGTCCAGTTACGTTGGACAATGGTTCCAGATCGTCAAAAATTTTTGATGAAGATGCATATGAATCTGTAGATTACAGTGGGGAATGGGAAGAAAAAACAAGGCGCCGTTCTTCAACACCGGAGTCCCCTACATGTCCAGCAAAGACAGTGGATGCACCGCGCTCCCCTCTAGTCTCACCTTTAGCGTCCCCAGTTCATCGTGTCGTGGAGTCCTCACCTCCAGCTTCGCTTCAAGCTTCACCCTCGCCTGGTATGTTATTATTTTAGCTTTTGTATAGCATTACAATGTCCATTCTACTAAAATTTTATACAAAAAGTTCATATCTTTATTTTGTTATAGTTTATCTTTATTTTATCTCTACTATAAGAAACGTTATTGACGTATAATGTAGATAATATTGTACTTTACGTTACACAGAAAAGAGTAACCAGCCGAGTACAGCATGTTTTGGTTTGATAAAGTATTTTCAAATTTATATAATAGTTTCTACTAACTGGAAGAAAGAGGACATGTAGGAACAACTAAAGCTATGTTCAGCTCATCTTGTACAATGCACATCCTATGATTCATACATGGGACATACCGTCTTGTTATTACCGGTTCACCACTATAATCTTCAACCTCAATATCTTATCTATTTGATGCACATGCTTTAGTCTGTTCCAACAAAGCACAAGTTCTGTCTAGGTTTTTTGATGATATCGTTACTGACAAATAAGACATCGCGTTAACGCGGACATCATACATATAATTTTTATAGACAACTGCTGCCTGGCTGGAAAATCAAAATCTGTTTCCGTTGTTGATACTTTTGAATGAGTAAAAAAGCTTTCCTGCTAATGCTGTTACTTCTGATAGAAAACCTAAAGTAACAGTAAAGTGGGCGTCGATTCATGTACGTTTAGCAGTCTCGTGTTTAGTGGGTTCAATGTAATATTGAGGAAGTCAAGGTATTTGAGTCGTTGCGAGACTTGCGAGTCGATCCCGATTTAGATGCTCCGGCGCCGCCGCCGCCTCCGTCGTCGTCGCGACGCAGTAACCCGAGCGACGTTGCCCTGCGCGCTCCCCTTTAGACACTACACTATTAAACAAGTTACGAGACCATTTAGATTGATAACTGGATTTGACACACGTTATAGTAGCCATCTTGCAATAATGAAAAACTATACTTACTTTCTAACCAAGTGTGTGACTTTCTTATTAATCCTTGTGTGGTCAAACTAGCAAAAGCTTATATAAAAATCAGTGATTATTCGTGACTAGCATTTACAATAATTGTGTCCGTCGATATTTACCAACAAAAAGCTGATTCAGTTTGCGATAAACTATGTGCAGAAAGTTCGATCCCATCTTCAGCTTATTATCAATTATGTTGTTGTAAGCTCCCGATGCGCTTTCTCGTTTAGTTTAGACGTCTCCTTCTGCCCGGTGTGCATTCGCTCCAGTTTGTTATTGAGAAACATCAAGGACTGCATAAAATATTAAATGTAGAATAATTTCATATAATACTATATTAAGATCCGGACTCTTTATAATTATGAATAGCGTTCTATTTAAGTAGTTCTATTATTTTATTCTCTTTTAAAGTCGACCTCCAAAATTGCAAACGTGAGCTGCCTACGCTACCAAAAAGTGTCTTGTTTTTTTAAAGAGGCGTCTATATAGTTATGTTAGCAACTTGCTTATCTACTGCTGTGTTTATTTACTAAGCGCACGGATGTGAACAACATTAATTTTATAAATTTGTACTAAATCTCATAGGGTATATTATAATAAATAGATATTGTCGAGGAAATTATTTCTATTTTTTCTTTCTATTATTACGTTCCGCGTGTGAATTGTTAGAAGTTGATACAACGTGAACAAAATACGTCGTTTGGAAGTGAGTGTCCACGTGAGAGTGGTTCGTGGAGGCACGGGTCGCCGGCGGCGATGGTGCGGTGATGCGGCGGGCGTCGCGCGTGCCCGTCGCATGCGCTCGCTCAACATGCGCCTCTGCGGCTGTTGCCTCGGTCAGTTGCCGTATTATTGTTTTGCGTATTTAAAAAAAAAATCTGTCTATGAAATATTTTAAAATTAACTATTATTAATTGTGATGGTTTCGAAACTAAGAATTTATTTCCAAGTACGGATCCAACGATTTTGTTTCTCCATCGTTTTATTAATTCATCCTAATATTCAATTCTTCTTTTGGGTACATATTTAGTTGGGATTATATTGTTTAAACTGAACAATATTAATCGGTTTAAATTATAATTTATCAATTTCTGTAACTGTTTCTCAATTGTGTTTGGTTTGGGTTTGTTGCTGATTTTCGACTTTTTCTGTGTACCGCTTTCAAAATAATCAATACAGTCTAAGTCGGCGATAGCTAAAAATGTCTTGAAAAGTCGATTATTATAAGTAGCAAGTTCTTTTTCTTTTCCTTGTGTCAATTGAGTTGATAGCGACTATATTGCCAGTATTAAGTTAATTATAAACTCGTAAAATAATCATAAAATGTTGTAATTATATCTTTTGTTATAAAAATATAACAAACAGCAACTTGAATTCAGACGGCGTTTGTGGTCTAGTGGTTCGAGTCTCGGACTGCTGTCTAGTACCAGTAGTATAAGCTCTGCTTTGTCCCATAGTGCTGTGTAAAATGTCCCAAATATTTATACATTTATTTACATAAATAATTATTTAAAAAAACTTTTGTAATCGTCATTGGTTTTGATTTTTTATTCCATCGTGCTCTGTGGAAGAGCTTTAGCAATGTGTTTAATACTATATTTTCTCCTGCGTGTGATATCATAAAACATGATTCATTGTACTAGAATTTTATAATAATGTAAACAACGGATAACACATGCTATAGAACCTTAAACTAGCATTCTAATTCAATAAGCTAGTTGCTCTTTACACGTTTAGCATAAATAACTACATAATTTTTTGAATGAATGTGGTTTTGAAGGGACAAGAGCACCAGATGTATGTATCGTATTTAACTTACGTGTATACGTACAGTCAGCAACGAAAGTCGCTGAACATGTTGCAATTTTCAATATTATTTTTAATAAGTGTGAAGTTACTGACCTGTGAAGGTTATGCGAAATAATTGCATAGATGACCATTCAATATTCAGGTTACCTTAATAAAAAAAACCTCTGGACAAGTTTTGGAACTGTGATGTTTTCAAAATTTTGTTATGTTCAGCGACTTTCGTTGCTGACTGTACAATATCTTTACCTGCACATGGCGCTGATTCAGCAATCATAATAATATGTTCTATTGATTCAGTTCTTACTACTGGCAATGAGTTCTGACGTGACATTTTCTTTAGACATGATAATTGGGGTACAATTGTCTATCTGTACTTTTCTATACGGGGTCGACTTTAAAAAGAAAAGGAAAAGAAAGGGGTTTAGATGATCTTACAGCCGATACTATAAGAACTACTTACTGTTGCCGTAACTTGTATCAAATCAAAATAAAAATGACACCATTTCGTTATAAATTCTTCAATAGGTGTAGCGTGGGGGTATCTACTCCAAATCTTGTAGCATTAGTTGAAATGATCAATACCTTTTTTGGAAGGTCGTCCTCATATTGCCAGTCTTGTAAATCAGAGGTAACCTACCTTTTACCAAGGTTAAATTATATTTTAATGTTCATAAACTACAATATTTTATTGGCAATATTAGGTATATTCGGTTCGCCGGTATGATTTAGGTCTCATGTAATTGGGGGCGAGACTTGTGTCATTAACCAGGCGCACATCCAAACTAAACTAACATATAATCTGCTCTACCCGGACTCAACTGGAATCAAACCCAGGCTTTCACGCTCAAGACGCTGTGCTTGCGACGTCTAGATTAAAAAGGCAGTAAAATCTTTTCTACATATTTTCTAATAAATAAAAATTGATTTTACGTTTTATAACTTTCAATCAGATTTTTCCGGTTTCGTTCCGAAATAGAGTAATGTGTATCTATATTTGGATATGCTTCTATTTATATCACATATATTTTTGTCTCCCCTCTTTCTTTTGTCATCTGAATTTGTCTGTTATTCTGATCGTATATATAAATAAAGTGCTCGGTTTATTGGGTTCAAAAGAGCGAATAAAGTATTTAAAGTGGTATGTTTCATGAATGTACAAGTGTATATGTACTTATATGTAGCTGAGTTTTAATTAGTAAAGTGGGCATGACTCGCTCTCATTGTCTCGGGAGATCACGTGAACGTTCTAACGCTTTATTGCTAATTCATGCGTAACATAGATTACTATAAATGTTGAATGGTCGGTCGATTGCTACTATAGGTGCATTATTTTCTAAGAATGTACCTATTGATTTAAAACTATCACAGGGGTAAGCGGAAGTGTTGCTTAGAATGGCAACTGTAAATAAATATGCACTTCGACATATTTTATACTGAGTGTAAGTAAAATTAATTAGTTTACTATGCGAAATTGTTAAATAATTTTGATAAATATAGAAACGGAAATTACACACGCACTGTCTCTGACTACGAGGATCTACATTTCTCTAACCGTATGTAATGGAACTAGAGCGAGAATAATGAGAACGGTATTCTCGTTCCACGTGTCGAAGAAATTAAGAATTTGTCCTGGAGTCGACGTCGAGCGTGATTTTGAGGACGCGACAGGGTGTCATATAAAACCGTCGCTATTTATTATTGTTCGTATGACGTAGGAACTTCAAATAACTAAAGTTGTGGCCTCAGTTGTGTTGAAATAACACACAGATTTAATGTTTGTTTATGTTGGGTACCTGTGTGCTCGCCACCTGCCTCAGCTGCGGAAGTAGAGTATCTCCGTTAAAAATAGTTAGCTCATTAGCCTAAATTTACTCTACTCTGTACTCGCTCTCCGAAGCAAACATTCTACTCATTTTCATTGAGGCGAAAATTTGTTCTAAGAGGTTTCTTACCCAGAACAACAGTACTTCACATTTCTTTGCAGTATATAATACTTACATGCTAATCGAAAAGAGAAATTGAACGCTGTTCTCTTAAAATAATAATCTTACACTGTATCAATCAATAACTACCTACAAGTATACGTCTATGTACTGCGGCGGCATTGAAAATATTATCAAATTCCTTAGACTTTCAATTTCATAACATTCTTCATCTGAAGATGTGACCTCTGTTTAATTTATTTGTTTCGCTATCGACAGCGGGCGGAGGTCGCAAGTCGTCCGAGGCGGAAGAAACACCGCGGCGAAGCGGTTCACGGGCGTCCAGCGTGTCGGACGAGGGCGGGTTCAACGAGCCCTCACCCGAGGTGGTGGCGCGGCTGCGGCCCGCAGAGTATCGCGAGCCGCCTCCGCCCGCGCCCCCACTCACCAGAGACATACGCGACGCAGAGCGAGCGCGATCTGATCCTGATACACTCTCCGTGCTGCAGCAGGTAACCTTTTATTTGTTTCTCCTTTGACCGTATACTTATGAAGAAGCAGTAAGAAGAGGACCCTCCCAGGTTCGATGCGATCCTGTTATTGTTTGAAGAATTAACTACTCTTCCCTAAGAGTAGTTAATTCTTCAGACAATAATAGGATAAACATAGAAATTGGAGCCCCTGCTCCAAGCTTTTACCTACGTTACACTACCTTTAGGCTTCCTTCATACCTAAAATCATAAGATGCACTGTGGGTGCAAATCAGTTCACCTCTGCCTAACCTTTCAGGAATACAGGGCGTGATGGTGTCTATGTTCATCTTCCTCACCTTTTCTTTTGGTTTCGAAAAGTAGACTGATGAAGTTTCAATATAGTACGTTGTTACATTCTAGGACTCCGGCGTGGTAGTGAGTGAGGCGAGCCAGGGCTCCATAGAGGTGCTCGACAAGTCGACCACCAGCCAATGGAGCGTGTCGGAGGGAGAGAACGCTTCCGGAGAGAGCGGCCGCGGGGGGGACGCGCCCGACGCGCCCGACGCGCCCGACGCGCGCTGGGACGATGCCGACGCTGACGCTGACGCAGACTGCAAGCAGCCGGACAGCATGACGCCCGACGAAGCCGAGATATTGCTCAGCTCGAGGTGACACTCCAAGACAGTAGCTTCATGTTGCACTACAATCTGTTGGTCGTCTCCCGAATTATACCAAAAGCACAGACACGCTTGATTGTTTGCAACCATATTATGACAATGAATAATGCTTCAATATTACGGTAGTCATTTGTTATCGACGCGGCTCATGGGTGCACTCGTAATATTTTATGATATGTGAACTATCACGCTTTTGATGTGTTGATGTTGTTATTACATATTTATTATTAAGGAGTATTGATGACCTAACGTGTAATGTCGGGGGATGACAATAGAAATTAAAAAAGAAAAGTACTACATTTCACTTTAGTTAGATTCACTATTTTATTGTAGCTAGCCACATAATGATGGCGTCACATAAATCTGTTAATTACTTTATCTGAGGCACGTACGCTATGCGGAACTAAATAACTGTTTAATATTCGTCACACCTTTCTTCTTCGATGTAATCATGCTATTCATCAATGTTTACTTTCTGGTCAATTTTATTTCTTATTGGAATACTCGCGATAAATCTGATTTTTCTTTCTTGAATGCATGATTCCACACACTTGTAATGTCTATCGATTTCTTCTTATTTAACTACCTAAGTATGTTGTTCGATATGTTCGCTATTCTATATTTTCTTTTTCAGGACTTGATACTAGTAATGCTTGGTATTTGATTAAATGTCGTATTTTTTATCATTTGCATGCTGCCTGTCCGCACAACGCTTCATTATTGCCTGATATTTGCAGTATTCTGGAGAAAAAACTTAGGTAAGACCGGGGCATTTGTGAAACCGTCGATTTCCTCTATAATACAGTATTTTGTAGAATGCTTTTTGATTGTGCTCCTGTATTCTCCACAGTATACCATTTAGGTGCATAATTGCATATCATTCTTACTTTTTCTCGATAAACAGGAATTTTATTACATAACTTCATAATAAAAAACAAAGTCCCTCGCCACATTTGTCTGAATGTCCAAAAGCTACCGAACGGATTCTGATACGGTTTTCACTATCATTTATATAATTTCTTCTGAAAGGTATTATGTACGTTTAATAGATCATGCATGTTAGTACATTGTACTCGTTCGATGTCGGGGCGGGCGGGTCGCTAGTATTATTTAATTGTTGCACGATCTCTCGCACGGATCCTTTTGTATGACAATAAATATGTTTCCTGGGAATCACCACTCGACAACGAACGACAGTAGGTCTGAGGAATTTGGGATATAAATACATACTTTCAAAAGTTGACTCGGACTGCAGATTCTACAATATACGTGTTGTTATCACTAACTGTATTCCTAAACAGTAGCATTCTTGGTAAAATGTAAAATGTGGGTTCATCATAATTATAAGCCTATTATGTTGTTTTAGAAGTGTAGATTTTTCAGTGTAATGTTGTTATGTGTAGACAAGAAGCTCTGCTGTCGGATGAGCAGGCGCAGGAGATTGTGGCGATGTTGTCGCCGCACGCGCTGCCGCATGACAACGGCGTATCGCTCAACGACAGCTACCAGTCCGTGCTCTCGTACGAGAGGTAACAATAAACAACATAATTACTATTGATAATGGTGGTGAAATAATGGATTGCGTGAGTTTTAATAATAATATCAACTCATTAGATACTAGTCCACTGCTAGGCACGCATTTATTAAAAATCCAATACGTTTGTCGAAGCTATGGTAAAATATAATTTAGTAACAAAATAACAACAAACAAAACAAACTAAGCAACAAAATAAGGGTGACACTAGGGTAAACATTACAGCATGCAGTCAGTGGACGAGAGCTACGAGTTCGTGTCGCTGGAGGCAGAGGCAGAGGCGGAGGCGGAAGCGGCGTTGGCGGGCGGCGACCGGCGCCAGCCCGCCCCGCTCGTGTCGGCGCCCGCGCCCGCGCCCGCGCCCGCGCCCGCTGCTGACGTGCCCGTGTTCGACCACTACCCGCCGCACCAGTTGCGCGAGCTCGGCGAGGAGAACGGCATACATTACTTCGAAGATGGACACTTCTACACAGAGGTCTGTCATACCTAGTTATTTTTTAAATATTTATTATTCAATTCAAAGAAATGATGTGTGAGGGATGATATCTTTAAAGGAAATTAACTATGTGATGACGACTGAAAGATGTATGGATGAAGTAAATTGTAAGATGGTGTGTTCAAAGCTGCTCAACACAAAGACTAATAGGAATGATTGTAGTAAAATTTAATATTCATTTACAGGTCGCTGGGCTGCCACCTATTGAAGAAGACGAGGATGACGATTATTACCCGCCAGTTTTTGTTAAGAAAAATACCAAAGTTAAATTTAGGTATGTAAATAACATGACATTTATTAAAATATCCGCAAATCATTAAAATATTAACATAATGACTGAAGAATCGAAAAAAGTATGTATTAATAACAAAAGCCTACAGTGGGTGTAACAGTATCTAAGAATAGTTTAGTCAATAAATGTAATGTTGTTGAATACAGCACGAGCCCCATGCGCGTGTTCTCGACGCACTCGGTGCGGGAGTACGACCGGCGCAACGAGGACGTTGACCCCGTGGCGGCCAGCGCAGAGTACGAGCTGGAGAAGCGGGTCGAGAAGATGCACGTCTTCCCCGTCGACCTCGTCAAGGGAGCTGACGGCCTAGGACTCTCTATTATCGGTAATTTTTACTTAGATACTTAATACAATCGCGCCTGATTACCGTTCGCCGGTCTGTTTTAGTTACCATTCTTCCTCAACTCCGAGCTTCTGATGAAAATGCCAATGTATCATCATTGTAATGTACGTATAAGCTTTAAAATAATCAGTTTTCGATTCCCACTGTAAACACATGCCCATGTTATAGGTATGGGTGTTGGTGCGGACGCTGGTTTGGAGAAGCTAGGCATATTCGTGAAGACTATTACAGAGAGCGGTGCCGCCGCTCGCGACGGTCGCATTCAAGTCAACGACCAGATTATTGAAGTCGACGGCAAGAGCTTGGTGAGTCTTCTTTAATTTTAAACTCATGGTAAAAAACGATTCTCCACAGCGGAATGTATAGAGGCCAGCACATCAAGCTACCCCAATCTGTCAAAATTCTTTGATAGATTTTCAACTTTAATACAATACAATAAGGTCATGTTCAATTGGGAAATTTTGACAGTTTTGGATAACTTGACCTGCTGACGTCTGTACCTAATAATATATTGCTTTTCAATACCGCCCTTAGAGTGCGTCTATAAAGCTGGTAATATCCAAGGTTAATTTTATTTTAGAATAAAATTAACACATTTGAATTTAAAAAAATGTGTAATAATTTATAATTATATAATAATTATGTTTCTTAAAGGTGGGTGTAACGCAAGCATACGCGGCGTCAGTGCTTCGAAACACTTCGGGACCTGTGAAGTTCCTTATAGGACGAGAGAAGGACCCTGAAAACAGTGAAGTAGCCCATCTGATACGACAGTCACTTGCCGCAGACAAAGAAAGAGAGGAAAGGTAAACTAGAATATTATACAACTATTCAAATAATTTCGGCTTCGGTTCAAATCTTTCATTTTGTCTGCACGGAAAACTGCAAGTGGATTTAAAAACTGTAGCTTTAAATTGAAATACAGTGCATCTCTAACGTTGTAACGTTCACTAACAGTGCTGTATTGGTTTAGAGCGAATCGCGAGCGCCAGAGGCGGCAACAGACGGAGGAGGAGGATTCCAATCAGACAGCTCCCGCTGAAACTTCCGCGCCACAGACGCGACACCCGGAGATTAACGAGCTACGAGCGTTTCTCCAAGAGGTTTGTTATGTTATTTGTAAAACCTACTTATTTAGATTTTTTTGTCAAGAAGTTATTATTTTTATTTGTGGAGATGTCACTGAATATAATATCCACTAATTAAATGATTTAATTATATTTACGATCACGAAAATTAAATTTAATAAAATCTCTCGACAGTGTGCTCAAAGCGTATTAATACAAATTCTGTATTTGAATTTTTAATATCGCGTATTGCTTCGGTTGTATTACCACAATATATATTTTTTTTTATCACAAAATAGCATTTATCTAGTAAGAAATTTACTTTCTTCCCCGTGTTAGAGTATAATGGCCATGGGGAACTTTGTGAGTAGGTGGAGTAAAGTTTTTCTAAAGGGATATTTTTTCATATAAAAAAGGTACTGTTTAAAACAGTTTATAATCGGTGAAGTTATATTGTAATATGTATAAAAAAAGTGTGGTTAGTAGCAAACTCTAGTCGGATACAGAACTACTTGCTTTTTGAAAAGTTTGTTAATAATTGAGGTAGCGGTGGTGTCATTTGTTTGTGTGTATGGTAATATTGGTGTGGTGCAGTTGGTGGGCATGGAGTCCGGTGGCGGCGGCGCCGACGAGATCAGCGAACGAGTGCGGGAGTGGTGCCGCGCGCGAGCACCCGACGCCGCGCTCAGGCACGCGCTGCAGGCCGCCGCCGACACCGCGCACCGCGCGCAACGCAAGTACGACAAGGTATGTGCTGTGCTTACACATCCCGGACGACGGTCATTCAGACACCCATGTTAGTTTTCTTACCCTTAAATTATTTATGCTGAGCTATGAGCCTCATGACACCTTGTATCGTTTCTCTTTGAGCTACTTGTGACTATTTTTAATAGTTACAAACATGTTGGAAGATAAAAGACGTCAGGTTGTACTATTGTTGAAATTGTCAAGTGTGTAATATCGGTATGGGTGTATAAGGCGCGGCGCGCACTGCGCGAGTGGCGGCGCACGCGGGCGCTGGTGCGCGCGCGCGAGGAGTGGTGGAGCGGCGCGCTGAGGGACGCGCACCGAGAGTACGCCGCCGCGCTCGCCGCGCTGCACGACCGGGTGGCGCGCCTCGAGGTGCTACTGCTGGTGAGTGGCTACGTGACAGTGACACAGAGACACTACACACTACACACACCCGCACACACACACACACACACACACACACACACATACACAAACACATAGTTTACTCAAGACCGATTATTCTAATTTATTGATTTAACTCCAAAATTGTATCTAACATTAATAATATTCTAATTAAAAATCAGTTTCTTAGCCTTTCTTAACTTTCGCAGTTAGCGTAGCCTAGCTAAAAAATTTAAAATCAAAATTTAAATATAATTTATTTCTAATTAATTTACTTAGCGACATTTCATAACATTACTCAAACATCTGACTTAGTTTATTTGTCGATATGATGCAGTTTGAGACTCAATAAATATTGTATCCGCCCTTAAAATACGAAAACTGCACAAATTCTACAGATGTTTTAAAAATATGATTAGATCGAAATTGATACAAATTTCAGGAGACTCAAAAGAAAGCAGGCCTCCCTGTGATGTTGCCGCACGAGCCGTCGGCCCGCCGAGAGACGCCGCCGCTACCGCGCCGTCCCGATCCCGATCCGCTGTTAATTAATAGTTAGTAAACACCTACAAATTGCGTAAAAGAGCAAATCAGAACCTAATGTCAATAACAGTTTCTTAAGAAAATATGGATAATTAACTCGACTTAAAAATTACAGATCCATGGAGTTCGGACAGCGACCTTTCAGATTTATCGCCTGTGGAAGACGAATACGCTAAAGTAGACAAGACGAGACGGTGCGAGGCGCCCGACCTTGGTGACGTGACTGCACCCACCGCCGAAGAAGTGAAGCATGAAGCGAGCGTGGCTCCTGCAGCGCCGGCTGCCCCCGCCGCCAGTGGGGCCCCAGGGCCGGCCGCCCCCGCCGCCAGTGGGGCCCCCGCGCCGTCCGCCCCGCCCCCCGCCGCCGCGCCCCCGCCGACCTCCGTGCCTGCTGCCACTGTTGCCACAACACATACTACTCATACTCCCGCTCCTCATACGATTCCCACCACTCACAGTACTTCCCCGCCGACTAATAATCATAATCAGCACGATACGCAGTAAGTTTTTTTTTTTTATCTCAAATGTGAGGTAATTTTAAATATCAAAATAGAAGTTATGGATAGAGACTTCACCATCCATGTTTAGTTTGAAGTTGCTGGATATAAAATAGTTATCCGTCTTCTTTTCATGTTCTAAATTGTCAGAAAACTTTCGGATTCTTTTGCAGATAAAGGATAGAGTATCTCCTCTTAATACCCACCAAAATCCAAATTATAATAAATTATTTTATTTAATATGTCTACATACTTAATTATTTTGTTATTTAAAAAAATCAATAAATCAAAACACCAGTCAACTACACTCTGAAGTATGAAAGAAGCTGATATGTTCATAAAAATCGTTTCGCTGGAAATAATCTTGCGTGTCTTTGTACTTCAGCGATGTCTTCAATTCCGTCTTAAAAACGCTAAAGTGTGAGGTATCACGATACATAAGAAAATTGGTATTATCAGGTCAACGTCATCGCTAGTGTGCGGCGTGACGAGTAGCGTGTGGTCGTCACGTGAGGTGACGGTGGGTGCGTCTCGCGAGCTGGACGCGGCCGTGCCCCGCGGCGCTCTGCTCGACACGTCCGCACACCGCGCACGCACCGACCTGGCGCGACACAGGCATCACGCACACGAGCCACACGAGCCGCACTCCCTCAGCAATGCGAGCTCGGTCTGTAACACTTTTGACACTAACTAGAACTCCACTAATTAGCCCAAACAATCCCATCAACGCGGTGCTGAGCAGTTTAAACCGATCAAAATGCCCAGACCGTTGCAGGATTATGGCGCCATATTATATTATACATATTGCTATTCAACTTCAAAAAATTAAGAAGGTTTACAGGAGATTTTATTTATTTTATTTTATTTTATTTTATTTGGGAAACAAACAGATACAATAAAGAAAAAAAAAAAACATACAAATAAAACCAAACACAATCCAAAACAGTTTCCACATAATTATATACAATACATTAGCGCCAAAATAGAAAAAAAAACTAAACATGAATTTATAATTTTATGAATTTATAATTTTAGTTAATTGGAGCAGGAACCAGACAGTTGTGTACAGACTTTTTAAATTTGTGAAAAGAAAGGTGAAATATATCTAAGGGGTCCTTATTACTATTATTATTGTTCATGAGGTTATTATATAAACTACAGGTTCTTGTAATAAATGAGTTCTTTCCATAGTTAGTTCTTGGGGTGGGAGTATAGAATAATATTTTTTTTCTAGCATTAATGCGTGGACAGCCCAGACCTATCTTGCTCAGAAGGTAAGGAGAGTCAACCTGGCTTCTTACTATTTTATATAAAAAGAATAGGTCACGTTCCTTGCGTCGAGTCTGAAGAGATGGCAAATGGGGAATTTTTTCAGAAGACTTATTCTTGTCTCTCCTCCACACAACATGCCTGTTCAACTTATTTTGTATCCGTTCTATCAGATCAATATAGACCTTATATTGCGGATTCCACACCACAGACGAATATTCAAGTATTGGTCTAACGATAGTCTTAAACAACAGCAATAACGTGCATACGCGCTTAAAATCCCTAGTAATCCTTAATATAAAACCTAGTAGACGATAAGCTTTATTTGTAATGGACGTGATTTGGCTATCAAAGAGCAGCTTACTATCCAGCTGGACTCCCAGGTCTCGCACCTCTGTTACTCTCTTGATATTTTCATTATTTATTTTATATTTATATTCTATATATTTATTCTTTCTTGTATAAGTAATCACATTACATTTATTTATATTGATATAAAGACTGTTATTTCTACAATAGTTACATAAATTATTAATATCCTTTTGAAGTTCGTTACAATCTTCTATATTTCTTATTATTTTATAAATTTTCTTGTCATCTGCATATAACAAAATATTAGAATGGTTAAAATTTGAGATAACATCATATACATTAAATAAAAGCGGCCCGAGGTGCGAGCCCTGAGGTACGCCCGATGTTATAGGTATAAACGTCGAACAGAAGCCTTTAATAGTAACGGCCTGATTTCTATCCCGTAGGTAAGACTCCAACCACCGAAGCAAATCACCATGTATACCGATGTGCTCCAGCTTGCGTAATAGTATTTTATGAGAAATTTTATCAAATGCTTTTGAGTAATCGGTATACACGACGTCCACCTGATAGCCTTTATCCATAGCTACAATTACATTATCAATAAATTCACACAAGTTAGTTTCAGTTGATTTCCGTCTTATGAACCCGTGTTGCTGAGGTATCAATAATGGTTTAATAAGTGGCGTTATCATATCACATACAATACGTTCAAAGAGCTTAGGAATAACACTAAGCTTCGAAATCGGACGATAGTTCTTGACGTCGTGTTTGTCACCACTTTTAAGGATAGGTACAACAAATGACCGTTTCCATAAAGTTGGCATGTTACCTGATCGCAATGACGCATTGAACAGCTTATGTAACGGGACTGACAGAGTCTTATAACACCTTTGAAGAAATAAAGGGGGAATGCCGTCGGGGCCAGAACCAGAGAAGAGATCAGAGATCTTTTTTATGTTATGTTATCAATTTATCATCTCCGATCGAAAATCTTTCGATGTTTCTATCTATGGTCGCAGTTGATCCCATTTTGTTAGACAGCAACCATAATTTTTTTTGGAGTCTCACTATCTGTTCTCAAGATTAATAAAAAAACATTAAAATCGCATATCTTTTCTAAAAAGTGATGTTATTTACTGTTTAACACTTGCCGAATAGCGTTAATGCCATCATTGGCTCCGACGTGAAGCCGATGTGAGAAGTCTACGCCACTTTATTTCTGCTACCCCATTCCTGACTCCCAGAAGTTCCCATAAAAGCCAGCAAACATGACCTACCAGGGTCTGAAATCTGGAACCCCTAAACCGAGGCCTATTAACAAATCCGAGACTGGTCAATACTGATGACGACCATCGTCACTGGGCCACACCCGAAATTTTGTACTGAATAAAAATTTTATATGGTGTTTTCCCTTGCTATTATTGAAAATTTTTGTTACAGTATGACGGTTTAGACGATTCATATAACGATTCGGCCGACGAGTCGCTTAGCGAGTCCACATCGGGAGGACCCTCTCACGTTGGTGCTGTGAGTTCTATTATTTACTTACTACACACTTTTGTTTTTGGACTACATCCGCGGATATATTTTTACTAATATTTGAACTATTATTATTTCGTCATTTTTATTTTACAAGCAATAGTTATTTTTTAATATATATTATTTCCAACATTTTACTAATAATGGCGTTATGTGAACGGCTGAATAAAGTAATTTAAAATTAATAAATACAACAAATGTTATTTTATATTAATTGTTTAATAAAAAAAGCTAAAAGGGGTGAAAACACCGGGTAATTCCCGAGTACCACGGTCTATATCCAGTACCGTCTGGATTAGAACCGGGCCGAAATCGATTCCATAATCAAGGCTAGGCAACAAAGTTTAAAGTATTTCGCTACAGCGTGCCACAGTTAAACTTTTATTACCCTATTATAAACGGAACGTCTTTTTATCAGCATCGTGATACCCGTCAAAGTTGTGGCAGCTCGGTGGGCAGTGCAACCGATGACGCGGTGTACTCCCGGGACCACAGGCATCATCCTTTGTCGGGTAAGTTTCCGTCACATGTAGTGTAGCTTCCTATTCATTGTGTACGGTGCAACGTCGATCATTGGGCGTACGTTTCACTATACGACCAATTTAGATTTGTGTCCAAGTAATTACTGAAACTTACGCCCAAATATCATACTTTTATTGTGTTTTAACCTTTGTTTTTAACGAATTCACCACAGTTTCGTAAAACTGTTTGTGTGTACCCATGTGATTGTGAATAATAGCGTCCTTAACATTGTGTGCTTGAAATCAAGACGCCAACGAACAGATCTGAGGGACATTTTGAGTGGCAAGCATGAGATTAAATAATAACTACGTAGATGCAACTCAATAGTGACGAAGTAGTCTCGTAAGTGTAAAGTTGCATCTATAGTGCTCGAACGTTATTATTCAATCTGATGGCGATAGGTCCTAGCGCGTCGCTCGCGGAGCAGCTGAAGCTCGTGCTGGCGGAGCGCGAGCGGCGGCTGGCGCAGGGAGCGTCGCCGCCACAGCCTGACGCCGTGCAGCTCACCAACGACCTCGTGGACGAGATCCGACAAGCCGTCAGTGAGGCCAACGCCAGAGGTTTGTACTCCATGTGCAACAACACTCACTGATGCTATGTCACACCTCTCGTTGCTTTTATTCTATTCGATCTGTTTTTCTCTGTTCTTTAAGTTTGGTGATTCGTGTACAGCTTTTTATTGTTTATAAGAAATAAAAGTGTTGTGAGAAATTAAGGACCATTTTATTTATAAAATGTATGAGATTAAGTAGTTTTCTCCAATCCTTCTCTCGAGAAAAGGTTGGACCTAACATCTGAATTAGAAAAAACAGATGGTGGCAGAACGTGTGTTTACAGAGTAAGCAGACTTCGAAGAATCCTTTTATCAGCTGTATGTTTTATCTGGAATTAATTATATTTCGTATCTGGGTGTTGGTTCGCTTTCATAAACTTCAATGTTATTCGGTGGTGGTGTTGTGTATTTAGTTTATGTTGAATAATGTAACTTAGTCGTGTTGATTTCTAGTTTAAATATATCTCATCATGTATGCTGCAATGTATAGTAAACTTGAAGTTAGATTATTAGATATTGTAATTATTTTAGATGTATTTATTTACGTAATTAACATTTGTAACTTGTAACATATTAGAAGCATAGAAGTAAAGAACGCTGGTCATCATATTCACAAATTTGCTGTCCTTGGAATTCGCCCAGCATTAATAGTTAAAATGTGGTGCACAAACTGTCTTATTACTATAAGATTCGCGTCAAATTATTATTGACTTCCGTGAAAAATATTAAAATTCCTTTTCGTCATACTCTGTTAGATGAATTTGTCCTAAAAGTTCACCAAATTTCAAAAGATAAACTCCTTTTTAAAAGTTTATTTCATTTCATTCAGAATACTTTTCAATTTATGTTGCTAGCAAGAACCCAATTTCCATTTTAAGTATCATTACAGTATGAGATCCAACTTTACCGATATGCTTCTGTAGAGCGAACCAAATTGTATGTACTTATATTGTAGTTGACGTTGGGTTATGGTTATAGTAAAGAAAGCTCCGGCGTGCGTAGTCGGCGGCGAGGTGCCGTGGCAGCCGCTGTCCAGCGCCGTGTCCGAGGCCAGCCTCACGCCGCCGCCGCTGGCCCAGCCGAACCCCGTCAATCACTGGACCAAGCAACAGGTACTTTACTACATGATACTTAATTCTCAATTAGTTCTTCCGATCTTCCTGAGGAAGAATTGCGGTAATATTGCATAGAGTGATTGTCGCCAAAGTTACACATACCTACAGTCTACACCCTACCCTCATTTTAGATAGAATGGTAATTAATGGCATGGAGATTCAATAGAAAAATCCAGTTTGATTGTAACGACTGACTATTAAAATATTATAATAACTTATAACAGGTATGGCAGTGGGTATCCGGGCTAGGTGAAGGTCTCGAGCGTCACGCCGGTGCCTTTGCGGCTCGAGGGGTGGACGGCGCGTTGTTACTGGCGCTCAGTTCGGCTGATCTCAAGCTACTGGGCCTTGGCGGAGATGACCGCCGCCGCATGAAGCGTCGCCTCAAGGAGCTAAGAGCTGCACACGAGAAGCACCTCAAAGCCCTCAAAAAGGCTGAGAAGAAAGCCAAGAAGAAGTAAATCCTACGACACGGCCGTGGCATGCCATCACCAAAGAATGAGTCAGTTCACATGAACATGCTACTGTTGTTTACTAGATAAGTGCAATGCAACATTAGGCAAATCAAAGTAACGTATAATTTTTTACTGAAGATATGGAAATGTTTGTGTATTTTCAACTTTCTATATATTTGCCTCTATTTTATTCTAACGAAATAGAATTAGTTTCATGTGAACTGTCTCCTGTGTTTTTCGACTATAGTTTATTTTTCTGTATTATTTCTGCAACTATTATGGCATCTATATCTAATATAAAATTTAGTACCTGTTAAATATTGAAATAATTTCTCACTATATTATTATATAATCTAGAATTGCTGACGTTTTCAATTGTTTCTGTGTGAAAGTTGCGACAGCGTGTAGTTAAATTCTAAGATAATATTAGAAACATAGGTAATTATTTGGAAAATGTTCATGTGACTGAAGCTCGAGTTGGTGTTGGTGGTTGGTATAAAGCTGTGTCTGATAGCATCCAGAGTGCCATCTGACCCATAGCTATAGAGACTAGTGACGTTAGTGCTGCTTCAAACGAAGAAACGAATATTATTAATCGAAAACTATAGACGTAAGTGAATGTGGAACAGGACAAGTAGAACTCATTTATCTAGACTGTCTTATGTAATCTATTTCCATAAATATATCCTTATACAGATGATTTGTTGGTTTCTTCATCGTTCCTACATTTTTGTATTAATTGCGTCAGTTTTTCTTGAAGTTCGAGATGACGTTGTGGACTATAGAAAAAAATACTGGCTCAATCTAGTCATAAGATGAATTAGCTGTTCTAAAGTCATGAATTATAACGTTTTTTTCTTAAAATAATTCAAGTATTTAAGATTAGGAGATAACTTCTTGTATGTAATTATCACCAATTTTACTATAATAATAACGAGTTTGTAACGCGATAATTTATTTACATTTGTAGCCAATGCAATGCAAATTGATTTTGGTAATCTTTGGCAGTTATTTATAATTATAAAATATAATGCACAAAATGTACTTAGTGATATGGTGACTGATTTATATTCTATTATGTCGCCAACATTTTAGCTTATATTTTAAATTGTATAGTGAAGTTACATTCATCAAACATATTGTGATCTCATGTCATGTAAGAGTACCAGGTTATCTTCCCAGCCCATGATGTAATAGTTTTTGTTGGAAAGGTTTATTCCTTCTTTCTGTGAATTCTTATGAAATGCAATCTTCACAATTTATTATACATTCCAGTAAATTACTATCTTGATGTAGTTGATGTTTCTGTGTGAGATTTTGATCATTTAGACAAGCTTTATAGTTTTTCTTAGGCGACATACATAATTATGGATATATATTACAAGTAAGTAACTGTCTGTGTATTCATGTGCGTCTTTGGTTCCATACATAATTATGTAAATATAGTCTCGAGTAGATGTGTGGAGACTACCAGAGTGAGCTTGAAATCATACTGTGTGACTGGATGTACGTTACGCGATTAGAATATTGATTTCATTTAAGATTTAATAATAAGTAGAGTCCATTGCCAAAATTGATCAGTACTTTTGTTTAATGTTGTTGTTTTTTATTTACAGTTTCCTTTAATTATTTAAATATATTTATTTCGGGACCAAATTAATTTATTATGAATTTGATTATGTATTTGGGTGTGTTCAAGAGAAAGATTTTTTATTTATAATTTAATAAACAAACCAAAGTCTACATCACATTGTTTTTTACTGTTCTTTAGTGAGTATCATGTACATTTCGTGAGATGATGATGAAAATATAATCTGCAATGTAGATGTGAGTTTTCTTGCTGTTCTATTCTAAATGCCTGTGTAATGCATGTTATCTTCTTGTCTATAGCTGGAATTAATTGGATTTTATTAAAACAAATAAAATATAATTATGTCACATAATGAAATATTTAATTAACAGGTTTTTGGTTTTTAGGCTTTTTATTACGTTTCCGTTTCTTGAATTTCTTTGTTGGTGGTGGTTTGATTATTTCATCCTTTTCATCGTTATTGTCATTGACATCATCACCATAGCTAATAGTAACAAATGCCCCAGGTTTTCTTTTAGGTGGTGAAGTCACTTCCTCTGCATCATCTGAATCATTTTCCTCCTCACTTATAGCTGTCTTTTCAGTATCTTCTTCATCATCAGACTTATCTTCCTTTTTGATTAGATGGCTTTGCCTATTCAATGTAACACAAGTTACTCTACATGCAGCATTGCAAGAACATAATTCATCTAACTTTGAGTCTTCTACAGACCAAACTTTCAATTCCCCTGAACTTGAAGCTGAATATAGTATTTCATTCTCATAATGCAATGATTTGACTCTCTGTTTGTGTGCCTTATATGTCAGAGCCTGAGTATCGGATACCGTCAGAGTAATTATATTTCCATTTTCTAATCCCACAAATAACCTTTCATCAGTTAACCATTGCACAGATGTTGGTTTTGAGTTACATGTGATTCGTTTTTCTACACCTGCTTTGCTAATTGTCCATACATCAACAGTTTGTTGGGATACTAATGAAAATCTATCTCCTCCTGGAGAAAACTTTATTTCTGTTGGCAATAAGACACCTTTACTAGCAAGGTTAATAGTGAAGGCTGGACGACCCTTGATCAAATTCCATGTTCTCAAAGTTTTGTCACCACCAATACTGAGAGCAAGTTTATCTGATGGATGTACTGCAATAGCAGTAACTGGCTGACCTGAAATAATTTAAGTAAAACATTCATTGATTATTTCTAAAGAATATTGGGAATATCAAAATTTTGTTTTTGTTCAAATCTACATAATAAAGTCATTAATACATTGAAAACATGTTTGCTCACCAGCATGAGCCTTTTTCCATATCTTCTCAATTTGCCAATTGCCTGTTCTTGTAACAATAATAGAACCATCATCACTACCAGTCAGCAGATGTGTTCCACCATTAGTGAATGCTACAGTGTTTATAGTACCGTCGTGGTTCATAAGGACCGTATGCTCTTTACGAGATTTCATGTCGATGACGACGACTTTATCATCAGTACCACCCGATGCAAGGAATTTGCCTCCAATTGAGATGCATCGAACGGATGCAGTATGTGAATGGGTAGCAAAAGTCTGCTTCAACTTTATCACCTGAAAGACGAATAATATTATGTATAGCCCATAATAATTAAACTAGATTATTTCAGTATAGTTTTAATATAACGATACTTACTGTATCTTCTGTTCGTATCGAATATCCAAGTAAAAAGCCCTCGTATGTGCCAACTATTAATTCATCCATTATTCTAATGGTATGGCTCGTTGTTCAATCACAAAATCAAATTAACACGATTTTACGTTGTTTAACCTCCTCAAACTTTGCAGTTCGCACGTTTTAATATTTTGATTTTGAAAATAATAATCGAATGCCATTGTCAATGTCAATGTGAAATCGGACGTCAACCAGTGACTTGAATGAAACTCAACGTCAAATCATTTTTTTTTAATTTACTTCATATACAAGTCCTTCAGTCGAAGATTAAAAACTATTACAAAAAATATAAAGTTGAATAATGGCTACAAATCCATGTAAAAAACACAGCTAATTCCTACATACACCAGAATACTTATCTATACTAATGGAATTACCTACCTACTTAGGCTAGTATGGTAAAGGTACAAGGGACCACGCAGTCACGCCTATCGCCCTGGCGGCCACCCGCTCTATCTACCATTGCACTCTGATAATCTCTTGATCCAGTGAAACATAAAACGAATTAAATTTTAATTTTTATAATGTCAAATCAAAGTACCCAGGTGTTACATAGCTGTAGCCCTAAAGGCGTAGACAGAGGATCCTCTAAATTCCTCTGTCTACGCCTAAGGTGTATCCACACCGCAGTTACTTTTTGTGGAGCAACAGAATGCAACACGATAACATTAGGTAACATTCTTCGACTTTTTACTCTTTGTTGAATGATCGCATCTATACCGCCAATAACATAAAGTAACAAATGGTAACTTAGCGAGTTGTACAACAGAAGAATTCCTAATCGTAAAGTGGAAGATATCATTTTTATATGATATGATTAACAAATATATTACTGCTTGTTGTTTTTAAAATAATACCTCCTGTATTTCACCTTTGTGTTTAACCACAGATTAGTGATCACAACCTAAATTCTCTGGCCCTCACGAGATATTAGAGTTGAAGCACTTTTCTGTCCTGCATATCTATAAAATATAAATTCGAGGTACAACACTAGTTACTTCGTTTTTAATATTCGACATCGACATAAAAAATGACAGCGTCAAGATAAAATAAAACGAAAACCTCACTATTTCTATTTTTTGTGCAAGATATCGAATGGATAAATCTGTAATTAAATTTTAATTACTCACATTCGGTTTAATTCTTTAGCGCGAACATACTATCATTCTGGTAAGTATGCTTGTACACGGTGTATAACTTGCAGTGTTTTAGTGGTCGTCTGGCGCTATCGATCTCAGTGGTTGGCATTATATGCTAAACTGTTTGTTTGTTATCTCGAAGGATTCCCAAAAGAGGACTTATTTAGACATCTACAAGATGGATTTGGCGGAGACGATGAAGAGTGTGCTCGCTAAAAGCACGGGGACTTCAAGTGGAGCGGCAAGTACGTCCAGCTCGGCGACCCCGCACGGGGCCGAGGGCTATGTTACTGAGAAATTGTACATGCTTCTGCAGCTGTATCTACAAAACAAGGGCTGGAGCCCCAGTATAGAACTCCTCCAGTGTTTTAGCGATCTCAAAGAATCATCCATGCTTCCCAGTGCTGCATATTTGCAGTAAGTAAAAGATTTTATTGATGATGCTTTCTTATTAGATTCTTAATGTGTTGTTTTTGTAATCATATGAGAGTAATTAGTAGACACATTTGTGATGTTATACTGATCAAATAACTACATTTTTACATTGCTGAAATTACAAAGAGTTTGTTAATCATAGATGATGTAAATTTCTTCTTTTTAGAATGATGGCATCCAGAGTTGGTTTAGACACACAGGGTAGACTGATACTCCGTGAAAATGGCAAGATCATTTTGCCATATGAACACTTTGCAAATGCTGTCATGTTAAAACACATGAATGGACCACATGGACTACATTTAGGCTTAGAAGCAACAGTCAGAGCTGTAAGTGATTTTCAAATACTCAAAAATATTTTGAATTTTGATGACCAATTCTAATCTGACTAAATACATAAATCGGCTAGTCTCTTCGGTAATCTTTGACCTTTGACATTAGTAAAAATATTTGGAAGTATTTAAATAATAAGCTGCATTTTCCTATTTTTGTCCATCGCTGGTAAGAATAGGTGTCCTCTAGAAATTGTATTTCTTTTTATTTTTGGATTTGGAAATCTTTTTCATATTATAAAGCTGATCATATTTTACAGGGGGTAATTGTTAATGTTTTATATTTTGCGAATAACAACAATGTATTTATTTACTATATGTTTTTAGGTTGTAGAGTCATACACAATAGGGAGGGAGCAGTTTGGGATGGAGAAGGAGTTCATAATAGAGGTAGTTCAGAACTGCCCAAATCCTGCCTGCCGATATTACAAGAACCAGCTGGAGATGACACAGAAGTCAATACAGCAGCATCTATCTCAACAGCCCACATACATCCCTGGTATGATAATTACAAATATTAGATCATAAAAATCTTATTAAGGGCAAGACTATTACCAAATTTACTTTCAGTCACCAATCTAATTGTAAGCAGTGTACAAGTATGAACAATGTGGTACTAAACACTTATAATTATGGTAAACCCACCTATATACCCCTTGTTTTAAGCATTTGGCACATCCTGTTTTCAGGAATAGGTTGTAGCTATGTATTGTAAAAGACCCGGAGGCATTTTGCATAATTATGTCGAAAATAGAGATATGTGCTGGGTTTCTGCAGATTGTATCTGTGACTTGAAACAGAGGGATCAAAAAAGAAAATCATTGTGTGTATTCACAGTCCAATTGTTTTCTATTAAGATAATGAATGTACATATTTGTAACTGTACCTAACTAGGTCATAATAACTCATAATAAATAATCAGTGAAGTGATTCAAACTGCTGATTTCTAATCACTACAAATATTTTATGATTCTTAATTTTCATACACCTCTTATGCAAATAAGATCCTTATTTCCACCTAGCCTAAACTAATTGTGGTCACTTCAGGGCCATAAAACTCTTTAATAATTGCTATTAAATATTTTTTTGTTATGTTATACAATTTTTCATCAGATGCGGGTGCTTCAAACCTGCCTGACAGCCAGGCAGTGGAACGCTTGCTGCGCAGCACAGCTCTAGCACAAGACTACCAGCTTCCTCTTGCACCACATCTCGCAGCTCTCAGTGAGTTGTTATGTAATAATCACTTTTTAATAACCAATGAAGCAGTTTTAGTGTTTATGAAAATCAGGCCTTAGATTCCCTTAATGTTTTTCGCTATTTATAGTTTCGGAGTTGGCCATCCACACCCACTTGAAAATTTTACCTGTGTACCCCACGTAGTGGATGTGGGCGTTTAAACAGCGAGGTTGAAGTAAAGACGAGCTGCAACGGCGGTTAATGGGTTAAGCTAGACGGTCCCAAGTAATGGTAATTGTGGATATTACTTAGGACCCCCTCTCAGCCTAGGAGAAGTTGGCGATGATTTCGACTACTTTTTGCCAATATGGTATAAAGCAGCCTAGGATAGAAACTCCTGGACTGAATTAGAGGAGGTTTGCCCAGCAGTGAGACACAAAAAATATAACAAGAGAAAAATAAACTATAATAAAAAGAGAAAAATGGTAATTTTTCTCTCGCGATTCGCGAAAGTTTCGATTGGTGCGGCGACAGTTTCAGAATTAATCTTCATACAAATACAAGGAATGAAAATCTTTGAATTTGTATTGTCCACTAGTGTCGTGTTACCATAATATAGCTGCCACAAGTCGCCGCTACTTGTCGCCGGTGATGGACTGAAACCTTAATTATAAAATTGCAACAAATCATTGACCCTGAACAAGTGGACATTAGAAGCTAATACATATCTACTGATAAACATCCTCTATCCGCTTTTCTTTAATTCCAGCCAGCCTAACAGGCGAGAAATCAGACCGTCGCAGTCAGGATAAGTTGACGCAACATCAACAAATGTTGCTTCAGCACCAGAACAGGTCGTTGGGACACCAGTCCTCGATCGACAAGTACGCACACTCACAGCAACGCTCCTCCGGCTCATCACAAGTTGGCCTTGACACCAAGTCCAAGCATCACTACACTGATGAGCACAAGCTCACAGACTTTTTGAGGTGAGTTCATAATGTTACTTCAAGACTAGTAATCAATGACTACTCACTGCATCATCCAGATGACTTTGAGACCAAAAATAGAATTAGGATTTGCAAGTCAGAACACAACAGTGGATTTGAATGATAGTGTGAAAGATAAAGATAGGTGTGAGGGAGACAGAGGGAGGAAGAAGGGAGGATATAAGACAGGATTACTGAACCACATGGATGGGTCTAATATTACTGAATTTATAAGAAAAGTTGTGTTATTTTTAAGAAATACATATGTCAAAGGATTCCGGACTTTTTATTTAACAACCTTAGAGATTTGAGAAATTATCTTGAGGTTTGTGCTTTATTTTTTGTGATTTATTTATTTTATTGTGATCTTCATGTTAGTCATTCTA
Source organism: Acronicta alni (assembly GCA_964056405.1). Classification (NCBI taxonomy): domain Eukaryota; kingdom Metazoa; phylum Arthropoda; class Insecta; order Lepidoptera; family Noctuidae; genus Acronicta; species Acronicta alni. The sequence goes on along the minus strand of OZ043925.1, from coordinate 9,611,823 downwards.
TTCAAGTTACATTTGCCTACTGTCGGATTGTTGTTAAACTACTCTGTTAAATCGATGTCATGAATCAGTATTTAATTAATGCACAGTTAGCATCAGAGATAATATCTAAATGAACAAACTGTTTGGGATGATCTGAACAATTAACAAAAATGTTGTCTCTAACATACAAGGGATGTTTAGAATGAACACAGTACAGGGCAATGGTAACTTTGACATGAATTTTATCCTGATAAAGTTTAATTTCTTCTTGCATTGTGTAAAATACCCTGTTCAACTTTAGGGCGAACCTAGAGAGCCTTGAGTCTCTGTCAGGTGGTTCTGGGTCAGGCGGACACGGAGAGAGGTCGGGCGGTGGCGGCGGCGGGGGCGGGGGCGGGGCGGTCGCGGGGGCGGGGGCGGGGGCGGGCGGGGGCGCGGGCGGCCAGGAGCGAGTGGTGCGTGCCTTCGCCGAGCTGGCGCGCAACCTGCAGCGCATGCGGCCCTGCGTGCGCCCCGCCATGTGCAAGCCCTACGGCAAGCAGAGCGAGCAGCTGCAGAAGAGTACGTCAATCTCCATTACTATCTGTGTTCAAAACAGTTCTAAAGCTTTTCCGATGTTGTTGTGCATTACATTATAATGTTGCCTGGAATGCTTCGGTTATGTAATTTTACGAGAATATGTAATATTAAAAGTTTTACATGAACAGCTCACTATTCCTAGAGCTATTCATGTTTCCTAGTTTCATAGGAATACATAAGGAGTACATAAGAAATACATTAGGAGTACATAAGGAGGACTTAGGTTAGTACATAAGTAGTATATCGGTAAGTACATAAGCAGTACATAGGTTAGTATCTAAGGAGTACATAAGGAGTACATAAGGAGTACATAAGGAGTACATAAGGAGTACATCAGGAGTACATAAGGAGTACATAAGGAGTACATAAGGAGTACATAAGGAGTACATAAGGAGTACATAAGGAGTACATAAGGAGTACATAAGGAGTACATAAGGAGTACATAAGGAGTACATAAGGAGTACATAAGGAGTACATAAGGAGTACATAATGAGTACATAAGGAGTACTAGTAGGAGTAGTAATTATTATGTTTAATAATCTTATTTTTCTTAATTATACACCATCACGCTTGTATATGCCTCTTTTGCCATGAACCAGATATAAATCCAAACTCCGAGCTACTGATTATTTCATAGAAAAACCCAATAACACTGACCTAGGAATCGAATCCATTAGCATAGCAGTCGCGCTTAGGAGTTAGCACCACTAGACTAATGAGGCAGTTTAATATTTATATTATATTTTAAAATTTGTTTATGGTTACAGTTCTGCTGGACACTATCCAGTTAGTACAGTCGCTGCGTAGCTACCTGCCGCCGCCACATATCCAGGTTACCTCGTGGAAGAATGATGATAAGCTCCGGTAAGAACATTTTACTTGAATAATTTATTCTTTAGTGGGCTTGTGGCTTAATTACCATTCCATTTATATCGAATAATGAAATTTTAAATATAAAAAATATTTAAATTCATAGTTCCAATAACATGGAGGAGCTAGAGAGTCGTAAGATAGTGAGCGGCAACTAGCCACCGGACGCGAGCGCCGCCGAGGGCTGAGCGCCGCGGTGACGTCACCCACACGCTGACAACAACTTACACGGTTTCACGGAACACGGCAGGAGCGATGGGCGGCTGACTTTTAAGTTTATAGCTACCATTACCTGAACTTACAGCATTCTATAAGACATAGAGCTATTATAACACATGTAAAGGCTTGCGCGTATCGCCCGGCGTTATGCATTTTGCTGAAATAAATAATTGCTAGATTGTGGGAACATCAAAGCAAACTTATGAAAAGTATTACTCAGGCTCTCACGTATGAAACTATAGCCTGAGATTTCACAATCATGTGTGTATAGCACACCAACATCCACAACAGTAATGTTCTTTTAGCCCAGTTATTCGGATCTGTGAGTTTAGTTATTGATAGCTATAAACTTTAATCCTCAGGTCACACTTAAATATTATTAACGTTTGTATTTCATCAAATCTGCATATTTCGTTTCTAAAAGTACCTAATGTTTTGATGAAAACTTGTCGTTAGGTCACGTTGACATAAGAATCATTGTACATTGAATGGGAAACCGTGTCGGACTCGAAGGTGCTGGGTTTTTTAGTGTGTAGTAGGAATATTGTCAATATAACTCGAATCTGTGCGTCTACGCTTAAGTTGGATAACTGTAATATCGAGTGTGTGTACATTATTATTAACGTCGCCTCTACATATTCAGCACAAATTGGTCTATAAGTAGTTGATTTTCATGCTGTTCTTGTTTTTGCCGTTTTTATTGCTTTATTTGTTGGTGTTTGCAGAAGTTTCTTTTTATATTTTACTCACATATTTTTTCATTTCATATTGTCTGTTGTAAAAGTTCATACGATAATGTATACTTTCGTTGTTACTCAACGTGTTAAATGGTTAAGGTGATTTTCTGCAGTAATTTCAAGATTCGTCCTAATTACTTTAAGTTTAATCTCAGTTATTATCGTAAGTGCATTATTTACACTGTGATAGAAGTGTAATAGTAGGTCTGAGCGAAGTCTTGACATGAATGTAACTTAGGAACGTGTGTAGTTGTGTGCGTCAGTAGTGCGGAGCAGCGCGTGTGGTCGGAACTAATGCTGCAACATATCGACATTCATCCATTCGAGTAATTCGCAGCTGTTTTTCACGACGCAGATAAGTCGCTGAGTATTATGCGTATATTAATATGTAATAAATTTTTGATCGCCATGTCTTGTCTTGTGAATGATAGGGAGGTTAGTATCTTATTGAAGACTGCAAATTTTTCACGTCTTAGCTGATGTTGCGTGTGGATGTATAAACTTAGGATCAGTAAGTAAAGATGAGTTGTGCATACTGTACACTGAGGTACGTGTCGCATCGTACAAAACGGAATTTTATTGATAAGATTAACAGGTACATATAAATTATTATTATTGGTAGTTAGGTAACTTTTTTTTATTAACGTATAGACGTCTGCAGGTCAAGCTATCCAAAACTGTCTAATTTTCCCCATTGAATATGACCCTTATGGTTCTGTATTAAAGTTGAAAATCAATCAAAGAAATGTGACATCTGTCACATTTCTGTGGTAGCTTGATGTGCTGGCCTCTTTACCTAATATTGTGTTTATTTTATCTCAGTGTACAGTAGAGTAAATAGAACGGTCGAAGAAGCTAGATGAAGTTGACTTTGATCGAATTGTATCAGTGATAGGTGTCACTATTTACTTCCATAACATCATCATGTGAAATAATGGACTACATAATTTTAATGATTAGTGCAATAATTAGGCAAAGCCTACTTTAAATTTAAAGTTTTGTATCTTAGTACTGTAATTCTAAATTATAAACATAAATAACTTATCATTATATTCACATCACAACGGAGGTGAATGTGAGGTTGTATTGTAAAGCATAAGTACTTGATTCTGTCATGGTCTCTGTTTATTGGATTGTTGTATGCATCACATTTTATTTGATTATTGTCAAATAACGTTAATTGTAAGCAGCTTTTTTGTAGGTAAGTGGGTTGTACGTTGTACACTTATGTTGTATCACATATTCGTATTAGCTGTTAATAGCGAGAAAGCTAATAATCGATAGACTATTAATTCTATATCACGACTCTCGTTTCGGTACGTTATCCAAATATTTAACGAGGCTACTACGTTTTCATCGACAACTAACAATACATTTAGTATAAAATAATTAAGTTGATATAACCGTCAAAATCTACTCTCGAAAAAGTATTATACATTTCCAAAAGAATCTCTCTCTGTATTAGAATTATAAGCTTTCTAGTCAAAAATGGATTTCATAATGCATTTTTTTATTGATATGATTGGAGTTTTTTCTTAAGGTAAATTGATAACTATAATATTGCCACTTCATTTCTTTTAATTGTATGTTCTGTCAGTGCAGCATATCACTGGTAATATTTCTGATGATCTCACACCATAAGAATGTAACGTAGGTATTACATACGCACCGTATTCATATTCTTGATCGCAAACGCGTGGTGTGGTTGCAGTGACAGTCCTAATTAATCTGTATTTTTTCATTTTGTCACTTTCTCTTACTGATGGTTAATTCATACGTAATAACATAGTGTTTTGTATGGTATTGTAGTATTACGGGCACGTTAAATTATTCATCATGATTATTATACTTCTCATCGGAAAAAGCATTTAGTAGTTTTCGGTTATACGTAAGTAATTTTCAATAGCGATTATCGTTTGGCATCTGTATTCTGTGATAAATTTTTATTCAATCAAAATGTAATTTTGACATAATGCAATATATAAATCTGAAAATTAGTTACTATTTATACATAACGATTATGTTTCTAAATTTCTCTTAGTATATCGGGTATTCCACAGCTGATGAGCGCTGGATTTTAGACTGATGTAACTCGGAACACTGAGGTGTCTATTATAAACTCTCTAGTATTACTACTATTATTTCGTTGATTAAGGAAAATCTTGATTCATTTCAGCGTTCATCAGTTGTGTTTGTTGTATCAAAATTGGCCTTGCCATGTAATTTATTATTAGTACTTGATTTTTTTTTATGTAAAGGTGGTAATTTAGACATGAAAAGCAGTGCTTAGAAATAAATAATGATTAAATTGAATACTTTGAAATTTTATTTGCCCCAGTGTTTGGATTCAAAATCAACATTGTGCTCTTAGGCCGGTAAACGGTACCTGTTGGGACTTGCGACCTACTCTAGTTAGTTATAATAAACGCTTTAGCTTCAATTTTTTAATATGTTTTTAAGTGCACTACACTTAGGATGTTTCTTCAGGTGGCTATTGGCATTCAAGCACCACAGACGACTCGGGAGCCAGCTCCGGTATTTTTCCGTATTGTACTATGTTATATTCCTCGTGCGTCGTGATACGTGTGATGCAATTAGGTTATAAAATACAAGTATCCTATTTTTCGATGGAGTTGCAATTAAAATTATAAATAAGGGTTGTTATAAAAACGAAAAAAATCTTTTCAACACACTTGCTCATAAAATGGCTCTAATTTCACCGCAATTATGCACTTAATGACACCTGTTATCAAACTGTGACTTTTTCATTGCTATTATTTCACAAGTGAGTTGGTGTATAGGGTGTTTTTTTATTTTATTAGTTAGTTGCTTTGTTCTTAAAAAAGTTTCGATACAAAAAAGGTCGTGTTCATTACAATTAGTACAAATAAATTAATGTACCTATTGCTTGCTCATTTCATGCAACTTCGTATTTAAATAGATAATTTCAACTTGTACGTTTTTAATAAATAAAACTTTCACTCAAATATAAATTTTGTTTTCTCTGTAATAAAGAAAACTGAATTCCCCATTTTTTATGTAGCAAAAACGCTATCCGCGGAATTCCAAAAAAAAAAAGAAACCTCATCCTTTTAGCCTATGGCGGATCGCCATTATTCACCATTGTTTAGGAAAACAGCTGATTTATTTTTCCCGCCATTGCGAAAAATTTTTCACAATTCGTTTTCGCAGTTGAAATTATAGTTATGTTCTTCACAAGTGTGTTGAAAAACGTTGTATGATACACGTGTGTATTGCTGATTACCGTCCTCGGCTCTCTTAAAACCCTCACCTAACGGCTCGGGTTTCAATGGCGCCTCAACGGTAATCACCAACATTACACACTTGTACCATAATGTACTATTACGTAGGTACCTATCTTTATATTATTATCTAAAGGATGCTACAATGGAAAACAAATGACAGTCTCGTCATTTTTGAATTCTGTAATTGCTTTTCTATTTCTTGTTATTGCAATTAAGTTCCAGAATCTTTGGGTAGGTACAGAGGCGTATTTACCCTAGGGCCATCCGGGCTATGGCCCGGGGCGCCAATCCGCCAGGGGCGGCGTCAGGGGGTGTACCATCTTTTAATTTTTCTTTTCAATCTCAATTTAAAATTAACAAAGAAAAAACAAGAATTAGTAAGTAAATCATTTGGTCGAAAACACGCTTGTAAGTTAAGTTTCGCCAATATCTATAGTGTTTTTTGTAACGCGCACGGGGCGCGGGCGCCGTGCGAGGTGGGGGCGGCGCGGCGTGGCGGGCAGGGCAGGGGCGATCATCCTTACGTACAAATACTTCGGTTCTTGGTATTTATTTGATGACACCAAAGAGGAGTCACGCCGAGTCATGCAATTTTCTCTTCGGCTTCAATTTGAGGATTGAATGTCTATTAAAAAATGGAGTGACGTGTGTTCTATAAGGGATCTGGTAACACAAAAACGAGCGCAAGCATTCTGCTCTCTCGGGATAAGTTGACCGGTTCGAGCCAATAAACGAAGGCCATACACCGTGTGATATACTCCTTATGTACTCCTTATGTACTCCTTATGTACTCCTGATGTACTCCTTATGTACTCCTTATGTACTCCTGATGTACTCCTTATGTACTCCTTATGTACTCCTTATGTACTCCTTATGTACTCCTTATGTAATCCTTATGTACTCCTTATTTACTCCTTATGTGCTACTTATGTACTACTTATGTACTCCTTATGTACTCCTTATGTAATCCTATATACTCCTTTATACTCCTTATGTAGGTACTCCTTATATACTCCTTATGTACTACATAAGTAAGACTTCTGTACTACTTATAGTTATTATTAAGACCCTAATCGTATACCACACTGTTCCCAAATTGTAATGTTGACGAAATGTAATCCTTTTTGTATAAGAGTTTTAAATAAAGATTTTATTATATTATTTATTATGTACTCCTTATGTCCTCCTTATGTACTCCTTATGTACTCCTTATGTACTCCTTATGTAATCCTTATGTACTCCTTATTTACTCCTTATTTACTCCTTCTGTACTCCTTATGTGCTACTTATGTACTCCTTATGTCCTCCTTATGTACTCCTTATGTACTCGTTATGTACTACTTATGTACTACATAAGTAAGACTTCTGTACTACTTATAGTTATTATTAAGACGCTAATCGTATACCACACTGTTCCCAAATTGTTTACCAAATTGTAATGTTGACGAAATGTAAGCCTTTTTGTAAAAGAGTTTTAAATAAAGATTTTATTATATTATTTATTATGTACTCCTTATGTCCTCCTTATGTACTCCTTATGTCCTCCTTATGTACTCCTTATGTACTCGTTATGTACTACTTATGTACTACATAAGTAAGACTTCTGTACTACTTAAGTATAGTTATTATTAAGACCCTAATTGTATACCACATTGTTAAATTGTAATGTTGACGAAATGTAATCCTTTTTGTAAAAGGGTTTTAATTAAAGATTTTATTATATTTTATTATGTACTCCTTATGTCCTCTTTATGTCCTCCTTATGTACTACTTATGTACTCCTTATGTAGGTACTCCTTATATACTACTTATGTACTACATAAGTAAGACTTCTGTACTGCTTATAGTTATTATTAAGACCCTAATTGTAGACCACGCTGTTAAATTGTAATGTTGACGAAATATAATCCTTTTTGTAAGAGTTTTAAATAAAGATTTATTATGTACTCCTTCTGTCCTCCTTATGTAGGTACTCCTTATGTAGGTACTCCTTATACACTCCTTATGTACTACTTATAGTTATCATTAAGACCCTAATCGTCGACCACACTGTTAAATTGTAATGTTGACGAAATGTAATGCTTTTTGTAAAAGAGTTTTGAATAAAGATTTTATTATACTATTTATTATGTACTCCTTATGTACTCCTTATATACTCCTTATGTACTACATAAGTAAGACTTCTGTACTACTTATAGTTATTATTAAGACCCTAATTGTAGACCACACTGTTAAATTGTAATGTTGACGAAATGTACTCCTTTTGTCCTCCTTATGTACTCCTAATGTACTACTTATGTACTCCTTATGTTTTATTTTATTTTATTAGGAAAAAAACAGTATTGATAACTTAAAATAAGAAACAGGTTATAAAAACTATTTACCAATGACATGTTTTCGCATATAAAAAATAAGAAAAAATATTGCTTGTTTGATTTTGATGTAGGGGAGAGTGGGTAACAGCGGATCACGGGTCACAGCGGATTATTCCCTATAATTCTTACGTGTGATGCTTTACGCACACAAGCAAACACGTGGCTACTGCTCGTCGATACCCCCCTCTCACGCGCCAGTCGCCGCCGCACTCGCCGAACGGAATCACGTGCTGTCACATGCAGGCCAGTAGGTAAGTACTAAAATATTTTTTTACGTAATTTAGAAATTTGTCGTATTCCCAACCCTTTAATAAATATAAAGAATAGTTTTATGTTTTGAACTTGTTATTTGTTAAATCCGTTGTGGGTAATGTAATTTTGGCTTGGGTATATGTAGTTATTTATTGAATATTTATTTTTGTCGTAACGGCCTATGGGTCACAGTGAATAATTTTCATTTGGGTCACAGTGGACTGTGATCCTGTGTGACCTAAGTGGAAATTACATAAATAGAGTGAAATTAAAATGGTTTTGTACTTCTTCGTAGATAACAATGCCTCGCAATCGGGTACCTACGAAAAACGAGTATCGGTCTTCACACTGAAGAACAGATGAGTAACGCCTTTAAACTTATATCTAATGGCCGAACAATAAGATCTGTGGCTAAATCTACTGCTATTTCATATACAAAGTTAGGGTCAACCAGGGTAACTGTAAACAGTAAATGCAAGGGGTAATCGGAAACGGGGCCGGTATTGCCGCTACTATTTCCAGTTACCCCATGTATTTTCTGTTTACAATTACCCCGGTTGACTATATATCGATACCAATAATCCAATAATATAGGCAAAACCAGTGAGGCTAACACCTAATTATGCAGTTCTTAAGATATTTACGGACGCGGAAGAAAAGGAGATAGTTGATTATATTCATATGTGCAGCCAAATGTTCTATGGACTTACTATCACAGACGTTCGCAATCTGATTTATGAAGTAGCACTGTTGAATAACAAAAAAGTGCCAGAAAAGTGGCATGAAACTAAACGAGCAGGTATCGAATATCTATATAATCTTAGAAAGAGAGATAACATATTATCATTGGAACTCCAGAGGGAGTGATCCACTGTTACTACTGTTACTGAATAGAGAAGAGAGCTTCATGGAAATTAAAGGAGAAAAACTGTTATTTATTTAAACAAAATATTGATTAGTTTAGGTCTCTTTATACCAGCATAATTTGTAAGACTTTTGTTAATTTTTTATAAGACTGTCATAGAAGGCTGTCTTAGAATATAAATAAATAAATAATTATGTATAAAAGTAGTACTTTATTTAACTTTTTTTTAATAGATCCAGTTTACCCCAAGCGATTCCCTGTCACCCATGAAAAGATCCAAAGTGACCCATCCACGGGTCACAGTGGATCATTTCCCATTTTTTTTAAAACTTGTTATAACTTGTAAGTTTATGCCGTTTTTGCCAAAAATTGCACTTGTTTTTGTAGATTAGGGACGTATCTTGTGGTTAATTATTCATAGATTAATTATTTAGGCATAAACTTGGGATTATTGGAGCTTAAAAAAAAAGTGATCCACTGTTACCCACTCTCCCCTAACAATAAAATAACAAAATTAGGTAACAGCATTATCTTAAACTAATAATAGCAGTAGCAAATAACTAACTAAACTTAACTATGAATAGCATCTTAAACAGTACCTACAGTTTGTATCTTAAACAATATAAATTGCAGTTGATATAATTATACAGTTATTGAACCAATTCGAACCAGCGTCTCGAAAGTGTATGCTTGAATACATGTGGCTTAGTAATAAATAAGTCAAGTTCAGGAAAGTCAACTAATTTATTGTAACAATTGACGGATCTTATAAAAAATGAGTTTTGTCTGTAATTTTTATTACTGTGGGGGACGTTAAGAGATAGAGAAGGTTTCCTGACAGATCTTGTAGGGGTGCGTAATTGAATTTTGGAGAGGAGGAGTGGGGAATCAATAGAAGATTGAGCCAGTTTCACAAGAAATGAGATATCTGATATAGTCCTTCTCACGATGAGCGGTAATAAGTGGTATCTTTTGCATCTCGATTCATAATTGGGATCCTCGGTTTTACACTTATACTGAAGGAATCTCGTAAAGTTTCTCTGGATAGATTCAAGTCTAGAAATATAAATATCATACCGTGGATTGCAAACTTGCGAACAATATTCGAGAGAACTACGAACGAAAGAAAAAAACAGTATTTTAATTATTTTAGCACTAGAGACCTGGGAGCAGGACCTTTTTATAAATCCCATGGCTCTATTGGCTTTCTTTGCTATGTGGTCTATGTGCTTCTCATAAGTAAGCTTAGAGTCGTGGATCACACCTAAATCTCTTATACAATCTACTCGACTCAGGGGATGATCTTTTAAAAAGTAACTGAATTCTGACGTTGGTTTTACGAGTAAACGTGATTGAGTGACATTTTTGTACATTGAGGTCTAGTTTATTTTGTGTACAATAATTTTCATGCCTCTAGAGGTCTTGTTGTAGCAGGTAAGTCTTCGAAGTTTTTAATTTTTTTTTTTAATTTTCTTGTCATCTGCGTAGAGTAAAAATGATGAATATTGAAAGCAGGTGTGAATATTATTGATAAATATATTAAATAATAGAGGACCGAGGAGGAGAGATCCACAACTCCTGAGGGAACTATATGCCATGGAGACACAACGCCACTCACTGCGACAGCTTGAGAGCGATTCTCTATTATAGAAAGTCATCCACCGATATAAATTACCGTGAATTCCTGCGCTCATAATCTTCTGCAAGAGTATTTTTACTCCTTATGTACTCATTATGGACTCCTTATGCACTCCTTATGTACTCCTTTACTCCTTATGTACTCATAATGGACTACTTATGCACTCCTTATGTACTCCTTTACTCCTTATGTACTCATTATGTACTCCTTATGTTCTCCTTATGTACTACTTATGTACTCCTTATCTACTCCTTATGTACTTCTTATGTACTCCTTATGTACTCCTTATGTACTCATTATGCACTCCTTATCTACTCCTTATCTACTCCTCATGCACTACTTATGTACTCCTTATGTGCTATTTATGCACTCCTTATGTACTCCTTATGCACTCCTTATCTACTCCTTATGTACTACTTATGTACTACTTATGTACTCCTTATGTACTCCTTATGTACTACTTATGTACTCATTATGCACTCCTTATGCACTCCATATGCACTCCTTATCTACTCCTTATGCACTCCTTATCTACTCCTTATGTACTACTTATGTACTTCTTATGTACTCCTTAAATACTCCTTATGTACTCCTTTACTCCTTATGTACTCCTTATGTTCTCCTTATGTACTCCTTATCTACTCCTTATGTACTCCTTATCTACTCCTTATGTACTCCTTATGTACTCCTTATGTACTCCTTATGTACTTCTTATATACTCCTTATGTACTCCTTATGTTCTCCTTACGTACTCCTTATCTACTCCTTTGTACTCCTTATGTACTCATTATGTACTCATTATGCACTCCTTATGTACTCCTTATGCACTCCTTATCTACTCCTTATGTCCTCCTTATGTACTGCTTATGTACTCTTTATGTACTCCTTATGTAGGTACTCCTTATATACTCCTTATGTACTACATAAGTAAGACTTCTGTACTACTTATAGTTATTATTAAGATCCTAATCGTATACCACACTATTAAATTGTAATGTTGACGAAATGTAATCCTTTTTGTAAAAGAGTTAAATAAAGACTTTATTATATTATTTATTATGTACTCCTTATGCATTCCTTATGCACTCCTTATGTACTCCTTATCTACTCCTTATGTACTCATTATGGACTCCTTATGTACTCCTTATGCACTCCTTATGTACTCCTTATGTACTACTTATGTACTACATATGTACTCCTTATCTACTCCTTATGTACTACTTATGTAGTCCTTATGTACTCCTTATGTACTTCTTATTTACTCCTTATGTACTACTTACGTACTGCTTATTTACCCCTTATGTACTCATTATGCACTCCTTATGCACTCCTTATCTACTCCTTATGTACTACTTATGTACTCCTTATGTACTACTTATGTACTCCTTATGTACTACTTACGTACTCCTTATGTACTCCTTATGTACTCATTATGCACTCTTATGTACTCCTTATGCACTCCTTATGTACTCCTTAACTACTCCTTATGTCTCCTTATGTTCTCCTTATGTTCTCCTTATGTACTCCTTATCTACTCCTTATGTACTTCTTATGTACTCCTTATGTACTCATTATGCACTCCTTATGCACTCCTTATCTACTCCTTATGTACTACTTATGTACTCCTTATGTACTACTTACGTACTCTTTATGTACTCATTATGCACTTCTTATGTACTCCTTATGTACTACCTATGTACTCCTTATGTTCTCCTTACGTACTCCTTATCTACTCCTTTGTACTCCTTATGTACTCATTATGTACTCCTTATGTACTACTTATATACTCCTTATCTACTCCTTATGTACTGCTTATGTACCCCTTATGTACTCATTATGCACTCCTTATGCACTCCTTATCTACTCCTTATGTACTACTTATGTACTCCTTATGTACTACTTACGTACTCCTTATGTACTCCTTATGTACTCGTTATGCACTCTTATGTACTCCTTATGCACTCCTTATGTACTCCTTAACTACTCCTTATGTCTCCTTATGTTCTCCTTATGTTCTCCTTATGTTCTCCTTATGTTCTCCTTATGTACTCCTTATCTACTCCTTATGTACTTCTTATGTACTCCTTATGTACTCCTTATGTACTCATTATGCACTCCTTATGCACTCCTTATCTACTCCTTATGTACTACTTATGTACTCCTTATGTACTACTTACGTACTCTTTATGTACTCATTATGCACTTCTTATGTACTCCTTATGTACTACCTATGTACTCCTTATGTTCTCCTTACGTACTCCTTATCTACTCCTTTGTACTCCTTATGTACTCATTATGTACTCCTTATGTTCTCCTTATGTACTACTTATGAACTCCTTATCTACTCCTTATGTACTCCTTATGTACTACTTATGTACTCCTTATGTACACCTTATGTACTCCTTATGTACTCCTTATGCACTCCGTATGTACTCCTTATGCACTCCTTATGTACTCATTATGCACTCCTTATCTACTCCTTATCTACTCCTCATGCACTACTTATGTACTCATTATGCACTCCTTATGTACTCATTATGCACTCCTTATCTACTCCTTATGTACTACTTATGTACTCCTTATGTACTACTTATGTACTCATTATGCACTCCATATGCACTCCTTATGTACTCATTATGCACTCCTTATGTACTCCTTATGCACTCCTTATCTACTCCTTATGTACTCCTTATGTACTACTTATGTACTCCTTATGTACTACTTACGTACTCCTTATGTACTCGTTATGTACTCATTATGCACTCCTTATGCACTCCATATGCACTCCTTATCTACTCCTTATGTACTACTTACGTACTCCTTATGTACTTATGTACTCTTTATGCACTCCTTATGTACTCCTTATATACTCATTATGCACTCCTTATGAACTCATTATGCACTCCTTATGCACTCCTTATGCACTCCTTATGTACTCCTTATGTACTACTTATGTACTCCTTATGTACTCCTTATGTACTCCTTATCTACTCCTTATGTACTCATTATGCACTCCTTATGTACTCCTTATGCACTCCTTATGTACTCCTTATGCACTCCTTATGTACTTCTTATGTACTCCTTATGTACTCCTTATGTACTCATTATGCACTCTTTATGCACTCCATATGCACTCCTTATCTACTCCTTATGTACTCCTTATGTACTACTTACGTACTCCTTATGTACTTATGTACTCATTATGCACTCCTTATGTACTCCTTATATACTCCTTATGTTCTCCTTATGTACTCCTTATCTACTCCTTATACAACATTATTATTAGTATATGCGAAACCTGAAACACGTGTTTAGTATTTTTATGTAAATAATCTGTGTACAAAATTTCAAAACTTGTATCATGAGAAATCACAAAGTCATAAGCTTGTTAAGTTACCTGGTTGTCCGTACAAAAACATGCTCATCACGCGCAGGCGCCGCCCGGCGCCCGCGTTGTCGCGGCGCTCATTGATAATAATGTGGCAGTAGGTACCTAACCGTACAGCGATTCCGATTGCATTGTATTTAACTGATGATACATCACACTTTCCACATTTTCCATCACACTTCCAGTCTTTGAACTGTCGTAATGGTCAAGTGTAGGTAGACATTAATAAGTACTTTATTTGTAAATGCAGCCGTAAGTGATTAAATGTAGTCAATGCGATATGTTGCACCTTATACCAAACACTGTAAGTTCAAAATGGATGAAAAGTGTTAAACATCGCACTACTTAACCACAACAGGCTGTAGGTACAAATAAAAACGTGTGTTCATGTGTGTGACGATACTTTAATGTCAGATAGCTCCTCGTGCCGCACTGCCAGGAATACGTTATCACTTATCACCACAAACCGCTAGTATCCGTACCATTTCTTACACGAACACTATGCTTTTCACATACGATAGGTACACGTCAACCGAAACACAACTGCCGCGCGCTCGCGTTATCACCACAAACCGCTACTGTACGTACCATTTCTTAAACGAACACTACCTATGCTTTTTACATACGATAGGTACAGATCAACCGAAATGCTTGCGCTCGCGGTCGCGCTCTCGTTTTGTACCTACTTATCTGAACGGGAGCGACATACGTGCACACTTCCCTATAGCTGCCGGGCGACTGAAGTGGTTGCCTGGTTGGTTCACCCCCGGGCCCCGCCCGCCCCACTGCGCCCGCGCTGACCGCTCAGTGTCAGTGACCTGTGTTGCGCGCATATGATTGCGGATAGGTACTTAGTGTCGCTCGGTGTCCTACTCGTAACATTTTTTAAATGTTTTTGGGACAAAATATAACATTATGTAAAAATTATTGGAATCGATTCAGTTACTGATTCTGAACAAACTATATTCAGGTTTTGCATATATACTCCTTATGTACTCCTTATGTAGGTACTCCTTATATACTACATAAGTAAGACTTCTGTACTACTTATAGTTATTATAAAGACCCTAATCGTATACCACACTGTTAAATTGTATTGTTGACGAAATGTAATCCTTTTTGTAAAAGAGTTTTAAATAAAGATTTTATTATATTATTTATTATGTACGCCTTATGCACTCCTTATGTACTCCTTATGTACCCATGTACTGCTTATGTACTTACCTATGTACTCCTTATGTAAATATCTATGTATAAATTATTTAATACTTCATGCACAAAACAAAATTGTTGTACAAAGGCGGACTTAATTCCATTAGGCATTTTCTCCCAGTCAACCTTTGGGTGATGCAGAGACAAAGCAAGATAGTAGGTGCACAAATGATGCAGGAAAATATAGTTGAATAAAATTTAATATAATTATTTAATTAGGTTTATTAGACATAAATATGATGAATAAATTAAATATATAAAAATACAACATTATTATTAGTATATGCGAAACCTGAATATAGTTTGTTCAGAATCAGTAACTGAATCGATTCCAATAATTTTTACATCATGTTATATTTTGTCCCAAAAACGTTTAAAAAATGTTACGAGTAGGACACCGAGCGACACTAAGTACCTAATCGCAATCATATGCGCGCAACACAGGTCACTGACACTGAGCGGTCAGCGCGGGCGCAGTGGGGCGGGCGGGGCCCGGGGGTGAACCAACCAGGCAACCACTTCAGTCGCCCGGCAGCTATAGGGAAGTGTGCACGTATGTCGCTCCCGTTCAGATAAGTAGGTACAAAACGAGAGCGCGACCGCGAGCGCAAGCATTTCGGTTGATCTGTACCTATCGTATGTAAAAAGCATAGGTAGTGTTCGTTTAAGAAATGGTACGTACAGTAGCGGTTTGTGGTGATAACGCGAGCGCGCGGCAGTTGTGTTTCGGTTGACGTGTACCTATCGTATGTAAAAAGCATAGTGTTCGTGTAAGAAATGGTACGGATACTAGCGGTTTGTGGTGATAAGTGATAACGTATTCCTGGCAGTGCGGCACGAGGAGCTATCTGACATTTAAGTGTCGTCACACACATGAACACACGTTTTTATTTGTACCTACAGCCTGTTGTGGTTAAGTAGTGCGATGTTTAACACTTTTCATCCATTTTGAACTTACAGTGTTTGGTATAAGGTGCAACATATCGCATTGACTACATTTAATCACTTACGGCTGCATTTACAAATAAAGTACTTATTAATGTCTACCTACACTTGATCATTACGACAGTTCAAGGACTGCAAGTGTGATGGAAAATGTGGAAAGTGTGATGTATCATCAGTTAAATACAATGCAATCGGAAATCGCCGTACGGGTAGGTACCTACTGCCACATTATTATCAATGAGCGCCACGACGACGCGAGCGCGGGGCGGCGCCCGCGCGTGATGAGCATGTTTTTGTCCGGACAACCAGGTAACTTAACAAGCTTATAACTTTGTGATTTTTCATGATACAAGTTTTGAAATTTTGTACATAGATTATTTACATAAAAATACTAGACACGTGTTTCAGGTTTCGCATATACTAATAATAATGTTGTATATTTATTTTGTATCATAATATGTACCATATATTTAGTTTTGGTAGGGCTCAGAACCAAACAACTATCTTTAGACCATTAAATTTGTCGATGCGATTTAGGTCCTCATTTAGGTCTCTAACTGCGCTCGCGTAATCATTGGGGTGAAAGGACATATTTTGTACATCATCGGCGTATAAATGATATTTACATTTTTGCATACATTTTATAATATCTGTACAATATAAAATAAAAAGAATTGGGGCTGAGCCTTGGATTGGAGCGTAGAGGCACACCCCTTTCTAATATAAGTGCTGAGGTCTTCGCTATTTAGTCGCAGTTCTACTAATTCTTTACGATTTTCGAGATAACTGTGGAACCATCGCAAAGCACCATGGTCGAAACCGTAATAATTTAATTTAAAAGCAGTAATGGAACATTAACTTAATGAATCAAATGCTCTAGAAAAATCATTTATCTTGGGCAAACAAAATATTATCTGTAACAGCCAACAACGCGGAAAAAGTGCTACGCCGCTTCCTTAACACGTTGAACGCCACATTAAAAACCATGATTAGGCTAGTGAGCCGCGGCGGACACCATGTGCCCGACAGTATGTCGGGTCCAAGGCGCCGCGTCGGACACCGTGTGTCCGCATAACTTCCATCACTTCAGAAGCCTCTAGACGGCCGACGGACAGCGTTTCTACTATTTTTACGTCGGCAGGTGACCCGCGCGGCCCCACAGTATAACCTAGCCGCTTGGCACAAAGAAATTCAAAAGGACTTAGAAATTATAGTCTTTTCACCAAGTAGTTGCCAAATGTGTCGTAGGTTAACAAAGGAGGCTCTAATGTAAGTAAATATAAAATGCTACTTATTTATTAAGATAGGTTTGTACTAACACCATAACTGAAAAAATAATTAGTTATAATATTTTCGTATATTAGTTTATTAAAAATTGCGAGTTTGTAACAATATTTTTTTTAAATATGGTAGTATCACAATGTTGTGTATGTATGTATTGTGTTCACAACAGATATCTTTAAGATATATAAAGAGATTTTATAAAATAAGAGATCAAAAGTATTACAATCACAAAATGCTAGGCATTATAACAATAGTTTCATCTTAATCATAATTATAAGTCTTAAAAATCAGTCAATAAAAACTACGACTAACCACAACATTCATAAAAATCTGTAAATCTTTTGAAATAGCAAAATCAAAATGTACTTATAATGTAATCTTTAGTATAAAACAAATCTAAGAATGTAATTTGAAAAAACAGCTATGGCATAAAACAGGTTTTTCAGGACAAACGTTACAGAATGTGTTCACTTTTCTTGTTTTGTTCCGTGCTTCTTGACGACCCATATTTTTGACATTCGTCTTGTAACATTCACCACAGTTTCGTCTAGTTTTTCTAGATGGGCCGTCAAATTTTGCCAAAACGTGTTTCTGTCTTTTTGGCCTTGTAGGCGCTGGTTCGTTTGCTTGTTGGCTCGTGCAAAAAAATTTCATAAGGCTTATCCTAAAATCTGTTACTTTTATTTTCTTTTTGGTAACAGACTGGTACAGAACATGACTATTGATCAGAGCTATATTCAGAAGCATATCTATGGCAATCTTTTTATACCATCGAATTGATTTGCGCAGTGGGGTTGAATAAGAAGCCATCTGGTCTGCCAAATCCACACCTCCTTTAGCCTTGTTATATTCCAAGACGATTGTCGGCTTCCTCACAACATTGCCGCGTTTTGTGATCTCGGCGAAGCGCACGGAGTGTTTTGTAGACAAAACAAGGACATCGCGCTTGTCCTTCCATTTCAACACCGTTATCCCATCTGGACTCTCCTCAGCATAAAAGTGTCCCCTCTTAAGTTTGGTGCTGATAACTTTTTTAGGCAGACCGCGCCTGTTTTTCCTGAGAGTCCCTACCAGATGAGTTTGTTTATCTAAAAGTTGTCGAGCTAAATCTATGCTGGTGTACCAGTTATCAGTGTGCAAAGTGTGCCCCCTGTTTACATAATCTTTACACAAATCCATGACAACATTGGTGGGTGTCGTGTTGTCAGTGCCGCTTTTTCCAGCGTAGACATTTATTTTGTGTGTATATCCGGGAACAGAGCACAATTTGAACAATTTGACACCGTACTTGTGGCGCTTATTTTTATTGTACTGTCTGAATATGATTCTACCACGAAATGGCACCATACTCTCATCGATGCAGATATCTTCGTTAGCAGTATAGTGTTGCCGAAAAGAAATATTTAATTCGTTCATGAGCTTTCTTACACGATGAAGACGGTCGGTCTTATTTTCTTCGTCATTTTCAGAAAAATGCAACATACGAAGTAAAATTTCAAAACGGTTACGTGACATAACAGTTCTTGGAAAAGGGTGACCAATAACTTCGTCTTTTGACCAATAATCGGATAATTTTGGAAGTTTTACCACACCCATGAAGAGAAGCAAGCCAAATAGTTTTTTTAACTCCACAAGATTGGTAGGCATCCACTGCCTAATCCGCGCACTAGCAGAAGCGTGATTCTTTGTTATTTGTTCAATAGCGTATTTGTTAGTAGCAGAAACAATAAAATTTAACATCTCATCAGTGACAAAAAGCGAATAAAAATCAGCTGGAGACTTATTCACCATTGTGGAACGTATAGCATGCGATGGCCCCGAAATGTCAGTAAATGCAATCAAACGACGTTGTTTACCTTTTAGCGGTCCCCATGTACTTTCATCAGTTCTTGAGCGTTCTGGCAAAACAGGTGTAGCATTTTCAGACGTACTGTCGTCACTTTCGGAGTGGATGATACGGCAACGACGTCGTTTGTTCGGCTGCGATACTAAACAAATCTCGTCCTCATCTTCAGAAGATATATGAAAACTTGAATTCAATAAGTTTATCTCAATATTATCGATTTGTTCTAAATCTTCTTGTGTCACTTCAAAATTATCAAAATCTTCCATTATGCTACGTAATCTAACTTTATTCTTAAAAACATAACATATTCCGACGCAAGCGTAACGGCAAATGACCGAGCGACTCGTCTCGCTGTGGCTTACCGGCGCGGGCGACGCGGGGTGGGGGCCCGACAGCGTGACCCGCGCGGCGCCCGCGTAAGCAAAGACGCGTTGACGTTGTAGTGGGCCGCGACGGACACTGGTGTCTGCTACTCGCTATCTCAAAAAATAATTAATATATCTCAGTTTTTGTAAGTTGCCTATAATTTAAAAGTTATTTATTTACAGTATTAGCAAAAAATCACTTCAACGTTTTTTGGAATAGTTTCGATTTTTAAGGAGGCCCCTGAGGAAAGTATGCTGTCGGACACATGGTGTCCGTCATGGCGTTCAACGTGTTAAGCCGGATTGAAGAATGGGAAGCATATCATGTCTTTCCAAAAAAACTAAAATTTCCTAAAATTTCACTCCTTACATTAATTTGTTTTGATTATATGACGTTGACATGTTATTTTGACACTTATAAAATTTAAACACTTATTTTGACTTCGTTTTGATACCAGCATTTTATCGATGATAAAGCATTGATCACAAATACAACATTTTTTAAAATATTGTTATCTAAATCAATCTGACTAGGTCGACGCAAAGCAGTCCTATTTTTTATTAGCTTTTACCCACAACTTCAGTTAAACAATTTACCGGATTACCAAGACAATCAGACATCTATGCCAATATTGATCATCATTGTTTCATCATTTGACTGTAAATAAATTTGAACACCGCAACAAAATGTAGACATTATTGAAAAATAACAGAAAAAAAAAACATTTATATCACTTTTTTCCTAGAATTCTGGGGCGGCGAAACTTATTGGCCCGGGGCGCTAAATTCCTAAATACCCCACGTATAACTTGATAGGTAAGTACCGGTGCGTATACGGTCCAAGTATACCGCGAGGACTTTAAACCAGAACAAATAACTCAAAAGGGTAACGAAAAATAAAAAAGTAAATCAAATCAAATACAAATTATTCTTTATTTTATAAACATTCATTATTACATCAATTATTACATTTGAAAAGAAAGTAATATCGTTTAATTTGATGAATAACTGATGATTTAAATTTGGAATGATTTTCTAAAAGAATAATGATTTTATACTGATTCTATATCGGATGTGTACAACAAAGGAGACAAAACTGCGATCGAAATTATTTTAACAGAAAGCCGGTACAATTATATTTTTCTCTCTGGGAGAGTTGGCAGGAGCCCCATTAGTGGGAAAGATTAATAGTGACGTGAAAATGATAGCCATGGAATGTTCTATATTACACTAAGCACATTTGGCACAATTCTTAATTAAGTACAATACAATAAATAATTATTTTCGGTTGCTAATGCCGACAATATCAAAAGGCAATTAACGTTTATTAGCCTCGACAACTACGATACTTTCCATAATTAGATAATACGAGTATTGATGCATTAAAGTCATTTCGACCGCCTAATATAGATAATAATCCACCGTAGAAAATGTACAAAACGATTAATAGTTAAATACATGACGTAAAGATTCTTATATCTATTACTAATTCAGACATTGAACAACATTTATCGACATCAAATATGTGCGTACATTGAGTTATTTTAAATCATAATACTAATAGTCTTACGAATAATTCAGTTGCTCGAGAATTCTTTTGCAGACAATTCGATGATTTCACTAGGTACCTTATGTCTGAAAATAATCGTATTATTTACAATATATAGAAATTGTTCATTAACAAAATATGTTAAAAACTGGAACTAACAACTTTATAATTGATTATTTATTTATAAAATATCATCAGAATTATGAAAAAATGCAGAACAATAAATAAAAATAATTTAAAGCACCTTAATATTATAATAATATTTATATTGATATCACGAAATATATAAATGCGTATGAGTAGCCTAATAAGGTGGAGACGAAAATACGACAAAAACTACAACCCAACTATAATGCACCCAGGTTATCCAGTGACTGAAAGGAATCGCGCGGGGAGCGGGCGGCTCAGTACGTGTGTATCGCATTGCAACATAACCCCGCGCTTTCACTGGCCACAAAACATGTAGGAAACATCTATCTAACCCTCAAAGAAGGTGACGTCTGTGGTCTGGTGGTTCGCGTGACGGATTGCTGACCACGAGGTCGTGGGTTCAATTCCCACAGAACACAAATATTGATGTGATGAACTTAAGCGTTTGTGTTTGTCTGGGTGTTTCTTATATAATATAAGTATGTATAAAAAAAATGTATATAAGTTTTATATCCATTGTCTAATACCCATAGCACAAGCTCTGCTTAGTTTGGGACTAGATGGTGCTGTGTAAAATTGTCCAAGAATATTTATTATTAATGAGTTAGTGGGATATGTAGCTGTTTACAACATGCTTTGTCGTCAGTGAATGCTCGGGGTAAGCATCAAGTTGGCTCCCCCTCTAACGTCGCAGGCGAGGACTGAGTTATCCGCACTATAGACTATATAAGCATCTAGAAATAGGAAAGTATTTATAACAAAATAATAACAAATTCACATAACTTTGTCAACTCATCAATTTACGCATGGAAAGTGGTTTCATTTTTTGTTAAAAATATTTTCTATTTTAGGCTGTGGTTACATTTAACGTCTTATTGTCGTCTTCATCCACTATACGTTGAAACTAGATATTATATAAATAAGTGAATAACATTGGAATACGAACTACACTTAACTAGGAATGTAATTACGTGAGTAATGAACTATTACACTGCGCTTTCTTGATTTTCTAAAAAGGTTATAATGGAACCTACCGTCTCGCTAGCGATAGTTGTTCTTGAAAAATCAGAATTTTGATAAGAGAATATATAGTTCTACCTCACGAACTTATTGTCCGTTTGACTAAGACTGTTGTTTGGCATGTACAGAGGCAAGCATATCAAACCACCTCTGTCAATCTTTCAAATTTCTTTGATTGATTTTCAACTTTAACACAAAACAATACTAAGTTATATATATATATTATAATTAAGCAAAGGAAAAATTCGACCGCGGGCAGGATTCGAACCTGCGTCTTCTGGTTAGGTACACCAGACGCTATGACCACTAAGCCACCGCGATACCTACCCGCCATATCGAATTTTGCCTTCGCATTGTGAATTTACGTCTTTATGGTGACGTCAGTGACACCTATTGAAAAGTGCAAAAAAATGGAAAATGCCAGAAAATACAAAAAGATACAAAACAATATTACTTTAGTGCAGTCACGACCCTAACGCGGTCCAGTTCACTAGGGTTTTAGGTTCGCGCTAAATTTTATCTCGGGGTACCGTCAGCAATTTCAAAAATAAACCTACATATTTATACGGGAAATGTACGATATCAAATATGGAGTAATTTGTCTATGCCTTTGCCTAACTGTGGCGACACGTGTTTCTATTAAAACTGTCCACCGGACACTAATGTTTAAAGGGTCTATTACCTATATGTATTTTAGTGACAAGGTAACCTATAATGTCCTTCCTCAGGATGCAATCTGTTTCCTTACCAACATTTATCGAAATCTGTTAAGCAGTTTAGATAGAAAAGTTAACCGATAAACGATAAATTCATACCTAAATAACATTTTGGAACGAAACTGAGATCAGCATTTTGTGGTGTTTTCAAAATCGACAATCAGGCAACCAACCAAATTTATATGAGCCCAACTATGAAGTATATTCTATCAAATAAATAAGAAGCAGTCGAATTGAGAACCTGCTCCTTTTGGAAGTCAAACAAATATAAAAACGTTATTAAGATTTATTTGCTGTCGCTCCTTACATTTACACATACAGGCATATCAGTACTCGTCACTACTACAACCTTAGCCAAACGGACTTCGTTCATTGCTTACTATTGATATCTAGCAACAGTATCGAATCTTGATTGATGTCACCGTATTTATGCAATTAAAATTATAATACTATGTTATTACAATATATTTTCGAATATTATTGTTAGTTTTGAACTATAGTAGTCTATTGCTAGCCCCCAGATATTTTTGGTTCTTACCACTGTGACTCTGTGATCCAGTGCCACAAAACAATGAGGAGAAATTGTCATATTTATCCCATATGGGGCCCGTACGGTACGTGATAAGAGATTTGTGAAAGTGCATATACCTTAAATACATTGCTGCAACGGTTACTTTAACATTTATTGCTTATGTAGATTTAAAATTTGATTTGATATTGTTCCGTGGCGACTTTCCCGCGATCCTTAATATTCTTCACTATGAAATTCTTTGCTTCTGATCACAATGCCACAATGCGAACTTTGTTGCTTAGACTAAAAAACCCGTATGTGCAAGCGCATACACCATACAATATTGTTAATTTAACTTTACATTAAATGTATAAAAAATCTAATACCGTGATCGATTTCCCGAAGTCTGTTATTCTAGGATAAATACTTACAATTGATAAACACGTTTTAAACGTACCTGCGTGTTCCATGTTAGAAACGTATACTGCACTATAGCGGGCGACGCGTTCTAACATTCAAAAGGTTGTTTCAAAAACTTTTCCTTTGCTAATGAAAATGTTACTTTATAGATAGAACGTTATTGAGTATAATATTCGTTGTTAAAAGACGATAATTTACTCGTTGGGGTCTACTGCGGTCGGCTTGAACACGTACACGGAGTCGTCAAGCCAGTAGTACGCCTGCGCGAAGTCTCCTTCACAAAGGTATGGAGCCCGCGTCCAGGACACCAGCTCGAAGCCAGCCTCCTCGCGCATGAACTTGACGAAGGCAGCAAGTTGATCCTCAAAGTACGGGCCTTCAATCGGCAGACGTTCCTCTGGTTTATGGTCAGATGTCACTGGAATAAGAACTTACGTTGTAGAACAGCATTTCAAAGCTCGAGATCCAATTTTAGAAATAAATAATAATATAAAAACTGGCAAATTTATAGATTTTTATGGCATTAATAGTAGGATGAAATGGTTTCACCAGAAACTACGTTAGAGGATTTGAACGTAGTCAAACATGAAGATATAAGGAAATTACGTTAACTAAAGATTCATAAAACGTATTCTAAACACGAGGACTCTACCTAGTTAGAACGTGTCATAACTTTCGTTTACACTTTTTACGGTCGACAGGTTTAACTAGTTTTAAAACTTACAATAATAAGCACATAGTGCGTGTTCATACCTTCTACATAAGGCTTGTACGGCAAGACGAGAGCCAGCATGAGCACTCCACCTGGCGCAAGCGCACCTCTTGCTTGCCGCAGCATGGTCTTAGGTTTGCTGCAACGGTCCAGAAGGTTCAGCATGCATATGCAGTCGAAATTACGGTAGTCGTACCACTTCTCCGTGTCTAACAATCTGAAATGAATTGTTTAGTTTAGGTATGATGTAGTAATAGATTGCGAATCTTTATAAACCTCCTTCCTTTAAACTATAGTAGGTACTAATGCCAGCATTTTTTTCTCTTAAAAATTTAATATAGATTTTATCATCGATCGCTAATCGGTATTAACTTTAAAACAAAAAAGGACGAATCAAGTGCATTTACTGAGCCTGAAATACTACCACAATTTACTACTCTAAAAAAAAAACGGCCCAGTGCGAGTCGGACTGGCGCACGAAGGGTTCCGTACCAATATTTTATTTTTAAAGTGAAATATACAACTAAATATTCTATGAACATTTCAAGTGTCTACCTGTTGTCGTTATAATAACGAGCAAAAAAACACGTTTGTTGCGTATGCAACAATGTATGTTATACAACGTTTGTTATATAACCCATTTGTTTTATTCTGTTTTTAGTATTTGTCGTTATACAGATGGACGGACAGCGGAGTCTTAGTAATAGGGTCCTGTTTTTACCCTTTGGGTACGGAACCCTAAAAAATTAATCTAACATAAGTACAATATAAACATTAGTAACTTACTTGTATCCTTTCTCAGCAAGCGTTTTCCTCATGCTGGCAGATATTTCCGTGGCATAGTTATGCGGGTAGATGTGTGCGAAGCGTCGGCTGACTTCGCCGTCTCCTGCGCCCACGTCCACTAGTGCGCCGGCGCCGATACCCTGCCCAATGGGACGCAGCAAAGCTCGAGCTTGCGCTTCGGAGAGCACGAACATTGAGCCACGACCCAACCACCTGAAAAAATTTAATATTGATTAGGAATAACTTGTTTTACTTGGTACCTACGGGTTTCGAAAAATATTGAAGAAAAGGATCGGTGGAAATCATCGCATATACCTACCTAATCCCTACTTACATACTAATATTATAAACGCAAAACTAACTTTGTCTGTCTGTTACGCTTTCACGCGTAAACTGCTGAACCGATTTTGATGAAATTTGGTACAGAGAAAGTTTACAAAGGTTAGGAGGTCTCCAACTGAAGATTTGGAATAAACATGTGTCTGCCGTATTTTATTTATGAGCTGAGTCCAAACGTATTTACTGTTATATGTAATTTCCTCATTTTCACCGTCCATGGTTTTAGTTGTTCCTATGTGATAGATATCTGTGATATTGACATGTAACTGCAACCTATGTGGGTACTAATATTTATCCTGATATTAAATTGGCTATCATAAATAATTCTTGCGAAATATTAGCTGGCAGGAGTTACGTTCAATTAAGTGTGGATCATCATGGAATGAATACAGGGTAAGAGAAAATTGCTTCAAAGAACAGAGTGCAGTAACGTTCTACCGCCTCGAGTGAACATGCGATATTATATTACAACCGCGAATCAGTGTAGCTATAAATTTTCTTATCTAACTTAATTGTCCAAATAACAAAGTTCGTTCGATGTCTGAACCTTCTAATTTAAACGTGGGTAGCTTCCTTGAAAGCGATTTGTGAGCTAGCCGCTGAGCTAAGCAACAATAGCGCAATTATCCACTACCGTGGCGTAGGTCGTGTGGTGGTGGCCGACGAAAGGTGTATCGCGCGGCGTGCAGCGGTGTGCCCGGCCGCAATTACCGGGATCAAGTACAAAGCGCGCTGCGGGCTACGGCGGCGGCGAGGCGGCGCGGCGCTGCCCGCTCTTCGGCAAATTGTGTGCCCGCGGCACCGCGACCCGCGACGTCTTCATCGCGCCCCGGGCACCAACGCAAGTGGATAATGAGTAGTAAATCCAGCTCTCATTAGCTGAGGCCCAGCGACGCTCCGATCGATACGAATTCGTCTGCGCCAGGTAAAGGGATAATCGGCGCTGGGCTCGAGCTCTGTTATTAGCCGTAGTACCATATATCACGTACGGTATTATCCGCAGCCTCCGGCGTTCGCGCCGCAATTACAGCCGAACGGCGTACACCGTTCAGTCACAATACCCTATTAGGAAAGCCTTAGAGGTAGTGTTGCCTAAGTCTGAAACTAGAGTACAGAGCACCTTTTGAGATGATCGTCTGCATCATCGGATAGCAAGCAACTAGAAAACACGTAGTTAAGTCGAGTTACATGACAGGTATAGTTCGATACATATGTATGGTGTCGGACACGGTGGAGCGTCGTCGTCGGTCGCTGGCAGCTCGTTTGCGGAGGCGCGCGGTGCCGATTGATTGCTTTATTGTCTGGTCGGTGGCTGGCGCTGCGAGCGACGCGCAATACATGATACATGAAGCAGCCGCGCGTCCGCAACTAATGAGCACCGGCACCGCGTAATTGTCACCGGCCGCCGCGTAAACTCGCCAGATTCCACATTCGATGTGACAACACACGATTGAGTCAACACGCAAAAAGATCGCGGGAATATGACGGCGGTTGTTACTGTGTTGTCGGCGGAATCAAGAGATTGATTTATTAGGACCATAACGAGGATAAGCACCTTTGTTGAGGTGTCGAGGTGACCATCTCGTTTTGTGTAAACAGTTTCAAAATACTAACTCATTTTAAACCTTTTTGCTTTTGTCAAAAAGTGTACACGGCCCTGTTCTGAACGTAGCATAGGTAGGTAAGGTAGTTATGTATTCGAAGATATGAAGTAATAGGTAACAGAAACCACACGGAAGAGCGGGGTCTGTCGAGTGGATTTGAAAATTGTGCGGCAAGGGGTGACGTGTAAATCGAGTAGAGCAGTAGGTAGGTGGATAGGCGGGCGCGGGGTATCTATTTCAATAGAATGCGGTGGCTTGCAACAAGGAATCCGATGCGGTTATCGACGACGGAGGTGAGAGATGTGTCGCCGGCGGGCGAGGGGCGCGGGCGGGGTTCGTATCGCGATTGCATCGGAGAGCAAACAAGCGGGCGCGACACCCCGCCCGGGGGCGCTCAAATCATATTACCCCCGGCCTCACACCCGCGCCGAGCCAGCGCCACACACGTCATTTGAGTGCGCGTCGCTATGGCGACGGCCCGGGCCGTGCATGATATTAGTACGTGTGCGGCTCATCTCCGGCCGTTTAAACTTAACGCGCCACCGCCTCGCGCGGGAAATTAAAACCGGCTCCGGACCGGAAGGCGCAATCGACCCTCGCGCCTTCGCACGGGGACGACCGGCCACCGTACACACCGCGCTCGCCGCTGTCACACCGCACACATGCTTGTATTATTATAGAAGGCTGATTTACAACGCATTGCATAACAGTATGATGCTTTATAGCTACAGACACCTTAAAGAAACCATACTTTTCAGGAAAAAGGCACTGAAAAATTGCTCTGTTATTTACTTACTCCTCGTTGCACGAGGTTAGTTTACCTATAAGCGTCAAAATTCACAGGACATAAACTTTAAATGGGCAATTATTCTATTGCAGAATCGTATGAAAATAATTTGGTATTTGCATGCGTGTGAGAGATGCGAGATTATGCGACTAGAGACCGAAGTGCAGCCCATTGTGGCTCTGGAAATATAACTAACTGTAGACCTATTTATTCAGAAAGGCTGAAATATTTACTAATGTACTATGTATACCTATGTATTTTACTAATGTAAATTGTCTTATTTTGGAAATAAATACTTATTATTATTATTATTATTATTTAAAATCTAATTACATACAGTCATAAGTATCTATTGGCATAGACTTCTCTATTATATTAAGACTACAATATACAGACTTTCATTTTTTTTCAATAAAAGAAAATTATAATAATCCCAGGATAAAATTCTTTTCCGCGATATGTGTAAGTAGATTACAGAAAATAATTTTTCATACATAAAACAAAACAACGTTTTATATATCCATCGTAAAGGTACACTAGATACACATTAAAATAGAACGTAGGAGGCAGCCCTCCCTTATGTAGATACCTACACATTTGCTTTACTCAAAGACATTGTCGCTTTCAGGCACCTCATTAGAGCGCGTCCCATGTGAGCCTACCCCCACACTCCCGGCTCGCCCCCCCACACACACACATGTACACATTCTACAGCAATTCTTTCTCTCAGCTCGCAAACTTGGACGGATAATTACACTTAGATAAGAGCCCGTACTTGTTATGTGTTTTACGATAGCAAGACTTTATGTGAAACGAATTATATTACGTACCTAATGTGATATAAATTAACTTAGAAACCGGAGAATAAAAATAAAGTCCTCTACAAGAAAGTTAAGGTCATGAAAACTGCAAATTTCGTACGAAACAGTAATGTGGAGTGGAGTGGAGTCGTCATTAAATGATTATACCGCTGTCGGTTGTACCTTTATTGGCCAGTTACTGGCAGATATTAGTCGGGGGCACGCCACCAGAACGACCATGGTAACTACGTAGCAGGCCAGACAAATATACACATGATAATTCCAAAAGTTTCCGCCTGACATCAGTGCGCAATAAAAATCAACTTCTATGGCATACAATCGAACGTCACCCAAACGTTACGCGCGGTGTCATAACCCCGAACAGCACTCAAGCTGCAATAAACTATAAAAAGTGGATAGTAAAATGTATAAACAATGAGAGCACGGCTAAAACGTTTTAGTGTTAAGAGTGGGCCCATAAACCGTTGACACGCACCCGTAAAATATTAACGATACCTACAAGAAAAATGACGACTATCAATGTAGGTACCGATTTTCGGTCGCGAGGACGCGCTACAAATAATGGCGGTACCGAATTTATACGCGGACCCGAATTGCCCCGATTGAATATTTTACCAGGCCACGAATGCGTCCGACGATATTTTTCTATTTCGACGCCCATTTTTACTATCAATTGGTTAGGTTCCCCTTTAATATTATTCGTGACTGTCGCGTCTGACTCGTTTTGGTAATCACACGATTTGCTGACAATATTAATGACCTATTAGAAGCTACCTTCGAATTAAAAAGAAACTAGTATCAAGGTATGTACAGAATATATTCACACATTGATTTAGGTAATGTATGTCCTAAATGCCTGCTTGCATTTTGTTTAGCTACTTGAAGAAGTAAATGTTTGTGAGGCTACGGCTGCTTGATGTTTATATCTTTAGCGTTTCGGAAACACAATAACCTTTAAAAGGTGTAAAGGCGTGGGCTCAATTCGAGTCCCAGTCAGGGTTTAAAATAACTCCTCGGAGGCGAATGGTTTATTGCTTATTGAGTAGCTCTGACGAAACGCGCCTCCGACGATAAAACATGGCCAGAGTGGAATCTCAGTCAATATCACAATATATGCGACGACATTGAAATTATCGCTCGGTGGGAGGCGATGCCGGCCGGCGAGGTGGACCTAACTAAAACAAAATAAGAATAGTTTGAAACAATGAGCATTGTCGCGATGTCTGTGCGTGTGCGGTGCGCGGCGGCGGCGCGGGCGCAGCGGGCGCGTGTCGCAGCGGGCGCGGGTGCGGGTGCGGGCGCGACAGCACCTCGTTAGCGGGCCGCGCGCGATTGGCCGCCGCGCGGTGGGCGGGGCGCGCGACAAACTGCGCGCACGCAAATAGCGCACCCGCACACAAATTAAAACAATAAAATGAAAGTAATAAAACAAAGTGAACCCCGAAGAGTATCCACTATCGCGAGCCTTAATGGCCGAGCGGAGGCGGCCACGGCGGCCTCTCAATTTATTGAGCGAGGTGCTTCGTTCTGCGACTTCAGCAATCACTGAATTTGGAAAATGAAAGAGTTGACACGCCAATATAAATTAAAGTGTAAATTTATTTTAACAGGTGCTGTATAAAAATTTTGTTTTCAACACGTATAAGAATTCCATAGATAGAGGGAGTCTTGCAGTGAGACAACATGGATTAAGTAATATTTCTTTACTTAGCTTAACTATTAATTAGGTAGGTACCTACTGATAACTGTTAACAATCAAGCAATCCATTAGCTTACTACTTGAACAGAGATCGTCAATATTTTATTAGAAATTGCATTTGTGTTAAACCCCCAACTCGGCAGGCTTTCATTGAGAAAATTTCTACTGCGCTCCAGCTCCGGTAACGAATGTCGTCTCATTTACTAATGTGTCACATGCAGCCGGCGTTGTTTCAGTCAGGAGTGCGAGGGGGTGAGGCGAGGTGGCCGGCCAAAGGGGAGGCAGGGTGGCAACCCTGGGGTGGGAGGGATGACCAATGGCGTCGCACCGAGCCGCACCGACGATGCAACGTTAATTACGCTATCATGATCAAATGTGAGTCTGATATCGCGCGTGTATGTAACGGGAAAGGTGTAGGTAATGTACGTACTCATAGCTGGTTTATATGTCGCTTTCGGCACGTTCTCTTGGCTGAATCGATTGAGTTTAGATTTATCTGCTGCTTATTGAAAAAATAGACACTGTATAATAATAATATGTGCTGTTAATAATTTGAAAATTGTAATGAAATTGTGGGTTCGGTTTCTATAAAAAAATATTTCATAATACCTATGATGCTTCTGTATAGGAAGGTTAGTAGATCATATTTATTAAATATAGTTAAGACAATATAATTCGCTCTGACTGATACCTTATTAATTTGCAGAAGCTCTTTGATGTGACCAAGTTCATAGGGTTTTCAAGTAGGTAACCATGCTAAACGATACGATAAAGCAGAGGACCCAAGATTTGGTTCTGACTTAACCATTTGTATGAATGCCAGTTATGAGTTTACCTACATGATGTTCACCTAACAAAAATAATATACCTAATATATTCATAAATGCACAACCCTAAAACTGCTTTGCAATGTGTCAGGGTAGCTTGGAGTGTAAACAAGACAGCTTCCCTATAAAAGATAGCGCCACTGTTAGCTCGAAATAAACATATGACGCGCAAACGCGATTATGAAAAGGATCGTGATTACACTAGGCGTAGTTAGAAGTTCATTAGATGCTGCTGGGGGGTACACGAGCTGGGCCGAGGGGGGCACTCATCTCGCCGGGTGCATCGCTGGCTGCGCGCGCAAACAAATTAAAACGTAAGACGCGCCCTAATCAATAGCCGACTCCGCCGCGAAGCCGAATTAACTCGCCCGAATGAAAAAAATGAACAAAATTATATTCGCGCGAGACCTCAACCCCCTGCGGCCGCCCGCCGCCCGAAGGAAATTGCTTTTCTTTCAGTGGGCGCGCACACACGGGGCGCCGCGACGTGAGCGCGAGAGGGTTAGCACCGACACACACAATATTATAATTTACGTTTCCTCGTATATCGAGGTGTAAGTAGGTACTTTACCTGGGCGTTTCGCGCCTGCTCAGCCCTCGGCTCACGCTAAAGCTGAGCTTTATACGTTCACTTGACGCGACGAGAGCAATATTAGTTCCGAGTCAACTCTTGCCCTACTACAATATTTATTAACACTTCAACAACGCTATACCAAATGCGACGTTCTTCATTTTTCGTTTACATGTTTGAATAATAGAAAAAGTAACTAATAGGTATCTTCCATGTATTTACGCTAACTGGCTTTGGTTGACGACGCAACAAGATATCTGATAAAATATTTATATGCTTCTTCGACGCAAGTAGGTAGAAGATTCAAAAAGGTTTAGTGTTTTTTAACGCAGATCTACAAAATAGCGGAGCTCATTTCAGTTGAGGCTTTAGAACCAAACAACTGCTTAATTAGAATCTCGCATTCAACTCCTAAAACACTATAAATTAGTAGGAGGGTACATTTCATTAGAGCCTCCAATTACCAACTTAGCAGCACATAGTGATATGTGTGTATGTTTCAGTAGGGACGAGAGTCCGGTTTCATTAACGGGCAGCGTTGCTGTAATCTGTGCGCTTGCCCGCCCAATTAACGCGTGGGCGATGAGACGTCCGCCCGCCCGCACGTCCCGCTGGCCAATGGCGGCCGCGCTGGGATTAATTAAGTAACTTCCCGTCTACTAACCCCCCTCCCCCTCTCACCGCCACCTACCCCGTGCACCTCACCCCCCCGGAGTCTGCGGACACGCCCGGAAAACTAACCACCTAATGAGGGGAGATGACCTCATGTGACTGTGTGCTTTGTCTATTCAACGTATGTGCAAACTACGTTCATTTGTGTGCTGCAAGTGTTGGCCTTTTGTGTGTGTATGTTGTGTAAGTAGTCAGCCGTTGTTGTTACATTACCTACAGCTCGTCTTCACTCTCCGGGCGGCCGCGGGAACTTTGTCATGTGTCATATAACTAAGCACACAACTGTACATTGTACAATGTACACGCAGCAACGTTAGAGTAATTGACATGCATTCATCCACAACTTTCACGAAGTCCGACTCAATTGGAATAATAAAACCTCCTTATATTGACGTAGACAGCTATTGAACTAACATGTGTAAATAAATCAAACAACCAATAAAATATAATCGCAAATACAAATCGCAAATTCGTAACTGAAAGCTTAGGTCGATGGTTTACATGTCGCTGACATCTTAAAATCATGGTCAACAATTTATTGAATACAAGTACCAACCTATATGTGCTCATATGTATGTGTACTATACTGTTTGGTAAGTAGGTACATGATGCGAGGACAGGGAGGTCAATTAAGCAGAAGGCCGTGCGTCGGAAGCGTCTATGACAGATGGGAGGGCGCGGAGGGTTGTATGCGTATTTTGTACACATAGACTGGACTGTGATCGAATACGTTAGATGTACATCGTACGTAGACAGGTATAAAAAGTCTATTAAATCATTTTACTTTGTATAATACCTATTAATTAAATAAAAAACCGTGACCATACAGAAAATCGAAACAAATGTTTCTAATGTTTGTGTTAATTGATCCTTGAAAGTCAAACGGGGTGAATATGGACGCAGGGGTGAATCGAGACAAAACTTAGAATGGTATTTTCAGCTTTAATTGTTATAGTTTGTTAGAAAAATGGATTTTAATACATACACAATACACATACATACTATCACGCCTGTATTCTCCGAAGGGTTGGGCACAGGTGTACTAATGTACACCCACATTTCACCGGTATGTTTAGGTCCCATGTAATAGGGGGCGAGCCTATTACTATTAACCGGCACAAATCCAGACTCCGAGTTGCTACTGAGAATTTCATAGAAAAACCCAATAACAGTTTGCTCGACCTGGGGTTAGAACCCAGGACCTCTAGTGTAGCAGTCGCGCTTAGGACTAGACTAGACTAATGAGGCAGTCCTGGATGGATGGATTTTAATATTGTTCCTAAATTATAATAAATCATTGACCAAGACCTTGTTGGCATCGAACTACTTACTTTAATAATTAAACCGGAAAATCACCTGTTTTGTCCCGATCACAAACGGGGTGACCGTTTGTCTGTATCTTGATCATCAGTTGACATTTCTCAAGATCAAAGGAATTTTCTGTAAAAAGTTTGTATACCCATTTATTAGGTACTAAATTTAAGTAAATAAGATATCAATCATGTATTTTCTGTTGCGGATGGTGATTGTGTCAGCCTTATAAGGGCGGTTCTTATTATGGCTATTTCGCAGGTTATGTAACTGCCACATTAGCCTAGTGGTCCTTAGCGCGACTGCAACGCTAGAGGTCCTGGGTACGATTCCCAGGTCGAGCAGTTTTATTGAGTTTTCTATGATATCAAAAAAATATCAAAGCAGCGCTAGTTTGGATTTGTGCCCGGTGAATAGCAATAGGCTCGCACCTATTACATGGCACCTAAAACATACCGGCGAATTGTGGGTGTACATTAGTAGGTACCTATAACTCTGCCTAACCCTTCGGGAAATATTGGCGGGATGGTATATTATGTACCTACCTAATGGCTCTATGCAAAAATGCCCTACTATGAGACTTTTATGGTCAGCCATTAATATCCAAGAGATCTCCTAAACTGTTTTATTCTGATGTAAACACGTCTAATTTCAAGTCAAGTCTTCCAATTACGGTTTATACTTAGTAGATACAGATCATAATTATCACCATACGTGCTGAGCCGTAAAAGTTTTTTTTTATGGTAGAGGGAGGCAAGCGGGTCATCTGATGGCAAGTGATCTCCGCCGCCCATTGACACCCACAACACCAGAGGGGTTGCAAGTGCGTTGCCATCCTTTGAGAAAAGAATAGGCTCGCTTCTTGAAGGTTGCCATGTCGTATCGGATTGGAAATATCTCAGCTGGTAATTGATTCCACAGAGCAATCGTTTCCGGTAAAAAGTTTCTTGAGAAACGCACAGTGGTGGACACCCATTCATCCAGGTGAAATTAATGAAATAGGTATAATGGTAGATGCAATAAATGGGATGATAGTAAAAATACTGAGTGTTTATATCATATCAGACACAACACAACTTACAATAGAATAAATAAATAGGTATAGTCATAGGTACCTCAGACATTGCTTACGAATTTCTTAAGGAAAAAGAGCATAAACACAACACAAACAATATTTGGCTTCACACTCTCTTGTTTCCTTTTGTAGGTTAAACGGCACAAATACCTTACGATAAACATTATATTATTGTTATGGTATCCGGTTATAATATCTAAGGGGCTCGTGGCTAATTTATAAGTATGCCTATAAACCTATCTAATTATGGAACAGTTAAGAATAAAACGTTGGGATGTCGGTAGTATTCAAAGTATTTTGGCTATGCCTACATCGGAACGGGCTATGAGACTATATGATCTGGCACTTTGTCGTCGTAATTCGTAAGTAATTATAAGTTGATTTATACATGTTAAGGCCTATTGGGACTGACATATTCTTGTAGAATAAAAGTCCTTTATAAAAATAAAGAAAAATTAAAAAAAAAAAAACCTATCTGCAAGGTTAATCAGCGTTAGTCGCGCTCAATCTGTGGATGGGTGGAAAGCCATCGGTTGTAATGGCAACACATCAACATATCACATGACAACCGTCAGTGATCTAATGCTAGACCACTAAAGATTGTTTAAGGTAGGTATTCTCATGAATTACTTGATAGTCAGAAGTTCAAAAAGCCTGACAGTCAGTCTATCCTCAGGATATCGGTATTGCCTAAAGATTGGGTTGCGAAAGTTTGATGGTAGTCGCCTCGTGTAAAATACTGACACTCAGCCGCATCTTGTTAGACTGGAAGCCGACCCCAACATAGTCGGCTATAAAATGCTTGGAGGATATAGTATAGGAGATAGAGGATACAGATATAATACTTATAACAAGTTTTTTTACAACTTTTCTTGCCTGAGCACAGCACCCTTTTTTCCGATCAGTCATTCCTGATAAGATTAGATTTAGACCTGATAAGTGTTGGTTAGACCTGGGACTCTTCAAGTGATGAGTGAATAGGTTACTCTTAAGCACGTATGCTTCATCGTCAACCGCATCGTCGTTAAACATCTAGTGAGATAGTGGATAAACGCGTGTTTTTACCAAAAAAAAAAATCCTTAAAGTAACGTTCTTAAGTCAATGGTGTCAACAAAATGTTTCAGTTTTACGCGGAACACTGCAATAGATTCGGTCTGCCTAGATTAATTTAGAAAGAGTTGAGTGGTATATTGAGGGTTAGAACCTGAAGCTCAGTATTTCCATTAAATGGTCCACTAAATCTAAATGCTGCTAACGTCTCCTTATGTATTTTTCTTCCTTGCATCTCTTTCAGCCATGTGTCGTATGATCATTCACTTCCTTTGTAGCTAAGTTATATAAGGGCTGCTAATAATAATATATAAAGAACGATTACTTACGTTGATTACAACATTGGTTTCAAAGTAAGAAATCAAAACAAAAAATACTTCATTGTTAAATAATTTTCGCGCGTCCCTACAACATTAGGAAAGACACTAAACAAGGAAGAATGTGTCAATGCGCAATATACCAAACAATACCAAATGCGTAAACGTTGAGTTAGTGTGTATGTACAGTTGACGTAAGTACACATTTAAATATGTAGCCGACTTCATAAATAAGTTAACAGCAATGAAACTTTTATGGGCCATATTCTTTATCTTGTTTTGAATTTCATCATCTCGTCTGCAACGCGAGATTTAAGTGTTAAGCCGGCTTTTTGTAACCCTCCCAATGTTTTAGAGTCGGTTTTGCAATCTCCAGATTGGATTCAAATAACTTATCAGTTGGATTTTCTCCGTATGGTGATCCGAATCGATCTCGGAACGTATTAAGTGTGACGCTCTAGCGACAAATTCTTCTTCAATACTTCGATTTACGAACATTGGGATTTATTAAATATGTCGCATTGTTTTCTTTGAAAGTGAATTAGATGTCGTTTATGTTTAACTTAACTTTAACTTAAAGTAGTTGCGATTAAAGTCTTATCACTAATAAGAATCAAGGTTGGTATAGAAAATCTGGTTGAAATTTAATGACATCACATTATGTTCATCTGGTTATTACCTAGACAATTTCCAGCACCTATTTATCTCCTTTTATGACTGAATGTTAAATAGCTTTACATTGTCTTTTAATCATATTTCTCATTATAGAAACAATGCAATGTGGTATGCGGGAAACTAATAAGCATGTGACCTCTTTAAAATACCATGTGTAGTGGGTTCATAATCGAAAGAAGCGAGGGTTGTGGGGGTGCCAAAATAACTAATAGTTTTCGCGGGGGCGTGTTAGCATTTTTCTTCTGGCGGTGACGGCCGGGGTGGTGAGGGGTGCGGCGTGTGCGCGGGGAGCGGGGGCGAGCCTGGAATCACTCTCTTTCAGGAATGGCTACGCGGATCATTTATACTTCATCGGCTTTGTTAATAACAGTGTTGTAAGCCTTCAACAATGAAACGAATGTTTGTTCTTTTCGAGAGAGCGAGGTTTTATACCTGCTACAGTAATATTTGTAGGTAGGCATAATGTTGTACTAATTGAATGAATAAGTTATATGGTAGTTTCGATATATTAAATGAAAGAACACGAGTTTTGTCAGTCCATAAGCAAGCTTGTTAGGTACTAGATATCCTTCTTACTTCTTGTCTGAATCTGAATACATTAAATGTTTTGTATATATGCAATCCATTAAAGCTGAAACCTAGATTATGAATGCTGAAGGGATCTTCATTCTCACAATAAATACTGAGGTTCACAACTGCCTGACAAACCTGTCCTATCTAGTACCTACCCAACCTGAAGAATCGGCTTGTGTAGGTATTTATTTAGTTAATTAAGTAAATAAAACTGCAAACACTCAAAATTACAGTAAGGGTGGTTACCAACTGTGTGCGTTTGTGCCATTCGAACCCGCGAGCCCAATTCTTCCACCTACACCAGTTTTACGTCCCAATGAATCGTTGCATGCAAATAAACCTGCGTTATTGTTCTTTTGAAGGGTTCGTAGGTCGGTTTAGAACTTTATTTGCTCAGTAGCTATATTATCAAAGTTCCTGCGAAGGTGAAATTTTTACTTTCCAAAAATCTTTAAGACTGTGCGGTGAAAGTTAGACCGATCCTAATGTGATTACTGAAAGTTACATTATTTTATTACTTATTAAAAAGTGACGATAGTAGGTTCTATATTATGTTGTTCCATTAACGGATGTTTAAAACAATGTGGACAGACAGGGGAGTGCCGGCGCCACTCCTTCACGTCGGGCGGTGATTAATTGCACGCCCCCGAGAACGCCCGGAAAATCACAACCCTTTCGCCTCGTCTTAATTACCACGCCTCGCTTCAGCGACGCGCCCCCATTGGCCGGCTAAATGTGCCGCTCTGTCGCCTCGGCTTTTAATTGGTCGCTGGTAATTAACGCTGTGTAATCACCAACCGCGTCGCGCGAGGGGCGACGATCCTAATTTGAATTTTTAATTACTTTCGCTCGCAAGCAGTAGAACGGCGTCGATTGGTCGGAGCGTTTCTTGTTTACACTCAGAAACAATGCCTATTGTCTTTGCGATTTTATCTCGCTTCACACTTTATTCTACTGGTTTGATTGTGAAGTACCTACTACATTGTATTTAAGTATTTATTCTTTTGTTTTAAGATTAAGTGACTTGCAGTGTGTTGAACCGGTCTAACATTGTTGTACTTACCTACGTTGAAAATAATAGCTAGTGTACAATATAATATAACTTAAATACAATATAATACAGCTATCTAATGTTCAACGATTATGATTCCCAGAATATCTAATCACAAGCTACAAGTAGATAATTCTCAGTATAAGTACCTACTGCGTTATGAAAACGATCTTGCAGAGTGCATTCTCAGCATTCCCAGCGGCATTAGATCCCACGTACGTTGTGTGGGGAGGGAGGCGAGCGCATGCCGAATTAGCTCATTACTGAAACACCGCCTGCGCCGGGAGCCGAGATTTATCCCGCCTGCTGTACCAATGAGACCATTAGCTGGCGGATTTTCAGCGCTTGCAATTCTAAGCTAGTTTTAGTATTTCACTCTTATTTTATTGTTTATAACCAATGAAGATTATTAAGTTAATTAAATTGGTAGATAGGTACCTGCGACAAAATAATACTTAACCGGAAAATATAAAGTGGAAAATAAATAAAATATGAGAAATACGTAGTACCTAGGCGAAAATTTTTAGTAGATGTTACTTTCGAAATTGATGAGTTACGAATACGATGCATTCATAAGACATTTCGAAGCACTAGTGATGTGCTAAACAACTTCGTAGGGTAGGTAGGTACGTGTGAGTGTGCGCAGCTTCGATTAGAGAGGCGATAGACGGTAGCTAAGGAGGTGTTTATGCGTCCGCACAGCAGCGCGAGTGACGTTGAGTGACGCGGCCGGCCGCGAGCCTCCCGCTTAATAAGGTAAATGAGATGCGGAGCCTGCTCGAGCGCACAGCCCCGGCTAAAATTAGCGCCGACTCGCGACTCGCGCGCTCGCCTAACAAACGCCTTGTTACCTAGGGGATTTATCCTAAACGAGCGGCTTTTCTGCCGAGATCTTGCGTTCAGGCATCGAATTTAGCGAGTCCGTCGTGGAAAACCTTCCCGTAACGGTCTTGGACCGTGTTGCCATTTGCACAAAAAACAATCGGATACGGATCGTGTGCAATTTTATAGAAACGCTTTAATGATAATATAATTTTGCCAAGATTTGGCTATAACATCAATTACGGCGAAAAGCGGCTTCATCTGCATCTTAAGATAGACTAAGGCTCAATCAGAATAGTATATTAAAAAATAACTAAGTATAACTCGTTTTAATCGACAAAAACATGGTCAGCTTCATTTTTTCCCCAATTAAAAACAGCTCGATGGTACTTTTTTAGTGTTTTTTATTAGTTTTTGGTCAGGCACGGTTTTTACCCAGGGCACGGGTCAAGCGAGCTGAGACAAAGCGCAGCGTGGATGCGCGCGCGTCGTGCCAGGCGTTTGGTTCCGCGTGCCGGCCGACCATTCAGCGCTAATCGCTTCATTCACCGGCGAGCGAGCGCTTTTTCCCCGTGGCCGATCGGTCATGCATTCCGAACGCGGACACTGCCGACTGTACCCGATATCGGTTTGATGTGGCAAATTAGCGCGTGCGTTGCCTTTTGATAGCCGGTACCTAATAATAAAAAGTAAACGACCCCATAGGATGGCGATGGTCGGAGACACAAATCAAAATGTGCTAATATTTATAATTCATACGTATTATTCTAGCATTACATCTCTTTTGTCATATTGTTTTTTTTTTCAGTTTTATTTAGCTTAACTTGACTTGGTTCTGACTCTTTATATACTTACAAGTAGTTACAGTACTGCAACCGTGCATACATAAGTGACTTATTTACACAGAACAAACAATATGCCTAAGTATGTATCACCTATCTAAAAATATTTTGTAAATAAGTTGTTGGTGTGCTTTATAATTATAAATAAAATGAAATAAAACTAGACCATAGCACACTATGCTAGATTGGGTCGTTGTTGAAGCGTTCTTCACTGGTTGAGGTGAATTTAACGGACAGTTGACAGAGGCCTGCGCGTGAGCACGACATTGCGACATCCAGCCGCTGAACGAAAGCATATACCGTTGGTTTAATTAAGAACGAGTAATAATATAACACACGTGAATGTATATACCTACATTTGCTTATAGAGATAGGCTGACTGCTTACCTAACAACTACAGGCCGGCTACTTATCAGTAGATATAAGTAAAAAGAATAGCCAGTAATAATTTAGTAGGTACCTGATCTAGAGAAGTATTTTTGCAGTACAATGTCCATAATAGACTGATCGAATCTGATATACTAAAGGTACTTTTTTTATAACACTAAGGTGGCAAAACAAGCTTACGGCTCACCTGATGGTAAGCGGTCACCGCCTCTAGACGCTTGAAACACTAGGGGTATCACTTGCGCGTTGCCAACCCTGTAAAACGAAAGTGTTAGCAGTAGAAGGTCTAAGTCCCCCCACTGCCAACTCAACATTTCCTCGCGGAGCACTGGCAACCTTTCTCACCGCTAGGAACACAACACAGCTCAAAGCAGTGCTATTTCACTTCGATTTTCTGCAAAGCGGAGGTTGGACAGCTCAATTTTGCGTGGAATTACTCCCACTATGCCCAGGTAGGGCATCTTACTGTCTTGTGGAACCTTAGAGTTTACCTATATCGAGAGCAGTAAATACCTAGTATTTGCACTCCAATGTCATAACCAGAGACGTATATATGACATCATGGTATAGACATCAGCCACTTTTTGTTCTTGTTGTATCTCAGGTTCTTTTTTCTGGAGACTGAATAGCAAATCAACCTTGTAACGCTAAGACTATATGGCTAGAAATCTTATAATTGTTTTATAACTGCAGTCAATAATTCAATGCACCTTATAATGGTTTATTATAAGATGCTTTGGCTTATCTTGCTTTTATTCTTATAAATCTGTTGTATAAACCTTTTTGAATCCAAATAATATGACCACAATAAAGGTTCAAAATATATTTCCCTTATAATGGTTATTTTTGTTGCTTATTTGTCATATAATATTTAAAGCTGTACAATGGTCATCGCAAAGACTAATTTACCTTATAAAAGCGGTGGTCAAAGTAATTATAAAGCTCTTGTAGATGTATTTTATAAGACGTCTATACAGCTAATGAGTCTTGCTAGTAATATAGTTTTTAAAAGAATTTATGCAATTTATAATCCTTTTGACATGAATAATAAGGGTATTATTCTTGGGGTTGTTATATTACTATGCTTTACATAACCAAGTAAGCCGTTTTGACAATAAAACATGGTTGGACTATCTGCGCACATTTTGCTATTCAAAATGAATGTACAGGATTGGAAAAGATTTAAGAGAAGTGGCGGTTTTAGGAGAAGGGTTGCCAAAAAATATGAGGCCATGGCAACAAACATAGCACCGGCCACTTCTTCTTGTGTGGAGTTATTTATTGGGAGCGAGACTAACGAAAGTTCTGGTGGTTCCGAACAAAATAATTTAATCGAGATACAGTGTGAGGTATAACTATAACTAAGTTTTCTTGACTTCTATCTTCTAATATTTCATTTCCTGTTTCTGCTGGCACGTCATCCTGTAAGAGAAAATAATTGTATTCTAACTCAAATCTCTTTTCTCGACGGCGTGTGAAGTCTGCCAACCCGCACTAGGCAGGGTGGTGGACTATAGCCTAATCCCTCTCATTCTGTGAGAGGAGACCCGTGTCCAGCAGTGGGACAGTATATGGGTTGATGAAAAACTCAAATCTGTAAAGATTGAACATACATACGAACAATATTGCTAAAATTGGATAATCACAATTTAAATCCTTCTGCGTAAATGCAAAAATATGTTTGGGGCATAAGTAATCTACAAAGTAGATAGTAAAAATAGTAAATTTTAATAAGTATGTGGGTAGTAGTAAAATAGTAATTTTAATATGTTGGGTGTGTGTGTGTGTGTGTGTGTGTTTGTACTTGTGTGAGTGGTGTGGGTGTGTGTGTGTGTGCGCGTGCGTGTCGTGTGTATTAATACGGGTGATATCCCTTTGCCATCCCAAAATCCCCATTTTGTGGAAACTCATATAAGTATTAAGTACCTACTTGGACTTACCGTTAGGTAATTTTGTATAATGCTATCAAATGGTTATTTGGTACTTTTTAAAAATAATGTCTTCGCTATCCGTCTCCGTCACTGATTTTTTGCACATCTTTCCTAATTCTTGTTCTGCTCCATAAAAATAACCATATCAGATCTCGACTGCAAATATTTGGTTTTAGTTTACGAAGTAAGGAACCCTAAAATAAGTAAAATAATAATCAATATGGAGGCAGTATAGCAAGAAGTATTGCTAATATAAGAGTATAATCTTTTTAGACACCTTATATACGCTTTGTAACTATATTAAAAACAATACGAAAAAATTAAACAGTTTTTCAGCATAAAACAGCTAAAATTCAGCGGCGCGTTGGTAAATACAATAGAAATCATACCTAACTTTCTCATAATTTTAAATTCCCATACAGATTTTACTTAAATTAAGCACAAAACACATAAATAAGTTAGTACTTACCGTTTAACGAAAATGGTTGACAGGAAATAATATAATATGTACTAAACACAACTCACAAAGGTAAAACACTTTTAGGTCTAACACACCAGCTAAAAGAATAATTACACTTATTAACGTAGTAACACAATGCATTTACAAGGGAAATTACCGTTTTATATGACGTCTATATATCTCTTATAAGGGTAGTGCCCTTGTAAACACCTTGTATATGGCAACAATAAGAGTATTATTCTTGTTGCTAGCGACTATAAAACTTCTATAAGAAAAAAATGCATGCAATAAAGCTTTAATATGGTAAT
Organism: Acronicta alni; assembly: GCA_964056405.1. Classification (NCBI taxonomy): domain Eukaryota; kingdom Metazoa; phylum Arthropoda; class Insecta; order Lepidoptera; family Noctuidae; genus Acronicta; species Acronicta alni. The sequence continues at coordinate 9,568,015 of OZ043925.1, read as the reverse complement.
TGTAAGGTTTAAACACTTATAATTTGTGCCCAAACCCGCTCTTATTAACGTTAATATGGTTTCTATAAGGATAATTTATTTGGCTTTATAAACTTTAATAAGACAAATTTTTGCTAGTTGGGTAAGACAACTTTTCACATGATGTTAAGTGTCATAAAGGCACATAAGAAATCATTCTCCGCTTTTTCCAACTACATATGTTGGAGACGACGGCTGAATATCAGTAGGATGCCATCGGACAACCGCAACCCAATTTCTGGGCACTATACTACCACTCACAATTGTTATAGGTGTTTGTATGAAAACCTAGACCGATAGCTCTACGTATACTCCGGAGCACGGAGGAGTCTGATGTGTTAAGAGTGGTCACCCATCCACCGAATGACCGCGGATAGCGCAGCTTAACCTAGCAGGTCGGTTGATCTACGTAGTTATAACTTTAGCCACAAGCCCCTCAAAGGCACATAGAAAAACTTTTTTTTTATAAACAAGCAATTAACCGTGCTTGTCATCTTATGATATCGGTTGTAGTTTTATTTACTCAAAGTTAGGCTACGTTGGCCTTAAATCCAAAACACTATGTCTAATGGTTGCTTAAAACCCTTAAGCAGATTTCTACCACTGCTAACACCTACCCAGTATCTTCATATTATCAGAATTGGAGCTTCAGTAATCAGGAAGTGTATATTTGCAGTACAATGTCACAACAGGAGACGTTCGGTCGGAATCGGACGCAGACCACTCTTGCTGTTTGTTTACCATTAGGAATGTAACGGGTAAGTGTGTTCGAACATTTATGGTGCGAGCTTTGACGTCGGTACTAATGTGTTTTTATTTTTTCAGATTTTTTAAAAGAAAAATGGTATAGCTACGTCTTCCTCAGTTTTGTTAAGTCTTTGGGATTCCCGCTAGCTAGGTCCTTAAGTTTCTTTGATAGTTCTTGAATTTGATGAGCACAGACTTTCCATCGAAATGAAAAGGGTCAGATAGGTCAACAATGATAATTGGCTATCCTAACTATCATTGTTGACCAGACCAGTATGCAGTCCATTACTGCACAAAGTCCTCTCCTGGACTATTAAATAGTTAGTCCAGGAGAGGACTTTGTGCAGTAATGGACTGCATTAGACGATCGATCAATGTATTGAATCGTTGGCCACTAAAATTGGCAGAACTGTCTTAGACCTAGTTCAATTATTTCAATTTAATACACTCTAATAGGTCTGGGAAAAGTTGCTAACATATAAACCAATAAGCACTAGCACACAATCACACAACTTATTATAACAGGTCTATGTAGGCTGTTGATTTTAAACTCCCCTAAAGGATAAAAACTAGAATTTAAAAAAACCTGCATCTTTATTTTTGAGGTCGTTTCGAGTAGTTTGAATTTTAACAGATTTATAATTCAATTATTTTATCACTGATCAACTTGAGCTCTGAATGCTAATAAGTGTCACAGTCTATTATAGGAAGTTAGAAAGTGTGTGTAAATTGTGGTGCTGTATCAAATTATCCGACGTTTGTTTGACGCTTACCATTTATATTCTGGAGCCTTTTTTATTCTGGAGTGTACGACATCAACATAAACGCGCCGCGCTGTAAGGCATCCCCGTCCCGTACTTTTTCTGGAAACGTTGTTTATTTTCCTGCTACGGAAAATAAGATACACTCGGGAAAATCTACAGATGACAAACTGGTATGGCCTACGCTTGTCGTAATTTCGGGCTCAAAACGCTAGTTAGTAAACTGCAACTTTCTCCCTTTGGTGAAGAATGTATCCAAAGACAGTCATTTTATATTAGACCTAACAAATAAATAAAATCAGTATCCAATTTGTATATATAGCATTTAGAATCCAATATTATTGAAGATTCAAAGCGCGCACCTCATAGTGTCGAACGCAATTTACTAGTAAGCCGCTAAGCTACCGTGAAATAAGAACCGGCCAACAATGACTCACCGAGTTACGTATGACTCTTAAATAATCGCTTGTTTTTCACACAAACACACACTAAAACACCTTCATGAAAGCTTCAAAGCTGATATTTGTAGAAAAAAAAAATGAATTTATTAATAATTGATAAACGTTCAGGGCTAACCTGCGTCACGTGAAATAGTTTTGTCGACGCGTTATCTCATGTCCGGGCACGAGATATTTGACGACAAAATTAATTCGTGATGTGCATGTTAGATATCAAGGATCTACCGGGCTAAAATGTTCGCTTTGCTCAATCCCAAAATTGAGCTATTTATTGCATTCTGTTATTAGGGTTCTAGTATCTAAGACCCGTTACAAAACCTGCTGTTAGGCGATCATTTTATTGGTTAGTAAGCATAATAAATTAATACATAGATTTAGCAAGCATAAGTCTTGCACGTCGCGGTAATTAAATCCTTAGGAGGTGGTCTTACATTAACTTTTCCTATGGTCGTAATTCCTATAGGTGTTCGCCAGGCTCGATGTGACGGGGTCACGCGTCGGACGCACAGATACATGCGGGCACAGCGTCGTGATTAGTGTGCGCGCGCAGCAGCCGCTGTAACCCAAGCCGTGCGCATACGCAGCCCGCGCCATAACATAATTAAAAATGATTTAAGGCATTCGCTCCGGCTGCTTTGTTTCGCGCATTATGTTTCACTTGTTCGCGTCGCAGTCGCGCTCGCACCTCCATTTTTAACGCGCCCGCTCTTAATTCTGTCACAGTTTTTATAACCCTTTTGTATTTATTAATTCCCTTTCGGCTCCGGTAGCTCTACGCTTCTCGGAAAACGATTTTGACGTGACATTTCTTTGGGTCGCGCCGTGTCCCTGTGTTAATGAAGCGTCCGATTTCGGCGCCGCCAAAAAGCAATAATATTTTGTGTAATCAAAGCGAGGTCGCATTCTATTCCAAAAACTGTTAATTAGCACTCCTTTGAAAGTTTTTGATGTCGATTTTATTCTTGTTTAAAACAATGGTTTGGGTCTCATCATAATTTATTGTTTTCAGATATCATCCTAGTTAGGTTTTCATCGAATCAAAGTGGTAAGGAATTCGTTTTGCCTTAATAATATATCTGCTTTTGAGAACTTCACTAAAAAGGTATAAAACAGTGGTAAAACTGGCAAACAATGGCGAGTCACGTCAGCGACAATACTGTTGCAGGGTTAAAAGTACATATTTAAAATGATTAAGTTCGACTTGTTGACGCGTCGCGGCTGGTTATCGAATTTCGGAAATCGAGCAACCGTGTCCTGGCCGCTACCAAATAATTCTCCATGGTTCATTCATTGTTGACTTTGGACTTGAGATTTCATGTAATTACCAGGACTAACTTATGAGATGAATTTGGCTTATTGAATTCAATATTTTATGGCATCCTATGAAAAACAGAATGAGTTCAATTAGTTTTTTTTTCAATCTCGTTAAGCTGACCAGCAATAACAAGTAGGTAGCAGTGTTGTGTCGTGTTTGCGGTCGGCAGGCTCGCGGACACCATTGGCGGGCGTCGCGCGATCCATCATGACGACAATCTATCACCAAGTCTGCCAGACTACAACAGACACGCATGTTTTACACATTATGTATACCTATAGCTACATATTCGCATGTGGGTGTCTATAATTCTAACTTTAAGTGCGCAGTATGTAGCTATAAAAACGTTCAGCGATATACGATCTATATGATCATAAACCAAACCGACAGGTTTTCTATGGTAATTTGACACTGAGTATTTTCTATGTAGGCTTAGGATCCGTCTAGTTTGGCTTCCCACTAAGTCTACACAGGAATGTAGTTTAAGATGCTACAATAGATTTAATTAACATTAACACGACGCGACGTATAGATACGTACTAAGAGCAAATGAATCACAAAATTGATCTGGTTGAATATCATCGTCATGGTTTCTCAGTGTTTTATTCTTTCTTGCGAATGCAACATAGTAGGTAGAGGTGCCTATCTCGTGGTCCATCTCTGTTAATTAGTTTTTTGTCGGCAGCGGCGGGGCGGGCCGGCCGACGCCATCAAATTACGATGAGTCGGCCTTTCGGCTACCGGCGCCGCGGCCAACAATAATTATACACTCGTTACTACCGTGCTGCGCTCGCGCAACCAGCTACACACATACGTAGATACGTGACGAATGCTCTCAATAAATGAAATCGAAGAAAAATTGTTTATACAACAAATTAATGATCGAAATTTATTCATTTCAAATGTAGAGAGTTGTTTAATCTTCACTTATGTTAAATCGAGAGACTTTAGTTTCTTTTGATCAAAATCTAACGAGATGAAGAATTTGACGTTTTGGAGATATCAGGCGATTATATTGATATTTTCTAAATACCAATATATTGTATGCGCATTGATAGGGAAGGGCGCACGCGCGAGTCGACCAGTGTCGACGATAAATTCCATCGATAAAATCGGCGGCGTCGACGGCGCGCCCGGTAATTTCTTAACGACAGCGTAACCCGGTGGCGACGCGTGCGCGTACATTTTATTTCTCCCGCATCAAGAAGCCGACTCCGAAATAATCGTTCACCACTCAACTTAGATGGTAATCAAGGCGACTATTAACGATCATCTTAATGTAACTTTTTTGGGCAATGAGTAGAAAGGTTCCGTCCAAGAACATAGATGTGTGTCTCGTATGTTAAGTAATTTTGAATGATCACGATTGGGATAATATGTCGTTAAAATCAATAAAAATTGCGTTCTACTGTATACTGAGCTACGTTCAGTAGGTACATATATAACATGGTCGATATAGTGAGATGAATTAGTTTGTGCGGAGATGAGTGAGGTTGTTTTCTTCTTAGAAGTGGTCAGTTGTCGGGGCATTGTGTTTTTAATTGAATATAGGTAGAGGTGGCACGGCGGCTACCGGCTACATTGTTGATGCTATTCACACTGCTCGAGAGCACTTTCTACTAATTACCGTCGTACACTCAACGATGCAGGGCTGTCACTTATTAATAATAAACAAGATTGAAGAGTAGAGGAGGTTAATTTTAATAGTACTAGTCACAAAGTAGGTTTCATCAACATTAATTCCAAACGTAAAAACAGTGTTTTCAAGTGTTGATTACACTATAATAAAGCTCCTTAATGTTTCTATGGACTTGTATGCTACCTTATTTTGTTTTAGAAATCGTATAACTTAGTCTTCATATATGTTAGTTTTTAATGTTACATTGAATCCAAATGTTCTATTCAAGTTGTTTCAACCCTACACGGCGTAGTTGCACAGTAAGTACGTGCAGCTATGTTACATTATCTTTAATTAAAAAGCTCCAGAGGCCATCTCTAGATTAGTCAGAGTCACAAAAAGGGTTACGAGGGATCAGGCGAAACACCTCCGTGATTCGTCACGAATCAAATTTATTTTTATTTTCTTAGAATCCTTTGTTGAAGTTAACCGAATTTGTTGTTCAATAAAAAGGAGCTAATTAAGAAATGTTCGAGCTGCTGTTACAAGATTTGTGGTCCTTTTGTTCTGGATTCTAAGTTATACGATTTGTTTAGGTCTGCCGTTCGAGTTTGTGTTGGATAAGGTTTATGTGGCAGGCTTCAGAACGATTGATAGCCCCACTTAAGTATCGAGGGAGATTTTGATAGCTGAATATTAGTGAATATGAATCGTAAGTTTTACGTATTAAAAGTTTAATTTCCTAATACTTAAAAATCTGTGACTAATTAGTTAATTTTTTGCTGAATATATTTTAATATCAGCACAGGTAATAACATATCATCAACTTCTATTAATCGATTTTACATTGAAGGTAATTTTTGTAGATATTAAAGTGTCCTCCGTCTCTTCAGCTAAGTGTTATCGTACAAACTGCATAAAGCTGTGTACAGACTCGCGTTGGGCTATCACGCCTATGCAAGTGCAACGGTGGTCGGCGGTCGCGTCTCGTCGGCTGCTTAGCGCAACGATAATGGCCGCCATTACGCGTCATTCCCAGCATTCCTGTGTCGCGTACGTACACAATAACAACGTTGCGTATCGACGACAAACCGCCGCTGTCGTGAACCCGCCTCAAGGGTCAAACACTACAATGAATGCTGTGATATTTATAACAGTTACTTTCACCAACAAGGCGTTGGAATTTGGGTAAGACTTTGTACATGCAGTTTACTGTGCCATTAAGTGTAATTTAAGTAGGTAGGGCTAATACATTTGTAAGATAATCCTGGAGAGATACCAATAAACTATCGGCTTTGATGGTTGTTCGAATAGTCTGAAAATACTGCATATATCTAAATGAGTAGGTACCGCCACGATGGACTTACTAGTAAGATCTCCAACATTGAAAGGAGTTAATTAACTTAATTGAACTAGTTAACTACCTGCAGTGAGCATTTGATTTAGCAGATTCCTGGGTTCGATTCTGGGAATTAGGGTTCAGTACAGTTCAGGGTTTATTTAATAGAAAATTTTAAGTACATCACTTGGATGGCAAAAACTGACGAAGGACTAAACCCAATAGGTAGTGGGAGAAGTCACTCTGTGAATTATGACGAAATGGCAATGTGCTCACTCTAAGACGTTATAGGATCACTAACAAACTGTCAGTGTACATTATATATTTGTTACTATTGCCTTACTTTTCGAGGAAACGTTTAAGTAATCATTACTATATTTTTTAAGATTTACGTACTTATAGGTAATATCATAATTAGGTACGAAGTTACGATTTCAACTTTTCATTTTCTTCTCTCATGTGTTTATTTTCTTTGTAATATCAGTGTATAAGCAAAGAGGTGGCTGGTCTCAGCGGTTACATCTTTATTCAACGAGGCAGCTAGGTGCGCGAGACTGACGGGCGCGCGATGAGAGTCGCGGCATAATTGCGCGCGGCCGCAGACTAATGTGCGGTGTCGCGGAATGTAGCACTTTCCATGTTAACGAGCGTGTACACCGCCCCATCACGCATCCTCCTGCTCCACACCTCGACACCTCGCCGCAACGTCCGCCGTTTTATTCCTCACACAAGTAACACCTATTTGTGGTAATCCTCATCCTACTTTATTACTAAATTTATGATCACCAAGATTTATACTCGAGCTACTTAGTTAATAACGATGTGCCCATCCAATAAGGCAATTTACAGAAATGAATATACCACTGGATTTCTGGTACATCAACACCGAGACGTACGCTTTCATTACGTACGAAAATAAATCAAAATAATACCAACGTAAAAGATAGCGAATGGAAAATCATCCCCTCCCTGCGCGCCCGCCGCCGCGTGATTTATGCCTGTAATTTTCCGGGCGGTTACGTAAGTAACTCGCGATTTTTCTCTCTGCACACACGTAATTAGATAATTTTCATGAATTTCTCGGACCGAAAAAACCCGGAAGGCTAGCTCTAATATATTGTATTCTCCTTGACTTTTTGCCAGACGTTATAGATACGTAGTAAAGATTAAGTAGCACGTAACGTCTACGGCGACTTTTTTATAGTGCACTTCAATCGTAAGTGAGCCTTAGATGTATTCAAGAAATCAGACACTCTGAAAGATCTTTCTTTATAATAAGAGCCTTGATAAAGCACATCAGTCGCGAATTAATAAGGTGGCGCGCGGTGTTGGAGTGGTCGCCCGCACTCCCCGGCCTGTTCCCGTATTAATTTCTGTCACAGATTTAATTGCTCACCTCTGGCTTAAGCTTTTTAATATATTCGAGGACAGACAACGAAACGCGACACGACCAAAAAAGAGACGACCGGGGCGCGGTCGACCAAAAAAAGGACGGATTTTAATTTATAAAAGACAGGACAAACGATTAATAATTTATTTGTATCCTCGGTTTCTTGCGCGAGAGGGTCGAGCGTTAAAAACAACCGTTAAAACCGGCGACTTTGTATAGCTCGCGCTTAGCCCGAAATGCCAATTGCGGGTAGACACAAGTATACAGCGAGCCGGAATGTCGCTTTAAAAAACTTCGCAAATAAATAAATCGCGTCGCACGCACCGGCCGCGCAAAAAAACATCCACCATATTCGATTCTTTAATGTGATCTTTAAAAAAATAGAAGTAAGCGGAGTCTGCCTCCGATTGAAAATGAATGAGGGCGAGCGCGATAGTGGAAATTAGCATTGAGGTAGGATTCAGGAGCGGCTTTTGTGCGATTATATCGAGGTGTATTCTTTGCGCTTTTTACGGCGGCGGCGCGCCGGGCGCGTCTTTTCAGTCCCTATTACGATCCTGTCGCCTTTTTGTTGCAGATAATTATTGTCACCCTACAATATCGCATCGATACTTAGCTCTATAGTTTGGTCTCGAGGAACAAAAGCAAAAAATTGACATAGAATGCCGCACGTTCTAACCTCTATCTTAATCTCCCGCTGAAGTTTATTAGTAGAAGACCCCAGGTTCATTAATTTGTTTCATTGACGAAAAATTATATTTTAATTTCGAAATGCAAGCAGCACATACTCATTAACATAATAAAGTAAGTGAGGTAACAATAGTCCTCGTATGCCCAAACGGATTCCATATACAAGCCGAAAGCCGCAAACGTAGATTAGATCACTGGTGACGTTAGCGCGGTCAGTGCGATCCATAAATTAGCGATTACGCATATATCCAATAATAAAGGCAACAATGGGATTGAATGCAGATGAGCGGGGCGAGCGAGGCGGGAACGGAACCCGCCGATCGACATTTGTATGCGCTATCTAAGCGCACAATTGGATGCCGGCGCGACTCTTCGCGCTAATGGTACACTATCGAGCGATCGCAAACCGCCGCTTGAAAAGTGGAGACCGCCGCGGAATACGGACCACACGCCCTTTTAGTGGCCACAATAAATAAATAAACATTCCCAATGATCTGCAAGTAGAAAAACAATTGTTCAGTTGTTTTCCGCACAAGTTGGACGCAACTGGGGGAAATCGATTACGATCATATCGAATACTTCCGAAGAGCCAATTCTTAGTAAAAATTTCGGAAGGGTGTCATTGCCAGCAACCCCATTTAGACCTCTACGAATCTTGTACACAAAACGACTGTACTTAAATAAAAGAACATTTGTTCAACCAAATTGATTTCAATAATACCGGTGCCAATAAATATTCCACATTTATAATACATTTCATTGACACCTTATTAATATTGGCTGACTCATATACTCCAAACTTAATATGTAATACAATCGAAACAATTTACTCGCAACGTAAAATATGAGATTGTATAAGGAATCTCATTACTGGTTCCAAAAAACAAGCAATTAAGAAGAAATGTCAAAAAACTTAATAATATTTAATGGCGTCCGAAAAATAATTATATGGCATTTTAGTATTATTAACTTGGACGATTTAAAAAGGTCGGGATAATTAACGTGTGCAATAATAATCTTTTTAATGTTTAATATTAAGCCTTTATGGTAAAATTTGCATACTGTGGTGATTCCTTAACTTTATCGCGTTAATTTACAAATAATGATTGTGTAAATATGTTTCGTGGAAGTTTCTCGTATAATATGATCAGATACGTACGTGCTGTGGGTGTCTGGCGCAAAGCAAGGGTTAATTATAGTAAATAAAAATGATATAGGGGAAGATTTTATGGAATTACAAGTACAAAAAAATACTCTGTGATTTTTTTATTTACCTATAGCGATAGCTAGAAGTTTGTTCTTATAATGTTTTTTTTTTCTATTTTCAGAAACGTAAAAGTTGAATGAGGCTGTAATTTTTGAAACTCCACGTAAAAATATATGAACAAGAACATAGATAATATGGTAGATACTGTTTTATAGGACTTGTCCTCATTCTGAATTACTCGACGTCTATTGACGTCTTCAGTTGACACAAATCTAATGCCACATCATTTATCAAAGTCACTTAGGTTTGCAAGGAAATTGCAGAAAGCCAAATGCCATAATTTTGTATATATAAGAGGGAATTTAATAACTTATTTTATTCAGTATGACTGTTTGTGGGACACTTTAATATTGAGCCGACTTTCAAACTTCATTTGGTTTCCTGGGCGTGCAGGTTCTTCAGTACATACTGAGACTGATTATGAATACCTACTCTTCCAATATCATACCAATACTTTTTTTATTTTTTTGTACTACTAAGGTGGCAAACAACCATACGGCCGACCTGATGGTAAGCGGTTACCGTAGCCTACAGACGTTTGCAACACCAGGGGTATCACTTACGCGTTGCCGATGCTGTAAAACGAAAGAGGAATAGTTAGGTTGGCAGTATAAGGGTCAAAGTGGGGTATTTGACCCTTATACTGCCAACCTGCCACCACGTTTCTTCGCGGACACTGCCGACACTTTTCCTCGCGGAGCACTGACAATTTTATTCACTGTAAGTTAGTTCTGATAATAGACCGTATTATAAATAATGTATCTACCTATAGCTTAAAGATCTCAAAGATCTATCTATAGACAAGAACATTAAAATCTTGTGCGCGAAAATGCTGAAAGAGTACTCTCGAGATGATGATGATGTCGAGTACAAAATACTAGACCAATATATTCAAAATATTATATTACTGCTTACAGACATATTGTAGATGGCGTATGTGACACACATCATATGTCATAGTCGACATAGTAATGGTAAATTGAAATAATAAATATATAAGTGATTAGCTTCTGGCCGCCACTTCGACCGCGTGGAGAAGTTACTTTTAATTATCGTTATAATTTGGCTAATTAAGTCAAAATCGTTATATTTTTATATTATAGCCTATATGTTATTCTGATGTATCTATAAATAATAATACTGTAAAGTTTCATCTAAATCCGTTCAGTAGTTTTAGCGTGAAAGAGTAACAAACATCCATCTATCCATAAAATCTTTCACATTTATCTAATATATAAAATTCTCGTGTCACAGTTTTCATTGCGATACTCCTCCGAAACGGCTTGACCGATTTTGATGAAATTTTTTGTGCTTATCGGGGAGGTCTGAGAATAGGCCAACATCTATTTTTCATACCCCTAAATTTTTTTTTATGGCAAAACAACGTTTGCGGTGTCAGCTAGTAATATTATATAGTTATAGTAGGATAGGTTTCAAAATACCATAGACGACCTCCCAATATCAAAATGAAAAAGACCTTGATGTAAGGCAAATTCGTCTTAATAAACGCAATGCATCTAATTGATCCATACATTAGCATAGACGTGATCAATATATGACCGAGCGGAGTCCAAATATTAACATTTGCCAATTGATTTGCCAAATTTATTGTTTGGTGTCAATGAGCCCGTCTGGTTGCTGATTGAAATGCGTTTGTATAACTAATGCACTACTCCCAAATAATTGAGTCCGAATGGGTTTGACGGGTTGTAAATAATGTTTATTTGGAACAACGATTAAGGCTGAGCTGATATTGAAAGAAATTATATATTACTTATCATAATATAGTTCATAGTATAGAGGAGGCTTCTCTGCAGTGAGTTACTAATGTACACCCACAGTTCGCGGGTATGTTTGGTCCCATGCAATAAAAGGCAAGCACGGGCCGATGCCGGGCACAAAAAATGATTTAACGACGTCTGTGGTCTAGTGGTCCGAGTGTCGAACTGCTGATCACGAGGTCGTGAGATCGACTTCCACACAAATATTTATGTGATGAACTTACTTAGGTGTTTGTGTTTGTCTGGGTGTTTCTTTTATATTATAAGTATTTAACTACAAAAAAAAAGTATATAAGTAAGTATTATACCCATAGCTCAATCAGTCTATATGTAGTCTCGTTTTTACTTAACTCTGGTTTTTCAATGTAGTAAACTGTCTTTAAAAAAAGGTAAATGATTTATCCTTCAGTAGGTTTTAAGATTTAGGAAGAACTTCGTGTATGTTGTAACTAGTTGATGCAACAGACGTTGTCCCAAATTATAATAAATATTACCCGCTCAAATTTATTCATCTTTGCTCGGCTGTTAAGAGTCGTAGCGTGATGTTAATATCCTATAACCTTCCTCAAAAATTGGGCTATCAAATGCAAAAAGATTTTTTTCAATCTGACGGTTAGTTTCGGAGATTAACGCGTTCAAACAAACAATTATAAGAAACTCTTCAGTTTTATAATATTAGTTTATATAAGATAGCCTACAGTAGATAAGGCTTAGAAACTACCACTGAAGTTAAATGAAAGTTTGAAACTTAAGTAGTTGTCTACTAGAAATCGTAGATCTACAACTAATAATAATGGCAAAGACTCTCAAGGCAGAACTTCGTCATATAACATTACCCTGTGCTGACTACAAGCATAACAAAAAGATTTCTAATAGAAAAATTTTTTGAAGAATATCAAATTATACTGAAAACTGTTTCTCTTGCGTAACAGTAAGATGTGACGTTTGTACCAGAAAAGTCGGCTCTCATCTTTTGAAGTTGTTAAAATTGGAAGATATGGATTTGTATCTAAATAATTTGAATTTGAATAAATACACAGCTGATTAATAGAGACTTGTAAGAGAGGTAGGGTATAGTGGGAGTAATTCCACTCAAATTGGAGCTGCCCGACTGGGGAAGTACCTCCACCTTGCAGAGAATTGAAGTGAAAATACACTCGAGATTTGATTTGAGCTGTGTTGTGTTCTTTACGGTGAGCAAGCTTGCCAGTGCTTCGCGAAAATCTTCCTCGCGAAGAACTGGCAAGACGTGAAAGGTTTCACCCACCCTGACATTTTCCTTTTTGCTCAGCTCCTATTGGTTGTAGCGTGATGCTATATAATCTCCTCGATAAATGGAATATCCGACACGAAAATAATATTTCAATTCGTACCAGCAGTTACTGAGATTAGCGCGTTCAACCAAACAAACGAACAAACAAACTCTTCAGCTTTATAATACTATAAGTATAGTTACATAAAAAAAATGTGAGCAATGCCACCAATGATTCGTATGATTTAAATGAGGATCTTAGTAAAGCGGATACATGCAATGTAAAACAATTGAAATTCATTGAAAACAGATTCATTTGGACCGGAAAAGTTGATAGGGCGGCGCGCATAGTAAATCCTCTATCTGACTAATAGCACTATGATTAATATCCCGGATATACTGCGTAAGGGGGAGCCATCGCGATGCTGAGCTTACATATAAATATTATCTTTTTATAATGAAATACAGCTTTGCAAGTGTAAACAGTATGCAGGGATTGAGTTATGAGGAAATCAGATTTTTAATTGAAAAAAAAAAACATGTGCCAATTCAATATGAATGTTAAAATTTAAACACCTACTTTGGCCCAGCTGAAAATCAGCGATGCGGTTCAGTACTGTAAATTTATCTATTAAAGCTTTAATATCTGAAACCGTCCATATTAACATTTTATATAGGTAAGACCTTTGTCGTTCAACTTTAACAAACTAACTGTATTTTTTTTGTATATATTTAAGTTTACTTGAATACGAGCAGCCGCATAGTGCGTAAGTATTCTTAATTTCAAACTTATGGTTTGTGACTCATCAATTAAGTACCAACACATCAAAACAAAGATATACAAAAGTCATATGATGATGACTGGGATAAATGCAACAGGACTCTCAACTCTTGCGCAGGGACACTGTGCATGGTCGTGGTGAAAGCCACGAGGTTACAACTTCTATGGCCAAGACTAAGGTATAGGGCAAGGGAAGGTACCTCAGTACAGATTTTGGTCGGTATGAGTCGGACATATGAGGATTTTCTGTATCCCAAAAAAAGGCACACTTATATGCACGTAATTGTCTAGTGATATGACCAATGGACTGCCAAGACAAAGGTAAATAATTAGTCGACCATTAAAAATTTGATTTGGCGATTTGTCTGGCAATCTTGCTCACCGTAAGGAACACAACACAGTGCTCAAAGCAGTGTTATTTCACTTCGGTTTTTTGCAAGGCGGAGTTACTTCTCCAGTCGGGCATCTCCTATTTCAGTGGAATTACCTACTCCCGTTATGCCCTATTTAGCTTAATATAATTATCATATTGATTTTTTCGTAGTATATGCATTGAAGCATTTGTCTCTTAATTCCAGATTAATATCTTCAAAGTTTGACGACATATCCACTAAGGTGCAGGTATATGAGCAGTCATTATCTCTGTAAGCGCAGGACAGTTCCTGGAGAGCTTTAGACCCGCAGACCAAGATTCTCTTTGAGCCAGTCAAGTTAGTTACACAACATTTAGATTAAGCACGGAGACTACAGGAAGTTTTTTGTTTTGTAACCGTCCCAAAACTATATCATCACGAACCCATATATTGTGCTACTGTTGGGCACGGGCGTAGTCTCCGAATGAGAGGGATTAGGCTATAGCAGTCCACCTCACTGGCCTCACCTTACGCACATGATTTCGAAAAGTCAGAGGTGGATGCCTAAGATTCGACCTCCAGACTTGAAATCTTGTATATCCATATTACAGCGAACAAATTTCTGATTTCTGACTTGGCAGTCCAATGGTCATATTAGCCCCTCACTGTTTTTCGAACAATAATATTATGAGGTATGCATTTGCCTGAAACGTTTGTTTCTCTATATTTCAATCATTCGCCCAATGTTGGCGACGCTCTACGCGTAGTAAGTGATAAATAAAACGTAATTGAGAGACGGAAGCAACCAATGAGTAAATCTCGTCCGTCAATTTATTTAAATTATTTATTAGTGGTACGCTATAGACACCCGACGATCAACGGATGGATGCTCTTACTGATGCAATTATGGCGGATGGATACTGTTATCGATATCCACTGATTTTATTATTAGATGATTAGAACTAGCAAGTACCCGCAGCTTCGCTTGCGTTACAAAGTATTATATAATCTATGTCCATGTGGAATAATGTATAGAGGCCAGCACATCAAGCTACCACAATCTGCCAAAATTCTTTGATTGATTTTCAACTTTAATACAAAACATTAAGGTTCATATTCAATTGGGAAAATTTGACAGTTTTGGATAGCTTGACGTGCTGGCGTCTGTACCTTGAAAATGGTGAAACAATTTTCAAAATAGGTGCAGTAGTTTTGTAAATTACTGTTCATATACACACAAACTCACTACAATCACAGTCTCTTTCATTATTAGTTAAAATTAAGACAGCATCATTAACCTAATTTTAAGCTCCTTTAACCGTTATCATCGACTACACCTTTGCCCTTGCGCCGGGTGTCGTTAGTTCGATACCTACCCGGACCAAATCTATGTGTGATGCAAAATATTTGTTTCGAGACTAGGGGTATTTTGTGTGCATTATTTGTATGTTTGTAAAGTAACTCGCGACAGTGCTAACTAGCATTGTGTCGCCAAGACTAATGCGGGCGCTGTCTTAAAAAATAAAAGAATTTATGGCCACTAATTGTATAAAAGTGTCGATACCAGGAACCATCGACTCTAGACCAGCAAGATACTAAATCACATCCCAAATTAGTTAATTTGTGCGGACACAACACAATGGATGAGGAAATAACACATACACATACACCCACATGTATGTATGTACCGGGAGATGTAATTGCCGTAATTGGACGAATCTGGACGCACTTAATAATGCCCCATTGTCGTCATTCAAATGGCAATTCATCGTTTGTAAAAGATATGATTCATTACTTTTAAATTAAAAAGTTTGACGCACTAACTCTGGAGTGGAGTGTTGCGTTCTTCTTGGCACGCCCAAAGTAACGTTTATGATATTTTATTTATTTATTTAGAATAAATTTACATTGTATTGAATTTTATAGGAAGAATGTTCACAGGCAGAACGGCAGAATGAAAAACTACCAACATATTAACCACTGTAGAATTTGTAAAAAATATTATATGATTAAAATCTCTACCCTTAAGATCTCCATGAATATAAAACGACCAGGAAATGGATGTGCTTAGTGTCGGAAACCTCGAGATTCATGAAACTGGAGTTCGTATACCGGGGGGTCCAGAATCATGTACTGAAGTCATGGTAAGCCGTTGCGCGTCGATGTCCCTTCCACCCTTTATATCTAAAGCTTGTAATCCACCAGTTTTATCGCATGTAACAAAACTGTTGAAAATAGCTAAGCTTATTGTAAATCGTTATTTATTATTATTTGTTTAATTTAAAATCATATCAATTAGTTTTTAGTAGAAATGTAACTCTAATGTATGCTGACATCCCTTCACCAACTAAGCTAAGAACATTCGATCAAAACACTTTTCTAAAAAAAAATAACTCTAGCAATATAGGTTTGGGGGCTACAGTGCTACAGACAGATACACGTGAAGCTTATATAACTACCCCTCGCCGCGGGTTAAAAAGAACCTTTTCAGACCTACACAAAGACACTAAAAATATTAACTGCAAGCAGATATCTAGGTCTTTCATACATAATTTGGTAGCTTGCTATATTTGTTCGGTGTCTTACCTGAACAACTGTCTTGGGAGTACATTTTTGTTGTTGGAATAATACTACCGTACTTATATGCGTTCAATTAACAAACGCTGACCATGATGAAAGAGTAGGTTCTATTACTGAATGACTGTATTTAAGAAAATAAATTAAATGACCGACTTGTTAACATTTCTGATAATATGACTGATAGAAAACTGCTTGGACCAGAAACTTGAGATGTGGCGAATAACTTTTTGAAACGACGCATAGTGCTGACGGGATTAAAGAAAATTCCTCCGAATCGGTGAAAATCGCTATCAACTGCAAGACATTTATTCAACAGGTATCACCCACTGCTAAGTGAGGTCTATTCTCTATCCCGCCACTTTTGCCAATCTTGTGCAAGTCGCACCAACTGAGTCCCTACGGTCCTCACAATATCGTCCGACCATCGGGCTGGTGGTCTGCCCTGCGACCGTTGTATATCCCTTGGCCACCATTCAGTAACTGAGTTAGATGAATTTAAAAAGACTAATATGAATTATGCAAACCAGCAAATATTAATTATGAACTTACCTTATGACAGCGAGGTGTTCGTCTTATCAATTGTGGTGATTAAGGAAATAATGAGAAACTCATGGTCTGTCCAATTTCAAGTCAATTTAACTATTGCCCCTTGACAATTTTTTCAGAGTTCTCTTACCTAGAGTTTCCTTCATTCCATTACTTTTTCTCAAAGCAGTTCATAGGCTAACTTCTCTTTGGTCTTCTGTCGTTAAAATCTATGTGATCTTAGATTTTTTAAAAGGTCTAGCCTAGTCGTTATAATTCTCCTGCTCATTTAATTACTCTAGTTCGTGTGCTATGAAAATGTCCAAATAAACTTACCCATTAATATCAGTGACGGACCAGAAGTGTCGGAGCACAGCCTTGGCGAGCAGGTACCAGATCTGCGTCCATACCCACGAGGATTTGTCGATGGAAGCCGACAGGAACGCCTTGGTCTCCTCATCAGGGTACAGCTGGACGAACTTCTTGATCAGCTCTGGACACAGCCGCTCCTTGTTTACGCGGTACCACTGCAAGGAAGTTTTGTTATTATAAAATTTTATTATAAAAAGGAATCGAAGAAGGAAGAGGTTTCAAAAGTTAAGATTTTGTTTTTATCTGTAAACAGATAAAAACAACAACAAATATTTTGATTTTATTTTGATTTTAATGTCGCTCTAGCTTGATATTGGGCTTGAATCAGTATTTTAACTTGTTATCTACGGAATATCTTAATCAATGTGACTGTCGCCTTTGGGTATACCAACTTATACCGCCACGTCAATAATGAAGATCTGTGTTCTCTACGCCAAGCGACAAATTCTAATATCTAATAATAAGTAAAAAAATAATGTTATACATATTTTTGTATTTTTTGGCATTTTCTATGCTAAGATTTCAAAGTTATTAAACAAAGGAAAAATTCGACCGCGGGCAGGATATTTTTGTGTATTTATTTTGAATTAAAAGAAGTGGTATTTTTAACGTCACATGCGCTCGTTTTTTTTTTACGTCTATAGTCGTCCGTGGCGGTCAAAAGATAAATATATATACGAATGTTTCATAAGCACTAACAAATATTGTCGAATTTGTATCTCTAACGTTATCCTCACGTCTAAAAAGTTGCACAATTTCCTTATAAAGCAAATGACGTATATAATAGATCTAGATGAGACGTCTAAAGTAAGACATGCTGCGTCTACAGCGTTACATATTAGTAATGACATGATTAAAGGCAAATCGCAATTTCTTCTTCTCGACCATTATACAAATTGATGTTTAACAACCCATTGCAGCAGTTGTTAATGAAAGCATACAAAAAAGAGTAATCGAGTGCAAATAAGAGAGTGTAGTATGAAAGGAGCGTGCATCTCGTCACCCGTTGTGTGTTTAAGTCAGCCGCAGCGGCCCTACAAAGGGCAACGCGGCGGCTGTTAATTTCACGCTGCCTCGAATTAACATTTCTTTACGCCACAGAATAATGACGAATTAAAAAACTTCTCGCCTCTACATGTAGCCATAATGATGGCGAGCGGCGAGCGGCGAGCGAGACGAACGATGCGAACTCATCAGCCCGACTTAATTAATGCCAGATCTGTCTTTGTATTAAAATCGAACGGCGGCCGTATAAAAAATTGGGAAGGTGGTACAGGCTGCATATTAAACAGGGTTCTCCGTAGTGTTTAATTAGTGTGTGTAATTAAGGTGTGTATAATGAATGTACGGGAGTAATTATCATGGTATTTTTTCTGCTTGGGATTCCTAATAACACGTTACGTGCGTTGTTGCAAATTAAAAAGAAATCAAAAGGAGGATCCGTGATTTATATAAGAAACGAAAAGTATCAAGTTGCTGTAAGATATTGTCAAAAACATACAACTGAACGTGAGTAAAGAGTGACAAATGAGAACATAAGTGACAGAATACAGCTTCAGAAGGCAACATACGGAACTCCAAATTGTCTAAAACCGGTAGTTGAAACAATCGTCACGGCAAATCGAAACGTCAGGCCGGGAGCTTGTATTCAATTTTATAGTGTTCGACTCGGAGCGGCGATAAATGATGGCCGCCTTTACTTTGTATAATACAATCAATGTTTTATACTATTATTCATCCGATTAGACACCGTTTTTTTTCGTTGGGCTACTAGTATTTCTAGAGCTATTTTTTGTGCATCAGGCTCCTTTAAATATTTGAACGCAGCAGGAACTTGAAGTATTTTGGCTTTTGGTTTTAATTAGGTACAGAAATTATATTAGGATTCCATTAAAAATACGGTAGGTGAGCACTAAACCAGGCAGTAATCATTTATTTCTAAAACTGTCGCAGATTTAGTCAGACAATATAAGTGCCAATATGCTTTAGGAAAAGCTCAAATCGTAATATAGGTATCATAATCTAAAACACTTTTACGAGGAATCGCAAAAAGTATCGTAAAAACCAAAGGAAAATAAATGTTTGCGAATCACGTTGGTGATTATGCAATGTGACGTCTTTACATCTAAAATAGCCTGCATCGGAACTACGGCATTCGACGAGGTAAATTCTTCAGACGGAATACAAATCGTGGAAAATTTTGAATGTTGAAGTATCATCAATGACATACTACAAAAAAATTGTTTCGTAAGTAATCCTTCATGGATTTAAGTTTAAATTGTTATTAGATAACAGTGGGGCTTGTATATAAATTATGCATAATTTCCGTGCTGTTTTGAAAATTATGGTAAATTTTATTATAGAGCAGCGATAGTCTCGCGAACGCTGGAATAATCATTTAAGAGGAAATGTGTTGGTACCGGTTAAGGATGTGTTAACCCTGCAGCAGAACAAAAAGGATGAGTCATGATTTCTGACCTCAGTCCAAACATTTAATTGTGTAGGTATTGATACGAGTAAATCAATGTGATATGAACGAAATACATAAAAATAAATAAATCCATTTATTATAAGGAGTAGGTACTTCCTTGTTATTCTGTACAATAGGTAGACTAGAGGCACCCGTTCGATTATATTATTTATGAGAGTCTGTGTTTAGGATTCATTTTCTGCTCGTGTAAGTTAGATTTGCATGAATAACAATTACCTCATTTTAAAAATCTACCTGTTGAGGAAGACAAATCGTGAATGATTTATTCACTACAACGACTTATCGAGGTCGAGTACATTTCTTATGTCAGTGTCTATGTGGGTTACCGATTTTCGCCGAATGGTCAACAGGTCAGATGATAATAAAATGTTTTATTTTATTTTCGTTTGTGTTTCACACTTGTCATTCGGCCAGTCATAGCCTTCAATGCGATCATTATACTCGGCTAACTCGTTAGCGCAGGTCAGCGGAGGCGCATCCATGGAACGAATGGAGGGATCCAGCTCCTTTATCCGCCGGTCGTTCGCCTCCAGCTAATGAATCAAAGCCCTCAGTGTGAGCATATTGTCAATACGAAGCGAAATATTAACGCTGAACGCGCTCTGCTCATACAATGCCAGATTAATTCCCATTTAAATGTGCGAATAAATGGCGAAGCCGCTGCCATTTAAAAGCAGCCGCTGCGACCGGTGACGTTTTGTTTGACTTCTACACATCAGTTCTGCGATAGATGAATGGTGAATACATGTCTTTGAAAAGCGCAATCATATAATTTGTCGCGACATGCGCAGTAGATAAAATTTTCATCTTTATTGCTGCTTTGGTATATTTTTTTTATAACCGTTAGGTATAGGTTTTAAGAACATCCCGACATCATTCAAGGTATTTTCAGCAAATCTGAAATATTACATGTTTGTAAAACAGGCGAACGTTCAGGATGTGTTCTAGCAAGTACCTATAAAACATTGTACGTTTTCGAGCTAAGTGGCGCATGGGATCCCGGTGGATTTGCCAGTAAGCGGCTCGGAAGCTTGTTTGCCGGGCGCTCCATTAAAATGGGATCAGGCGGGATGCAGATCGCTTGGACGTTCTGCAAGCGAGACGCATGAGCTGCTGCCTTCGGGATATACGACGTACAATATTGATTATGCCAAACGTAGCGTATAGGTTCACATGATGAACGTGCTTGAGAGGCAATACAGGTATTAGATTTATGCTTCCAACGAAAAAGTAAATGAAATTAAAGACGTTGATATTAGGTACATTACGGACTTGGGAAAATTAGCGGCTCTGAAAATTGTGGTCTGGATTATCAAATGATTTAGAAAGCGCAAATACTCCTATTTGAAGCTGCGACCAAAGTTCCTGCAACATCAATCGATGCAGTATAGCCTCACAAATCTAAGTAATAAGATATTTAGGATTTTAGTGGGTATAGCAACACCAGATTGAGTTTTAAGTTGCAAGTAATAAACAGGATTTATGTTTAAGACCTCCAGCGAACCGATATTGGGTAGTGAATAAACTATAGTAATAGCCCAAGGCTAAGATGTATGAGAACGATACTCTCAATTAAAACTCTATGCATGACTTATTGCAGCGAAACAATTGATTTCGATTAACACTCGACAAAGCTACTAAACAATAAAGCATTCTATCGGATACGCATATATTTTAGCAGATTTATACGTTCACGGGTTTAAAGATCAGAACACAGAATTGACATAATATTTGTTTTTTAATCATACTATTTTTGGTTTCATAACTGTGTTTTGTTTATGTGACATTGTAGCATATAAAATATACTAGTAAATAACACTTTATCGAGTCTATGGTTTCACCGATCTGTAAACCTAAATCGGTTACACATATTTACATACAACGTCAAACATCTCTTTCCGATTATTTTAAAGGAATTGGAATTATTTGAAAGTTGCGATTTTATGCACTTTTATTTAACGACTCAGCTGCTTCATAATCTTTGTTCTATGGCATCACGAGCAAGCCCGGGGGCCACTGTTGCGTAATTGTTTTAAACTCGTCTTTTAATTGTTCTATCGGGGGTTGGGATTTATGGGCCGACGTGATCTCCAGCCTTAATGCCATTCACATTCATTTGCGCTATTATTTCCGCGTAGCAAGACCATGGGAATGCACCGTCTACAAATTTAATCAACTAACAATTCATTGGAACATTTTGTTAGGTAATAAAATTACCATCGTAATAATTAACTGTGTCCCTGTTTGTGATCAGGAATTAATTAGATTGTTGGTCACCTTTAGAATTATGATGGGTTTCCTGAACATCTGTATATTTCTACCAAGAGTTTACTAAACGATAGACGTCACTGGTAATTTTGTATGGAAATGTACAATTTAGGAGTCGGAATTTAGGAACTAGAATTGGCACACCCAAAATTATAACATAAGCTAGCGTGTATCGCCCTCTAAATTTCTGGTTATTCTACGAATGTGCTCTACTCTATGCATGTTAGCTTGAGTTTTCATTTCCAAACACGATCACATTAAAAGCACTGAAAAAAAAATGGAGTTGCATGAGACACCACGTCTGTAGCGTGGGCACGCGTTCAAGAGATTTACGAGTGTATTTAAACTGGTTTTACATTAAGCATCAACTTGGCCGATTTGATCGTAAAATCAGCCGTTATGTTTCGAGACAATATCGTCGCTGGTTACCACCCAAGCGGTGGACTGTTAAATTAACTTCAGGTTAACTATGGGTCACTTCTTTGGCGAGGCTCATTGATTGAATCGTGGCACGAATGTTACTCAGACGAGCTTTAACTATACACGGATTCAAATATATATATTTAGATGCCATTTGAATACATTGTGATTGATTCCGCTAAACGATTCGTGGTAACAATAAAGATGTTTGCCGTCGAAGGTTGTTAAATAACTAGTGTTTATTTAAGGTGAGGGAATGGAAATTACTCGTCGGTAAAGAGAGCAATTAAGCGCGCTCACGCCCGGCCGATTGTTCGAACGCGATCGTCGATGGCCCCACCCATTGTCCGCTGAAATTAACAGTGGCTGTAAAAACGCGTTTATCGAATGAGCGGACTCAACTAAAGCGGTTACAACAAATAAATTCAAATTATAAAATAAAATAAAGGAACTTCAGAACTCCTCAGGCTACGCTAGACAGTTGAGACGCAATGAGGAAAAGCTTGATGAAAATTTCAGTGTTCTTTTACATTTAATTTGTTGTTTAAGGAAACAAATAACGATTTATTTTAAGAACTTCACGAAGTTGGATGTTGTTACTAACATTGTTAAATTTAACTGTCCCTGGTTCAAGCTAGCTTTTTCTGTAGTCTTGAGGGATGCGATTCGACACCTACGGGCCCCACATATGTCATCTCTTATTCATTGATTTACTGAATTCAGATAAGTATTGACAATATTTCACTCAACAAATCATATTGATACATTATTACAGTATTTTCAGTGTCGTAGTCAGTTTCAGTTTATGCGGCTAAAGAATTTTATTTTCTCAAAAAGATTTTTTCATAACTAAACTTGGATGAGAAAATTGTTTTCTTAATTACATTAAACTGTTGTTACGTTAGATGTCCTGGGTTTGATTTTCAGGTCGTTTTAAGTTATTAAGTTTATCTCGTAAATATTGTTTTCTCAGTAAGTGAATCATTGTGAATTCTTATGAGGAAATAAAGATCTTAAACCGTACAAAGTGTTATTTAATTATAAAAAAAAGTTTTAATTCTCAATAGCAGCTTGAAGTTTGGATTTGTGCCCGGTTTGTCTTATCTTACTATGGGGGCTGGCATAACCAGCAACACTTCGATCAAATGTGATCTATTGTGTTGTCCCCAGCAAACCAGCTTTGTGCCCGGTTAACGGCGATAGGTTCGTGGAACCTAAGATCAAATCGCTGGTAATCTGTGGGTGTACATTTATTCACCTCTGCCTAACCCTTCAGGGAATACGGATTTTATATTTTTATGTAAATATAAATAATAAATTAGATAAAGTGCTAGTATCTTTTTTATTATAACTACCTTCGTTAGTGGTAGACAGAAGTCCAAAAAGTCTGACAACCAGTTTACCCTCTGGAAATCGATATTACCCAGAAATTGGGTTGCTGAGGACTGATTTCAGTCGCTTCGTGTAAAATACTGATATTCAGCCACATCTGGTCCTACTTGAATTCGATCCTAATATCATAGCTGGGGAAAATGCTTGGAGGATGATTATGAGTTCTTTAGGGAGTTTGTTGTATTACTCTCATCATCATCATCAACTCATATAGGTACTGTCCCACTGCTGGGCACAGGTCTCCTCTCAGATGGAGAGAGGACCCGTATTGTATTAGTCTGCTCTATTTCTCCAATAATTGTCGCATAGCTATTTTTTACAGAAATCGCGTATTTTACAGTATAAAATATATAAAAGCAAAATATTTTACTAAATTACAAATCGACACACTCATAATAATTGCTTTTGTTTTTCACAGAATGAAAATAACTGTTATACCTAATAATTCAATCATGGATTCAGGGCTCAGTTGGGTCTCCCTTTTCTTAGAATTGATTCCAATTCTAGATACAAATAGCTAGACTGAATGCTGAAGTAGGTATTCAACCTCAACAACAATAATTGACTAGCACTTGAGATTTTACTTCTGATTGTTTTTGAAGCCGTTTCAATTTCGCAAGATGAACTACTGAAGTTTATTATTGAAAGTACAAGGTGCGAGAACCCGAAAGTAGAATAATTTGTTTGTGATGTTACAATATAACCGTCAGAAGCCAATCGAACTGCCGTTGATTGAATTGATTGAAAAAGAAATGTAGAGGGGGGTGTCGAGGCCGGTGCTTGGTCCACCGGTATTTTTATAGCCTGTACACGTCCCACGACGCGAGGGCGACACATTCTCGACGAGACGACGTTTTTGCTACGCCAACTTTCATTAGACACCGCGCGCCGCGGGACCGAGGCGTTTCCTTTTAATAAATGAGTTATGCGTTTATATCCAAGATGGCGGCCATCTTTATACCACTAGGGTGTCAAGAATGTTACGATGGCCGCGAGCTTTTTGACTCATACTCTTGCATTGTTTAAGAAAATTATTGTTATGATTATTTTATTTGGATACCGCCTACATCATTTAAGCTTCAGATGTGATCTTTTAAACAAAATTTTTGAATTGGTCTTCGAATTGTTTCAGTAAGCATAGAGAAAGCTTTACAACAAATCTCCCGGTTGGCAGCCAGTTGACGCGTACCTGTCAAAGTAGAATTCATCAAAAATGTGCTCAGGTATTTTCCCATTCGGTTGGCACGTACGATCTTTTTGTTAGCTGTAAACGTCCTCAAACCCGCAAGGTCCGCAGTTGTCAACTTTTCGTGTATTTATTTACTCATTCATACATTTCTTGTATGTCTGCCTTCTTGTTTATTGCTTTTCAGTGTGCAGTCTGCAGACTCCGCTTGTAATTTTACTTCAAAAACGTCTGTATCATAAAAGTTAAAGCCATGAGTCAATTTAAACGGGGCATAAAGTTTCTTTCTGAATTTTAAGCTCTAAGTATTTAAACACCTATCAACAGAGAGACGTTCCGCAGACTGGTTTATTTTTTAATCGAGATTTATATTCGGAGTTTCTTAGGAAATAAAATAATCACGGCGGCGGCGATTTGCATACAATGGTAAAATAATTTTACGCGCGTTTCGCAGCGCTTAATGCTACTTTTTATTTGGTCTTCCGCGCCCTATCTACGAATCAAACGGCCTGCTCGCGCGCGCCCATTTAAGTGTTAACATTTTTGAGAAGTCTTTCGAATACCTTTATGAATTTATTGTATACATCTAACAGCTACGTTTGTAGCAAGTATCATCACTATTCCTTTTTTATATTAGTAAGATATACTTACATCATCATTAGTTAAATATTTCACGCGGTTATTTTATACATGTATTTTGAATTTATAATAATGTATTCGTCATTAACTTAACTGAGAAATGGGTTGGCTTAACTAAAAGTTACGGTTCTATCGGCTATAAGCGCACCAGGCGAGCGAGATGCGTTCGCGGCAGACTGCGTGGCGAGGTCGCGGCTCGAGCGGACACCGACAGTCGTCTTGGCGCCGTCTACCACACAACAACACCACATACATAAACAAGTTTTCTTACCAGTTTTAACAGTCACTTCAAAATGGAGTAATTATGTACATAGGCAAAGTTCAATACAACTGCGAAGAAGGTTATGAAAATAATTTCTAGTAGATAAAATTTACATTCAGAGCAAACATCGGCCGTCATAAATTCAGCACAAAAGTGCGAGCGACGGTCGACTAGCAACAAAAGGGCATGACTTTTCCCGCAAAAAAAGATGATCCTTAATCTGATTAAATCTCCATCGCGGCGGACGTCGGACCGTGAAAGATTAATGAATATTTGTGCGAGGATTCCCGGAGCTGGGCTGGCACGTACTGCTGTCATAATCATATTAGCCGCGACCGGAGGCTGGCTAGGCACGCACGCACGCACCATGCGCGCTCTTATTACCCCGCTACTTACCTACTCTTACTCTAAACTTGGGGGTTACTTCTGTAATTTGTGCTAAACGACCTTTTTGTTTACTCTTTAAACTTTGTTAAAATAAGAGGTAGCTTTGCAATGTTGCGTGGAACGGTTTTTATATAAGATTTGCGTACCAAAAGACCAAAATCTATATGATTATGTAGATGAAAATAAATGTCTTCTTGGGAAAAAGACGAATAATTAGGTACTTAAGTTTTAAAGACTACTTATACTAATGACAAAAGTTATTATTATAACATAATAAACATCGGAGCGATTCATTCTCAGAAAAGGTCTTAAATACTCTAGACATCAAGATATTCAAAACAATCGGAGCGTAATTGCCAATTACAACTGGCAAATGGAAACAGAGACACAAGTTAAATTTATGACAACATTACTTCTAAGTAAAATAAATTCGCCCAATAAAATAACAAACAAGACTAGATGCGAAGGTATCTGAATGATAATTTAATATTCCGTGTTACTGTAAGTTGATAAAAGGGTCTTATTACCGACGCTGATGTAGAAGTAAAACTCATTATAATTTTTAATACGTCTCTCTTCACATAAAGTAGCGATTACGAACATGGCGCAATGAGCGATACGCAACGCGTTAATGTAAGTGTTTTCACAATATGAATTAAACATTGAATTGTGTCCAAGCGGGTTCTTTATCTCTTGCCCGGGGCATCGAACACATTATGCCATCGATTGAACTAGATTTCTATTACATATAGTCCCAGAAAAACTTTCAAATAATTGATGCAGGCATTCCATGACGTCACACCTATCTACCCACAAACAACTTGCGATATCGAAAATCACAATTTAAATTAACGCATTTCGAGTGAGCTCAATAAACACACTCGTAAAAGAATCAATTGTTAAGACCCGAAAGAAATTAAACGTGAGAATGTATTGTTTCATACAAGCGTGAACAAAACGAAAATCGTTGTTTGCGTTAACCAGCTCTCAGGTCGTTTTCGACCTGCTTTCGTGAACATAAATCGCATTAAATAAAAGCATTATTTATGACGTCCATACTTCGAATTGAAAAAGTAAATTCGAGTTTTGATATTCAAATGGGCCTCATAGACTGTTCTTATTATTTTAGTTTTGACAAACATTTTGTCATTACTTATCATAACCTGACAGCTTTCCGTTCCAATAGTAAACTTTTAGTCACTGTATTTATTTAGACTCGTATTCGTTATATTATGCCTCATTCTCACTATAGCATTGTTTTGAGTAAATTGATTCATTATCAAAAGCATTACCTTCTCTTTTAAAGAAATAACGTCGCCAGTTTTTTGCTTTACGAAAAGAGTTATATAGGGCGTGTTGATACTTTACGATATACGTTCAGTAACCAAGTTGTTTGAGTGGGACTGGCGAGAAAAAATTGCAGATGGTCACTATATTTAACATGATGCCGATTAAAATGTTGACATCAATGAGCTTCAAGTTTCACAATGGCCGTATATTCGGAACATATTTGGAGATGGGCACGTTAAGGGTGGCGGAGTGTTGGATTGGTAATTAATTATTAGTTATGGCTTGTGGCGGCTATAAAGGCGAGCTCATCAATGATTCAACCAAGCAAACAAAGCGAGCGTGCACCGCGGGCATTATCCGCCATAAGACATCATAAACGGAGCACCATCATCTGGGCTTATAAAAAATTCATGCTCATCTCACATTTCGGCGCCCCTCTTAATTTCGCGTGAGCCTCTTCTTGGTTCGTGTAAAAACTTCGGGTGTCTTTTTATGACTTTTACTGCGGTATAATTGGGGTGGGGCGAGCGCTCGCGTCCCCAAGGTGACATAAATACTACCCCCTAACTCCTCGCTACCAACTACCCCGACTTAATCTCATGTAAGGCTATACGCCACGGAAGCAGATCGCATTAAAACGTGTTGCCAACGACAGGTTAAATTACTTAAAACCTAAACTCGCACGGTTCTGCAGGGAGACTAGACATTGGCAGTTTATCAACACTTCTTATTGGTACTTTAATGGGCACTTGCATTAGGTACTTAATAAGTTGGTGCTCACAGATACAGAAAATAAGAAACAAGGGATTTATATAGTATAAAACGTATAGATTATATTAATAATATGCAGTTAAACTTAAATGTAACGGAGCGTCTATCCCAGATGGGTGCGTCGCTAATGCATTTTGCATGTCATTCCTAACCTTTCGAGAGTTGTGTCGTATCGTTCTGTGTGTTGTTACAGCTCTATATCATATCCTAATAATGTTATGAACATGAGTTGAACATAAAACGTAATGTTTAAGAGTATATGCAGACTCGTTTAATTTATTTAATACTTTCTATGAAACAAAATGATAGTGTCTGTGAGGTAGTAAATGCGATTTCAATTTTATAGAGGCGGCGGAGTGGTGCGCGAGGTGGCGGGATCGCTGGGCTCGGCACGGCCTGTACTCGCGTGCATGTGTGTATTTATTTGCAAATTCCGAATAGCTTTCAATATGTAGAGACGCGGTGACTCCCGCCTGTCGATCCACTCCAATATCGCACTCCTTGTGAGACGTCACGACGGCGACGCCATTATCCGATGCGACGATTGACTCACACAGGAGCACCTCCTCCTCAGGACGCCGCATGATAGATGAGACCCAAAAAACATATCCGTAATTGAGATTTCTATTACAGAAATTGAAAGTGATCAGTTTTTTCATGTTTGTATACATAACGTAAGTGGCGCTGGCGACAGCGCGCTATCGCATTTCGGAAGTGTTCGCGGACGTCAATTTGTATATTGTCATTATTAGACTTGGTGCGGAAAGTTTGGGTGCGTTCATCCATCATGGTGTGACGGGCGACTGGTCCGATATCGCGCCTAATACGTATTGATTTCCCACTTAGCGTTTTTCTTGGGAATCGCGGCGCTCCACCCTTCCGCCGTCCGGAGGCCTAACGAGCTGTTTGTCCTCTACGCGCGGTAACTAGGGCGGTTGTCGCTCCACACTTAGGAGTCGTCTAAATTACTTCACTGTGGGTAGTTCTGATTGAGGACAAGACAACGCCGACAGGTCCAGTTATAGTCGGTGCCAAGAAAACTATCGATTACATAGTATCGAGAAAATAAATTAATGGTCTCCGATTTAACAGAGAGTTCTTATACAGGTCAATATTAAGGTTTCACTTTGATAAATTGCTTTAAAATATTTGGAGCTTCTATTAAATCTAATCTTTGAGTTTTTTGATAGAATTAGTATTTTTTTATTAAATCTCTCAAACAATCATGTAAAGTTTCAGGAAAATTCAAGCACTATTTTGAATTTGATGTGAAAGTTCTTTTCTGATACGATGTCGGTAACAAGGAAGCTCGTAGGTATGAGATATGATGTAAGCAAGTGAAATATTTGTGTAGGTACATTTGCCTAAATGCTGTAGAAAAAGATTTCGTCACCAAGGTCCCTGGTGTGGGTGGAAGGGGGAGGCGAGAACAATGGTTTCGGTTCTCACACGTGTGGAGGATTATTTGCATTCGGAAATAAAGAGAGGAATGATAAAAGAAAGGCGCGAGCGAGGTCCCACCGCCTCAGGGTGGGGTGTGGGAAATAGGAGACAGGGGGTAGGGGTGCGAGGTGGAGGCACCGTGGAGGGGGTGGGGCTCGTTACGCGAACAATGGAGAAATAATGTACAGATTGCAGTGAGCGATGCGCCCAGCGCGACTCAGGTGTCTTAGCTATGTGTGTGGACATCACGCCTCCCGTGCTTCACGGAACGAGCTTTATCTACGTTTGCAATACTTAAGCGCCAGTAAATATGTATTCCATTTTTAATATACACTTTTGACCGTAAACACGCTACACTAGGCTGAATTATTATTCTTGTGTCCATAACCATGTGTGTTATGGCCCGCGAAAGACAATAAACTATTACCACCGTTAAAAACACAGTCTATTCTAAACTGTTGAGTGGTCATTTACACGACTTAAATAAAAGTTGTAACAATTCTATTCGGAAGTCATAAAGTATGTTTTAATATCAACATAACCATATCCATGTCCAAGCGTAAAGTGTAACGCGACGTTTTAATGGCAACAGCAAGCCGGGCAACGGGGCAAGGCGAGGCCGTTTAATATAGGACGTGTTCATAGGAAGCGCAAGCAATCACAACACAATCACCCCATCCTCGCGTGACACCGAAAACGTCCTCGTTCATATAAGTATAAATTAATCCATTTAGAGCGAGCGACCGGCACCGACGGCGACCGACGATTAACGGAAGCTTCTACTTAACTAATTTATCCTCGGGTGGTTTTAACAGAATGGATAGCAGTGATTACGGCCGATGGCGACGATCTCGTGTGACGCTCGGCCCGCTCGGTGCGCCCGCGCCGGAGATGCGCGTACGCACACATGGGTGGACCGCAATCAAATGTTATTCGTTACAATTGTTGGACGCATAACACGATTTAACAATGATTAGGATCCATCACAGGACCCTCTATTGTATTTGGTCCGGTTTTCCATATGAACTTTCTGCCCGAATTGTCGTATACGTAAAATTTTTAACCCCTGATGCAAAAACAGGTTATATTGCCTTTAATAGGTAGGTACCCTAAAGAAGTTCTATGATAAAGTCCGTTTTAAGATATCCATTTTTCGGAGTTCAATTTTGAGCCTGAATTACATGTTGATCTAATTAATAAACAAATTATAATAAATTAACCGTAATTATTCGTTGAAATAGGAGTTGAGGACATTGTTATTCTGAGTCGGCTTCACAATAGTCAAATGTTTGTAATCCAGCAAACCCGCGACATTTTAATAACATTGATCAAATAGAACAAAAGTATGTGGACCGAGCACTCGACAGAGATGAAAGTTAAAAGGGTCGCGAGGGGGTAAGGCGGTGTGGTGTAAGGGGAGGAGCGGGTTGAATGTCTTATTCCCTCCACAATTCAGAGGTATTCGTGTTCTTCATACGCAAATATATCCTCGTTACGGAGGTACACGTGAGCCTCCGATTGCGTGTGCGTCTAGTATGGAAACCCCTGGCGAGTAAGTGCGACGGTGAACCGTGGGAATTGTCCCTGCCAGAAAATTGGATTCAGTAATCAAACGGCGAATTGGACAAACGTTGGGTCGTTATCGTCCGAGACACTATGTGACACAACAGGAAAACTTATTTAAAGAACTAGGTAGATAGACTTGACTACATTCCCCTTGGACGAAAAATATTTAGATATTATAACAAAACTATCTAAGTGGATGGAGGACAAAGGGACACAATTTAATTTAACATGTTGCATTACAACATGAGTTTCAGCAGATTTCTATTAAGTGAGCATTTCTCTGTTGTGGTATTCTTGGATATCTGATAAGACTGACTAATTTAACAACAAAAAAGTAAAACTAGCTGGTGCCCTTTGTCATATCATGTATTAATTAATTATATAATCAATTGATTTAGAATTTGAAGTAATGAAATCTTAATTCCACGGAGAGTCCCGTGATAAAAAATATACGATTAGGTATTTCGAAACTACGCCAATGCTATATGCATTTGCAAGAAATTGTTGTGGTTTTGAATCAAGGAATCGCGAAATCACAGCGATCATCAACTCATATAGGTACTGTAGAGGTCCGAGTTATTATTATGGGATGGCGTATTCTAATAGAAACACAATTATGGAAATATAAGAGCTTCTATGTAATTCACTCAAGCAAATTCTTAAATACTCTTCTTAATATTTAAATGATCTCACTACTAGACATCTTTCAAAATCTACTTACTTTTTTGTTCGCCACATATTAACCAGCCAGAACGTGAACAATAAAAACTTATTGTTCCAAACTCTTACAGTACTGTCCCACTGCTGGGCACGGGTCTCCTCTCATATTGAGAGGGATTAGGCTATAGCTCACCACGCTGGCCTAGTGCGGGTTGACAGAATTCACACACCGCAGAGAAAAACCTTTTTCTTTCATTGTTGAAGATCTTTCTTTCTTCACGATGTTTTTCTTCAGCGAGTGATAATTAATTAATAATACGCACTTGATTTCGAAAATTCAGAGGTGCGCGCCTTGGATTCGAACTAGAATTGGAACCAAGGAACCAAACCAACCTTGACTTGGCAATCCAATGGTCCTATCACTAGGCTACCACTGCTTTTGTCACTCAATCGTTCACAGCAATCATTCCAGAGTAAATAACAAAAAACAGTAAATAACAGGTCACAGTCACCGTAATGAAGAGAGACGTTAGAAATACAAAATGTAGAAAACTATGTTAATCCTAATCTCATATCTCAGGTGCAAGATTTTGGACAATGTCACAACGTTTCGCCATTTGTAAGTTTACGTTTGCAGGTTTGAATTTTATCAACCTGTGGATTTTACGAACGAAGAGACTTTATAGTTTTTGGTCGTCTATGAGATGTGGCTCTTTCAATGCTTCTGAAGTTTAGTTCTGTAAAATTCGAACAGACGAGATAAGCATAATTGTCAAAGATAACGATGAACACCACAATCTGGATGAACAATTTAGGAAGGCTGAAAGTGAGTTTACATTATGTGTTCGTTTACTTCTTTTTATTAGAGTGACTTTGCACTATTTCTATTTGATCATAAGCTATAAGTACAACTGTTTTAGAATCCACCAATTGATAATAACAAAAATGTGCTAATTTTTCCGGAAAAATAAATTAGACAAAATTTCGAAGTTGTTTCCTTAAACCGAGGGCCACGAAACAAAATGTTCCTAAGTACGGAAAATACTCTTGGATCGGCTTCGGTTTTGTGGATTGAAGAACATCATCATAGCTATTGCATGGCCAAAATTGTCAAAGTTGGTAGTTAGCATAGTGTTTCGCGTTATCTAGCTATGATATTATTTTAAATAAAAAGGTTTTATTATAGTTATTGTCGCGATTACTATTTCTATGAGAGCCAGAATGTGTGACCTACAAATTATGAAGAAATGTTGTCAAATTCTGTCATCTCGTTAGTCTAGTGGTCCTAAGCGCGACTTTTACGCTAGAGGCCCTTGGTTCGAGTCCCAGGTTGAGCAAAGTCTAATTGGGTTTTTCTATGAAACTCTCAGTAGCAGCTCGGAGTTTGGTTTTGTGCCCAGTTAATGGCAATAGGCTTACCTCCTATTTCATGAGACCTAAACATACTGGCAAACTATAGGTGTAGGTACAATAATTGTGGTACGCCTCTGCCTAACCCTTTGAGTAATATACATACACATACATACAATATGTTATGTCTTTCATTTATCTGTCACAAGGGGATCGGTTCTGCTTAGTTAATACTTTAATGTAGAGACCAGTACATCAAGCTACCCCAATCTGTCAAATTTCTTTGTTCGATGGTTCATTTTGAATTGAGCAATTTTGACATTTTTGGATAGCATGACCACAAGGTTCAGGATCACATCAAGCCTTTGTAAATTTAATAAAATAAATACAAATACAAGATTATGCTTATAATTTTTTATATCATCTATCAAAGACCTGTGTGATGAACTCTATGACATTATCATAAAGTTCAAATTACAATAATTTAATGGACTATGTGTGGTAGAATGTTTTATTATCATTTTAAGCTGAATGAACTATATAAATGATATAAATTACTCCATTAGTCTGGTGGTCATAAGAGTGACTGTTATGCTAAAATACCTGGGTTTGATTCCCAGGTTAAACAGTGTTATTGGGTTTTTCTTTGAAATTCTCAGTCACAGTTCATAATTTGGTTTTCTACCTGGTTGAAGGCAATAAGCTAACCCCATTACATGGGACCTAAATATTCCGGAGAGGGTTAGGCAGTGGTGTACATTGGTACCAGCACTGCCTAACCCTTCCGAGA
This sequence comes from Acronicta alni, assembly GCA_964056405.1. Classification (NCBI taxonomy): domain Eukaryota; kingdom Metazoa; phylum Arthropoda; class Insecta; order Lepidoptera; family Noctuidae; genus Acronicta; species Acronicta alni. The sequence goes on along the minus strand of OZ043925.1, from coordinate 9,533,853 downwards.
ATACAGGCGTGATGGTATGTCAATATACATATAAGCTAATTTATAGATTCTTGATTTCTGGTAATAAAAATTTTTTGGTTTTATATGTTAATATGGTGGGGAAAACAGACCAAAATTCATGTTTTTATAAAACAACCCATACTGCTTAGGAAGTTTGTTTAGTTTAAGTATAGGGACCAATCCACAGGCTAGGGTGCTGGACTATAACCTAATTCCTTTCATTGTAGGAGGAGACCCATTCCCAGCTGAGGGAGAAGTCATGTCATTTGGATTTCCATGAATGGAGTTTATACATATTTTATGCTCAGCAAAATATTATGTGAAATAATTATAAAAATACAAATAGTATTTTTTTGCCCAGCCCATCGAGAAATAATGATGTTATAAATAAAATAAAAACAAATAAATTTAAGCAACATTTTACACAGTACAATCTAGTCCCAAACTAAGCAGAGACAATGGATATAATACTTATATACTTTTTTTAAATACATAAGAAACACCCAGAAAACCAAACACAATCATTACATAAATATTTGTGTTTGGGAATTGAACCCACAACATTGTGATTAGCAGACCAACACTGACCACTAGACCATAGACATCATTAAAATTATTAAGATAATAATTGTTATTGGAACATAATGAAGTTAATTGCAACAATAACATCAGAGTATTACTGATGTTCACCTTTTTTCTTCCAACTTCTTACAAGTCAGACAAGGATAAATGTGTTGTATTTAATTTTATATTATGATACAAAAGAGGCTACATAACATACAAATATTATGTGGTTAAACAATTTATAAAAAAATATTTATTATTGACTAGAGATGTCAATTTTATGCAAAAACCAGGAATTACAATAAACTATCTTTCAAAGTGATGTGATGTGCTATTATATTATATGTAGTTTGTTTTAGAAGGGTAGGTACATATTTCAGGTAAACACATAAAAACGTTTATATATAGGCATTACAACATGCCAATAGCCAGACAATCTTCTATATAAATAAAAACCAATTGCCACATGTAATAGCGGAGCATCATTTGAGAACTGCTCTACCAATTTCACTGATTTCTTTTTCTAATTGTAAATGTATTAATGATTGTCAGAACAAGCTTTGTATGAAAGAAAATTTGGAAATTTCCCACAGGATTGGGAAATATGACATCAATGAGGGTAGCACCATAGAGCACCCAGTTAATAATAAAAGTATGTAATTATAAACTAATATTCTACCTGGGAGGATATGTTTCCACCACTATTAATAAACATGTTATAAGCTGTACATTGTTTTTGATTCACTGTCATCTGCCCCTAAGGTGACACAGTAACCACTGTAGTAAGACAAAACATTGTGTTACTATACAGAGTGTATGACATCATTTATTATTGACAGGTAAGATTTACAAACAAAAATTACTTCAAGATACCTGTTAACATCTGCTTAAGACAAACATGTGTTAACAATAGTCCTTGTATTATCAAGCCTGTATACCACTTACCTCATTCTGGTCCAGCTCTTGTAGGTATCTATCATTATGCTGCTTCTCATACATTGCCCGGGCAAGAGCGCTTCGGGGCCGATAGAACCCATTGACTCCTGAACCACTCGTCATTTCGTCTATGTTATTGTTACTCGCTTCTATTGCAGCTCTCAAGACTCTCGGGTTTAGTTTACTAATTCCATCTCTTGGACAGTTTGGTTGGCAATCCTTCATATAATAACAGTACAGGTCAGATTTATATTGAGCTTTGGCCGACAATATGTGACATATGAGGGCTGAATAACATAAAAGTCTATAGGTATGGTGCATTTAGGAATATTTGCATTGTTTTTGTCGTATTTGCTGGAGATCAGTTAGTGAAGCTGATTCTTCCGGAATAACCTCACTTCTCTTCTATTTCATCCGCATCTATGACATTATTATTCATGGACTCATTACCGATAAACTTTTTAGATCATAATCCTATCACTTTTTGTATATTCCTTGTAAAAAATCTTTATAAACGTTCAAAACATTTTTTTTTGTTCCCAAATGTCAGATCTGATTCATTCAGCTGCCGTCAGAGGGCCGATTGGTACCAATTGATTACTAGAGTTTGTTTACGAAGCTAGGCAAAGAGAATATCATTTGTACTTATTTCTTTCTTTTCATTGAAATAAAATCAATAGACTGAAGGGTGAAGTAAAATTGGCAAAGCGTAAAGATATGTTAATCCTCAGAATGCTCAAACATTTTTCAATATTCTTTTAAAATTTGTCAAACTACATTCGTAAACGCAAGTAGCAGTCGGTGTAAATAAAACATTTTTTTTTCATTTCGAGTTAATTATGATAAACTTATTTAATAAAATTAATAGGTAATTAACTCATCTCTTAAACTGCTTTTACAAGAAAATAATGATTGGACAAGCATGCAACAAATTATACGTAGGTCTGTACAGTACATTATCAGACTAAAGGGAGAGGAGATAGCGCATTTTATTAAATTTGGTAGGTACAGCTATCCAAAATTGACAAATCTTCCTAATTGTATAGGAACCTTATTATTAAATTCAATTAAAGTTGAAAATCATTCAAAGAAATTTGACAGATTGTGGTAGCTTGATGTGCTGGCCTCTCTAACTACTTATTATTATATTTTTATAGGTAGGTACCTACTTATTAATTAATAATGATTATAAAATGTCCCAGTACTAACCGTGTGTTGTTTAGCTTCAACCGATGCTTTTGCCACAATTTCTCGAAGCACCAAATTCATCATTTTGCTTTCACTGTGCTAACCGTTCAATATCAATCTTGGCTACGTAATCCGTTCTGTAGGGCCACTGATGCTATGTCGTTAAATATAATAGTTCGAATTCAACACCCCAGTATTTAAGTATATAGATTACCCGGTACTGCGTGGTGAAAGGCTAGTTTATATAATTAACTGAGTTATATTAGATGCTGGAATTCAGAATCTCAGTTCGGCCTTGGCAATGACCGACCGTTCACTGTCTCAGCGCTGCGCTTGACCACCTCCGATAGAGTTTGGGGAGCCGTTATAAGAACTATTTTTATTGTAGAAAGGTTTACTTCGATTGTATCGTAGATAGCTGTTTACTAACGCATTGTTATCCAAGAGGTAATTAAATGTGTATTGTGTTTTGGCTTTGTAGGTAAAGCTAAGACGTACCTATTTAGAAAACTAATCAAATATCAATGATGAAAAAATTTCTTGTAGTATCTTGGTATCTACCTACCTGTTACCTACAGGTTAGTACCTACTTACATAATTACAAATTACTGTCTTGTATTTGGTGTTTTGTACAGACGCCAGCAGGTCAAGGTATCCAAAACTGACAAATTTTCCCAGTTGATTATGAACCTTATAATTTTGAATTAAAGTTGAAAATCAATCAAATAAATTTGACAGATTGGGGAGCTTGATGTGCTGGACCTACATATTTAGAAGCTTATTAGTGGTAGTAGGTAGGTAGGTACTCCAAACTTAAGCAAATGATTTTATAAGATCTTGTAGAGTAGGACATTAGAGTTTGGTTAGAATCATCAAATTTGAAATAATTGTGTATCATCTGGAATTACAAAAGAAAAGGTAGCCAAGTTGTATTAGGTAGGTACTTCGGTACAGTCGACAACCAAAGTCGCTGAACACACACAAATTTAAAATAAATTAGACAAAGTTTAATACTTGTCCTAAAGACAAATAACTCATTCTACTTTCTCAACTAACTTCTGGTTAATAGAGTTTTGATGACTGAGTCGTGTTGGTTGCTGACTGTACATGAAAACTCACTTTGTAGCACATGAATGTACTGAGTACTGACGTAATTATCTTATTTATTATCTATACATAAACACGTATCTGCCTGCCTATTTGGGCAATTGAAAATTGATAACAGTATAGGTACCTACCTACCTACTTCACTCATTTTTATATACTAATGAAATTATTCATCATTAACCCATTGAATGTCCCACTGCCAGGCATGGGTCTCCTCTCAGAATGAGAGAGATTAGGCTATAGTCCATCAAGCTGGCCTAGTGCGGGTTGGTAGACTTCACACGCCGTCGAGAAAATCTTAAAAGCATGCAGGTTTGTATCAAATTACTTATTAAGTAGGTATACAAGGTTATATTTTAAAAAAGGACACCAATCCCAAAGGGGGTTAGTAACCTACTACAATGCTGGTTCAATAACTTTCAGAATGCCGATTTGAATAGACCTTTCCTCACAAACTTAACAAATTACCTCAATTGGATAATTTTTAATGAATTATGAACATGCTTTTTTTTTTATTTCTAACTAGGTAAATACCACAAAAGATGTCCGTTATTATGAGTAGGTAGGTAGGTACTTAACTTCCTTTCGGATTGTTAAGTAAGCTGTTTCCGAAAATACTGTATTGGCTTTGAAACCCATTCACAATACAATCATGACTATCTTTTTGTATTTTTGGCATTTTCCATGCTAAGATTTAGACTAGGTTTGAATCCTGCCCGCGGTTGAATTTTTCCTTCGCTGGAATAGCTTTACAATCATGTCATTTATAACCCATTTACTGTTCCATAGCTGGGCACGAGTCCTACGCTGGTCTAATAGGTACTGTGAGTTTTCTTCTCACGCCGGCCGTTGAGAAAATTTCTGCATGAAGGTTTCCTCAGGATGATTCCTTCATTGTTTATGCGAGTGATATAATCAATACGTAAGTAAATATTTTTGAAAAGACGTGCCTTTGATCCGTATTCGAAACTAGGCAGACCAGGGTTATATCACTTAGCTATCACTGCTTGCTTATTTTATATAATAAAGATAAAATAATGAACACAGACTAGAACGACAGACAGAGAGAACCACGTGCGACATTAAATGATAAGCAGCATAGGCATGCATCAGAACAACTTCACGTTTATTATGATCATTGCGGTTTATAGAAATCAATGAATAGTAATACAAGAAAAAAACTCACACTATTTTTAATACCAGGCACTGTCGGCTGATGAGACTTAAACATTTTAAAAGAAATATCTACTTGTAATTTTACGTGAATTCAATTAACACGATCGCCTTGAAGTGAGCGTAATATATCAGTATAGGCTGTTGATAGTCATACCTGTGCCAACCTCCGACTTTATCTACACAGTATTATAAATTAAGATAACAATGGCTGTCAACGATACATTTCGTGGTGATAAGTGTAATTTTATGATTAAAATTATATATTATCTGATAATATGTACGTTTGTTTGTTATAATGGGTAATGTTAATGATTTGATTGCCTCCTACGTCTCCTGATTGCAAGCCCGATTGCTGAGCATCCAAGGATCTATTCGTTAGTCGAAAACTGGTATTAGGTTTTGCCAATTTATTAATAGAAGTCGGTTAACAGGACAGAATATACATGTAACTTCCCGACTATGGATGTAACTTCGCCTTGCAAAAAATGGAAGTGAAATAACACTGCTTTAAGCTGTGTTGTGTTCCTAACGGTAAGAAAAGTGCCAGTGCTCCGCGAGGAAACGTTGTGTTGGCATTGGGGGGGACTTTGACCCTTATACCGCCAACCGTAGGGTTGAAAAGGTAATAGTTGTATTACTCTTTCGTTTTTCAGGGTTGGCAGCGCGCAATGATACTCTGCTTATGGAAGCGTTTTTAAGTTACGGTAGATAACTGCTTGGTCGTCAGGTTTACAAAAAATAATATAAATACCTAGTATCTATTTATATATTTATTTGTCTTACTGCACCAAGTAAACAGGGATAGAGGCAGAAGCATAATGTGGAACTTCCAGCAAAGAATTATGAACAATTTATTAGCATATTCTGTGATAGGATAAATTACTACCATTACAAGATTATCCTAGTAACTTAGAAAATCAGAACAGGTTTTTTCATACAGCATAATGGTATCATTTCCATTCGTTTCGATTTAAAAATGCCTACGCTGTTGTATTTATCGCAATTTGTGCTTACATAAGTAGATATCTTGCTTTTTAGTTTTTTTTATTAAGTATAGTTTTTTTTTTATTAGAATCTAAAAAGATAAAAATAGTTTAGAGTTCGGTCTGGTTAATACCTACTTCTTTACTAGGTCAAACTGATGCTCTTTATCTAAGATTTTTATCTAATACCTAAGTTATCTAATTAGAAGAAAATGTTATAGGTCTCAAGTTGACTCACTACTAATTATAAAGGCTATAAAAAGCAAAGCAGGTAGGTAACGTTAACGTCCTATATAAGTTAATTGTTTATATTAATAAATGTTTCTTGTAATAAGTTCTAAATCTAGTTAATTGACGGTATTAGTTTATCTTAATTTTATATCAGCAATTAATTGCATATTTTTAATCTCCTTATACTACTATCATCAGAAAAAGAACAGCATCGCTGATGAGCAGAGTGAGAGGCAGCGCCAACACCTTTCTGAAAGCGATTGCTGAAAAATATAAAAAAAGATTTTTTTTTCTAGTATACTAAAACTATGGATATTCATAAATGTCTGGCATAAATGTTTTGAATTTGTATATCTTCTTCATCAATCTATATAGGTACTGTCCCACTTTTGGACACGGGTCTTCTCTCAGAATTATATGATTTTGATTTGACTATAGTCCACCAATGCTGACCGGATGCGGGATGGCAGACTTCCCACGCCGTCGAGAAAATCTCTCAAGCAAAACATCGTGGAAGCCTGTTCCACGATGTTTTCCTTCACCGTTTAAGCGAGTGTTAATTAATTTATCAACGCAGATGATTTCGAAAATTCTGAGTTGCGTGTCTAGGATTCGAACTCGAAACCTTTTACTTGTCAGTACCTTGGTCATATCACTAGGCTATCACTGCTTTTTGCTTTTTATTAATTATATATCCTCATATGTATCAGTTATAATACCTACAGTTAAATAATGATAATTCAGAAATATAAAAGAGTTGGAATACCGTGAAAGTAAAACTGACGACGTATGTGGCCAAATTCAGGTGTTGCTGGTACCTATTATTTTAATTAAAAAGTAACCAAGTGTCTGTAAAGTATGTAGGTTCAATATGGATTCTCAATCACGCAAGGATTGCCTCAAGCAATACGCGGCGTTGTGAGCGAGCGCATCGACTCAGGCGCACGCGGGACATTTAAAATAATTACAAGCCATCGGAGAAACGTAACAGCCAGTGTTTTGAGACCATTACTTATTTTTTAATTCCAAAAAATATTTTTAAAAGCACACACTTAGTGCTGTTTGGTACAATGCGGCCAATAAATGAGACTATTACAAGTTTTCGGTGTAATTTTGTTGCACCAAATTTATATTATTATTGGAGCATTTTCGGTATAATAATTGCACACCGAAGATGTGCGGTATGGGTGTCTTAAAGGTCGGAAGATACTTTCTATTGGAAAGGGAATTGGTCAGTTTTAAGATTAACTTCAAATTCGATTGCAGTTCAATAGACCACAATTATACTGTCATCTATTTAGGGTATTTGAAGACCTCATTGCAATATTACCTATATTAAAGTTTGCTGGTGAATGTGATTCCTTTTATTTCTAGCGATAAGTCAAGTAAAGGTAAATTCCTAATGTGGACGTAACGGTACCTACATTGTTAAAAAAATTTTGAATGTAGTATACAGCTTCACAGCTATACAGCAATTTTCCGTTTTTCCGAGACGGCAATACACAAATTCATAACAATCATTTGTTCGTTTAAAAAGCAAGGTGATCTGAAACAAAACCAAATGGTCGGTTTAATTTAAATCTGTGCACGTAGTTTTTGCACCCCCAACCGCATTCTCACAGAGCGGCCGAGACTTGATGCACTTCACTTCTGATTGGATCATTACCGAGTTCATCATACCCCGTGCGATCCTCGGGCCTAGACAGAGACGGATGTAGCCCGCCCAAGAACCAAAGACAGAGAAAGATAAAACCCACCGAGCACATCGCTCAGAAATTATTTCATATCATGATTATTGGAACTTTATTGCACTTCGTAACTAACAATTGACATTAGGAAATGCAATTTCATATTGATTTCGTAATATCGTCTCTCGTTTATTTTTATCAATGCGGCAAATCTTTCTATGATTTGCGGCTAACCATCCATGGGCATGTTGGTTGTTTTCTTGCGGCTTCACGTTCCGAGAAAATGTCATTAAAAGCTCAATAGGGGATTAAGTCGGTTTAAATTTTCACGTAGCCCGGCAGGAAATCGGTTTAGCCGTAACAAAGGGTGGGAAGATACCGAGAAATTATCTTTCGACGGAATACAAACCGCTAAACGTGCAATTACACCGTTACAGATGGAGCATTAAGTTATCAAAAAATAATAATGTTTCACACCGGCCGGAAGGTGTCGTTGGCATCACGTCCGCTGGCCACAATAATTCGGTCGTCACTGATTTTGATTTCGGAACGGACGAATATACTCATTATTCATCACGTTTCTAATAAAATTCGTCAGTGGAGGCATCTGTTGTCTTGCGTAACCGCATTTATTGCCGTTAATGGACCCTTTCTTAACGTTAATTTGTGTCGAAGCCGCCGTCACTACAGTAACTCGATTCGTTTACTCGTGCGTATCACGTCGAATAGATCTTGCCAATATTCGCGGCTGAAAGCGGAAGGTGAAAACGTACCTGTAATTAGTTTCCGTATGTAACGTATAATAACGACTCTTTCCCAAGACTACTTATATTTCATCAATATCTGACAAAGTCAACAATACTTACATTGCACACAATGAAAATGCTAGGTATTTAATACCTAAATAATGTATTTAGAGTACTAAATACCTATAAACAAATGGTTTAATTAGTTAGCAAATGATCGGTTTGCAGATTTATTACAAAGTAATAATCCATGGTGAATCGATTACCCCTAGTATCTCACCATAGCATTGGGTACATAGACCGCGGGCATTACCATCGAGATGGAAATGAATTAAACATAATTCGAATAATCGAGGCTCGGCCAATACAATAAAACAAAGGGAAAAAGTACGTCTGCGGCCTGCCTTAGCGAGGGAACGAAGGATTTCAATTTGGAACGTGATGAGGCGAGTTTTCATTTACGTACAGTGATTCGATGATGTCGGTAATGACGTCGACGCACCGATGCGATGCTGCTGCTAGCCCACATAGTTGCGTTCATCGACTGTTCGCAAAGATTATATTAACTTCATTATTCACTTAGTGACGACGGCAACACCGATCGGCTCAACATAAGCTTAGAAAAAGAAGAAAACAGGTGTACATCAGGTTTAACACTCATAGTAAGTACTTAAGTGGTTGATTAACGAAGTCGACCAAGCAAAAAGATCACGTCGTATAACTTGCGCAAACGCACAGTAAATCTCTCACGTTATAAATTTACAACACATTTATTTATTTCACAGTACAAATTACAAGGAAAATAATAATGAGCTGAAGTCATATCTCATTACTTAAGTTGAAGCTCAACGGCTGCGGACAGGCTGAGGAGCTTTGGATGCCATCTATGACTTATTTAAAAAGGCTTTCATTAACATGCAGTTGCAGGAACTGGAACTTTATTACACAGTGCATAAAGTTCACATTAAAAAAACCGTGGACCCGCTTACAATGTTTTTTGTTAAACAAGATGAACACGGAGGCGTTCGTTAGGCAGTTCCATAATTAAAAAATAAAATTGGCGCTCTTTTAGCGATGCGCTGAAAAGTTGCATAAGAAATGCTCAAGCGATACATGGTTGCATGTTTTGTCTTTCATATACATTTACGAAGAAGCGACAAAGAGATATGTTTTAATAATTCATTATTCAAACATTCCGCGGCATGAGTAATGTTTTTCTAGCTCTGGACAATGTATGGTAACAAAAAAATTAAAGTAGGAATTACTTACTTGTAATCTACAGAGGTACAACTCGTGTTCCTTATACGATGTGTCTGAAATGTGTGAGCGTGCTTTCAACACGTTTAAATCACAAAAACAAATTGCAGCGCGTTCCTCAGCCGACGTCATCGTGTTGTTGACCCGCCGTATAATTACAGCGCCCACTTGTAATTACTCGTGTGTGTGGTTGAAATGCAAATGTTGTCGCCCCAAGTATCTTCAACGTGAAATGTATGCGAATCGGGAACAGATAAGCGCATGAGATTTACACCTCGCCGTGTCATGACTTGAAGCTTTACCGTTCGTCGACACTGTTTTAGGGGTTATTTATTATTGTTTTATTTAAAGGCACAAGTGATTAAGATGGTCTTCGAAAAAATAAGGTAAAAAATATTCGTCGATTTACTAATTTGTCTCATTTCATATGACATAACTAGATACAAAAAATACACAGTCTACAAAATGATGGATGGATTCTTAAATTACAGTGAGTATTCCCTGTTGTTTTATTATGGAAGCGACGTTTCTTGAATTGAAGTGGCAGACAATTTTCCTTAGCGTGCTAAAATAAATGCGACTATCCGCGCAAATTCATACGGTTGTTAATTTAAGGCATCGTTTGCCAACCGTAGGCGTGTTGCGGTCAAGTCATATCTTGAAAAATCAACGCTTTGCTTGAAAACGTCACACTTTTTTTTTGCTTTTGACATTTGATGGGAATCGCGTCACTTGTTTTCATTATTTCACCGACAATCTAAATTTTTTGAGTGACAGCTGGATTTGGATGAACAGCAATTTCTTTGATTTAAAAGGGAAATTTGGAAAATCTACTATGATTGGCATTTTGATGTTTCAAATAGATCACTCATAAAATAAATGAAAGCTACAACGTGCGAAAGGAAAGGGAAAACCACAAGAAAATCGCTCTTATTAGTGAAAATCTAAGCAAACAAACAAAACACGATTAGAAATAATATATTTTTTTCCATAACACAAACAAACAATATCTTATCTTTCCGCGAAAGAGGCACAAGGAACCGTCAACAACAAAAGCTAACAAATCCTGTTTGTCCTGTGGGAAGCGTCCGTGATTTAATACAAATTATTATTAGACGACATAAATAACGTGGTGCAGGGGAGAGGCGGCCAGAAGCTCCTTAATAAGTAATAAAGGGGTCATCGTTCATAGTGAGAGAGCGGAATTAACCTGGCCAACATATGGCGTAGAAACGGCCTCGGCGTTAAGCTGGACACCAGTATATTATCAAAGGGTGTTTTTCGACACTATAAGTGTTAATTGGACAGTTTAATTATTTAAAGCCTGATAGAAAACCGTCCCTATAAGTGCAGTAAAATAATCATGTCATGAATTGCAGTGCAGGGTTGTATTTTTATTGATAAAGTGATTTTAATTTCGGTTTGGGCACGTAGAGAGGTTGAATGAACGGACATTGAGAAAACAGACGTATGCGTGGCGAGTGCGGATTAAAGGGGCTGACTTCGGCAAACGTACAATGATTCAGGTCGTTATCAAAAAAGGTCAGGTTAAAAGCACCTTAAACAGAAATCATACATGAGGAAGTTTATGCAAGTAGATCAAGCGAAAGTGGTGTACCAGGATCTTAGCAGGTGGAAATCTTTATAGTCTTTGCCTACCCCAATGGGAGTCAGGTTTGAAAATATGTATTATGTATGTGATTAGACCATTGGGAGTTTTGAAAAAACGAAAACTAATTGCACGTTTCCTAATAGTGGATATGGATCGAGCTAGGTTCAGATGACTACAACAACAGGCGTTTTTTTCCAGCATGCGGAAAGATTTTTTAGGAGAAATTTATAATAAACAACTTTAATAAACAACTTTAATAAACAACTTTAATTAACAACTGTAAACACAAATTCTCACATACACATCAAGTCATCCAGTCTCTGAACAACTTCTTACCTGTAGTTCATACAAATATCTACTCTATCCAGAGCCGGACCGTGAGTTTAGGGGGGGCCCTGGGCTAATACTACTTAGGGGCCCACCTAATTACTCAAATTATAGAAAAAAATGAGACAGTAAAATATTTGATTTATATTGACTTTGACTTGACTTAGCTGGGGGCCCCTTGAATCCACCGGGCCCTGGGCTGAAGCCCAAAAAGCCATATGGTAGATCCGGCCCTGACTCTATCTGTGGGGATCGAACCCACAATTCGTTGTGGCGCGAATCTCTCAGGCGAAGTTCTTCGAAGTTCTCTAAGATTCAAGTTCTGAATCTTAGATTCAGAATTAGACACGATTACAGTTGTAAACTTAAGCTTCCTTCTAACTTCTTCTTAAGCGTCTTTTCATTGAATTTTGACATAAAGATGCGTATGTTTACGCTTTAGATTCGATTAAATTCGATAATAATATCGAAGACTGAATAACAGCCTTAGCCGTCTTTCCAAAGGCAGAAATTTTTATTCACTGCCTCATTGGCCCTTGAGGTCCAAGGTTCGATTCTCCGGTCGAGCAAAGTATTATTGGGTTTTTCTATTAAATTCTCAGTAGCAGCTCGGTGTTTAGGTTTGTGCCGACTGATTAATAGGGTCGCCTCATATTACATGGTACCTAATCATACCGGCGAATTGTGGGTTTATATAGTACACCTCTGCCTAACCCTTTTTGATGGCGTGATGGTATGTTTTATGCACCTCCACCTAATGAAACTCTTCCTTGAGATATACACAGAACATTTTCTCGTGCTCTATTGCAAATTCAAAGAACAATGTTATAATGGTTGCAGCTGGCATGTGAACATGATAGGATTATAAGAGCTTTGCACGACATAATATATGTCGTTTAAGATAAGGTTATCTCAAAGAATTTGTAGCTGTTACGCGGCTTTACGGAATAAACTAGTGTGTATTGTGGTGCGCTGACAATTCTCTGGAAAATATGATTTTCGAAATGACTATGTATAAGTATGAGCCTCTACGTGCCTCGTGCCTCGTGCGTTCTGATGGCAGTTGCTTCGTGTAAAATACTGATATTCAGCCGCATCTGGCTAAACTGGAAGCCGACCACAATATAGCTGGGAAACAGCAGACGATGAGGTTTAGTATAAGTGTGAGGTTGGAAATTATTTAATTGATAAAGAATATCTCTATTGATTTCTTATCTTTATTGGTACATACTTATCGATTATTAATTAGACATTGAAATCTACTTAAATAAATAAAAATGAAATGCTGTTTGTTGGTATGCGCATCACTTCAGAATGGGTGAACCGATTTGACTATTAATTTTTTAAAAATAGCCAAAGTCCAGTCTATAGGGAAAGAAAGGGAATTTCGTGAAAAACTGAAAATGCTTTTTGCTATTAGATTTTTGTATGATTTATTGAAATTTGGATGGAACAGTGTCTGTTGGGTCAGTTAGTATGAAATAAAACTATTATTTATGGATTTTATCGCGTTTATGGGTATTCTTTATCTCGTCGTTGACGATGTAAAGGGTCCGAAACGTCGGGATTAATAATATCAATAGGTAAACATGATAAACGTCTCTTAATAGTAGTTTAATTTCAAAGAAATCTTTACCTTATTTACACATTCCATCACGCCTGTATTCCCCGAAAGGTTAGGCAGAGGTGTACCAAAGTACACCTGGTTCGCCGGTATGTTTAGGTCCCATATAATGGCGAGCCTATTGTCATTAACAGGGCAGAATTCCAAACTCCGAGCTGCTACTGAGAATTTCATAGAAAAACCCATCCGCAACCCAATTTCTTGGCAATATCGATATTCTGAGGGTAGAATGGTTGTTAGGCTTTTTGACCTTCTGACAACCATTATTGTCATAGGTGTTCGCATGAAAACCGAGACCGACGGCTTTCAAACTGTTATTAATTTTCTATAATGTATAGGTACTGTAACAGTTTGGAACAATATGTTTTTAATGTTCATGTTAAAAATGTGGCAAACAAAAAGTAAGTAGATTTTGGAAGATGTCTAGAAAATAATTTAATTATTGTCAGATAAATTAAGAATTGCTATTAACTTAAAATACGCCCCCAAGGAATAGTAACCCGGGTACCACAGTAGGTATATATCTACTACTATACTTATTATAGGAAAATTGTATAGGTTAGGACAGATATTGCATCAGTTCCACAGTTTGTATAATAAGTGACGAGAACGAGTGGGCGGAGTCAGGTTGTGGATGATGGAGATGATAATTTTGGTCAAAAATGTGATGCGAACATTATCCAACTAGTATTAAAGCTACTTTTTAACTGGCAGCTTAATTTTAAAAGCGATGGTTGGAAGAACCTAGAACATTTTACGAGCAAATAAAATGAAAATGAATGCGGTAGTAAATGTACTAACACGTTAATAACTTAATATAGTAAACGACCCCCGCTACTCCTGCAGCCAGCCTCGTTTCGTACTAACTGCTAATATATTGTGAAAACATTAATTTTGTAAGATAATATAAGTAGGTAGGTACTACTGTCGGCATGAGTGGGGTGTTGGGTTGGATTCCCAGGTCAGAAAAATATTCTAGGATTAAACGCAATACGCGGCCAATATTTTTAGATACCATAAATGTTTCCATAAAATTGTCATTGAACAAGGATTTTGTAAACAAATGCTCTGCAAGTTTGGCGTAGCAGTTAAGGACACACGGTAATGGTGAGGCCATTACCGTTGGGCCTCGCGGGTTCGATTCCCATCCAAGACAAATATTTGTATGATCCACGAATATTTTTTACGAGTCTGGGTAGGTATGGATACAAAGTCCATTAATTTTAAGTTTGTTAAGTCCCTGTGCTACACAGGGCTTGTTCCCTAGTGCGGGAGCTGTCTTTAAAAAAATCAGATTCACAGTTCGCCGGTACGCATAGGTCCCATGTGTGTTCAATCATTGCCATCATTATCATCAGCCGGAATTCGTCCAGTGCTGACCTCTTTTAGTGAACGCCACGTAGTACCCGGGCACAGTGTGTTATTAAACACAAATTTTGTGACATCATGTTTTGTTCAAGTAATCGATAGTTCCTGAGTTCAACTCTGGAATGAAAACTAGCTATCGATGTGATAAAAAAATGTAAAGAAAAAACAAATACTTACATAAGTATTTACTTATTGGTTGAAGAGGCAGCCCTAATTACGGATATTACTAAAATTAACAATAAAAGACATCAACATGGAATTATGTCATGATTGGGTGAAACGGTAGGTTACTATTAATTTTTTATTAATTTAATTACAACTTATGAAATTAATAAAAAACTGGAATACGTAGTTAATTTTTTTTATAAAGATATCTTTATGCTGCCAGGAATATTAGGAAACTTTGTCATTTAAAAAAAAACAATTTAAACTCGTATTTAATGCGGAGTTGAAATCTGGTACCTACTAGAAATGATATAAACTATTGATTAAGTACTTGAATAAAAATATGATATCATAAAATCGGGTTAACTAACACTGTGGCCAGTCTCAGTGCATATTAAATCAACTTAAATCAACTTATATCATGCGTACCGCTGAAATGTGGAATGAACTTCCTGAGTGGCTTCCAATTTGGGTGTCTCTAAATCTCGAGTGAATTGGTTTCTTCTAGGCAAGCGCGCTCCACCGTAGAATCGCAGTGTCGCTTAACATCAGGCGAACTATATTCGACAAGCGTATGCCTGTCATGAATAAAAAAAAAAATGTTAAATAGCCAACCAATTTCCACATTCATGTCCAGTCCATGAGCTTTGACCTTGATATAATTTCCTTTATTCCGAGAAACAAGGTAATATTGTTTTGTGTAAGCACTTCATACATCGCTTTATTAGTCAGGTGCGTGACGAGAATATCCACGCGCCATCTGTCACGCGCCACTAGTGCTGGGGGCCGGTTGAAGCAACCAAGGAATTATTATTTATTTGATTCAATTAACCCTTCATTGAATGATATGTGTATTTATTCTGTATTGGAGTTACATTTTCTTGGAAAAGAATGCAGTGAGAAATAGAAATTTTCTTCGGTAATTGAATTGAGTGTTACTTCACTAGAGGAAGGAGCAAAGTGGGTTATTGTAGACATTTTGTTGATGTGGTGTGGAGTATATATTTTTTAGTATCTTTACCTGGTTTTAATCTTTTAGTAACAAAACCATCACGCCATCGCCAGATCTATCACCTAGTGTCGAGATAGAGGCCTATTCTGACTTCGCACAAGATGACGTATTATATTATCTTTATATATACATACATATATATATATATATAGTTATACAATCTTTATAATTAAGGAGCAACGCACGCAAGCCCAAACTATGGACTGCTACTAATAATTTTGTTGTTAATTTATAAATTACCCTATGCACTTCCTACCTACCGTTACCTCTGGAATAATGAAGAAATGGCGGAAAATAGCTGCACTAAATGATTATTCTATAATAGATAAAACTATGTGAACACCAACTGTATCAACCTATATACGCAATAAACTATTTGAATTTGAAATATTTTATTAATAAGGTTAATGAGTTTAAGGGAATTTAGAAAATATAAGACCTAGAAAAGAAACTGGTTTAATTTGCATAGACGGCAGCTAAGATATAAGAGGATTTGTTTTTTTTGGGATTGGGGAAAACTAGATGAACGCGAGTAACGGGAAACGAGAGAGAGAGAGATAACGAGTTTCTGTATAATAAATAATAAAATAAACAAAACGACGCACTGACTCGCATCACACACAACCACACACAGACACACACATAACACACACACACACACACACAAACTTATAGTATTCATTGTCTTAGTATTAAGGAAACAATGGGTCCAGGTGAAAAACAGCGTCAAGTACCATGGCGTACTTGACAATAGCTGAACCTGGATGCCTATTTGGTCGGGTCAGAAAACAATATGGTGCCACTACCCACTTGTATTGTATTACCTGGTGTAACTGTAATTGTTTGTTTTCCTTTGCTTTGACCAAATAAACAGATTTCTTTCTTTCTTTCTGTTGACGACGGTGATGATGATGTCTATTCAATCAAATTTTTACCATACCTACTATCTTATTGAAATAAAACTACTTTTTACGGATTTTATCGCGTATATTGATATTATTAATCCCGACGTTTCGGACCCTTTACAGCGTCCATGGTCACGGGTAGACTGAGGTGGTGGGCGTCTTGATGATATAATTACTGACAGCTACCCTACATTTTTTTTATTTTTACATGATCAATGACATTTATTACTAATTTTATTACACGGCTCATCCTGAAAACAATTATCTTACATGGTAGTATTCGTCTCCAACGAACTCGGCCGCGTAGTTTTTTAGAGTCCTAAAACATAAAAAACAAAATTCAACGCAGCTAGTATTGTCTAGCTGTCAGCAATGACGTTTAACCTGTCAAATCACTTTTCGACTTCGCGCGCTCGCGCTACCGCGTAAAATTGTGTGTGGTGTTCAATAAATTGTATTTCTGTGTTGTGGATTACTTCACTGTATCATCTCACCATGCCTAGCTCGGACCAAGACGCTATATTGGAGGAAATCGCGACAATGAAGAAAAATCTTAAGAAAATAAGTCATCGGTGCCGACGCCACCGGCACGCTTCATGCCGGCGCTCCCGGTATTCTACATCTTGGACTCGATCACGATCTAGGATAAGACGCTCAACGAGTGCATCACAATCACCCATCGTGATAATCAATCGGATGTCACTTCATGCGTCCCTTCCCACACCCCTTGGGAACAACTAGGAAAATGTTGGTAAGTATGTCTTATTTCCAGGTCAGAAGAACAGCTAATTGGACTCATATATCGAGAAAATCTATGGAACGAGATTCCTATTCTATGGAACGAGATTCCTATATACGCTATTCGTACGTATTCAAATTGACATGTGAAGAAGACGACCTTGACCGCCATCCGTGCCAGTACGAGATACTTCCGCACGAAGATCAGTTTTTGATACGAGATATCAATTCTGATATACCCTACCGTAATGTGCGTGACACAAAGCGGTAGGCTTATGGCCCTAGCAAATGTACTACAAAGTAGTATACTGCTCTACGGTTCCGGGAAGATAATCTGTATCTATTTCAGGTTCTTTATCTATCAATGTGGAGAATGTGGATAAGGCTGTAATTACAATTAATATAATAATATGTGTAATAAACCCTTTGAGGATAAGTATGGGCCAAATATCAACAACCAAGGTGGGAAAACACTATAAGTATTAAATGATAGTGAAAAAATAAAGGATATCCTGAAATTATATTAAATTTCTAAAAACTGTCCACTTCTGTCCACCGGAATTAAACCCAGAGGTCAAGGTCACTATTACTAAATCAGCCCATACCCGAGATCAGGGTATTACAAACCAAACAATAACAATTGGGCATTACACTGACTTGCCTGGGTCAGGCATGTCAAGTTTTAGCTGGACATGAGGTATCGGAAGCCTTCAAATTACTCAGTGATGGTACAAAAATATTGACATCCCTTCATCATTAAATTCTTTATTAAAAGGTATCGAGATAATTACTTTGTAAAAGGCAGAGTCCTGGTGGCCTGAAATACAGGCTTACAGCCTACCTTAGGCACCAGTCTCCCACAATAATAAAAGCTATTGTAATAACATTTACAATAGTGGCTGAATCAATACCAAGATATAAGTACCTATTTGGTGAAACCCTATGTGAAAATTAAAATAATAAGAACCAAAACTATATTTGTTGAGTAAACCAAAACCTACATTCAACTGTTTGGGAAACTGGAGACACCCTTCATGCCAAACTCAACAGAAGGTACAAAGCAAACAATGCATGGGGGCACAAATGTCCAGCAGTACATGTGACGGACAAAGAAGCTTTACCAAAAAGCCATTGAAACATGCACCTGTGAATCACCCCGAGAGGGACTACCAGCGTGCTTGCCTAGATGTTAGTTCCACAACAGGTACAATATGCAGGTAATCTGGCTAGATACTTAAGTTGTTGGAAGATCATTGTAGATGATATGGTTACACTAGATTGGGTCCAAGGTTATCATTATATACCTTTACAATCTGCTCCAGTCCAAACTAGAATTCCATGTTATAATTTCTCTCAATTTGAGGAGTTCAATATTAATAAATCAATTCTAATGATTTACTACAATTGGGTGCTACTACACACTGCCAACCCGACAGTGAGCTATATATTTATTTAAAATATATTTTGTTACCTAAACCTAATTAATGGTAATTTTAGATTCTTTTAAACTTAAAAGCCTTAAATAAATTTATCTCAACATTTCATTTAAGATGAAAGATTTACATACCTCAGGTTGATACAATATAAAGATTGCTTTATGGCAACCATTGATTTAAAAGAATCTTACCTTTTACTTCCAGTTGCTGTAGAAGATAGGAAATATCTTGATTTAATTTTAATCAGTTGTATGAATTTACAGCACTGCCATAGGGCTTACATACAGCACTGTGCATATTCACAAGAATATTATAACCTGTGAGGTTATTCATAAGAAGTGTGGGCTATGTAACGGTAACTTATTTAAATGACTGAATGACATTTATTTATGTGTATAGCAAGGACATTATGAAGAATGCCAATTTCAATCTCATCATATCATACAGATCCAAGAATGTCTAGGTTTTATACATAAGTAGATAAAAGTGACTTAATACCAAGTAGGTAGACAATGTAAATTTTGAGGGTCTATTATTAACTCTCAAAATTTAACAATAAAATTGCCATCTGATATAAAAGAAATACTTATTAATAAGTGATATAATATGATGAAGCAGTTTATATCACAGAAAAATGCAAAATTAGGAATCTTGCTCAATTACTTGGAATATTGTTCGCAGCTTCCCCAGCCATATCTTATGGTCGGCGGCATACCAAGCTTCTAGAAAGGGAAAAGTTCTTAGCCTTACAGTCATCCAATGAAAACTGAAAGTTATATGAATATTTCTTTAGGTATCATTCTTGAACTGAAACGGTGGCTGTCTAACATAAGATTCCCAAAAAATTTGTTTAGAAATCTTCACACATACTGTGTGTGACTCACAGGTTTAGGGGCTCATTGCCTAAGTGAATCGAATGGGATATCATTGGAATATAGTTAAGAAAGAACAATATATTAATTATTTAGATCTGGTAGCAGCTTATTTTAGCTTAAGATCATTTGCTAAGAACATGTCAAACTGCCATATATTATTATTATTACAAATAGTCAACTCAACCATAATTATCTTGCATTAACAAAATGGGTAATGGCCAATTTGTACACTTAAATACAATTACTCAAAACTTATGGCAATGTTGTGAAGATAGAAACATATGGGCGACAGCTTCTTATATTAAGTCCAAGAAAATACACAGAAGCTGACAGAAAATCTAAGAACTTAAATCATCAATCACAGAATGGTCCTTAGCAGATTTTTATAAAAATTACCCAACAGTCTTTGTAATTCCAGAAATATATTTATTTTCTATCGAGTAAACACTGAGTGTGCAAAGTATATTTCTTGGAAAAGAGACCTAATGGCCTTTGATATAGATAGATCATATTAGATAAATTTTCTTTTATGAATTTCCCCCATTTTCAGTAATACCAAAATGTTTAGAAAAATTTAGATATGACCAAACAGAAGGTATTCTTGTTTTTCCCCGGTTGGCTAGCACAGCCATGGTTTATCCTACCAAAATTATTGATGATATCTAAACCAATAATATTTGATGCTAACACTGATTTGCTTTTCATCTCCTTTTAGCAAACAACATCGCCTGAGCTCTTATCTTACCCTGGCTGCAGGACACTTCTCTGGACAGCACTCCAGATAAGATAAGATTACTCCCTCAAGCTTCCTTGGAGGTAATGCTTGGATCTTTGGTGCCAGGTACCCAAAAACAATATGATTGTTGTTATAAAAAATGGTGGGCAGACTGACACAATAACGCTATTGATATATAATATATATAAAGCTACCACAAATAATAGGCTTCTTGTCTGAAGCATTTAATAGAGGCTGTAACTATTCTACATTGAATACATACCGCTCAGCATTATCACTGCTAATAAGCTCTGAAGTTGGGAGGGATGAGAATGTGAAGTGGTTGGCTGGATGATGCATTCAGACAGAGGCCATCTCTCCCTAGGTACACAGAATAGTTACCTTATTGGCTCTTACCAACAGAGTCAATTAAACTGAAAAATATTCATTTTACTGCAGATTGCATTATCTTTAATATTTCTGATGTAAAAATATATAGCAAATAGTATTTTAGATATAAACTAAAAACAGTACTACCTTGTGCTTACCATGTTTTGTAAACCAGTCAGTGTGCCTAGCTAATACCTCAAAAATCATATAATGAAAAACACCAAGGAAGCTCGAGGAGATATCGCCTACCTATTAATTACCACTAAGCTACACCTCAAACAATAAGCTGTTGGATTAAGAAATTCCTTACAGATAGTGGTATTGACACTAGTATTTTCTCTTCCCATAGTACTAGATATGCATCCACACCTAAGGCAAAACAGCAGGAATGTCTATTAAAATTATCAAATAGACTGCGGACAGGTCAGCTGTCTTTGCCTGTATTATTAATTATTTGCTTGTATTATTAATTAGTGGTAGAATTGTCCTTAACTTTGCCAATTCTATTTTAGAATAACTTTATAATTTTTTTTAAAAGCCCTGTAGAATGTCTACAAAGACTGAGCACTGTAACTTATGATTAGATGGTGAAGTCTAAATGAATATAACACAATAGTGATAGTTTACTATTGGTTGACTACTTCTATGTTACATAATTAATTATCGTCAAAATGTGACAAATAATTTAACAAAATTATTAATAGAAATAAATAAGTTTAATACAGTTAAGTGAGTTAGTAAGTTATTTTTTTTAAGATAAAACAACTAAATTGTTACTAAATTTTGATTTCATCTTTAAAAATACAAAATTTTATATTAGTATGGATTTAACTTTTAATCCTTTTGCGCACATACACACACACACACAATTATGTTGCCATTACCTATCTCTAAACATCTACCATGTAAGATAATTGTTTTCAGGATGAGCCGTGTAATAAAATTAGGAAATCAGACTAACTTACCTAAGTGACGTCTGATGGTAATTTTATGAACGGCTCATCCTGAAAACAATTAGGTTCCCACCCTGTCTCATAGATACAAGGTATCACCCGCCCATCAGATAATGGCAACCCTTGTTTATTGCTCTAAAGAAAGTGATTTGACAGGTTAAACGTCATTGCTGACAGCTAGACAATACTAGCTGCGTTGAATTTTGTTTTTTATGTTTTAGGACTCTAAAAAACTACGCGGCCGAGTTCGTTGGAGACGAATACTACCATGTAAGATAATTGTTTTCAGGATGAGCCGTTCATAAAATTACCATCAGACGTCACTTAGGTAAGTTAGTCTGATTTCCTAATTATTAATTAAAACTAGATGGAGTCGGCATTTCCTAGCTGACGACCTCTGAGAAGCAACGCCGAAACAAACTCAGAGAATCACGGTCTCTTTTAAAGTAACAATATTCAATGATCATGTTTTAGTTGTTAATTATTGGCAATCCGATTCACGCAGAACGAGCTCACAGTATCCTTTGGTCTTGTAGTTGTAGGCCTGGATTTTGGTTTAATAGAATCTATAACAGGATTCCAAGGAGGTGGTAAGACCCAGCCATCTTCTCTATTGAAATTTGGATGTTTTCTAATTTCAATAGCCTCACGAATCATCCTGGGTAGGTATCGACTTTCCCTCGCAAGTATTTGTGGTTTATCAAATCTGATATAATGCTGGGCCTTGTCAAGAGTATGTTCACAAACTGCTGACTTCTTGGAACGGCGGTGTTTGACATCGGCGATGTGTTTTTTACGCGGGTCCCTATGCTTCTTTTAGTTTGGCCTATATATGAGAGACCGCAATCACAATCAAGCTTGTATACGCCCGCATCTTGTAGAGGTATATGGCACTTGACAGATGGTAAGAACTGACTGATCTTCTTCAGCGGCTTGAAGTATGTTTTAATTGAAGCACGCTTCAAGATGTAGCCAATTTTGTCGGTGACTCCTCTAACATATGGTAGTACGGCAGGTAAGCGCTCAACTGTGGCACGTTTCACACGGTTTCTGTGGCAAGGGCGCGGTATTCGGAGCTTGTTGTCGTGCAATAGAGAAGATGGCTGGGTCTTACCACCTGCTTGGAATCCTGTTATAGATTCTATTAAACCAAAATCCAGGCCTTCAACTGCAAGACCAAAGGATACTGTGAGCTCGTTCTGCGTGAATCGGATTGCCAATAATTAACAACTAAAACATGATCATTGAATATTATTACTTTAAAAGAGACCATGATTCTCTGAGTTTGTTTCGGCGTTTCTTCTCAGAGGTCGTCAGCTAGGAAATGCCGGCTCCATCTAGTTTTAATTAATAATTAGTAATAAATGTCATTGATCAGGTAACAATAAAAAATGTAGGGTAGCTGTCAGTAATTATATCATCAAGACGCCCACCACCTCAGTCTACCCGTGACCATGGACGCTGTAAAGGGTCCGAAACGTCGGGATTAATAATATCAATATACGCGATAAAATCCGTAAAAAGTAGTTTTATTTCAATGTATAATATTCGCGTAAATGTCAGAAATCAATATACTATCTTATTGTTAGACATAAGTACACAATATTTTAGAAATGTCAGTAAAAGATTAGGTATAGGGACCACAATAAAATCAACTGAGAAAATTCCATGTTGGCGTCTCCAATTTCAATAAGTTTTCAATAAGAAAGTGGTGTATAACATTTTCGGAGAAGGCCAGTCATCAGTACGTAATATCTCATTTGAAATTTGGAATATTAAAATCCACTACGACGATATGAAATACCACTTGTATTAAGTCCTCTCCGAAATAATTTTGATACCTTCAAAGCTGAAAGGGTTACCGGCCACTGGGGCTCGCAAAGCGCTGTAATTCCGTGAAGCTCAGCGCACACAAGCCCCACTAATCGGCAGAGTGCTGCCCTCTAAATATCGCTTTTACACGTCCATCGAACCATAAATAATAACTCTATGAAAACATAAATGTTCTCTTTTTTCTATCGTTTTCCGAGTTTCGTATTTTTTTTTCATAGAGTCAAAAGCTTGAACAGACCACTTTCGCATTATGGAATTGCCAAAACTCCATTTGCGTTCTATATCCAAACAGTGTACCTTAGAACAAGGTCAAACGATTTTGAATTCTGTAACGTTGGACTACAGAGTATATTACTTCGAGACTCCAATAAAGTTAGGTCATGTTGTCGTAGTGTATTGGTAGCGAGCGTAGAAATGAGATATTTTGGCAGTATTACGCAAATTGGATAGCTTTCAACACTCAACGGAGTAGGTTCCGAACTTTCGCCGAGAAAATTAAATTAAAAATATCATAAGACGTAAATATGTATGGGGATCGTAATGATGTTGCTCCTGCAGCGAGGCCGCAGACGTTGCGGATTTAGATTAAATAAGTTTTATTTGAATAACTTTCTGCAAATATTCGAGATAGGCATTTTATTATATCTAATCCTAGTAAAACTTTTATCAAGTTTTTCATTTTGAAATCGAAAATAGTTTACGCGTTTTATTACCACTTTCGTTTCAAAATTGGCCCTTTGTTTAATCGAGTGACGAGAAAATTAATATCGATTCTTCATACTTACGTCTTTGAGTGTTTTCGATGTATTAAATAACACCGATGTTATTTTCAAACAATGCCTGACAAGCGTTGAATTTTAACCAGAAAGAAATTGTGATTGACTGTTTGTCGTAGGTGAATGGAAGCACACAACATAAACACACCTCAAAGAGCAAATGGTTTCTACGAGTTTTTAATTCAAGTTTGTGTATTTTATTAACACTTACCTAATTTCTTTGGAATGTTCTATAAAATTATGTTGATGAAGAAAAGTTAATTATTTTACTGCTTACGTGGGTACCTAATTGTCGTAATGGACGTAAAACCGTTTCATTACTTATACCATTAAACCAATACATGCATAGATACGATTATCAATTACAAATTAATTTAATTATGGCAACATATAAAACGTAAACTTATCGAGTAGGTAGGCATAACAAGTCGGGTCCCTCCTTAATCCCGTCGATGATCGTTGATGGGCCACTTTAGGAGATTAATTACAATTATGTTAACGATCCCATTTCCATAGCTAATACTAAGGTTTCGGTACCGCCTCCCAAATAGAAGTATCGACATCTATTCATATAATATCGAATCATTATCTTAATTATGCATTTTGTGTTAATCTTACGCATATCTTTGCAAAAGTGTTTTTATTTTTTAAAGGATTCCTTCCTATCATCATCATCTGGTGAACGTAATCGCATTGATGCTTTTGAAATGTCGTGCTGGCAGAAAATGGTGTCGATAATAAAACAATTCGAAATTGCCGTTACACTATATCTACCATCTGCCTAAGTAAGATTCTAGAGTGCTTTGGCAATATAGTAAGAAAGATAGGTGACAATCTTAAAAAAAAAAACAGTTTGTCACTGGCAAAGTAGAAGGAAGACAACGATGACGCAGTCCCACAAGATGAACAGACCAGATCCGTAAAACTCACTTTCAATCACTGTTCACGACGCCGTACAGGAAGCGGGTGACAGACACGGATGGCGAAAAATCATCTGCAATAAAGTTATTCGGAAGGTCACAACCCTCAAGATTAAGGAATACGACTTAAGGAGGAGGATCATCATCTAATGTGATGATCGTCTATCAGCAGGGTATGTCGGACTCGTAGGTTCTGATTAAAAACAGCACTTGCTTTCCCTTCCAATCGTGGCCATGGGAGAATATACCCCCCTGAGTCAAAGGGGATATCCCAGTACCAGATCGCCACTGCCAGGCTGGTAAGTAGACTGATTAAAAAATATTTCGATTTACTATCTACTCATAACACTAACTAGCATGGTAACTAGCACGTATATAGCTAGCATGGAAACCAAAGGAGTTCAAATACGATTTTTAATACAGAAATCTGTACAGAAAGTCAAAGTACATTAAAAATACCTGTATCTACTTACTGCAGAATACTTAAGGTTCATCGCAACCCATATACTGTCCCACTGCTGGGCACGGGTCTCCTTACATAATGAGAGGGATTTGGCTATACTGCTATAGACCACCACGCTGGCCTAATGCGAGTTGGCAGACTTCGTACACCGTCGACAAAATCTCTAAGGCATGCAGATTTTCATCACGTTGTTTTCCTGCATTGTTTAAGCGAGTGACATGAATTCGAAAAGTCAGGAGTGCGTGCCTTGGATTGGAACTCCAGATTTTGGACTTGACAGTCCAATAATGGTCACATCACTAGGCTGTCACTGCTTCTTAGAGACTTAGAGTTCAGCGGAACATAATTCAAGGTGAAGATACAACAATAATAATCGTCGGTGCGGTATGTTTCAGTTGTACTAACTGCAATTACTCATTGTGCTTCAGTCTGAATGCTGTGCTTCAATTATGCAGTCTGAATATCAGCTTAATACCGTGTAGGGTGGTCTAGATAATTACAGTGTTGATTTCAGCTGAAGCCTCAGGTTAGTTGCAGGAAATTGTGGTGTGTAATCGGTGATATCAGTGTTGTTGTAGGTAAGAAAGTGTTTAGGATTTCCCTCGCCATGGAAATGTTGTTTTTGTTGTGAGTGAAATTATGAATCAGAACAACAATTATGACAATGACTCATGTAGCAAAGGTACGTTTCTAATCCCATGTCCGAGGTTGCCAGCAAACAAAAAAAGTCCGAAATTATATCAAAAAAACGCCATCGGTAATTTTTGATAATTACGTATAACCGGTCCAAAACGCGATCAAACTACTTGAGCGTGGGATGTAGGCACATACCTACGTATATAATTGTTTCTTATTAAAATCAACGTTAATCTTTTTTCGGAGCAGATTCCGGCAAGGTACCATCGCATTATGTTAAAGAATCGACAGCTATAATTTCTGTTCAATCAAGATTTAATTGTTTTAATGAGGCTACATGCGTGAATGGCCGGCCCAATTATTGTTTATTTTTAATCGCCTCGAGTGGTTTTTATGTTCGCAAGGAGGCACGCATGGCGGCCGTCGGCGATCATTTTCATTATTTTAATAATGTAAACTTCCAATAATAATTTACAGTGATTTGGGGTAAAACACGTTAAGAGATATTTATGATTTACCCGAGAGCTCGGTAACATAGTCAGCTGTGTAATTTGATCCTCGGCTTATGAGGGTAGTTTTATTTTCTTTGTTGCAATCGGATTGGAACCGTACAAAAAAACTGGCAGCGGATTTTGATGGTGTTAATATCTGATTAAAAAATCGTTTAATACGGAACATTAATTACTGCTTAGCTTACAATCATTTGACTCAGAGTTATATTACATTATAATCTTAATCTTGTTGCAGAACTAAGTCCAGAGTCAAGACGCAAGTCATTCATTTTCTTTTTGCTTTATAGTTAGTATTATTGCTATCTTTCTGTTATGTGTTAGACAGGAAATCCATAATAAACCCTACTTCCCTACTAATATCATAAATGCGGCTATCTGTTACGCTTTCATGACTAAACAGCTGAACCGATATTGATGAAATTTGGTGCCGATAGACCTTGGAGAAGGACATAAATGATACTTTTTGTCAAAAAATTTCCTTTGAGATGCGACTGAAAATACAGGCATAAGTTAGTAAAGAATAAGTTCATAAAATGTTTACCTTATAAACATCTTAAGTAAGCGTGGTTATGCCTCTGTTCTTTTCCCAATAATTTAGGGCAATGTGTTGGCCTCCTCCATTCATCTCTCCTTTCCCACATCTCGTTAACACTTCTTCCTACACCGTGTCCTTTAAATATAATCCATCGATCTCGTTTATGGTATTTCTCTCAAATATTTCTTTCCACCATAATATCCGTCTCTCTTATTTATCATCAAAATAAGTACACACCACAAACAGTTAAAACGCCATTTTTTCTCTAATAAGTACACCTACCGTTTGTGTGTTTTTAGGTATTACGTACTCGTGGTAATTTCCCACTTAACATCTATGAGGCCAGGTTCTATCCTCTCCGCATCTAAACTGGAACCTGACATGGTGTGGACGTGAAGTGTGGGGGAACGTTGAGGCTCTAACTAACAAGTTAATCCAGCCGCGGGCGCATATGAAGTTTATATCACGCTTTGCATTATGCTTCATTATCTCAGCCATTTTTGCTTTGTTATGATGTAATAGGGATGCGAGATGTCAAAAATTGAAGAGACCGTTTTATGGACCGCTATATCTACCCTGAAGATGAATTCAGCCAAATCATTGGAACTAGCACAGACCATATCTGAATTATGACTATATACCATAAAAAGTTACGAAATATTTTGAGTTTATGCTTTGACCATCTAGCTAGTCGCCTTTTACCTATCGAACTCTACTCCATTTCGACGATAAGTTTCCCTTCATTTGAACCTTTGTTCGTCCATTTAATGAGAAAGTAATTAGGAGTCATCATGTATATGTATTTTGACTCTCAAAAGAAACAAAATATTTGTTATTAGAACCTCGAAAATCAGTTTGTGCGTGTCTATTTGCAGTATGTAATAGTTCATGTAGTTCACCTAATGTTTCATGTATCTGTCTTAAAGTTAGAAAGCTCCAATTGTTTCAGCTGTTTATAATTCCGTGCAAGTGCTAG
This sequence comes from Acronicta alni, assembly GCA_964056405.1. NCBI lineage: Eukaryota > Metazoa > Arthropoda > Insecta > Lepidoptera > Noctuidae > Acronicta > Acronicta alni. The sequence continues at coordinate 9,505,206 of OZ043925.1, read as the reverse complement.
GAACAACTAAGAAAGTGGCTTATTAAAGAGTCGTGGGTATTTGTGATGGGCGCGCAAGCACCATTACTTAGGAGGCTGTCATTTACGCGCGATCGTGATCTTTAAACAACTCGTTATCCACACGTGGTTTGGACTGCTGCTCATGCCAGTGAAAATCAAGTCATATATTAGTTTGAAATCCAGTACATCTTACAACGAATTTGAAGAAAATCATAGCAATTTCACACATCTTTTTTAAGGCACCGTGCTCATATCATCAAACGAGCCTTTTCGCAGCAAATTATAACTTAAAAAATCATCTATTTTAAAATTTTGTGAATTCTATACAATCCGGGTGCAAGACATTTTTTTATCTAAGTTTGCCAACCCTATGTTGTTGCAGGTGAGACAGTGCGTCGCCTGCGGCGGTCCACCGCGTCGCTGCGCCGGCGCACCCCCTCACCAGCCCGCACATCGCTCCCCGCACCCCCGCGCCGCCCGCCATAGATCGATCACTCAACTAACCGTCAATTAACTTATTGCCGGACAATCTCCTCACTAATCATCGTTTTTAGCCGTTGTTGCAATTTTCGTGATATTAGAAAATTATATTCGAAGGAATAGCTTGTATTTTTTTGCGTGATGAAATTTTTGTATGTGTGGTCTACAAGGTGCTACAATGCTACGGTACTAACTAGACCAACGTTTAAAGGAATCGTGCTTTGGCAATTATCGATTATAAATTTATTTGAATTCGATTAAAATGAGGCAGTTTTTCACTTTATATGCTTTCGTTTCATCGCTCCATTAAGACAAAATCGTTGTGCTTCGAGAGTGCTACGTCAGCCATCTAAAAATGCTGTAAATACGAAGGTCATTAGGTACTTATATTATTATAACAGAAACAATAACAACAAAAAGAAAAGTAACAACAGCCCACAACGAGACAATTCTACGTCATTTAACCAAACAATAACATTAGGAATGAAATTGGCCATTTTACTAAAAGCCGGCTAACCTCAATTATGTGCAGTTGTAATAGTGACGCTGAAGAAATGTATAAGAAGTGGCGCCATTACGAAGAGTTAATCTCGATGACAGAACACATTACTGACGATAATGAGAGGAGCGTGAACCTCGCAGTGTACAATTTACTGATTTCTAAAGGCGTTTGGGACCGGGCACTGCCGGGCACTAAGCCCTAAGACCAATCTTAATACTTAAGACGTTGGATTTTGAGGTCCTATGAGTTTAATGAGTTTTGGAACGAAGTTCCTTATCGCGCGTTGTGAAAGGGGGCTAGACGGAAAAAAATCTTACGAAAAGTTGTCACGACACTTTTTGCTTGTCAACAATATTTGAATTTCGAATTATTGAGTGAATGACAATATTTGAATTTCGCGCGTTGTGAATTTTTGAGTGTATACAGGTTTTTTTATTTTTAATTATTAAATTTTAATGAAAGGAACTCCGTTCCATTCTCTCAAGTTTTTTTTATTTAAACACAGTTGTTAGGCTGTTATTTATGTAGATATAGGTATATTTTTTACACACATTCAAAGTTCTGCTCTTACTGCTTAGAGAGGAAGTATAATGTGGGTAGTTACAAGGAAGTATGGGGTGTTTCGAAATATGAACTAATAATCATTAATTATTTATTAAGTGCGACTCAATAGGAGGAGGTAGGATATAATGTTCGTAATGATCAGAATAGTGGGAACTGAACTGTACAAATTACGCAATAATTTTATCCAAATTGATGGTGATCGATTTGATTTGATGGCGAGGATGAAACTAAAAAAATAATAGAAATAAAGAAATAATGGTGTTTAGAAAAGTTGTAACGATATGGATGGCGAACTGGTAAGATACAGATGTGAGGATAGGAGATGTGTAATGAATATAGTCTTGTTCCATCTAAACAGAACCTAATAATGATAGGTTGGCGTGATGAAAGACTTTTTCTTGAGATAGAAATGTGTTAAAAGATAGTAAGACAATTATATTGTGGTGAGTGTGGTGAGGGTAAAAGTTTACAAAGATTTTCTGTTTTAAACATTTCGAAAGATTAAGCTTAAATATGGTCACTAAAGATAATGTGGGAAATACATGTAAAATATGATCGTTGGAAACACAAGGCTCTTACATTGTTGAAAATTACCTACTTTGCATCAGTAATAAATACTGCACTGACACCTAAATTTCAGAATCTAAGTGTCTATAAACTTGGTTGTGATCGCAATGATAGAAAATTAGCAACATCCTGGTAAGAGTTGGGGTGAAGTATGAATCGCCGCCGGCGGCGACTGCGGCGAACGAACAATACTGGGCACAACCAGCGTAGCGACACCGCGCAGGCGCGGGCGCGGGTGAGCCGCGGGCGCACGCGGCTGACACGACACGACACCAGCGGCACGCGCGACTGAAAGGGACAATCTTACTGCCTTCGCGCGATTTTGATTTATTTCGTATAATTATCGAATAATCTGCTTTGCATCTCTCGTTATAACATTACGATAATTTTGCTCCATTACATCGGGTTCTAAGCGGTGACCGTTCGCTAGCACAACGATTGATAATAATCGCTCGCGAAGTATAATGGCGTACACCCACGGGTAATTATTGTTGTGCAGTCGTGAGTTCGTGAGCCGGTGGAATGGCGGAATGCATCTCCTTCGGGGGTTGCCCGCCGTAAACCAACACGGCTCGCCGTTCGGCCGGCCGCGTAAATAACTGATCGCTTTCCTCGCGCTAATGATAGTGCGGCCGCCTGCGCTCGCGTCCTCTTTAGTCGATCCCGATAAAATAATTACCAGTATTTATAAGTGCTCGCACTTAATCGCAGCTTTATACTAGTTATTAAGTGTGCTGCATACGTGCGCACTTAAAATTTCCTGGAGAAATCTGTGGGAACGCGTATGTCAATAATTAAACGAATCATAAATAATTGGAGTGCAGAGGTTGTTGCTATACGCAGAGATAATATTTAACGGATTCTAAGAAATATCATAAAAACATCTTTAGACTATTGGAGGTTACAATGAAGTCATTCTTTTGTTCACAGATGCCTGAGGGATGAGTCCGGCGTAACAAACACATCGGTGTGTTGTGGATGTTGCATTGACGTTTGGTCACGGGGCATCGTCGAGCGCAGTTCTCTTGCAACGTTAATGGGCCGCTGGCCGTCGGCTCCGTTATCCCTCGTAGCTAATGATTGGCCGGCATTAAGTCCCGGCTGTTCCGTGCGATTATTGGATCTAACAGATAATTTTATATCGCATTGTCCCGGAGCGTAAAATTTTCTGTTGTTATTACGGGCCGGGCGGCACGCGCAAGCGCAGGGCCCGCGGAGACCTCTGTCCGTATCGCCTCATCGCATTGGATCGTATACAACGACCGGGCAAATCACGATCCGTTTAGCACAGCTGTAAAACTTTGCTCCATTATAAATGATTGTTAATGAGATACTACACAATGTAACTTAGTGTCTACCTACCTATAATTTTATTATTGTTACACACATTTTGTAAATTATCTAAGTAGTTTTCTTGATTACCTAATCACATTGATAGAATACTTAATCCATTTAACTGATAAGGAAGTATAACTAATGCACTGGCGCTATATCTTGCAATGGCCAATATTAATTCATACCATAAAGTCTTCCATGGAACATTACCTGTACCGCTGATCATTCAGGCTTTATAAAGACACTAGACATAGACTATCGTCCATTAGCTTCGCTATCATATCAGCCACAACCGGACAACAGCATCATAAATTGTGTTAGCAATAAACGCTACAAATGCTGGTGGGACACCAAAGCGTTTAAAGAAATTATGAATACCGGATTGTATAGCACAGGTTCGCACCTTTGGTTCACGAGCGCCATTCTTCCCGCGCTTGTAATGAGCCCTCTAAATCAAACAATAGCATTAAAGTGTCAATACGGGCTCGATAACACCTCGCCGTTTTCTTTTGCACACGGAATTATGGCTATAAATCTATGGGAGGCACATTTACACCCCACGACTGGTCTTCGATCGCTGGTATCGTTATCAATTGTTGTGATAACGTGTGCATGAATTAATCACTTACGAAGTAAGTATCTTGTTTTGAAATTAAATTCGCCACTTGAGTTGTCGCCACTGTAAAGTAAGTCGTGTCGGTTGAGGAGCAAAAAGCTTGCTTTTAAATAGGTGTTTCTGACGTCACCATAAAGACGTAACTTCATAATGTGAAGGCAAAATTAGGCATGGCGGGTAGGACTCGCGGTGGCTTAGTGGTCATAGCGTCTGGTGTACCTAACCAGAAGACGCAGATTTGAATCTATAATAACTTTAAAAATCTTAGCATGGAAAATGCCAAAAATACAAAAAGAAAGATACATACATTACTTTTGTGTCATAGCAATAATCGTTTGAGCGATAATATTCTTCGTCATTCAAGGTGGAGCCTATGGACTATTGTCACCCTTGCTATGTTTGTACACATTTTCTCATTGCCTTCTGTAGCCTGAAGCGTTTCGCTTTAGTTCAGGCGATAAACAGTAATCAGCTACATATTGATTGCGTGTTATAATGTTTGCTTTCGAACATAGACACTTCACTTCTTCATTGTTAGAAAATGATTGGTAACGGAACAGATTTAATATTTTGAAGTCTTTAGTCAGTCTGTAAGTATATTTTTACCGCGTGATCTCTCATTAATAACTTGTCATTTCCTTGTGGTATAATGGATAATGAATCTGTTTACGATTGGCGTACCTAGAGCAATTACTTTGAGGGATTGAGGCCCATTTGGGGCTAAATTTTCGGGAAATTGTTAACTTATAGAGAATTCTTGCATTATTACCTCCTTACTAATTAATATTGTCTCGTTTCGTAAAGTTTTGTCTCGTTTCGTTTATTACAAGAAAGAAAGTATTGAACAAAGATAACAACATACCTACATAGTTATGAGTAGTTACCTACACTGTATAATGTCTATTTTTGCACTTTAGAATAAACTTGACATTCCTATGCTTTGATGTTTAAGAAGTCAGTCAGCTAATATGAATGTTAGGTATAGCTTTTCGGATATATTTAATCGAAAACCTATGGGTGTTCCATATAATTATTACTAATAATCGAATAATGTTTAAATTTTGCATCTTCCCACCACAAATTACAATTATTAGCCGATATTTACATACCAGATTATATTTAATGTTCAAATCGTGTGAGCTTTCAATTCTCCGACGTGATAAAACATATAATGTAAAACAGTGTACCTAGTGTTGTTTCAGTCGTAAGGCACAAAATCCGGCTGACATTTGGCGTCGGCACCAAATGACTGTCTAAATTATGCACTTAACTTCTTACGCTAGGGTTGTGCCTACATAACTTGATACCTTTACACCGTCGACCTTTTAGCAGTAACTGCTTCGTTTTCATGAGGAGTTTAAATCGCTTGCTCATTACTCAATCAGTGATATTGCGGAATTATTAAATGAGGATTGCAAATCGCAGTAGTACCTAATACTAGTGGTGATGGTAATATTAGCAATTTACCAATATCAATTTAGACAATAAGAAAAAATTTCGTCAAGTGTGTCCATATTATGGAGACCATCTCATTATGATACATTTGCATACGTTACGTGTTGTGCATGACATTGTCATAACTAAAAATTGAATATAAAAATTTTTGTTAATTATATCTGAGTTAATGAAAACTGATTTGAATTACTCTAGAACATTGCAGTTTCATTATTTTAAAAAACGTATGTACCTACAGTGTCGCCTATGAACTGTAACATAGACTGAGGCTGATAGGCTGTAATAACGATAATGTTGTCTGCAGATTAATCTTGATAGATTCTACAATAATTGAATTTAGAAATAATATTAGATTACATATTTTACTACCGAATACTATAGTACTAAAATACCACCGATTATGATCGCAGACAAAACACTACCTAAGAACTCGACCGGTTCGTATCGTACAGAGATCGAACAAAACGTTACAAAGTCAATGCAATGTCGTCGCAACGAAGGGTTGAAGATAAATACGTACAAGGGGCCGGGTCGGCTATCGCAGATAAACAGGGGGTTAGCAATTTGTACGACTATACAAATGCGCAACTGTACCGTGGAGCGATGTTCGGGGTGCGGCTTCGACTCCCACGACGGCGACGCGCAGGAATTTGACCGATTGCTACGTATTTGTTCTTGTTTCATTTAGAGGTTCATGATCGACTTTTGTTTTGGAAAGCTCTAGTTCTAGGCCTATTCTCTGTATTCTTGTGACATATAGGTAGGGCAAGAGAAGGCAAATAATGTTTTTAGTCGGTAGAAGTTTATACCCTGCTACCGCTGTAAGTGTGGCAGATGTTCCATGAGGATTTCCCGTACTTACTATAGCCACTAAAAAAGGCCTGCATTCTCTATGATAATATTGCGATTGTGATTGCTTGCTTCGACGCGTTGATTCTTTGCCTACAAAATGTTTAGATCTTGACGTTAATCGGCGTGGCTTCTAAGTCAGGAATCGCAAAATTGACTGATAAGATTTAATTTATGCATTCGCTAAGAGAAGCCTATGGTCAGCGATATGCTGATAGATCGATTAATTCCACAATATATTGATTTATTGTATAACAAAGTTCAGAAATATTCATGCAATCAGGTATTTGTTTGTTTATGAGGCGAAGTCACCGATGTTATCGATTAAGAGAAATATATTCACTATGTAAGTGTAAAAGTATCTATAACTTTGTAAAACGGCAGTCAAGATTCGAGCCAAGTCACAAGTGTTGTGTTCGAATCTAATGCATGCACCATTATCACTCGCGTAATCAGTGAAGGAAAACATGTCTAAAATACTCGATTTCTCGAATGTGACTCTCATTATCCCAGCATAGCGGGAAAAAGATTGATTTTCATATTACTTTCAAGAAATATTATTAAATTAATTAGGTATAATAAAATAAATAATTATATTAATAAGAAATAAATATATTTTGTCATTTTGTATATAATTGAATGTTTCATCTTTCTATTAAAAATTTAGAATTGTTATTATTTAAAGTGTTTTTAAATTTTATATAAAAATAATTAGTGTAATCAACATTAGTAAGTAATCATAGTAAAACTGTTATAATACGGATATTTTACTTTATTATTATAGGATATAAAGTTGAAATCCAATGTTTTATTTCAATAATACGGGTCTAAAGGTATTTTTGAATTGTCAAACAGTTGTGGGATTAGAAATTATGGTTCTTACGAAGAAGGAATTCCATAGATACCCAACTCTTTTAAAAGTTAGCATTCCCTGAGACTTTCCCCAACTGTGTTAGGGGCGGCTTCCACTCTAATCAGCTCCGGCTGAACATCAGTATTTCACACGAAGCGACTGCCATCAGATTGTGATCTGCCATCGTCAGTCACTATCGTTGTCACTAACCTATGACAATACGAAGGTCATGTCATAGGTTAGTCACAACCGAGACTGACAGCTTTTACGTGGTCTCCGAGGCATGAAGGGGTCTCGATGTGTTAAAAATGGTCATCCATCCACACACTGACCGCAGCTAGCGCAGCTTAACCTTGTAGATCAGTTGATCAGCAGAGTCATTACTGAAATACGAGCTCCTTCTCCTTGTTTTAAATAGTTTCCAAATTATTAAAATAATAGTCTTTACAATTTTGTTCTACTAATGTACCATACCATACCATCACGCCTGTATTCCCCGAAGGGTTAGGCAGAGGTGTACTTATGTACACCCACATTTTGCCGGTATGTTTAGGTCCCGTGTAATAGGGGGCGAGCCTATTGCCATTAACCGGGCACAAATCCAGACTCCGAGCTGCTACTGAGAATTTCATAGAAAAACCCAATAACACTTTGCTCGACCTGGGGATCGAACCCAGGACCTCTAGCGTAGCAGTCGTAGCGTACCACTAGAGTCTAGTGGTCCTAAGCACGACTGCTACTGCCTCATTAGTCTAGTGACTAGACTAATGAGGCAGTCTACTAATGTAATATAAATATAATAATAGTGCAAATTGGTTTCACGATTATTCACGCACCATTCCTAAATCTCCTAAATAAGAGGCTCCTAACGTGGCAGCTCGTAAATACAGGTGAAAACAAATGAAATCAGATCGCCATAGCATCATAAGAGCTGTTGACCAGTCCCGTTATGACAGTATCCGTTCTCGAGCATGACCTGTGTAGTGTGTTGCAATACCTCAAAGTAAAAAAAATAATAAGTACAGTGAGATACGAAACAAATTCCTAACCAATTCCTGTATTTATATACCGTAAGTTAAAAAATCACTCACCCCAGTATCCAACAGCAAAGGACAACGTCGAGAGGCGGCTAATCCTCATTGGAAATGCTCTGAATAAACACAGGGTGCTCATTAATCACGCTGAGCCACCAAACTTTCTCTATTCAACTGAGACTTCACCTGACTCGGATATTTTCTTTTAACTTTTAAGCTTTGTTCACAACTTTTGATGGACTCGGAGTTTTAAGTAAGTTGAATAGTAATATATCTTGTGCTGCGAGCGCTCCTTTATTGTGTTATCAAGTGATGTTGCCAGCACTTTGTGATGCTATTTGTTTATATCATGCGGGGGTTTGAATATTATGACGTCACTTGTTTTACTGGCAACTTTTAATTGTATTTTTTGTACGTTAAGTCAATGTTTTTGATTTTTAAGACAAGTGACGCTGGTATTTCCTCACTGATATAGGTAGTTTGGTAGCCGAACTTATTATTAAGAGAGTTTCAGTATTTTCAGAAATGAGGTTGTCATCAAATTGTAGATAGGTAGGTAGGTATTGTATTAAATGCTATAATATAATTCAGCACAAGATTTCCGGTTCTGAAAAGGTAAAAGACGGTTACGTAATATGTAAACTACCTAAATGAACTTTTTCATGTAAACCGGTTCAAAATCTTCGTTGTCTTTTGCACCTTTCCTTGACTATATAGCTAGATAGAGAGGGTCTTATTTTCCTTGTCTTTTAAAATGTTTCCTTCTATCGCTTACAGAATGATTAAGATGTGACCTATGACTTCCAGGCATCATGATGTGGTAATCTATAATGACCTGCTGGTACTTTGCGTATACCTATTATGAAACTACCGTAAGCAATAACAATATAAAATAATTGGTATTCCTTACACTGTACTTATTGTAAGCTGCTGTGACCACAAAACATAGGTCTATGACAACGATTCGCTTACGGGTCGGTAATCAATTTTTTAATTCAGTTGTAAAACAAAAGCCTTTTACATACTATTGGCAGAATAGATAATTGAATAATCCAATTTCAATCTCCAACGAGTAATGGAAATTGTTTCAATTTAATAAACAATACTATTATAGATTCTTATTATAATGAGATAATATTTTATCGGAGCGAGCGCTCCGCTCCGAGAGCGGGTCACCGCAGAATTAACTTTGTACCTAATTCCATTAGGTAAGCGCCATTTCAATCTAACTCGGAATTAGTTCCACCTTATTGCCGACTTGAGAATTTTTATCACAGCGAAAGCAATCAGAGCGCCAATAATTTCCCTCATAATGACTCGGTGGTCGTAAAATTTGAGCATTGCGCCAAAATGGTGGCACATTAAAATTCTCTCCCCATCGTTATAACTGGAGTTAGCGGCGGGCACCGATCCGCCGACGATCGGGACAATCGGCATTTCCATCTCAATCGCCCCCGCGCGCCCGCCGCCCGCGCCCCTCAGCCGTTAGTTTTCTTTTTTAAATCGCGCGTTAAGGATTTGGCGTGAACGCGTGAAGGGTTGGCTGCCACCCGCGCCTTTCCTGATCGCCGCCTCCTCATATGTCCTCGTCGATATTGCAATACGATTTAGTAGCGCCCGACTTGCTTTCTCTTTGGATCTCTCCGGAATTTACATACGATATTATTCCGATCATCATCTATATATTTGTTTTTGGATGTGTACCTCTTTCTACTGCAATATGCCAATACCAAGTGTACGACCTAAATCTGCTATGTGACCTTAGGAAAGTATTTTAGTAGGTACTCATCAAGAAAAATTAGTTCATAAAGCGTCTGAATACTTGCTAAACACTCATTTGTCAGTGGTACATTTTAACCGAACTTGCAAAAAGAATCCATTGTAAGATATCAAAAGTACGAACTTAGTAGTTCACCTGCCGTGACCTTGCCACCTTATGGATTTTGTAACGTTAACTTTGTTGTTACAAACTTTCTAACTACGAGTTAGACATGACACTCGAGTAATACAGGCAATAAGGGCTACGGAATTACGTCATCAATTTCTTTATAGTCGTAGAACTGTAAATAGTGGCGCTGGAAGTTTTTATGCCTTTTGGGTACGATTGTTCTTATGATATGTGTTGTAATCATAACCGTTAGGTATTCATAAAAGTTCTTTAAGAGTTATATAATTTGAAAGCTTATTGTTACCCTCTCATAACATTTATAAGATACTAACTGTTGCCTGCGGTTTCGACCTCATTTTTGAGATTAAATGTCTTTCTCCAAGTCTACTATATCTCTGTACCAAATTTCATCAAAATCGGTTCAGTAGTTAGGCGTAAAAGCGTAACAGACAGACAGAGATAGAGATACTTTCTCATTTATTACACAAGGTGAGGATTAACGGTAAAATGTGGAAAGGAATATGAAATGACGTGTAATTTCAGTAAGTACCCATCCTCATTTTTTCTTATTAAGATTCTTGAAAATACTAAGTTTAAATTGATTAACTGGCTCTCTAGTCAGGTCTAATGGGCAAACACCATAGAGAGGCCGCTGAGTATGAAGTCTTAACTATCTTTTTCTTCTTCTCAGCGTGTCGATGGTAAATAAAAATAAATTAAATAATAATATAACTATTGTAGACTCATATTCGTCCGGCCCAGAATTCAGCAATCCGGGCTGCATTTGCTGACTATCTTTTTGTATTTTTTTTGGCATTTTTTAAGATTTTAAAGTTAGGAAAAATTCGACTGCGAGCAGAATTCGAACCTGCGTCTTCTGGTTAGGTACACCAGACGCTATGACCACTAAGCCTTAAGTATGAAGTCTTAAGTTTGAATCCCGAGCCGAACAGAGTTATTACGATTTTATATACTTACAATCCTTGGTAGCAGTTCAAAGTCGAAAATGTGTTCAATTAATGGCAACAGGCTTTTCTATCACGTAATGTAGGTGTAGATACCTATTATACATTAGTACACCTTCGTCTACCCTTTCGGGGATGGTAGTGTAATGGTATGTAGTTATGATCAAATTGGAAGAATCTTTGAAAATCTACAGTTGGATAGTTTGATCTTGTCTAGATTTCTTTAATTTCAGATTATAGCAAAGCAATATATTCCTAATACTTCCATCATCTATTACGTTTTCTCACGTTACCACCCTCCAAATCCCTAAAGTAAAATCCAATTTAAGATTAAGATTATCTACACGATACAATACCAACGAGAATTACTAGCTGCAACTATGTCTCATATATGTAAAATAATGCGGCCGATATATTCTTAACCCCCCACGGCCGCGGGTGGGGTGTGTGGGGCCGCCTCGCGAGCGACTTATTCCGATATAATCAATAACTTAGCGAGATCCCCTTTGCATCCAGCCGTGTGACAGTTCCTCCAATCGAAGGGGCTAAGGGCTGTTTTTACATTTTTGTTCAAACATCGTGATTAGAGAGGAGACGTTGTGCGGCTTTTTGAACTTGACGTCGTTCCAGATAGTTTGCGTTCGTTATTTCGTGCTTTTCGGTATTAAATGTTTGCCTTCCGATATTTTTTCTTTTGCATAAGCGTGTGTCAATGTTTGTTCCGTTTTTATTATGTGTGCCCTTCTGGTTATGTTGCGTAATTTTTTGGATGTTGATGTAATTTGAGAGGATGTTGCGTTTTTCATAATTCGGGGGAAATGGACGAAGTATTTTATTTATTGTTAGCAAATATGATATTTGTACTAGTTATTTTTTATTATATTTGGCAGTTGCGAAAGTAAAATATGATCTCAGGCAGGATTCGGAGCTGCATCCCTCCGTTTAAGTACACCGGATGCTTTAAGCCATAAAAACTAACACTGAATAACTTGACTTGCATCTAATGCACAGCTTAATCAGATGAATCTAGACGCATGCATGTTTGCAGACCCATTCTTTCCTTGGGGATTTTGAACTCCCATTCCCAACGTTCGGGAAAATTGAGTTTATATCGGGTATACACAAAAATGAAATAGATTTTTCTCTGTTAAGCTTATTATGAGAATTTTACCTAGCTTTTAAATAATATTTACTATAATATTCGAGCTTAGTACAGTTTTAGTTTTTCTTATAAAGACACCTCCACGAGTTGTATTAAGCTGGGATTAAACTTTTTACTTCAGCTCACAAAGATTATAAAACGATATAAAATTCAATTTTCTTTAGTTCATTTTATGCTCAGTATTTATACCGCGGTGAAACAACAAAATGCCATTTAAAGTTATTGCGTAAGGATATTAGAAATTAGAAATACATCAGATTATAGAATTGGACCGTAAAAGGCGAACGGAGATTTATACAAACAATGATATTTAACAAAGAACGTAAGTACTAAAACTATACTTTGAAAACCACGCGACATTAAAACTGTATTTTATTAAAGTTCACTATTTACATAAATATATAAAACACGATTATAATTTATTGACAGAGAATCTATTTGTATTTTTTTAGCATTTTCCATGCTAAGATTTTAAAGTTTGAACTAACTAACTAAGTAAGTAACTAACTTACTAAGTAAGTCGTGTCGGTTGAGGAGCAAAACTTGCTTTTCAATAGGTGTTACTGACGCCATAAAGACGTAAATTCAGAAAGTGAAGGCAAAATTTGACATGGCGGGTAGGACTCGCGGTGACTTAGCGACACCAGACGGTGTACCTAACCAGAAGACGCAGGTTCGAATCCTGCCCGCGGTCGAATTTTTCCTTTGCAAAACTTTATTGACAGACACTATGTAAAATATTAAATTATTTTTTTAATATAATAAACAACCGAATGTGAATGTGGATAATAATTTAAAAGACCAAACAAGTGCTTCGTTTTAGTGGACGTAGGTATCGTTAATTTTGTACGAAGCTGGAGGTTTACGATCATCCGAATTAAAAATGCGCAATTATGCTTAATTTGTGTACAATGTAGGATGTTAATTCGCACCAATATTGTAATTCCAGATCTTTATGGGACATAACTTCGGTAGTTTTAAAGTCGTTACTGACATTGTTGAGAATATTTTGTAACCTTATGGCTCGGTCACTAATTATACAACAAACAATATATCTTATATAATTAATTAACAGTGACCCTCCAGAGGGTCATAACAATTGTTTATTTATTGTGTCCGTTAATTTTTCTAGGTAATTTTGAAAAGTGCTGTCCTGTATATAGGTACTGCCGATATTTTTCAATTAAAAACAAAACATAAACTTACCATCACGCAAACCTGTATTGTTCGTAGGTAGGTTCAGACGCCAGCAGGTCGAACTGTCTAAAACTGTCAAACTTTCCCCATCGAATATGAACCTTATTATTATTTTGTATTGAGATATGAGAAAGTATAAGATTTTCAAATCTATCTTTAAGTAATTTGACAGATTTGGTTAACTTGATGTGCTGGCCTCTGTATGTATGTTTAGGTCCCGTGCTTAGGTCATGAATGGTTCTTAATTGAACTTAAGGGGTATCATCTCATTCTCTTTTTACCTATTGTTACGTCATCATCATCATCATCATATGTTGAGCAGTGGTATTTGGTTTTCTATGCAATTCTCAGTAGCAGCTCGAGTTTGGATTTGTGCCCTGTTAATGGCAATAGGCTCGCCCCCTATGCTAACTGTGGGTTTACTTAGTACAACACCGTCTATGCCTTCGTGGAATACAGGCGCCATAGTATCATTAGTATCTGAGTTTAGAAAAATCTTAATTGGGTAGAACTTTTTAAATTTTAAGATTATATATAAGAGATTTAAATGACTTACCACAATTTATTAGCCGACCAATAACAAGTTGTCAAAACTCAAACTTCACTCAACTCCAAAAACTATCACAGAAACTCATGCAGCAACGATTGTATAATTGCAATTGTATAAATTCATCTGTCAACACCTTGACATAAAGAAAAAAATTACAACTACCCACAATTACTTAACATTTCAGTTTTATACTTTTTTGTTATTTTTTCATTTAAAATATTCCAATTAACCGCGACGTTAATTACCTACTAATTATTTTCGATCTCGATTTGAAGACAAAACATTTCATATCAATTCTAAAACTCATCAACAGCGTAAGCCTGTCGCAAAGCTCGAGATCTGTAGGTATAGTCAAATTTGACTTATCAGCTTTTCAGAACAACTTTTCAGTAGTCTTGTAACTACTGAAAAGTACTTATATTCAAGCAGTGATATCACTAGTGGACTGCGAAGTCAAAGTTCTCCAGTTCGAATGTAAGGCACCTCTGACTTTTCGAATTCATGTGCGTATTCATAATTAATGATCTTCAGACAACAAACATCTTGAGGAAACCTGCATGCTTTAGAGATTTTTCTCGACGGTGTGTTAAGTCTGCCAACTCGCATTAGGCCAGCGTGGTGGACTATACCTGTGCCCAGCAGTGGGATAGTATCCATATACTGTTACTGTTGATGATGATCATGATGACTAAATTCCTTTTTTCACATTATATCCTTTTAAATGTTTGTTCTCTATTATACCTAATATAACATTGTTAGTTGTGTAATTCCATTGTGCAAGCTGTGGTCTCCTATAAGTGGAGGAGTACACTTATAAAATACCTTATTGCTACGTTTTGTTCTGTCATGAGAATATATTTCGTTTCAATTCTAAATAATAAAAAATATAGCTTGCAGATGGCCTAGGTACTTACCGTTGGGATGGATGAATGCCTCCAACTAATTTAAAATAATTTGACCGGCAGTCACTTCGTGTAAAATACTGATATTCAGCCACATCTCGTTAGACTGGAAACGACCCCAACATAGTTGGGAAAAGGCTCGGAGAATGAAGATGAGTAGTGTTAATATTGCTGGAACAATAGTTAGGTGTCTATATATATTTAAATGTATAATATATAAGATATATCTCTATATTACTTAACTCAATAGGCTCGCCCCCTATTACATGGGACCTAAACATACCGGAGAAATGTGGGTGTACACCTTTGCCTAACCCTTCGGGGAATACAGGCGTGATGGTATGTATGTAGGTATGTATATATTACTTACTTTTTCTCTAACGCTACTGCTAGATGAGGCTGAGAGTAAAACTCTTAAACATATAATTTAGTGTTCTGCCCAGTACCTTTATGGTTTATTATGTCTTCTGCTTCATTGGTTTGGTGGTAAGGACGACTGCTACGCTAGAGGTCCTAGGATCAATTCCCAGGTCGAGCAAAGTGTTATTGGGTTTTACAGTGACAGCTCGGAATTAGGAGTTTTAGTTGGTAGTGCAAATAGTCTCGTTCCCTACTATATGGGACCTAAAATATTAGCGAACTGTGGGTTTACATTAGTAACCCTCTGCTTAGCCCTTTGAGTAATGCAGGCGTGAAGGTGTGTATTCTTGGACAAGGTATAATAAAATACTCATAGACAACCCTATAATTTTAACCCACCTATCTAATACTTCGGGGAATACAGGTTTTATGGAATATTTATTTATATTATACATTTGATATTTTTTTTTCATTTTCCATGCTAATATTTTAAAGTTTTTTTTTAGCGAAGGAATAAGAAAGGGAAAAGGTAGATATTTATAACTAGTTTCCGCAACTTCGTTTGCGTGGACTTTGCCTGGATAAGAAGTATCTAGTCGTTAAGTTTTTTTTTTTCAATATTCTGCGCAATTTTCTTAATTTTCTTTCCGTAAGAACCTTCTACAAAGTATTAGAAAACTTAAAAAAGGATCAATGAAAACAGTAATGTCCTTCTTAAGTTATGGCGTGAACAAGGGCAACAGGGATTCACTTTTATAAACACCTTGTTTTTTTGGCGTCTTACAGCTGAAAGGATATACTTGATCAACATTTTTTTTGTATGGGATCAATCATGAAGTGCAAAAAAAAAACAGCTAGGTACATCCTACATTTTGTCGAGAGACCTGACCTTTTTTCTAAGAAACCGTTTTTTTTTCTTTTTCAAGATTTCAGACTTACTTGTCCCATATCTAGTAGAAATAATATTGAAATAATGTTTTCAACATCCACATTTATTTTGTAAGCACAATGATATTGTGACTAGGCCAGGGAGACTCATTCATAAACTGCTAATACCTAAGCAAAGTCTTAATGTATTTAGTCAGAATGTATACTGCATGGCGATACGTATTTATAATAAATTACCAAAAAGGTTGATGGAAATGAACACTGTAAATGTTTTTAAGCGAAACTTATTAATTTTGTTACTGGACAAATGTTAATAAAAGATTTCTTAAACGATAAAACATTGTGATTATCTTTTAATGCATGCATTATGTATATTAATGATAGAATTTTGAACAATATTTGTACGCCTAGTATATGTATGGCTAGTGCCCGAAATGAAACCTACAACTTTGTATACCCATATTCTGACAAATAAATCTTTCTTTCTTTCTTTCTTTCCTTTCGCTGTAAGACGACAAAAAACGGTGTATATAGATTTGTATTTATCGTCTATTTGCCTCACTAGTGTAGCAGTTACTCATAGGTAATACATATATAAGTACAAGTATCAATATTACTCGGTTGCACACTCAATTGAACTGTCAGTCCGTCCACAAATGACAGTTAAGCTGTTGACATATCTAACCAGTTTATTTGATCTTCAACTTTAACTGAATTATATTTCTATTGAAATAAAACTACTTTTTACGGATTTTATCGCGTTATATTGATATTATTAAGCCTGACGTTTCGGACCCTTTACAGCGTCCATGGTCACGGGTAGACTGAGGTGGTGGGCGTCTGATATTATAATTACTGATAGTTACCCTACATTTTTATGGTTACATGATCAATGATATTTATTACTAATTATTAATTAATACTAGATGGAGCCGGCATTTCCTAGCTGACGACCTCTGTGAACCCGAACAAACTCAGAGAATCATGGTCTCTTTTAAATTAACAATATTCAATGATAATGTTTTAGTTTTTTAATTATTAGCAATCCGATTCACGCAGAACGTGCTCACAGTATCCTTTGGTCTTGCATATTATATGTTATCTCGCGTAAATGTCAGAAATCAATATGTTATATTTCTATGTTATAACTGCCTCTACTACGCTAAAGGTCTTGGGTTTGATTCCCAGGCCGAGCAAACTGTTCTCGGGTTTTTCTATAAAATTCTCAGTAGCAGCTCGGAATTTGGTTATATTGTGCCCGGTTAATGGCAATAGCCTGGTCCCCTATTACATGGGACCTAGGCATACCGGCGAACTGTGGGTGAGCATTACTATACGCCTATGCCTAACCCTTCGGAGATTACAGGCGTGATGGTAAGTTGTCATATTTATGTACACAGGCCAGCACATCAAGCTACCACAATCTGTCAAATTTCTTTGATAGATTTTCAATTTTAATACAATATAATAGGGTTCATTTTCAATTGGGAAAATTTTACAGTTTTGGATAGCTTGACCTGCTGGCGTCTGTACCTATACTAATTCCTTGCAATTCTTGTGATAGAAGAGAAGAGTACTTCCTTGCAATTTGAAATTTGGTAGAAAGCTTCCTCATGAGGCCTTACCATTCCAAACTACGAGATTTATGTGGGTAACATCGCAAGACAAGGTAATACTTATATACTTTTATTTGGAAATAGACAAACACAAATACTCATATTTTACCCACACAAATGTTTGTGTCCTATCGAAATCGAATCCACGATCCCATGATCAGCAGTCGAACCACTAGACCACAGACGTCGTCTCTATAGATCTTGTTATTAGATTTTTTCATTAATATAATTAAGAAGGTATTTGTCGTTCATAATTCGATAAAGGCCTACCCCAAAGTTGCCCGTAGCAATAATTGAAGTCATGGTATAGAATTTAAACTGTTATTAGTGCAGTCAATTTAAAAATCAAAGGTATAATTTATTACCAATAAGCAGTTAACGCAAAATTATAATCGCAAACAAGTATTCTCATGATTAAACTTTTGTAACAACTAAAATAATAAGCTAGTAGGTATACTGCTAATATGTTGTTTTCAATTTTGACTTGAATAATATTATGTGCGTGTAATTACATTGATTACACAATAATAATACTGTACACTTATTAAAACACTGACTTTGCCTTTTTATTTTGAATAAAACCTATTTATTATAAATGCAATTAAAAAATAAATATATTTCTCTTTCAGTTATTAGTAAATTCAATGATTAGGAAATAAATAAAACTCGAGTATCTGATAAACTAACTTTGAGTTTATTTTTACCATTTACACTTGACAATGTATTCGTAATCTGTTGTCGGCTACGGATGGCATGCGTCGTAGGCGCGTAGCACGCGCGTAGAGTGTTGGCTACGCACACGTCATGCGGGACGAACTTAAACTAATTGCTACGAAATCTATTCAGTTGACAGTTTCACATTCAACTATGTGTTTAAAATATTATAAATTATATATTAACATTAATATAGGTACAATTAGAAAAAATCCAATGATTAAGTCCTGATTTTTCATTACTGAATAATCTGCGTACAACATATAACAGATATTTCCGCTTTATAATTTTGGTTAAATAAGATTTATTCTCAAATGTACCCGACATAAATTATACAGAACACCTCATTTAACATACCAACAAAATCGAAAGTGAATCTTGTTTTTTTTCGAGTAAGTATACATTTAACATCTTGTCACAGATTTAAAATAGTAGGAACGGTATATTTTACTAGTAAAGAATTTTAAAATAAGTTTAGTATTACAATACAGTATTAGGAACTATGATAGACATGAATGCTACCTTTTACGATCATAAACTAATATTCGTAACCAACATTATGTAATATCTAGAGGGCTTCAAAATTCTACACAAAATGTATCTTTTAACAGAAATAAATGAAATACATGAGAGTTCTAAAATGAAGTAAACAATATCATACAAAGAAACAAATAACATGGCCGTGGCGGCACCTCTAGCAGCATACACAACAGACTAGTCCGAATTAATCTTAAATATTAAAATTTGTATTCGGAAAGTATAGTGAAACTTTAGATGCGATAATATTGAAATATACATAGGAACCATGATTCATTCCGCGGGCTCTCGCCGCGCGGAGACACAACATCGCACTACCCACACGTCCACCTACACTAACTCAAACTTACACGTACAATATACTCCCGATTACAAACCAATCAAAATAAATATCTCGTAGTGAACGCGAGCGACAACGTCACGTCGCGCGGAGCTCTGAACCAAGCCGAGCCACAACAATGCGTCTGCAATAATACTAAATACTAATCAAACAAAATAATTGTGTTGTAGACGCGCGCCTTCGCGAACTAACACTGTCCCGCCGGGCCGCCTCTGTCTCACACGTCGCCAGAATATATTTAAGTAGATACCTTCTTTCTCCATTCGTTATGTTGTCACATGAATATTACACTTTAATCTATGCTGGTATTGACTCAAATATCATATATAAAATCTATTTCAATTTCAAATGTAATTTTTGCAATAATAACCTTGACGTGTAACCCCAGACGCCTCTGGGAGCAGTAAACCGATAGGAGAGAGGCGGCGCGGCCGAACATCGGCACATTGCACACATACCAGTATGAATACACATAACAAGGACCGCCGGCAACCGGTGGAATAAAACATTGCACTTTATAAAAAAACAAACTCAATGTTGTAGTAGGATCCACTCATAGATAAAATATTGTAGTACACTCCGCTAGATAAAATGTAAATATGTAAAATATTTTTAATAACGTGATCTGTGCCATCGAAAATATTAGGGACTCCACGCACTCGGTAAAGCGGTCGAAGATGGAGGCGACGGGCGAGACGCGCGAGCGTCGCTCCTCCCCCCCACCCCCCACGCCTTCGGACACTGGACTCACTTACGCCGCTACTAATAATCATTACAATATCAATAAAAATTCAAGAATCACACTTAGTTCCAAAATAAACTCACTTGTTTGCGAGGTAGGCTGAGCGCTAACGCACAGCCCGAGTTTCGAGTTCGTTCGTTTTGGAAAAGTTTGCTACGATAATAATTATTATAATTAAGTGTTACCAATAAGCCTACGCGGTATCATCGCGTCTCCGCGGGCGGCTCTGCGCATGACGAGCTGATGACGCACGGTACCGACGGTAGCCGCGCGGCCGCGCGCTGCGTGCTGCCGCGTCGTGGCTCGAGCCGTGCCGGGCACATCAGCGTGTTCACGTGATGCGAGCACGAGCGAACGACAAGCCGCACAACATAATACCAGACGTATTTGAATTCCGTTTCAGTTGCGTTTGCGTGAGTTCACGCCGTTTCCTGAGCGTGGAACCCGCGAGAGAGGACGACCGCTCTACTGCCTAACATACGTACCTAACTTCGCTTCATGTTTAAAAAAATCATATACGTATATCACTATATATATCTCCATACATTTACGATGCGTCAGGAACTTCTTACGAGAACGTATCTATGCCTAAAATTAGAACGATTATATGTATGTATTACATAGCTTTAAACAATAATTAAATCGTAATTATCAATATCGATAATATTATATGCCATAAAGATAGGAACTTGCTTTCCTGGGAGTTGATGTTGAGAGTGAGTGGCGCGCCTCCAGCCGCGGCGCGCGCGCTGCCGCAACGATAAACGTATATAATAAAACCTGTCTAACGTATGATATGAAGTGCGGATGCGCGGCGCGGCCGGGCGCGGTCGCCGCCGCCGCCTCCCAGTGCGCGGCGACGGCGCGGGGCCGGCGCGGCCTACAGACGTCGCACGGACGACCGCAGCGACCGGCCCCCTATTAACCTATACTTAAACAACTACAAGCTTTAAATATAACTAGGAAAGTGCCGCTCCTGCGGCGACATTCATCAACGAAAAGAAGCGTTAAGAGCTAATAGTGAACTGCTGCGTTGTCGGACAACGGAGAGAGCGAGGGGCTCTAATAGATAGTAACTATACATTTCTTCAGAGTAGGATTAGTGTCCGGCGCTCGCCAGAGGGAGTTCGCCGGGAGGCTGGAAGCGTGGCCCGGGTGCGCAGAAATTGGCGTTCGGATCTTTGGGTGCCGTGGACTCCTGCGCAGCGCGGGCGGCCAGCAGCGTGATCTGGTTCACTACATCCTCCATCTCGTGGGTGAGGGTTTCCGGCTGCTGCAACAGTTGCGCCTGCGGAATGCTGTTGCGGAGGTGAAGCTCAGAATCTGCGTGGCGGCGGAACTCGAGTGCGGTGCGGAAGCGCTCTCCGGGGCACGTGCGGCACTCGAGCGCGGGCTGCACCACGCGGATGACGCCCCGCGCCGCCTCTCGCCCCGCGTAGCACGAGCGCGCCTGATGCACCTGCAGCGGCGCCGGTGACGGGAACGCTACTTTACAGTGCTTGCACACGTAGCACAAATCGAAGTCGAGCTCCCGCGCTCCCGCCGGGGCTTCAGTAGCAGGTGGCGGCAGGCGCAGGGTGGACGCGCCCGGGTCGGCCGCGATGTGCCGGATTTGCTCCAAAGTGGTCGCGGGCAACTGAAGCACGCTGGCACCGTTCCCCGTCTCCACTATTAAGCCTTGTGGTTGTGGCTGGAGAGCAGCGACGTTACTACTGGGTCCTGTAACAAAATAAAATTATAAGTTAATAAATGTAGAATAATACCCATAATTATATAAATAAGAATTAGCGATTATAACGCCACGTATTAGTATCCTGCATCTGTCTAGCTTTCATATAGATAAGGGGATTTGTAAATCGCATCGCGGAGCGTCAAATATCGACATTGTCGACACATGCTCGTGTGACACTCGGGCGCGTTGTAAAGGGGTTAATCCACTTACATCGAGGGCCGAGGGTCGGCCCGCAGCCGTGAACTGACCTTTCGACCGAGCCACAATTTTTACACGTTTTTTCAACTTCGTCCTTGTAATTGTACAAATATGCAACATATCTGGTCCTTTATATAGATAGATAACTTGTTTACATTTACACACAGATAGTCAAGTTTTAAATACATTGAAGCGACGAAAAGTAAAACATGATCGGTCGATCTCGTCGTCGCAGGTCCAAATTGGGAGCCCCATTGTTCACAATAGGTTAGCACCAGATAAACAGTGTTTACCTTACTGCGAGGCGATTGTACATGCGTGATGCGTTTCTAACGAGCCCAGCCCGGCTCTGTAATTGATTCGGACGCTGCTTTATGCGGCTTATATTCACGAATGCATAATACATAGCTTTTGAGTCGCCATCGAGTTTTATATCGGGGCCGAGCAGCGGAGCTTAAAGTGGTGCTTGATGATGAACTCGGAGAACAAAGAACTTAAAGATAGTTATGTACTGCAGTCTACGTTATTTCGAAGGATTTTATTCATACTCTGTGAGCGTATTTTGCTTATTAAACACTTAAACGAGGAAAAGATATGTGAATTTACGAACCGCTGACTTTATATTTTTGTTCCAGTAATTAATTACAAAAGAATTATTATAAATATCACGGTGTCTCATTTAGCACAAGCCATCTAAAACATTGAGAAATTCAAACAAAAACATTGATACCGGTAAGCTCCTTAGTCGATATGCGATCTAACATCGTAACCATTCCGGTGATGCGATACTGGCCTTAATCGCGGCCAGTATCTCGAACAGTCCCGTGCGAAACCGTGCGGCTTTCAATCAGCCTCTTAACAATCGTTCGGGCTGATTGGCCGGTCGTGTTTCGTGTAATGAGCCTCTAGGGACTGCTCATACGTATGTCATGTACGCTCTAATGGTAATGAACACCGTACATGGCTCAAGTGGAATTCAAAAGCTAATTGAGTGAGCTTAGCATTTGTTCTAATGTAGGACAAAGTAAAAGGTTGTATTTCGTATTGACAGACGCTGTTGATGGATACATTGTTATTTATTAGCAATGCAAACCTTATTGGTATTTATTTAGCTAGATTTTGGTTCTATAATCCATACAAAACGATCTGTCTTAATATTATTATAATTCCCATTCTTATTTATCAAGCGTCGGAGGCACAAAGCCGGCTGCCACGACACGTTGGCCCTGACGTTAATTCGCAACCCTTTCTGCCAATTAGTTTCAAAATAGCCACACTATTGTGCTGCTAACACGACCACACATCGCACCTAACGATACGAAATCTACAAGTGAAATTCAACCTTTATAGTGGTTCGTAAAGTTGATGTTTGGTTGTGTTTCTTCAGGTTAGGTCGTCCACTTGGTCCGGTGGGCAAGTTTAAGTCAAAGGGCTTCTTAATCCGGACTTGTAGGTCGTTACGCGTTATTATAACGGCCTGAGTCGGGTATTTCTTCGCTCATTTACATCTCATTAAGGATGCTATTATTGGACTATACAACGCATTATGCAGACTTTCGTTGGAGCTGCCCGACTTTTGAGCATTGCGTCAACTCCTTTTTAAGGTATTAAGCGTCTTTTTTGTTTAATTTTATTTGCGAGGTATTTAAGGTCTATTGAAAACGTCTCGTAGGTTACTTCTTAGTTAATTAAATCTAGATTTTTATACTTCTGTAAATAATTGTTCGTAGTTAACCTTAAACTTAATAGGTTCTCCAATAGGTTTTGATTACTTCGAAGAATAATCAAAATGGTTGAAAGCATTTCGATATCATCTGAATTTATATATAAAACCTATCATGTCATGTCCTATATGTACCTAAACCATTTGTATCTTTCTAAAAGTAACTAAGAATTTATTTAACTTATTAAAATTAAGAAGTCTAACTATTCCGAAGTCCAAGACCAATAACATAATACTCAACATTTAATTTTTAGTGACATATGTTTCTTTATTTCTACAAATAATGTGTATGAATGTGTTTCTGGATCTACTATGATTGTTTAATTGTATTTTTTTTGTTATTGTTAAAACCAATGTTCGACACTAATGTAAATTTGTTAAAGAATAATAATAAATAAATAAACATTGTCTTGCATATCAATGTCCACAACTTGACATGACCTGTGACTTGAGTGCCCCTTTTGACTTCTAAAAGCGACGTATATTAACAACATCAATTATCATCGTATTGGGCGGGTCTGACGTCCGATCCCGCGATACTGAGGTCCACCAGAACGATGCTTGATGGATGGTAATTAAACTAGGACAAGCGGGACACTAGTGATATCTGTCGTATTGGTTCGTGGTGATTTGAGGGGTGACAGGTGCAATTTAAGGGTTAGTGAAAAGTTTAAGGTTACGATTCGAACCGATGTAAATGCGTCTATGTATGTAGCGAAAATAAAATGAGTATGAGAAAAGATTGTGACTTCACTACGTTTGTTTGAACTCTCTTACTTCAGAATTATATAGTTAATTGGCTATAGCTTAACGTTTATGTTTTTGCCATCAATATTAATTAAATTACACGTCGGTCTCTATTAATTGCTAATAATTGATAAAAATATATAGATGCTTTAATATGTTCACGGCCAATGAGCCAATTGTATTTACACGACATAGAATTTTGTAATATTCTTTGGTGTTTTCTATAATCTTCGTTGCAGTAACTTGTATGTTTATTTACAGATACTTTTTGTATTACTCAGTCTTTTATACGTGGATACTTGTAATTGGCTGTCAGTTTAACTTCCAGTTTTTATTTTGTTATATTTAGCTGTAAGTCTTCCTTAAATATTAAATAAATATTAACTGCAACGTTTTTCGAGTACAAAATTATATATGTTATTACATAAGACTATTATCGAATGAATGAAGCGTATCACTGCAAATACATCATTATACATTTAACCCTTACCTGAAGAATGTTAATGCTAAAATTTACATAGCGCCCTATCACCAAATCAATCTTCCCACAAAAGCTAAACATTATCGGAGCAGTGTATTCCGAGAGCGTTTCTCCCGGACATCTCCGACAGTTCGGACAGCCGTCCGTCCCATCACTGTCCGGGATGTTCGAGCAATTAGACTAACGGACCTTAGACTTGAACTTGGCTCCTTGTTTGTAGAATGAGGCTCAGGGAAATGTATGTATGAGATCGATCTTGTGCATGGCAATTATTGAGTAAGGAATGTTTTGTATGTCATTTGAGTAGGGAAACGAAGACATGACTACGATTACATATGTCTATTTAAGGAGTGTAGAGTATCTTGATGTCTGTTGGAGAGAAATCAAATCTTGTAAATGTTAATGGTACCTAAACAGTTGTTTTTCTTTTTTCTTTGAAGTGCAAAATCTCCTTAGGTGCCTACCATCTGAGGAAGGCGATCAGTATTGCGGATTCCTAAAGATTGCCGATGACACATTGCTTGTTTGAAACATATATTCAGTGTTACGGGATCCGCGGCCTTATTTCTTCCACGGCTCCAACCCGGTATGTCTATAGATACTTTTGGCACATGGTTTTGATGTTAAGTGATAATCATCACTAAAATACCTTTGACCACGGTCAATCAAGTCCAAGTGGTCTCATGCATTGCATGTGATTTGTTGTACTTATATAATATTGTATACACCAGTATGTACTGCTGTTTGCAGCAAATATGTGATTTTGGTCTACTGATCGTAATTGCGACAGGATAATAAGATCCTGTGTTGGATTTCCTCATCCAAAAAAGCCCTATCGGGTTTTTCTACAAGATAATTTACAGTAGCATCGTAGTCTTAAATAGGTTCATCAGAATTGGATACAAAAACACGTCAGTGGTGAACTTAATTTTGAATTGCATGCACACTCAAAACATCGTGTTCATACAACCAGCGAGCATTATAACCTACTTACACTACAAATAGGCACACTAACACCTCTAAGTCGATACCTGCATGAAACCCTAGGTGTCAGTCGTTTTCCTCCACCGCCGTATCGGTGTAAATACGCGAATCGGCTTTGTACTGTGTCAACTTGCTGTGGTAATCGAATTACCGCAGCGCGTGTGAACACGCTTGCTCATTATGTGTATAAGTAAACGAAGGAATGCAAGGAAGAGGAAGACCTAGACGAAATTGTATACAACAATTTAAGGAAAATTTAAAATCGGGTCATATAAAGAGGCCAAGTAGTAGGCTAAGAACTGTGTTTTCTTTTTCTTAATTTACGAAAAAGGATAGGTTGAATGAGTAAGGGCCTTATTTCAAAACCTCCTGTACAGGTGGTGGAAGAAGCAGAAGCAGATCTGAATGCTCCGCGATCGTATTCAGTAGCTATCGCTGGACAATTAATTACCAGATATGACATGATATAGTGGATTCATTATTAGGTCATGATGAATGATTATGATGATGAATTAGTTCATGCAATGTATAGTAAATAGTGGTTAAGTAAGTTAGACATTATCTACTTGCTTCATAGCCAATCATTCATTGTCAGTCTAGTTCATCTTGATTCCAGAATTAAGAAAGCTGATGGTATCAAAAGGAGCCAATTGAAAGACCGTATTTTTTGCTGAACAAATAAAGTGTCTTGCAATCTAAAGCGATAATCATTGGACAGAGGGAAGCAGGGAGCGGTCCTCGCGTCGACTGACTATAGTCATCAATCAGAGACCGGGCTATCTCAACAACAGGATACAGAACACATTTGTATGTAGAAACTACTCGAATGTAAACCAATTAATTATTCCGTTTTACGAAAGCAAGGTTCCGTGAAACAAAGATAATGTTAAAGTGAAAATGCTGAAACATCATTTTACCCAGAAGCAATTCTAACGGCCATTAACCAATAATTTCATCGAATTTTATATCCATCATATTAACGCGCGGCGCGCCACGTCCATTATCCCGGTTTCCTCCAACTCCCCGCGGAAATCTCGCCGCATTCAAATATTTAATTACTTTAGCTCTCGATCGTTTATAAATTCGAACGCGAGTGGTATCATAAAACGCGCTAATGCTTTATAATTAAAATATTCTCAACAAGCCGTGGCGTAATGGCACCTCCGGCGACGGTCTCCTCCTTCGAAAAAAACGCATAAAAAATTACATTCACCCCAGAGGACTCACCCCTTGTGTCGGAAAAATCGATTAAAAAGAGGAGTCGCGGGGCGAAGTGACGCGGGCAGCGGGCGGCGGGGACTTTAATATGTACGAAAAAATGCACGGCGCTGCGGGAGCGAGGGAGAGACCCAAGGAGTGGGTCTCGAGTTGCCTTCAATTTTTATAATTACGTTCATACGTGAGCACCGCCGCTGCCCGTGCCGCCGTTGCTTTCCACCGACGCCGCCACCGCGCCGCACTCAGCACCCTCCAATTACTTATTTAGAATAGTTCTTCGCTTCATGTTCTCGCTCACGATTACTTTTTTTTATTTAAAATCTTATGACCGAAATTGCCAATTTAAAACCTTCAAACAATGCCTCTACTTTTTGCACAACATTGAAAAACTCAGCAAGAACACGTCTCGAAATAAGACTTATTGTAACTTTTTCGTTTTCAGCGACAATATCAATTTCCATCAGTGAGAGAGCTCCAAAGTTTTCCACACACACAGCAATCAAGGAAAGATGGAGGCAATAAGAACGGGATAACCGACTAGAGGACGTTATCTCAGGAGACGGTTTGCAAATGAGCGGGCCACGCACACACGCGCCCCCAGCCACTCACACATACGCTAATGCCGCGTCCACACATGCCACGTATATGCGTGCGTACATTTTATAAATAGATATCGCTTTTTTTATCCGGGTACAAGAATAGGGGGTCGCCACCCGAGGAGGAAGGAGACCCCTGCGGGGGACGTGTTGGATTTCAGATTGCTACGAACTGCAAAAATGAGGGATGAAAGAAATATAGCTTAAAACGCAGATATTTTCCGGCGTCTTAAGGCGCAGGGGGAGCGGGGGCGGGGGCAGTGTGTGGAACAAAGTAGAGTGGCGATATTGAACCAAAATGAAATGGTAAACGAACCGTGCGCGTCCGATCTAATGCGAATTTATAATTTGGACATTGCCCCGGATGGCGCACTCTTTGAACTCGGGAGGGTGGCCTGCCAAGGTGAATTTACAAAGAGTGCGGATGTGATTTATAAATAGGGGAGACCGGTTGTGTGTGCTGACCATTCATTTCTGCAGGAGGTTATTTTTTCCATTAGCTTTGAGGTCGTTAATAAGCGCATGTCGGTCGTTTTGGCACAACGAGCGAGTGTTTAGGCGTATCCTCATTGCGCAGGTTAACGCGTGTGTCCGCCGACCTAATTGCCGTCGCGCCGCGTCTAATCGGGATATGCGCCACGCGATAATTGCGACGGATTACACACACAATGTGCGCTCTTCCGATTACTGCATCTGTCGTGCAGACGCGACAAACCTTACGTATTCTACATACTTGATTGATATTAATTCATCAAAATAATATTATAAGATTGACAATACTCTAAAAGTTATTTAAAGAGAAATGTTAATGATGCTTAATTTTTGAGTGTCTTTAATGATAATAGGGGCTTATATCAGAGATACAAGCGTCGCGTCTCCGCGCTTAATCTTTATTGACTTTATGACCACTCTTAAGTGCGACAATCGCAAGTGTTGCTAATTCGTTAATGAGGTATGTAGGTGTTGCGCGGGCGAAATAAACGTTTAATATTAACAACTGGCGCGCATTAACGACAACTAGACAAAAGAATGTCTTAGTAATGTGATGCAACTATAGTGTATGCTCGGTAAGTAGAGCAGCGAACCTAATAGATATACTGAGAGTGCGTGACGTCACTATTTCAAACAGACAGGATCGAAACTGCGCTACCTAAGCGGGAAAGTGAAAATTGCGTACGTGAACTGGAAGAAAAAATATTAAAAATTAATCAAGAGCCCAAACGGGAGATGGTGAGGGAAGGGAGCACATGTGTCGACAAAAAAGCGTCTCCCTC
Source organism: Acronicta alni (assembly GCA_964056405.1). Classification (NCBI taxonomy): domain Eukaryota; kingdom Metazoa; phylum Arthropoda; class Insecta; order Lepidoptera; family Noctuidae; genus Acronicta; species Acronicta alni. Next base: position 9,476,137 of record OZ043925.1, on the reverse strand, counting down.
CCCGGGCACGTGCGAAGAGTCGTTCCGGCCCCGTTCCGCCGCCGAGTTAAAAGTTTCTTCGGACAAACAGAGGATTTGTCACAATTACGGCGGGGCGGTGCGTCCCTACTTGATTAAAACCTAAATCACGTGACGTGTTTACAGCCGCGCCGGAGGTGTTTTCAATTTGCCGACTTCTGGACTCGCCATTGGCGTTCCGGACACGTCTCAACGCACCTATCTGGGGGCGGACCGGCGTTTTGAATTTGTTGCGAATTAAATTATTGACGATCTAATCGGCGAGCCGATCTCGCTCGCACTCGGACACCCACCCGCTGGCACAAGCCGACCAGCCGGAAGAGCGTCACGTTTCTTAATTATTTTTAAATGTCGCGCCCGAAATCCGTAGTCGATTGCGACGCCTCTGTATTTCGCCACGGTAACGTTTAATCCATAAAAAGCTACGTGGAAAAAGGAGATTAACATTTGAATTAATCGGGAGATTAAACATAATGAAAGAAAATCTCATTACGGCGGGTATAATGGCGGTGAGAAATATCGCCAGGCGAACGGAAAAGAAAAACGCCGCATAAAAGAAAAGGCGCGCGCGAAGAAAATTAAAAGCTCGAACGAAATTAAAAAATGTTAAAAAAATGTAATCGACGCCCGAGCGCGATTAGGGGGAAATGCAAACAGGATGCGGGAGTGTTCGGGGGTGAAAATAGGGGTGGGGGGTGGAAAGTTCTCAATTAAAGGCCGGCTACGGACTTACCGAGTCTTGTGGTAATTAGATTCTTTTTCATCTCCTTAAATCAGCAGCGCCGCGCTGACACTCACTCTGTTTAATTTGTAATCGAGACTTGTTAGCATCCGTGTTCTTTTAATTCAATTTTCTCGTTCAGAGTAATTTTCTAGCGGATCGCTTGATTGATATTAAATTACGTGTTTGCAGTGATCACTTTCAGATTTCTTTAATTTTCCCGCTAGCTTCTTTGATATCGCATTGATTTTATAGATTGAAAAAAAAAAAACGGTACGTAATTCATGCAGTAAGTACCTATCAGGCTTTTTAATATGATTTCTTGACATGTTATTAGCTATAAATTGCCATATTTTACCTATATGTTGGAAAATGGAGAATATTAATCTTCGAAACGCAAACGAGGTTATTAGTAACATGTGGGTGTATTCAATAATTAGCTTCTGCCCGCGACTTCGTCCGCTTAGAAAAGTTACTTTTAATTATCGTTGTAATTTGGGTAATTAACTCAATATTGTTATAAATTATAGTCTATATGTTATTCTGATGTATAAATAATAATACTGTAAAGTTTCATCAAAATCCGTTCAATAGTTTTAGCGTGAAAGAGTAACAAACATCCATCCATCCTCGCCAACTTTCTCATTTATAATATTAGTAGGATAACATATTATATGGGTGTACATTGGTACATTTCTGCCTAACCCTTCGGGGAATACAGGGGTGATGGCATATTCTATCACCAATCAAGATTCCATAAGAAATGTACCTGATTATTCTACATTCCATCAAGTATGTAGGAAGTGTATCTTATTGGATACCCCAAAGCGGTGACCTACAAGTCGGTATTAAACAAGTGCCGGTATCCGGCGCTCGTCATTTTAAGTGCCGCCTCCACGTGTCGTATCCTCATTCCTAGCTGGTAATTATAATTAGCAAGTGTGTCCGTAGCGTAGATTATAAGAACTTGTAAAGATGATTGGAATAAAGAGGAATAAAGACAATATAGATAGTAAAAAAGCAAAGAAGCAGTGATAGCCTAGTGGTATGACCATTGGACTGCCAAGTCAAAGCTCCCAATCTTTGAATGCAAGGCACACACCTCTGAATTTCCGAATTCATGTGCGTGTTAATAATTAATTATCACTTGCTTAAACGGTGAAGGGAAACATCGTGAGGAAACCTGCATGCCTTAGAGATTTTTCTCGGCACTGTGGAAAGTCTACCAACCCGCACTAGGCCAGCGTGGTCGACTATAGCCTAATCCTTCTCAATAGAAGTGGGACAATATATGGGTTGATGATGAGATAGTAAAATGATGAGAAGCAACGCATGGCCAGTTGGGGGTTGTAAAGGAAAGGCCAACCCACCGTTTTATACATGTAATACTTAATTACCAAAATATATAAAATACAGTCTCATTAGCCTAGTGGTTGGAAGTGCAACTGCTACGTTAGACATCCTCGGTTCGGATCTCAGTTTATAGCTTGGAGTTGGGTTTGTGCCCGGCTCAATAGGCTCACCTCTTTTTAGGTGGGACTTAAACATAACGGTGAACTATGACTGTGGTGAACACAGGTAAAGCTTAATAACACTAAGTGAAGTATATCTTATTAAATAGTTTAGTCATTTTATAATTATTTATTAGTACCTAATAGAAATTACCCATTACACTTATCCTTAAAAAAAAAACAAATCCTAAAAGCAAGCATTAAATAAAACAAAACTTCGCAGCGAAAAAATCACTTCAAATAAAAATTTCAAAGCAGCAATATCATTAAACATTTCCCCTTGTTAATTATTCATAAAAATAAAACAAGCGTTTTCCCGGCAATTCAAAATCCTCAAACTTAAGGAAAACGTTTGCTGGCCACACGAACCCTCAAGCAACAGGAGTTCAACAGAGTAATTAATTCGTGGTGTCCGAGCGAGCGACGGAGCGTAATTAAACATCTCGCCTTGTAATTACCGACTCAACTTGTCGGAAGTTGTCGGACGTCGTCGGAAATTGTCGGCCCCTGGCCGGGCTTAAGTGGTCAGGCTGAGGCCAATTAAATCCGCCCCTGACGACGCGATTAAGCAATTAACGCGGATGGGCGGGCGGACACTCGCTCATTTAAACAATCCTGGCTTTTCCTGTTGGGAAACTTCTGATTTCAGGACTTTACCACAGATTAGGGGGAGGATTTTTGTTCAACCTGCAGGAAGTTGCTTATGGTAATTGCGTTTTAAATCTGCTTGCAAGTTTATAACTGTTCCCTTATTAAAGATTTTCTTTTGACTTTTTCTTTTTCCTGTAATGAAAGTTCAGTCTTTCATTTGTTGGCTTTTTCAACGTACGTACCTAGTACTAAGTACAGGCGGTTAATATATACATAACAAAACGCTACTGTCTATCAAACATGGTTTTCCACATGCAATAACAAGGACGCACGATAAACAAAAAAAAAACAAATAGAAACATCAATAAAACCACAGCTCCCACAAACAAACAGGTGTTCCCTCAAGACAAAGAAGACATACCGATTAACCCATATTAGCACCAAGCCCAACCCTTTACCATAATAATTAAACAACTTCACCTAATCACAGAGCCCTTGGGGCGAACTCATTAATTAACGACTGAGAATCTCCTTGCACGGTATCATCCCTCAACCCTTTTATTAAGTCAGCCAGTTCGTTTTAATTCAATAAAGCGGTGTAAACTGCGCAAACAGCCGGCAGAGAAAGGGTTAATTTGCATGTCGGTGTTTGCAGGGTTAACCGATGGTTCGTTAGGGTTGGCAATTAGTGGGGGGAAAGAAAATTCATGGGAAAGTTGTAGTAGGTCAGTGTACTGGGTTATTAATAAGGTGGTGTAATGTAGGACGGGTGGCGATGTAGCTAGTAATAATGTAGATAGTCAACATAGACGAGGTTTTTAAAGAAGGTTTTACATTATATAGTAATAAGGAAAAACACATAAATTAATTAAATAGAAACCATTGTTACCTATGGAGATTTAGAAATATATTTTCTTTGTCTTTTAGTTTTTTTTAGTAATCTTTTTCCTCAAACGTGGCTTGAATTACTTTAGCTGGTTTGACGAAAACTTGTAAAAATATTTGCAAAGGCCATTTTTAATAAAATTTTTTAGTCAATAGTTAGACTTAACCCCGCAATCATCTAAACCTTTTATTATCATGATTAAGAATAATTTATTCAACCCTAAAAGTTGTTAAAAGATTTAAATTCAACAAAGCCCTAAAACTCTACTGATACATAAATACTAATTCCAAACAACTACTTATCAAGTTATAGCAGCAATTTGAAGGAACGTAAACTATAATTATTAAAGTACAACTTTGTAAAACGAAACGGTAAAACGAGTAAAAAATTAATAAAAACGAAACGCTTTTTTACAAAAGACAAATGAAGAAATGTTCGGAACACGCTTCGTAGGCGGCACTCATGCATTTATTATTCACTAATTTGTTGTTTGAAATGGGTAAAATAACAGCCTACCAATTATATTAGTATATTAATGATATCTTCCCACTGTTTCTCGTTCTTTTTTTCGTTGATTAATTATTCAAGGGGCGATACAGCGCAGTGTTTTATAATTCCGTTGTTATTTGACTTTAGTATCTCAATTAGAAAAGTGAAGTAAGATATTTTGACATTATTTCAATCTAACTGATGGTTTTTTTTTCTTCCGAATTTTTAGGAAAAAGAAAATTACATTTTGAAAAGTAAAAAATATTAAAAGTTGTTGAACTAATTTTTTTTGATGATTTAATATCGACAAATTAAAAAGAATATTAAAATAGTAAATAATTTTCGCAAGGTTTAATAAAGTGAAGTCTATAATAATAGTTACATTTTATTGGTTTTTATCAATTTAGGGTCTCCAACGGAAAATATAAACATGACATTACTAAACATAGTAAAGAGGTATTAATAAGTGCAATCCTTTACTTATATACTTCCTTCTTTGAATTTGTTTGTGTTACTACTTGCTACCAATCTAAAACAAAACGGTAAATTCTAAATCAGTCAGGCTCATGATAATATTAACTGTGGAAATATGCATATTACATTGTTAATAACATCTGTTATACGACTAAAATGCCGCACAAGGTACGTCAATAACGTTTCGTGTTAAGTGTTATTAAAGTGTAACATTAATTAAAAGAAAAACAACAGAATAACGGCTATTAAAACCTATAATTACGAAGCGCTGTCAGCGAGGTGTTAAAGTGTACCAGGGGTGTCATTAAAACTAAGTGATGTGAGATATATCGAGTAATTGTTGGGTTTTTGTTAGAATTTCATGCACCGTTTGCCACTAGCGGCAGCGGCTTAGCTAAATGGTTATAGACAACGTTTTCATTTAATTACATACATACGTCGATAATTATATAACTTTCCACGCTTCGCGATCACTGCCTATTGTAATTCAATTACTTACTACTAAAAACGGTACGCCGATTATTTAAGTGTTTAAGATGCAATGCAGTTACATTTTATCACAAAATCACATCATAACTGTAAGGGAAAAAGGGTTTGATTCAGATGTGAGAAAGAGCTGTATTAATATACTTACGATTGAAAACCAAATGTATTATAAAACTTATTTCTCCATATGTAAAACTTGACATACTTGAAGGACCAATATAGCATTTATTCAATTTTGAAATATGAACTTTGAAAATTAAAATAACGAATAGCCACATAAAACTCATGCGCAAACGATCGTGGGTAGGTTGGGGCGAACGTGCGTCGAAGTCTATCAACCGATGCAATTTTGATTGATTGCATTGCTTAGTGTAGTGTAACCAATCTTATTGAAAACTGGCATTGTATGGCATCGGAAAGGCTATAGCTGCGTTCGACGCGCGGCTTGTCAAACGGTTTAAATTGAAAAAGAACGGGGGACTACCCTAAACTGGGGCTAGTAATGCGTCTGTGACATTTTATATTTTGGGTAGTTACGAGTATTATACTTGGTTTTGGACAAAAAATCCTCAACTAATTGGAGTTTACCGTATTTGTAAATATATATTGCTGGCAGATTTGAAATACACAAAATGGAAATGTCAAGATACTCATGTTTTCAATGTAGCATTTGCTTCATTACTGCTGCAGTATAATAATGATGCATACATTTATATAGACAAATATGGTAGAGTTAATTAATACTAATAAATACGCAGATATATTCTTAGATTTGTATCTATGGAAGAGAGAAATGTTCACATAATGTTTATTTGATGAAAGAATTGTAAAATTCGTTAAGTTGTTCAAATAGAGTTCAATGAATTATACAAATCAATACAAACAGGCAATGCAGACGACACAAAGCAGCCGAACTTTAACGACATGTCAAACTCAACTGTCGATGTTTTTTCGATTTAAATCGATAGAAAGAGGGCGGCTTTTTTATGTGTTAACTCAAAAGAGGGCATCGATTTTTGAAGTTCAAACGCGATTAATTAGACTCGACTTGCCATTCGTACTTCGCAAATATTTTTGTTAAGAAATACCCACCGACTTAACGAAGTGGTATATTTTTTTGAATTACAAAAGAATGTAAACATCGTCAGAGGAACAACAATTAGAATAGCCGATATCGGCGCATCGCCGCGAGCCTGGAGCCACCCCACGCCACCCCATTATTTTATCTAATCAAAAAGTTTTAAAAGGAAAAATTATGCCGTCCTTTATTATGAGTCAACTTTCCTCAGGAGGGGTGCTGGGGATATATTTTTAATAACGATTCGACTAAAGAAAGTCATCGTAAGAAAGAATTATTTTTGCAAGAAATGAGAAGCTTGCTGTAATCTAAGTGTGAAGTTTTTGTGAATGTTTATTATATTTTCGTACTAAAAAGCTGAATGGCGAAGATATTGCGATGTTGAGATCTTACCCGAAATATTTAAGAATCTTGAGTTATGACGAGTATTTTGAGGACTTTTTACGATGTCTTGAAATTCAAAACGACGATTATTTCGTGGAAACTTAAATGAAGTCAACAAACAAACACTTATAATATTAATAAAGAAAACACGTTTTTAGATTACGCCTTCTCAGGTACCTATCGCTTATCGGCCTTTTGGCTAAGATCAAAGTGTAGGTTCCGCAAAACTCCGCAAAGTTGTGTACTTATACAAGTTTTTACTAATCATTTCAATATCCTATAAAGTCGCAACTTATTTTTTCTAAATAATCTAACTAATAAGTAGGTATACATTTTCCACATAACCATATTTCTCCATTACTAAGCGTAACGATATTATAAATGAAAATGCAAATTGAAATCTAAAATTTCACTTGCGTAGTGAAGCTTGTTACGTTCAAAGGCGTCAGATGAGACCAAACATTTCTATATAAATTAAGGAAAAGATGCTCGAAAAAACCGAGGGTGCGACTCGGCCCCCAAGCTTCTTTACTCAACGTTTTCAGTAAATACGCACTGTTTATTATAACTCCACACGAAAACGTGTCTTATTTACAATCGTTAAGATACACATTCCTGTGATCTTTAGGGTATGTTTGAATAATATTTTTCTGAGGCGGCGTTATTATTGCACACCTTGTATGCGTAAATCAGTGCTCTAGGCGAACATTTTTCAGACAAAAAAGATGCAATTATATGCAAAGGGCGGAGGGTAGCACTGTAACGAGCCACATTTGGAATTTTGTTTTCTGTGTCTTTGAACAAAAATATAATTGTGTTAGAGACATAAGACTATCTCCAAATTATTTAAAGAACAATGTGTTTGATAGGATAATTTAAGCCCAATTTGGGAAATAAACCTTACCACGAAAATATGCTTATCTACTTATGTTAATTATACTGTATAGTAGTCATAATAGCGCTTTAAATTTCATAATCATCGCTATCACAACAATAATTTTATTAATTAATTTTAAATTCACCTACAATTTAGACGAGATTTAATAAAAAAATCTTATTCGTATCAATAACTTTAAAACGAATGTTATAACTTTTTAACTAGCATAATAGATGGCGTTGTTGTTCCGAGAACGAGAATGAACGTGAAATTCAACTTTCTATGAAAAACACAATTGTAAAAAAAAACTGATAAATAAGAATACTAAAGATATTATAGAACTTAAAGCATTAATCAAGTTTAGGTAATACCCGCTTGAAGTTCAGCTATTCCTGAAACTAACAGGAAGAAAATTCCTGAACTTTCCAAAATAAATAAAATCTCATATATTTTTTTATATTGTATGGTATTAACGCATGCTAAACATTTCTAGAGATATAAATAGAGAAAGCAAAATTCGATCTCAGGCAAGGTTTGAACCTGCGTCCCTCTGGTTCTCTCTAAATTACTTTGAAATTAAACAGGTCTGTGTATTCTAACAAATGTTAGTAAATCTCAAAATTAACTGATCATTATTAAAAGTACAAATTTATTGTCTTTTCCGATCGTAGAGGCTTGGCACATTTCTCTACTAAATGTCGATGAAAATTGGCAGAGGTTTCTTGAAGGCTAGAAAAGACATTAGGGTAGTTTTGATCTCGCCAAAAATGGTGTTCCAGAGATATTGTGAAATAATATTTAAAATCAAATAAGAAGTTAATTATCATATTTACACACCCCTGGATTGAAAAAATAAAAAGTAATTAAGCGCCAGGGAAGTCCAGGGGTCGCTAAAATTTTTTGTGATATTTCTTACCTTTAAGTGTGTATTGCATATTATATAATAACTAGTAATTTTGGAATACACAACACTCAAAGTACATAGCAAACATACTGTATAAAATATCTGCAAATACTGGGTCAAGGTTTGTCAACCCTGTCGAACGGGACCCGTTGGACCGGAAATAAAAGAGCACAGACCTGTTTGTCAAACTTGTGACGTTTGAGGTGAATGACAGAGAAAAATTGTTGGAGCCGGAAAATCTGACTTTATAAAATATCTTCAGACTTTTCACTTTAAATATTATCTTTAGATTTCTGACACCTACATGAATATTAGACATTGAAATAAAACTAATTTTTACGGATTTTATCTGTCATTGACTGTCAATCAGTCTACCCTTGACCATAGACGCTGTAAAGGGTCCGAAACACCGGGGTTAATAATATCAATACGCGATAAAATCCGTAAAAAGTGTTTTTATCATCAAAATCTTTAGATAATTATTTTAAACTAAATTCTAAGTTGAGCTTAAGACGTATGTAATTACGTAGTTTAAGGTAACATAGGAGTTACAATAGATTTATATAGACGCCATCCTTTGTATATCTTATCAAATATTATTTTATGATGTACCTATTTGTATCTTAAAATAGCACAAAGGAAAAGTCAATTATATAAAAACTGCCAATGAGTTTAAAAATATATATATATAGGAATGAATAGTACAAAGGTATGTAAAGCTGACATGTTGTACGGTCAGCAACGAAAGTCCCTGAACACAGCTTAATTTTGAAAACATGACAGCTCCAAAACTTTTCAAAAGATTTTTTTAATATGATAGTAAGGTAAACATTTAATGGTCCTCTGTGCAATGATTTCGTAAACAACCTTCACAGGTGAGTAACTTCACAAATTAATCGTATTGAAGATAGCAACTTGTTCAGCTACTTTCGTTGCTGACTGTACAAGCAGGACTCTGTATACTTTCTTTCTAATTCAAGACTTGATTATTTTATATTACCTACTTAGTTAATGGCTACTATATTGTCTGTCAAAATAAAAACAACCCATTTATATCAGACCCGCATATATTTCATAACAAGTGTTCAATCACATTAACATTAAGACTATTATTGTGTTCGTTCCTGTCTTACATAAATATGAATGGGCCAAATCAAGGACATATTATGTAGTCCCGGAGTCGAATGCGTCACAACACTAGTCTTGCATTTAAATATCAGTATCAAAACGTGTTTGTATAATTTTTCTAATTTTATATTCCGAAATGTGAATCGTTCAGTTTTGTTCAAAATCTATTTATATGATAGTACTGGTGATTTTAAATGAAAGTTGAACAATCAAATAATCAATTTTATGTGGAAATCTTCCATTCCTATCTGCAATGGAATATTCTTTATTGTAAGTATAATGAGTAGAAAATTTTCCAAGGATTGTCTTTCATGATTCAGCTGTAGATAAATACTGTTAATATTCTAGCATGATGTGTGGTCCATAAATGAATTGTATAACATAAATATTTTAATAAAATTTCTAGAAGAGTCCGAGATAAATTGCAGTTTATCGTGTATATAATTCACTAACACTTGTGTATGTGGAGCAAATCATTGAATGCATTGATACTCGTACAAGTATGGTTTGTTTACAAGTCTGCGTCCCGAGTCCCGCACCTAAGCTCCACGAGGAGAGCGTGTAAGGCCCCACGCTGCGCTCTTTTACGTCCACAAAAACACATTTCCGTAATCACCTTATAAAGGGATTACTATAAATAAAGAGGAAAAAAGGAAATTAACCGCATTAGAACGAGGAAAAAATGGCATCCCCTCGCAATATGTGGGCTCCCACTGATAAAACACTTTATGTACGTCTCTCGCGTAAATGAAACAATGTGTTATTATGTATTCCTGTCAGTTACATTCAAGATGCCAAGGGAAACTCAACCTTAGAGGACAAAAAATACGACTCTAATAAGAGTCCATGTATCATTATAAATAATAACTTAGAAGATAATGATAATCTTGATTTATAAAGTTTTCGAAGCTGAAAGGGAATAGTTTCTGACAGATGTGATTAAAATTACAAGAGGGCAGTCTACATGAGGAAAATCCGCGTAAAACCCATAAAATATATGCAGTTACCCCCGTAGGTTTATGCCCTGTCGGGGTGGCGTGGATAGGGGATAAAAAACAAAATGAGGAGTTATGTTTTCGGTAATAAAGGACGGACGAGAGAAATCGTTTAAGACGCCGCCAAATGAGATGGAACGAATATATTTGATTATTTTTATGGCGTGGAATGGCGATACGGTGCACGCCACCGTCTCGGACCTAATGTCTATTGGTTTTACTACACTTTAATATTAGGTAGGTATATATTTTGTGTGTTAGTGGCGATCGTTTACAGGCAATCATATGGGTTTAAATGGTTACTTAGTCAGTGTATATTTCATTCAAAGTATCCAGACACAGGTAAATAAACAACTTTTTGAATCTGTTTTTGAAAGTGATTTGTCAAAACTACAAATTAGAGAATACGAGAAATAATTAGAATAACAAGAAATATGAATATTTTTAACTTCAATTTTTTTTCAAATTCGTAATATGACGTCAAATTTTTTCGTTATAGCCCCTCTAATCAGTGTTTAGAAAATATATCGCGATAATAACACCTAATTGGTGACCGTCACTGATTGTTACACTGGGTCTCATTATAATGAATTCGTTACTACATGGTATGTACAAATGTGAAAATTGTTGTCTCAGTCTCCAATAATAATTCTTGTATGTTAATAAAATATTTCACGCATTTCTCTTATTTTGGTAGGCAACCTTATTAGCTATTGCCCTCAGTAGAAAGTCTCATTATTAATAGAAAAAAAAACATTCTCAATTTAAACATTCTCGCTTTATAAATGTTATGTTATCATTCTCCGAGTATTATTCGAATAAAGAAATTATTCATTGTAAACAATAGCAATAAATACATCAAACATTTTCACATTTCCAATACAATAATATCAAATCAACCGAGGGTCTCATTACATAAAACATGATAGTCAAACTCGATACGTAAAACTGTATCGATATTATTAATCAAACACTAGAATACAATATCGATTTATGATCGTTACAATTGGGAGACAGTCGTTATTTTTATAGCTTCCAAAAAAAAAACACGAATGAATGTGAGAAACGCAATATACAGGATGTAAAAAAACTACGATAGAAATTTTGCAAACTACCTACTAGTATTTTGACTAGAATGAAGGAAAAAAGAGAATTATTATTTTAACGTTTTATACACAAAAACTATTAACTAAAAACAGTATTGCTTTTTAAAGTAAAGGTATGTGTTTAACAAAACGAATACCTACTTAGTGTTAATACTTTGTAAAGTGAAATTCACATATAGCTAATTCAACAGTTCTTAGGTTATCATCAACCCACTGCTGGGCACGGGTCTGATCTCAGAATGAGAACAGTCTTCTTACAATAAGTGCAAATCAAGAAATCAATAAATACTAATTCAAAAATTATCATTCCATGTGAGCCTCCAAAATAGCATCACATAGGATTTTTTTAACTTTTTTTGTGAATTTCTTTTTCTCTATATTTCTCTCTCATTCTTATTTTTACCGTATCTTGAACTTCTTGTCTATGAAAGAACTGGGACCCACATTTTCGATTTTTCTCCCTGTTAATTTCGTTATAGTTTCGATACGGTGGAGTGCTACTGACGTTTTTGTTTTGCTTTATGAAATCTAGGGTTAAAATATTACTATTCAGACGATTCTTTGTTAAGAAGCATTTACACTCATGTGGAAATAACTTACGCTATTAGAAAAAAGGAATAATTACCAAGTATTATATAGGAATTATAAGCCTAAAAACTCCGATTCGTTTAATCGGCTGTTGGACTATAAAATTAAAATAAAAGTCATTTAATAAGCAACCAAATCCAACAAGAATCATTACACATCAAAACTTACTTGAAAAAAAATCTTACAAGAAATTGACAATGTAAAAAATGCGATATTTTTTTATGAACATTGTTTAAAAGTGTCGCCAAACACACACACAACCGTGCGTATTGGCAAGAAAAGTACACACACACATCCGCAACGACCCTCGCGACACATAATGAAGGGAGGGCACCGTGATATAATGCAGTTTTTTATTGCTTACTCCTTATACCCACAAGTAAAAAAACTACTATACACGCGTATTATACATTTTAACTATTAGTGTTTTTTTTCGTATAGGATGGGGAAGGGTTCGGACGGGAGCTAGAGGGTTAAGCTTCATAAAAAATTTACGTCGATTCGAGTTTCGCGAGGATGTTCGTTTAGACGAAACTTTTAAGGGTCACTAGAGTGCTTTTGTTGCGATTCATATTCTATTTTTAAATTACTTTGGAAAACACTAAACATATTAGGTGTAACGAGACAGTTCATGGTAATGTATGCCATCAGGGTAGACGCTCGGACGTCCAGTTGCTGTTGAATACACAATCATAGTTTTAATTTCATATCAAAATCAAAAGTTTAAGGCCAGAACAAAGAGGCTCGATTATTATTCTAATTTAATCCGGCTCGGGATTCGTCTGTCGCCTGTGTTTTATCGTCAGGTAGCCTCCTGTTTCTTAGAAAAAAATATTTATATCTTTTTCTATTAGATATCCCATTGTTCACGCGAGGGCACGTCAGCACGCGACAAAAGGAACATTAATTATAATATCCGATTAAAAAACGCTATTTAGCTACGCGAGAGACGTCCTTTGTTTGAGATGATTGAATTCAGAATTACTAACATTAGCCACCATCCCGGGGGAAAGTAAGCTGCATAAAAAGCAGTTGGGTACCCACTGTGTTTGTGTAGGCAGGAGCGCCTGTGGGTGGCTCGCGGTTTTTTTCTTTATATGTACGGTACTTGATTTCCGAATGGTGGAACTATAAAGATATCAGATTACACGGGAAAAGCGTTGCTTCCAAGACACGGACAAAAACTATTGCCACCGAGAGACTGCCGAAATATGAGCATCCAATTCCATAAACCACATTGGTGGGAGGAAGCACACGAGTTATGTTCGTACGTGCTCGCACATAGTAATTAGATATTACGTTTCCCAACTAATCGTAACTCGCACGGGTGTTGTTTTACCCAAAAGGGGGAATAAATCACGCGCGCGAAGCGATGGCAACACCGCGACACAATAAAAAAAAATATATAAAAAAGAAACAATATCAGAGCGCGGAACAAAAGAAATTATACCAACGAGCGGATCCATAGCGAAAAAATCGTTATGATAATAAAATAAAAAACAGTAATAATAGCCGCTCAGAACAATATATGAAGCCGGGTTTACGCGTTAGAAATGAATCAACGTTTATTTAACTAGTCGCGGCATAGATAAACTTTTTGACATTTCGCACCGAGCAGCTGTCGCGAATTTTCGGATTAAATTCGCTCAGATGAAGTACTGCATTATAATGAGACATTTTTGTTTCGCCTGTCCGTTTTTGTATTAACTAGATATATTTATTTTTTTAAATTAGGGGTTGTTCTTTTACCAAATAATCGAAAGCAGCGATGTATGTGAGCCCTGACAGTGTGTTGCAGATACTTGCAGCAGGGCCGCGCCGAGCCATATTTTTATAATAACGCCGGCCACAGATGCACTATTAATCTCGTACAAGATGCGTGGTTATTAAATCTCTGTGGAGCGGGACGATGTCGTCCGCCGTATTATTAATGGAAGTGTATCACAGGAGCCATTAGATACATAATTAACATCGATCGTCGGCTTAAAAAACAACGCCTCGAACGATCCCAAGGAAAAGCGAGAGTAGCGTCACTCTCACGACGAATAAAAACGTCATTAAAGATTGATTGCTGCGAGGAAGTATCATTAATATTATTCAATTAATAAAACGTAATTTTGCGAGGTGAAATGCGCACCCCGAGGAGGAAAAAGCAATTAGTGGCTAGATTGCGATCCGTCAAAACAACTGCGTCGAGTGATGGTAAAAAAACGTCGAGGAGCATTCATTAAAGTAAAATTCGCGAGGGGTGAATATGTAAAGACTTTTTTTTGCATAAGACGGTGGCGCCCTCGATTTTAAGTTTTTTTTTGCATATAAAACAAACTATGTGGGCGCACCGTAAGCGGTTTTCGTCACACTTGCACAGTGTTGACGAAGTTTTTTTTTAATTGTGCTCGTAATGACTGTTGTTATGGTTTTATGGTGCAGTAATGAGCGGACTAGCCGCGAAATTTGCATGTGATCGCGGGGAGTTTTTGTCACTTTTGTTGATAAAGTTTTTTCATTAGTTTTTTTGCTAGATTGTTTATAGCGTGCGATACGGCTTTATTTGGAGTTTGTGGTTAAATATTTCAGTAGCTCCTTGTTTATGGCTGAGGGGTGTTTTATTGTGCTATTTTTTTGAGTGTTTACTTTTAGTCGTATCATGTGAAATTAACACGATATGGTGAGGAAAGTTGTGACATGCTAATCGTATATTTTTGAAAGTTTAGAAAACTTGATATTATAAAGAGTTTTATGTTCAAAGGTGAAATAGTGAAGACGTAAGTTTCTAAAATGGAATCACAAATTAGGTAAGCTATCGAGCAGACATTTCGGCTATACGAACCGATAATAAACGTCGACCGGGCTGACGTGCCGGCAGCCCCGATTTGGTATTAGCAATCATTAAATTGGAAATTACGCTATATCGGCGATACACGGCTTTTCTTTTATAAATATCTCTCACGTGATGCCGGTGCCGCGTCGTGTCACGACCTTACAGAAACGATGGTAATATTCAAATAGCGATATAAAAAAGACAAGTTAGGTAGCATTTAAAAAGCTTGTTTGTTTAGCGACGAATCGCTTTTAGTCATGAGACGGTGCACGGCGCATCCAAGCCTCTGGATACGTGACAACTTTATGATGCAGTCGCCGTAAACGCTCTGCACTATATTATAAGGTACATATCACGATAACCGGCGCTATAAATAAGTGCAGTTGTTTGTGGGATGAAAAATGAACGTGAATTATGAAAGGTCTCGAGGAAATGGGAAATGAAATGAGCTAACAGTTCGTTCGTGCTGTGTCGCTTTCTAACAAGATGGACTCTGATAAGAAAATTAAGTAAGGAATGTTTGCCCTTCGCTACAAATCGGTTACCGAGATTCTAGTTAGACACAATAAAGTTTTAATACCTCATTCGTTTATTTTTAATTTACTAGTAATAGCATTTTATTTTATGAGTGGTTTCAATAAATTCTGTGAATTTACGTTTATTTCAAAAGTTGTTCGATAAGTAGAAGCGACTTTTTCACAACAAATCTGCATCTTCAATGGGCCATTTTTATGACTTTACTCGTACTAGAAACACATTTTATTATATAATATTAAATTCAATATTTTTATGAGCTGTATAATATATAAAAGTTACATGTATTGCATTCAATCAAAATTAGTATTTTCAATAACCAGAAGCACGTGCACGTCGTGCACACGATAAAATAACAATGTTCAATACGTTTTAATATATAAAATTAATGTTTTTTCTTTCAATAAATAAAAAACGCCACATATTAAAACTAAATACGTACATGAATATTCATATAAATCAATATTAAACTTTAACAATGTACATTTATCGGATAGCAATTTATTTGCTTATTTATTGAAATTTGTTACGCATGTTAATATTTTTAGTTAACGAATGCGTCAGACTAATTCTGTTTCTGTTCGGTTTAAGTTTTGATTGCAAGTGTGAAAGAGACGGGTGTAGGCACGGGGGCAGCTTCTAATGCAACTGATTTTGTCATTCGAATGGAATCATTGATAGGATTTTTAATGGCCTTAAAAAATGGCGACAATGGCTCGCGGAGTTGATGCGACAGAATTATTTATTGCTGCTCGTAAATTGTAGTTTAAATTAAATCGATTCTAAATCCCGATTTCTTTTATCGATACTGTAACTGTAATGTTTCTTATAATTACAATAAATCAATTTCTTAATGCGCTTTTCAATTATTTTTATTACGTAGATTTGGGTACTTATAATATGAGCGTTATGTGACATACGTACATTCTTAATGTTTTGTACAATTGGCATTTCGTGTCCGAACAATGGATCTCTTTAAGGAAACAAAGAGGGCATCTATAAAAATCTCGGAAAACACAAAAGAGCCTGAACTAAGCAACCACACTGCTCTGAGGTGCCAAAGACAATGATAATTGTTCCACGTGAAATATAGTGTTGCCACCGACAAAAGGAGCGTAAAAAAAATACATTTTTCATTGTAACGCTTCGGCCATTCACTACAGGTGGGGCGATGTGGGGTGGGCACGGACAAAGCTTCGTATCAATGGACGATACCAATATTTTTTTTGCATATAAAAAGTTGTAGGTATAGAGTAAAGTTTCACCATTAATTATTTTTAAAACGATGGCTTTAAAGGCGTGACAGACGAAGTCGGTAAGATAAATGCACGTGCATGTGTTTAGTGCATATTTATAAAACTGTATCTTTGATCATTTTAATCAAAGAATGTAACAAATCAAACCACTGGAATAGAGAAAACGAAATTTATTGTACAAGAGTCAATAAAACGTGGTTTTATGAGGTTTGTTCTGTACTTACATGAAGAAATCAAGATAAGTGTTATGCGAAATGTGTGCACCTACTTCAAACAGAGGGTTATCAGTTGACGTTATTTGTTAAAATCGGCAGCTGCGATGCGCAAGCGCACCGATGTGTAAATTTGATGCCAGTGACAAAAGCCGCCCTTGATGAGTGGGTAAATTAATAGCGATTGCAAAAACATATCCAGGTAATATTGCAATGAGCGAAGTTTATATCACCTTTATAATTTCTAAGCTAACAAATTGTTATTGTTATGTGGTAAAATATCGATACCAAATAGTAATTAACGGGGTTCAAAATTAATTATAGAAACAATAAGACTCAAGACCATGCCCAGACAATGAAATAAAAACAAAGGTTTTTCTATTTAGACCCAAAGCTTTAGTATTGAAATAACTAAAAGGTCAAGAGTGGCTCGTGCCACCCAACAAAAGAAGAGTTTTAGACAAGATTCTTCAAAAAAGAATTACTGTAAAAACAATACTTTCGTCCACAAATAATTTACAGCAGTCATAAACTGAGAAAGAACCACTCCAGGTCATATGGAGTGCACAAAGCCCACAAAGGCTGTTTTGTTTACCGATTTAGATGAAAAAATCTCACAAATCCAAAAACAATGAATTTACGTCACGGTTTTAAAATAAAAGGTGCCGTTTGTTAAGGGATTACGTCCCTTGAGATACGGGACCAGAGCAGCAATTGTACGGAGACAATGCGTATGAGTTCAGGTAGCACTCAATGTGCCAAATACGTCAACCTCTTATAAATGTAAAACATTCCAATCTAACCCTTATGACAAGGAAATAAAGACAAAATAGCATTTCATGAGATGATATGATTCTATGATTTAAGTTCTGCGAAAATGTTTTCTTGGTAAGAACCTCACCGTTTTAATCTAACGCAAACGATATTATGTTTAAACAAAGTTTGCTTTGTTAGCTGTGATAATCCTGATTGTGAGGTAAGGAGTATACGAACAAGTCCTGGTAGGTGGAGAAACTATGGGAGATTATTTGATACAACATTGTCACGTATCTTAGAGTGGTATTTCCGTAACACCTTCTATAAAATGTATGAAGAGGACGACCCCATCATTGTAAGACAAAGCAAACAGGATGTGAGAATTAGTTCATAGATTCAAAAATCAATACTTCCTTGAGGATGACCATATTCCGCGAAGGTATTTGAGTAAGATAACGTTTGCTCAGAAGATGTTAGTTTTACATATCTCGACCAATGGTCGTGTAAACAACGGGCAATAAGCGACCATATAAATTATAACCGAATATCGATCCTATCTTTTAAACCAGGGTAAAAATGTGAACAAACTATTGACGTGACTTCGGCAAACCGAGATAAAATAAATATTTTAGGGTGGGCTCGCCCTAAACAAACACATTCAGGATTTGCTGACCGTCGATATAGTTTCAATTTAATACGCCGAAATTTCATCACTTGGAAGTTTATCCAAAAATAAGCTTTATTATAAGGATAGAAGATTGAATGTATTACATTTTTCTTTTTGCTGTAATCTTTAAGTTGGGATTGAAGGATAGAACATAGCACTATCTAAGTCCTTGTTTGTTGAACATTTTTTCAGGCTCTTTTTAGTTAGGTCCATTGGTAGAACTCAAGATTGTTGTAAATTACCGGTGTTTTACTTAGCATCAGATAGTGTTGCGCTTAATGCGTACTAGAGCTGGGTTTTTCAGCAGGGCGTGTAATTAATATTGAGAATCGATTGTGCGCTCGGGGCGGTGCGCAGTTATCGGGCGACTTATCAAAAGCCAGCAATATTTCTTCATTAACGACGTACCACGAGGTGCAACCCGTCGTCTTAACATCTGCTATAGGTTTAAGATGCTGTTCTGACCTGAATATAGCAGTTTCACGACGTGCTTTATTTATTTGCAATATTCTGTCGTTAATTTCTTGATGGCCGCGAAATGAAAGAAAATAGTGCGTATCGCTGTTAATCATCTTGTCCAAGTTGTAAATGTCAAGTGGAGGAAACGGCTATTGTGGTATTCCTACACTATGGGTCTGTAACCTGTCTTTCTATAGACTCATTATTTCTCTAAGTGGTTCTGGCTATCAATGATTTTAATTTAGGACAATTTACAGTTTGCTCTCCGTTTATAATGCAGCGAAGTTATTTCTTTCTTAACTTAAATCATAACTTTTTTATTTATTTTTACATTTCTACGTTGCCGTACTTTTCTTATATTCAATTGTAGATATGATTTCAAATATGATTGTAGATGTATCTTTTTATATGAATTGTACTATTGGGGCCACCTAATGTCACCGTTGCTCAGCCATCTGTGACTTCATTTTAATTTCACTACGCACTATGATAAAAAGTAAAGCTTCTATACTAAATGGAATGTGATTTGTGAGTAATATAATTTTTTCTTTCAAATACTAATATTATATTAATTAATTTGCTTTTTAGAATTTGAAATAAATATTTACATTATTTATAATAGACTTATCAATATAACACTTAATTATATCAAAAAACTAGGGTGCGACTAAGCGTCAAAGTATTCCTTGCTATCACCGTCGTTCGGAAAAATAACCAGAAGACTGGCAGTATTGCCACGTTGAATGGCAATGCTTATGCGTTCCCCTAGAAAAGGACGAGCCCTGCCCTTTGGCGAAGAGTCGACCAGTCTCCTTGAAATTTCTTTGAAAAGGAGTTTTGCTCTATCTATCTATCTATCTATCTTTTTCTTCAGATCTTGAACTCATCAAAATGTTAAGTATTGGCTTGCCTATTTATTATAATCCAAAACAAACACATGACTTCCTCATAATTTTTTTATGAAACAGTAGGCCAAGTCGAAAGGCGATTTATCAAATAATATGACAGCATTCAAAGAACATAATTTTAACGAAAATTGTAAAGAGTATTGTGTTTCATAATTAATGAAGCAAAAGGCTTTCTCGGTAACAAAATATTCTCGATCTAAGTTTCGGATCGTCATTACTCGTCTCTTTGTGCGACATTCTTTTGCGCCCAGGTGTTCATATAATTACATTGGATGGTGATAGACAAGGATACGTAGATGCCGAAGATTGTAAAAAGGAAAGAGATGAAACACCGGCCCTTGCGTTGATTGATAACTGTGACAAAAACGTAGCAGATGAAAAATAATAATTATTAGATCTATTGTTAAAGGTGTATGAACTTGAACAGGGGTGACGCGCCGAAGAATATTTTATGTTTGACACAAATCTAAACATTTCGAAATTGTAGGTACTTTTACGAAGAAGGTTTTAGGGAACTTAATAAACGACGTCCTTGTGTTGTAGCTGTTATCTAATACATTACCCTAACAACGAATTCCAACTATATATTTCCATTTCCTCTACTTTATAAGTAATACAAATTAATAAAATAATACTTAATCTTTTTAACAAAATAACATTACCTTGAAAAATTATATTAACTTATAAATCAACAGAAATCAGAATGTAGCTAATCGACAACCCTGTATCGATGCATTTGCCGGCTGTGCAGTTTGCATTCAGTCAAGCTAGACAATAAGCTGCGAAGCGCGCGCGCAGGTAGATATAAAAACCAACTTTAATTTACATTTCCGAAACTTCGCATTCTTAACTCCAACTTTATTAGTGATTATATAAGGTTCTTATTTATACAGCGTTCATTTTTGTATTTAAAACTAAGTTTGTATTGGTGTACTTAAATATTTTTTTATCTTTCATTAGCTAAGTTCGCGCTTTATGGATCACGATCGAGGGTAGGAGGGACGTGTCTTATTATTTTGTCAAATACATGCGAAATTTTGTCAATAAAAGCTGGGTGGGTCAAGTTTTTCTTATGTTTTACAACAATAGTACTACCATTTTCGTTATTGATAAGATTTTCAAATTGCCAATGAGGCTCTAGTATGATCAAATTCTTTTCTATAACTCAATACGCATTTAAATTTTACAAAAACATCAACATTATTGTATTAATTTGTCAAATAATTCAAACAAGTAAGGAATATAATCCGATAAATAAAGCTCCTAATCATGTAAAAAGATAGTCGTAATATTTACAATTAAAACTACTTGTTAATTGTTATTTAATAAAATTGACGCTTCAAATGAAGGCAGACCACAAATATGTATATGTATGTTTACTAACAAATTTAAAATAAAAAAAAACCGTATCCTAGGTCATTAAAACAGAAATAGTATTAAACCAAATATTTTATTATTTTGTATGCATTCCAACTTAAGCAAGACCCAGACAATCTCCAATATTTTGTAAAATAAAAGCTACAAAAGCAATCGTTTTCCCGGAAATCATTTCGCGGTGGCTCTAAAAGCCTCGGACTATAATTAATATGGGGCTCATTAAAAACTTCCTGACAGGTAAGCATGCGTGCTAATTAGCAAAAAGGCAAATATTCAACAGTCGCACGGTCCGCTACAAGCCTTAGACCCTTCATTATACGCCATTTCATAATTTAAAATTAGTTTATTGCTTTGTTTCATTTTAAAACCAAGTTAATAAAACACAGATCCAGAAAGAAAGTCAAAGAAAATATTATATTTTGAACAATTAGCAATTTTAGGTATATTTTGAACCTCTTCATGATTGAGATAATTTTGATAGGTACTTTTAATGAAATACAAATAAATTAAGCAGATATCTGCGTAGCAATAAGGTAGCAAATCGAATGGTCAGGCGAAACAATATCAAAAGCTCTGTCGGCATCTACAAAGGTACCAACAGCTAGTTACGGTTTGTTTAACAAATTATTGTTAATTATAGTTTGGGTAAGGCGAATTTTAATCTAAGAGTTTTTGCTGTCCCCTTATTTAACAAAAGATGTATTAAGTGTACAATGTATGAAACTGACAAGCATTCTTGTTATTGTAGCTTTAGATACAGTATACATAAAGAAATCGTATGTAAAGAAAGATCAACGCGAACAATTGAGATAAAGAAATGTAATTTCGAAACCAAATAATAAGGCACATCTAGCTGTCTTTGAACTTTCATTTGATACTTTGGACTGTGATAAAGATAATTTGAAATGTTAATTACATTTAAATTAATATTTTCCTGTTGACCTACATCTGTTAGCTAGAAATGATTTCAATCAATATCAGAGAATGCTATTCGCTAATTTGTATACGATTTGCTCTTTTAGTTACCACAGAATTCTCTTAAAGTTACGCCAATAAAATAAACACAACAACAAACTATCAATTTTAAACGTTCATTATTTGCCGAGTTTAATTACCTTCACTATTCGCGTTTATCTCACCAACCGATCTATATAAAATAAATCAATTTAATCTAATTAAAAGCATTACATGTTTTTTGTTCGATAACGAAACAAGACGAGGTATTAGGAGATGGAATCGTGAAGATTAGGAGGTGAGGTTGTATCAGCGGGTCACCGATCATATCTCGGTGCCGTACGTCAAACCGTCCATCCACTGTCGTGTTCTATCAATTATTTATATAATCTAATTTAATTTAAGTCCCCTGACCTTTCTTAGCACTTGGTTGAGAAAATATTTCTGGAAACGTTCAAACTAACTTATGCAACTTTCATACGTCTCATGTTTACTGTAGGGATCAAATTAGGTTGCAAAAGTCAATGTTGTGCGAACGGTTCTAGTTCGGTATTGCAAATCATCGTCGACTGTCGGTAATGAATTACAAATATTATTTCTAGTTGATTCCGATTTGAAATTCAATGTGATTTTGATGAACGACGCAACGCGTGGCGACGCGACGGCGTTTGGATAGGTACGCCGAGTGGGGTGATTTGTTTGTTTGAAATAGCCTTGTTTTTATGTAAAGCGTGAATTCGGTAGTTAAATAGGCGGCGTACGTGGTGCTAAGTGTTCGGAGGGCTGGGTGGCGCGGCCGCTCGGCCTTGCACCGCGGCTCGCCACGCAGTCTACGGCGGAAGTTTACGACCGAACGCCAGCCACTTTTATTGGCTACCTCACATCGAAGCCTCCTCGCAGCCTCCCATTCACTCCACAAGAAATATACTTTTTTATTGCTCTGTCACTTGGGTAATTTATTGACAATGAACACACGTGCATTTCTATTAATATTTTATGTCGTAGAGTTTTTATGCGGCTGCGTCCGTCCGGGCCATTGTTGGGCCCCATCGGACAGTTTGTTTTATGTCCACTCTAGAGGTTCACTTAATTGTTGTACGAATTTGTCGTGATAGGTCGATCCAACTGCGGCTCTGACATTTCATTGTTCTATCTATTCAGATGATATTGAAAGTAATCGTCTATTTATGCAAAAGTGTTTTGCTGTATCATCTATACTAAAAAGTTAAAAGGGCAAGTAATTACGAAAAAAAATAAAAAAATATATATTTTGGGACATTTTACACAACACCATCTAGTCCCAAACTAAGCAGAGCTTGTACTATGGGTACTAGACAATAGTCTACACAATACTCCTAATTAGCTATAACCGAACTATAGTTGGTTATAGCTAATTAGGAGTATTAGATGAGTATTTTGGACATGTATAAGACATGATCGTTGAAGTAG
This sequence comes from Acronicta alni, assembly GCA_964056405.1. Classification (NCBI taxonomy): domain Eukaryota; kingdom Metazoa; phylum Arthropoda; class Insecta; order Lepidoptera; family Noctuidae; genus Acronicta; species Acronicta alni. The sequence continues at coordinate 9,452,508 of OZ043925.1, read as the reverse complement.
TGTTGAGGTTAACACGGACAATGACAGCGTTCGAGCTAATTGCAGGTTTTGAATGTTAATCGAACGATCGGCTGACTGACAGTGGGTCCATAAACAATCCCGGCTGTCGCCATAAAAGTCGTGTGCGGTTTTTCATCGTCTGACGCGCAGCCTTTTGGAATTATACCCCAAATAATGACAATTCTTGTGCTGTCTGCAGGGCGCTGTTCCATTTGCCGTACGTGCGTCGAGAAATGATGTGTGGACGATTTTGGGTGGTATTTTTATTTCAGGAATCACGTAATTTGAATAAAGTACCTAATCTGCATTTATAAAATGCTTAAACTAGTATATGTACTTAAACAAATTATGTTGTTTATACTAACATTTAAAAGATCATCATAATGCCTTTCTTTGTTCTGTTCAGCTTATCCTTTAAAATGAGACAGATTTTTCTCTTCAAATCGTCTACGATAATGCAAAGGTCTGTTTAATCTCGTCGATAGGTAGGTACAATGGACAACCACATCGCTTCCTCGTAAATAATCCCGGACAAAGTACTCTCGGACGACCGCAGAATATGCGCTATATAATTAACAGTTATACGTTCAAGAGGCCCTAACTCATGCGCATGCGCGGCAGAACAATGCGCGCGATGTTCGGCACCTAATGGACGCGTTGATTGAGCCCCCGCAATAATGTTGCAGGGTGCACGGGCGCGTGTGTGCGTGATACGTGTGCTATACCCATTTAGGTAGGTGTTGTTAGTATTACGTCTAGATGTTTTTAGGTGTGAAGTAGGTGCTTTGGGTTTTATACTCTAATATCTTGATTTGTGGGGAGGTGGCAAATTAATGTCTTTTGATGGGGTCCGGTGTCCGCTGTAATGGTTGTGGTGTATGTCACAAATCCCATGGTCATGACTGTAGGGCAAGGCAAGTGTACGAGTACGAGTTCGACATACCCTGCCACCTCCCTAGATGGTAGAAAACCCCTGAGGATTTTCTGCAAAGCATAAAAATTGTGGCAACAAATGAGGTTGTTTAAAACAGGTGAATGTAATAAAATCAATTGCAATATACAATAGCAATTGGTCATCTATCTGGAGAAAGTGTTATATTTGAGAAATATTTAATGTATACAATTATAGATACATTCCTACCTACAACAGAACCAGATGCAGGATACAACTTGAGTAGTAAACTTACTTAATGTGGAAGTAACCCGTACTTACCTGCAACAGAAATTTAAGATTAGGATCACATTAAATAAATGAGAGCTATTAAGTACCCAACTAACAGATTCGAAGTCCATTTAAAGTAAAGTCTCACTTTATTAAGCAATAAACTTGGAAGCGGGCTTGGACATTCCCGCGGCATACCAGATTGGATTGAGTCTTACTTTTAGAGGGAAAGAAAAGTGAAAATGAGCTATCGACGGAATACAAACGCGGTTGAGGAAGGTAAGTGGGGAGAGGGGATGCGCAGGAGTCGGCGCGTTCCGATCCACACATCGCAGGCGTCGCGAGAGCATTCCGACGCTTTTTCAACAAATTCCCGCACGCCGTCTCGCTCATCTAATTGCACTTAATTTCTGCTTCGTGCCTGTTTAAATACGGCTCAGCAACGTTTAAAATTGCTATGGAGAGCAAAGAAGACACGGGTAAAGCTCTGTCTTTAATGGCCTGTGAAGTTCGATCAAATCGCCAATTACTTAATGTTGTTTATTTGCGAAAGGGTGAAGAATTAGCAATACCACTTTATTATAGGATTTCGAGGTAAAAATATAAATGATTTCATTAACCCTATAGTGGTAAGGGTAAAAGTTAAGGTAATCTTCATAGTCAAAGTATTTATTTAACTATTAGGATGGTCGAACGAGATGATGATAACACAGTATCAAGTAGTAAATACAACCATTGTCAATCATTGAATGGTAATTAACGCTCGATATCTCAGCCTTACACACAAAGATATATTTGATCTACTCTCAATACAACTCCTAGACAATTGAGATAAGCAAAATAGGATTAGGTACTTACACGATAAAAAACTGTAGTGTCTGCGTATTTTTTTCGTGTAGGTATGACAGATGTAGAGCCGCGGTCGGCTCATGAAAAGACGATAGTACTGATTGAGAGCTAATTGTCGTCAGAATACTCCACTACAAGCCGTGCCGGCCAAATAGAAATACTGCGAATCGTGATGATTGGCGTAAACACGCTATTCAATTGTGTGATTGGATTTTTTATTTCACTACCTCGCTGATCACAGATAGTGTTAATGACTACAGTTTTTTTTAATAAGTAGTCTGCGTAAGTGCTTGTATTCAGATTTAGAAATGTTGTTTCAAATCCTGACCAATAAATACTTAGAAATTCAAATATCAAACATAGAATTTACCAAGAACAGAACTTTTCCCTTTGCAAATATAATCATGCAATAAAAATAATAACATCGCGTAGACCAAGCAGTCTTTATTACATTTGACATTGGAGAAGATGGCTTGTGTCATTTAGCTTGTTAGCGGGCGCATATCACTGATACTTAACTGCGGACTGCTATTACATAGTAGCAATGAAACTTAAATCACACCCAATTTAAAAGCAACAAGAAAAACAAGTGATACGAGCAAAGAAAGCATGGGAAACATGTAACGAGGCGAACCTATTAAAGGGGCGAAGCGTAGAGAAATATCTCACGATCCTTACTCATTACAAATTATGACCGCATTCCGATCAGACTCTATTAAACATGATGAAGGAAATGACTTTTTGAAGAATGATGCGACGCAATTAATATGATGCAATTTTAACAAAAACTTGACCGTAATAAATGACAAATTGCACGCTGGTAAAAAGTGCTCGTAAGCGGTATAATGACAGGCTATGGCGCATTTCAGCCTGATTATTATTATCATCATTATTAATTAAATAGTCCAGATAATAATCGAAATAATATAGATTATTATTGATGCGATACTTTAACATTGAAGTTTTTATTTTTAATAGCTCCATCAGAGATGTCATTAGCTCCAGATGATAAAAGACGATTATAATCTTGAATATTTTCTTTTTTTTTATAAATTCATGCATTTTAAACCGACCGTGTGACCAGATGGGCTCTATGATCAAATGATTGATTATTTTACAATCGATATGGGCGTCAATCGATAACGAAAACAACTTCAGATGAGCAAAAGAAACAATCATGCCGAAAGTTGAGTCGGTTGGCGCTCAGCCCTGACACGACGTGGCACCTCACAACAACCTTTGTACTCTCGTTACCTCTGTAACGACCACCCGATAAGAATAGGAACAGAAATTCCACAAGCGCGCACCGATTAAACTCCTAGGTGAAAATAAAAGAGATTGTTTATAAAGCCAAAGCTGACGACATGACAATAGACGCCACTGATGGACCGAGACTCCTCATCGTTCGGCACACGACAATACATACCGTTCCAAAATCGTATTTACTAGTTTAGATTTAGAGTTCATTAATTATAAGACATGACCAAAACATGTGACTTTAAGAAGATGATTAGGAAAAGTGGGGGCGTGATGCGCAAGAGAGAGCGCAGACCGCGCGCGAGTGAGAGGCCCGACCGCCGAGGGTCACAGGCGTGATGTCAGGTCAGCCACTTTTGCACCTCGCCATAACAACGCGTCTCAAATTATTATGGACGTTTGATAAGTGTTGGGAGATTGCACAGTCTTGGTACTTTATGATGCTAATTAAGTGTTTACGTTACTAGCCGTAGAACATTGTTGACACTTGACGACGGCCGCCAGGAATATTTTGTTTGAGGAAACTTCACTCACACTCGACGCTCGACTGCAGTGCTTTCACTGAACAAATGTTTGGAAAGAGAGCATTGACATCAAAGTAAAGCAATGAGAAAAAAACAAGCATCCAACGTCTGAATGATATCTATAGATAGGTACCTACGACTCTGATAATACATTATCAATCGCCGAAGAGTTTCATCTGAACCACTGATAAGATAGCAACATCTCACGATTTATTTAGGCTAAGAAACAACTTCAAAATAGCCATAATAAAATAATATTAGCGTAATAACGATTTAAAGCAGTAAAAGCAGTTATGACTTTGGCCAATAAAGTTGGTGGAGCTCTCGGCGTTTTAAAATAACTGAAGATTAAGGGTGGAAGACTTTGGCTGTCTGAATCTATAGCGCCAGTCTCTTAATGCGTCTTAATGTGTATTTTACGATTGTTACACAAGACGCGAGCAGTTTTACATCAGTTTAAGCGATGTCTATCTGGCGTTATTAAATCCTCTGATGTTCCGAAACATCAAATTATGAATGAGGAATAAATCAACAGGGGCGATCGTAAAATGCTTTATGTTTTTGTTCTGTTCGGTCGGTTCGATTACTCTCCCAAATTGCCCCAGATGTGGGCACGCGCAAAATCATAATGTTTTCATTCTGTCTGTATCGAAATTAAAAATAAAGTAATAGTCCATTTTGATGTTTCTTTCAGCAAGCGCTTGTAATTTAGCGTAAGCTGCTATTGATCATAAAATTGAACAAGCCAAATTGATACTCATCTATCGATTGATGTTGAACGCAGCAGTAAAAAATGGTGACGCAGAATGTTTGTACAAATACTACAAGTATTGAGATCTACAATTTAAAAACATTCAGATCGGATTAAGAGAATTCATAAACTGGTAATTCAGATAAAGAAAACACGTAGGAAGGGGCAACAGTGGGATGAAAATCATGGCCGTAGATATAAAAAGAACAAAAGTAGTTTATCTTATGATAAAATTTATGTCAATTTTGGAATGACTTAGGAATATTTTGCTTTACAATTTGGAATTCATTTAAATGTACATAAAATAGAGTATAGGTATACATTTTATCGATACTGTAGGAAGACCTTTTGATCGGGTATCAGAAACGCATTACCACTTAATGAAACATTATGAATAGCTCACATATTAAGGGTGCAGCCGCGTCTATATGATAAATGCTTTGCGGATGACTGGCGGTAAGTCCCGGCTTCGATTCCCGATTGGCATGACATTAAAGAAAGTATTTGCAGCATAGTCTCCGGTCAGGGACATGCTATCAATCAATATTAAGTAAGGAGTACAAGTCAGGTGTAAATACCTTCACGGATTTTGGCTGTAATGTGGATTAATTTTAAGTGGTGTGATTTTGTTATATTATATTTTGATAGAATCAGAATCTAGACAGGTATTCATGTTAATATAGCTGACATAAAACGACTTTCAAACGACTATACCTACACAATAAGTATTTAATAATATTAAAGAAAGATTGTGTAGATAGATAGGTACACTAAAGAATTTAATTACAGAATTTACCTATGAGTTGGGTTTCTGGCAAAGAAACATTCAACAATCTTATCTCATGAGTATCGTAAAAGGCGATATGGTTTTGGCAATATGATGGGTAGTGGACTGTTCATTTCAGTTGAAGTTGATGTTCGAAAGTACAAGTCAATAAGAGAAATCACGCGAGAATCAGCTTTATTGATAAAATTGTATGAATTGTCTGTAAATAGATATAGGTACCAACAAACATATCAATTTCGAATATAAGTTAAAAATTTACTCATGATTTTTAAGAATATTATTTCATTATTGCTAAGTATAGAAAAAGGTTTGTTTTTCGCAGAACACCCTTATTGGCGCAGATAATAATTCAGAGAACCTTCTTTATACTTTATAACAATTTTAATATACACAGTAACGTCTGATTTGAAATTCATCAGATTGATTAAGAGCCTCGCATTACCATATCGCTGATAAAAAAACAACCCCGGCTCGGTTCTTTAAAACACACAAACAATTGAACGGAGTCAGAAAAACGCCGTGATCAAAACCTGAACTTATACAATGACAGCAGCATGTTGATTCAATCACAAAAAAACGGGAATTCGAACAAAAAACAACAATTAAATATCGAAGCCTCTCGGCCGCCCCGAGAAATATTTAGAATACGTTGCCGAAGCCACAATTTCTTTTTTTATTACTAAAAAGTCCCTACACGTGTCCAGAGATGTCGTCTTTATTGGTTTAGTCCAATTAATGGCGTCTAATGTTCCCAGAAACTGGCTCTAGGACAATAAATTACTAATTTTTCGTTTATTTATGTTGTATTTCGAATTTCGAATCTGTTATTCAAATTTCTTACCAAAAAGTTCATTACTTATGATAAAAAGAAAATTATTCTGTTTCGAAATCAAAACTACGTAGATGTAAAATTGCATGTTAATGAAAACGAAATCAGTTTACCAAAGTTTATTACATTTCAAAGAGTTTTTTAATAAGAAGTAAATAGAGAATCGTTTAGATTTACGAATATGACTTTTCTATGGCTATTAAGGATCTTACACAATGGTAGCGATATTATCGTGGGTTTAATTTGCAAATGCTCGATCGATATAGCTGAGTGATTGAGACTGAGCGTACGGACGCATTGACAGTGCACCGCATTCTATGTAAAATATGAAAGAGTCTCGCTCCCGGTCGCCGATGCCGGACAAATGACCCTCCAGATGGATGTGGTACTCGTATTGAGAGCTTAACTAGAAATAGGAATGTACATAAACTATGTACAGTGAGCGTGGATGGAAATATTGGACGTTTCACATAGATCGAGTTGAAGATTTTCTTGTTATATCTAAGTATGTAGAAATTTATAATTTTATATGGTATAGCATTGATTCGTATGTTTTAATGAATATTTCTGATAACATTTTTATCTTTTAATTTCGAAATCATTTATTACGTGTACGAAGAAAAGTTACAGCATTTTCTTGCGATGTGTCAAACGTATTTAATGACAAAGCAATTTTTTTTTATGGTAAACGTCACTCTATTTTACTCTATGGTCCGCCTCATCCACGCAGGATTCTCACATCTGACACATTGGTCATTCCACACATGCATAAAACAAGCGGTGACCACGGCCGGTGCCTACCACTGATTGAATTATGGTTGCACTACAACTGATTAATGCGACATCCACCACTGACGTACTATTGTCTGTTCCAATCTGCATCCACCAATAAGAGAGTAAAACGATCCCTCGACCGGATCCGGAATGTGTAAGTATCAGCATTTTGTCTCTGTGTGTTCCATTTTGTACTTTGTTACGTTGGATGTGTAAGGGTTTCGGCGCACACATTTGTAATTTTATATTTAAGTAAAATGTTTTTTTTTTTTATAACGATTGTTGTTTTAAATGTTGTGAAAGTTTAACTTTCAGTTATTCAAATTCTAAGTAGACTTAATATTGTTGACTAGTAGTATTAATATTGTTTTTTGTGTCGTAATTTTATAGTTTATAAAAATGTTATTATAACAGTGTTCTAAAGTCTATCGTCGTACAGAATTAAAAATAAAATGTATATTATAACTATTTATTGTATATTAAATATTGTAAGTACAACTTACACCTAATCATACGAATCAATATAATGTCTGGAAGCAAGACGCGGACCTTTTCCTTAAACAAACAAAAATAAATGAAAATTCAAAGGCCAAAATATAAAACGATAAGAGGATTAGGTGGAACGGAGATGACATTGGAAATTAAGGCTGTTTTCTTTTGTAATTTTCTCCCGTCTCACCCTCGAGTGGCGGGGAGGTTGGGGTACGTTAAAAATGTATGTTTTCTCAAGTCCCCGGTCAACTGGGAGGTCTCGCTTGGATAATTTTCAGGACATGTCGGTGTCCACACGCTTTATGACCTGAGACAACCGACGAAATCGAATTTAGAGAAAAATGCCCGCTAGATTGTTTGATGATTTTATTCGTAAAAATTAGAAATTAAAGGATTTGTTAGATAAGCCAACTGAGATACGCCATCAATTTGGCGCCAAAAATATTAAGAGCATTGCCTTCTCACGCAACTCATTTGCAATGCGTAGCATTTACATAAGCTTTACTGCCATAAAGTATAATAAACGGCTATATCTCAAACGGAACGCAAAGAAGCACGACAATGGCCGGTCTACACGACGCGTTCCGAACGCCGTAATTAAAGCGATACGCGGACAAAAACGCGCGGGCGGTACGCGCAGTGTTTGCTCGACGCGCGCGTTTTTGCAGCGCCAAAAACACGTCGCGCGAACGCTTCGACCTGCAATAAATTAGGCCGAGTGACGAAAGCCGACACCGACTCAATACCCGAAGGCGTTAAATAAAAACATTAAAGGCTGGTTGAAATAATCGACGGGAAAAAGCTATATTGGACCGATTTGGTGGCGACAAGGGCTCGGGAACGTGAGTGGATGCGCCTCGTTTCAATCTGGCGCTCGAAGAGTATTTTACGAGTATTTGTATTGGCTTTTACTTCTTTCAGAGCTCGAGGAATGATAGTGTAAATATACGATTTCAGTTCGAGCGGATTGCGGTATTAAGACATATTCGTATTTACGAGTAGACGCTCAATCTGCTGTAATCGTTACGTGTGTGCTATCGTAAACAGAGATGCAAACAACGAATTTAAGTATTTCACAACACGAAGCTTTTATTTTTCTATACCCATAGATCTGAGTTTATCGTATAATGAGATCGTGGAAAAAATACAGTGTACATAACTGCGCATTTACTTAGCGAGGTCTAAACATAACAATAAGACAATTTGTGACGCAGCAGCATCTGATAATATCCGTGGACTTGACAACTTACCTACGTAGGTATTTAGGTACGCAAACAGAATCATTTAAAGAACCTACTGTTTATGAAGGGAGGGCGATGTACCTTTGAAGTCAGGAAAACAGCGGCTTCGCTCAAGCGGAGCGATTTTATTGACAGATTATTGAAATAAAAATACAATTTATTCAGTAAATATCGCCCACACTTTCGAGTTATACCGTCAAGGTAGTCTTTTCTTAACCGATATCAAAAACAACAACCAAAATCAAATAAGGTGCTTGTCGTAAACATGGGTAGGTATCCTGAGGATACCCATACCATTTTGTACTTAAAAAAATTAAATAAATACCCCTGTTGTCAAATTTTGTGACTTTATTATAAATAACCTAAATGATGTTCAATAATTTCCAGTGAATAGGTACCTACTGCGTGTCATAAAGTAATCGTGTTAACTTGATAGACACGAAAATAGGTTTAAAAAATTCTATCAATATTTAACCAAGCAGGTATTGTAGTAAATAATACACGTAGGTAAACAGAAGTTAGCATGTTGTTTAATTCCAAAAAGTTTGTATAGCTGCTACTATAATCTACGCACCGACATTAAAAAAATATTTAAATCTTCATAAATATTGGCTACGCGGGCGGTTTCTACGCTGCGTCTACAATATGTTGTTATGCGATGTATCACAGCGTATACGCGTCGTTACGCAGCGTCGACAAGGTGTCTACTCTGCGCATAAGTTTCATGAACATACTAAGTTAACGCCCGAAGATTCTTTTCCGAAAGATGAGGGGATCAATCCGCTGCAATGTAATTTCTGCTAAGAATCAGCAGTTTACGATCAAATTGAATCAAAAGACATATTAATATAATATTTTTTTTTATCATACGCTTATTTCGTGGGTGAGCCGGCGGCGGCGACCTTCCGAGCACGTTCATAGTGACGTAGCCAGGAAAACGTAACGGACAACCATGTTTACGTAGAAATGTAAATAACTCGCTCTTTCCTACATATCGGGCAAATTTGCGTTTTAAATCTAGAACTTTCAATTCAAACGGGTATGAGATACCAGTTGCAGAGTTTCTAGCAAGTTCGAAAATGTATATTAATGTAAGTATGATTCAATAGACTATTAAACGTTGAAGCGGTTCTAGATATTCAGATAATGATAACTTAGGTATACGCTTATATCTCAATAAGGTATAAACATGCTCAGTTTTTCAAACATGGTAATATAAGCTTCTATTTTCTTTAATTAATCGATTACAGTATAAAGTAAAAGTTACTTTATACTGTTCCACTGCTAGAAACTGATCTACTTTCCGAACGAGAGGGATGATTAGGTGTCGTCTACCACTCATCATATTGCACTTTAAAACAAAACTCGATACTACCATAATTAAACTGATTTTTATTCTAAATATTTTTTAAACATGGAACTCATGCGAGAAGCTTTTAAGATCCACGAAGTATTTATTTGCGTTTTAAGATATGCTGGCAGCTTGCAGCCATTGATAGGTGACTACCAGTCTCCATTCTAAGATTATTGTGCTTGCTTTTTCCAAGAGGGGAGGCGTTACGTATGACACTTTAGATTCTACATTGATGTATTGACATGTATGATGTGACTATTCATGTGAGTTACACACGCACTTACAAGGCGAATTTGGTTTTGGCCTATTTTACTCTAATTAACTGAAATACAGTACATTTTGCTAATAAAATTTAGCGACTATCGTTATCACTCGTCTTTTGGAAGGTTTCAGTGCTTTTGTGGTCTATTATTCTGTGACTAGCCGACAGATTTCATCTATGCGTACTTGTATGTATAAAAAATGACCTTAGTCAAAAATCTGGAAGATCAATAATATTTAATAAAAAAATGTCTATCATAAGTTATGTTTTATAATTACACATGTTTTATAAGTACATATTTTGCTCATAATTCTTCTAGAGAATATCACGTAGACATCTTTTTTGAGTGAAAACTTTATCTCGGAGTCAGTTGTGATTTATTTAATGCTTTAATTTATTAACATGGCCCGTGTAATATGAACTATCTGTTATATTCACTTTGCGTATCGATTACGTTCAAACTTTGTTTCAAGCATGAGTCAGATTGGTACAGTCGTATAGTGAAGTGATTCTGCTTTTAGCTAGAACGTTTGGTGGTTTACGGTTGAAGTAATGTAGCAGATAGTGATTTAACAATCGTGAATATGAAATGTATTGGTATCGCATGGAACTGTTGCGAATGTGCCGGGTATAAATAAACCATTTTCATTCATTGGCCCACTTTAGGATGGCCTGTATTTAAGGATAGGTAAATCTACATACTGAAAATACCTACTCAAACTTTTATTAACGACTGCTGCCAATAACATTCGATCAGTACATTTGTTTACTGCAGGGGCTCTTGGTTAAGTAAAAACTACTTTTATAAACTTTTAACGTTCTGTGAGCTAGCCGCAGTCACTCTGTGGATGGGTGATCCTTCTTAATACACATCGAGACTCCTCCGTCCCGGTTGTCATACGAACATCTTTGATAGTCGTTAGTGGTAGTCAGACCCCTAAAAAGCTTGACCATCCTCCGGATATCAGTATTACCCCGGAAATTGGGTTGTGGAGGTCTGTTGGATGGCGGTTGTTTCGTGAAATATACTGATATTCAGCAGCATCTAGTTAAACTGGAAGCCGACCCCAACATAGTGGGGAAAACACTCTTAGGATGATGGTCATTGACTACAACAAATAATTGTTGCCTTGCGAAGAGCAGAAAATAAGTAGTTAGTATTCAATAATTGAATGTTGAATAGTAACGCAGAGTATTAATCGTATAGTGAAATTATCTAATAATAAGTAGTCATTCCCTATGAATATGACTTTTTAAATGTAGGTACGCTCGGAAAATCGCAAAGTAAACAACCCTACTCCGTCATTTCAACATCCACTTAAATAAGTACTATTCCTAAAAGGTTTGAAACGAAAAGGAATTAGTATTCGAAAATGCAATTTCGGTGCAACGCCGAGAGCTGTCGTATCTACATAGGGGGCGGTCCGAAAGGGGTGGGGAGGGCCCGAGTACATATCCATCTTGTTAGGTATGCGCCCGGATGCGCCAGCTTCTACAAACACAATAAGAGCCTTGCCTTCTTACCCCACTCTCCCCCCATCCGCCTCTCTTATGGAAAACTTATTAGAGCGCGGCCCGCCGGGGAATCCTTTTTCCTTCGGTAAATATTTGAGGGAGAAATTAAAATTTGACAGCGGACGTTCTTGCGAGTTACGAAGGACGATAGAGTCTATTCTATATGCTCGTACGTGATACTTGAGGCGTAAAATGAAATTTAGATTGAGTTTGGACAGTATTGCTTCGTAGCTCTTTGTAGTAGGTAATACGTTTGGAGTCGGCGTAAGTGTTTACATATTATTTATGCATGGATTTAATGTTTATCTATATATTCTGTTATATCTGTAAGTCTGAAGGGTCATAAATTGTGTTATAGGACATTGCTTGACTTTCAATAAGTTTTTAAATTTAATGAAATTTAACGGCTAGGTACAAACAATTTTTAGATGATTAATATTTGGACCAACAATATTCAGATTAAAATAACAACACTAGGTTTAACACCAACACCAGTTATCTACATCATCACCCCATATTACTGTCCCACTGTTGGGCACGGGTCTCCTCTCAGAAGCCTAACGCCGCCGGTTAGCAGACTTCACACGCTGTCAAAAAAAATCTCTCAGGCATGCAGGTTTTCTCACGATATTTTCCTTCACCGTTTAAACGAGTGATAATTATGCCTGCCTTGAAACCTTTGACCTTAGTGATAGCTTAGTGATATCACCTTGGCCAGCCAATATCACTCCTTTAAATAATTATCCTATATAGATTCTACTTTGTAGACCAAATTTAAAGTTTATAGACACTAACGATGCCGGAGAAATTCTATCGTGCGAAAAACCTTATAATAAAAATATAGCAAGTTGTCTTGACTAGGAACCTAAGTCACGATTAGGAATCAGGATGATTTAAATAGAAAATTTGAAAAGTCTCTCTAAATTTCTATATTCTATACCTACTACACTCTAATTCTCTAAAAACAGGAGAGCAATAAACAAACAGGGTGCGGTAAAAAACAATAATTTACACGTGAAACCAATGTAGTGAAAAATGAGAGAGGTGGCGAACGTGAGCGGCATAGCAACACCCTGTGTTACAAATGAGAGCATTTGCGTTCTATATACGTACGCCATCTTGGAATTTGTCACTTTTTAATGGATTAGATGTAGTATTTTCCTGACTATATGTGGCATCTGTTGTATTGTATATCGTCTGGCAGTGGCCTGCAACAGTTGGCATACAAATTTAAGCCCATACAGTAATACAATTTGTATGAATATGTCTCTATCGAGAATCTAAAAAGAAGCTAATATAGTTTCTATAAGCTTAAGAAAAGACAATACTGCGCTATGATAAGATTGGAGTTGACATTTGCATACATACATACACTCACGCCTTTTTTCCATGGGGGTAGGCAGAAACTAAAGGACGCCACGTGCTTTTCTTGCACACCTATCTATTTCTTTAGCTTCGTCCTTATTCATACATCTTGTCAGACATACACGCCGTTTGCGAGTACCTACTCAACAGCCCTAAAGTCGTTTTAAGCTTCATAATAGAAAAAAAATATCATAAGCAAAGAAAACCTGTTATTTTTTCAGGGTTTTTATTAATTAGAAGATCTGGAAGTTGCCACGTTTACGTTTTATTATTGATTAAATGATTTAACTGCCTCATTAGTCTAGTGGTCTTAAGCGCCACTGCTACGCTAGAGGTTCTGGATTCGATTCTCAGGGCGAGCAGTGTTAATTTTTTATTTTATCTTGTTATTAGGTTTTCCCATTAAATTCTCAGCAGCCACTCGGGAGTTTGTATTTGTACTAAACATACTGGCGAACGGTGACCGTATGAAGTACACCTCTGCTTAACCCTTCCGAAAATACAGGCGTGGTAGTATGTTTGTTATGTTATTGATTTAAGGGTTATATTCACATGCACCTACTTAAAACATTTCGAAATTTTTTTGAATATTCAAAGTCACTTGCTCCTTTGCCATAGCTCATTAATTTGCCTTTGTCATTTAAATATTATCTCCCAGAGTAAAGATATATTTTACTGTAGGCAGTCTTTATTAACAGAAACTGCATAACATATATTATAACATATATTAAACTTTAAGTTTGTTTAATTTAATACTAGTTATGTTAAAAATTGCATCGTTATGGAACTGGAATGTTAATTTTTCGTGCAATATCTAAATCAAAGCTGTATCCTTCAATTTCCTATTATAAATCACTGAAAACCAATTAGCTACATAAACCCCAAAACAACGAGCACAAACCTCATTTCTAACCCTGTATACAGTCAACTTAGATGTTATATAAAAGCATTAAGGGGTAATGTCTTGGCAGTAATTAAAGGTCGGGGGTGCGGGGTGGCTCGGAGGCTGCGCGGCTGGGCGTGGTTGGCGCATGCGTACATCCGTTTAATTACGGAGGAACAACAGCTCATCGACGCCTCGCGTTCATTAGGCCGGCCGCACATAGACGTGCCACCGGAAGGGAAGGGCGTGGAAGTAAATACACCCTTAATTAAATAGCCTTAAGATCGCAGAAATATAGACAGTTTTGTATGTTTTGGCTGTTGAGATCTTTCGTAACCTTTCGTGTTCTTGAGGTACCTACGACAGCCACATAGAAACTATACGAGTCGGAACTTCTTTTAGATTAGGAAGGTTTTCTTCGTAGTTGTTAGTTTAGCTAATGTCGAATTATTTTATATTTCATTTATTACGACCGTGTAATTGAAATTTAATAAAATTAAAGTCTCTTAATGGTAACTATCTATATAATTAGAGATACATTTAGCTTGAATAAGATGTAGGTATACACGTCAAAACCATTCCAAAAGAAGATAGTTATCAAAATTACAAAATCTCTTGTACTTAATCATAACATTAATTTCATAAACTACTGCAGATTTGGTCGCGTTTAGCACCAATGTTTATTAAAACCACAACTACTCGTAGGTATTCACTTTTTTAATGGGTTTAGACACCATCGTCCGAGCCTTTTCTAAACTATGTTGGGTCTGCTTTCAGCCTAACCAGATGCGGCTGAATATCAGTATTTTACACGAAACAACTGCCATCAGACCTCCGCAACCCAATTTCTGAGCACTGCAGATATCCTGAGGATATACTTGTCAGGCTTTTTACTACCACTAGCGATTGTCATAGGTATTTTGTAATGAGTTTAGATACTGTAGGTACATATATTTTTGAGGCGGAATGTAGGTACCAGGGGAAACCTCTTATCATTTGCATTGTGATCTTAAAAACCCTTCCCTAACGATATATGCATTCAAACATTAGTAGATACAGACGTAACTCGTAACATTCAAATGAAATGGGCTCGAAATTGTAGATAAGGGGGCTTTATGAACGAAATAAGACGAAGGGGATGGGTGGGGGGTGAGGAGGGAGCTGAGCCGGTACATATATGTGGAGGTATACGCTTAATATGTTGGGGAAGCGCGTTTTGATACTGTTGGATTATTATACTACCGTATACCTCTATTTTGTGATGGATAAGTGTTGTTAGTGTGATAGACTAGTGATGTGACTATGGACTGCCAAGTCATAGGTCTCGAATTTGAATCCAAGGCACATCCTTTAGATTTTCGAAATTTCTTGCGTAGGTTTTAATTAATTTATCACTCGTTTAAACCGTAAAATTTTCTTGACGGTGCGTGAAGTCTCCCAACCCGCACTAGGCCAGCGTGATGGACTATAGCCCAATCCCTCTCATTCTCAGTCTTAGATGTACAGGAGTCGGGATTATTGAAATCTCCCTAGCATCCGATAACTCAACATTGTCAAAATAATAAAGATTTACATAGGTACTCAAACATTAAGTAAACGAAGTATAGTTAGGT
The DNA here is from genome assembly GCA_964056405.1 of Acronicta alni. Lineage (NCBI taxonomy): Eukaryota > Metazoa > Arthropoda > Insecta > Lepidoptera > Noctuidae > Acronicta > Acronicta alni. The sequence goes on along the minus strand of OZ043925.1, from coordinate 9,436,850 downwards.
ATATCCTATCTGTATTTTACGCTCAAAGATACTATATAGATAAAACTATAATATGTTTTATCTTGATTATATCTCATATCATTCCGACCAGAGTATAATATATCGCACGCAGGGAACTATAAAACAAAATTTAAATTACATGGGTAGGTACCTACTGAATTTTCACACTTTACCTTTGCAAGGAGCGCGAGCATTTATACCTACATGCCAACATTTTTGTGGCGTCTCCAAATATGTGTTGATATATTAAATGAAAAGCGTTGCCTAGCAACCGTATTTAATTATAATACATGTGTGCCTTTTACATAATATGATTTAAGTAGAACTGAAACTGTAGGTCGAATAAGTTGTGACCTTTGCGTCTCTTTCAACCCTGGTTTTGTTTGATTTGTAATGCGTACTTTATAATTAAACATTTTATAAAAGAGTTTATTGGATTTTTAAAAAGGGTATTAAAAGATCATTTGAAAGAACGGCATTTGAAATATAGACTAGAGTTAGTCTATTATTTTTCTTGGAATTGTTTTCTTCAGACAAAATTATTTTTATACCTACTTTAAAACCTGATTTTAACCATTTCTTAGTCCGATAATACAGTTTCTTATAACTTTATAGGTGTTTAAAAGCTATAGTAGTGATATTTAACATTACATTTCTTCTATATAGGTAATGTCTCCTTATATAGGTACAAGTGATATGCTAATACCTCACTGATTAAACACATTGGGAAATAGAGTTGACTGCTCGTAGGACCGTGCGATATTTACATGTTGTCTTAGTATAAAAAACAGTGATAGCCTAGCGATATTGACCATTGGTCTGCCAAGTCAAAAGTTCAAATCCAAGGCACGAACCTCTGACGTTTCGAAATCATGTCCGTATTAATAATAAATTATCACTAGCTTAAACGGTGCAGGAAAACATCGTGAGGAAACCTGCATACCTTTGAGACTTTTATATCAATGACATAGATATCATCACACAGGTCTTCATGAGATAGAATGACTGTAACAAATTATTAATTCGTAAATAAATGACATAAAGTACCTACTTACCTACCTAAGTAGTAGATTGATTTAAATGCCAATAATACTAAGTTATTAGCAACCAAATTTGATTGTATTGCTAATTTGGCACACTGTTGTGATTGGAATAGTAATAACGCCAATGTCCTGATTAATGAATCTCGTCGACAATATTAATTAAACAATTGTAAAACTTTTGCCAAATTATGCGGACAGCGACCTTTCTTATTATTCAGTTTAATTAATTGCAGACGTGATTAATTTAATGAAGTAGGATGAAGTAGGTAATATACTAGTACCTACAGTCAATTCAATACATTGCATGTGATCGAGTCAATTAAATTCAAACAATGTTTAGCATAAAAATTGGTGACATAATCGTGCTGTCCATATTTTCTTAATTACTATAAACAAATATCAATTTGCAATTGAAAGAGGTATGAACAATAAATTAATTAAAAGTAAATACCAAAACTTAAAAAATGTTCTTTGTTTAAAAATATACGAACCTTCTTGGTTGTTGCTTCTTTAAAAAATCCAAAACATGAATTAGATTCATTTTATTCAAACACAAGCTTTTGTGTTAACTTTAGGAGTCAATGTCTTTTATAACAATGCACAAAATCACGTGAGCCATTCAATGTCCAATGAAATACTTACATTCGAAAATGCGCACCTTAAATATACAGGTCGATCGAAAAGTTTTAAAACGTTATTTTTATTGTTCGTGGGTACACTGAAGGAGAAATGTCTTAGCATATCTAAATAGTATGATTTAAATAAAAAATGTGGGCACGCGACGAGGTGACGGTACTCATGTAAATCGTTCCAGAACCGCGTCACGTAGGGTAGAAGGGTGCATATATTTTTGATTTGTTCTATGCTAGGCAATTTCTTTCCTACTTCATCTTTTTGTGATGTTAGGGTGTTTTCAGGGGTAATTGAAATGGCTTTGTGAAGTTCTTGCGTTGTTATGGTTTCCATTTTGTATGTCTTAGCAATGGCAACATTGTTATTAGATATTTTCCGTAAAAGTACCGATTAGCAGATAAATTAGAAAAATAATTGGCTTAGACGTGCCGCGGGTCACGCACCGATATCATAATTCTTTATTTTGTATAATTTGAAGTGAAGTTTATTTAGGAAATATTATTTGATGAGTTAGTTTTAGAAATAATATTATACGAATACCTAGGACAATCGTTAGTGGTAGTAAAAACTTAAAACGCCTGACAACTAGTCTATCCTTAGGATATCGGTATTGTCTAGGAATTGGGCTGCAGTAATCTGGTGGCAGTAGCTTTGTGTAAAATACTGTTAATCAGCCGCATCTGGTTAGACTGGAAGCCGACCCCAACATAGTTGGGAAAATGATGATAGATGATATTTTTTTTAAGTATATGAATGGTATAAGAACGTATCTATACCTACAGGAACAAACGAATAGGTGCTGATTTTTATTTTATATAGATATTTTAGAGAGATATTTAATCGTAACTTCAGTTTCTAAATGCAAATGAATAAAACGATCATATTTCAACTCAATCAGACAGGCAATAGACCGGAAAATATCTACAAAGAAAAAAGCAGAGAGTAGGTGTAACATTAAGAATACCTATACTGTAAATATATAATAGTATCATACGTTTATATGCTGTATATAATGAGGTAAGTTTATCTTTGAAAGCTTGAACATTGTTTATTTTTCTTAAACAGGGTAAACAGGGGCGATATTACGAACGTATCAGGTCTTGGTGGCGTGCCAAGTATAGAAATAACGCAATGAGTTTTAAAATTGGCTATCGTTAGCTTTACTTGATATTAACAGAAAATCGAAGTAAAATAACACTGCTTTGAGCTGTGTTGTGTTTCTTATGGTGAGCAAGGAGGCACTCGCCTGACAATCTACCCTCAGGATATCGGTATTACTCACAAATTGGGTAACCGAGGTCTGATGGCAGTCGCTTCGTGTAAAATAGTGATATTCAGCCGCATCTAGTTGGACTAGAAGCCGACCCCAACGTAGTTGGGAAAAGACTCGTAGAATGGTGTAAATGACAAGATATATGGATGTGGATGAAGCAAATCAAGTATGCTAGCATCATATCAAATGGCGTTCTTTTGTTTCTGCCTACCCCTATGGGAAAAAGGCGTGAGTGTGTGGAGGTATGTACAGTTTAATATGTGGAGTGCCTAAGGACTTTAACTATGACAGTTTAATGACGACACGTTTGGCGCAGCGGCTGAGCAATCGGCTTCTGTGCCACGGGTTGTGGATTCGATCACCGCACGGAACAAATATTTGTATGACCTACAGGTAGTTGTTCCAGGTCTGAGTGTTTGTGTTTGTAAACGCACCTACATTACAGGAGAAAATCCTAGTCTGTGGCAACGTTTATAAAAAAAAAAAGGAAGCAGTTGAAGAGCCATCACGCATGACAGTATACCTACTAATGTACTGTTAATGACAAGAAGCTCGCCCTCTATTAGGTACAGGACCTTCTCTTACAAGGGATTTAAAAACATATTGGTGACCTGTCAGTGTGCAGCTATAGGTACACTTCTCATTAACACTTCGAGGAATATAGGCGTGATAGTATGACGTGTATATTGAATATAGAACACTTTAGCCGGCCATTTGCTTTCAAAAATATCCAAACATACATCGGAAACCAGTTGCAATCAGTCAGTGCAATACACAAACAAACAACAAATCCGTACTCTATCCATGTTAAAACAACAGCGACACATTTCCAGGGTTCAATAGGGTGGGTGGAGGGGGGCTATCGATACACCATCCCTGCATACATCCCTCCGCTCCTTCATTTATCTCGATGTCGCGCCCGGCTCCGAATTACACCCCGAGATGTTCGATTTCGAACCAAGATATGTATCTGGGTTGTAATTTTTCTTAACCATTTTAGTATTCAGAACACAAATGCGGCTACGCGATATGCCTAATGCGATTTATATTCACTGTACATGCGTGTTACACACTGTTGGGAAGGATTGTACGAACGAATTTAGGGTTGGTGAATTTAAGAATATATTTTTGTGGTTGTTAAACTATAAAAAAAAACAACGTTATTTTTCTTACTTTCATACTAATGATTCCTTCAATGGTGATTTTAATAAGACTTCGAAAAGGGTCATTTGCTAAGAGCCACCTAAAGAAGTGCCGTTTTACTAAATTTACATTAAAATTACAGAGTCAAGTCTCTATTTTAAAGTGTCATTAGTTGATAGAGGTTTACTAAACGTTTTAGAATAAAGCCCTTAATTATATATAATAGCTAACGTTAGATAATGCTAGTCAATATTATACTGGATTCAACCACGATATTGTCGAATAACTGTAATCAACCACGATATTGTCGAATCGCTCATGAAATTTTATTTCGGCGTTTCTTCTCAGAGCTCGTCAGCTAGGAAATGCCGGCCGTCGTCATCGGCGTTGTATTAAGAATTTTAAATATTTATTTGTAATTATATATAAAGACTGATTTACAGAAATAAATATCTAGAAGTAATTTATAATAAAAGAAATGCGACGAATTCCATAAAATTTAATTCATTTAAAAATTCCGCTTGAATGAGTCTGCTTACAAGTAGCTTACTTCAAAATGTTTGAGGAAATTATTTTTACAGAACAATGAAGACTATAAATGTTAAATCTAACCCTGATTACTCAAGTAAGGTTTTAAAGAAAGCTATTATTGGTTGTCAGTGTAGAAGCCCAGGCATAGAGCTTAGCCGAGCAGTGGACCGAGCGGTGGACCGAGCGGTGGACCGAGCGGTGGACCGAGCAATTTTGTTTAGAATCGTCTTGACAGCCTCGTTGGGGGTCGTGAGGGTGGCTGCTAAGTATGCTCTTGGGTTTGATTCCTAGGTCGAGTAAAGCATTATTTTATTTTCTGTTAAGAATGAAACGTTATTCCTTTTTTGCTTCTTTTGGGTAACAGACTTAAAAATGGAATTGTGAGTGAATTGTCTCTAAACGTAGATATAATACTGGGGCACTGTGGTTATACAAACATACACGGAATTATTTGTTATATATTCTACATGCCTTATCCTTCACAAAATACAGGCCAGGCCAGGTATATTACTCCAGGACTTTCCCCGAATTTACTTCTTTTCACATCTTGTTACAGATATGTCAACATTTGCAAGCGTTACATCAGTCTCTAGGTCCAATCAAAATACATCCAATATGTGACGTATGTAGCACTTATGTTGGTAAGGAAAAATCCTCGGAGGCAAAATGAAAAAAACTCAATGATTGAACGTCATACCTATGGGAATAAATTTCGTAAGGGGCGGCTAAGGGGGCGACGCGCGTCACCCGGTTGAATTGTCAATTCGATTTGACGAAGAAGCACCTACATTATTAAATATATATTGTTCACGAAACAATCTTATATACGGAAGCCTATTACATTATTACCTGCCAAAGATTAAAGTAAATGTTGAATAGAAACTCTTTAGTTTTCCTCGAACAATGTCTGGTTTTTCTCGTCTCTGAAATAATTACGCTTTACAAACTGTCCCCTTTATCTCTTCCCGACCGTTTCCTATCCTCGTTTGTGCCATTTATTTTGGTCCGTTCAGATCTTGCACGTTCCTATACTGTGTATATAGGTAGTTATATATACTGCTTGTGTACCTCTTTCAGTGTTGCATGTTGCTGTAATTATGTAGGTACGTTTGGTAACTTCAGTAAATACCTACAATTTGAGAGGGAGTTGATAATTTGATTGCATTGCAAATTATTGTTTCACAACCTACCTATTAAGGATCGATTAGAAGACGCAATGGTATAACACATATATTGACCATCTGGGGGGTCATGGTATCTTTAGTTATTTGAGCGTCTTAAGGGCTTAATAATATAAGAAACAGTGAATTTTCTATATGAGAGGAGGCTAAGAAAATACGCTCTCAATACTTTATTGGTACATTCAATCATTTGACGCGAACAATATTAGTCGAAGGTTTAGGTGAAAACTTTTTCGAGACGACTCTACCAGTTCCTTGATATTATGGCGTATTCATGATATATGCAAAGTACCTATGTACAGTATGATTGCTAACATTTACGATGTCGAGACACTTTTATATGGCTATTTTGACTGGAATAATTTGTTTATGCTTTTTTCGAGTCACCATAAGTACTTCCATGGAGGTCAATGTGAGATTACCGATGATATTATGTGAAGGAAAGTATTATGGGTCTTGTGGAATGAAATTCTTTGCTCTTGCGAATTACATAAGACACTGTCTCAAATATCAGTAACATTTTTGTTCCCAACTCTCCGTAAACGGTTCTTTATTTAATAATACTTAACTATTCGGTATGTTGAGTTTAATATCAATCAACTTATAAGTTCTCATGTGCGTACCCACATATAAAATGAAAATCTAATAAAGATCAACAGAAAATTACTTGCGCCGGTATTATTCCTCCTATTTCATAGGTATGTTATAAATAATTGGACTCCGCGTCGCACTGGTAACAAGCACTCGTGAGTTCACCCGTGTATTTTATCTTAACATGTTTACCTTCTTTCTCATAACGAAATTAATTTCGTGTTTCCATCGGCATTATTTATGAGTTCGAATAAGCAATAAACGTATACCGATAACATGTATTTGCTTACGGTCGTTAAGGCTGGGGATTTATCTAAAAAGGAGAACAAAAATGTCCCCGGTTATCCCTGCGCCCGACATCGTAAAAGACCCAAGAAGTACTGTGGCCAGAGACGCAACAAAAATACTTTATTTATATGCTAATGTAATTTATATGACGCTTAATGTCTCGTGGCTGGGTAACGCACGATTCTGTTCCATTATTTCAGCGGGTATCGGTTTCACGAATACGACTGTATTCCGAAGCAGCTAAGGTAGTATTTAGCGTGCGCCAAGTGTCATGTGTGTCGATGCGATTATGAATGCGCGGTAGGAGGCAGCTTCCAACCCAGCTTCCTCCAGAGGAGGGGGAGGGAGCGTTTTGGGTGAATCAATAAAAATACGCGAGAAAAGCGTTGATTATACAACGGGAATTCGGTGGGAAACTGCTCTTACAATAATGCCCGCCTACTATGCGACGTAAATTGAAATAAAGAAACGCTTGTTGGCTTACTGAAGTCAAATATTTAAATGTTCCAATCTGTTTTCAAACTATTCGTGCCTTGCGGTGTTGTCCACGTTGATCTAGTTTTTCCTGATCCTGTGGGAACGTCTCTAAATTCTATATAAACGTACACCGTAGAGTAAACTCTCCGCTTTTACTTTATAAAAAACGTATCTGCCTTGTAGGCTTTGTAGTTTCTGAGATTTTGTGTATAGTCATGGTGTGAATGATATTTGAATGGTAGGTATTTTATGTATGAACGTAGATTAAGTAAAAGAAATATGCAAGAATTGTAGCAAGCGGCGTTCTATAGTTTCTTCCTGCCCTTGTGAGAAAAAGTCGTAAGTATGTATTTGTGTGTGGCTTGGGCTAAATCAGTTCCCAGTATTATTTTTACTTATCTAAGCGTCTAAGTTGTCAATAAACAGTTTCTTAGTATTTATATTGAGAACATTAAATATCCGAGCGAGTGTTGTAGCCAGACAATCAACCACAGAACAGGTTTGAAAACTCACCAACCACTTCTGTCCGTATCTCTACGCATATCATTTGGCCATATTTGTAAATGATAAGGAGTAACGTGCATTAGACATTCAAATTAGACTAAAACAAACGAATGCGGGCGAGTGATGGACATTCCATCTGCGTATTGTATGGTATTTGCATAAAAATCCATCGGTTCCGACCGGTGGACGTCGCCGCTTGAAATGCAGATTCAGTACTGCATTGAGATAAATACGCTTGAACAAATATAAAGTTGAAACCAAAGTATTGTTGGAGTGAATAACTTGGCTGTTGTCGAGATTGTGACAACGACTACGTTGGTTATATACTTTAGTTACAGAAATTAATGCACGCGAATATTTTAAGACTGTTTTTATATCTCAATGGTGCGTTTCACTGCGACTTTGACTAAATCAATGGTGAGGACACAAGCGCGGTTGCTGAACATCCTGGGTTTGTTTAATTGAGTTTTTGTATGAATTTTTTTGTCTGGATACTGGCAATACTACGACTAATGCCTAATGACTGCGTTATTTAGCTAGTGGCGCGACTGCTACGCTTCAGGTAGCAGTCGTTCAAGGTTCGGTTCTTAGGTCGAGCAATGTTATTGGGTTTTTCAGTGATATTCTCAGTAGCAGCTCGGAGTTTGGATTTGTGCTCAGAGAATGGCAATAGGCTCAATCCCATGACCGTGATATATAGGGCTAGAGAAAGCAAGTGCGGTTTTTAGTCGGTATGAGTCCGACATACCCTGCCACCTCCCCGGGTGGCGGAGGATCCATGAGGATTTTCTGTACGATAAAAAAGTCTCTGGAAAGGAACTATGGGTGTGCCTTATTACACCTCTGCCTAACCCTGCGGGGAATACAGTCGTGATGCTCTTTATGGCCTAAAAAATACAGAAATACCTACTTACCTACATATAACATTAGTTCACCTCTATCAACCCCTTTTATGAGTTGTTATGGTAGAACGGACTTGTTCGATCGTCCATGGTTAGGTGCTATATCTCCTTTTGGATATGGATCCTACCCATTTCGGTTAACCCTGTAACTATCTATATAACTACCTAACCAACCAAGTTTTGTAGACTAAATAAATTCTAAGACAATCTTTTCTGCGGCGTCATGTTTACCTAAACAGTTAGGCAGACAGACTGGTGGATTATGGTATGGTTTCTCTTAATCTGGGAAAAATTTTTGACCAGGTAGTCATATAATTAGCTTCCTAAAGATACATAACGATTTTAACATAACATATAAAAACACAGGCTGCTGTAGATACATAAATTCGATTTGAAAAAGTGAATGAATTCAAACCCGAATGAATTAAAAGATGGCGTCTTTGGAGCGGTGATCGTAACCCGCCCACTGCGCGTGCGCCGTGTGCCAAACGTGTACCAATATACCTAACGCGATAACTACGTAATTGTAACATAAACACACTAAATTAAGACCTCACAACACTTGACACTTTTAAAGAACCTTTTTGGAAAACTGTGAATCAACAATAAATGAGATTATGGTGGATGGTCTCACTTCTTATATCCTACCTAAACCACTTAAACCTTCACTTAGTTTTGGAGCGAATTAATGTGTTTGAAAAAATAAGAATACTGACTACACTATATCTTAAATAATTAAGGTAATTTTACCTCTACCACCCCAAGAGGAGACCCGTGCGCACTGCGTAGTGTATCATGTACCTACGTCCTACATACTTTTCAAAAGCGAAATGCCTTTTTTATTAGATATTTGAAAAGCATTTCGCAGAGAAGGTTTCACGGGTGGATTCACCATAACTGAATTTTTTTAATGAATATACAAATTCATTCTTTCTTTGTTTCCTTGATAATTACACCAGCATGCAGTATTTATAAGACATGGGCAAGTAAGTAAATATGAAAATTTAGGTAATAAGTTATCCAAAAACTGCTAAAAGGCTATAGAAATGTCTTGTGTAAATTCACCTGCGGTAATTTATCGCATCCATTAATTTCTGGTATTACTGGCCCATAGTTTGCCAAAGCGGTAAAGTGTTAATTTATACGTTAAAAGAGGTGATGTGTTTATTTTTCTTTTCAGTAATTTAATAAAGGGCTTTATATAGTGACTTGTTTTAAATGCTATGGAATTTGCGCAAACGCATGTGGCTCAATAATAAATGACTACAGGTTAGTACTAATATTTACTTTTATCTCTATTGTACTGTCTATTGATATTTATACCAGACTAGACATTCATTTGTTGATATTAATTGTATTGGAGTAACCTTACCGCTTCAAATTTAGAATATTAAAAAAACGCAGTTTATCGCGTTGAAATTAAAATACGTAGCTTTATTTTTAAATTAGGTACGTTCCGTTAAATATTTTAAAGTGAACTAAATTTTTAGCAGCAAGTTAATGAACCGGAAACATCCTCATACCTTTAGCATAAAAGCACACGTGTGCCAAAAATAAACAAAGTGATGGTACATTTTTATAACAGTTCAATTACATCGTAGCCGCAACATTTTACAGCCGGACTGAATGAACCAAGCCGGGCCACAGATATAAACGGCGAACCATACCTCCCAATACGACAACTCCGGGCGAACCTTCTCATTTCCCTTTGTAAAAAAAGAACTTTAATATTTGCAGCACGGCGAATTTAAGGAGCTATAAATTTTTGTCATTAGGCTAATAATAAGAGTTGAAGTGGTGTCGCGGGGACAGGATGTTATAATGTCTTTTGTTCGACTCTTCGTAATTCGCATACCAATGATCTCAGAGCCGTATACCTACCTACATTTTTTCCGATTGCAGTATCATCCAGCGGTTTAATAAGGTCTTTTTTCATTACGCTATAAAACAAGATACTTAGCAGCACCTGCGAGACTTTTGAATTTTAAATTGTATCGTTAAATATCGCGTGTGCAAACAACATATTTACCCCGTTAATATACCCTGTTTATGGAGTGAGATATAAAAACGATTTGCCGTCATTACCAATTAAGGATTTCATCTTAATGATGGTTTTACGCACATAGACGACAAGGGATGAAACATACTTCATCATCAACGTCCTATCCACGCCAGGCTTCTCAGAAGAGAGGGAGTTATAGTCCAATATTCTGATCTAGTGTGGTTGTGGCGAGAAATTCTCTGAGGCATGCAGGTTTATTCACGATGTTTTCCGTCACTGTTTAAGCAAGTAATAATATAATTAATGAGATACTAAATATAATACGCACATGATTTAGAAAAGTTCAGAGGTATGTGCTTTGCTTTTTCGAATTAAACCATGCTAAGTATCTGTATCTGAGACATCCGCGAATGTCAGCTATGGCAGATTGAGTTATTTACTTTCAAGTGGAACGTTCAGTACAATAATGGAGGAACACGTTTGTAGGGCTCGGTGATGGCCAGTATTACGGTGCGAGGCCACACATTAATGCCTCAGCGCCTCACCGGGAACTTGAAACCCATCATTACGTATTAGCATAACCGTGCCAAACAAAAACCTGGCAAAACGTCAGAAACGCGCCGCGTAAGACGCCGTAGAGAATCGTAACGACACACCAGGGAAAGTCCCACCGCCGCTGATTTATAGTCGCGTTTGATAACTTATTTGATCACTTTATGATGGCGAAAACTGCCAGGAAAGCTCATAAGGCACGCCGATGCAAATCGTGTGTATTAAGGCGGATATAGCGGACAGTGCGCTGATACATGCGTGACGGAGTGATGCGCTCCCGCATCTTCATAACGGAATAGAAATCACATAACAACCGTGCATTCGAGCGCCAGACAAAACATCGGATGAACGCAGTTGAAAGGTAAACGACATCTTAACGTGTCCCTTACGAATGTATATGACAAATCAAGCGATAAGTAATGAATCGATGCCAAGTGTAAAGAACCCATTCAATGATCCCACATGACTCATTTAAACGTAAAAATAGCATTATAAATTTTAACAGCAGTTGGACATAGGACACGTTTATAATAAGAATAAGTTTATTTAAATAAAATGTTGGAATTAGCATGCCAGTGCGCGCGCGGATCTTTCCATTGTTTTCGCTAAATGACATCAAAGTTGTGGCGGCGATGTGTATTTAGCATGTGAAATAAAAATTGTTAGCTGTTCTTAGAAATATGTAGGAGTTAACAGGTGTACCCGGCCCGCCTCGATAGGATGACTCTCCTTAAATATACTTATTGAGCTAACTTTTCCTTTTAGGATTCAATTCGCTGGCGACGACCTGGATTTTTTATAAAAACGGTATTCAATTGAATTATTGGTTGGTTAGTAAAGGTAATATCCTCTCAGACAGCATCGTGATGCAAATCAAGTATATTCCAGTTTAATCAACAGACATTCCCATAAAGAGTAGGCCTGGGTTTAAGTTTAAACAAGCTTCGAATTAAAGTGCCACTATCTTTAAGATGCAACACATGAATATATGTTTTGGATTCAATGCGTCAATCAATATCATCAAAATTCAATCTTACATAAACATTGAATTCGTACCATCGTGTGTAAGTGTGTGCGTAATAAATAAATAAATTATACCTACTCATACTATTAGGTAATGGCATCATGGAACAGTACATGAAACAAAAACATTAAAAATTAAGATATCAGTCAGTTAACACCTAAATATCTAAGTACAACATATAAGTAAATAAATTATATACGAAGCTTCAGACTTATCCAACACAAATAAACATATTACATGATGTGCGAGTCCCGGTGACATTACAAAATCAAATCAGCGAAGCTCTACATAAAATGGAGTTTCCATCAATCAAAAGATATCTTCAAACATCCCTAATTTTCTTAACAAAAACTCAATTTCGAACACACGAGAAAAGTTTTTCTATTAAGGGGTTACACGTGGTCGATTATGAAAGTTTAATCAGTTGTGTGTTTACGTGATTTCGCGAGCTCCCTGATGCAATGCAGATCACAAGGACTTATGGTAATTCACTCCACGTAATTGAGTATTCCGACAAACTGCGCCTGAATATTGTATCAGTGTACGAGAAAAATCCGTTAAAGGTGTCACGTTGTCAGAACAAAAAGGTCGCCATGAAAGAAAAAAACACAAAATTGACGGAAAAGAGTAAAAAAATCAGGGTGATATTAAAATAAACGAGACATGCGTGGCCGGTGCGCGGGCGCGGTGTTTGGGTTACAGTCACGTTCGACGGTAATGACAAATTCGCGACCATTGTTGCTGTTGACTGAGGATTTTTTCAACGTTCAAGGTTTTCATTTTGAGTAACAATACGAACGTGCCAATAGCACATTTTATAGGAATTAATTATGCAAAAAAAAAACTTTATAAACAGTTTATCGGCGACAAGATTGTGGCGAGGTCGTGGCTCAGACAATGAGTTAATTTCCAATTACATTTCTAGCTTGGGTCAGAAGTGAAATCTGTTATCACGGTTCGCACTCGCCCTCAAACCATGGATGCGTGTAATTGCGATAAATACGCCAATTAAATGTTTGCTCGATCCTACGGCTATTAGCTGAGACGTACCGGACCCACTGTTATTAAAGCACCACTGTTGTTCCACTTTGCAAACTGAGCTACAAACAAAAAGCAGTAAAGACAAATTACAATAAAAACAATGTTAAAAATTCACACGTCTACGTGGTTTAGCATTGATTTTTGGCCGAAATTATTAGAAACTTAAAATCCTAGTTTCATCGTTAATGTTTAAAAAGCAAATCCGTTTAGATCTTAGCTTCCTTAAACATTCAAATATCGTCCGAATCCAAATACACACATCGATTCACCGCGCACTGTGTGCTAACTCTATGTATGCCGTGGGCAAAAAGTGCGTAATGAATCCTGAACGTTTTAAATTACTCGGCAAGCAAGTGATTTGAGGTCGCGAGCATTAATTACAGCGTCACGCAGGCACATTAGTGTGCTCATTAAGTGAATAATGGTTGTGTAAACAATGTAGTGATGGGGGAATCACGCGACGGTGACTTGCACGGACGACCGTATTCTTGGACGCGTTTATCTGTACTCCATTCGCTTTCAAATATTCAAATTAATACCAGCAATTATTGTGTAATAATTAACAAACGACCTCTGTGGTCTAGCGGTTCGGGTGCCGGACTGCTGTTCATAGGGTTGTGGGTTCGATTCCCACAGGACACAAACATTTGTGTGAGTAAAACATGAGTATTTGTGTTTGTCTGGGTGTTTCTTATGTATTATAAGTATGTATTTACAAAAAAAAAACAGTATATAAGTATTATATCCATTGTCTAATACCCATAGTACAAGCTCTGCTTAGTTTGGGACTAAATGGTGGTGTGTAAAATGTCCCAAAATATTTAAAAAAAAAAATTATTACTTAAATATTAACTGATGTTGAGGTTTTTAATTTGTTTGATAATAATACATTTATTAAACGTATCTGTATCAAATTTATAATTTATTTAAAATGCAACTTTGAAAGACAGACATACATAATTATTCAGTTAGTTATTATTGTTGCAGAATAACGCACTGCAACCACTTAATTACAGTTTGCTCATGATTACTAATTTAACCTACTACCTAGTAATTACACTGTCAGCGGATTGTATGTATGACGACAGTTATTGTATGTTTGCATTGTTTACATTGTCAGATTTACGCATACTTACATCGAGAAAATTCGATGCAGATTTTGTGTTTATTTTTTCCACGATAGCTCATAATATCGCCCAATGTGCATAGAATAGCGTTTGAATAAAGCAAAATATCATATAGCTTATAAATCAATGTTATTATTTTATTTTTATAGCCGTTACTGACAATATAGTCGTAGGCGAGCTTGATTCTAAGAAAATGTTTATGTTCTATTGTATTTTTAATTTATTTATTATGCAAATGTAAATAAAATCATTGGGCATTTTGTATTTTTAATAAAAAAATGTACAATGCTCTATATTGTTGTTTGATTTACCTATCATTTTATGTGTGTAAGTTCATAAAAACGTAGCCAACAAAAATAAATACCGTGAAAATCCGTCTTTGTTGCTGACTATTGTTATCAAGAAAATCATACTTAGATTTGTTAAATCCTACCGTATTTTATTTCTTTATATTTTAAAATAGATTACGTAGGAAAAAAAGTAAAAACGTATCAAAACATTAGGCAAGATAATCTTATAATGTATTTATAAGTTATCATCTACCCCACACTCAACGAACAAAGTTGATTAACATCAAAATGGTTTAAGGAATTAAACATTTTTCACATTATTTAATATCAACAAAAGAAAGTCTGACTTCACGCTATTCTTTAAACTACAGTTAAGTTATCCGTAATCACTAGTTAGAGTAATGAAAGGGTGGTATAATCCGGCTGTCGTGGCCATGGATCGTGACTCGGGAAACACTTGATAATTACCCAGCTTTGCAGGTGCTTACAGAGTATAGGCATAGTACAAAGTGGCAGAGGTTCGTGTTCTTAGTTTGTGAAAATTTCTGACAGATTTTATTGGTTAATAATAATCAGCTAGTTAATCTCAGTTTACCTGCAAATTGCGTTTTACCCGAAACGATTTTGATTCCAGTTTATTTTTCATAGTAAACTTATGTGAACTAAATAAGTAAATAAGAAAAATAATATGATTTTCTCAATGTTAAATAGGTCAGGTGCGTAATTCGCAATCGGTATGTGTGTATGACAAGATGCATGAATGTGGATGTAGCAAAAGAAGTATATATGAAACGTAGCAAGTGGCATTCTTTAGTTTCTGCCCACCCGTATGGAATAAAGGCGTGAGTGTTTTAATGTGAACTAAATGTAACATGAAGATGATTTTTGCCCTTAAATTCTTCAGTTCTTTGGTTTAAACTATATTTTAGAATGTCAGTTTGATATAAAAGTAACATCGTTATTGTCTATTAATATCACACGGTAAGTAGGTACCTCAGAAGGACAAAAGGGGACAACACAAAGACAATCCCTTTAATTAAAACTAAAGTTAAGTCATAGGGTGACATGAAGTGGTCATGAATAAAGAAACTACGAAGGGCACTGATTTGATACACTTATTGTAAAGCCCGTTGCTTTGCCAAAGAACTGGTTCTTAGGACAAAGGTCTCTTATAATGAGGCCAGCATATTGTATGAAGAGCCCTCAAAATCAAGTCCGATATTTCGACAATATGCTTTTTTTATAATGGGAGCGAAATTTTTGAGACTCGTTACACTTCGATGCTCATACGAGTTCACGCTAACTGTTGCATTTGTTTCTTTGTATATGTGTGACTGTTTTATTTAAGTAGTGTGTGGATTTATAACTGTTGGGAGTAATTTGGGAGGCATGAGGGTTTCTTTATTTGTACTCTGATATAGTCAAAACTAGTCGACAAATGCGGCCGACGAAGCTGATCAGAATCAGTTGTTTGTGCTTTTACCAGATTTAGAGAATTAATCATCTTGATTAAAGGAATTTTATACTTGTATGTGTTCTACATTTAACTTTCCTACTAAATAGATTTCCTGTCATTCGCCCTATAATTTCTGCGATTAGTTCGACGATAGGAAGAAAGCGTGATAGTTTTGAAAAATCATAGCTGATCGCAAAAGAAGTGAATAAATTGGACTTTAAACGTTTAAACTAGAAGAATAAGTACAACTTATTAATCCTTAATCTCGATTCAGTAAAAAAACTTACAATGCAAGCTTTTTGTAATAAATCCTAAACCACGAATTAGAAAAAGGAAATTGAATCTAAATCACAGTGACCGTCCACTTTAATTCTGAATGATAACCGGCGCGGGCGGCGTGAACGACACTTGGTCATTAAATAATAGACAATAATACCATTCTAATATTCAATATCCCGTGTTAGAGAACCAATGTAGACGTGAACATCCTTATTGCATTAGTTCGCAGTGGCATCGTTGAATCAGATAACAATCCCTGTGGGGACCCAATCTGGACTATTTAGCGCGACGGAATGGGCTCAATTAGGATATGGCGGATATGCGGGCCCCTTACTAGCGGGACGGGAGAGCGCTAAAATGCTGCGCTTTGAGTACCTAAGTGTCGGGACGACCTCAAATGTTTAATTTATTTGTTTGTTGACTACAAAGGTGAATATTTAGGTGCTTAAATCAAGAGTAAGTAACAATCATAAAAGCTTAAAAGAATATCTTCATATGTATAAAAAAACTTTTATGTGAACTTAAAAAATTACCACAGAACGTCTACCGGTCTTCAACATCCGACTTCCACAAAATTATTTTTTAGCTAGTAAGTAAGGTAATTTATACCTTATTTAAATACTAGCAGGTAATGATGAGTAGATGTTTTGGGGGCTGTCTTTTGTATTTTAGTCTAAAGCTCATGACTATCTTCAATAAATAATTTTGACTTTGAATAATGATTAATGGAAAATTTAATTGATTGTTGCAGCATTTTAGGTGTTCGGACACCCAACTAACAGTGATTCCCGCTCCGATTAGTGTTGGAACGATTTCGACGACAATCAACAGCGTCTACCCGTTTAAACATCGTTCGAGATTTAGCTTGGATTTATTTAACTCAATTATATTGTAAACGCAGTTTAGCTGCCTTTTAAGTCGTAAACACGTGTTGGTGACAAAAATTCTATAATACAATAAAGTTGCCCATTCTTTCAGTAGAGACCTGGCTTAATATATACCTACTTATGTAACTAAAGATGGAAAAGCGCTTCAGACGGAACACGTTCCAAGTCCTTAGTTTTAAGACAAGCTGGTGCTTGATAGGGTGAGTTTTCAGCATTCCTAATTTATGAAGGTTGAAAACTTTTGGCGTGATCGGATGATTTGGGGAATCCGCTGCCCGACCAAACAATGGCCCCTGTAGGCAGCGTGTGTGTTTGATCCACACGTGCCTACGAGTAGGAAGCGAGGAGAGGCCTTACTCTTTGAAAGGGTCCAGCGAGCGCTAGACCGCAGCCTGTCAACGGTCGAATCAAGTGGCGAATATTAAGAATATACAGTATACAGTAAGATACAGGGGAATAGAAGGCAATTGCTTATTAATCGGTACGACATACCCTACTTGACGATCAATGAGGATTTTCCATTCCATCTTTAAAACAAACAATGATAACCTAATTATATGACTATTGGATTGCCAAGTCAAAGATCTCTGGTTCGAATCGAAGGCACCTCTGACTTTTCGAAATTATATGCATATTAATAATTAATGTTCACTCGCTTAAACGGTAAAGGAAAATATTGTGAGGAAACCTGCATGCTTGAGATATTTTCTCGACGGTGGCAGCGTGTGAAGTCTGCCATTAGGCCAGCGCGGTGGACTATAGCCTGATTATTCTCATTCTGAGAGGAGACCTGTGTCCAATGGGATAGTATATGGGTTGTCGATGAAGATAGAAAAAGGTTGCAACATTTAATCTTATGTAATCAAATTTAATAAGATACAGTTTAGTGCATGCATCTAAAATACATGTATTTGTGGAAAACTATACTTTTAGTTAATGGATGGATGTTCTTGTACTTTGTCCTGATATTTATACAGACATTGATGAAATGCAAAGCGATCGGTCGAAACAATGTACCTGGGATAAAAACTTTCCATGAGAATTAAGTCTCGTCTCCGTGTAAACCCGTCATAAATTCATCTCACAGTCAAATCTTAAGGTAATTTGTGATGATTTTGTAACTCATTTAATGTGCAAGGAATATAAAGTACCAACGTCTCGCCGTTACAGTTTTTGTAATCATGTCGAATTTTGTAACTGTCCAGTCTTCATTCTCCAGGGTTATTGAATTATTTGTATTACCTATTTATGATTATTATACAATGCAGGTGTGATATTGAATTAAAATATCATAACATTAACATTAACATTATTATTATGTGAATAGGCACGCGTCAAAATATTTTGGGCCAACAATTCGCCATCATTGAGATAGAGTATCCGAGGTCAACAATATTACAAGACAACGATGATGTTGATCATCAAAATTGCCATGCAAGTGGAACAGAAGGAATAAAGTAGTGTATACAGCATGAAGCCGAAAGACTATAATACCTATTGAACTTGTTATGCCCTTGCGATTATTTTAAGGCAGTTTATTTCAAGTTATACAACGTAGTAGCAGAACTTTCGGTTGAATCCTGATTGACACATTTTGATACTTTAACAGTTGTATCAATTACACCACATTTCTTATTCGAAGATAAAAAATTTCAACAGAATATTTTCGTTAATATTTAGTACGAGCTACTTTACAGCGTAGTTATTACAACTGACTGAGTAATAGCTACGCTGATCAATCGATCAGCAAGGTTAAGCTCCGGTAGTCTCAGTCAGTCTTTGGATGAGTGACAATTCGATGAGACCCCACCGTGCCTCGGAATCATTCAAGCACGTAATCATTCGATCCCGGTTGTCATACGAACACCTATGACAATCGTTAGTTATAGTCAGAAGCCTAAAAAGCTAGAAATTGGGTCGCGGAGACCTAATGGCATTCGCTTCATGGAAAATCCTGATTTTCTAGACTGGAAGCCGATCATAGTTGGCTTGGAAGATGAGTAGGTACGAGCTTAGGCAAAACAGGTACCTACTATTGCTATCATTGTGGTATCAGTATGGGTATATGTCACCAAAATTATAATTTGCTGTATTCCGAATTCAATCTTTTGAACTTAGTTTTTATTTGACGAACGCTATGGACTCACACTTGTAAGCATATACTAATTTGACGTTAAATATAACTTTGGTGGAATTTATATTATGTAGATCGTACGTAATTATTACTGTTTGTTTGCATTTACATTTACTTTGAAATTAACCTACCTTTCACGGATCGCGTTATATCGATATTACGAATAGCCTAGTTTTATTTCGATGTCTAATATTCGCGAAAGGATCAGAAATGAATACTTATCTATTTATTAACTTTAATAAGCAGGTACTTCCTACTACTTACTAACTTTTTTAAATTCAAAATTTCAAAAAATTGTTGCCCGGTAAGTGTCAACTGGGTCACCGTTGGGGTTGTAATAATAAAATTTTATATTCAGGGTATGGAATTCTATGTTCACTGTTGGATACCAGTGAACTTTAAAAACCGTTAGCAGTAAGCAGTAATGTAGGTTATGTACCTACATATTAATATGTATAATATTACCAACCAAACATAAGGTTTATTTACGCGTAACTGAATTTACTGTCTAAAAATTACATAGATAAATATGACAGACGCGTCACTTCGATCAAGATTGTTGAAACGGCGCCTATTGTGCGAACGTGACACCAATCATTAGCATCAAAACACAGGTCCTGGCATCACGTTCCGATTATTTTTACATCATGTATGAATAACGTGGACTTATATCATGTCATACGTCACACAATTTGAGTACTAGTTTTATACCTACTTGAGCATCTGATATTATAGGTAGACTTATTTAGGTCACCTTCGTATTCGAGATTTTTAAAATATGTCATCTTTTCGAATCATGTTTTACTAAGACGCCTTTTATAGGGCAAGTAACAGCAATTTATGTAAAACATTAGGAACTTTTTTAATGTTAGTAATATATTCTTTATCAAGCCGAAGAAAGTTTATTTCAGGTCATGTGATAATGTAGGTACCTAAACTAAGTCAATTCTTCATTTTCCCTATTGTAATCAGCGAAAAAAGAAAACAACTGCATAAAATTAAATAAATGTGCGTCATTAAAGTTTCCTTATTTAACCTGCTGTGCGCGGTTATCGCGAAATATAATTAAGGTGCAACCTCAATAAGCAGCAATGCGAAGACTTCATTCCTAGGTATTTATAGTGGTAATGAAAATATCGGGGCGGGTCGGCACGAGCTCGGTAACCACCGCCGTGCTAGAATGTACCGCTTGTTACCTGTGCCTCTGTTGCTAGAATATTAAAAAATACCTATTAAGAATTTTAAATTGAGAATTTCGTGACGCTGTGCTTCTGTTGGTAAAATTTTAAATTGAAAATTTTGAGACGGACTCACAAATCTGCATGGGATACAGGTATATCCTTGTTCAGGAATCAGAGCACTTGTTATTGGTTGATAATAAACGTTTTATCATTAATTTATTATACGTATATTTGATGCTGTATGGTGGAGACAAAGTCGAGAGGAGACGACGTTACAATGACAATGTTCTATGCGTTTATTGAATTAGACGCGGACATTTAAAGCGAGAATAAGACATGAAGACATGATTGTTGAACTATTTTTTTAATATTAGTAAGGTTCCAGGCAGGCTGTGATGGCCTAGTGGTATGACCATTGGACTGCCAAGTCGAAGGTCTCGAGTTCGAACCCAAGGCATGCACCTCTGACTTTTCGAATTCATGTGCGTATTAATAATTAATTATCACTAGCTTAAACGGTGAAGGAAAACATCGTGAGGAAACCTGCATACCTTAGAGATTTTTCTTGACGGTTTGTGAAGACTGCCAACCCGCACTAGGCCAGCGTGGTGGACTATAGCCTAATCCCTCTCAATATGAGAGGAGACCCGTGCCCAGCAGTGGGACAGTATATGGGTTGATGATGATGAGTAAGGTTCCATATTATATTAATATATAGATAGAATCATGGGGAGGGTCTCAGGGTTTTGTGGGTGACTCTGAACACTTCGGGCGAATAGTACCTATTCCTTGCAGTTTAGTATTATTTTTGGCGAACCTCATGTGTTGATACTCTGTGCTCCATCTTGTTATTTATTTGATCATAAGGCTTAGAGTATGGTTCTTAAAGTTTCACAGTAAGATGGAGTAGGTAGTAAGCATGCGCGTGCATGTTCCTTTTTATGGAGGAAATCTGACTTACAGAGAGGAAATATTGTCTGTATATTTATGTAACGTGACTTTTCTATGGAGGTCCTACTTTCGATTCACAGGGTAAGCCAAGTGTTACTGAGTGTTTCCATTAGGATATTTTCAGCTGAAGCTTGAAATCGGCAATTGGCCCACCCTCATATATACGTACCTTTCATAACGCCTATATACCCCGAAAGGTTAAGCAGTGGTGTACTTATGTACACGCACTGTTTGTCAGTATGTTTTAGGTCCCATGTAATGGGAGCGAGCTTATTGCTATTAACCAGCCTCCTTTATGGGAGCCTGGATTCCTGATACAACTTCTGCCTAACCCTCCGGAACTAATAAGCGTGATGGTAGGCAGATCAGTTTGCAGAACACAGGGCTTTTAACACACAGCATCAATAACGTTTAAAATATCCCGCTATCCAATCTAAACCTTGATTTTTATGATTAGGTACATAATTGGATGTTAATACAATCTAGGCATACGGTAAATAGGTTAAGTGGTGGGTAATTTATGATAGTATTTATGATACTGGCGGCTTATTAGTAGATAATAGATTCAGTAGCTATAAACTAACATCATATAAAACAGCTGAGGCTTAGGATGTCTAGAGATTACCTTTTATTTAAGAATAATCATCATCATCCTCAACCCATATACTGTCCCACTGCTGGGCACGGGTCTCTTCTTACAGAATGAGAGGGATTATGCTATAGTCCACCACGCTGGCCTAGTGCGGGTTGGCAGACTTCACACGCCATGGAGAAAATAGGTGTGCAGGTTTCCTCAGATTTTCCTTCACCGTTTAAGCGAGTGATCATTAATTGTAGTAATACGCACAATGATGATTTCGAAAAGTTAGAGATGCGTGGTTTGGATTCGAAGTCGAGACCTACGACTTGGCAGTCCAATGGTCATACCACTAGGGTAGCACTGTTATATATAATAATCATATGTATCATATTTGTATAGGTATATTGTAGTTTATGATAGTATATTCTATCGAGGATATGCTAATAACAGCATCGAATGAATGCAGAATAAAGTTATCTATTATAATTGGACGACACGTTTGGCGCAGCGGCTGAGCATTCGGCTTCTGTGCCACGGTTTGTGGGTTCGATCCCCAGCACGGAACAAATATTTGTATGACCTACAGGTAGTTGTCCCGGGTCTGATTGTTTGTGTGTGTGAAAGTTTGTGTTTGTAAACGTACCCACGATACAGGAGAAAATTCTAGTGTAGGGTAAAATTAAAAAAAAAAAATTATATTCACCAATTGGTAGATTCAGGCCCTCGATCGTGATGAAATAAATAAAGAAGGAAATTAATATTTTTTTAGAAGAAGAAAATTTACTTGAAGCATTTTTTTAAATGATGTCTGTATTCATTTGTATTTACATGTTACCTACTATTCTGTATCGGTCAAGCAAAGTGTTATTGGGTTTTTCTATGAAACTCTCAGCTCAGAGTTTGGACTGACTTGAACTGTTGGTGTACATTGGTAAACCTCTGCCTGACCTTTCGGGGAATACAGGCGTGATGGTATGTTATTTTGTAATTAATATAAATACATAGATACTTTTCGTTAATCAGCGTGTACATTAACAGCTCAAAAACGTTGATCACATTCTGGTAGCATTAAGTATCTAAGGAGCATAGCGGAACAAACCACCGTCGCGATGTCGGCACAGCTCGGATAATTACCGCTAATCCGCTGTTGTGGCTCTTTGTTAGCCAAACGATTAAAATAATCATCACGACTTTAATACACTGAAATGAGACGTTTTCTTCCCTATTCTTATATATAAGCAGGTACGGTCGGCAAAAAAGATTAGAGAGGGTATATTAATTATGTTGTTTTGTGTGATATAAAACTGACGTTTAAACCTTCGTAATTTTATGACGGTATAACTGAATATAAAAGTTAATATTTCTTATTGTCTGAAAGAAATCTGAAAAATTATTAGTGTTTAAATATGTAGTCTTCCTTTTAGTGTCATTTTTAATGTAGATTTAGGTTTTATTTATATATCGTTGGCCCTGATTAGGATTTGCTCCTGTATCCTGGTGGCATAAACACAAATTCTCACCTTCATTATTTTTTTCAGAATCTGTTCTTCGAGCATGTCTTGTAACAAGTAGGTACCTAAAGAGTTTCTTCCCTATCACTAGACATACTTCGCAGGAGGGCGAACGAGGCAAGCCTTCGTCATTTGTTTACATCGCAAAATGGTATCCCGTAGGTGTAGCTGTGTTTACAACTTCACATGTCCCTCGCGTTTACCGATCAAAGTCAATATTGCTACCACACATTGTAGACGGACTGATCGTACCTGTACACCCAACTATTCTGCCGTGTGTACGATAATTACAGTGTAACCTAGCTACATTGTCGCAAACTAGCAGTTTGCAACATCGCTAATAAAACCGTTCCGGGTGTTTATTAACAAAATAACTCAGTTCTTTGTGGCCTTAAATATCAGTTAGATTAATTGGACATTGAGTGCTTGTTCTCTAGTTCATTAGTAAAGTATCTTCGTGTAACTAGTGGTTTCCTTTAGACTTTGTATGAGATTGTAATTTTAATGGAAAGTACCTAAAGCAGACTACTGGTGTCTCTTTATATACTTATCGATAATTAGAGTACTGACGTTGTGTTTATCATGGTAAACAGAAGAAAAAAATGTTGTGGTTCAGTAAAGGTAACTAGGGAATTATGTAAAGAGGTTCATCATCATCGTTACATTACCTACTGTCCCACTGCTGGGCACGGGTCTCCTCTCATATTGAGAAGGTTTAGGCTATAGTCCACCACGCTGGCCTAGTGCGGGTTGGCAGACTTCACAAATCGTCGAGAAAAATCTCTAAGGTATGCAGGTTTCCTCACGATGTTTTCCTTCACCGTTTAAGCGAGTGATAATTAATTATTAATACGCACATGAATTCGAAAAGTCAGAGGTGCGTGCCTTGGGTTCGAACTCGAGACCTTCGACTTGGCAGTCCAATGGTCATACCACTAGGCTATCACTGCTTTTTGTAAAGAGGTTGACCTAGACAAAATATTATATTACTACTTAGCTGGTGTCCATTATTTCACTGGCATCCCAAAGGACTTCGAGACAAAAGATTCTATGGAGAACGATCCAAGGTTTAATTTATCTTAGTACCAACATTCATTTAGGCGTGAATAACAGACAGGCCCAAGATTTATTTTATATGGAAGTATGGATTATATACAGAAGCTGTGATAACCTAGTGATATTACCATTGGACTGTCAAGTTCACGGTCTCGAGTTCGAATCCAAGGCTTCCCCTGACTTTTCGAATTAATGTGCGGAATAATAATTAATGATCACTCGTTCAAAACGGTGAAGGAAAATATCGTGAGGAAACCTCAATGCCTTATTGATTTTTCTCGACAGTGTGTTAAGTCTGCTAACCCGCACTTGGCCAGCGTGGTGGAAACCTAATCCCTCTCATTCTGAGAGGAGACCCGTGCCCAGCAGTGGGACAGTATATTGGTAGATGATTACTTATTTACCTATTACATACCAGATGAACCGAAAACCTGATGAAAGTAGCTGAAATGTATAGTGTGAGTAAAAGGAAGGATAATATTTTTGTAGGTATTCCAATAGACCGACTTAATTTATTATACTTAAATATAAATACCTTCTCTTTGTCATTTTAATATCGATACCTAAAGAAAATTCGCACTAGAGATACCTAATACCAACTTTAGCTGGCTGATGAATTAATGAATATTTTGTGAATAGTAAAAGCACTAACGTTTACTTATGACCATTTCCTTTACCAATCTTGATACAAGTAATGAGAATAATGCAGTATAGCATGAAGTTTTGTAGTAAGCAGACTTTGTCTCTAATCCCCTACACATAGAAGATATTTAACCTGTCCAGTTGCCAGTAAACGTGGAAATGGTCATTACGTTAACTATGTAATGGCAATTTGTGGCAAGAAACAAGAATGTTTTAGTATGTTACTTAGTTTTATACTTTCTTACTGTCAGCAGCTAACTTACGGCTCTATTAAATTATGGCTTATTAAGTTAAGCTAGTATTATTTTAAATCTTAAATTTTGCGTCACTAGCCTAATCTCTGTAGGCACGACTCTAATGGGGTCGATTTCCAGGTCGAGCAGTGTTTTGGTTTTTTCTATGATTTTCTCAGTAGCGGCTTGTAGTTTGGATTTGTGGCCTGTTACTGTCAATAGGCTCGTCCCCTAAAACATGGGATCTAAACGTACCAGCGAACTGTGGGTGTACAGCAATGTAGCTCCACCTAACCCTTCGGGGAATACAGGCCTGATGGTATGGTCGTGGCGAATTTCACGGATCCCATGGCCATGACTTTTTTTGTCGGTATGAGTCCAACATACTACTCTGCCGCCTCCCCAGGTCGCGGATAGTCCATGAGGATAAAAAAGGCCTGATGGTATGTTATATAAATAAAAGTAGGTTTACTGTGGATTAGAGGATAACAAGAAAAATAGCGAGCTTAATTAGTTTGATACCTATTTACAAGTTTAAATTTTATTAGCCAGGTACCTACTTCATTTTAATCCATGTATCATGAAGTTCGACATATTATTTTGTAGAATGTTCCTAATTGTATCTTAATTGTCTTTCTTAAAAACTGTGCAATAAACATCAATCATTTCTCTTATGATTATAGGTAACTAAGAAAAAAGCGTCATTACATATGTGTTGTTTATATACAAGCGAATAAATGAGCTCCAAATGACGTTTGATGATGAAATGACTTGACAAGAAGCATGCATTGTTATCGATGCGTCGTGATGTCGTTTTGATTAGAAAACTAACTATATATAAGTAACAGACGGGGCGTTGGTCGCATCACAAATCAATTTCTCAAATTGAAACATGACTGTAGATACAATGCTTGTTTTTTCGTTTCTGCTCGGCCCCCATTGACGTCGGTGATTGAACTTCTAATTGGCAATGAGAACTGTCATCGGTCACGGTGGTTACAGCAGTCACGAAGCTTGCGACCAATAGCCAACAGCTCGAACAACGAGCACATAGGTGACATTTTTGTACGCAGTCTGTCTAACAGGACAGCAGCTACTCTATTACGAAACGAATTTTTCCTCATGCAGCATTTTGTTTTCTATTATTGAGAGTAACTGTATTCTCCTTCTTCTTTGTACAAAAAGATTTAAATGAATGCTATATATTCGATCGCGATATACCATTCATTCAGCTGTACTGTAATAGCCATCTAGATTCAACACCTGATATTCAAAGTTGACGTGAACATTACTACCGATACGCTAATAACCAAATTAGTGTTACCTATTATGATTAGGAATTTCCCGACGAGTACATCTAATATTTAACATTGTACCTACGTCATAACGTCGTAGAAAATATCCGCCAACATTGAAACAATGTGACTCTATTAATTACACGTTACATGTCAAGACCACGTTTTGTTAGACTAAGGAATGCTTATTAGAGATGAGAATGTGTAATCATGGAGGTATGTTTATAGAATGATACTTGTCTACTTAATGTTTAGCGTCAGTATTCAACAGTTCGTGTCGTCAACGCACACTGAACATTTCCTACATCGCTCTTAACGGTGTTGGCTCATTACCGGCTGGCGGGCGTTGTCTCAACTATTTGAAGAGACAAAATGGCGGCCGCTGTAAATTACCATATTTTTAGTAAAATTGACACTTTACCATTATCTACCGGTCGGGCACCGCAGTCGAGTCAACGCCCTCAAACCATCCGGATCTAATTACGTAGTGTCATTAACATTGCGGAGGCGGCACGTCGGCCTAGGAAATGGAATCGAATCATTAGTAGTTTGATTACAAAAAAGGCTTAATAGAAATATAATAACGTCCGACGGAGAAGAAATTGTAAAAAGATTGTAGAGCGATCCAATAATTGGCGGTTATTTGTCGATACGGTTTGGAGCGGGTAATGGGTTGGGACGCTTCGACGTGACTCCAGAGCGTACTGCATCACCCCTCCCCTCTCCTTCGCTCCTCACATTCATTATTGTTTGAGAGATTTGCAGATCAATTGCTATGATACGAATTGGTCGATATTTGTACACTTAACAAGTACTTTGAAATTCTGCTACCGCGCTACTTTATCGTGATTAAATCTGTGTGACGAGTGGATCACACCTACATTCATTCATTTGATTTGAGTGTCTGTTAGAAACCATTTGTAATTTAAATCTTTAGATTTTTTCAACTTTTCTGTCAAATATGACGTTGTGTGCTAGAAGCCTTTAAATATTATCATTCATGTTTCTTCCTTTTATTAGGCGACACGCCGAACAATGTAATGCCATATTCTATTCAGTAAATCTTTACACCAAGTGAAAACACGATTTGGCGTGAAGATTTGGTGTTAACAAAGCGTTTTGTGATCATTTATCGGCGGCTGCAACGGTTACTTACGAAATTCGCGTAAAACCGACGCCATTGAGTGTTTACGAGTATGCTGGGCCGCGAATACGGCGTGACGGGGGAAGCGAGCAAAATATTTCATTATACCTACGTATCAATGAGTTCTTACTAAATTATCATTTTGTTTTGTCTGTAATTAAGTAAACAAACATAGATTCAGATTTAAAAAAAAGCTTTTTATATTTCATTATAAATATAAATTTCATAAAAACTTAAAAAAGGCTAAGGTTAAGGTTACAAATTGTTCTTGAGAGGAAATTATTCAGCCTATGGTATATAGATACACCCACAATTAATGTACCTACTTGGGAAGAATCCCAAGCACATTAATTGTAATAAGTAGGTACCTATAATCAGTTCTTATCTAAAGTGCGTACCTAAATAGGTCCAAAAATTCATAGATTAGGTACGGTTTTATGTAAGATTCTGTGGGTTATTTAGAATCTATCGTGATGGTGTCAGTTATAAATACTAATAGGCTATCAATTTATACTTAATTGACGTATCAAATACTTAGGAATTCAATACGGATGTATATCTATAATTTAATATGTAACATTTATAAGTATTGTATTTATGTATTATTTGACATTTGAGTTTTTAATACTCGTCTTAAATTATACCTAACTGACACCTATTATATTCCGCCCACATGTTTTTATTATACAGGATATTGCAGTTTGATATGTGGAGCATAGGTACGTCAAATTAGAACAGGTTGTAAATTCTGGTATTTCTTATACGACTGAGGATCGAGCCACATGTACAGAGGCCAGCACATCAAGCTACTCCAATCTGACAAATTTCTTTGATAGATTTTCAACTTTAATACATTATTATAAGGTTCATATTCAGTTGAGAAAATTTTGGATAGCTTGACCTGCTGGCGGCTGCAACTAAAACTCAAGTAGTTAAATGCTATCATATCGTGGGTCCGACGAACAACTATTGGTTGCATATCGAATACGAGCAACGGTAATCCTTTAAGCTATATATTATAGAAATAAAATTCGTCATATAAGCCTTAGTGTAAGAACGCCAAAACGCTGAATCCCTTTCCAATGGATCGTGTGAGCCCTGCAACTTCTCAGGAGGCAGATACATAATCAAGAGGATTTCCAATTTTCCACACACCAAGAAGGTTTAATTATAATTCTTATATTGCCCTTACAATCAACCATAGTTTTTTTTTCGTCGAGCCTTCAGTGCAACCTCAGTCTTGGATCGCTTGTTTCGAGGCCCGACCAACATTAACACAATGATTTTTCTATAATATTTTTATAAATCGAGAAATGCGCGTACGAGCGTGACGTATATAAAGAGTTATACCTACGTGATAACCTGGTTTTAGTGTTTTTTATAAAAATATCGCGATCAACGGGTCACGTTGAAGGCCGGAGGATATTTGTTCAGTGTTATGTCTCACTGTATAAATAATACAGGAGCTTAAAAAATAGCGACGTGCGTCTTTATTTTGACAAATGATTTGACCTTGCTCCATTTACCTTTGTTGTAGATCTGAGGAACAATATATTGTTTGGTAGGTCTAGACTAGCTTGCATGATTGATAAGATAGATGTGAACCGGCCATTACTCTTCTGATTTTATTGTGTATACAAAAAACAAATGCACAAACAAACATAAAAAACAACAATTAATTAGTGCCATTTTTTAACAATATAAGTACCTACAGTGTGAGATGTCCGATTCTTTTCGTATCCAAATCACTGGAAAGTTGAGTGATTTACCTAAATAGGCAACTTCTTCGTTAAGTTCGCCTAATTTCAATACCTAAATGATTTGGATGAATATTAATTTTGTATGTAGCTACGACGTAGCAACGGTAACAGCTACGAGTGGGAGGGTTTTTTAACTGTCCAGTAATCAGTATTAGTGTTAATTTTAACACTAATACTGATTACTTAGTGTTAAAACTACTAGAGGGACTAACATGCGTTCAGCTACATCATTTTGTAATCGTATTATCTCGTCTCCTGTCATTTTTCAGCACGGAATGTGACGACCAAATAGTTTTTATTATTTAAGTATTATATACTTTTACTAGCTGCACCCGCAAACGTTGTTTTGCCATAAAAAAAAATTAGGGGTATGAAAAATAGATGTTGACCTATTCTCAGACCTCCCCGATCAGCACAAAAAATTTCATCAAAATCGGTCAAGCCGTTTCGGAGGAGTATGGCAACGAAAACTGTGACACGAGAATTTTATATATTAGATAAGGTAAGTATGCAGTGCACTATTCCTAGCTGTTACTACCCACTCATTACATAGCCCCCTCTTAATTTATTTTATAACATATTGTAATCACCAATCCGCCTAATAAGTGTAGTGTGAGAGAAGGCTCGATGAAGATATTTATCAGTAGTTACGTAATTTATCCGAGTTCTTCACTTAAATTGTGGGTACCAACTATAACCTCCTTTTCGATTGGTATAGAAAACCTTTCCAAATAATCCATGTGCCAAAGTAAAGAAATAACAAGTCAGTGTTTTTTGTAAGCACTAATCTTGCATTCGTTTACTATCCGGACTTCATCATCCTAAATGGAGTCACTATACGTATAGGACACAGAACAGGTATAGGAAGTTACTAAGTAGGTATTTCTCGCAAGATCAAAATATACCTATTTACTCTAAATAGGGATTACGGTGTTTCAGATATAAAAAATCCTCATGATAGCGTTATGGAAAGCGAAAAGTAAAGACGGGCTCTTAGCTACTAAAGTGGCATCAGATCTCTTGGTCCAGCGTTTCGTAATTCGCACATTAAGTATTCTGTGCTACGTTATTTCCTGAACCAAATGTTGTCCTGTATTTTATTGACTTTAACAGTTTATTTGGGAAAGGCAACCGGCGTTTGTGTATGACAAGATGTATGAATGTGGATGAAGCAACAGAAGTATGCAAGAATCGTAGCAAGTTGGCTTCTTGTTTCTGCCTACCTCCTCAGGAAAAAGGTGTGTGTGTGTATGTATGTAGATGGCTATCGCTACGAGAGATGTAAGGTCTACATAACATTCAATACACTGACCCAGAGTCAACGCTCTTCCGTATTTCTGTTCATAATTTCTTATTATATCCACTCAGCAGCAGACATCTGCTAACATTTTCCTTTATACAAAAGTCTCTAACGGGTAAAGCATTTATTTTTGATAATCGTCAACATTCCACCATCGTCGCTTCAATGATCTGCCTACTTACCGACATGATATCGATTTCGTAAAAAAATCTATTGTATTTCAACAAAAAGATTTATTTTATGGTAAGCACGTCCTATATATTGTGTTTTACAATGAAATAATTAGCCAGCTCACTAACGGGAACATTTTTTATTGGGCTTCAGTTTTTCCTTTGTGTTGGTAATTTAATATTTTTTAGAAGGGACCCAGTGAGTGGGTGGGTGAAAAAATATTGCTTATTGTAAATCAAGGTTTAATGCTATCGTTTTCTTGAAAGTGCATGATGAATCTAAAAAGTTTACGTTTGATTGGAGTCGAAAACAGTAGCGATTGTCCCACAGGCAATAATTCAGCTCTGAGTCAAAGAAGAACGTTTGATTTGGAAGTATTTGGGAAGCAAATTAATTATTGAATTTTAGGTCAGAGAAAAGTTGTTGAAATCAATTTTCTTGGTAAAATCCTAAAGGTAGCTTGTATAAAATCCATAGGGACTATCAGACACGCAGCAGCCGCTCTTAGAAATTGTTATGTATGTGTGCATACCGCGGCTGCGTCCCGGTGTATAACCTGTTTTATTACAATAAACTAGTGTGTCATTAGCTAGCGCGTTTGATGGTTGTCCCCTCACCTTACATATCTAACAGAAATATACCTATTTTCATATAATATTCAGTAGCATTTGGTTAGACTGGGAGCCGTGCTCAACATGGTTAGGGAAAGCCCTATTTTTTAAACTTAACCACATGCGATTTGAGTCTAGAATGCCTGCTGATTGTTATTGGTCTACTAGTCGCATATGCGACTGCTGGCGCACGGTCCTAGATTCGATTAGAACGAGCAGTTTTTTTTAATGAAATGTTTTATAGCTGTTGGTTATGTGCCTGGTTAATGGCAATAGGTTCGCCCTTATTACATGTTCATACCTGGTAAAGTGCGGGTGTAAATATATAAGTACACCTCCGCTTAACCCTTTAGGGAAACAAGCTTGATCGTAATGTCGTTTTGGCATTCTTTCTTGCATGCTCGAGAATGAATGTCTCTGATTATGTTATGGTGGTGTTCCACTTGAATATATATTTATATAGCTAATTGCAGTCCATTGCTATGATGACCAAGTTGTGAGTTGTGATGCACGCTGTGACAAGTAGGTATATAAAATAAAATTTAAAATAGATATAAGTATATATATAAAAAAAATATGATTGTGGAGCAACAATGTGTGATTTTCCTAAAACCCTATCAGAATATCAGCGCTGCAGCTTGATTTGTTTGCTGCAGCATAATTAGTGTTGAAATAGGGACCTCGCACAGGATAACGTAGGTACCTACTTACTTAATTTATGACATGAATCTATTGTTTTGTCGTTTGTTATTTTATCCTGTGCTGTAACTGTCAAAATAGTTTTTCTTTCTTTCATTTGTAAAGCATTTGTAGCAAAGCAGGTGTTGTTGTAACCTTTATTTTCATTTCAATTATTTGGTTTAGTGAGCAAAATTTATTCGAGTATATATCCCATCAAATTTCGTATCAACAGGTGATCTAGCTCAATTAGAAAGAAGTTTTTCTACCAAGCACTGGAAGTGTGTACAGTACAGTAGTGATTATACAGTTAGAGTAATTGTGAACAGAAAACACAGAAAAAGGTCTATATTGTGCCGTCACGATCGTTTTAATAATTCAAATTAAGACTTTTTACTTTAAAACTGCATAAACTAGCAATCTGTTTTTGTTGTAGCTTAAATATAGAATTCAATTAAACGTAAAGTGAGTCGTAAATTAAATATCACCCCCCACGTTGCTACGAAACGCATCTCTAAAAATATTCATTTCTTTTGTGGCAATCTCGTATCTCTGACAAATAAAACAAAGACGCCATCTTTGTTTTAACTCTCAGGTACTAGGTTTACAACGCCATTGTAACTAACTGCGTGAGATACTTTACATTTTAAATATCAATGTTCACCTGTCCCTAAATAATTCGTTAATTCTATAAGACTTAGGACGAGACTTTCTACCAAAAAATATCAGCTTTGTTTAAACACTCTTTGTTACCTCACATTGCATTCCACATAAATGTTCTCAGAACAAAAGCAAACAAAAAACAAACTCAGGATAAAGGAACCAAGGAAACAAAAACAAAAAAAAACATAATTCAATAATATAAATATTGCATTTATTTCAACGAATTCTGCAAATATAATAACTGTAGATAATAATTATAATAATACTATTCAGTTTACAAGACTTTCAATCTTTCCCTAGGCGGTCGAATCAACGCCGCAAAATACCAAAGAATTCTTTCACTGGCTGGCACAGGACTTTGTTTCAAATAACTATTTAGAATAACGTCATCTGAATAACAGTAAATGCAGATCGCATAAAATTAAGTTAAAAATTAAATTATACAAATTAAAATAAAATTATTGGAAGTCGTATTGGAGGCAAATTCAATATCAAGGTTTACGTCAGTCGCCTTGACGTAAATACGTTTAGATATCTACATGACAAACAAAATAATAGTAAAACTAAAGAACAAAAATAAATACAAACATAACAAAATTATAAAAAAAAAACAAATAGAAGCGATATGCAAATAAACATGCTCAAAATCATAAGTAAAACCATAATGCTGTAGTATGTATTGAATAAGTAGTAAATAATACTTATTATGTTCTTTATGACGGTCTGGGATATTTGCATTTGAAAGATCAATAGAGACTTATCAAGGTGTTTAGGAGACGGTAGCGAAAATTTCCACGTAATAAATAAGGGCATAGTGGCCGCTCCCGCGGCGCGTGCGCAGGGGCGCGGGCGCAGGCGCACAGCGCTCGTGCGCCCTACGTACTTACGCAACATTCAAATTTGAAGAAAATATTTGCATATCGCCTAACGCCCCAATCGAGGCCCACTTTTATGTAAATGTCACGAAAGAATAGCAAATACTGCAACCGGGACCCCACACGACAACGAGTCATTATTATGTAAAAACCGACAAACTTATTATGTTATGTCTGTATATATTTTTGTACTTTTCGGCTCGCGCCCTTTGCCGAGACCCTTGCGAAAGATATGCGAAGTAAACTAATTAGATACATTTATATCACAAGTTCTTAAGATGCCTCTACGAAACAAATAATATATTTATATCTACCTATAGATAAGAACTATCTATCGAAATACACAATACGAACAGCGGTCGGAGATAATTTTACAATGCACATAGTTATAATCTAGTAGTATACTTTTAACTATTTACAGTGGAGCTCAAGAGAAAAATAATTTACAAAACACTTGGATCCTACAAGGCACCTTATTTTAAATAATTATAGACTTCAGGCTTCGCTATGACTTTACAAAATAATAACTAAAACATTTAAATTCTCTAAAATATATAATTTGGTTTTCATTACAATCCTACAACAATCGACATGTCGCTAATACCTAATAGGAGTTTTAAATACGAATAACTAGGAAGAATAATATTATGCAACAGATTACTAGTCTATATCTCTCCGTGGTGTTGGTTTTCAATATGTAGAGCAAACTCAATAATGTAATAAAAACAAAGGAAACAATGGACACTGATGTGCCGTTTCCGAGAGAGTCTTTTTGATTGACGTCATTTAAATAATTGATTATTCATGTGGAGCGAAATGCATGTGCGCCAGATCGGTCCCATTAGATATACGACGTCCTTCACGCGTCCTAACTCCTACCATTGTTGTGTATCGTTTGCATTTGTATAGTGCCTTAGAGTGGCCGCCCACCGCCGCACCGGCCGGGACGGGCCGCGGCCCGCCTCTCGCCGCGATGACAACGCGCCAAGCAACACGTGCCGGTGCCGCCAATACATTGCCCACCGACAAACATCAATAACTTACTCATCATTTACTTCATAAACACTGCTAAATAGGCGGATCACCGGGAAAATAATCTACTTCAGAGTTATTTTAGATTTACATTATAATTTGAAGATTGAGTAATATTTTTTACCGTTGCCACGCTCCGAGCTATAGGTGCTCAGTAATTATTCGAATTACGAAATAATTTCTGAGATTGAATCGGCTGCGTACGTGCCGCCATTACCTTTCGCATCGGTCCGACCGACTTGGCGCATATTTATCTCAGGACTGTTTTGATTTTGTAGTAAGTATTCAGTGACAAAATGTAGGCTATTAGCTTTATCCAAAAAAAGAGTATTTTCTTGAATATTGAAATACCAACACTACGGAATGATAACGTTAAACTATTTCAGTTACACCTAAGCTTTATTTACAAAAGGACTCACTAGTAGGAAAATAGCAACGACCGTCACGGCACAAAATGAGCTTCGCTCGAATCGCATCAACAATAGCTTCATCTAGAAGTGAACACAATCAGAGTGACAAATAAAGCGATCGAGCGAAGCTCGCCGCTGCGAGGTTCTACGTAAGAGGGTGCGGAACCGCCTAGTGCTGGGAAGCGCTAGGCGACTCGCTCCACGGTCAAGTCGTACACTCACCGTTTCCGGCGAGCTGTGGCCGCAGGAACGCGTTGTGCAGGTCGCCGCCCATGCCGCTCTCGAGCCGTGCCGCCATCTGCATAAGCGCAAGCGTGCTGTCATCCCCGCCGCCCGCGCCGCTCTCGAGCCGCGCGCGTACAGCCGCGATGTGGCCGCGCGTGAACACGTGGTCTTGCACCGAATACTTGTGACTGTACTTGAAGTCACACACTCGACACTCGTCCGGCGGCGGCGCGTCGGACACCTCCATCAGTCCGGCGGCCAGGCGCGCCTTTTTCTCTTTGGCACGTGCGTTTTGGAACCAAACCTGCACCACGCGTTTGGGCAACCCGATTTCCCGCCCGAGCGCCTCGCACTCGGCCATAGTAGGCGTTTTATAGTCACCGAATAACGATTTCATAATCTTCACTTGCAAAGATGACATTTGCGTGCGGTAACGTTTGCCAGGGGGTCGCGCTGATTGCGTTTGGCCGGGTAGTGGCGAGGTCGGCTCGTCCTCTTCGTAAAACTCCATTGTCTCAGAAGCCGTATCAGAGCGCTCGTCGGCGTCCGACCCGGGGCGTGACAAATCTACTGGTTTGCTGAGATCTAAAGGTATCTCCGATTTTCCATGTTCTGGGCGTCGCTCGGAGGTTTCATTGTTTCCACCACCGTTTTGTTGGGCGGCGGCGTGCGCTTGTAACTCACTTACATAGCGTTTCATTGACTCCTCACTGTACTGCTTGATAAATTTCTCCATGTCTGAGTGAAAAGGTGGAAAAATAGGGGGCAACATGGGAGCCCCCGCTTGGGAAAAATTTTGCTGCCGGTCACTTTGTTGGGAGCCAAAACTTGGGGTTGATTCTGTACTTAACTCTTCATCGGGTAACGCATCAACATTGATTTCACCTCTCGCGCACTGGTCTGCATGTTTAGTGCTTAAATGACTTTCTAGTGCGCTCTTTACCTTGAACAAAGCTGGACAAAATGGACATCGTTTATTTATCACCTGTGCGTGCGCACGAAACTGTCCTTTCCTCTCACGTGCTCGTGTATTTTGAAACCAAACTTGTACCACTCTTTTTTTTAGTCCAACTTCACGTGCTATGTTTTCAAGCATTTTTCGCGATGGATTAGATTCGATTTGGTATTTTTGGTAGAGGTAATCCAGTTGCTCAGGTAAAATAGTAGTTCTCAAGCGTTTATCTTTTGGTTGTTCTCCAGTCTCAACTTCTTCATATTCATCGAATTTCCTCTTAGCGACTTGTTGATTGAGTGCCGCTACTAAAGGATGGCGAGCCTCATCACTCCCAAGGGTTGCATTTAGTTGTTGCAGCTGTGCGTGCTGCTGCAAGATCCCAAAAGGGGAATCCGGCGGGTATGTGGGGAATAAGTTTGGGTTCATTATGTGAACAAGCTGATGTTCCCGCCACAAATCAAACCGAGGGAAGACTAGGTTGCATTTATCGCATTGAAAATTTCCATCCTTTTCTTCACGGGGTGCGTGTGATAGAGGAGTCACTGGCGTTAAAGGCGCTGGTGGTGCTGGAGACACTGGGTAGCTGGGCGCAGCCGGAGTTGGGGTGCGAGGTGGGGCGGGAGAGACAGGCACGTGAGGAGGGTGATGTTCGACATTACTCGAATTAGAGTCTTCGCTGCTTAACGTAGCAGCTACTTGAGCTGCTGCCGCCTGTGCCTGAGCCGATCTTTTGGCATCCTCTTCCTTAAAACAATGAGTCTTTTGATGTCTTATCAGTTCATAGTATCTCTGGAATACTAACTGACACTTTTTGCATTGATAGTTTAGACCTGGAGTGCGTTGAAATCTATTGGCATCGTCTGTCGCGCTCGCAGGCGGATCTGCTGCCGGTTGGTTTTCATAAACTTTTCTCGCTTTTTGGCGCGCATTTTGAAACCAAACCACAATAACTCTCGGACTCAATCCCAGTAACTTCGACAAATATTCGAGATCATCATCTTTGGGATATGCGTTATTCTCAAAAAACTCTTGCAATACTTTGATTTGGTAATCAGTGAACCTAGTTCTGTTGGCGCGTTTGCCAGAAGACCCCGTTGAGCTGTTGGATCCGTTCGAATTGCCCCCGGAAAGTCCGAAATCGGCCGGTCCCCTGCCAGGACTGAGGCTGCGATTCGGGGTCAAAGGTAGGACGTTCGGGGGCGCGGAGTTTGGGGACGTGAAATTAGGATTCAGTTTTGGTGGTAGCATTGACGGGTGAGGCGGCTGTGGTATACTTGTAGCCGGAATTGAATCTAACTGAGATTGTATCAATGAGTTTAGCGAAATGTGCGTGGGAGTTGGCGGCCGCGACTTGTTTTGATGATGGTGGTCATTGCTTTGTATTGGCGCAGGACTCTGTGAAGGTGCTTGGGGAAAAATAAAGCTCTTATCTTCCTGGTGGCGATCGTCGTACGAGTTATATTTTTCCTCTATTGATGGCTCGTCATTAGGTTCTGACTTTACCTCTTGCTGCATTATCATACTGTTGTCTTCAATTTTGGCCTTTTTTTCAGGTGGTGGTTTACCTTCATCGGAGCTTGCTGATGAATCTAAAGTAGTCACTTTAGCCTCACCGGTCTTCTCATACTCTTCGAGGTTAAGTGTTGTGGAAGGAGGATTGTTAAAGTTGTAAGGTGAATCCTTGTTCCGTTGACGTTCCTTGAAGAGAGTGTTTCTGAACCAATGTTTGATTACCTTAGTTGCCAGTCCAGACTGTTGGGCCATTTTCGCGATAGCCTCGTCGCTGGGCGAGTTGTTAATGTCAAAGTGTGCTCGTAAAATCTTTAATTGTTCATCAGTGATGCGAGTGCGAGCTCTCTTTTGACCAGCTGCAGCGTTAGCCTGCAAACAAAAGAAATCTTTGTTAAATAAAAGTCTAGAGACTAAAGAAACGAAACGAGTTTCCAGTTGTCAAAGGGTTCGTCTATCTATAACGATATTAAGCAGGTAAGTCCGAATACTAAAGGGAAGTCGTTACTAATAATAATGGTTGGACCCTTCATACAACAATAGATTCCCTGTCGCCTTGTGCAAACAGATAGCTAACGTAAATTGTTGGAGCTTATCTCATAATACGTCGTAGATATCCTTATAGCCCACGATCGAATTTACACAGCAACTGACGAATATAATCAATGCGAAGCCTTGTGTTTGTGTAAGTAAATACATGTTATTTGTACGTCGCGACTGAATTTAACAGCTGAGGTAATTGATTGTTGCTAAATGATTGCGCAGTATTATAGATACGAATTGAAATTGATTTTTAATTATTTGAGTTTATAAATCCACTTTGATTGGTCGACAATTTCATTGCGAATATAATGTACGATGTTATTAAAATATCCTTGCGCAATTTGGAAGATTATTGCACTTCACTAGTATCTGTAAGCCATCTTAATATTTTGTAATTATTATGACTGTTACGCAACAACTAAGTAAAATTATGACGACGCTATAATATGAAACATTCATAAGTTTTTGTGTCATTTATTGTTTTAATTTATATTAATATCTTGTTGCTTAGAAATAGATGATGTATAATTATTATTATATAGATATGATAATTTATAATACCTACTGAATACGATTAAACCGGAATTCACTTCAATTTTATAAGTATTTTTTTCGGTATACTAATTATTCCCAAGTGGCGTTTATGTGACAACAATATAATAAAATTAATACTAATTTATTTAATTTCCAATATGTTATGTAGAAACCTTGGTATTCATTGTAGTTGTTGTGTTTAATAAAGTTTATAATTTAAGTGTGCATTAAAGTAATTAGAGGTAATTACTGGGGCTATATGTATAAAGTTGTAAGCACTCACCTGCTGCTGTTGCTGTAATAGTTGTTGTTGTTTCATTTGGGCATCGTGGGAGAAGGGCATGGTGTCGAACGGAGGAGGCGGCAGCATCAGCGGAACCAAAGGTGGCTGAAGGTTCATTGCTGCCAGCGCTCCCACGTTCAATCCGAGCGGGAGCCCCAATGATAGCATTTGAGCCACCATCGGGTGCAGTTGGCCCAGCTGCTGCTGAAGCTGGATCATGTTCAGGGCCGCCTGCATCTCCTGCACTTGTGCGGCTAGTAACGCACCAGCCTGAGCGTCACCCTGCGTGTTTCCATTTTCGTTGAAGTTTGCACTGTTATCACCACGCGGAGAAGGTGACCTCTCACCTTGCGGCGCAGGAGAGGCCGCGCGCGGGGAGTTCGGCGCACCGGACTTCCTCTCGTATTCCGATTTGAACTGTTCAGCAAACTGCTCCAGAAACTCTAGAGGAACTTTGTCCTTATGCACTTCCTCACAATGAGTTTTTAGAACGAACACACTAGAAAACTCCTTGTTGCAATGTTGACATGTCGATTTATTTTCACCATCCGGGGGCTTCTCTTCAGGAGGAGGCGGCGGCGGACTAGGCACGCGCGCCATCTCACGCTCTTCTTGCAATTTTCTTCGCTGATTTTCATTGTATTGCATGACGAGATCGAAGCCGAAAGTCTCCAAAAGTTGTTTATACATTTGTGAATTGCGTTTGGGCGGGTTGCCCTTGGCGACCATCTCGTCAAGTGCAGCTGTTTCAGCTTCACCTAGCGGCGAATGCGCCCGCGCATCGCCAAACGGACATGAGGTTGCTCGATGTGCGTCGAGTAGCTCCCCGGTTGGGAATGACGCGTGACAGCGATCGCACGAAGCGCTACCTGCGCGCGGGGAACGCGGGCTACCTGGGCGCGCAGGGGGCGAGGAACGTGGGCCCCCACTGCTTGTAGATGAAGGGGATGTATTTTTCGGCGACAACACGTCTTGTAAAATTTTGGCGGGGTCGGTTCGGTCCGGTTGCTCTACTAAAGGCCGTGACAAGTCCACGTGTCCGGCCGCGGCGAGTTCTTGTAATTTGCCTGCGCGTGTTTGATGTAGAACTGATCTCATGTGTATATCGAGCGTACTGCCCTGTGTGTACGCAACTTTACAAATGTTGCATTTGTATCGCTTGCGGTCATCCTCCTCACTCGAAGTACTCTTGGGTGTAAGTGTCAAATTAGAGGGCGCAGAACCCGCCCCGGGCGACACGGGAGGATTATTATTATTCTGTTGTTCTTGCATAGCTCGCTTCAATTTATGCAAATGGCTCACGCTATTGTAGTGAACTAGTAAAATGTTCTTTTGCGTAAATGATTCTTTGCATACGTCACATTTAAATGGTCTGTTTGGGTCAAGATACTTTTCCATGGGGTAGGTTAATTTTTCACCCTTTCTATGTAGAAGTGTCTTGTTATGCGCTGTCAAATATGATTGGCGAGTAAATGCTACTTTGCAGCGATGGCATTTATACTTTCTGTTTGGGTCATTGTATGAATCTTCCGCCATTGCTTGTGAGTTTAGGTAGTCTTCCAAAAATTGCTGATCTTTGTATATTATGGAGTCATCAGAGTTTTCAGCGTCATTATGACCAGACTCATCAGCAACTGTTGCGCTAGAATCTCTGTCTTCCAAATCAGCTAGGTCATCATCAGGCGTTCTCAAAGCTTCCTTACGTAGAAGCTCAGCAGTAGCGGCGTCCAAAGCTGTGCCTTGAGCCGCCTGTAATAAGGGGTTCGAGGCCAAGCTCCGTTTGAATGCATTTAATTCTTCTTCTGATAATTCGGGGTGGGAAGTCTCAACGTGCTTTTGAAGAGCCAACACAGATCTAAAGCTCCTTCCACATAGCACGCATTTAGTAGCATCTCTAATAACGTGATATTGTGAATGCAGCTGTAGTTTTTCAATCGTCTTGAATGCTAGGC
Organism: Acronicta alni; assembly: GCA_964056405.1. Classification (NCBI taxonomy): domain Eukaryota; kingdom Metazoa; phylum Arthropoda; class Insecta; order Lepidoptera; family Noctuidae; genus Acronicta; species Acronicta alni. The sequence goes on along the minus strand of OZ043925.1, from coordinate 9,395,398 downwards.
TGCATTGATTGCAACGGTATTTGTATACATGTTTCTCAGACACTGACATGTTAGCGATCGAGTTACGAGCGTGCGCTTCTCTGAAATGATTCTGTAGTGCATGTGCTGCGTCAAAGTATCGATTGCAGCCTTTCTTCCAACACACATATCCTGGGCCTTGTGGTGTTTGTTTCAGTTCAAGATGACCGGACTCATTTTGATGGTGACATAATTCATCAACGTTTCGGAAAGTACGACTGCATGTTGAACATCGTTCCATTTCACCATCAGCACTGCCTTCTGATCGAGGCGATGAGATCTCCCTCTCATCATCGCCTTGTCGAGATTCATCTCTCTGAGTTTGGGCTCCACCGTTCAACCAATGGCTTTGATCAACAAGCAATAGCAATCTCTGTAGCCCTTCAGAGTTGACGGAATGGATTTGCATAACGTGTCTTTCGAGGGCTGGTCGTTCCTTAAAGCCATCTTGGCAAAGAGGGCAAATAAAATGTCGAGAGGGATCGCCATGTACGGAGGTGACGTGTGCGTGTAGGCGCGACTCGTTCGAGCAACTAAAGTTACAATAAGGACACGTGTGTGGTCCCGGTGTCTCACGCTCTTCCTCCCTCTCACTGGGGCCTTGCTGAGATTGTTGTTGCACTTGCTGATGCTGTTGTTGTTGCTGCTGTTGTTGCTGCTGTTGCTGCTGATGTTGTTCCAAAAATCTCATCATTTTCTGCTCTTGAGTTAACTCAGGCTTCTGATCAATTGGCTCCTTAGTGTCTGTCAACAAAAACAAGCAATGAAAATGTTTGTTTACAAAACGAAAATTGGCTAAACTCAAATAGTACACGACGAACCTCCCGCAATGGAATCTGCGAGCCGAATGGATACAGATCTGTACGCCGTAAATCCACAATGTCTACCTACGTCTACGTGAGATTTATCTACAAAAAAGATTATTTCTATAAATGAAGCTCACTATTGTTCGGTGCGAACGTTTGTTACTTTTCTGAATTGAAGTTAAAAATAAAATTCTTCTCTTTTATATTATTAGTAGGCCTCGTTTTGTTTGCGACGTCCCGGCAAGACAAAGGTATCGGTCTATCCATCCCGTACGCACACATTCACAGATGTATTAATGCTAACGTAACAAGTATATTGTAATTTCGCACACAAAGGAGATACAGGACGAGCAAACAATCATTGTTCATTATTACAAAAGGTTTCGAATATTTCGTTTCGCATCGGATCAAATGCATCGGGATAGTTGACGTATGTGACTGTAAGTGCGAGCGAGACGACCGCATGTGAGTGTGCAATTATTATTTTGACCAAGGATAAGTCCGCGGCAGCGTGTGAAAGAAGCTGGGCTGCATTGTTTACGCTCAAATAAGGAAGGTGAAAGAAACGGCCGAGGGAGACCAGATTCGTTAATGTAACATTACAATTATAGTTTATTAGATGAGCAACAGACCGTCCGGCTATTGTGTTTCTTACACACAAAATTTTAAGAACAGACAAGGAATAAATCCGCAACAAATGTTATAAAGATTCATTCATTTATGGAATATGTTCAGAATTTAAGTATAGTTGGACAGTCTCGCTCCCTAAATTTATCATAACATAATGGCAACAAAAAAATAAACAATGAATTTTCACTTAATTAAAACTGGAAATTATCTCACAGTCGAGCGACGTTGAAACCAGTAGTACCCCTGTCCGGGAACCAGTTCTATAGTTTTAAGCAGTTATAACCGTTATATCTAATGAAGGGGAGAGGGATAAGTAAATCCAAGTGCGTAATAATAACGATAGCGCAACTGACCCTAATTCCAGAGTGACCAGTGAATGTAATTATTTATGATGCAAAGTCGCCGTCCCACAGTCTGGTAGGAGCATAGAACAATCGCCAGGTAAAAGGACCTTGTCTGCATAAACGCGATCTCTGACGCTTTTTGTCAATGGACAAAGGGTCTTTTCTAAGGAAACACCACATCGTTATAGCGTCGTAAAGTAAGTATTGTGCAGTGTGAGTTTTGTTTTGCGAGATTTAGGTCAGGATTTTTACAATGTGGCGTCAGGGACACAATGGGAGCTGGACGTTTTACTGTCTTTGCGCACCGGTGTTGCGAGTTCGAGTTTCAAACTGGAGCCTGCAATGAGCCAGTGTATTTAACTCTTTCAAGTTGATTCTGAATACCTTAAAGTGGTCGCAACTGGCCATTAGGGTCCTTACTGTGTTTACAAGTCTTGATGTATTATGTAGCCTGCTTACTGATATTACGTCGGTTTTTTTATGAATTGAAAGATTGTATTTATCGTCTGCAATATTTTAGTGAGTAATATCTCAAATGTCTTTATAATAATTATGTTCGTTCTGCAAAGCAAAAAAGCTTTTGGGACAGGGTGCTTGGTCTTGTAAAATGAATTAAATTATAAACCGGTTCTTATACTGGTTTAATCGTATTGATGATAGGGACAGTAACTAATGAATCAGTAGCCGAGGGGTAAAACAGTGACAGAATCTAAGTAAGCCAAATGAATAAAGTCGTAAAACTTGAAGAACTATGTTTTTTTGTTACTATACGAGTATTTCAAGAGCGTGTGAATGTAAAAAAATAATGCAATCTTCTCTCGCGGCGCATTTAGTTCATGGTTGTGTTTTACAATGATCCATAAGCCATTCGAAAACCTAAAATTTATAACGAAATCGATCGTTTAAAATGGCTCTCTCCATAAGGTGAAAATAAGTAATAAGCATAAACATGAGGTGCACAATGGTGTAAGGCGGATTTCTTTCGCCTCCACATTTCTCTCGGAGTTTATCGTATTTCACCGTGGTCATAAACATGCGCGGGGCGATTCGGCCGGCGACATTGTGCGATGATGTAGCAGCCTCATCACAAGGGGGCAATCATCCTTAATGCGCGACCGCCACATACGTAATGCGAGTCATTGTCCCGTGTGCGGTACTTATGGAAAATTCGCGTTCTCAATTCAAATCTTCTCTCCGTCTCCCTCGCGCGCGGGGCGGAGCCGCCTCCGACCAATGACGGCATCCGACTGTGGCGACACCGTGTAAGGCGTACGTTATTAAAGAAACCTGTTCTAATGTTGCGCGCTTTAAATTAAATTTTGTTCGTGTGTAATTATCTCATTATTGTGATTACGAATTCTTCGCTAAATGCTCATCGCTTAAAATGGAGATTGCCTCTCAGACTGAACACGGAGTGACGGTCACGCGATAAACGATAATGAAGCCTCCGTTGACGAAAATGGATCGAACGATGTGCTTTTGTATCATACTCACAATACTAACAAATTAACATCAAACAAATCGTTATGTTTGTTGACACGATCCACAGAAAGAAGTTCACTTTGAAAAAACGCAGAACAAAATTGATTAAGGAACGAATCGGTTTAAATTGGAAACCGATAGTGACGTTTCGAAATCACATTCATAAGTCGACTCAGTATTACTTTATCGATACGAACGCCGGTAATGGTTTTGGTTGAATTAATTTTAATGGGATTTTTACGCTTTATAGAATAAAAATGTTACGAAATGTGTTTAGCACAGGAGTAATAAATAATAATATATTTCGTTATGTCGCGTTCGTTTATTGATTGAATAAAGGTTGTCACGAGCGACATCTAGCGCGAAGCAGAAAAACTGAGCAAAATGCGCACGCGCATCTAATCGGTTTTCGATCGTGAATGGTTTTTATGTTGTCATTGTGCAGACACTAGCAAACTTTACGTCTAGCTGGAATACTTTTACCAGTCCGCTCGTTATATAACTAGCTAATTATCATTAACTTGTAACTTACGGAGACAACGCCTTGAGGAAGTTAATGTGCAATAACAATAGACCAGTCACGGTTGGAAAATTATTAGCTGACAAATAAGCAATTTCCTTATTACCACTCTGGTGAACATGAAAAGACAAACGAGGAAATTTAATATATTTAAGAAAAAAAAAAAAAAATTAGTTTACTCATTATGTACCGTTAAGCCAAACAGCCAATATTATGACAGTAATAAACACATAATCACGCTGGGAGGTTCATCGATTTGTTAAGAATTAGGACAATAGGTGTGACTTACCATTATCTTGCTGATCGTAAGGGCTCGGTAGCTCTGTTGGTTGAGGGATGACTTGAAACAGCTCAGCAACATCAGGCGTTGGATCTTTGCCCTCAGAACGACGTTGCAGCTGATGGATTTGTTCCATCTGCAAGTGTTTGACGGAACGGACGTGTTGGAGAAGTGGTAGGCGGTGGGGGGCTCCAAAACCGCAGAGAGCACAGCGGTATACTCGAGGACGCTCTCGAGGAATCCGTGACGCACACTCACGAAGATGTCTTAACAATAAGGCAGCGGCCTCGTGCCGCGCGCCAGCTGCGTGCAGCTGCAGCTTATGTGCAGAATTGGTATAGTAATCACATGCACAGCATCGAACTTGTACGCCTCCAACGCTTGCACCACCTGTTCCAACACCACCGCAGAACTTCAACTTCCATTCATTTCTAGGCCCGCCTTCTTTTACATGGTTCACATGTTGCAACCTTTGCAAATGCTTATCAGTTTTACAATGCAACTGGAAATTGGCCTTCAAGTTGGTTTTGTATGTGCAAAGCTTGCACACATAATGCCCAGCAACTAAAGCTAGGATCTCTTGTTCTCTGATCTTCGTGCGGTCTTGGGCCAAGTGGTGACCGAGAGCCTCTAACGAGTCCGTAGAGAAACAATTGCAGATACAACAATGGTATGTTCGCTCTGGCTCTGGGTCAGCTGGTTCTGGTGGAGGTTCCATCGCCTCCGGATTTAAACCGACGTCTAGATGAGCACCCAGCTCAGGTGGTGAAGGACCAGGTCCACCAGTCATCAGTTGGATCATCAATGCTTGGTTATAAGCCATGTCGGCGAGTGCGGCCTCAGGATTAGGAGGTGGGGCATCACCGCCATGGAAATGCAGTAAACTCTCAAGCTGTTGTTGGCTTTGCTGTCTGTGATGTAAAGCTGATAACGTTTGCATGTGTTTCACGTTTTGTTGTAACACCAACATGTTATGAGTGTGCTTTTCAGAAGTCATGTGTATCCTTAGGTTGCGTGCAACATTTGTCTCATAATTACAGACATCACAACGGAAGGTGGGCTTTGGCTTCTGACCTAAGGGTGAATGATGTGGTAGAGGTGGCTTGTGTGGCCCTGGAGGAGTATGTTGTGGGGCAGGAGGTAGAGTTCCTTCTCCAGGGTTGCCTCCATTCTGAAGCTCTTGCATATTATTTAAATGCTTATCTGATTGCATATGTATACTTAGGTTGCCTTTAGTCGTAGTTGAGTAATTGCACACTTCACATCGATATGGTTTGTATCCACAGGTGTAAGTTTCACCACGTGCGAGTCGGGGATGTGGTTGTCCAGCTATGCAGTAAATACAGCTCGTTTCGGCTTCAGGGTGTTTCTCTTTCATGTGTATTTCTAACGTCTCCTGGTATTTGTAATGCCAGTTGCATTTAGGACATTTCAAGGTTTTACAGGAATTTCGGCTGTGCATACCAGCTAAAGGGCCACCTAATCTTCCTGAGTTCAAAATTAGTTCACATTTAGGGCAGTCAGCACCTGAGGGTCTTCCTCCAAGATGATCTGGACAGACACCTATCGTTGTTCCAGATAGGAAAGCAGGTGGCGTTGCTTGAAACGGTGGGGATGAATTGGGACTGGCCCGCGGTTGTACTGACGCATTTATCGTGTGAGGATGTGCAACGGAGATCAAGGAATGTTGTGGCATTAAAGATTCGGCTATTGACCGGGGCGGTCTCCACGCCGCTGTTGGGCTTGGCTTCCTCTCGTCGCATGTGCCGTTTAGCAGCATCGACTCATTATCTCTATCAATTGCCATTAAATCTGGTCGCTTGTCTAGTGACGGGCTCGGTAATTCAGTCATGCTAGGGCTTCCTGATGATGATAATCGCGGTGGCGCCGCGGCACCAACAGGTTCTAAAAATGAGACTAGTGGTTCTTTATCTTTGCCTACACATTGGATAATAGCTGAAGCATTTTCTCTTGAGAAGGCGTCTCTTTCCGAGTCCATTAACGATAAACTATGGTCCGATTGCGCATGCGCTACAAATGATTTCGCATAGCCAAAACTCAATTTACATATAAAACACATTAGGATCGGTTTCACTGGCACACTGACAGGACATTCAGCAGGCGGAGATGGTGGTCTAGGAGCATCCTTTCCTCCACGAAAACTGAATACTCGATAGCTGTGCATGACAGGCGCGTCGGGTCTCGCTCGCGCTCTTTCAGCTGCTAGCCTGCCGTACAGCGCGCCGTACAATGAAGGGTTTCTCGAGACATAGAATGCGCTCGCTATCTGCGGGAAATCGAACTGTCTCTCGACAACGTTGTTGTCGCGGCTGTCGACAATGCACCCAGGTTCTATTTTGGGTAGGTCGGGTATACTTGATTCGCCTTCTGACAGTTCAGGGTCCTCGATGATATAGGCAGATCCATCGGGATTGTAGACGATCTTACCGTCGAATCGTTCGACGTCGGATGAGAGCGGCGGAGAATCTCGGTGCGACGTCAGATCGACGGCGTCAGGCGCGGCGGGAGGTGAGGTAGGCGCAGGTGCGGAAGAGGGCGCGGGAGTGGGCGCCGCGGGTGCCGCGGGCGCGTTGCGCGGTTCTTCCTCTGGACTCATGTCGCCGTCTTCGTCGTCGGGCTCGAGCGCAGCTGAACTCTGCGGATCGTCGCGCTTGCGTCGCCGCTTGCGCTCCGGGGGCGGGCCGCTAGCGGGGCCGCCGGGCTGCAGCGGCGTGGGCATGGCGCCGGGCGTCAAAGGCCGGCATCACATGCTCTCCTGCAACAAACCACACCATACATTAGCACATTGTTAACAAACACATAAAATGTCTCATAGGTGATCGAGTCGGAAGTCCAATGGGCGTAGGCTCGTTACAAATGGTGATTAACATGATATATAGCCAAATGTCTGGTGGGTACCGAACCGCTACCGAACGGTAAACTATCCATAATCAATCACCTATTTCTCACGGACCAGTTTCACATAGCTGAAGGTGACTGTTGAATACATTTGTGTCGGGCGCACAACCGGAAGTAGGTAGGGTCATCGCTGTGTACCTACTCTTGTGTTGTTTTTCAAAGGTCTTTCAGTAGGCCCTGTTTAAGTTTCGTGTCTAAACCCTATATCTAAGAATTATTCTAATTTTTGAGCAATAAAATATATGCTAGTTAGAAACCTATAAACGTGAATAATGTCTGTCTACGTATAAGTATGTAAAAGTGAATAATAAAAGTATGTATGCCGTCTTTCTGATAATAGATAGGTGAGTTCCCATAGTTATCACGAATACCTACCTCAAATTAAAATACATGGTAATCGTTATCTAACTGACATTTGCGCAAACAACCGCGATCAATTTATCCGTATGACAGCTTGTCAACGTTGTCAATGCTGACACTATTACAATTAAACAACCAACAAAGTTGGGTCTCGACAAATTTAACATTTATAGCCATAAAGCAATGTTTTACGCAAAAGTGGCCCTTACACCCACGAAATAAGACTTTATTAAGAAGGAGAATTACGCAATTGAAAATAAACAGCCAATCTAGAATAAAAATTCGTTAAAACCGAGATTAAGCCGTCATCTTCGATATCTAACGTTATCAAAGATACTTGTCCTACAAATACCTAACGAGGACTAAAATAATATATTTACTTAGTTGACAGTCGAGATAATCATCAAAATATCACATGACAAATAAATAATAAAATGATACTTTTTAAGACTTCTTACTTGAATCTTTCGAGACAGGTTTCATAAAACAAAATCTATAAAATTACTATCATTAGCATTTCGTATCAAGTTATACAAAGAGAATCGTCAATCTTGACTTATTTAAAATACGAATTCATATGACATTCTCATTGGTTTAAACTCATCTAAGAATAAGTTGCAAATTGTAAAGAAACTTGTCTTACAAACTATGGTATTTCGCTCACTAAAATAGTTTTTCTTTAACACTAATAAGATAACCAATAACTGTTAGAATTACTAGATTTCGTATGAATCAAACTGATTAATTTGTAATTTAGTAACACTAATCAAGTTCTGAATAATGAATGATTAAGCCAGGATGCGATAAAACCACAAAATATCCGAAACCCAAACCTTACACCGGATGTATTCACTGATAATACTTATTAGTATTTAAATTATAACAGAATAGTTAACCGATCAACACTGTTACGTGTCTGGCTGTTAAACTTGGTTTTGATATGTATTTGGATCACTAAGTCATATGCAGCAAATAAACATGACTCATATACACACAATTAAGGCGAAATTAAACAATATGAAGCTATTACACATGATAATCATATGATAGATATTAAAAAAAAAAATTTTACTTTGTAGGATAATCTCTGGAACTGATGATCCAATTCTGAATATTCCTTCACTGATAGATAGCTATATTATCCGCGAGTGACACTGTCTATGAAACAAAAGCTAGCTTCGTATATTATATTAGAAAGATTATTTTAAAATTATGATTTACCAATTGGATGCTGGTTTGAAACTTTGAATTATCAATTGCATTTAGCCGGAACCAATAGAATATTTGTTGTTGTGGTTGTACCTACTAGCTGCATCGATATCATTTTAGCTTTTTCTTTCAGCGTCAAGTCTAACCAAATGCCGCTATCAGTATTTTATACAAAGCGACTATAACATTATTGAGAAATACAATTATTGAGAAATACCGATACATTTAGGACAATCTGGTTGTAAGGTTTTCGATAGTTTACACTACTCTTATTAAAAAACCTATTTTTTAATAAGAGTGGTGTAAATTATCGCTCAATTTTTGGCCGGAAACTACAAGCCTAACATCGGACTCCGAGCAAAATTCCTCGTCATTGTCAACAAAGTTTTATGAGCAAGACCTTGGTTTTCCCATAGATTATTATGTGAACCACGCCTAAGTATTTGTTTGCGTTACAACGGTCGAGTGTGGTGGCCCTTGATCGTCATTTGATAATTGATAGCAAACGCCGAGCGGGACTGAATAATGCAAATATTTGAAGAGATCAATAATTTTGTATGAAAGAATATCCTTGTTGAGGTTAATTTTAATGTGTCTGCTGTTATCTGAAGACAAATATAAGGCTCTAAGTAGTTAATGGCGAGTGTATGTAGGTTTGTAATACATGGCAATGACAATAGGTACGCCACCTATTACATGGGATCTAAATATATTGGCGAATTGTGGCCCTCTGGGCCCTTAATCCAGAGGGTTAGGCAAATTCCCACAGCATTACATCAACAACAATACTGATGGTATATATGTAACTAATACTGTGGACATGTATTGTAAATTAAGTACATGTAACATAGATATTTGAAACGATATTATTTTTAAAAAATATGGCCACATATTAACCTTATAATTGTGAAAACTTTGGTTATGAATAGAGATATTGGATAAAGTATTCAATACAAATATTCGATACTCGAAATTTTTATTGCGCTCCATAATGTTAAATACAGATGTTAGGTTTAATAAGTAGAAGCGATTATGGAGCCTGTCGGGCACAGTTTAGTAGGAGAGAGGAGGAAAGTGCTTACGTTTTTTATTTCAATGTTTTATTGTTGAAAAAAAAAAACTGTTTATTTTTATAACATGCTGCTGTACATATTTAACTATATATTTTATATATTTTATAAGAAATAGATCTTTTAATATTTTTAGCTATATGGTTATTCTTCTTTATTATATCTGTCGTGTTGCTATTAGTCATATCATTGCAGTCACAACACCTACTTCACATTAGTATCTAATGACAACAAACACAGAATTAGATACTCAATGAAGAAGATTTACCAATTACTAATAGGTATTACTTAATTAAAAAATGGTGTTTGTTAGTACGTTGTATTACAGCGGCACTCCTTGAACACAATAGAATAGTATAAAAATATTAATTAATTATGATGATATTATTGAAGCTTTATCACGAATACAATTTTAGAACGATTCATCATTGAATTTATGTATTGATTAATTTAATGAATAAGACTGAAAAGTCATCCTTTACGCTTGTTAATTTTTATTAATAAGTGTGTTTTGAGTAACGAATACTAAGAACCATACTATAGGTAATTTATTTAATTATACCTATAAATATTAATAAAGAAAACTACTAAAATTCTTATATGAAATCACTCACCTCTATAGTACAAGTACAAGTTTTATTATTGTTTAAGTGTATTTCAAACACGGTCAGTGTTTGAAATACACTTTATTAGTAAAGAACAATGCAAAGGGCAAAATGTCAAAAATATCTTCTTTTAGAATAAAAAAACTAGTGGTTCAGTAGATTCAATTGGAATACGTAGGTGGAATTAACTTTATGGATCTGTCACAGTAAAAAAGAAATTGGTGTGGCAACTCTTTTTCGAAATTGAGAATGAGAAGCAGCACGCATACTTTGTCTTCTCAAACTCTCAAAAGCAGACAGAAGTAGGAACACAGAATGTTCTGATAATCGATTCAGCTTAGAGATATAAAAATTGGTCTGATATGAACATTATAAAAAATAAAAACAATAATAATTAACAAGTTCCATTACAAATCAAACAGGATTCTCATAAATGCTTAGAAATTCATTTCTTATAACGCAAAACTATCAAGTGACAAAGTAAAAAGACTAATTACACATAATAATTATTATGCTAGTTCTCAGCAATAGCAATTTGTAGATCATTTCGCAGTGCTAATGTGTATGGAAATTATGCAAAGAGCTGGTAATTAGAGTCGAGGTGAATGGTCCATAATGCTATAATTTGCTTCTATCTTTATTTTTACATACAGATGAAACAAACTGTTTCAATCAAGTATAAATAAAGTGACATTTTCATTGGACAGGTTACCCAATGTTTACTTAGTGTTTAACTGGATCATAACAGAAAATTAGCGCGAAAAGCACTTTTAAAAATAAAAAGGACACCTAATCAAAGGCCTGTCAAATGCGTCTATAATTTGTGTTTTGCAGTTCTAGAGTGGCACTCAGTGCAGTAAATATTTAATGTGGGCACACGTGCGCAGATTCCCATCGTTACAATCAGTGGTGTTGTCAATTTCCACCGATACCCCGATGCTTGCAGCAGAACTAATTTCCGATAAATACGCACACAAATGTACTACATAGCTACGTTCGAGTGCAAATTACACGTACACATGAGTGTGTGAGCGTGAGAAAAGTACGGCGGATACAATGGCGTGTGTGTGCGTGGATACTGACGCAATTTGCTCGTACGTATTTGCCATACAGTCGCACGGCGGACGCTGCGCACGCGCACCGGTACACCGCCCGCATCTGACTCTCCTACAATAGTTATCGAGCCCGTCATAATGAAGATGCGCGCTTTTCAAAACATTAATGAGGCTCCCACAATGTAATTGATAGGGAATACACCAACCATTCAATAAAGTTTTTGTCAATTTCCAATTTACGAACACAGTATCGTTCGTGATCACCAGCTAATCTCACTTGTTTATCTAAAGAGAAAGCCAATCGAAAAGAAATTTAACGAGGTAAAGTCAATGGAAGTGAAATTAACAATGATATAATACTCGGATACCATTAAATCCTATAATTAGCAGAGGCAATGGCATGAAAAGTCAATCAACATACTCATTACCGTATCCGCGGAATGGGAGTTCGTGAGCCATGTATCACTTTCGAACTACAATTTACTAGTTGGAAACTGTGACATTTGTGGTTCGTACCATATTACCTTGTCTGAGTCGCGTAACGAATGTAAACCCAGCACATTTAATTAGAGACTCAATGTAGTAACAAACTAAGATTTTTGAATTAGAACTACGAATTCAGAGCAGGGGAAGAGTAATTTCAACGTCGTGAAGCCAATAATAGAAGCGAATATGCGTGAGCGTCGAAGGTAGAGTAAATAGCGTAGTGTAAGAGATGTGTCAGTAACGAGAGACGCGGTAAACTACGTCCATATTAATAATCGTGGGTTATTACGAGGCCGGTCATTAAGTCGGCGGCCGCTCGTCCCACGAAACCGCAGAACACTGCTAAATAATTACCCCCACACTGCTTTCTTCACGAAAACATGGTAAAAGCATTATTAAACAACATCTACTAAGTCGGCGCGAGGAATTACAATAAATAAGGTATTAAGTCGACGTTGTCAGGCGGCGTACTGAAATATAAGTAGCCATTATATAGGTAGTGAAGCCCAATGTGCGACCAGCTACCTTGGACCTGTTGTAATTTTGCATATAAACGTAATAAATCAATGATAGTGAAGCGTTGAATAATAAATTAGGCTTAAATAATGCTGCTCAGAAGAACAAATCACAAATCTATTGCCATTATGATATTAATAAGAAATTTGTCAACAGTACCTACATACACTACAGACTACAAAGAAACAATATTTCGTTTATATAAGTTTTTGAATAAACATGTCACTTTTATTAGATAAAACAATAGATAATTTACGTGTAGGCACCGTTTCGTTATCAGTCCACCCACAGCCAACATGGGAATATCGAAGACTCCCATGTTTATCAGTCGGACATGAATGGAATAATTAATTGGTTCTTGTTAGACTAGCATTGTACATTTAGATTGTGTTAAGTTTTATAGTCTGGCACCTACTAGTTCGTTAAATGGAAACTAATTAACTCATTGTACGATATTCTGCAAGGTTTCTAAAGTAAAAACTAGGCGTGAGAAATTGTACATCAACCAACATTACTTGAACCTCCCTTAAGAAGTGATGGCCTAGAGCAGATAGATCGAGTGCCATTGGATTACCACCTTTTAAATCTGGCATCATAATATATACATTCTGACCACATACAGCTCAGACTAAAACACTGTTTAGCAAATCGTGATCCCATCTTCGCTTAAATTGATTGACCAAGCGAAGATCAACTTAAACTGGTACATGAAAACCAGAGCTCTCATACGACTAAATGTTGAAAAGCTATTAATGGAAATAAAATTGAGCGGAGTCTAGAGGAACGATTTACTTAATACATTGATAATAAGTGGGGGGAATGTATGTAAAATGTCCGTAATGACGGTAGCCTTGTTAGACATGGGAACGAAGGAGCAACCTGGGTAGAACATGGTAAGGTACGAACCGAACAATGTCCACCGTTAGGGTAAGTTTCAACCTTCATTAATGGTAATGGGCCTGAACTCGATGGGAATGCCTCTTTTTGCGCCAGCAGACGTTACTGTAATGGTTGTTCGACAAGCATCTTGGGAAGACCAGATAGCAACAGTTTTAGGTTTAAACCGAGCTGCTAGTTTCGGCTTACTCGAATGAAAAATGATTCTATAAATTAATTATCTTATTGATTATTCAGATGTTCAGTATTTAATTAAGATAATCTATGGTTATTTCGTTATCAAAGTGACATAACTCACAATTTTAGTTCAAATTATTTAGCTAATTAATTGGCTGTTTTCAAATTATATCGATTATGTGGATATAAAATTCTAGATAAAACCAATTAGAATCCTGTAGCCAAATATGGTTTCTTGTAGACCATATAACAAGTAATCTTATAAGATTGTAAATGTCAATTACTAAACCTGATATCTTTGATAATGGTGTCATTTGGCTATATGAGAGTCAGATTCTTTCACTACCAACCAGTTCCAAATCGCTCTAAATCAAATATAATATATTATTTATACACAACTATTATTTTAATGATTGGGGATTCATTTCCAATTTCCATACTTTAGTGATATACAAAAGAATAGGCGTTAAATAAATATGATTAAACGGATACTTATGATTTTAAGAACTGGATGACGTAACCTCACCTTTAACACAATTCCAACGCTGACGTTGAAATCAAGGAGAAAGCTATTAATTAAAAACGCTCTCTCATTTCACACGATAATAAAGTGACAACGCAAATTTGTAGGAACCACATCGCAAGTGAGTTTGTAATTACAAAGCGTTTTCGACGCGTGAAATGCGAAACTTATGATGATTAACGTACACCAAACACTTTCCCATTAATTTGTCATATTAATTAATCGAGCAACAAAGTCTACAAATACGTACAAGAGAGTTGAGTATTTGAAAGCACAAAGTAATCTTTGGAATGAGATCGGATCATAAACCAGATGATTTTATGATTTATTTGCTTTCGAAGCTAATTGTGTTAGGCGCCCGCCGGCTGTCGTCATTGTGGAGCGAACCTTTGATCGCCCCCACTCAAAGGCTTATGAGGTTGTGAGTTTGTTAGAGATTTTCATTCAACAATGTCGATAGACGAGAACTTTGTTGTCCAACCTAGTTAAACTCGATAAAGCATTTATTTTTATTGAGAGAATTTTTGATACAGACCAAATTTTAATGCCGTAATTTAATTCAAGCCATATTGGGAATCAGACTAGTTCTGCTTGAATAGATTAAAACTAATTTGGCACATGAATTTGGTAACCGTGGAGGTCCGGCAGAGGGCGAGCATCGCGTGTACGCTGCAGGTAACCTGGCAGGCGCCATTCGACCGATGGCTCTTACCAACCGTCAATTTGCGCCTGTAATTATTGCGGACCCTTCGATACTTATTTCTATTTTTTCCCCAGCTTAATTGTTGCAACAGATGACTTTTTTGTCGAACCAACTCAAAGAGAGCGGAAAGGCATCAAACGCAGCGTCGAATTTGGAAATAATTATACATAAATAGTCCCTTGAGCGGCCGATTAAGACAATTTCCGAGGCAAATTGCCGCAGACGAGCATAATAGCACACGCGCTCTCCTCCGTCATAAATAAATCTGGATTACGTTTCTGTACGAGATTAAGATTGATTCGATCTCGATGCTTTCTGCCATTAATGCCTACGCGGCATAATGCCTTCGTCGTGTTAAAATTTTAAATCATTATTCGTTTTTGTGGGTGCGTGTGATTTGTGAGATAATTACGATCGACAAATTGCTGGCCGTCATTGTGTAGATAACGGGTGGATGCTATCGCCGTTCGTAATTAATGATCGATACATGTGAAATAATTAATTAGCAGCGGGGCTCGCATCGGTTCGGAAGGTGCCGGGGGCCTCTCCACAAAAAACAATGACGTGCGGTTTTGGTGCGCCGGCGCCGCTCCCGCCACGGCGACATCCGCCGCTCTATACGTCTATAATTTGGAAGACCTCGAATTAGTTTTAATCTCGTGGATGAGCGTGACGCTGACTTAACCTTCTCGAGAAATGTGTCATTAACGTTAATTTGAATGGTTGTTACCTTTTTTGTCATAATTTCTGGGGTAATATAAACAAAAGGCAAAAGCCGTTTCGTACGTTCGGGGAACAAAAGGAAATAAAACCGAGTACGTTTAACAACTTGCTACAAAGTTTCCCAGCCAGTCCGAAGTTTAGTGTTGTCGTCGATAATTACAATGGAGGAATGTGATGTTGAAACTATTAAGTTGCTTTCATCTATAGGGTGGGGATCAGTTGCAATGATAGAGGTAAGAGGTAAGTTTGTATTCCTCGAAAGGTTAGACAAAGGTCTACTCATTTACACACTCATTTCAGTGGTGTTTGGGTGGTGTGCTTATTTTCATCAACAAGGCACAAATCCAAACACAGGGCTGCTACTGATGATTTCATTAAAAAAAACAATAACGATGCTCGACCTGGAAATCGAACCGAGAAACTCAAGCATAGCAAGCTAATAAGTCAGTTTTTTAAGTCATTTTAATTACTTTGATATGGTATTGTGTATTGTCAAAAAAAGAATTTCAATTTAAATCTAAATCAGATCGCGTTGAAAAGAAGAATGAATTAGGAATCATTACTCGCGAGCAGTGTCACCTCAGGCCCACGAAGTTATGGTCTTGACGCGTAACGTGGTTCCGTAATGGCTAACGAATTTACCTTAGAGGAGAGAGGGCACACTTTAAGTCCACACTAAAATTAGCTTACTTTAACTATTATTTAATGTCAGGATGGGAATGGAGTGAGAGTGACAATTGTGGGAACCACCAATTCGTTGACAGACTGAATTTGAATAGATAATTATTTAGTAAATTCACTGCTTGTCACGTTTCGAGATAATGATTAAATTACTGAACATAATAGGTGAGTTGCTTTTACTCGTTCGGAAATTGCGAGTCTAAATTATTTTTAGATCATTACAAATAAGTGTTCAGAAATTCGGAGAGATTTTATGGTAATTATTTTAACGTTAACTGCATGTTTGTATTTCATATTAACTGCCGATATCGGTCTACCTATCGCTCCAAAATCAATAATTGATCAATGTTCTCACGATCCCCAGATTCATCACGTTGGATTCAGTGAGAGACCTCTAGCTCGGTATCGCGATGCGTGTGCGCAATTAAAACGAAACCCACAATCAGCCGCCATGTTTGTACACGGCCGATGTTAATAGCCTTTAGTAATTACATACCAGTATCATGCTAACGTTGCTTCTCGGAAGGCAGATCAAATTAATAGAACCTATTTTGGCTACATTATGAATCATCCAAATATTTGATATAATTATAGAAGTCTTTATTGCATTCCGAACAAAGCTTGTGTCAGAAAAGGAATAACATATGCAACTCTAAAGCACGTCACCGTCACCGCGTCTCGACTCGAGAATTTCATATCGCCACATTTACATGTATTCTATACGAGGAACTAGCGGTCCGACCTCCCCGTCGTTATATCCGGGAAAAGAATATCTAAATTCAATTACAAAAAGGCTTCCCTGCGAGGTGTGCCGTTGCACCCGCGCCTCCTCCGAAAAGGGTGTATAACAACTCAATTTCTCCATATTATTAAGACGGTGGGGTGTGCGGGTAGAGTAGGGGTGGCGTGGTACACAAAAAGAATGCTAATTTAAAATTCTTATTGCTGTGTTTGTATGCGCGCGCGCTTTATGTATCATTCGCGTAACAAAAGCCGGAGGAGAGAGCCGCTCGAGCGCGTAATTTCAATCTAATATTCAATTTGAGAAGTATCGCGAGTTCCACCCCCGCCATCTTTTATTTATTTTACTGGAATCCAAGTGTTTTCCTTGGATTCACAGATCATAGAAATAAACGAGAAATATATTATTATGTGACTTCTACAAGTACAGGCAACGTTGCTCTCTTAATTCTTACATATCGACTCGACAGCAACGTAGATATTTGGGAACCTGCTCAATATTTGTTCGTTATCGATGTTCTGT
The DNA here is from genome assembly GCA_964056405.1 of Acronicta alni. Lineage (NCBI taxonomy): Eukaryota > Metazoa > Arthropoda > Insecta > Lepidoptera > Noctuidae > Acronicta > Acronicta alni. Next base: position 9,378,130 of record OZ043925.1, on the reverse strand, counting down.
TTACATAAAAATATCATCGTAAATCTTTAATTGACATGTTCATAGTGGGCCATTCGACGAGCCTTATCTTGACAAAGAGCACTAAATTCGATTCGATATCTCAATCTAACGGCCGAAGATAATTGCTTCATTCCCACGACGCGAAGAAAATAAATTTCACCGGTCACAATGGGTGCTTTCCACAGACAATTCGCGTCTAAACGGGGGGCGATAGACGGGTAATGCTCGAATCGTGATATATATTAGTGAAGGAGCTAATGGTGACCCCTTACCACACCTCGCGAGCATACGTGGCTGACGAACACTTGAGCATTTAACACAGTAATTGAGTACACTTTCTAAACAAAATGTCGATGTAAACGTATTGTTTAATACAGACCGAATGTCAAGGATGACAACAGATTCTTCAATTTAAATTTGTCACGATCACGAATTCGCATGAACTGAAATAGGCAGAGTAAGGTCGTAGGTCTGTTTTGCACTTTCGGGAAGTCAAGGCAAGCTGTTATAGTCGAGTGGTGGATAAAAATAAGGTTTTATTTGTAAATTGATGGCAATAAAAAATGAAAGAGTGATAAAATGCGACCGCATGTGGGCTCTATCGATGCTCCACCATGCACTCGCTCCTGTTACTACACCGATAGTCAATACTAAAAGCTTATGCAATGCATTTTTCAGTACATTCGATTCACTATTCAATTTGCATTTAAAGCAATATATTTAAGCCTCGAAACGCAAGGAGCATAATACCTGAACGTTAGTTTCCAAACGACATGTCAATATGTAAACTAGAAAATGATTGCTTATCCGTGGGCATACAATTGGTTTAATGGAATATTAAAGATCAATGTGCGTCTTGCTCAATTACGTAGCATGTTATATTGTTGCAGTCGGCCATCGCAGTCGCAAAGTATGATTTTTAATGTCTGTTAGTGTGTGCAGAAAGCGTGTGCGGGAGTTTCCTGATAATTTGCCTGACGACGCGCCTCCGTGGCGGCCACTTAGAGTAAAACCCTCCTTTTCAACAGTGTGTCGCGTTATAAAAATGTTATTATTGGTACAGAACAGTGAAGCGGTTACTGACAGCATACGAAGAAAAGCTGCGGTTACAATGTCAGCGATAATTGCGGGGTGATTGTAGTAAATAAGCATTTCAGTTCGTGCGCTAGTGTCTTTAGTATTGTTAGGGTTTTTTATTGCTATTAGGAGGAGGACATGTCCGTTAGTGCGTATCAACTACATGTATGTTACGTAGCCTACTTCTAATTAGATTCAATACCTACTTCCTCGATAAGATATCTTTCAAATGCAATATGTTAAAGTTTATCTTTTTATTAATCATTAAGGCTCGTAAAATCACTGTGATATCAATTTATAAGGCTTCTTTTAACTTCTTTATAAAGTTCCAAAAACAGTTAATCATGAGATCCTAACTTTCAAGTCAGTGAGAGAAAACAATAAATTTAAAAAACACAATATCAAGATAAAAACGACATTGTCGCATGATTAACGATCAGATTTAAATTTAAAAGCAAATCTTTACGAGAGCACCTTATAACGAACACGACGAGCTACGTTTATAATTATAATTAATATTCTCACTGTATTAGAGTGGTCGACGGTAAAAAAACAAGATTCGACGCGAGAATTAATAACAAACAAATGGGCTACCTGCGGTGTTTTTTGTTAGCGCACAGGTAAGCTCGCGATGATGAAAGAAACTCATATGTGCCTGTCTTAAATTTTAAACAATATCGTTCGATTTTGACACGGTTGCACCTTTTTATAGGGATCGTCAGGCTTCCATTCATAGGAAGTAGCAGCGCGCAGAAAAAAACACTCCGCGAATTCCGCTACTGGTCGACAGATGGCAGCCTGCGTTGAGTGACATTTACCTGTAAGACAAAAAAAAACAAACATTACACTCTGCAGGTTTTAACTCTAATATTGTAAATGTCCAAATGGCAGTTAAAGACGAAATTCAAAAAACTTAACTACCTCCGCAGGTCTCACATTTCTTTACCGCTACGGCTGATTAAAAAAAACAAGCACCAAAGCTGCATTCGAAACAAGAAACCAACGAATCGAAATCCTGGACAAAAGAGAGGAACTCTTAACGTGATACCATAATGACAAAACAGAAATATGATTTCGATTAAACTGTGTGACGGAGAAGGCTATATTCGGAGCTTTTGTGGGTGCAAAAAGGATAGCAAGCTAGTTAATAATAAAAATATTTTATTTGTATAGTGGGGTAAAACACCCCCGCTGCGGGCTGTTTGGTCGGGACCACATCCATCATCATTATATTAACCGATTTAACACTTTTGAACAGATTCCTACGACTGGCACAGAGGGGACAAAATGTGCAAGTCTCACCCAGCCATTGTCAAAGCTAGCGCGATAACTCTAATTTATTTGGTGTACAATTACTTAGTCCTTATCGAGCGAACAGTATGGAATCGATGATGCATCGAGTCGAGAGCGTTATCGATTGAAGTCAATCTAGGTCCGTGCCGTCCATGTTAGGAGTCAGTTTCTGACCTAGCCTATAGAATTCCCTCTTTGGTCACGAAGTGAGGATTATTAATTACAGGAGCCGTGGAAACCGGGTCGCGATATTTTTATCAGATTTCTAATTACGGCGCCTTCAAGTTCACTCGACGCTTTGTCTACAAGATTGCTTTATTATGACGTTTCAATACAAAGTAAACAAATTGCAACTAAATCTCGTTCACGTTGGTCGACAAAAAAACACTGCGCTACTTTTGGTTAGGCCGAGTCTGGCGTTCCTAGCGTATGAGGCAAACCTCCAACATTATTTTATTGCATAAATGATAACGTTTTTACGTCAATTATTTTCTAGCGTAACATTAATTGACATGTAACATGTTCATGTGATTATAAATATGTATCAGTCCCTAAGCAGTAGAATATTTAAATAAAATGTGGAATTATCAATCGATCTTTATGGAGGAAATGCAATTAGATGAAATGATGCATGTCGATATTAAAATAGGCATTGATATGCAAAGTCGGTTCGTTACCGATGCGGGCGGTGGCCGCTGCCGGTCCCAGGCTTGTTCACAAATTTTTGTTCGCTAATCAATAAGATTGACCCTAATACCAATTACTATTGAACAGTAACAATGACGCTGCTTACAATAGACTGAGTATTGTTTATTCACTGCATATTCTATCTAGATGCATTCGTTGTAGGTTGGTCTGATACCTAGTTCTTGTTACTCAACTCGTAAAAGTCAATAATGACAAAAAACATCGATGTCAGTGAACTGACTCACGGCGACCCGAAAGGGCGCGTGCGAGTGTGGTCCGAATCTTACCCAATAATTACAGACAGTGATTAAATCGCACGATAAGACTCATTCCGCTAATTACTCCCTAAAGCTAAACACGGTTTTTGCCATCGACATAATTTAATAAGCATAATTATTAACCGGACCGATGCCATAGATAGGTGCCGGGCCTCGAGCGATTCTCGCTAATACCTTTATAATGTTGTTAATACGGAATTTATCTTTAAAGGAAAATACACCAGACGAAGACACGGTCTCATCGCGAGGTCAAAGATGAATGACCATGTAAATGCGTAATGAAAGCCAGAAGGCGCTCCTGACTCGAATCACAGTTGTTCACAACTCGTACACATTACAATCAATTTAAAACAGTGGATGTGTACGAGCACTATGACATTGCGTCTGGGCAAGTCTCCATCGCGTGTGGCGCGACCAGCGACCGTCTGTCCAACGGTTAATTCAATAAAACGGGAAAGCAGTTCGCCTGTTTGATCTGTCGATATTGAACTTCTAAACAAGTCAACATATGCAGTTCATGAATTCTATGCAAATTATTGGTGGTTAAAATGCATGTTTATGTAGATCGACTATAAAAGTCGTGTCGCTGCAACTGTGTACCGGAGAAGCGATCTGACCTCGCGATGAATGACTCCCATTAGCATCTCATAGGTTTAATTAGGGATCCACGCAACAGCCGGTCGCCCACGTCAACGCGTAGCCGTGTGTGGGCAATCAAATTAGTGACGACCAGACAATAGGACCGAGCGGAGCGGACAACCCCACGACAAAACGTTTCCTCGCAATCTTCGATCACCGGATTAAGGGAGTCTCGTCTCGCACGTTTTATCTCCGATTGTCCGCACTTAACGCACACTTTACGCCGAGTGCCCCTCGAGAGGAAATTGAAAGCGATCGCTTTCCCGGCTATCTTATCTGTAGTGTTGTACTAATTAATCGATGTAGCGCGAAGAGGTCGTCGTTAGAGGTAAATAATGCTAGCATTGTGGCCGCCGGCGGTGATTTATCGGTGTGAATAGACAAAAGTGTCGCGGGCGGAGCGGGCCGGTACAATGGTGTGGAATGTCGTCGCGGGCCGCTCGCTCGCCGCGCTCGTGCGACGTGAATGCGGATTATTAATAACCCGCTCCGGTTCGGCACGACGCGGACGGCCGCGACGGTCTGAGCGACTCCCATCGCACTCCTCGCCCGGAGCGCCTCCACCTGTGCCCGCTGCACCATATGACCGCGCCTTCATATATTCACGATACTTTTTAATGATCGCATTGATGCATGCATTCCGCGTACGATTCGCGACGCTGCCGAGACTGTACGAGTCGAATAACAATGTTTACTAATAATATTAAAGATCGATCACTGTTTTCGAAAATTCTTAAATTATTATATTCATCAGCCCCCCTACGTTCTCCCCTAAGTTATCATCCCCGCGTCCATGGTAACAATGTATAACAATAGAGTCAACGTGGATTATAACAAATTCCCCAAATTGTGTGGGTTCATATTCGAGCTCAACAATAAGACAGAATAGTGATAATGTCACATGTGTGTGTAGTTTACCGCATTTGGAACTAATTGGGAATATTTCATAATGTTTCGATTATAGTAAAAGTAACATCTGCCTGTTGCTAAATAATTATTGGCTTGACATGTCAAAATCAGTCCTAGTTTTGTTATTTTTCCTAAATTTTCTTATGTTATGTTATATAGAGTAAGTATTATAATTATGGGGTAATATCAGACAAGTAGCTCATTATATAATCGTGACTGCCACTGCAATAGTCTGGCAACGAAGAGCCAGACACATGTAAAATAAAAGGTAGGCTTTGAAAGCTAAGGTAAGTACCTACCTAATTTAGTGTCGATAAAAAACAACGAAAGTGGAAAGGGCAAAGTGCTTAGAGGCGTGTTAAAATGAAAATGCACTATGAAATTACCTTTCACGTTTTGTTGATATCGGTGAAACTAAATGAGATCATTTTTTGTCGGTTAGTACTAGAGCCCTGCGTTGCCTTGTCACGTATTACTTCGCAATAGGTACCATTATATCGAATATCGCTCAACACTATTGGAATCGACTATAAGATTGCTTAGGTACTAGAAAAAACTTACTTATGATGTTATTTTGTAATCACCACACTAAGAAATAAGGTGTGGTTTATTAAATGTTTAAATTGATCGTGTATGAATGATGTCACACAACTTCATTTTATTTATCATAATTTGTTAAATTAACAAAAATCATAATGCCTATATTTGGTCCAACAGCTAAATCACATTAAAACTTAATTACGTTAATATAATAAATGATTTATAATTTTTAATTTATGGCGAGAACACAGTCATAATTCAGTAGCATTATTAAAAACACTGATTGAACAATCTAAATCTAAATTGATTTCACCATAGATGATTGTGCTAAAGTCTCTAATAAAAACCTCTAGTAGTTAAGAACGCTCTGTTTGTCGCTACTCCACATTATCGTTTTTTGGAAGCGTTTATTTTCTAAGATTTTGAATGTGTTGAACTCACGATTTGTTTTTTGCGTCATTTTCATCGTCCACTAAGTAAGTGGCCATGTCGTGAGTGGCTCGATTCGTTACCGAAACTATAATTAGTTTTACCGTTACCGAATACTTTACATTTTCAATGTATATAGAGCTTATTTATTGATAGCCGTTGCAACAATGAGGAGCGTGACCACTGATTGTTTATTTGCTCAGTACATTGACGACTCTTTATTGTCCCTTGCTTGTCAGCTTGTCTTCCGGGTTGACATAAAAACTTATAATTACACTTAAACTATTCGTGTTTTTATCTTATAATACTTACAATTTGATTTTATATTGTTTGGGATTTCCAAATCCATCTATCAGTTAGATTGGCGTCCACTTATGACTTTAGTGCGTCGTACGTCGAAATTTCCAGATTTCAAATTTGTATCATTAACACGTTCTAATGCTAATTGTCCATGTGTTGCGACAAGAAGTGGTCGCTTCGTGTAACACTTATTAAGCAAGTGACGTCGCCTTTTTCTCAAAATTTAATTATCGACATTAGTTTGACACCAAAAACGGTGCTCGGTGAATTAGGCAGTTACACGGACTCGGCCACGTCTGAATGTTTGCAAAACTGTTCATCGACAAACTGAAATTCCGTTTCAATTTGTAGAAAGTTGATAATTGTCCGACGAACGACCGACACTAGAATTGAAATGACAATAGACCGATGTTGTAAGTGATTGATTAGATTTTACATTAATGACTGGTACGACAATAATAGTGCATGGTATCGCTAAATGGACGACATTATGTCGGAGCGTCGCCACGTCAAATATGAAGGATGATCTCCGACATTTGTCCTGCACACGTATTCTAAATTCAATGCCCGTCTCGGCCCTTTGAGACCATACGTTATAGCAGATGGATAGTCATTTATGACTTCATCGTTTTGACATATATTATAAACAGTATTATTCACAGGCTTTCAGAAACAAAAAAAGTATCATTATTGATGTGACGTAAAATATTACTTATAATAGATAAAAGTCATTGCAATAATGTGTTTTAAAAGCCTTGAGCATTGTGTAAACATTATTTGTAATAACATAAATTTGGAAACATAATACATGAACACGAATCACTACCAACATTCGTGATATTTAAACAACATGATGAAACCGTTAAACCTAAAAAATAAATTAGCATGAGTGTTCAAAGACAAATAATAAAAGCCAATTCACAAGTCAGCAGCGACGTAAAGACTATCAAATTATAGCTACAACTATTTGAAAATGTACCAAGCGTGATGCTTGCGTTAGCACGCCACCGACCAATGGGATCGCTCTGAAAACTTTGCCTCATCATAAAACAGTTCTGAGACACTCCGACTGCTCACTAATTTGTACTTTATTAAAAGAGCTTAAGGCCTCAATCCCTTTACACTCATTAGCTACGGGGACACTTGGCTTATAAGTCAAATAGCTTTTACCAGGTGTCCGACAAATGGAAAACTACTAATTAAACTAGGTACTTGTGCGCCGAGACTTAAATGGAATAACGCAGAGTCGCTCGTAAGGAGTTTAATTAATCTGGCTGCTGACGCAACGAACGGATCGTTTTCTTTCTATTAGTGTCCGAAAGCAGTTTGTTCAATTGATTTGCTGTGTAGCAATAAACAGGCCCAGTCTCTCATGTTTGTGCTAAGAATTTGAAGAGTTAACGTTTCTAAAGATCAAAGAGACGGATGATTAGCGGATCACTTGTAGATATTGTTGTTACATAAGCCCGTACTAATGGTGCTAGGTACATGTAAGAAGTAATTGTGATGTACGTTTTAGCACTTCTTTATATCCAAGGACTGTAAACACTCGTTAATTGCCACCGAGTCTTCAGTCTATGGCGTCACCGAAAAATTATTAAAACTATTTTTGATCACAATTACTTGAGGACAGATTTATTCTACCGAAAACTGTCTTTTCATATCGTTAGAAAATAATTGCGGCAAATTGTCGTAATAAAATTTGGAAGGTAGCGCCATTAAAATGTATTCCAACGTGAGACAATGTGCCCCTAATGAACGTTGGGACAAGTAAAATAAATTATTTACGCCACACACTGCGACGACATGGCTTCAAATTTGGTTTGACATAAAAGAAGATGTAGAAATCTGGGTAACGACATAAAGTGAATGGACAACAGTAATTACTGTGGGCCGCGGAGGGAGACTCCGTGATGCGTATCGTCAAATCACATCACTAATTGTCAAATTCGAAATTTTACGACATATTATGTCCGTCTAGCAAGTTTTAATCCAGTTTTATAAATAACCACTTTTAGTCCGAAAAAACCTTTTTGGTAGATGATATTATTCATATCGAACATAATATGTTACAATACAATAGATCCAGTTCAGTAAGGCTCCTATTGTAATAAAGAAGGTGACATTTGGAAGACATTAAAATTCCCTGGATCGTATAATTACTTATGACACATTTTAACATTAAGGCACCCACGCACGATCTATGTTGTGCCTCTAAACTTGTATAATTTGTGTTAAAGCCGTAATATATGAGATTTTAGAGGCTCGCGTTCGGCGTTCCATGCATTCGATCGTTAATAAAATTATCAAAATCTAAACAGGTTTTATGAGTATCGCTCGTGCGTTCGAAAGAGTTCGTTTCGGTTCGTCTTATGAATGGAAATGGTTTTTGGTATTTTAAGTGTTTATAAAGGTCGTAAATAATTTATCGCCGCGTGATACTTCCGTCGGTCGAATTTAAATGTTTAAATCGATGAACGCGCTAACTCGTACTGCTACCGGATTTTAATTCGCATACACATAATAAATGACTAAAGTTTTTGATTTATTCTGTACTGTTTAATTACGCGGGTAATTTAGATCGTATTGATTTAATTAACAGAATCGTTTTGAGATTGGTATCTAAACTGTGTGTGAACGCAGTTTGAATGTAAAGATTCTAATTTGAAAAGTTGCCCGTTTAATTGAAACGTTTGAAAGCATTTAGCTGGCAATCTTAGATAGGAATCTTTTGAGCAAAAACCAATAAAATAAAAGCAGCCATTCTCAAATCAGTAGTCAGTAAAACCTCTTACAGATGTAGCACAGACACGCACACTCTTTTTATGTAAATACCGTATTTCTGTTGCGTCAGTAATCGTGATTGAGCCTAAACTACTTGGTACTAGGTGACCGGTAATTATTCCGATCACACGTGGACATGGGTTACGGCCGGCCTTAAACGTAAGTTTAAATGCAGCGTTTATAGGGTAACGACTTACAACTTGTCTTTATCGATTCACGAAAATAATGGCAAATTGATTGGCACTATAGTCGTGCCAATAAGTGTTAGGTTAGCCACACACGAAGTTTAAGAATAAACCAAATAGTCTGTAATAATAACTGTCTCGTTCTTTCTAATATCTTTACAATTTCAGATGATATTATCTTCCTAAATAGAACTTTTTAAGATTTATTGTTTCTGCTATTTCGTGTTAGCCAAGGGTGTAAACGGTGACTGAAATTTTGATATTACTGAAAAAGTTGCTCAACTCAAAGTATTTCGTGTGAATGGGTCTTTATATTTCCTACATTTTATAGATATGTCTCAAGGAATGGCCACTATGAAACCGTTTAAAATAATTAGATACTTCAATATTCATAAGCTCACTAGATTAATGATAGCCCTTATTATATTTCTACTTTGTTCTCGAACACAGTCTGGGATATGTTTTTACTTAACCATTGAGAGTATGTAGTACTTAACTAACTAGCGTAATGTTGATTACATACTAGTTGTTATCTTCAGTTTCCCCCCCATCCCAAAAGGCTTTTTGAGACAAGGTGAGGTGACTGAGGTATGTCTTGTCCTTCTCCAATCTGTAGAATCTAAGGTACCAAATTTCATAAAAATCGGTTTAGCGGTTTAGTCGTGAAATTGTAACAGCCAGTCAGTTCATAGTCGTCGTCGTTCATCGTTTGTCATTTATTAAAAATATACCTGGTTTAAAGCTAACTTGGTAATCACTGTAAGTAAATTTTTGTTAGCACCTGGAAGTAAAAATTTGACTAGATTTTCCGGTAGGTATTTGTCAAGTGAGCAAAAATATTCAGTAAGGAGATTCCAATTAAGAATGATTGATGGTTCCTGATTGTCATCTGTTATGTATAATATGTTCAGGGTCTATTTACAGTACTTATAATCTAACCCAGTCTGAAATAAGATCGCATAATCAAAGGTGGGCGAACTTCCGAAGGTGGATCTAATAGTATATTTACTGCCTTCATCTTTAATGAAGACAGACATGATTACGCTACTTGCGTAAGTCAACATTTATGTCTTCACTCTAATATTTGAATGTTACGTAACTGTTTTACGTACGTTCTTAAGTGTTTGGTGGCAGAAGTCAATTGGCAATTTTATCGGATTCACTATGCGTAAGATTCTGTGGGTGGGCTTGATCAATCCCGAGAATTACTGCTCCAATTTTAATATGGTTTTCCCAATCAGATAATCTTTTTAATTAAAAAGGAAAAGTATCTTTAGTCACAGTCTTCGAAAGTATTGAATGAGTAAGTCATTTTAGTCATCATCGAAGCTTTAATTATTACCTTTAACACAATTACAAGCAGTTCTGCAGTAATCCTATTAGCCGTATTGCAACACCGAGTGAATCATATCCTTAATATAATCAAGGCCAGTTTCAGATTGAGTTATGACAAATCATTTGGCCAGTACGACGCAAATACCTACGTGTAACAAAGGGCAAACATAATGGCTCTTATTAACTTTGAAGCTTGTTTCAAATCGTGTTGTGTTAAATAAATATTGGGTAACATGAATTGACAAAAGTCGAAATTGTCAAGAATTATGTAATTTTGTTACTTACGCAAATATGCTAAAAACTACGCTCATGAGTTGTGTCAGATATCCCCAGTAACCCAGTGCTAAAAATTTGGGATTAATAGCTTCATATAATTATGTCTACTGTTGACCGTCATACCAAGCAGTTACGTATGGTATGCCCCAAGGATCTATCTCAGGGCCTGAATGAATGTTCAGTTCCTTACATTTCACGTGTAGTGGTTGTTAGGTAGAATTAGGTTTCATTTACGACAGGGTAACTCAACAATCCTATTTACTGATTCAATCTGCTTTTACAATAATAATTTTCATTTTTAGTGTTACTCCCAATATTAGTAAAGATGTTTCTTTTGAATATTTATAACCATAATAAATAACATTCTATCAGAATGATGCCACCCATATGACTGATACAATAATGGTCACGTCGAACATGGGATCTCTAAACCCAACTAATAAAAAACCGAACATTGATATCAGATTGCAGTAACATAAATAATTCCTTTTTGTTGAACATAAAAAAAATGTTGTGACACCAAAGCTTCACCTGCAGATAATGTTTTGGGCGTAAAACCGGTAGCGACAACCAAAGGAGGTTATTCATGTATTGGTACAGATACACGATCTAACCTTGGGAATGGCCAAATGGCCACATGCTTAAAACTTTATGAATGGATTAGTAGTTGAATATGAATGGACGTTGGTCAATGCCTAAACGCGAGTGGAAATCAAATTGTATGACGTTATCATGGCTTTAACTGAATTAGTAGGCTTTGGATGTAGTGGCAGGATTACTTTGGATGATACATTAACAATTAAATGTAAGCCCATTGACAACGTTGTGTTAAGTGCAAGACCCATGTTAACAACAAATACAGAGACTTAAATTTTAAGACTGACGCAAAGTTTAACGATTATAGCTTTGACGTTGATCAACTCATAATTAGATGCGATTTAATTAAATTTCTAAAAACATAATTCGTCGGCCATTCGCAAATACTTATCAATATTCATATTTTAATTTCTGTCTTAAGTCGTAAATTAAAGTTTTACTACTTAATAATGCATATTCTTGTCATAAATTCTCATAAATTAATGTTTTTACGATGACTATTATATTCAAAAAATTCTATGAAATGGGTGGGCTAGCTCAAAATTATCAGTGTACAATTGATATAATCCCACACCCACGGTTTTCTTTTACGATTTGATCCCAACTTAAGTATAATTATAGAATGTGATGTGATTATAGTTAGTAGAGAAATGCATTTGATTGATAAGAAAAAGCTTAGATAATAATTCTGTAAACTAAGAAAAGAAGACTACCTTCAGTGGGTTAGACAAAGATAATTGAGATTATTAATTCAAAGTGAAGTCTAATTGAGGAACATGTAACTTCCGTAGCTACTAACAAAACAGGTAGGTACGATAGAAGTCAAACACGAATTACCAAAGAGAGTCATTACTTAGCAAAAGCAAACAAATGAAGCACTACCAAAAGAATTATCAAATCAAAAGAGATCCAACTTCGTTGATTTTCGACAAAAGCTTCAACAGACGAGACTAGAAGCGATAATGAGTGCGCCCGCGCCGGGTAAAACCGGTAGTACGTAGCCATCTCTCACCGTTACCTAGCACTTTCTGCCTTATAAACGATGTGGTAACTGTGATTTCAATCGAAACTACTTTTAATTAATTTTCTACTACATTATCTATCATTCGTATATCTACCGAATAGTCATAATAATCGAGGAGATTGACTCGATAATTATGATTGGGTAAGTTATGGAATTTACACAGTAATATTTAAATTTTCACCAAATTCATTAATAAATCATTTGGTGTTGATTGAATTATGTTTATGTTGCTAAATGAGGTTAGCTGAGAGTTATGGGTGAAGAATGCGTGGGCAGAACACATATCTTTTGTAATAAAAATACAATACTGGCGGCCAATTTAACTTCCTAATTTACTGCGTTAAATTGTCTTCCGTTCAAGAATCAAGAAAAGTCATATAGTACAGTTGGGTCGAAGTAGGTAGAATGAGAAAACAGTAAAAAGTCGTCATTTACTTTCGTATAGATAGCGTTTGACAGACTGTTTTGTTAGTTGAATCGGCATACTGACCTTACACGTCAATAAACGTCGCACGCTTATAGGCTAGACATTTTACCTACTCGCTTTCCAAGGGTCATTTATTATAAGGGAGATTTACTGTGGGATCTACTTGAATTTTTAAACAAGGTTGGTATCAGGAAAATACTTGTTTTTCCTCTTAAAAAATTAAGTGCCTTTTTAGTACATTCCGTACCATTAAGGAGGTCGCATTAGCTGGATCCGTGTGCTTCATATTATAATACCGCACTAAGTTTCAAGTCACGTCATTGTTATCTCTACAATGGTAATTTCGTACGGATTAAGAAGCCGGTTATTTCCATTCAAAACTAATTAATAAACATCTCATAATAAAACCTTGAACTTTTGATTACCGAGAACTGGACAATGGGTCTCGTTATGTTATAAATGTCTTTACTTACAGAAACGAGCGCACAACAATCAAACGGACGGATGGACGCGCCTATCTAAGTAATTAATCGTAACTTATGATTGATTAAACACATTAAATGCGAGCACGATTTCTATTTGAATATTAAATCTATTACTGCGGGTGACATAATACTTAATACAATTTTAATCTGAGTTATTGCATAAAAGATACGACACATTAAAGTTTTGGAAACAATATGGGCGTCTCATGCATAATGTATGAAATGACAGTAAGTTTAATGGAAAAAATATTGGGAATTTATGATAAATAATTACAATAGAATTTAAGTTTAATTGTTGAATAAAATGATCCTCTGCACTTTAAAAGTAAGATGAATTATGCTATATCAAATGTCACAAGTCTATATTTTTCGAAGGGAAACGAAAAAGCTGTTGGAAATATCACAGAGGACTTAGATGCACTATTGTAAAATATTTTGTTAGTGCAAACGAAGTAAACACGTGTATTTACTATCTAACGACAAGGTTGTCGAGTGGGCAACCCTTTACACGATGGTACCCGCGCGCGACGCGACGCTCGCGCACTTTGACAAACAAGATCTAGTGATGCGTAACGCAAACTCTGATGTCGATATTTACACAACCACCGCAAACACTGACACTCGATATTTGTCTAACTCCCAGCTAATGGCGGCACCTATATTATTTACTGTTGTAAAATTCACACCACGCAGCTACTGTAACGAACTGACATGTAACAGAAAATCACATTAAAATATTTTTATGATCCGTTTATTTAACGTTAGAAAGATCAGAATTAATATTAACAAATTAGGTACCGGTTTACATAAACTGTAGGTGCGCAACGGTCATAACTTCACCAGGATTATATTTAAAATAAAATAAAAACGTTTAAAACGAGAGAAAAAGGAATGTAAAGCCATAACTTCATTTTGAATTCCGTTCAGTTTGTTCCCGTCTCACTGTGAACGCGCCCAGCAGGGGGCGCTATCGTTCTCACCTCACGACGCGAGTAGTAGCCGGTCTTTAATAAGTATCGATAAAATATGTCGATAAAGTATGAATATTTATAAATATTTTCGATACATGCCCACATCGCCTACTTCTAAAGCTGTAGCTATATGTATTACGTCTGTGAGTACTCGGCCTCCGAGAAGTCTGCCGTTTTTATAAAAACTCTTATTTAAAAGTGATAAATGGCCATTCATTTAAGTCGTACGTTGGACAAACTTATATCTATTAGAAACTATAAATCTGGCTATCATAATATCATTATGGTCAAGCAGCTATTGATGTCAGTATTTACGCGAAAATGGCGATAAATCTGCATTGAATGTAAGCTCATGCATTGTCAAAAACGTACGCACTCTACAAACCAGTTCTCAAACATTCAATTTGTATGTGGAATTATTCGGCTTTAAATTAATAGCCGGCAAAGTGTATGGGGGACAGAACTAATTAATCTCTTGATGGTATTTCACATTAATTAAACATCTAAAATTGGTTTTAATCTGAAACAGATCTTAGTACAGCAGCTTAAAGACTAAATTCGCCTGTCCAAGCCAGTAATCAGTACAAGAACGATATCGTTGAAGGCTATCATAGTGTGAGGTCTATTTTATTATTACGAAACTTTATTTTTCTTTATAAAAGTCTACGTTTATCCATGAGAAGATTCATGAAAATTAAATGTCTCATAACAATAGGATATAGTCGTGGACAGCGAGATTATAAAGAGTAGTTTACACGATACGATCTGTTAGACTCGGGGCCTTCCGTGAGAAGGACGAAACTATTATTTTTTCAACACCAATTACGTAACGCATAAATGTGACCGAAAAACAAACCGAGCATTAGCTCGGTTTGTTTTAATTTTATGTGTTAATGTATAAATGCGATTTAGTTATGGTACCTAGACGTTAAGAATGGACATGGTAACCATTGCTTTGCCAGCGATTAAACTCTATGAGGATAACAATAATGATAGCTTTCAAATCTTCGGCAATAAATCATGCAATTTACTTTTTAGATGTCTAATAGTTAATCAAATTTAAGCAACTGTTGCGAGCAAGTGTGATCGTTTTTTGTTGGACCGTCGCGCAATTTCTGCAAGTTCAATGGTTAGAGTTATTTATGTATCATTAATCTGTTGAATTGTGATCACGAATGAACTTGAGATTATAAAATAAATATTTACGACACCACGACAATTATTTTTAAAAATTACATCGCTTATTCAAAAACGGACCCAACTTTGACTATGGTTAATCGTTATTTAGTGACAGTGTAGTCATGTCCATGTTTTTACGACCGTAATCAAAACGTGATTGTCGCGCGTCCAAAAAAACTGACTTAATTATGGCGAGCGAGTGTTGATGATATAAACAGTAATTACTTACCTCCGCATCCAAAATGTTATTAAAATCCGCTTAACGTTGTGTGATGAGTGAGTACTTCTAGATTCACCGTACGTTAGAGGGACAACCGCGTGACAATTTCTATGAATTGTCATTACTACACGTAATAAGTAACGATAAAAAAGTTAGCGTCTATACCAAGTCTACGGCGGTAATTATCCCATATTCAATATACTTCTGTTATATATATAATATATACTTAAACAATACGAATAAAATCACTTATTATTACATCGTTTTATAGTACATATAATAATAATAATATATTTTTGGGACATTTTACACAACACCCAGTCCCAAACTAAGGAGAGCTTGTACTATGGGTACTAGACAATGGATGTAATAATTATACTTTTTTTTTGTAAATATATACTTATAATTCATAAGAAACATATAGGTATATATAGGTACCTACTGAACTAATTTTACTCAATACAACTTTATTATAAATATGCATGTTCATTTAATACGTATTTGATGTCTAGTGCTGTGTAATTGTAGGTACAATTGTAATTTCATCACTATTAGTGTCTGTATAAGTATTGTCTAGGTTGGAGTCTATTAAAGTTACTAAACCACAATTCTATGGTCATTTCAAATGCAGCAAAAATACATCTGTCTTTCAATGTAATGATTTTGTGAGACATAACTGACCAATATTTTATATTTACGTATTAAGCCACACCTGTAAGTCCAAGGAGCGTTTAAGGCGGTACATTTTCTAAAATAATTATCATGAACATCTTTTGCGGCAGTCGACGCCCGGGGGTGCTATTGTTTTAAGGGAATTTTTTATTGCTTTTGGCAACCCAACAATGGGAGCGGCCGAGAGGGTAATTTCGTCCGTCCGACGCAGTTTAGCTCGTGGCGTTCTGACGACAGTGTGCACACCGCCTTACTTTGTACCTTTTTTAGGCTTTTATAATCCATTCAATTTATACTGCGTTTGGCTTCATGCTGCATAAGTGCGATATTTTTAGATTTATTCCACTCTTTTTTTCGTAATAAAACAAAATTTAACACTAAAATGCCAACGTGTCGATATAAATTTAATTACACACCAGTTAATTGGAGGCGTAATATAAAATTGTTTTCACGGCCACTCCTTTTATTGCTAAGGATAATAGTGTGTATTAAATTTTACACCTTTCGACTCGATACGAAATAACGAGGCCTCCTAATATTAACGTGTAATTAAATCATAAACTAAGATAAAGATCGCATGGTATAAAAAACACCGCGACGGACTAATCCGTTGATTTACAATTACTCGTAATTATTACTTAGCCTAATTGCGGGCAATTTTAATTCTCAATAAAATTGGAATTTGGAAGTGGGTCGATTTATTGCCGCACTCACATGACAAAATTAATGCTGATTACATTTTATTATTCTGGTAATTAATCGATTGTAAAGATATTTAGGAACTAGACCGATTATTGCGCCGTACGTCAGCTAGTAATAATAGCAACAAAATTGAAAATATTTTCTGTCATAAATGGCCGCATGTCTGAAAGCGCCTAAAGACGTAACTATCATTAAACAAATTCACATATTTTAACAATTTATTGATGACATATATGGACATGACGTGTATGAACCCTTAATAACAGTTACCAATTGAAGGACAACTTAACTAGGCTCCACATCCTGTTCACATTCATATAAATCAAAACTTAAGCCACAAATTACTTCTACATGTGCCAATGAATCATTCCTCGAAGTGTCTGCGATAATTATCACTATTAATTACTGGTTAGTCACCGTTTTCAAAGGCAAACGAAAGAATTCTACCTACTCTGTACCAGTTTAAAATTATACTGCATCATAGTTATTTCTGAACTCAAAACAATGAGGGGGACCATTCATAACGAGCCTTACAAATGTCCACCACAATTGCAGCAAACACAAAACTTAATTAAAGTGACACTTCGCATGCATAATGAAATGATTCACTCACTTATAACGACTTACGCACACACACAAACCAACACAGATAGTTCTTAAACATGGAGGCTGCATAACAAAAAGAAAGTTTTATTTTTCATCGGTTTGCCAAGATATACTCATTGTGCCAGTATTTTTCTGCAATTTATGTGAGAATGTAGGCACATTCATTGTAATGTACGGTAGTTCTGCGTTGTCACTAAGTTGTGAATAAGTAGGTATTTATAAGTAAGCGTATAATTAATTATGCGAAGAGATGTCAAATTTATGTCAAACATAAAAATTAGACATCGGTACAATATAAATTAGAAGGTAAGGTAGCCAACTTTATCATAAGCGGGGGATAGCGACTGTTACATGAAAAAAAATAAGCTTTTTGCGAAGCTAAGTTGAGAATGGTGTTTTAAAAAAAATTAAATCTTTTTGTACAGAATATCCAGGTAATAATATATACCTAAATAGGCCGAATTACTGAAAACAGTTTCGAATAGAAACACTAGTGAGTGAGCGATATTTAAAATCGCTGTCGCTCCGCTTGTTAACTGCACCGCAACCTAAAAGTCATTCGACAGAGGCTTAGTAGCAAGACGAATTCACGATTAACATACAAGTTTCGACTAAGGAACTTTCATTGACAGCCGAGCCATAGCCAATGACCGTTTATCGATTGAGTACCTATCGATTATTTAATAGCAAACACAGTAGATAACGTTTTGGGAAGTTATCGCTAATTATTGGAAGATAACAAGGTTTATTACTGAACTGGAGTGGCTCGACAATATACTTAATCTACCTAGGTATTCATAGATAGGAAAGGGTTATTCCGTTAAATTATGAGCATGTTTTTTTATCGTCGTGAAGATATTTTTACAAAATTCATATTTTCTTAATCTGTTTGGATAGGTATAGTACTTAGAATCCAATATAAACCTAAACAACAGCGACTTGGCAATTAGTAGATAAATGTGCATCTAGCTTTTTAGGTAGGTAATTAAATTGCGAACAATCAAGTTAAAAAAAATAAGAATTAGATTATCTAGAAAAAAATAATTTGTCTTCAAAGCACTTCAATACCTACCTAATTCAATTAAAGGGCAATTTTTTTTTTTTTTTTCCTAGTAAAACACAAAAATTAAAATATTCGGTAAGTTCTATTAATTTATAAACACATGTTAAGTACAAGATTCGCCCTCGACGACTGTCGGAAATTACATTAAATGTTTATGTTCGATATCTAGAGATAGCGGGGCAATATACAACGGATTATGAGTTCGTTATCTTAGACAATATCATTAGGTGTTTTAATTTTTTAATATTAAAACATAGAGGTCATGTCCCCATAAAATTAGTAAAATTACAAATTAGATTTAATTATTTTTCCTACGGGTTCCGTGTCTTGAATTGGTCCTCTATTATGTATTGTTTTATCAATTAATCAATTCGTTCCCGACTTTACGTTACGTTGCTTCATTATTAAATAAAACTTCTTTTCAGTACAGCAATATTCAATGGAACTCCAAAAAGCTGATTTGTCAGAGGCGTCAAAAAGCACGATGTCAACCGAAGCGGCGCGCACGCTTCGCTTCAGGCAATTCGCAATAACTACATACAATCATTGCTAAAAGCGATACTATTTTTATTAACAATCGAGCTAACTTTTCGAAACAAAAAATCGAACTCTCCAATCTTTGCTCGATAGCTTTTCAAATTGAAAGTGCTAAAATGTCATAATAATGTCTCCATTAAACGTTCAACCCAAGCATAACCGTGAATGGCTACCCAAAAATCATACAGCCAACAAAACAGTCGTCAGTAACGTGAATCGAGTCGAGTTTCGTCGGCGCGAATAAGGACAATGGTTCGGGCAAGTTCGTCGTCTGGCCTTGAAGGAACCAGTCGGTCTCGTCCGAAACACCTCTGGGCAATTATTCAATAAAACAAAAGCATCAACCACGCCAAGTTTACGCCACAACGCCAGAAAATGTTCGCGCAAATTAATTTCACCTTAATTAACGGCTCACCTGCTTATGTCGAAAGTTTTTGAGACTAATTACGGGATAATGAGCGGAAATTTGGACGAAATTTTGCTGAGCAATTTTTTAATACGTATACTTATTATGTTTGTTAAATGTGAAATGAGCGTTCAAATGATAATTCTTCAAGGTATTCAAGGTGTTAAGTAAATAGAACAGTCAGTTAAATTACATTTTCTGAAATATTCTAAACTAAAGCGATACATACATATTACGGTACCATTTTGATACATAGTTAACTTAATTTATTCCGGGCTATGTATCAGGAGTTAAATGTTAAGCAAAAGCACACAAGAACCGAAAGCCGGCGCCATTATTCACGCACGTGCGCTACAAAATGAGCCCTATTATCGCTCAGCTAAAGAAATCCACGACACGAGCCGCTGAAAAATATACCAAGAAATTTGATATGACACATACTTACATCTTTTATTGAATATATCGCTTCTCCCGAAGGCATTGTGCCCTAGTGGCGCGAGCCGAACAAAATATTTCAAATGCAAATCGTGCTAACGCTATGAATGTAATAGTTTGTCGTGCCCTGCGCACGCGCCGCGTACGCCGGAAACAAATTATCATATCCATATAAGCACGTATGAAATCGACGAAAAACTTATTGATGTCACTCAACACTGATAAATTGCGCTAAACGAGAAAATGTAGTGTGTGGACGTAATCTGTTGTACACACAAATACGCCTCCGACTACAATAGAATCAAAGTGCCACATTTTATGTGACACATTTCTTATTCACAAGTCGCTCTTGTTACTCTAACGGTTTACAAACGTTATTTTTCCACTACATTGTTTTATTTTTTATTAATTTGTTAGTTGTAAAAATGATATTTTATAGCAATACGAAAAAATCGACACGAATAACAAGTTGTTATTGTAATAGTGGCGCTCGAACGCAGCGTTAAAAATTCGGAAATCGATTTGTTTGACGTCGCCATGTTTGTTGACATTCGATTTAAAACCCGAACGCAACCGATGTGGAGCGGAAATTTATAGAACACCTTTTGGATTGAATTCGAAAAATAGAATAACGGACATTGAACGATTGTAAATAGGTAAACGGCTCGGGTCATCTGTGAATGGGAGACACGTGCAAAATCATAACGGTCACTTGTCGTTTTATTTTTACGGGACGACGCGATTCCAATGTTTTTTTTGTTCGTGATCTGGACAGCCATACTCTTCTGTATATATCATTTATTGGATAGATGGGCCTTAAATATAGTCAGTATATAGTTACACTTGTGCATCTACTGTATAAAAAGTAGACTTATATTGTTAGTAAAATCAAACGGCTAGTCTGCTTAGATTATGTATTGAGGAGACAACGGGACGAGTCGAGACGGAAAACATCAAAAATAAGATCGAATTCTTGAAACTAGATGCTAATTATGAGTCTGATGCTAAATTGTATTCAGAATCTAACCGTTATGGTCGCTTTGTAAGTGTAAAGACCTTTGAACCGTCAGGTAATGTTATATTGAGGAATGGCATATCTGGAATCAGTTGAATGTTTAAGTGTATTGTGTCTATAATGTCATGTATTTGGGTGAGATGGCGTCTTCCTCACGCAGGTCGCTGACATCACAATAAATTATGTTATTTTGTGATGTATCTGTATGACGTAAGAACTGGAAATCGCGTGATATAGGTAATGTGTGCAGAAATGATGGTTCGAGAATTTTCAAGTGTTTTACACCCTGTATACATAATTCATTTACAGGTCTGTTCATGGCATACCTACTCGTAGGTGGCTGCATTAATTCATTTGATTCTATACCTAAATTATTACATTATTACATTATAGACATTATTTCCTAAATTTCAAACAAAATAACGTTGTCAGAATACTCAGTGTAGGTACTATAAGTAGGTTGACAAACCATTGACCATTGACAAACAGGTGTACCTATTTGAATACATTTAAGAAGAAAGCTTGGTAGTTAGGCAGGTATGTACTCCCTTTTCGAGAGAAATACCTACCTACCTATTGTAACAACCTTGCACCACAATTAACAAGATTTTAATTCATTAAAGAACCATGACCCTCTAGAGGGTCGTAACCATTGGTGTTCTATTGTGCTTGCGAATTGTTCCAGGCTAAAACAATAACATGAAAAGTACCTCAACTACTTACCGGAATACTTACATACAAATAAGTAAGTACCTACATTATTGCATCTCAATACCTACACAGTGATAAAATACAGAAATAAAATAAATATGTTCTTTACCCTGTTATTGTATTGTTATCAGTGAATAGGAATGTCTACAGAAAATCGCGAACCGCGGTCATCTTCAGAAAAACGTTTCCACTACCGCCCGATAGATGGCGCTACTAGTACGGCGTTTGTATCTCTTTGAATGACATTCCGGTGAAGAGCTATGATGATTTTAGACTTTTCTAGAGCAATTTACAGTATGACTAATACATTTATTTAAATGTAGGTATGAAATGTAAACAATATTCTTCCGAATAAAATTACCTATTGTACCTACCTACTTTGGTATGGAAATTGGAATATGGTCACTGTATACCTAATCCAATAAATGGGTTGGTTTGGTACAGAGATTTGAACAGGGAAGTTAAATACCTACCTATGTAGGTACACCTATTTTTTCTTTGTGGATAGGTACCTAGTTTATTAGGTATAGGTAGGTACCTACATTATTATATTAGGTATTTCCCTTGAGTAGTCAAGTAATATTAATAGGTGGTAGACAAATTTCCATTATTAGCTTTGCTTAAATGGAGCTCTCCCATGAGTGGTAATGAAATATTCTACCATAATCGCTTGGCTAAATGTAACTTGAAAATCGGAGTGTGACGAAATAATGCCTACATTGGTAGTTATTGTTGCCCGTCCTAATAAATCCCTCAGCTTCGCTTGCACCACCCACGAAATGTGACAGGGTAGTCTTATTCATAGTCGAGACAGCAATTAACATTACACATAACCATACCAACCATTACCTAAGTAATGTATACATCGTACCTAATATTTAATTACATTTGAATATTTTTATAGACACTTACACAAATCTACCTAATGAAACAGAGTAGGTAACTACCTAAGCATCTATTTAAAAAAAATGCATAACCCTATCCTACCTAGGTAGGTACTTGAATTCAACAAAACCGAAATACCTAATTTCTTAAATTAGATATTATCTACTTAAAATGTAATAAACATAAAAATATTATTGAATTTTAAACGATATTATTTTGTTAACGCTATCATCATCGCATCATATTTTTAAATATTAAAAAGATCTAGAACCCAAAAAAAGTAAATATACCTGGTATATTCTAACCCGGAACTAGGTATATATTATTCACAAACAGGCAGTAGGAGCATTGTATACCAATCTACGCAGAAATTCCCTTAAACAATTCCAACTTGATTTTATAACAAGATAAACCTACAGCTTATTACCACAGTGTTTTGAACACATTAAAATTGCTAATACTCGTCTCGGCGACTGTTTGGTTTCAAATTACACTTTAAGATCGTGGATTATACATAGAATGCCTAGGTACCTACTACCTATATGACATTATTTTTCGTGTTATACATTAATACTGAAACAATTAGGTAGGTATTTTTTTTAATAGGTATAGCTTGACTACCTACTTGTTGAAAAGAGCTGAAGATCAGGGTCTACGGCGTTCTCTAAAAGAGGCCTACGTCCATTACTGAACGAATATGGGCCGAAGATGTCATCGTCTGACGAATTTCACTAACAAATTTTAATTAATTAATACCAACATATTCAGCTAAAACAGATTTTTAACATGTTTTAGATAATTTTAGCAACAAGTTTGCAATTTCTAAGATAAATAATGGAAACTGATGGGTAGGTCGGATAAATGTTAATATTAAACACATAAATAAATATCAGTTTATCATTGTATGAGGTAGTAAGTTACCAAAATCACGTGTTTGTTCGAGGTTATATGGAAATACTTGACAATATGTAAAAGAAATTGAGGAAATCGTACATTTATGTATACCGAGAGCACCATTTTAGAAGATACTCGTACACCACTCGGTAATTTTCGATACTACAGTTACAAGGTACCTTGTAGATACTTGTGTTACCAAGGTATTTTTTTTGACATTATTGTTAATACTGACAACATTAATTAAGAACATTGCAATGTACCTATACATCTGCATCGCATCTTTTGCAGGACTGACAAAATACCTCATGAAAACCCTGATTTAGGTTTATAGATGATAAATAGGCATTGAGAATCATACTGGTGATACCCAAAATACTCTTTAATAGAAGTGCTTGTAATGTAAATTTACGTTGCTAAAAGATTCTTGTCGGGTGTAAATTACCTACTTATATATTTTAACCTATAAAATATTATTCTAATATTTTCATTTGATATTTTCTACCTTAGAGGTAAATAAAATTACCCTAATTAGATTTTTGCATTAATTGATTGCAATATTTGCATATAAATGTGTACAACTTGTACATAAAGATAGACTATTGCATTTATAACGGCATTATACATCTCATATCCTACATATTCATAAGTCCACTGACATGTTAATTGCTGGTAGAGTCATTAAGAAGTGGGACAAAATATGTAATACAACGATTCGATTAATTTAAAAATAGCTATTATTAGAAAATCTTCAATGAATTAAATCGGGAGTCACTATTGAAGTGTTATGCTTATAAGGTTCCATTACCATAACGTCTTTGGTGGCGCCATTGTTAATATAATTTGCACCAACCTTACGCGCCTACGCACAAATCAATTATAATACCTGTAATAAATTAAATACTGTTTGCTATAGATATCGATCGCTTTGATAAATGGATCTATCCTGAATGTGTATCGGGAAATCTCAGCGCAAGATGGCCGCCCATTGCGCGGGAATGCGCCAGCGCAGGAACATTCCGTATTGAAATTTTTAATCCTGGTTGAAATTTGTTTGTTGGAATAAGTAATAAGTATGGCACTTTTTGATTGAACTTGCTGATGCACCAATCAATTTGTTCGAGGTTTTGGTGTTTAGGTGCTCAAAAACGGGTTATAGGTAATAAATGTTTTTTTTAAATCTGTACACATCGTTACAATAGTTGAATCTGTAAAGGAGATCACTATCTGATTGAGTAAATATACTCTAAACAGATAGGTAGTACCTACCTATGTAGCAAATGAAGGACCTATCCGCAGAAGGAACCTTTAAGTAAGAACTACCTACCTGCATAGGTACTAAAAATGCAGATCCTCTTAGGCTCACCTACCTACAAAAATAATGGTTGTGCAAGGGGAAGTTTCTCTCCGAATGACATTGAGGATATAAGCACCTAAGTAGGTAAATAATTATTACCTAGGTACCTACCTATTAAAGAAACAAATCTCGATACTACGAAATCCCTGTAAGTAAGCATTTTGTGAAGCAGTATTAAAGATCTTAATTGTTTTACACGGTAGGTATTCACATAGCGATTATCAAATGTCACGGGTTGCGAATAACGGCAATTTCAATTTGGATTTCTTAAAGGGAAATTAACTTCTTGATTAAAAAGTTATTTTTATTGATTTCAACTAATCGAAATTAAGGCCGAATCAGTAATACGCAATTTCGAATAGAGCTAGTTGTGTTGCTGACTGTAGCAACCTTTTTTGTTTGTTTAGAAGAAAAAAGTCGTCATCGGTTTTTACAGCAAAAAGGTAGGTAGGTACTGGGTAGGTGTAAAATAAAGAAAATACAAGCTATTATAAGATCTTGTACTACATAAACAATAGTTTTTTTATGTTATCAAATAGGAGAATTTGTCAGACTTGTTTTTTTCGTATTGGATGGTGCTTTTTACTAAAAAGAAACACTTGGTCATTCTTTTTAACCCTGCAGTATTTTAACATATAGCAATGCCTAACGTTATGCATAATAGATAGGTATATATATCATCATTACAATGATCATACTAGCTATTTTACAAGTTGTAGTCTTAAGAATCCTTTCCAAACTAATCAGATACGGCGGCGAATATTATCATTTTTTATTATTATCTGGGATTAAGTCTGTTATGAATACGGAATACTTCATCACACAGCTGTCAACCCTACGACCACGGGTATGGTGCCATCACTTAAAATACCTATTACGTCCCATAGGTCCCTACATCATTGTAAAAAGAAAAAAGAAAACATTTGTGACACTTGTACTGAAGCTAGACATTATACCTATTCCTACGAATTTAAAACCATATTTCTACTTATTTCTTAAATAAAAACAAAAATTTGTCTCTAGTAAGAAAATATACCTACCTAAGCCAAAAATAACTTTTCAGGTATTTTATTTTATGGAAGAAAAGCAACGAAATTTAAAAGAATTTTAATTAACGTGCAGAATCGGATGTCTGGGTATCGTTTTTATAATCCATTTAGTATTTAGACCACGGTCTGACATTTTAAATCGGTGTGAAAGTGCAATAAAATCAACAAAACTAACTCTTTAGAACTCACCGACAGTCTGATCTTAAATTACCTACTGTCATTTCATCGCCAATAACATTTTCTTATAAGAAATTTAAGCAACTTTATTTTTACATATGCACGCGACGCGACGGTAGAGTCGAATCGAGAGCGGTATTTTGCAACAGTTGTTTCTGAGGTAGCATTTATATTTCCGTAGCAGAAAGGGGTTAAAAGGATTTTCGATCTGATTATGATTTTGTTCTAAAAAAGTTTATTTATTTATGACATCGGTTAGTGTACCTACAGGAATTTCCCGGTCGAATTAAATTGTTTATTCTCAAATCTTAGTAGATTTTAAAATTTTAAAGTTCTAATGTAAATGGTTTAAATTTATTAATTTGGAAAAGTATTTCCTAATGAATGAGGAAGGAAAGCCTGATTTAAGAGTGTATTTTATATGTTTACGACTTTGCGATAATTTTGCAGTTATCGGTTATTCTGCGGGATTTTTATCCGCTTTCGACTCGATAACATTGCTTTCACCGACACAGAAAGTAGGGAAAACTTCTACAAAAAGTAGTCCGATGCGTGTAAGTGAAGTAATTTAATGTTTACTTACACAATTTATATTGAAAAGTTTAGGCGATTTAGAAATGTACCCAGATAACGAAGTCATTAGAAATAAAAAAAGGCATTCTTGGCATGTAGGAAAACTTAAGTTTGAGCCAAGACGGAAAAATAAAGATTATTTTGAAGTAGGCCCGACAGAAATAACTTCGAAAAAACTTAACGAACTTCTGTTTCAAATACGGTTACGGTCGAAATGAAAGACAATATTTTGTAAGTTTCCGACTATCTCCAACAAGACGAGGAAAGATTGTGCTTGGAATACGATTCTCCAGGAATAGGATTCTTATAAGAAAACTTAAAAAGTAAATATTAACCTGTGAGCATCGCCCGCAGAACGCAGTTAAACTGTTAATTGCGGCATAGCACGCAGTCACTTTTAATCACTTGTCCAGTATCCAGAACTTAGAACTTGTTACACTCAAGTGCGGTCAGTCAAAACACAAGTAACTAGGTACGTTATTACACCAAAACACCCACTGTAACTGTTAATGAGGAACTAAAGTTGTGTTGTTGGTGTGAGTTTGTCGTTTCGGGGTGCGGTTGGTCGCAGCGCGCGCGACACAGCACAGTCAACGGTCGCCGGCACACTGCGCGGCCGGCGCGGCGGCCCCCCGCCCGAGCCGCGCACCCCGCGCCCTGCTGGAGGCGGGGCCGGCGAGCGAGTCGAGGCGATGCGAGCGCTTAATTACGCTCGCCGGCCGAAGCGGGACAGCGATAGCGAGTGGGCGCGAGCTATTAGCGCGCGGAGAGCGGGACGACGCGCGTCTTAAGTATTTTGTATAAGTAATGAGGGGCGCGGGCGCGGGGTGCTGCATCTCCCGCCAATCTTTAATGTTGATTACGGCCGCCGCCGCCTCTGAGCGCCCCTCATTAACGCGAGGCCCCGCCCGCATTTAATTACACACGTTTAATTGTCGATGCTCTCGCGCGCTATTGTTTTTGCGCGGATGCCAGCGTTCGAATTTCGAACTCGTTTGTTTTGTTTGTGGTCTAGATGATTGTCTCGTCAATTTAATTGGTCAAAAAGTTGAACGATGTTATTGATGGACACGGCGAGTTATGATTTGATTGTTAATTTACGAATTCTGGCTAGCATATGGGCATACAATAATGCCTACATAATACCTAAGTAACCAATTTAAAGCAATAAATGATCTAGGTATTAAGTATTTATACCTACCTACTTAATCTTAACCTAAGCAGGTATTTAGTTAGGTACCTGCAGGTACCTATTCATTGTTTGGTAAGTATCTAATTAATTTAAATAAATACCTATCTAATGTTAAAAAATTAAATATGATGTTGATTAATTATATTACGCAGGTATTTCGTTTTTTTTAAACTTACCTACCTACCTGGCATGTAGTAGCATGGAATAGGCCAATACCTAGGAGCCCAGGTAGGTCTAAGTATATTTTCCAAGTAGTAGGTACTTGGAAAAGATAAGTAGGTACTTGCTTAGATATAAAGCACCTTTATTTACCCCTTGAATCTACCCATACGGTCGAGGAAATACCTATTTTTTTTTATTACCTGCCTAATAAATGTTCATAATTTTTAATTGTCATTAATTTGAACGCATACCTACCTACAACTTACGGATATAATTATGTAAATAAATAACTAAACATACTTACTACCTAATTAGGTACTACCTCTCTATTCTATTTTATTTACCTAGTTTTACTTCTCTAAGGTACCTAGTAAACAGTAGATGTATCTAAATGTATCTGGTAGGTACTTATCCCACACTGCAGTTAAAAAATAATAAATGACCTTTTTTATACCTACTTAGGTATAACCATATACCTAATATCTAAATACCATCACGCATATAGAACATATTATACAATCTTATACTTAAAATCTAATACATTAAACTTTAAAAGTGTATTTAAAAAATCCAAAAGGAAAGAGATGGCAATGACAAGAAAGATGAAGTAAGAAAGAAAGATGGACCGATGAAATTATCAAAACAGCAAGACAAAACTACACAAATCAGGATTTAAAGTGGGGTCCTTAATTAAATATCTATTCAAACATATTTTTTTATAATAAGTAGGTAATGTAGTACCTAAACCAAAATCGTAATTAAGGAATAAATGAGGCTTTTAATAATAATTATTATTTAAAAGATCGCTTTATATACCTACCTACCTACAGAAAAAAGTTTTTAGATACCTACCTATATTATACATTTCTGGAAACAGGTAGGTACTTGAATCTTTTAAAGACACTAAGGTAGCATCATAAGTAGGTATCTAGGTATACATAATACTTAATACCTATGTATAATGTAGTAGACTTATAAAATTATATTTAGATTGAAATAAAACTACTTTTTACGGATTTTATCGCGTATATTGATATTATTAATCCCGACGTTTCGGACCCTTTACAGCGTCCATGGTCACGGGTAGACCGTCTACCCGTCTATCCATAAAAAGTAGTTTTATTTCAATGTATAATATTCGCGTAAATGTCAGAAATCAATATTATATTTAGAATTACATGTAATAGGCTTATTACTTATCTTTTAGGTAGGTACATAACATACCATCACGTCTATATTCTCCGAAAGGTTAGGCAGACGTGTACAGTACCTAATGCACACTCAAAGTTCACCAGTGTGTACCTATAGGTTCCATGTAATAGGCGAGTCTATTGTTTATAATAGTACCTAGGTACTACTTATATATAGGTATTTGAGTTTGTGTGCTACATCCTCGGCGGCATCGTCACTTAGCATCAGGTGAGGTCAAACGCACTCAAATCATTAATAAAAAACATATAGGTATACGTAAATGTAGGGTAGTCAAAATACCTACTTTTAGACAACGGTCTCTCAGATTGAAAGCCGTTACATTATATTTAAGTAACAACACTGGTCTTTTTTTTTTGTTTACAGGGGGAAACCTTCAAAAGACCGGTCTACGGGCATTAGACCGAGGAGTGTGGGATTCTTACCCACTAAAACCACCCCGGTGGCCACCATCAACATTTGGAGGGGGGCACTGTGTCCTCTTAATAGACCACCCCAGAACCCTGTGCAATGCCTGTTAGGGCACATCTCTGGGAACAACACTGGCTTAGTGTAGGTAAATACATGGTACCTAATAAGGTGGAATGGTAGCTAGGCGAGGCCTCGATTGAAGGAGCTCAACGACTGCTGGACAGCCTGTCATGGTCGTAGTGAATTTAACGGATCCCATGGCAAAGGGCAAGTGAGGACAAGTGCATTCGAGTACCTACGACATATCCTTCCACCTCCCCAGTTGGTGGATAATCCATGAGGATTATCCATAAGGTAGGTACTGGGTGACGTTCATTTAAAAATTGGTACCTATTGACATCTTACTTAGGTAGATGCTTAATCTAATAAGATATAGTTTTTTGGTCGTAAAAGTCGCTAATGATTTCAGGGTAATTAAAATTTAGTTTTCAAATTCAGAATTCTCTGGATTAAATGATATTTATTTCTGTAAATAGATCTTTTAAAGACACTTTTACAAGTCAATATTTTACATATTTTTTTAAGCTAGATGGCTCCGGCATTTCCCAGCTGACGACCTCTGAGAAGAAACGCCGAAACAAACAGCTCTCATTCTAAGTAAGTACTTAATACTTATAAAAGTTTCTTTACTAAATTCACAGAAAAGCAGTGATAGTCTAGCGATATGACCATTTGACTGCCAAATCAAAGGTCTCGAGTTCGAATCCAAGGCATTCAACTCCGACTTTTCGAAATCATGTGCGTATTATTAAGTAATTAATTGAAGGAAAACATAATGCATGAGGATTACCCATAATGTAGATACTGGATGACGTTCATTTAAAAATTAGTATTGACATCTTACTTAGATGCTTATTTTAATAAACTTACCTAGTGTTTTAGTCATAAAAGTCGCTAATGATTTCACGATAATTAAAATCCTTTTTAAATTCAGAATTCTCTGGACAGCTCTCGTTCTAACTAATAAAAAAGTTTTTTTTACTAAAATTCATTTTCACGGCACCCCCGGAAAAAAAATATTTTTGCATAACTGACTATACCTACCTAGTTATTTACAACGACAACGAATTGAATAATAAAGTTATAAGTAATAAACTTAATGAATAAAATAACCTATAATGAATAATAAACATTTAGCAGGTGTTATGGTAGACCATAACACAAAGATATTTATACTGGGGTGTGTGTTATGCATACAAATGACATATCTATCTATTGTTTAACTAAATTACGTACATTTATTTGTTGAACGATCCAGTTAAAAATACTTCGGTATGCTTTGGAATCAAATTGATTCCTAGTTATTCTGAATAATAGCAATAATGGCAAAAGTAGGATAGTCTAGTAATAAGAATGACCATTGGACTGCCAAGTCAAAGGTCTTGAGTTCAAATCCAAGGCATTCATTAATTATCCATCGCTTAAACGGTGAAGAAAAACTTTGTGAGGAAACCCTGCATCCCTTAGAAATTTTCTCGACGGCGTGTAAAGTCTGCCAACCCGCACTAGGCTATCGTGGTGGACTATACTTAGCCTAGTCCCTCTCGTTCTGAGAGGAGACCCGTACCCAGCTATGGGTTGATGATGATGACTTATGGCAACTACTTAGCCGGTCCCGGCAGCTTTGCTTGCGTTGCATGATAATATCTTAGTATGGAATAGCGTATGTCCATTTTGAATATTGTATATTTTAATGGTAACAGAATTTTTAAAACAATTGCTAGGGACTAGTTCTTTTTCTAATACTTCTACTATACTTTCTAGTTCTTTTTTTAATTAAACCTAGCATAGGTAGGTACCTTTTTTTATCCCACTAAGGTGCAAACAAGCATACGGCCCAGCTGACGGTACGCGGTTACCGTAGCCTTGCAACACCAAAGTTATCACTTGCCAATTGCCGACCCTGTGAAATGAAAGAGGAATAGTTGGGTTGGCAGTAGGTATAAGAGTCAAAGTCTCCTCACTGCGAACACAACGTTTCCTCGCGGAGCACTGGTAACCATGCTGGTTGCTGCACCGTAAGGAACACAACACAGCTCATAGCACTTCTTTCTTATATCACTTCGATTATCTGCAAGGCGGAGGTAGGTAGGTACTTCCGCAGTCGGGCAGCTCCAATTTTAGTGGAATTACTCTCACCATGCCTACCTCTCTTAAAAACCTATATCAGACTCTGATAAGCCGATCTCGCTCGACCATACTGGAGGACTCAGGCTCGAATCCTACCCGAGGTACAATTTTTGTTTCACAAAACTTTCATTAAGATAACTAATGCTTCCTTCTTACCTAAGCTTGCAAAAAAAAACTTTTATACCTAGGTATCTACCAACATAGAAACAGATAATGTATCTTACTTTTGTAACCAATAATTGGTAGGTAAGTACATGTTATTTCTAAGGTTAAATTAACAACTTGATTCTTGACATTCTATTAAGTTATGGCGTAGGTACCTACTTACTTGACAGCTAAGTTACCTATTTGAAGGTTAATTCAATAAACGTTATGCAGTACTTAATTATGAATTATAACGGTTTACTATAATAGGTACGGTAGGTAGGTACTGGATAAGAAATCTTCTTGTAAGTATCCCTTGCCTAAAACGTCACACATGATACGTAATGCAAAAGTCTAATGACCAACAGATGGCGTTAAAAGACCGTCTCCACCGAGACATACAGCCTAATTTCGAATAAAATAACACGAATATATTCCTAATTCAAATTCAAATTTATCGTAGCTGCCGAGTTCTGTGGCCATCGCAATGTCAAAAATATTCTGCCGCGAAGCAAAAATGTGGTAGCCGGTGAAATTACTGAACATAATTATGAGACTTAACAGGTCTTAAAATGACAACTTGCTAGTGACACTAGTGTCACTACTGGTAGTTATTTTTTAGCTCGAGGGAGCTTTAAAAACTTAACCGGAGTAGGTGGCGAGGCACCACATGCCTCCAGCCAGGGGCAACTTATACACTAAGCAACACAGCTAAGGGCGTCCCCTGCGGGACTCAGACCTCGGCTTAGGGCGTTGCTGGGGGGGCAGCTAGGGACGGCTGGATCTGGGTTTAAGCTGGATCTGGGTTTAAGCTGGATCTGGGTTTAAAACTGGTAGGTACCTATTGATGGCGTCTATATATAGGTTATGGCTGAGGCTTATCATCAGGCGTACTATGCTTGTTTTTGCATCTTATTAAACAATTGTGTAAGTAAGTAACTACTTAATATATTATAAAAAGGTTGTATCTACATAATAATAAGTATTATATCAATAGAATAGCTAGAGATATCTACTTAATTTAACCTGTAAAGGTTTACCTACCTACCTAAGATAACTTTAAAACTCAACTTGTAATTAATGTTTTGGTCTTAACGGAAAACCCAGGACGGTCGTATTTAGTATATACAATATCCATCAGTTTTGGAATTGGAAGATTGGATTTGTGCCCAGTATAAGACAATAGGCCCACGTCCTTGGACTTATGGGCACTCAAAAATATACTACTTAGCAAACTGTGTCACTAGAACTCTACCTAACCCCTTTGGAGAATGTGTGTGATGATATAACGCTGTTTTTTGCTAAATGATTAATGTTATAGGTTTCAAATTAAACTCTCCTACGAGTATCTACGTAGCTACTGTTACTATACCTATGTACTAGCTTATATATATATTATGTTGCTGACGTCACAAGGCTGTAAGTATAATGTCTACGTTGAATATAAATTTCCTAATACGTTCGTACATCGATCGTGACATAAATGTTTGACAAAGTGTATTCATAGTCTCACCTGGCAAATATATTAGTGATCGAAGTCTATTGTTATTAGCATAAGGGAGAATAGTACTGCAATGTAAATCTACGCATAGAACATAACATACCATAACGCCTGTATACCTCGAAGGGTTGGGCAGAGGTGTAAGTACACCCTCAATTCGAAGTATGTTTAGTATCTTAGGAGTGGTGTAATAGGTTGCAAGCTGCACGTAACCAGACACAATTCCAAAATTCGAGCTGCTAGGTTCTAAGAATTTCTTAAAAACCTAATAACACTTTGCTTTAACTGGGAATCAAATCTAGGAGCTCTAGTGTAGGGAGTCGGATTAGAACCACCAGGCTAATGATGTCTCATTAGCCTGGTGGTTCTAATCCACTTCCACCTTCATTGAGCGTCTCTACGTCCTACCAGAAGCTTCCAAGACGATAGAGAGACACAGACTCCGAGAGAACATCCCCCGGTCAGAGTTGTTGCCGGATTGGGGAACTACAGCTGAACCTGGAATCCTAATTTCATCAGGTCAGTGTACCTACATCTACTTTGCTTAAAAAACGTAGTGCAGGAAGCAAGATTATATTACATTAATGTTAAATGTGAACAGATGTTTCATTTACCCACCTACTTCCTAATCTGTTGACTTCAGGTCTTCCCCAAAGATAACAGTGGCTCCGTGAGATCCGCGAAATTTCGCGGATCCCATGGCCGTGACTAGAGGGCATACCCTGCCACTTCCCCGGGTGGCGGAGAATCCATGAGGATTTTCCGTAGGTACTATAAAAAAAAGGTGCAGACGCAGAAGCATAGAACGACAAATAAGCGACATTTAGTGAACGTTTTCAACCAATATTTGCTTTTGACGAGCTCACGGGGACCTCATGTGGAATCTGCCAACTATGGTTTCTAGGCGATAGGAACAATCGAGCATTTGGCATTCGTTGGTATCCACTCTGACGAACCCTCTAGCAAGGTTTCATTAGGTAGGTAATGCAGGAACATAGATCAAAGGAGGAACAAGACAAGCGGGAGTAGTGGCAGCTTGTGAAGGCCCAATTCATCTTAGGACGTCAACAACAAATTCACAATACTTAAGATAATTCGACCCTATTACCCCTAATACCTACCTATTTCGTCACTGCTTCGTTTTAGTCTTCTCCCAAGACTGATGTGGTAAAATAAGGATCACAACGACAAGTCTAGGTTAACCTACCGTCCCGTCATAGTTGTGATGAAACGTGTGGTTTTAGTCAGTCTAACATGCTACCTCCCCAGGTGATAGACGGTCCATGAGGTTTTTTCGCACACCAAAAAAGGTTATCTACCGTTAGTTCGAACGCAAGGAGTTCTTACTATTATTGCACTATGGTTATAAATACTTATTTATGAACGAGACTGTCTCACTACGACTTACAGCAATGGCGGCACGGGTCTTCTCACAGATAGAGAAGATCAGCCTAAATTTTATAATGATAACCTATTGTGAGCTCGGAAAAGCTCGAATCAAACTATAAGAAGAAACGTAGTCCATCATAGATTACTTCTGTGTCTTCACGTCATCAATCGAATTAACGACAATTTTCACATACAACTGTGTTGCAATAAACATGATAAATAGAAATTTTATGTGAAAAAACAATAAAAAAGCGTATATGTCCAGTTGTGACATGTCGGTAGCTATAAATAAATTCCCCCGCGTTGTGGCCGCCACCCACGGCGCACGCGCATGCAAAAAATGTGTCCACTGCTACCTGCCACTATTTGTATATTGTGGTAGGCTTGTGCTATTTTAAATTAGGATATTATTGTGGTGTGCCGAAGTAGACGACATGCGCAGTGTGAGAATGGTACAGAAAATTGGCAATTTGACCTGTGGTTTGGGCTCTGTCAATCTCGTGGTCATTTTAATGCAACTGTAGTTGGTGGCAATGGAATATAATTTAATATGTTAACTTCTGACTACCTCATTGGTTGATTTCCGGGTTGAGGAAAGAGTTGTTGGGCTTTTTTGTGAAATTCCTAGTAGCTGCTCGGAGTTTGGATTTGCGCCGATTGATTGCAATAGACTCACCCTATTACACGTGAACTAAGCGAGTGTACAATTAATAGCGGTACTACTGCATGTATATGTTTTATATCAACTTCTTACTTATAAATTTAAAAAAAATGAAGAATGTTTCGTTTAGGATAACAAGGATAGAGAAAATAGCAGACACATTCAAAGAGTTCCAATTCTCTGTAGTATTTGTGTTCAAGATTACTTCAAATTTCTTCCATCTCTACAAACTTTTTCCATCACTACGCACGAAGCGGTCTTTTCTTGTTCGCGCCGCAAAGGAGTGGAATGCTCTCACTGAGTCTGTATTCCCGGACTCATATAAACTTGGTGTCTTTATGGTGAAAGTAAACAGGCATTTTCTGGTTAAGCGTGTCCCACCTTCGACCTCGTCGTCACTTACCATCACGTGAGACTGAGGTCGAACGCAAACCCATCAATTTTCTTTCTCCGAGCCTTTTCCTAATTATATTGGGGTCGGCTTCTAGTCTAACCAGATGCGGCTGAATATCAGTATTTTACACGAAACCTGAGGATACCCTGAGGATAGACTGGTTTTCAGGCTTTTTGGGGCTATTACTACCACTAACGGGTTGTCATAGGTGTTCGTATGACAACCGGGACCGACGGCTTTACGTGCTAAAGCACCGAAGGGTCTCGGTGTGTTAAGAATGCTCACTCATCCACACACTGACCGTGACTAGCGCCAGCTTCCAGATCGGTTGATCAGCTTAGTTATTACTTAGCCACAAGCCCCCCAAACTCAAACCATGAACAATAATAAAAAACTTCTGTGGAGATAATTGTAGCCAGGTGTTTTGGTTTAGACACTGGCAACTTCGGCGAGTTCTCAAGGTGCGAATATTGTGAGAGGACTCTGCTACCTGTGTCTGTTTGCATAGTACCTACACTTTTGTGTATTTGAACTATACTTTAAATTAGGGTAGAGGCATTGTTGATGGTCGAAGTCTAAGGACAGAAGTCCAGACATAAAATATAGGTACATATAAACTGTGATAGCAACCAAAATTCATCATTATTATTACTATACATACAGGTTGTTACAAAAATACCCGTAAAGCCGAAAGGAGGTAAAATGGGGCCTCATAACGAGTCCATTCACAATATTTAAGAACCGTAGTAACGCTGTATAACATACCCCAAAAAAAAAGGAAAACAAAAACATTAATGAATGAAAAATAGAAAAACTGTTAAAGTAGACAATTATTAGGTAAAATAGGTACGTAGGCCTTTCTGTTAAATAAATAATCTGGTTACGTGACATGACAGCTGACCACATTTTTATCTTTGTTATTTTATTATATTTTTTACGGGGTATTTTGTAACAGGTTGTATAAACCTTCCTCTTGAATGACTCTATCTATTAAAATAAAACGCATCAAAATCTGTTGGGTAGTTTTAAAGATCTAAGCATACACAGGGACAGACAGAGACTTTGTTTTATACTACCTATGTAGTGATGATGACAAAACTGACTACACGTTTGGCATAGCAGTTACGATGGTTGACTCCAAACCTTACCATTTCTGTTACGCCGGATATTGTGGGTGCGATTCCCACCCGAGTGTATGTGATCCGCAGCTTGCAGGTAGGCACGTTGCCAGTGCTCCACGAGGAAACGTTGAGTTGGCAGTGGGGGGACTACGAACCTTATACTGCCAACCCAACTATTCCTTTAGCTTAGGATCTCGATATAGAAAGATATGCATGAAATTCTTAGTAGCAGCCCGGAGTTTGGATTTGCGCCGGTTGATAGCAATAGGTCGCCCCCTATTACATGGGATTTAAACATACTGGCGAACTGTGGGTGTAGGACATTGTTAAGTATTCATCTGCCTAACCCTTCGGGGAATATAGGCATTATCACGCCGATATTAAAAATTAAACTGGATCTCTGAGAGCATCGTATAGTAAGGAATGGTAATCGTATGGAAAGGATATCTATGGTACCTATAAATACATTTGTAACGATATTCTATAAAATTCGCCACCCTAAACCGCATCGACGCGTCAATAAATCAAATATTTCAGAAGTATGTAAGTACTTATTTAATCTTTTTCTCAGCTTATCTTGATATTGAACTATATTATTGTGATAAAATTCTCGAGGAGACTTAGCGTGTCAGACCTACTTATTGTATAATCATTAAAAACGTTGACATTGAGGTATTACATAACTATAATACGTGAATGTCATCTTTAGATCAACTTATTCTCTTTAAAATCTTCGAGCAGTCTTTAGTAACATGATCA
This sequence comes from Acronicta alni, assembly GCA_964056405.1. Classification (NCBI taxonomy): domain Eukaryota; kingdom Metazoa; phylum Arthropoda; class Insecta; order Lepidoptera; family Noctuidae; genus Acronicta; species Acronicta alni. The sequence goes on along the minus strand of OZ043925.1, from coordinate 9,340,280 downwards.
TTAGGTACTCGTAGTTATAGGCCATGCTCTATCATTGATTGCATCTTCGTTAGGTAGACATCAGCTGCGACTGTGAGCTTGTGGGCAAGTGAATTTGTTCTTTTTAATAAATCACATACATAGGTACTGTACAGAGGCCAGCTCATCAAGCTACCACAATCTGTCAAATTTCTTTGATTGATTTTCAACTTTAATTCAAAACTGTAAGGTTCCTATTCAACTGGAAAAATTTGACAGTTATGGATAGCTTGACCTGCTGGCGTCTGTACCATTCTCATGGTGAACTTTTAGTCTAGTTTAAGTCGTGCATATTCAGCAATGAATCCTAATATCATAAATGCGAAAGTAATTCTTTCTGTCTGTCTGTCACGCCTAAACGGATGAGCCAGATTAGATGAATTTTGCTACATACATAGAATCCTAGGATAAGGACTTAGGACTGCCTTTTGTATCAAAAAACCTTTTGGGAGACAGGTGAAACCGCAGGCAGCTTTAAGTATTTTTTTTTAGATAATTATGTAGGTTTACATCATGGGGGGGTTAAGTGACTGCTGGCTGCAGCCTGTCGTGGTCGTGGCTTATTTCACGGATCCCATGGCCATGACTATAGGGCAAGTGTGCAAGGTGGCGGATCCGAGTAGAGTATCCGAAGAGTATCTACGGAAAATCCACGAGGATTTTCCTTACTAAAAAAATAATATGTATTGTATACCTATAGTTATTATTTTTGGGTTTTCCCAGATCTGCTTTAGGATTGTAAATTTGCGGGTTTATTAAATTAGTCTTATTCTATTTAAAAGCTATGCTCTTGTCGGTGTAACACCTTCCACAGCTCTCTATTAAGCATTAGCTCCTTAACGTTACCTTCAGTTTATTCACGATTAGTGCAATAAGTATAGCTGTCTCGGCGTACACTTTCCTCTTCATCCTTCTAAGTATCTATCATACTAGGATGGTTTTTATGAAGTTATTGTAGCGTATAAGTTGGCCTACCATTAAATTGGTGTGTCAAAACCTTTTTACTTCCCTGGACAACCTTGGTAGGTAGATACTAAATACTTTAGAAGGAATAAATGAGTTATGTAAGTATATCTAATGATTGCAATCGAGATCGTTACCAAGGAAAAAGTCGTCTGATGTTTAGCCACAAGGTAGGTATAGGTATAAGATATTTATGCTAGGGATATTTATTCTCAGTAACTTATCATACTTTTTTAAGAGATAAAATATTACACGATACGAATTATTCTATCTTCTGTTGTAGATGCGATTCGACCTTGAATTTTAATCTGTATTTGATAACCACGAATTTCAAAATAGTTATGTTAACACTTTATAGATAACAGAAAAGTTAAAGAAACGATCAGTCATTGGCATTTTTTTGGCAAAGGCGCGCGCAGACTTAAATTAAACTTATTTTTCAATCCAACCTTCTGAACTTATCTATTAAATCCTCATTTTATACCACCTCTTTTCCCCAAAAAAAATAAAAGACATTCTTTGACACTCTTTTTTCAAATCGAATCAAACTTATTGGAAATGTACGAAAAAAGTCGTTGTATACAATTGCAGCGTGACCTCTCGGCGATTCAGTCACAAAGCGGTGCGGGCGTTGACCCGCGCGGCCAACCCCTGACCTTGGTATCGTGAACTGTGCCCACTGACGTAACCGTGACTCTTTCCTACATGTGATGCTACGCACTTGTTTACTTCTTGTTTACGCGTGTTTGAATAAAGAACTTAAGTGGCCAGTAATAAAAAAGTCTGAATGGTAAGGGATACCTACCTACCATTACATTTAAATATTAGTAGTGATAGAACCATAACGAACATAATCGTAATCTATTATTTTTTTCCAGTTGGAAAGAATTTGCTCTGTCGAAGTCGCTCTGTCTTTATCATTGTTAAACTGATAAAGAGAGAAAACAAATCAAATCGGGATCAAATTTTTTGTCAGAAAATCTTCCCTCTAAAAGTCGCACTGTAAACATTTTGGGGGAAGCTTAGCAACCCTAATCAACGTTACCATAAGTTAAAAATGTAGACCAGCGTTAGCTTTTAAATGATTTATACATAACCGAATTCAGGCACAAAAATATAAAAATAAATATATTGGTTTCATCTTTGAGCAACGAAGTGGAATAGGCGCGTAAAGATTTTTTTCTAGCCGTAAGAAACTACTTAATAATATTGGATTAATAATGGATAGAACTAGAGGTCCTGGGTTTAATTCTCAGGTCGAACAACGCGATATTGGGTTTTTCTATGATATCTTACTAGCAGTTCGGAGCTTCGATTTGTGCTCTCTATTACATGGGACATAAACATACCGGCGAAATGTGGGTGAAGTACCTTTAACATAATTATTCGTACACCTCTGCCTAACCCTTCGCGGAGTATTTCCAGATGTGATGATATGTTATATGTTAGAAAGTAATACTTATTTTAAGTACTTAAGTGCCAATTTTACAAAATAATTAATTTATCATACGTACCTACATAGATATGAATCGCTTTTCGCAGTTCGCGAACCGGATTTCTATTTAAAGTTGTAAGAGATCAAAACCTAAGATTTCAATTACCATGATTGAAATTCCAGAGCTGCCTATTAAAATGTATAAAACACCAGTTATATGCGTCATTGAACTAAATGTAACAAATTCGGTATCCGTTACCGTAATAGCTACTAAGCATACCAACACTGCCCCCTACCCGACGAATGTGGAACTATGACGTCAGAAAACAACCCTGCGTTTTCCACTTGAGGAAAAGCTGAGAAAATTCCCCTTTCACATGTGTGAAGCGCTAGCATCGTATGTGGCGGTTAGAAATGAACCTAACGATACCCTTACAACTAACGCCATCTCTTAGCGGATAGGGGAATTACTTTTATAAGGCATTTTATGATACGATTGCCACTAAAATAACACTGAATTGTTTTACGGTTAGTATTGTGATTGTTAAATTCCTACAGGTTGTTTGTTCTATGGTTACCTCTTAATTTTGTGGGATTTTCCTTGCGATGAATAACAAACTGGGTTACCTGTAACAAAAAGGATTTTATTATACTTTGTGCTTACGAAAACAGGAAGGTTTCAAATATAATGTTTAGAAAATAAATTTGTTTGTGACAGTCGTAGGTATAACTGTATGAGTAAAACCAAACAGCATTAATGAATAAAAATAAATGCCAACAAGAAAATCATATACGAGTTCATAACATTGACGATTCTAAGAACTAGGTATCTTATTATATTTGAAAAATTACGTACATAAATAAGTCTCTAATATAGGTCATATATTCCCACGTTTCTGTGTCCAATTATTACATTTCTGTAAAATTTCAGAGCATTACTTTGATATTCTTAGTTTTATTTATTTATAATGATAATAATTCCAAAAATAAAACTTAATATTATTAAGCTTTATTTTTGTTAATTATTACTTTTTTTCGAACGATGACATCTGACACTAACCCTGTGCTTCGTTAATTAAACTATGAGCATGAGAATGACGCGATTACTGAGAATTATGAATTTCTTGAGCACCAGAGGCAAGAGCAGTTGGCAGTCAGGTTGATTGCCAACCTTATTACTTATCAAACTTTTCATCGCAGCACAGCTCGTGCTTTCAAAAAATAACAATAGACCCGAATTCTTTATTTAAATTTTTTATATCTACTTACCTACAGATAGTCATTATATTTATGTAAATTCCACATAAGGTTGTAGGGGAAATTGTGGACAACTTGTATATTTAAAGGATTCATATTTAGTTCTGCACGCGTGCCATCAGTTACTATTGTGCTGATACTATATGGGCACGAGTGTGAAGAAAATTTACATATTTATAAGAGCAATTTTACAATCGTTTATGATTTGTATAGGTTTCATTGTAGCTGCGGTTATGCGTGAAGAGGCTCTGCTGGGTAAGTTTTAAATTGAATTCTTTGTCAATATTTTATCATAAGGAATCCAAATGATTCGGAATTTTTAAACTGTCTTCCCGAATAATATTCATTTATTGTACCTACCTATACAGGTGACCTTACGTTACAATAGTTCAACCGACAACTGACTGCGAGACGGCGATACTTAGTCTGTACAAGAATCTGATACCTACGCGACACGACTATATCAGCACATTACCTACACTTAACTAAAATCTGCATACATAATATTATATAATTTGTGTTTTCATAAAAGTCCTCTACAGCATCCAATTTTGTGTAAAGGTATATTTTAGACAAAAATTGGACGCTGTAAAGGGTCCGAAGCGTCGGGATTAATAATATCAGTAAAATTCGTAAAAAGTAGATTTTTTCAATGTAATATAAGCGTGTCAGAAATCAATAGACAAAAATACGTCAATATGTACAACACATATAAGTTTAACAGATATGCTTTACATAATATTGTAGACAACAAACCCTCTACAGACAAAATCATGATAATATATTACAAAGAAAAACTTTAAACCCCACCCGTTATTCGCTAGCGATATTCGATATCGTTTGACATTTTCGCAAAATCGATAGCGCCCCTTATTGGTACCGAAATGATTGAACATCCTATCGCGACATTTTTCTAATGGCAGCTCGTGTTTGAGACCCTTTTTCTTTGTAATGGAGTTTACACATACGACGGAAGATTTACATGTGTGTGCATATTTTTGTGTGTGTGCAAAAATAATATTTTTGTGTCGAATATAATATTTAACAGGTGTCTAGACTTGTAGTACCTACACTAATAAGTTAAGCCGCCATATCAATAGAGAGGCGTTGTTAACCTAGTGGTTATAGTTCTGGTGTGACGTGCATGGTTGTACGAGTTCGAATACTTAGCCTTTGACTTTTCGAATTAATTTATTAAAGAAACCGTAAAATAAGGTCGTTATTTTTTTCTTTTCTTTTTCATTAAATAAATTGAAAAAAAAAAGTTAATATGCAAATACAGAGTATGTATAGTTATTCATTTAAAATCAAAATTAATTTAATTATAATATGTCCGAGGTGAAATATTCTAACTAGATCGTCCTTATCTACATTGATATTTCAAAAACATAAACAAAAATCATAAAAGTGTTTTTTACAAACATAAACACACATGTGCGCTTGTCCACCACAGAAGTGATATTTCATTACATCATTGTAAGAACTAAAACACCTTACCTTAGCCGGAAGCGGCAATCAAGTGTGTACGGCCCACAAGACCCCTTTTCTTTTTACATGTCGCAAGCTAACGACAATACGAAATCAATACTAACACCATCGATGCGAAAATCGTGAATAGCAGAGTGACTCACACGACAATGTATGTATGTGTGTGTAATAATATGCATGCTAGTGTGAGCCGAAGACGTATGTATGGTGAGCATAAGTTTTTGGAGATTTGGGATATGTTTTGCAACGGAGATTTCGTGGACTTTTTTAAATGTGCTATTAATTTAACCTTCGTGATTCTACTTTTAAGTGATTTTATTACTGAATGAATACTAACATAATTTTTTTTTTTTTTAATGTTTGAAAAGTACCTAATGTTTTTAATATCCGTCATGAAATTTCATTCTAAGATTCGAACCCGAAAATAACGTTGGGTAGGTATAATTTATTAATTAATTAAACACTGCTGAAAACTTAAAAGTGAAAGTTTAAAATTGAAAAGTAGTTGGTCCAGTGATTTTTGCTTACCTTACCTAACCTTATTCCTACATATGTATTGCGAAAAAAAGAATGAGTCTACGTCATTGTAGACTATGTGGACACTGTCTACGTACTAAAAGCATTCACCAACCCAATTTATGCAAATTCCCCGAACCCAACAAACAATGGTCACCCGAAAAATTGGTAAAAAGAAAACGCATTAACACATATAGATGAGTAGTCACACATGCTAACCGGGGCACGCACACATACAACCGCCCCCCTACCACCGAGCTCCTTTAAAAACCGCCTCACACCCCCGGGAGTCTTTTCATAAGGAAATGCAGACATTTCAAGAAAGCTAAGTATCAAATAAGCATTGAGAAGCAGTAGCGGTATTTACGAATGGATATCATAATACGGGACCTCGCATAACTGTTGTATAGATATATGATTTTTGGATCGGATCGCATTTAAACAATTTTTTTGGGCTACATTATCTGTTAGGAGGCCTCTAATATAATGCGTGGGTGTATATGTTATGCGTAGATGCAAAAATCAGTCATAACTAGTCTTGACTAAGAATATCGATCAAAATTAATTTTGCCGTAACATATACCTATACAGACTCTTTCGTATATTCTCTAGATTATAGTTATCTAGAAAAGCCAGCGTATAGTGGTTAACCTAACCCCTCTAATTCTGAAAGGAGAACCGTGCCTAGCAGTAATACCTACAGTAAATAATACATTTTTGCTATTAAGTATTTTGATTTATGGTTTTATGGTTATTTATGATTTTTTATAAAAAATGAAAAAAAAAAAAAAATATTAAGTCTCCATCTGTCATAAATAAATCCGAGTAATTAAGACTTTTTCTAAGCCCGAAATGTATAAACACACATAATTAGTTGTTAATCAGCATAAACAACACATTTGTAGGGAAAAAATAATTTTAAATGTTAATGATTCCAATAAATGCTAATCGTTATTTGATTGCGATCGTTATCAACATTAATTCTATCATCATTGCTAATTATAACTCAAACAGCTAACTTTAAAGGCAGGCTCCGCTCCCCCAGTTTTCAAGTGGTTTACATTCCACTGAAAAGCCCCGTCGTTTGGCGAGATTTGCTAATAATCTCCCCCAGTAATTAAAACTCGGTTTTAATTGCTCCAGAACGCCACCTGTTGCATATCACACTGTCTCTTTCACTCCTTCTTGTCTCCTTTTCCCATGGAGGCTGTGTAAATCGGCCCGTATCCGGATACCCGGGTAATATTGACAGAAAATTCAATTTTGGAACCAGCTAATTGAGGGCAAATGAAATTGCCAGTGTCGCCCTCTGTCCCTTTGTTCGAAAGCTTTCGACCGAGCGTTAATTGTTTGACGATATTATGAATTAATTTGTATATTTTTGTCCTTCGTTATAAGACCCGTCCCAATTTTTTGAATGCGGTTTTTATTTTTCTTTATTAAGTTGTAATTAATAAGCAGAGGCTAGCAAATCAATTTACATTGCACTTATTCGTCACAGAAGCACATTTAAATTTTTTAAACCAAGAATCTGTTTGGTTCTGGCAGTATTTGCTTTTGTCAGAAAATGTCAAACCTGTAGATGCACCATTGATATTATATCCGTAATATATCCTCCTTAACACAGCCTGAATTTATAATTGTGGTAAAACATTTACCACAATTATAAAAAGTATTCAAGAGTCTTCGAGCAATTTCAATAAATGAGACAGACTAAATTGGCCTACAAGATTGGAGGACAAATATTATAGAAAATAATGATTAAATAACAATTACATTAGACCTTAATTCCGATACCATTATCATAATTGTACCTCGTTTACAACATTAATATGATATTAAAACCGACGCTGGTGATCTATCAAGCAAACTAAACATCTACGCAATCAGAGCGGCCATTGTTATAAATGTTATAATACTAGAAAATTGCCGAGAACGCCGAAACAAAATTATCAGCCTATTATCAACCCCTTTTGCTTTAATTACCTGCACATAATTTTTGTTTGTACACTGGCCGGCCTATTACGCTAATCGCCCCAAGGAACGCTCTGTTTCAGATATAGCTAGGAATGATTAAAGTTGATTAGCGGCAATTTCGTGTAGTACTTACAATATTAGAATGATTTTGTTGTTATTAAACAACAATGTTTGTTATTAACTACGTTTTGTTTTGTTGATCGTGTGATTGTTTTGGGTTTCTCGTTTTGTTTCACTTAATCATAATGTTAACTACAATATTTGGGTCTCAGTTTAGTAATGAGTGCATTTGTTACAGATGAGTAGATACCTAGGCAAGGATATAATTATTGAGAGTGTTGTAAAGTGATTGAGAATGACAAATTAAAAAATTAAGTTATCAGTATCTTTATAAACCGAGGTCTTGAGTAGGTAGGTACTTTTGCTCGTGACTATAGGGCAAGTGCAGTTTTTATTCGGTACGAATCTGATGTACCCTGCCGCCTCCCCAGTTGGTGGATGATCCACCATGATAGCCTAAGATAGATGGAAAATCCTTATGCATCAATTAAAAAAAAGATCTTGAGTAGGTACTTACAAATGTTCATTAGGTTACCATCAGGTGGGCCGTATGTAGGTATATTTGCCACCTCAGTAGTAAAATAAATGACAACCTTGATATTTGTATGATCTCAGAGCACAGTCCATTTTATATACACACAATGGTTAAACACTCCTTTGACAGATAAAGACAAAATCATCAAAACGGGTTCATTAAAAACACAATAAAACGCATGGTATTAATCCTTTGTGTTGACGTGAAACTCATTGGGAACCATTTATATTGTTTTGATTAATTAATTATTGGGTTATCTGTAAAAACATCGCGTTCGACCGGTCTCACACTGAGAGCGTCGATCTTCTTCGGGACTATTAACATAAATATTTTAATTGCCCCCTTCAAAGCCATTAATTCAATATCAATATTGAATGGTAGTAGCTGATTGTGTCTCAGTTACGATCGATCGAAAATAAGTCGTATCAGTTTTATTGCCGATTAATGTTGCCAATAATGATATTCAAATTGAGATGTAACTGTACAATTGTATTTATTACAAAAACAAAGGAAAACTAGTGAAGAAATACGTGTTTAAGCAAATCAAAGCAAATAAATTAATGTATATTCTGCCTATTTAATAATTAATAGCAAATAAATTAACATTTTACAGTAAAGAAATTAATCTGTTAGCACAAATATAAAGATAAATTAGCGAAACATAAATATTTCGTTGGTTCATTTGCCGTAGAATTGAAATCCAAAGATTTCCACGCAAAAAACCTATAATCATTAAGCCCTGCAGCTACTTCGTGCTTGTCCTGGTACTTCGTGTTTAAGTATAAAAACATATCCACATTAAATGACTTAGGAGAAATCCTTGTGGTTTGTAATAAAATATATAAACATATTCACGTGATTTCAAATAATAATACTTAAATAATACATAGTTTACGTACGAATAATAAGAGGTACTCGTCCATGTAGATACCGTCATACTGCCGGTCGCGGGTTTCGTCTCAGAATGAAATATTTCGGGCCACTACATTAGAGAGGCTGATGTCTCACACCGTTGAGAACATTTCTTAGTCATGCAGGGTTCCTCAAGATGTTTCTCTTCACCGGTGAAGTGACTGATTACTAGGCTACTATTCTTTCAACAGGTATCTAAACGGGTATTACAATGTCACAAAACATATTTTATACGACAAGCGAATACACAAGACATGCCTTGATCTCGTAAAATCACATCTCAACAATTTGTCAATAATACAAGAAGGCAGACAGAAGCGCAGTTAGCGCGCACAGTGAAATGGCATACAGTCGATAGGCCATAGGCCCCAAGTTTAATGCCTTCGACGAAGCTAACGCGATGCAACGCAATTACTGTTGGGGACGCTTTCGCTCAAATGGACGACCCACGACTGCAATGTGACACACTGCCCATAGAGTAGACGAATAAATTGTGGTAGAACTTTCATCTTACGTTTTTCCCAAATGACAGTTTGATGGGCGAGGCTTTACTGTATGTAGTTAAACTGTGTGGTCTAGTAATATGACTATTGGACTGTCAAGTCAAAGGTCTTGAGTTCGAATCCAAGGCTCTGACTCTCTCACTCTTTGACTTTTCCAATTAATGTGCGTAGGAATCGGGAAAACTGCATGCCTTAGAGATTTTTCTCGACGGTGTGTGAAGTCTGCCAACCCGCACTAGGCCACCGTGGCAGACTAGCCTAATTCCTCTCAATCTGAGAGGAGACTCGCACTCAAGAGTAGGACTGTATGTGGGTTGATGATGTAGGTACCTTTAATCATGTTTAAATGACGAAAACTTTTTTTATTAGTTATTTTGAATCATCATAATTGCATCTTTAAAGCACTTTTTGTATTTTGTGCGGATTAAAGATTATTCTTAACTAGCTGCTACAGGCGGTGTCACCCCTTTTTTCTTTTTTGTTCGCCTATAACCTTCCTCGATAAATGGACTAGGTAGGTATCCAAAAGAAAAAGATATTTGCAATTCGAATTTCGAACTCGTAGTTCCTGAGAGCACGTTCAACCAAACAAACAAACTCTTCAGCTCTTAATATTAGTATAGATTTGATTGAAAGTTATTCGTTGCCAATAATTTAGCAAAATAGAATATTTATTTAAAATAAATTCTACACTCGTATACTTCAGGAGCCGCAGTAACAATGGCGTAGGAAGGTACACGTTCTCCATTCGACGCGTCAGTATATCCCAAAATTATAACCGAGCGCATGCATTATTGAAACGATTTTGGCGTTAATTCTCTTTATAGTAATGTCGTTTTCATTCTGCATCAATCTAACAAGTAAAAGCAGTCTAATGACATGCTCGAATAATCATAGCGAGGGCCGAATGACACGCATGAGGCGACTTGTTACGTGTTTTTACACCATACTTAATATGGGGGGAAATGTGCGTAATTATTGCATATACCTTTAGAAGTCGGCTCGTATCGTTGGACGTAAGGGTTTAATAACAGGAGACGGTGTAATCTAAGCGTGACAACGATGCGACATTTGTCGTGCCGTATCACTGTGATTTTGAGCAGCTATTTAGCGTATTCTATAATTTCGTGGCGTATTTACGAGCTAGATTGGTTGTGAAACGCCACTATACTCATCTGGGAAGTCATTCGAGTCCAATTATAAACCATCACTCCTATATTCTCGGAAGGGTTAGGCAGAGGTCTTCTAATGTTCCATAGTTCGCTGGTATGTTTAGGTCGGATGTTATAGGGTACTGTAATTAACCCCGATTTAATACTGAGAATTTCATAGAAAAAATCCCATAACACCTTAACAGATTCACATAGTACTTACTTATTTTAAATATTATTCTGTATAAAATGTAGTAGGTAATATATTTTCTAAATTTAGTTATAAGAACTGTAGATGTACATATATTCAACTAGCAACCTGCCCCAGTTTCGCACGGGCGCAAAATACTACCTCATAACATGCATTTATTATACATAAATATAGCCTATGACACTCAAAAATAACGTGGCTTTCTATTGGTAACAGAATTTACAAAATCGGTTCAGTAAATACAGAGATTACCCCCTACAACCTCACAAACTTTACCTCTTTATAATATTAGTAAAGATATACTACTGTTTGTTTTTCCGACCATGCTGGGGACAACATTTTGTCCTCTGTGGTCTAGTGTTTCGAGGCGGACTGCTGATCAACTGGGTTCGATTCCCACAGGACACAAATATTTGTGTGGATGAAACATGAGTATTTGTGTTTGTCTGGGTGTTTCTTATGTAGGTATTATAAGTATGTATTTATAAAAAAAAAGTATATAAGTATTATATCCATTGTGTATAAGTATTATAACAACAGCAGTGATAGCCTAGTGGTATGACCATTGGACTGCCAAGTCGAAGGTTTCGAGTTCGAACCCAAGGCACGCACCTCTGACTTTTCGAATTCATGTGCGTATTAATAATTAATTATCACTCGCTTAAACGGTGAAGGAAAACATCGTGAGGAAACCTGCATACCTTAGAGATTTTTCTCGACGGTTTGTGAAGTCTGCCAACCCGCACTAGGCCAGCGTGGTGGACTATAGCCTAATCCCTCTCAATATGAGAGGAGACCCGTGCCCAGCAGTGGGACAGTATATGGGTTGATGATGATGATTATATCCATTGTCTAGTACCCATAGTACAAGTTCTGGTTAGTTTGGGACTAGATGGTGTTGTGTAAAATGTCCCAAAATATTATTATTATTTGTATCTCCATTTTGGATATCACGGCATATCTCCCGTAAGGAAGATATCCGGTCATTAGGCAGGCTTGCGCGGGGACACAGGTCCAACGAACAGATCACATTTGGTCGAAGTGTTATTGGCCATGCCAGCCCCCACAGTTAAGATTGAGATTAAGATTGATTCTCTATGTAATAACATTTATAAAAGAAATCACTGTTCGACCTGGGAATCGAACCCAGGATCGCGTAGCAATCGCGCTTACGACCACTAAGCTAATGAGGCCGCCAAATATCTAATATATAAAATTCTCGTGTCACAGTTTTCGTTGCCATACTCCTCCGAAACGGCTTGACCGATTTTGATGAAATTTTTTGTGCTTATCGGGGAGGTCTGAGAATAGGCCAACATCTATTTTTCATACCCCTAAATTTTTTTTTTATGGCAAAACAACGTTTGCGGGGTCAGCTAGTAGTAATTATAATAAAATAAAAATATATCACATTAACTAAAATAGAATTGTAATCTGTATCAAGTTTTGCTTTAAGGATATTGTGAAGGTCAGTGACCAAATATGACCATTATTTATAGAATATTCATGCAAATCTTTTGATATACAGATTAGCGTTTTCATTGTCACTGTGATTGTTAATGCTAATTATTATTAGTTTTGTCTAGTTTTTTATGTCAAGCCTATAATCTATATCCGGGTCGCCTTGTTCGAGAAACAAGTCTCAATAGATGATCAAATTAATATTTTTTTTTAAAGAAACGTTGCCCCAAAGTACTAGCGTATTTTCTCCTGTTTCAAAAGGACTCTCATAACTAACTGTAGGTCTTACTAATATTTGTACCGTGCGGGGATTGAACCTGCGACACTTGGCACAGAAGCCAGCCAGCTCAGTCACTACGCCAAACGTCATCGTCATCATCAACCCATATACTGTTCCACTGCTGGGCACGGGCCTCCTCTCACAGATTGAGAGGGATAAGGCTATAATAGACCAAATGGGGTTTGGCAGACTTCACACACCATCGAGAAAATCTCTTAAGCATGCAGGTTTCCTCACGATGTTTCGATGTTTGTGTTGAATATTAGGTAGGTATACATTGAAATAAAACTACTTTTTACGGATTTTATCGCGTCTACCCGTGACCATGGACGCTGTAAAGGGTCTGAAACGTTGGGATTTATAATATCAATATAAAACGATAAAATCCGTAAAATGTACCTAGTTTTATTTCGCACATGATTTCGAAAAGTCAGACGTACATCCCTGGATCTGAAATTGAGACCTTCAACTTGGCAGTCCAATGCTCATACCACTAGGATATCACTGCAGGCAAATAGTATCGTAAATTATTGATGATTGTAATTACCTACTGAAAAAATAATCATGTAGGTACCTGAGCCATTTTTCATACCAGAATTAGTATGGAAATAACCTGGTAGTGTCGCCAATTGAGCACCATTAAAATTCTCTGCACTATTGCTAATAGGTACTTACATACCTAAGTGTGTTGATTTATTCTAAATCATGAGCTCACGTGAATATGTAAAAGTCACTTTAAAATTCTCCACGGCAGCGTCAATAATTCCGTATCTAAGTCGAATATCGATATTTATATCGACTTTTGTTATTCTACACAAATAAAATAAAGCGTTTATTAGGATTCGCGTCGTGGTTCTGTTTCGAAGACTGCCTATTGTTTCTTTGGGGCTATCAATCACCTATAGTTCGGCCGGACGGGGCTTGGGAAAGGGGGGTGAGGGGTGAGCGGGTACGGGGGACGCGAATAACGGTTATTGAAATGAGACGAGGCCCCCGCTTTTTTCCAAATTTAAATTTTGATAAGGCAAGTCCCTGTTTTGCTCTAACTGTGTCCTCGTTTGGTGAGGGTGGCTTTTTTGTTTTCAGCTCCATCCAACGTCTTCGAGTTTTTGTTTTGGTGTTTGAATTTAGTTTATTATTGGGTAATACAAGGTCTTCGGTGGGAGAATCTTGATGCAGTTTTTGTATTTTTTATATAATATCAGCTTTAGCTAAATGTGCTTGATATTGCCATGGATTGTAAAGTTAATTTAATATTGAGCGGTATGATACCTACGGTGTGGGGCTTACAATTAACTGTGATATGTTAAACTGCTTGAATTATTAAGCGATATTTGACTAGTGTTTAAACACATGCCACAGATTATAATTATGAATTATGAAATCATACAAAAACCGATATATACATCACGTCAATCGTGCGCAGTTGTTAATTCATTTTACACCAGTAAAAGTGCGGCGACACAATTCCAAATATTCGGTTATAGGTTTTTTGCCGAGCGCCGGCCACGCCGCTTGAATACGTTACGAACCAGAATAAAGCCGAATTAACATATCCCGAATCTCCACTCCCGATTCTGACTTTTTTTTATGTAAAATTTTAACTCGTCCTCGTCCTTAAATTACTGTTTAGAGAAATGGACGACACATTGACACCTACGTTATAAAATTCAAGATTTTCTGAATCAAAACTCCTATTATTTGGTACGTTTCATCGATATTCATTGGTAGGGAGAGTTGTAAAGTACACTAAAACACAATTTTTATATCTTGTGTTTAGACACTGTCCGAGAAATGATAACGAAACCTGTAGTCGATATTATAGGACCGGATACCGCCGACCATTCACAAAAAACCAACACGCACACATACAGCGTGACGTGTTCACACGTCATGTTGACGCGCACACATAAGCCACGGTTCATTCATAAGGAATTGACGACGAAATAGTGGACAGCCATGCGATGGGATTTTTGTTAAACTAGAGTTTGTCCAATTCAATGAACATTATAGCCATTTGAAATGTATTAGTAACAGTGGGAGGTACACATAATAGTACCGATTGAAATCATGAATAACCTAACTTATTATGGTCGATATGTCTTTTTAAATTTACTTACCTAGTTAATATACTTTTCTAAGCTAGTAAACAGTAAATGTAACTATTATACTCCTCCCACACTGTAGTTAAAAAATATTATACGACCTTTTTTATAATTGTAACCATACCTAAATATCGTCATACCATCACGCCTGTATTACCCGCGAAGGGATAGGCAGAAGGGTACTAAAGTACACTCACAATTCACCGGTATGTTAAGGTCCCAGGTCCTTACCTGGTACTTGCCTCCTTAGGCGAGTATATTAACCGGGCACATATCCTAATTGCGAGAATTTCATCGAAAAATATAAAACTTTGCTCTAGCCGGGAATAGAAAACAAAATCTCTTACACGTTTCTAAATAGACTATTGAGTCACGGTGATGATATAATTATGTGAGTCATGCTCCTAGACTATTCCTAACTAAGTTGCATCGGCTTCTAGTCTAACCAGATGCGGCTGGATATCAGTATTTTACACGAAGCGACTGCCATCAGACTTCCCTGAGGATAGACTGGTTGTATTTTTTTTTGTACTTTTGACTACTAGGTACTAACGATTGTTATAGGTGTTCGTATGAAAACCAGGACCGACGGCTTTACGTGCTCTGACGCACCGTAGTGTCTCAATGTATTCTGAACGGTCACCTATCCACAGACTGACCGCAGCAAATGCAGCTTAACCTTGCAGATCGGTTGATCAGCTTAGTTATTACCTAACCATAAGCAATTTAATGTTTTTTTTATACCACCTAGGCAAACAAGCATACGGCCCACCTGATAAGCAGTAACCGTAGCCTATAGACGCTTGTAACACCAGAAGAGGTATCACTTGGGCGTTGCCGACCCTGTAAAAAAAAGAGGAATAGTTGGGTAGGCAGTATAAGGGTCAAAGTCTGCCACTGCCAAAACAACGTATCCTCGCGGAGGAATAGGTTAGTACCTACTTCGAAACATTAACACAAGTGCAATCACCTCTAATGTATGTTTCTTACTTTGGGCTTGGAATCCCGAACATTTCTTAAGGTGCATGCCTAACCCACGCAAGTCACGCAATCAATGGAGAGCGACAGGTTACCGACAATGCATGTAAGCGATGAAATAGCAACCCGTCAAATTCATTCATTCGTTCATTATCTTCGTTCATTCTAAGTTACATTTTGACCTATTGGTCAGGAATTTAGAGATTAGTAAGCACAATGCTTTACAAACTCTTGTCTGGGCACAATATCTACTTATGTCCGAGTATGCAATTTGCAATTTTGACCAATTTTCACTCGTAGTATCAAGAGCTTAAGATTAAAAATAGTCAATCAACAAGATTGGCTGTCATATAATTTTTATTCGGTCAGTGTATCAGGCTTTTATTTCGCTATATTTGACATGTGTTCGATTCCCAGGTCGAGCAAGATGCTACCTGTAGCACTTAAGCAAAGTGTTATTGAATGTATCTATGAAATTTCTAGTAGAGTTAGCTAGCTTGAAGATTGGATTTGTGCCTGGTTAAGGGCAATAAGCTCACCCACAATTATCGGCGTAATATTAGTCATCATCATCATCATATCAGCCACAGGAAGTCCACTGCTGAACAAAGGCCTCCCCCATAGACTTCCACAAGGACCGGTTACAAGCCGTCCGCATCCAACGACTTCCAGCGACCTTTACCAGGTCGTCCGTCCATCTCGTTGGAGGCCGTCCCACGCTGCGCTTTCCGGTGCGTGGTCTATATTAGTAATATTAGTGCGTCTGCCAAACTCTGCCGGGAATACAAGCGTGATGTTAAGTGTATAAAAACATAACTACAGTAAGTACTGTCAGTTTGGAAATCTGATTAAACTGATTTGATTAGGCAGACCTCAACATCAGTAGGAATTCCAATTTAATTTTGACTACATACTAACATTTTCAATTTGTTGTATGTAGATACTTATTAAAGTGTAACCCACATACAAATTCATGTTTAAGTCTTACTTCTCACAGAGTAACGAGCGATAACATAGTAAGACAACATTATTTGTATACAACAATCCTTAAAGGTAAACATTTTATAGTGGCGCGCCTAGCACACCCTAGCATGTCGAGATAAAATGACTCATTCGAGTTTAATCCAGTGTCATAAAAACGTTCAGGCTTTAGTTCCGTTCTCTTTTACCGGACCGATGACATCGACATCGGCATCGGCCATCGAGAACTCGTTTCACCTCACGTGCTAATTAATTCAAATGTAGGCGTACCATTATCGATAGAATTATGTGGTAGCCCTATACTTTATTACGACTATTCGTCTTGTCAGAAAAAAAATTATAAAGATGTTTTGTGTCTCGTGCGTGATTTTATAAGGTAACGTTTTTAATTAACATAATATGGCTATTAAGAGGTATCGGGAGAAATGCTTTCCAAATATTTTGGGTCGGAGATTTTATTTATGGTCTGTGGTCACAGTTGAGCGTGTGGTCTTTAGAAAATCAGTGGAGTAAGAAATTATTACAAATGCTCTCTTAGAATATCTCTACAAGCTACTTATATTACACTTTTAACTTTAGTTACAGCAAGTTTACAAGAGAGGCCCTACCTCTCTGTAACTATACTTGTAGTAATTCCACTCAAATTAGAGCTGTCCGACTTGGGAAGTACCTTCGCCTATAGGCTACGGTACCCGCTTACCATTAGGTAGGCTGTATGCTTGTTTGCCACCTTATTAGAAAGAAAATTGTGCTCGCGTGCTATTGCTTGTCCAAGGCCCATTCAGGTTCCTCCCATTATTACAATATTGTCTAAAAACCCAAATTTCAATATCGTCTCTGTATTTGTTAAGTCATTAGAGCTGGATAGATACATCTTTAGTCGGGTTTAGCTCAGACTTAGCTTAAGCTATTTTTTGTAAATGCCTTAGTTCTGTTTCTTTATACCACTGGGTTGGCAGTGTAAGGGTCAAAGTCTCTCCACTGCCAACACAACGTTCCCTCACGGAGCACTGGCAACCTTCCTTACCGTAAGGAACATAACAGCTCAAAGCATTGTTATTTTACTTCGATTTTCTGCAAGGCCGCGACACTTCCCCAGTCGGGAAGCTCCAGTTTAAGTGGAATTACGCCCACTGTGCCCTACCTCTCTTAAAATTGTATCATATTTTTGGGGAATGGACCGGACGGAGAAGTCCTGCCAGCTAGCGCGATAACTTCTTACAGATGAAGGGGCCGAATTGGATGAGAATAGAAGAGAAGTGAATGAGATGTGTAAAAAGGCCTCAGTTCAGTTGTGGAAAAAAGACGAAACTCTACTAACTACTACTAACAGTTCTAAAACGATCTAAGAAAAATCTCATCCACAACATTGTACAGTTAACATCCATATAGTTAACTCCTAAACGAGTTGTGAATATGTCTTGGTCCAGCGTAAAACACATCATAAAAGGTTAAGCCTTGTGCGCACTGAGCTATGGGAGCGATTTGTTTCAGAGCTCATACTGCTGCTTACATAGTTGATTTGTTGTACGCAGCCTTATTCTGGACGGTAATCCTGGAAGATTTTTAATATTTTTCTTCATATTGATTTCTGACATTTACGCGAATATTATACATTGAAATAAAAATACTTTTTACGGATTTTATCGCGTTATATTGATATTATTAATACCGACGTTTCGGACCCTTTACAGCGTCCATGGTCACGGGTAGACCATGTCTGTCTGACCAGGTCAGTATTATTTCAATTTTTCTTCATTATATATTTTTTAAATTATGATGAAGTAAGATTGCAAGATGGTGGGTGAATGCGTAGTTCACTATGTTCTACCAATTGAGGCATGCAAAATGTATGGGTAAATTTACAGAGATAATTATTGTATATTATTTTATATAATGGCAGAACAATTATTTATGTTTATAATAAATCAGACCTACATACATGTGGGGATATTTACTACTCCGGACAGGAATAAAACAAAATGATTCCACTGGTATTCTTGAATTTAATTTCTTTCGTCTTAGCTATCGTCAAAATCGTCATAACGTCTTCTATGCTCTCTTGTTTTCATGTCATCTCTCACTCTTGTCAATGTCATCAAATCGTACGTCATCCTTAACATTCACTCGTTCTCTCTCTCACATACTTTCTCTTTCATTAATCATGTTCCATTCCTACATACATATACATACGGACCGCTTGATGCTAAGCGGGAGCCGTAGTCTATAGACGCTAGGAACACCAGAAATACCTATAAGTCTCATTTACCCAGTAATTTCAATGGCTACATTTCCCTTCAAATTTCTAATCATTGCTTAGCGGTAGAATATTTGGCAATGCGATGCCTAATGATTCATAAACGCTAGTAAAAGCTAATTTGAATTAAAAACATTTTGAATTCGAATTGAATTGAATTGAATAGAGCCTACTACGCAGATGTCTAATAACAGATGTGGGTTATAATTTATTGTAACTTTTAAACAAACCTAAGTTTGTGGCATACCTACACATTTGTATTACTTACTCATTAGCCTAGTCGTAAACGCGACTGTTATGCTTAATTTCCTGGGATTGATTCACATGTCGAGCAGTGTAATTGTGTTTTTCTATGAAAACTTCAATAGCAGCTCGGAATTTGATTTTTGCCTGTTTAATGGCAATACATGAGACCAAGACATACCGGTGAACTGTGGATGTGGATTAGTACACCTCTGCCTGACTCCTTGGGCAGTATAGGCATGATGCCTTAAATTAGCATTATGGAACAACATTATAAAGGTATTTTCATCATTATAATTATCAATACAAATTTTCCAGAATAAGGCTCCCTTGTATAAAGATGTTCATACTGTGTGCTTGAGAATAACAAAAGAGAGTAAGTTAGAAATTATACATATTTGTGCAGTAAGTTCAGTTTACGTGTGATTTGTAAGTAAGTGTTATAAGTAGAAAGTTGTTATATTTAATTGACTGTTGGTAAGTAGGCGTATAAGCACAATTATGAGGAGGCATGGAGGATCTGTTGTATTTAAAAAATGATATAAGCCAGTGTTACCAGTGCTCCACGAGAAAACGTTGTGTTGGCAGTGGGAGGACTTTGACCCTTATACTGCCGTATGCTTGTTTGCCATTTTTTGTTTATTTTTATTGTTTTGCTTCTATAAGTAAACATATATCAGCATACATTGTTGGGAGCGATTTCGTTTTGTCTTATAAATTTCTTAATTTATCAGTGATCATCCTATTAAACATACCAGTACGCGTAGCCGGAATATCAACGGAATTGAAATAAGTATTGTACGAGTGTGCAAGATAACACATTGTCTAAACGAAACAAAACAAAACAATTTAGTAGTATACAAAAACTTGAGAGGTGTCAAGGGACACCCGGATGGAACGAAGTTCCTTTCATTAAAATTTAATAATTAAAAATAAAAAAACCTGTATACACTCAACAATTCACAACGCGCGAAATTTAAATATTGTCATTCACTCAATAATTCGAAATTCAAATATTGTTGACAAGCAAAAAGTGTCGTGACACCTTTTCGTAAGAATTTTTTCCGTCTAGCCCCCTTTCACAACGCGCGATAAGGAACTTCGTTCCAAAAAAAATCCCAACAACAGGGTAGTTACTGCAAACCGTTGAAAAGTTCCCTCGATTCTCTTCCATCTCCATCACCAGGTTAAGGGTGAGTTATATCTACTTACGTACCTTATTATGCGATAGCCATAAACCTAACAATCCATAATTTGATATTTTCTATTTGATTTTGAAGAGTTCCTTGGTGTATCCCCGGAGTCCAAGGTAGACCAATGAAATTAATATGGGACCAACTTGGAGGTAGTATACTGAACCTAATGCAAAAATATTTTTAAAATCCATTCATAATTTGTAAAGTAGGTAACAAACGTATAAAAAAAACATACAGACAAACTGACACTTTATCCATTGTCTAGTACCCATAGTACAAGCTCTGCTTAGTTTGGGACTAGATGGTGTTGTGTAAAAATGTGTCAAAAATATTATATCATATATTATATATTCCCTGTATGGTTAGGCAGAGTTGTACTTAAGTACACCTACAGTTCACCAGTATGATTATGGTGAGCCTATTGCCATTAATAACTGTACAAAGGAGATATTGGTGTCATAAAAGACCAGATGCACACCAGATAAACACTGCCATTTTTATCAAAATCTTTTAGTCTGTGTTCACAAGTGATGATATTATTTATGATTGTCCAATGTAGCCTGACCTGTCAGCCTGTTATCAATATGTGGAAAGGTGTAACTTTTGTTGATCATCATCAACATCATTATAGTCAACCCATATATTGTGTCTCTGCTGGACACGGATCCCCTCTCATATTGAAAGTATTATAGGCTGTCGCTATAGTCCACCACGGGATTTTGGCGTGTTCGTCACAGTCATGAGCTTAAACCTTTTGACCGCCACGTCAATAACGAAAATCCGTGTTCTCTACGCCAAGCGACAAATTCTATTATCTAATAATAGGTAAAAATAAACAAATTTTTGTATAGGTATTTATTTTGAACTAAAAAAAAGTGATATTTTGACGTGCCATGCCGTCGTTGGCGTCGTGAGCAAGTTTTCATTTGACTTCTATACGCGTCCGTGGCGGTCAGCATCATTGCTGATTAGAAAATAAATGTACTTCAAGTTTTACGGATCATCTGTGGCGATCTCTTTCTCTTTCTCTTTAATAACTTAATTTACGTTAAGTGCAGCATCACAAAAAAAATTGATAAATTGAGTGAGCTTTCAACTCAAAACATGTGCTTATTACTTGAGAAACTTTATATTTCCTCTTCCAATTATATTCCGCTTATTTGTCAATCCGTCGCAATCTTTTAAAATTAAGTAATTTAAAATTTGGCATACCTAACAAACTCGTTCCACACCCATTGAGATTGCCCGCATATTTCCGCTGCAGGGTATATCTGCTACATCGTTAATTTATTATTTATAATTATTAATTCATTGCTTATCTGTGACGATAAACGGAGTAATTTAAATGCTTGTCAGGCTTTTTTTTTGTATGTCGAAGTGTTTGTCATTTAATCACTTTTCTGATTAGATTCTTATGCATAATTAACATTTACGTTAATATAAGCTGTTTCAGTTTATAATAGTTTCTCTAATGTGATAATAACCCTACCAATGGACTCAATAAATGGGTATTGGGAGAGCCATAATCACCTCGTTCGGTAGATCGACATGTGAAGTTATTATATATATAGATATTTTTGTTGGAGATAAAAAATGCTGCTACTTTGGTGAGATATGGAATATTCATATCATAATATTTAGTAGTAGGTATATAGTAGTATAAACAGACAGAGACAGAGAAAGGCTAGAGGCATTTGAAATGTGGTGCTGGAGGAGGATGGAGAAGATCAGTTGCACGGAAATGAAAACAAACGAGGAAGTCTTAAGAATTGTAGATGAGAAAAGACAGTTATTAAGAACCATAGAGAATAGGAGAGGAAAGATGTTTGGCCACTTGCTGCGACACGACGACTACTTCAAAACTATACTAGAAGGTAAAATTGAAGGAAAACGAGGAAGGGGAAGACCTAGACGAAGTTTTGTGGAACAAGTGAAAGTGGAAAGGGTGGGGATCGTGTCGTATCAAGAGGTAAAACGGAAAGCTGAAGATAGAGAACAGTGGCGATTGCTCCACCGACAAGAGCTGAGCTCTTAAATTGAAGAAGAAGATATAGTAGTATAGTAAAAGAAAGGAGTAACACTTCAATATTCCATCTTATTACTAAATGCTCTAAAATTATTAGGTGCCATTATCATTTGCTATTACACTAAGCAGTAAATAAATAATAATATATGTACCTACTAAGAATATTCAAAGACTTCAAAAACATTTCTTTTAGTTTTTATTTTAAAATCTCATTCATAGCCCAGCGAATATACCTATTCAGTCAAATTGTTCGTTCACAATCTTGAGTCTAAAGTATGGCTTCCGTGGGTGTATTTGTTTTTCTTTTCTCTTCTGTTGCCACTTCCGTTTCATCATTCAAGATAAAGCCGACAGATCCGTGTAAATCTGAATTTATTATTAATTAAAGTCCACATTCCAATTAAGGCGTCGCGATAATTTGCAGCTTCGCGCATAAACTACCACTGATGGACTAATCCTCCGCGGCTACACGCCGAGGGCGCGCTGTAAATTATACGATCGCTCGCCGCGGAGACAAAGCCTGTGGCTTATTCTGCTTTTAAATGCACAATTTAACGATAAAAGGTATATTTCAAAATATTGTTTCTCTCTATTTTAAGAGAAATTGAAGTACGATAGTGTTTCTCTATAAAGTAAAAGCAGTGATAGCCTAGTGGTATGACCATTGGACTGCCAAGTCGAAGGTCTCGAGTTCGAACCCAAGGCACACACCTCTGACTTTTCGAATTCATGTGCGTATTAATAATTAATTATCACTCGCTTAAACGGTGAAGGAGAATATCGTGAGGAAACCTGCATACCTTAGAGATTTTTCTCGACGGTTTGTGAAGTCTGCCAACCTGGACTAGGCCAGTGTGGTAAACTAAAGCCTAATCCCTCTCAATATGAGAGGAGCCCCGTGCCCAGCAGTGGGACAGTATATGGGTTGATGATGACAAAGTAAAAGTGTAGATATAGTAAGTACCTTATATTTAGTCCTTTATAATCTTAGAGCGATGGAGATTAAAGTATCTTTTAACAGCTTTAGTCTGTGTCGTGGTTGTAAGCACGATTGCTACGTTGGGGCCCTGGGATAGATTCACAGGTCGAGCAGTGTTATTGGGTTCTCCTAAGATATTCTCGGTAGCACCTCTGAGTTTGGGTTTTTTCCCGATTAATGGGGCCAAAACATACCGACAAACTGTTATAAAACCAATTGATGGAAATTATTGTTGTCTATGCCTAAATGAAAGCCACATCGCATCGTACGCATTTATGGGCATTACTCTATAAGGTAGTAAAAAAAGCCGTTGACATCGAACTTCAAAATTTGTTGTCTATTAATATGCGCGTCCGTTACCCAATGACTAATACGACATATTTACCAAAAATGCAAATAATAAGTAAGAAAGAATACAAATAAATTAGACATTAGAGAATAATTAAGTAGACTTAAGGCTATCATAAATAATATGAATGGAGTTTCTTTTTAGTATATAAATAAAGGTAGATGTTAATGGGTTAATGGATGCAATGACGTAATTTAAGATTAACCTGTTGTGACTAGTTGTGATTTTTGGTTTTAAACGTGATGTCAAGAGTTGACATACATATTTTTGATTTCTAACTATTGATATGAGGGAAAGCGAAAAACCATTAAAACGTTCTAATCGAAAAAGGTCAAAGCATCGAAGAAGGTAATTAGAAAAAAATATAATAAGCGACCTATACATTATACAATAAATTATTGGACATGAAAAAAAAAATACGTTGTGAATATTTTCAAACGCTGACAATAAATTATTTGCATAAGAATTGTAACCCAAATAATATAGCACTAAAACTGTTCTGTTTATCTACAAAACGTGTTTATCTTTCACACGGACGGAGAACTGAAACAAGACATCAAATAGTTGCAGAATGCTACAGCACGGCCGGACATGCTCTCGCGCACTACAAATTACAATCAACACGGCGGACATGTTCGCACGTGGGGACGGCCCTATCCCTATCGATTTACAACAAACACATACACCAAGATTATTTTATAGTAATTTCTCTATTACGATATCTCCTTAGGTGTTTATTCGCACGAGTCCGGTTCGAGATAACAGCGATTTATATCTTCATTATATTATGTTTGTACGAAACGAGCTTTTTTTGGTTGGTTTTGTTTCGCAACAATGTCTTTGAAATGTTTATACAATGTTGTGTCGGTTGCATTGTAGCGACACAGGTGGCGTTTTTTGTTTTCTTCTATAAATTTTATACTGTCTTGGAAATTATAATGAATGTATTGGTAATAAGTACGAGTTTAATATGGCTTTTCTTTCAGTAAAATGGAAACAGTTTTTGCCAATGAAACATGCCCATCACGTGTCTGTCTTGCCTTAACAAAATTTTTTGAACCATTCCTTTTATAACATTAAAATATTGCTCACTTAATGTCGAATAAATATTAATCACATTAAAAAAATTCGCACAACAGCCTCATAACGACACAAACAGTTAACGGTACAAAACAAACACACCAAACATTATGACACCTAGAAAGCCGTAAGCCATTAGCTAAACATGAACAATGTATGAATCAGAGGTGTTTATACTAAGACGGGGCATGTCGAAATGTCCGTCAGCTCTCGAGGCGGCCTCGAGGCAAGCGATTAACAAGCAACAGGCGGGGACAGGCGACGCCACTAGCACGCGTTACAGAGAATTGTCACTCGCTTTTTTGTCACGTAATTGTTCTAATTTCAAATTATTTTGAATATATTTTTAGACAAGAATGTTTTGAATGCCTCAAATTGAGAAATTGTATTTCAATTTTTTTGTATTCTATTTTGTGTCGTCCTTTGAGATGCTATTTATATAAACACGGAGATATGTAATGCTCATATAACGCACAGGATAAAGACGCATTACAGTATAATAATATATGTATATCAGGCTTTCGTGCTCCGCTCAATATGAGGGCCCGGCCTAATAGTTTTCCAGCGAGCACTGATTTACAATCAGGATAGGACTGTCGATCTGTAGCGTTGCGCCTACGCACATTCACTATTATAGCTAGCAGCTACACGTATTATTTATGGTAAGAAGCTTTCCTAAGGATTATGGAGACCGGGCGTCAATAATGCAACTAATAATTTTTAGGTTTCTATTGTACCCGTTGTATCAATATTTTGTTAACTTTTATTTGGTTGTCTAAATAAATTTTATTTGTATTCTCTATTCGAACATAAATTGCGTTCGAATATTTAAATTTAAATATCATAAAATGTGAACTTAGTGCGACATAAAGTGGCGGGCTGACATGACGGTTCGCATTTCTTGTTACGTAGGCCCCGGGATCCATGAAAATACGTTCACAAACAGATGGTTAAACCTTTGATTACTTTAGAATTACGAGTGGCGTGGCGTACTTGATTATAATTGCGTGGACAGCGTGGATCTGATTTGCGTGACCAATCCTGCTCAGGTAATGACGCGCGCCTACCGCCCGGCATTGCCGCGTTTCAGCTTAAAGCTTCGATAGCATTACATGAGCGAAGCGATAAAGCTTCGAGAGCAAAACATGAGCGTAGCGATCGCGTAATTCCGTTGCTTTTGGGGGGTTTATTTTTGTACCTACTATTAGAGTTATTTGAAGATGTGCAACATCTTTTGACAGATTTTCTTTTGTTATGTAAGTAGGTATACTTTTTTAAGATGTTTTATTGTTGCTTATTTATTAAGCAGTATTAGAAATTATAACAGAGGCAGTGCCTCAAAAAGTTAATGATTCAATGCTGTTCAGTGTTTCCATTAGTTATGATATTTGTGCTTGAGGTTCTAAATCCATTTCATTCGTCTCAAAACTACACGTTTTCAAAGCATCGCTTCATCATCTCTTATCGCTGCCAGCGCGCCCTCTGCCGGCCGCGTAGCGCGACCGCCTCACTTTCGCACTTAATCGAGAAATATGGCTCGTGCTCTTATGCCTTTATTTATTACCACAGCTCTGGGATTAAGAACATCGATTTATATTGTCCTCATTAGTGCTCCTAAATTGATTAGTGTGCGCTTTCGTTATGGTGTTACGTCTGCAATATTTAAATAATATTATGTGCTCTGTGTATATTTTGTGGTAAAAATACAGCTGATATTTTTTTCGTAGACTAGGGAGCGTTTGGCGTTGAATAAGTATCTTGAGTAATATTTTTGATGGTAATACAAAGCAAAGTTATGGGAATTTTTGGTCGTTTTCGGGGTTACATTTCATAGAGACATAATTAACTGCGTTTGTCTGCCATGCGCAACCACAAAAGATACCAAATATTCAGAACGGTTGCATAATTTACAGACCGAAATAGCGGTAGGAAGCGGTCAACTTCCCGCCCCGTCACGGGCACACGCGACGAAAAACTTCGCGTGATCTACTCGTCTACTTCATTATATTAATTACCCCATGTTAGTCTAGATTACACCGACACCACCCTACAACAATACAAGTATACAACAGATAAGAGAGACTCGATTTATAGCTTGCATTTCTTTTGTCAGCTTTGAAATTGTACTCGCATAAGTTAACCAAGATTAAAGTAATCGAACTTATAAATTTTGTCGTCTCACCTTTATAAGGCCAACGGCGGTGTCGACGCGAACTTTGTTCAAATTAATGGGCCGCATTATCAGATCGAGCCTGGTACATGGCGTTTATGCTGAGATAATTTTGTGTGCAGAATATTTTCGTGCGTTTTTTTTTGTTTTTTTCGCGCTTGTTCCTGTGGGTTGACTTGTGATGTAAGCACGATCACGACTCGGCGTAGGCGCTAAGATTGTTCGGCCCGTGAAAAACAAATAAGTATAAATTAGTGTCCTACACAAATACGATCGCATTTGGGGTACACATGGCGATCTGTTGTGCAGAAGTAAAAGGTAACAATGTGGATCAGCTGATTCGCAGGCAGTTTGTAAAGTTATCTTTAGATAGAGTCCCATACAACAATCTTTTAATCGGCCGATAGCCTAATTAATATTTTGATTAGGTAGGTACCACGAAAATAAGTGTGCGCTCTTAAATATCTTTGTAATCATCATCAGCGCGGACCAAAGCCTCTTCATGCATCTTGCTTTCATTTCTAGTTTTGGCTACTCTTGACCATTTGTCTCCCCAAAAGTTCTTTTTTATCATTACATTTCTATGTAATCTCCTAAAATAAATTTCAGTCCGATCCGACTAAAATTTGACTACTTATTGTGTGTGAGGGCTCTTAGACGACAAACAAAAACATAATTATAAACACAAACATACCTTAGATTCTATGGAGTATTAGGTATGTTTGCAGTTTTATCAATTTTTAATCTACCAATACTTCATTAGAGTTGATTGGCCGGTTTAATTTCCAGGTCAAGTATAATGGTAATTACCAGTAGGACCTTTTTTATATTATGAAAAATCCTCATGGGTCCTGGGTATGTCAGACTCGTACCGACTAAAACTGCACTTGCATTCACTTGCCCTATAGTCACGGCCAGTAGGACCTAGCAGTTCAGAGTAAATCGTGGATATACATCAGTATATCCTCACTAACCCTTCGGGCAATACTGACGTGAAGGTATGTTGATATATCTGTTTTTTAAATGCATTCGTTTCAATATTGTGCCACTACGTTTATATGCTACGAACTCCGTTAAGAAATTATAGGTCTGATGATTATGTAAATCTATAAGCCCATATTATCTGATACTGTCAAAACATTTCCATCGGCCAGTCACAGTTATATTGGTATAAAAACATCAGATATTTACCGACGCGTATATTTTTCTAAACACTGCTATTTCGGATGTCAAATATTCATTTATAATGCGTGACAAAATTGCCATTAAGCGTTATTTTATTGTAGTGTTGTGAAAGATAATATTTATTAAGCTGTTTTGTGTACATAATATACATATATTACTACCTAGAAAGATTTTTCTATAGCAAGAAACCTATGGTTACTCTAAAATAACTTTGCATAATAAAGTGAATTATAATTTCGTTCTGTGGTGTTAACAAAAAATAGCTTTGATTTAAAGTTACTTGAATATATACGCTCAATTTTTTTACAATTTTGTCATTAGGTACTTCAATTCTTACTAGATTCTTTTGCTTCGTCCACATTCATACATCTTATCATATACATCCGATGGTTCCTACTGCGCACCGGACCTCATCACTTAGGTTCCCATACTCGCGTTTTTACTTTGCTTATATACTACTTTTTCAATTACCTTTCATTAATTCTCCTAATGTGTGCAAGCTATCTTTCAAATAAAAAAATACCAGCTAAATCAATCAAGAGCCTAATGATACAAACTAAAGGAGTCTACATACTTAAAGTACCTACAATAAGTGAAGAAAAAAGAAATAAAATTACACGTCATAAAACAATGAAGCATCATAAAGAGCACCCTAAAGCTATATTACTGGAACTGGCAGGAAAACCCTAATCCGAACATGTCGTGTTCAAAACGGTACGCTTGTAGGGATACTAATTAAGTAACTAAACAACCGCCAATAGCCATGAAATTCCTTATAGGAGCGGTAAACCAATTCCGTAGCACTTTAGAAGCGCGCGCGCAGTAATTGACAAATAAAGGTACATGTTAACTGGAGGTACCGTGTTGACGACACTTAAGAAATATTTAGTTGTGAAGTGTTAAAATATTTGGTGCGTGAAAATTGTCTATGATTTAAATGGACGGTTATTCGTTTCCGATTTCGTAAATGTTGTTGTGAGTGTTTTGAGTCTTAATTTTCTTTTATGGGTGTTACAATATCAAGATAATTATGTATACTCCTTGAAACGACATTCGCAGTCACAGGGTTCCCTTTGCTGGAGTATTAACCACCGGTAGCTTTGATCCAATTTATGATCATCATCATCACTGCCTGAATCTACCTACTGCTGAGTATAGGCCTCCATAGGAGCATTGCTTATGCCACCATTTTCGATCCTGTCCTAATCTATACATTTTTTTTAATGTCATCGACCCATCTTGCCTCCTTCTGCCCTGTCATTAGTCTCCAATTTCCGATGCCGGTGGGAAATTATTTTTTATAAAGAATGCAGATACTAACTCATTGAAGTGGTGGTGGAAGATGTCAATGGTGTTGTTGATATCTGGATGTTTGGATGGCGTTTTCACCTGAATTCTATTTACTTAATTTACGCAGTTCGTCGCTCAGGAAAGGGGCTGTTTTGGACTCCGACTAAAACAACTAACTTTTCTATCCTGCATATACAGTAGCATCCAAGGAATTTTCTCCAATTTTTATAATCAATCATCTTGTGACACCTACATCTTAATTATATTCTTTGCATCTTGTTTTCATCATCAAAACCGTCAGGCTAACAAATTAACGTATTCTTACGACAAAATTATGTATTGCTCAGTATAATAAACGAAGAGAAAGCTATAAAGATTGTCTGGGCTTGGCATTAATTTCTTTAAAAATTACAACGGAAGCGTACTCTCTTACAATGACATTACAAATCGTCACCCCATAAAATCTCGATGTCGCGCTCGAAATGAATAATTAGTGGTGTTATCACCGAAACAAGGGGCTTTGTCTTAATTATTGCACCATTATAAAGTGCTCCCCCGACCCCTGGTGATACCCAGAAATGAAACTTGAGAGGGTAAGAAAAACTTGCAAGACAAGTAGAAGTATTAATTAATTCTAGCCACCATCGGTCGGTTTATTAAACGCTTAATTTCCATTTAGTGGTCTGCAAGGAAAATCTTGAATGACTCGGATTTTCCTTGTCTAAAAGGGAAGCGGGGCGAGGAATGTAAATGTTTTGTCGCGGTTTCATTTGAATTAATTAATGGTTTTAATGAACGCGAACTTTTTCATCCGGCCTCCGTTTTCTGTAACAATGTTTATGGTAAATAAAACTTGTCAAGGAAATGCTTTTTTGTCCATCTGTCGGTTTTTTCTTTTTAATTCGCTCGGTTTGTTGGGGCCGCGAGTTCTGCGGCGGATTGTTTGGATTTATTCGTGTAATTAGTGAAGTTTGTTCCGTTAGGATTATTTTTGTTCTTTTTTGTGTAACAAATTGGGTGGAATTCAATTTGGAGGTGAGTTGGATTGTACAAAAAGCGCTCAATTGTTTCAAATTAAGAACTTTTTGGGATACTAATTCCCTTGAAGCACGGCTAACGAAACAAGGTATAAACGTAATTGGTTTTAAAACGGCTTACCTACCTAACTGCTAAATTATAATGACTAACACTAAAGTTCCATAACATTCATATGAAATTCCATTTTATATGCCACTACTAAAGCAGCCACCCACAAGGGAGGAACAGTAGAAAAATCCCCGAATTAAAACAGCCCACCAAACACGCACAAAAAGTCAACAAAGTGATCAAAGCCTATTTTTTAGGAATATGATTAAAATATTTCCTCACAAACGGCAAGAAGCTACGGGATAATGATAAATCGCGTCAAACCTCCCCGCAATTATGATGGACGTCGACTAAATTAAACATAGACTAAAAATTTCAAAGCAGTCTCCAGTCACTAATAAATTACGCGAGCGAAGGGTTAAAGAATAAAAAATGAGATAGCGCTTGTTCTATAATAATTTAACCCGTTTAGCGCAGTCGTCGAGTAATAAAGATTAAAAAGTTTATTTTTTAACACTTTTGGTGCTAATGAGGGGGCGTTGGAAACAATTTGAGGGATTACCTTCTAAAAGCTTCCGTCAGGTTTTTAATTGAGACTTTTTTGTGGGCCGAAAGGCTTTTAGCCCCTTTGACTGTGCCTCGCGCCTTGCCTTTGTGCCTTCCTCGCCGGTGATCTATTAATGAAGGAAAATATTTCCTTTTTTATCTTTACAAATGACGTGTTTTTTGATGTTTTATAAATATTTAACGTAATTTGATAGCGGTTGTTTAATAGATTTTGATTGTATTTTTGTAAAGGATAGCGCTGTTTCTTTATTGAAATTGATTAAGTCGCTTTTTGATTTGTTGGTTAAGATATCGTTATTTAGTATTCCGAACCGGTAGGATAAGATAAAATTAAGAATTAATATTTCAAACGTATTTTTTTAATGATGACGCGAAGTATCCTGTTACAATTTTATAAAATGCTAATGACAACTTAATGAGTCTTGTTTTATGACTGAGTGCTTAAGATAACGTTAGGTTAAACCCAAAAAATATAGCTCACAAATCATATTTACCGGTATATCCGCAAAGATGAGCGGAACGTAAAAAAGCATAACTCTAATCTCAAGTAAGACATTACGAGAATACCAATGCATGCGCGAAAAATCGATCGCGCGTTGCCGTCTTAAATTCCTCACCCTTTTCGAGGGGGCTCCCCCAAAAAAACGAAAGAATAGAAGAGGGAAAAAATCTAAATCGTCTCATATCTCCCCCCAAACCCACCCCCGCCCCCGGACACCTCCGACGTCAAGCACCCTCCTTATTTCGTATGCGAGCTCCTCCAGCAATCATTATAAGGATATCGATTAGGGCTACGTCTCTAACCTGCCCATATCTTTGTGGAACACTCATGTGTACATAGGATTACTTTTTGGCGACTTCCACGAATATTTTTTTTGTAAATTTTAATGTCCTGCCAATTAAATTCACGTGTTAAAATCGAACATATTTAATCTGCAGAAAATCTTTACACGAGACTTTTGACCTAAAATGTTTACCAACAGACAAACTTTGTATTGTGCCAAAAGAGTGAAAATAAAATATCTGCTGATTAACTGACTATGATTTTATAAGACTTTTTATGGCACCATAGACATACACATATTTATCTGCTCAAGGTGGTATGGCATTTTAAGACCGACCTCACGATGCAAACCGAAAGCAGTACTAACTTATTGGATTCATGGTAAACAAACATTATATCAACAAATACATATTGATATACGATTCGTTCTGAAAAGGTAAGACGGAGGAGACTAGTTAACAACCGAGGACGGCCCCCGCATAAGTAGATGCAAATTGTTCCCGTTAAACTATTTCGGAAGGTAAACATAGAGGGGTCGGGCCCACGTGCTCGCAGATCCGACCAACGAGATTAAAAATGGTGGATGGGAGACCGCTGGGTCGAGTACGAGCCAAGAAATATTGGAGTTCACGAAGAAAGCCGCTTTGGGGATATGTAAATAGGAAACTACAAAAGTAATGTTTGAGTTTGGGACGTCGCGCGAGTGAGTGGTCGCTGGATTATTGCCGCCGATATTGTGCAAGCTTATCCAATTTAAATTGAGATCGATGTTTGGTTTTTGTTGAGTAATGAGGTTTTCGGAAAGTTCCGAACAGGTAAATGTTATTTAATATAAAAGCCAACAGTGCCACTCCTATCGGGAGACCCACAAGTTATATTATTGCAATAGGCCTATGATTCTAATCATACGTTTGAGATATAGCTTTATACAAAGCAAAGCTACATTTTGAGAATGGGAAGGATTTGTTTAGAATAAACATTCCCAAAGTTTCTGTTTACTAAATCTCTAACAGTCACTTGTAAAATTCACGTAACACAAACAGCTACAATCGACACAGTTGAAAAAGATATCTACCCACGACACAAAACTAATGACGACTTGAATTCTAACAAACACAATGGTAAAAAAAACAGTAAAACTGCTCTCGAGTCGTCTCCAAGACTTGAATAAAGCGAAAACTACGAGTAGGATCTAAGGAATCCTACAGACGACACTTGATTGTATACACGCGACTGACCACTGCGGGGAATAGGTAAAGTTAAGTCGGAAAAAACCTAAGCGAACCTTGGTTATTACTGGCTTGTCTAATTGTATTCATATTTGTGTTTGTCTGTTTACGTTAACGATGGTTTGTTTTGCTTGTAAAGTACGAAGTTATTTACTATGTTCTATTGCATATTCAATATTCATGGTTTCATCATTTGAAACCTATTTGTGAAGTTAATTATGGAATTGGCCTTTTTTAAATATGGAATGACAATATTCTCCTCTTGCTCTTTATTTGTTTTTGTTCCACGTGATGCCAATTTTCGTGTTCAAGATCGTTTTAAACAAGACCATTGCAGAGAGTGGGTTATCTTCATCGCCTTGCGTCATCAACGGGCGGAATTATCTTTGAATCATTTTTGGTTACGTTTCTATTGTGGATTTATTTAGACTGCCAAGATTTGTTTTGGATAAAAAAGTCAAGTGAGAGTTTTTGAATATGGCATTATGACTTACGATTGTGACTTTGAAAACGTTAGGTTCATTGCCTTATTTAATTTGATCACCAAATGCGTATCAAATATCCCTATTAAGGGTAAGTATACATAGTTACAGCAATATCTACGTTTTGTAAGTGCCTAATTCCGTTTGGCTGAATCTAATAAATCCCAACCGCTGAGCGGAGAATATCTCAAAGCTGTTTCATTATTCGGCATTAGCCGGCGGTCGGCCACGCAAATCTTGGCGTCCCTCAGCCCCGGCCAAGAGCCCCCAATTTCCCTCATTACTTACCTCCCGTCCGAGACAATGGCAAGACGACGACAAGAAAAAAAATATAATAATTTCAAGTGGAATAACGCTGAAAATCTTTTCACGGAAAGAAGAATTATTGTTGTTTTGCAAGCGAGCTCTCAGAGACAAAATGCACCATCCTTATTACGCTATTGTTCGGTGTTACGGGCTTTATTCATTTTTACTTGGCTCGACTTGAATGCTTATTAATTTAAGGCC
The DNA here is from genome assembly GCA_964056405.1 of Acronicta alni. Classification (NCBI taxonomy): domain Eukaryota; kingdom Metazoa; phylum Arthropoda; class Insecta; order Lepidoptera; family Noctuidae; genus Acronicta; species Acronicta alni. The sequence continues at coordinate 9,306,019 of OZ043925.1, read as the reverse complement.
GTGATAAGCTTGGATTCTTTTGAATGTACGAAAGAAATGTCTGGCTATTGTGATGAGTTATTTTACATCCTATTAGAAGAGGAGTTCGCGAAATGTTTCGATAATGATGTTAAAACCCCGGGGAATTATTAATTTTGAGATATTTTCTTATAACTAGGCATAATAAATTTGAAGTAAGCTGATTAAATTTTTTTTTCTTGTTCGTATTACCTATCTGTTTACTGAAGTTATTTGTACACGTTTTTCAATGCTAATGATTTTTTTTAACGAACAAGATTTTTAAATCTTGTTTTAAGCTTTGATATGGTGGATGCCAAAATACTGAATTACTGATGTAGTAACGCACACTACGCCTGCAATTACTTTATCTTGGTATTATAGCTAGGTAAGTACGCAGGAAATATTCAAAGGGTTATTAAAGGCTATGTTATACACAACATAGTGAAGAAATTAATGCATGTAAGCACTGAAATAAGTACACATAATGAAACGTAAATATACATCACACGAAACGCTTTATGGTAATCGAAATATGCCGAAATATGTTGTTAAGAGGGTAGAAAACTACCGGTGAACATGCAAGGGATGAACTAAGCTTTCATATTTTGCGGGCAGCCGTAACGAAGCGACTCGGAAACTTTCCTACCGTATGTCGTTCGAGTTTTTTAAGACGTCCATAAACATTCAAACAAGGCTTTTGTGCCACTATTTGAACAACGCTGCGATGTGAATCGTAGCTCGTAATAAAGTCATTTTTACAACATTCGAGTAACACAAATTACTTAAAATGTCACATAAACGAATTTGCGGGGACGTTCTTGCTGTTTAATGTGGAAATCTCGAGTTTAGTCCACGAAGCGGTCGGAAGCAAGGCCCGCACTCCCCCGGGGGCCGAGTCAAGAGTGATTACGAATTTTAATTATTTTTTTAAGCCGGTGGCGGCGAGGTGATGTTTCCCCGCTGAGGCTTATGCAAACAATCGACTTGCACTTGGAATTAATCCGACTCCGAGTTTTTCCTTCGCGACAAGGAATTAACAAGCAAAGAAGTCATTAAGTCGGAAGATATTCGAGGATTTCTTTTAATTGTGGCTTCCTTGACGTCCGTTTTCTAATTGGTTCGTGTCGGCGCGTTGCTTGAAAGAATTGAATTTTAATTTTAGAACGGTCGTGACATTAAACGTTGTAGGTAGGTAAACACTGATTGAACATTCTAGTCGTTTTGTTAGTGCTATCTTTGTTGCCAGTGTGGAGCGCGACATGCAGGTAACTATGTGTCATTACGGTGCATAACACGCCCTCTATTATCCAATTATTTCTAACCTTTCAGCGTGGGCCGCTTCAGTGCAGTAATTACTCCACTTGGTAAGTTTAAACGCGGTGCATGACAGTCTAAGTGATTGTATGCGGTGAACTACGGTACCGCTAATGAATTATTTGTGGCTCGCGTGCAATCGCAACGTCTCTAATTATCCTGCTGTTGGATATTATGTTATGACGTGGCTCCTGCGTTTGATTTCAGTTCTTGAGGGTTTTCCAACCACTTGAAAGACGTTGTAATTGGGGTGCTTTTTTGTTGCGATGTTATATTATTAGCTATTTCACCGACGCAAGGAGAAGGTTCTCAATTCGTCTGTAATTTTTATACATTCACGAATAGCTTGGAATGACCGCACCACAAATTGCTTGAAATCAATTTCCTTTTTTTTATGATAACTTTATTCTTGTACACTTGAACAAATAATGATTCGGAGAGTTTAATGAATTCTCATTACAGAAAAATATCTGTTCTACACTCCTCAATAAGGTTCATTTGGAACTCAATTTGTCCTAATTTCAATATGCCTCTACGTCTACCCACTTAAAAATTGGCACATTACATAATACCTGAATCAATCCAAAAAAAAGTAGGCATATAATTTGGCATCCTCCAAACAAGAGAACAAATAAAAAGGCTGATTGAGCACCCCCGCTAAAATGACTCATTTATATTAACGACCAAACTCATCAATACTCATTCACTCGATTCGGATTTTTCCACGAAGATCCTTCTCTAATTGAAATTGAAATCTGATTTCCCTCCCCCGGCAAAGCTCGGTGATTAAAAGTATAAGAAAAAAATACAAATAATCAAATTACAATATCGCTAACGACTCCACAGAATCCTTTTATATTTTTGGGGAATAAATTAAAGACGGAGAAGGGAAAGCCTCGCTCCAACAAACAACGGGTAACCATTTTGGTTTGGTTGTTACTCCTATAATAATAATGAGGCCTGTTACCATGAGAAATATTTTAATGAGAATACGTAATAATTATTTTATTGACACTAGTCAATAATTCAATAAGTATTAACTTAACCTAGTTTTATGACCAAAGACATTCCTGTGCCATAAAGTAGGTATCATTTTTTCAACGGTGTGTGAATTCTAGTGGTATCTAGTGGACTTTAGTCAAGGTAATCATTAGGTTAGCAGATATATACTGCTGTAAACCCATAGATCGCTGGTATACGTTTTCTGCCGCTAAACAATAATGTATTCCGGTTTGAAGGACTAATGTACAGACATAAAGCTACTCCAATCTGTCAACTTCTTTGATATGTTTTCAACTGTATCACAAAATGATAAGGTTCATTTTCATTTGGGAACATTTGATAGTTTTGGATAGCTTGACCTGCAGGCGTCTGTACATAGTGAAATTATGAGACTTGACAAAATGACAACGCTATGCACGTTTAGAGTTTTGTGTGCATCTTGGTCATCTTATCACAATGAAAAATGTGTCTACTTATACTTACTTACCTTTTAAACCCAGTTGATGCAATTAACTGTGTTTCTCCTTCATACCCGAAAAGGAGATCCCGACGAAATGGAAAACCACATAACCAATAAAGACCACACATATATCATTAGAAAGCTATTGCAATGCAATATAAAAGTATACATGGCGGCTCGTTTCAAATCGCCATTCAAAATTAAGTATATGTGATCCTTATTAGTCAGTAGGTAGACCAGTTTCCATATGTTTTTGCCGATTGTCCTTTAATGCATAAAGCCTACCCAAATTGTTCTTAGCTATAATTTAACATTCACGTATAAATTCCACATCTCCTACATCAAATTAAGCGTTACAAATATTAATATTTATTTAGCATCAATCCTGTAAGGTAGACGTGTATTTTTCATTGCCATTAAGTGTATAAGGCTCGTGAAGCCGAATGAAAAATTGCCCTATTTTGAGGATGGATGACGCGAATTAAAGAAGCAATTACTCATCAGAAAAGCACGGGGGCGGAATGTTAATAAGACGAGACTATGGGTGAGAGATATTTTTCATTTGGTCTCTTCGGACAATCACGAATTCGTAATTAAGATGTAAATGTTCCGAGTCTTGTGGAATAATATTTTAAGACACGCAAACGCTATGAGTGGTGGGCTACTTTCTGTAGTATGTGTGTAGGTGTACGTTTAGTCAGATAAAAAATATATATAAGTATAATGATGACATCTGCGTACATCTTCTGGGGTTTTGGGGTTGTAACTTCAATACAAGCGTATTGGGAGACGTAAGTCTTTTTGTATGACATTCAGATAGCTCATTATCATTTGTATTCAAAATACGTTTACCAATGTAGGTATCATTTATATCGAAAAAAAAAACATTAAAAAAGTCCATTTAAAACCGCCCATCAACTTATATCTTCTGAATCGACAATCTGACACAAAAGTATACTCTAGCAAGAAAAAAAGATATATTTAGAATCTTCTCGTTTTTTGGAACGTTTCACATTGAGAACTAAAACAGTCAAAACAGTAGACCATACTATAAGTGCAAGGTCGTTGTCGGGCTAGACAACCGTAGTAAGGAACGTGCGACTACCCAATGTCTGGGCGCCTCACGTTCGCCCCATGTTAAGCCCTCGAATTTTCTCCTAACTTTTTCCGCTCCTGGCCACTTATCACCCACCCCCAACCCCCCCACTGGTCCATCGAGCTCGACCACTAATTGCGTCCGTTAATTAGGAAACGTCATGAGTGTTTACCGAGTAGCTAAGTGTGAAGTTCGCTCCCCACTAATGCCTTGGCGTGAAATTACTTCCGTACGAAGTTGAAACTTTTTGAGAAATAAACTTGGTAGGATTAATTAGCTGATGGGAGGAGGATTAGCCGCTGCGTCTGCGTTCTAACAAGATTATAAGAGTTCTGTTTCCACAACTTTACAACCTTACTTACGTTAATTTTGTTTGTTCCAATGTTTTAGCGCTAGCTTCTATGTAAACACTGCTGAAACTTCTAGACATTTTGTTTCTTCCCTTGGACTTAATTATGGTTTAGATGGTTGATAAATTAACTTTATCTCTAATTTTCTTTTCATCTAATAAACAGTCACAATTACACTGAACGTATTTATACTATTGTCTTTCCCTTCCATTATCATAAAACGTTCCTAAATAAGCAAAAGTAAATAGTAAAAGGAAAACAAAGATGGCAGCGGTACGTCAAAGGAAATGAGTCGTGGCGAGGTGTCAGTGGGCCGGTAATTAACACGTAGCCGGCTTAATTACAGGCCACATTCAGGCTAAGTGAAATGTGTCATCCGGCTGTTATTGGCCACAATCGGCCTTAAATCGTCACTACGTAATACCTCATACATTGACAGGGTTAATTAATTTATTAGCTATTGCTATTGCTATTGATTAGAGGGGCAAGACTGGGTGGTTTTGTAAGAAAGTGTTCATATTGGTCAACGATATTGTTAGAAATATGTATCTATTAGCATTAGCTGTCAAAGACAAATATTAATAAATAAACCCCCATTTGTAGTATGATTGGCGTAATACACGCCAATCATACTACAAAATATTTAATATGCATTGATCATTATTTGGAATCTTAAAAATTCATAGTAAAAAACGCGATGTTGCAAATTACGTGGGTTCCGTATGATTTTGTTTTGTTATGACAGCGCGAGTTGGCAACGCCGGGTTCGGCGACCCCACTCCGAGTTTTAATGATAAAAAAATTCGTACAGAGGGGAGGCGAGTAAGTGCCATCGAAGGAGGGAAAAAACTACGAAGGAAAATATTTGGCGCGACAGGTTGCCTCTCCCCGCATGAGGGGGGACCTTGATAAAAATTAAATCTTAACGACGGAAATTTAAAGATGACGCTCCAACGATCAAGAAGAGAGTACATCTGAGCCCTGGGGCGCTTTAATTGGGCTGAGTACCGACAAGACGTACCTTCCTTTATGTACTCCGTTGATTGATTGGTACATTTACGGCAGATCCCCCTGTCAAATATTTTAGGCAAGACATGTATTTGTTAATGTTTTTAATTTCCCGTTTTTAGCCATGTCTTTCTTGTTACGGAATCCTGCTGGTTTCAGCTAAACATTTTGCATTTAATGCGATGTTTATTGTACATATTATATTCGAGGTTTATATAAATTACATATTCATAGGAAATTATGAAATACACGTTTAACTTAGATAGCGAACCTATATTGCGTTGTGAAATATTAACGGTGAAATTATGATCTGTCTTAGTAATGGTCTTACTGTTCCGAGCAGTATATTCCCTCAAGCTGGTAAGAAAATACTAAAAGATTTTTTATGATATCACTGTGATTTTATCATTTGTATTTAGGTATTATGTGGATAGTAAATACCATACATATTAAGTAAGTATTCAACTGTTATTTTGATACATATAATTTAAAATTTAACGGTTTTTCTGGATGATCTCCATTATTTTTGTTTTTTTATAAATACTTTGCCTTTACACTAGGATTTTCACCAGTATCATGGGAGTGTTTACAAACACTCAGACCCGGAATGTCTCTATGTAGGCCATAGAAGTATTATTTTGCTCCATGCGGGATCGCACACATTAACCGTGGCGTATAAGCCAATCTTTCAGCTATTAGTTCAATCATTGATTTAAATTATTTTATTAAAGTTGGTGTTTAAAGCCGCAATAAAAAAGTTACTCAGAGGTAGATCTCTGGCAATACATACCTCCTTTCAATATAAGTGAAAGCATCTCCCCACATTGTATACTATTTAAAACCCGAGACACGAAGAAATTACATAAAAATAAAAGCAGTAACTCAAATTCGCGACCGCATTGAAATTCAAATAGGGATGCAAGGAGATTTGCATTGGACGGCATCGAATATTGATTTTTCCTACGTCTTGAGGGCCATTGCAATCCTACTTGTTTAAACTTTTTATTTTCACTCTTCACTCGCGTTTTTTGTTTCAACCACTCGCCCCAGGCTTACTCCCCTACGCACTCCCTCTTGCATAAAAAAGCTTCTAATCGATAATTTCTGTGGGGTGCATTAAGCATATCGTCAGTTTTGTGCCACGAATGTTTTTCTCAATGCTCTCAGTCTTCACCCTCAAGGCTATTTTTGTTTTGGTGGCCATTTCCGAGATTGGAAGGAGCTTATGTTGTGTTTAATGAAATTTTATGTTGCGTAGTACATATAACAGGGACTCACTGTACATGGATGATTTTACGTAGATAATAAACTAATTACATTGCCTTCATTGGTGGGCCACATCAGTGGATTGTGTGCTTTGCATTCCATATAACTTTGTATCCTATTAATGGTATCAACGAGAGCAGTCGCATTCTATTATTAATTAATTAAGAAAATAATAGAATTAAGAAAACTGCAGCTACTTCTTCAGTAAAATCGATATATCAAACAATATTAAAATTTAAAACCAATAAAAAATATACAAACAGCACAACTAACGGCTTTACAATTGAAATCACCAATAACAGTAAAGGCGATCGTAGACATCGGATCTAATCAGACGAAGACGCATGGCATGGATGTAGCTAACTGCCAATATCTGATGCACCATGAGCCCACGAGCCCATTGTATTTGTTCTTTATGTTTTTTTACGGAGGGACGCAACGATAATGTTTTTATGGCCAGAGGGTTCGTTTTAATCAGGGTACGTTGTGATTAAGCCGAACGTTTTCAATACTTTGACACCATAGTTGACGCTTCGATTGTTTTTTGGGCAGATGGCAACATTTAGGACAAAATTCGGCGTGAAATAAAGGAAACGAGAGAAAAAGGCATCTCTCATGTAACTCGATATTTTTATTAAAATTGAATTGTTCTGTTTCTTACAGCTAATACTGACATTACTGTTACAATTTAAATACATTCGTTCCTCTAATCTGATGAAGTTAAAAGATCGTCTTTGGAGATAGTACATTAAAGTCAGTCCATGGGAAGAATTTTTATAGTTGTATCTACATTTGAAGCCGTGTCGAACGTACTTAAAGCAATCATGTGTCGAAACTAACTACTTAACTAATATCGAACTGATTAAACTGCTTTCCTTAGATACTTACACTCACATTATTCCAAATGAAATACGGAGAGACGCATAAAATGCTAATTTAACCCGGTACCGCGGCCTACACATTCGGAATGCCTCCCTTCCACGAATACCGACACACGATAATGACTCCAAAACGGCAATTCGAGGCAGAGTTTTTCATAAAACGAGGTATATGAGTCAAGAACATAGGAGTCATAAACATGAGCAAACCACCCCACGCGTTCACCCCTTGCTCGAAAACGTCACCCCCGCACGTACGTAGAAACACAAAAAAGGGCACCAAAGGGACGTTACGCATCCCAAGTAAGCGAACTCATTGCTGGGTCTGCAGATGTCTTTAATGGCTTTAAATTATATGTAGAGAGAGCTAACTGCCGCGCACCACTCCACTAGGTGATAGATCACGTTTTGGCCGTTCCACGCTCTCTCGGCTTTATTATAGTTTGCTCTCTTCCTGTATTCTCATAATTTTGCAGTGGGCCATTTATATTTGTTCTATGTTGCAGGGTTAAGATTATTTGCAACATTATTCAAGTTTAGACATTCTGTATTAAGTGTCTAAACTCTGACCTATAATTGTGTTTTCCATGCGTATTAATATTTTCACATTTTATTGATGCAATATATTTGGAATAAAAATATCCTTATAATATTACCATACTTAGTCATCTCCTCTACCTAATATTCATATTTGCTGTTTATGTCGATTCCTATATCGATAAGAATCTCAACAGATACTTGTATAATCATACATTCCATGTTAAATTGGATTGTGAATACGATAGAACAGTAAGTAGAGACTTCGTAAATGTTATTGCGTTAAATTTTATAAGCAACGGCAGTACACGAGCGACTGAGCACGACTGCGCGATTTCATTACGCAGGGAAAAAATCGCGGAGAAATTGGAAAATAATGTCAATTACTGTACAAACTGGAAGTCGCAGCGACTAACGATCGTCATTACGCATTGTCGTGATTGCGTAAATAGAGACGATTTCTTGGCGAAGTGAGGCGGGGCAGGCTCGCTAAGTTTTCCGCTTCGCTTATTCGTTCACGCTCGTTAATGTAATCGCGGCCTTGTCTTATATTAAATGACGTGCAATTTAATTGCAAAATATCACCTAAAGCAATAGCTGTAAAGTTGGAAATGAGTGGTTTAAAATTTATATTGCTTCGATCTAAAACAGGGACTATTAAGTAAAAATGTTTAGGATTAACTTTACGAGTCATTAGAATATTAAAATAAGTACATACTTTAAAATTAATAGATGTTTCTATAATGATTTTAATAATACACTCAAGATAATTGATTATTTAAATTAAATTCGTGTTTAATTTGGAACTTTTTGACGAATACTCGTAGGTTTTCAAGGAAAACTTTAATGATATTTTTCTCTTTTTGAACTACGTGGTTGAAACCTGCATGCTAAGTACCTAGTCATATTTTTTTAAATGAAAAGGATAAGATAATATCTTCCCAAATTCCATTATTTCTTAGAGGAGGCCCATATCAATCATTGGTACCTACATGCATATCTACATTGGCGGAGTAAGTATAGTAATTTAATTTAGAATCAAAAAAGTCTATCTTGCAAAACTAAAATTCTCATAATATAAAATAAGGCTGACCACACATGATGTCAGTTTTTGTCCAATGAACCGGACCCAATATAAAGCAGTTATCACATTGTTTTACGCGACACAAAGCCGCGGATGCGCTTGACACGCTCGATCGCGCGTCTGCACCGGCCTTTATATTTCTATGTCGATCATTTGGTCGATAGTGTAAAAACAATGCCGTTTCCTGCCTGGGGACATGTCATAATATATGTAGTACCTATACAAATACTAGTGTACGGTCAAATTGTTGTCAATACAGATTATAGGGTGCGTTAATGTTATAAAATTAAGTCATTTGTTATTTTTTTCCTTATCTTGAGCAACTTTCATAAATGATTTAATTGTGATGAAAAGATCACTGCAGATCAATAATTATTAATACTCACAATGTTCAAACGGACTGTCTTCATAAACTTCGTCTATCTATTGTGCTTCAATTTCCACTCACCTTCTGCAAAAAAAGAAAAAAAAAAATATTTCATTATTGCAATTCCCAAATATTCTCACAAAATGTTTAATTCCGCCAATCTTCACAGAGATACTCTATATTGTTACCAAAAAATAATAGGGCACATTTCATACAAAAGCCATTTTATATCTATTGAAGATATTTTTAAAATATGTGCGACAATTATCGGTACACGACATTAATAGTCTACTTATATTGTCGCAAGACGTTGTAAACCAAAAAAACTCCCCTAACATAGAAAGATTTATTCGCAAATTACTTATAAATTTCACCTCTAAACTCTGACGCTTTGTGCCCAAAAATGCCGAATATCTTCACGCAATTTTAACCTCTCTCATAGCGATAGAAAAGCGAGAATCCCTTGTTATATACGGATGATTGGAAATACTTATGTTGACGATCGTACTAGAACATTGGGCTCGGTTATAAAAATGTATTTAAAATGTCGCTACGGAAAATGATTTATTGTGTATAGAGTGTCATAAATTTGTCCACTTGGATTTGGAATAAAGCGGGCTATAAATAGTGTATTCTAGCTTAAGGTATGGAAAACATTTTTGTTCCGCTATTGAGACATTTCTTACTTAAAAATTTAATACATTGAGTACATAGCTTTACATACTTTAAGTACCTACGTACTTACTTTTTTCTCGGAACAAGTTTGTTGTTTGTAAAGGAAAAGTCATGGTATTTTTAAAATTTTAGTAAATGTATATTTTTGTTTTAAAATGCTTGGGTATATTAACTTTAATGGGATCATGTATATGTGTCATATATAAATTTAAACATGACATCTCTGAAACGAAATATACAAGATACTAAAATTTTTGGTTATAAGAATATAGTGTAGTAACTGTCATAGTAGATACAGTAACAATATTGTAATTTTTTGAAGTCAACTGCATTGGCCATTTTATTTTATTTTATTTTATATTGTATTGCATCCAAGTTAGTGAAGACTTGGATCTAACTTTAATATTTTTTTTATACTACTAAGGTGGCCAACAAGCGTACTGTCCACCTGATGGTAAGCAGTTACCGGAGCCTATAGACGCTTGTAATACCAGGGGTATCACTTGCGCGTTGCCGACCCTGTAAAACGAAAGAGGAATAGTTGGTTTGGCAGTATAAGTAAATGCCTCGTTAATCTACTCCTGAGTGCGACTGCTACGGTCTTGCGTGCGATTCCCATGTCGAGCAAAGTGTTATTGGGTTTTTCTATGAAATTCTCAGTAAGTAGCAGCTCGGAGTCTGGATTTGTGCCCGGTTAATGGCAATAGACTCGCCCCATATAGGGACATAAACATACCGACAAACTGTGAGTGTATATTGGTACACCTCTGCCTAACCCTTTGGGGAATATAGGCGTGATAATGTTATCCTATGAACCTTAACTGGTACCAGCAATATAAAACCATCATACTAAAAATATCGAGAAACCAGTTGTCCCCTTCGACACTGACCTATTCTAAGTCGTCATTCTAAAACTCCTTCATTCACTAAGAAAACGATACCATGTTTATTGTCTCAGCTTTATGGTTTCTATAGAAATGGGTGCAACGTGTTAATGGTATCTTGAATGAGAGAAACCAATAATTTCCTGTGTCGTAAAACTATGGTGTACACGCCCAGACCTATGCTAAAACATATACTTACAATTATACACAGTTTATCAGTAAAGAGTTACTTATTCTTTGTAATAACATGAGTTACACGATAATAATTGCAGGAGCCAATTTAAGGAAACAAAAAACAAAGATGGCGGCGCGTCATTGGTGTCTCATTAAAAAAAACTGAGCATTGCATATATTATATACAGCACTTTTAGTGAATGCAATAAAAGGACACTATATATTGAAAAAAATACTCCAGTTCTAAAATAAAAACAATAACAAAAAGTGACAATGTTGGAATTCATTTTTACGTTGCAAAATGTCATTATCAATTATTATTTTCAATGTTCTGAGATAAAATTTGAAAAATATATTATAGTTTCAGTGTTTTATGACCACGTTAAAACAATAATCATTGTTACCAACGGTAAGGTGTTTAGGAATTCAGCAGCTGCAATAGAATTCTTTAAGCCATGTTAATTGATTGAATGCCATATCAATAGTTTGCCATTTTCCTTTAGCTAGGTGTACCTGCTATGTGATCGCCACTGAACGGTCTCCATTGCTTGATTATTGACTATTTAATTGGCCGCTTAAAAAAAAGAAGCGATGGTTATTTTGCCCTTCATAAAGCTTTTGTACTAGAATGACGGGGTGTTATATTTTTCGTGGGATTATAAATACATGGACAATAATTTTATACCTATCTATATGTTTATTATCAATAGCTTTCTACAGAGAAGTACAGAGGCCAGCACCTCAAGCTACCACAATCTGTCAAATGACTTTGTATTGATTGATTTTCAACTTTAATATACAACAATATGGTTTATATTCAATTGGGAAAATTTGAAAGTGTTGGATAGCTTGACCTGCTTGTGTCTATACCTATAGCTTTATGTTAATCTCATATAACTAAATAAAAAATGATTAAAAATTTAACGAATTTAGTAGACATGTCATCGTGAGATCGACAACTGTAATGACAAGGGAAAATTACCAATTTAGATATTTAGGGATAAACTTATTATTAAATGAAACATCAAATTTATTCTACATTATTTTTGTCAACGAGATCTTAAGATATTCGTTAAAAAAAATCGCATAGTCTATGGCAGACGCGCCAGTGTCTTATGTTGTTTTTCAATTAAAATCGCAATCACACGCACATCAGTCGCACAAAGAACCGTCGGATGGCAAAAAAAATAATAGACATGGGAATATTCATGTCCTTCTAATACGCATGCGTTAATTTATGCAAGACGACACTACTTTTTTATTTAAGAAAAAGAAATTACAAAGGCCTTCGTCAAAATTGCGATCACTAGTGTCACCTAACACTTCGAGGGGAGAAAGAACGTCAACCCCAACCTGACATGTCATTGTACTTCCTATTTTTGTCACTTAAAAGATTTTTTTTTACCAACGGCAAAGGAACAAAAACTGTCTAATTGTAACAGTTTTTTGTGCGCGGATTTTAAGCTCGATTATTTTTTCTTTTGTGCCAGTATAGATTTAAGAAATAACTTTTTAAGATCAATTTGAACCGTTAGGCTTAAATTTTTTAAATAAAAACAGTTTGATGTGAGTAAAAAACAGAAAGATAATTGTAACGCGATACTTTAGTGTTGATCAATCGCAGATTTGGATAAAACTGTTGCTGCTATACAACGTGAGAATTGTGGAAAAAAGAAACTCAGGTACTTATATCGTAAAATAGTCACTTCCTTATAGTACCTATTTATTGTTAGATAAAATTAACTTTGCTAGTTGTCTAACGGTAGTTGAAACTCGACCTCATTAAGTTCGAATGTTATAAAGGCTCCTTAGTCAATTTAAAAAAACACAATTGATATATTCAAATATATATTGACATTAACGAGAACGTAAACAATTCATATGAATTTAATATAATAATTTGTAATACAAAATATGTGTATATTTTCGCTTACTGCGCTCTTTCTTCTTATAACCTTTAACAATGCCAAATCTAGCATTCCTCACTATGCGCAATTTGATAAAAAGTTTCCTCTTCACGGATTAATTTAAAGATATAAAGATACCTACTATAATTAATAAATTGACAACATTTACTGCTTACATTAATTTATCTATAATTCTATCTGAGTGTAATTATCTGGGGCAAGCAAGCGACATGAACTGATTTCACATGGCACACCTGTGGGACAGGAGGTGAAAACACGAAGCCTGTTATTAAACCAATCCATCGATTGGAAAGGGTTAAGAAACTTATAATAATTGCTAACAAAAGAGATCCGCTTCGATCCCAAATTCTATTATTTATAGTTTCCGATCGAAGTTTGAATACGCCTTAATTATCGGCTGTGTGTGTCGCACCCTTAACGTGTATTTCTTTTAAAACTTTCACGGGTGCAAGAACTTTCACGGGTTAATTATTTTTTAACCGATTCTGTTTTTTTATTTCTATTATTGTGTTTTGTGGTAACACCTCACTGGTTAGAAATTATTTTCACTATTAAATTGTACCCTTTTACGTTATTTAGTTTTGTGAGTGGTATTGTTTGTTACCTTTCTGTATATTTTTTTGTTAAACCAAAAGGTAAATAATACCTAGATTATTAAATTCACCATAATATTTTTGAATAAGCATAGGATACATAATCTAAAAATATTCGGAAGCTACTGCTACTGGCAACTCCAACAAAAAAGCAAGCTGTATAACCCATGAATGTTCAAATAACCCATTAAAATTCTCGTCAAAAACTACTCCAAATATTGATTGAGGTGTACCGTAAGGGTGATCGAAGGTTCCCTATAAGTGCCATAACGGATAAGTCAGTCTACCTGGGGATGTCTTTAATAAGCCAGAAATTGTTTTGAATAGTGTTCGGTAAGCGTGAAGATTTCATACGGATTAGTCGGGTGATCGGCAACGTATTTCTTGAACGAGCGGTCCTCAAAGTTTCTGAACGAAAATTGGGTCGATTTAAAAAAAAGATACAACTTGCGTTCTTTTGTAGAAATTTTAGGAAGACTTGCGGTAAATAGGTACTTTATAAATATGAAATTTTTAGCCTTCATAGTGTGTAAAAGAAAAAAAATTTCAATATCTTGCTATGGTCTCAGGCTTATTCCCTTAAAATATATATCGTAATTCGTAAAGTAGTTTTCATATTAAATGAGAAATATTACGAAGAATAAAAGAACTAATGTGTGCTTTGGAGAATATTTTTGTGCTACTCAATAATGAATTATAAACTAATTTAAAACTAAGTCTAGTGTGCTACAATATTTTGAGAACCACTGATCGCAATGGTACTTTGTTACTTACCATTGATTGGTACCACAATGAGCTACAAACTTTGCTTTCACATTGTAAAGTGATATATTTATATTATTTTTACAGCCCCTTGTCGAATTTATGGAACAATACGTATGTAATCCCATGTGTATATACACATTTTATACAACTTAGGGTTGAGAGTAAGTACATAAGTTTGAGAAATGAGTTTGTATGAAAAATTACAATTTGGTTAAGTTCTTAGCAAGTAGTTTTTTGAAGTTGGTAGTATATTGTATGGGATTATTAATGGTGTTTGTCTTGTAGTCCTCTGTTGAGAAATTAGTTGTGCGTATAATACATTTTGATGAGTTCAAAATGTACTGCAAATAATTGATCATGGGTTTTGCGAATAGTTTGAATTAAGGGTCGGTTAACATTTGACGGAATTGACGTCGCCGATCTTCCTTCGCGTAATGCCAGTACACATTATTTCAGACAAAGATTTAGGTAATATCGTACACATTTGACCGAAGATACGTTACTAAGTTTACTAAGCATAATATATGCGACCGAAGATCGGCGACGTAAATTCCGTCAGATGAGAACCGGCCCTAAGTGGTATATTATTATTTATTAGGTATTCTAAACAATAACATGAGACTGAATGAAACTTTCAATCGTCCACATAAATCATTCTGTAGCATAAAATCATATTATTATAATTCTTTCAATTATTGAACTTGTTTTCTATGTTGATCATACGCAAGGTCTAAAAGCATGAACCCGAAATTTATTTGAATTGCATGTTCCATCTGAGACCCTGTTTATCCTTTCAATCAGGGAAGACTGGTATCAAACTGATCCAAGGAAAAGATAATTAAAGAAACATTTATTAATTTAAATGTACTTTATTATCTACATAGCATTTGAAGATATACAATGGCCGATCGTATCGCGGTCTGCGATGTTTTTCAGGCTACCTTTAGATGGATACAACTGCACTAGACAAAAGTAGATAAAAAATATTACATCTTTACATAATATAAAACAAAGTCAGTCCCGCTGATTGTACGGTTAGATCTTTTAAATTAAGTGCGCAACGTATTTTTAATGCGGTTTTCAACAATATAGATAGAGTGATTCAAGAGGTAGGTTTATTTATTATAAATAATACTCTCATGCATGTTATTAGTACATTATACCCGTGCGAAGTGGGGGCGTGTCTCTAGTATTAAATAAGTTATGAATGTTTTCCAAATAATTTCACAAAATCTCTCAAAAACCAAAGTACTACTCAAAAAGACAAATCCCATAAAAACACCATAACATCTAAATTTATAGCATTACAATGATAACTAGTTCTTATCACTGCACAGTGATGTATCGGGAATTCAAAATGTTATGACACTAGAATCTGCACGGTTACCGTGACACCATAAAATAACCATTTCTTTCATGTTATACGAGGGTGTTAAAGGTGCGTAAGGGTTAAACAGCTATCTTTGCGCGTTAAAATTGCAACGACACAAACTACTAGAGTGGAAACTGTAAAAAATCGGGCTTCGTAATGTTTAGACATGGCAGGGATTACGAGTACATGGAGTTTTAAATGAAGGGACTCGCATTTCACTTTCGAGTCGAATCTTGGATACGTCTGACTGTGTATATAAAATATCTACATAATTAAGTATAGTGAAATTGTTTTGCTAATGAGTAATTTATAAAGATCAAGTTTATTTAATTATTTAAGTGGGTAATTTAATTAAAAACCATAAAAGGAAGTAGTAAGCCTCATTAAATCTTCTGTAGGTATGTAATCTTTTTAAATATCTCCTCCATTTCGTTTAGTCGTAAGCACATATCTTTTTCTAGAAACTTCCATGCGATACATAACGTGTTAACACACGTTAAAACACACCTACCGTTAGGTAGGGGTTCTCGGTGCGTTAGTAATGGTCACCCATCTACAGACTGACCGCGCCTAGCGCAGTTTTACCTTGCAGATCGTTTGATCAGCGTAGTTATGACTTTAACTACTAACCTACTAATCTTTTTTACCGCCTTACACATTTTCAACTGCCGCTTCTATTACTTAATAACTCTTTAGCTCTATAAATTTGTTATCCAGGTAGCGAATTTGATAAGCATGCGAAAACTGCCTGCTAGCAATTGAAGCCCATAAATAAGACATTAGCACGTCGTATGGAGTCGGCTTTAATTGCAAGCACCCCATTGTGGTGTACGGTTTATGATCTGCATTACGCCTTAAATACTGCGTAAGAGTTCAAAATTGATTTAAGAGATTTCTTTTATTGCTTTTATTTAAAGTTAAATTACCGTTAACCTTTTAGAATGAAATATATTTTAAAAGAGTATCATGTATTTTGTGGATAATAAGTTCTTAGTACTTAATGATGTGTATGAGTTATAGCATTAGCATAAGTTTTTTGCTATCTATTTAAAATAATGTCTATCTAATACCTACGGGCCTCACTAGACTCAAAAACCGATCTATTAATTAAACAAGGCAGCTACCATAAAGTGGACAACACAATAAAAACAGTATTACATAAAAAACACTTGTTATTTATTATCTTTTGAATATCTATCAAATTGTCACTATGCGGGAGGGCTTGTGAAGTGTCAAAAACGCGCTTGAAGTGGTCAGTAGATGGCAGATAAACTCACCCCACCTGTGAAACGACCCTTAGGGGACAGTAACGCTTGCAAGTGCCCAACATATCTTGACACACGATGGAATAGGGAACCAGATTTAAATTGTACTGAATTTGATATATTTTTGACATTTACCTTTGAAAGCAGCGCCGTCATTAAGTGTCTAATTATACTGGACATCCATACTATGTTTAACGTTCACACTTACATTACGCTAGTTTTTATTTGGGTAGTGGAGAGGAATGTTAAGTGAAGGATAATGTGCAGTGCACAACTCAACCTAGTAATCGAATCTAGGAACTCAATCATAGCAGCTACGCTTACAACCACTAGACAAATGAGGCAGTTCATAATACATCATTAAAAAAATATACTAACCTAACCTATTAACTCACTAGTTCTTGTGGAAATATTGTCCAAAGCATTATCCATTTACCGTTTGCGAACCACTTTGTTTACAAAGTTAAATGGTCTAGTACTGCAGTTAAGTGTCAAAAAGGCACACGAAACGGTTAGTAGATCGAGATATGTACACCCTACCTGTGTTGACCACTACATAATTGAATAGGCGCAGTAAGCATGTGTGCGTGGCTCGTACGGCAAATAAATTTCTACCCGGCTACTAAACTCCTTACATTCAACACAGGATTACACACACTTTCGCAACTGTTATTATTACACAGTCCAACTGGATCTCGCCTGCAAGTCCCCTTAAAACCCCGTTGAATTCAGTAGAACATTGAGGTGTGAATGTGTGCGTTTGTCTTGCGCGTTATTGGGAAGTTACTACTGTGTAAGGCGCAGTTCTTTTGTGTGAGTAGTAGGTATGTCCGGAGTGTAGGTGGCACACACATAGAAATCGATCATATGGTCGTCGTTTGTTTGTTTACAACGTTGAAACTAAAAGTTGGAAATTTTCCCAGCTACGTAATCCGTACAGCTTTGTGATCGATGAGCTTAGGACATATGCGTCGAAGTTCAGTTTATTCGCAGTGCTTATTATAAGCTCGTAGTAAAACTAATCTACATAATGCATACATTATGCTTTTTTCCCATGCTAAGCGTTTTCTATTTTGTGAAAGAAAAAACAAATGGGGTTAACTTCGGGCAGGATTTTAATCTGCGTCTATATCAGATATTTGGTTCATTTTGGATCATAATACCTATTTTAAATTGAAAAGTATCACTTTTTATGATATACACCGATTTATACTTGTTGAAATTAATTTCCTTATTCAAATAAGTTACGCACGTCATTGCCACGTCAGAGGGTATCACAGGTACTTAAGTGCACGTCACACGTTTGCACAATCAATATATCGAGCGTGTACACTGGGCCATCCGGCAAGCGAGCTTCCGTTCCGGCGCCGGAGCGGCCGGGCGGCCGTCAGCTGACCCATGTTACATTGACGCCTACCGTTTTATTGATAGGTAAGTATAGTGTTAAATAATGACAATGCAACGTTATATGTTTAAATTGATATTTGATTTACATTTATTGTAAATTGAATGCTACTAAAGCAGTGATACCCTAGTGGTATGACCATTGGATAGCCAAGTCAAGGGTCTCGAGTTCGAATCCAAGGCACTTGGTTTATTATAATTCTAGTAAAGATTATGAATTGTTGTGTCTGTAATCTGATTTGTGTATGTTAATATTTAATTATCTTTATTTTATGTTTATGTGTATTTTATAAAGTACTAGCGACCCGCCCCCGCTTCGCATGGGTGCAATGTACTAATAACATACATGTATTATACATATAAACCTTTCTCTTGAATCACTCTATCTATTAACCGCATCAAAATCCGTTGCGTAGTTTTAAAGAATTAAGCATACATAGGGATATAGGAACAGAGAAAGCGACTTTGTTTTATACTATGTAGTGATGTTTAGTTTATAAATAAGCGATTTGGTTGTATATACTGAAAGCTTATATTTCATTAATAAAAATGAATGAACTGAATGAACCTCAAACTTTTTGAACTCATGTGCGTATTTATAATTAATTAGGTATCACTCGCTTAAACGGTGAAGGAAAACATCGTGAGGAAACCTCCGAAATCTGCATGCCTTATATATTTTCTCGACGGCGTTTGAAGTCTGCCAACCCATACTAGGCCAGCGTGATGGACTACAGCCTAATCCCTCTCATTCTGTGAGAGGAGATCCCAGCAGTGGGACAGTATATAGTTGATGATGATGACGAATGCTACTGTTTTGAAGTCCGTCTTTTAACTTAAACTGTTTGTTTATAAGATTACCCTGTACTTGACGGCCTGATTAGCGTAGTCGTCATCGCGACTATTAGGTACACGATTCGCAGGTCGAGCAAAGTATTATTGGGTTTTTCTATAAAATTCTTACTCTGAGCTCGGAGCTTGGATTTGTTTCCAGTAAATGGTAATAGGCTCACCCCCTGTTAGATCCCGCTAAGTCCTAAACATACCGGCTAACTATATGGTTGTCACAATGGTACATTAGTACACGTCTGCCTAAAACTTCAGGAAATACAGGCGTGCTGGAATTGTATGTTAGAATATACTTTAATATATATTTTTTTATTGCCTTTAGTGGCAGACGAGCAAGCGGCCAACCTGATGGTAAGTGGTCACCACCGCCCCTGGACACCAGCAACGTCGGGGACAGAGCTGTGCCGCCGCCAACTGTATGTGGTAGAGAGCTCTTTTTAGGCCTCGTTTGAAGAAGGACATGTCATAACGCACGGGGAACACCGCAGCAGGTAGATTATTCCAGAGCCTACGCCTACAAGCCTATTACGCTACACTTGTGTACTAAAATTAGTTATTAAGTATTATATGAATAAACTTTGATATTTCTTTTTTTCAAACTTTTTATGAATTATAATAATATGTTATTTTCTAAATACGAATAAGGGAATTATTTTTATAAGTGAATCTTATATTATTTTGATGTTGAGTTTTGATAACTGTTATATCATAATTGATTACTAATTGGTTATTTAATGCTCTGAACGGTTCCAAGCGGCTCCCTTTTATGTACATTTAACATACATAATTTTAGTAACAAAATATTTCAGAATTTTAAATTACTTTTAGCATAGTTTACCAATTAATTAACTTAAAGACACCACACGCTGTGATGTTGAAAGATAAAATCTATATAGAGAAAAACATTAATTAAGAATCGTTTGACTTATTGAACTCTCTCCGAAACTAGTGGAAACATGGGTAGAAGTTAATCGTTTGGAGCCTAATACGTTCAAATTATTAATTAAGACAAGATTTGAACAGATCATTGAAACATCTGGTCGATAATGCGTAGGTATGCAAACCCACACGTGGAAGATGACAATAAAATCGACGCGGAAATGAAATACGATTTATTACAGAAAACATAATTTAATTGTAACGTTTATATACTTTAGGCTATAAAATATTCTACACAATATAATTTATTACAGATTTACTTTTGCCTGCGACTTCGCCTGTGTTATAATATGGATATATGCTGGTGTATTGGGTAGGCAGGCAAAATATTTGCTCTTTACTACGTTTATAAATCCATATCAAAATAGATCCAAAAGTGACTAAGATCGTACAGACTGATTTCAATATCAACCTAGAATCCATGAAAATAGATTTTAAATCTTATCATGCGATAGTGAGAACTCAAAAAGACACAAAAGGGCAGGACTGGCCAGACATAAGATGTATCTAAATATAATTTATAAGTATATTTAATTAACAATCAAAATACACATCCACGGCATCGATCGTAATGAATGACATAGGGTCCGGCGTCAAACGCGTCCGGCCGGACACGACCCACGTCCTTCACTGCTTTCAAACTATTTCTACAATAATAAAATAATGCCTCGGACGGCACCGCTGTCGAATCTGAGTGGGCGGGTGTACAAGTTCCTTTATTGAAAATGATTCATTTTATGGTTTTTGGAAGTAACATTCGGCCTATTCTATTTTCGATGTTGGTAATTGATTTGTCGTTTTGATTTACATATTATAGGCATGTCGTGTCATATAGCTCAGTTTTATTATTGCTCTTCAGTTGGCTAAATTTTATGGACATCGTAAATCTGAATATGATTGCTAATTGACTTTTCAAGTTAAGGGGCATTTATTTGAATTAAAGTACTGAGTTACACGAAGATATTTTTGGGAGAGTAATTTCTTGAATTATAGTAATCGATAAGGGCAAAGGGCTATCACGAATCCTTTTGGGACGAGTGGTGATGAAAACATTGCACAGTGAAATTTTGTCTTGTGTCTTATGACAGGTGGTAACCCTTATGCATATTAGCTGCCAGAGAAAGCATATGGCTGTGAGTCTTACCCACTAAAACCATACGTTGTTTTGCCTTGTATGAGGTGGTTGAGGCCACGAGATGCACTCGACCTTCTCTCGACCCCAACATCGTAATATACAGTTGACTGGATAAAATAAACCGCCTCATCAGCCTAGTGGTCCTAATCGCGACTGCTATGCTTAGAGGTCCTGGGTCCTGGATTCCCAAGTCGAGAAAAGTGTTATTGGTTTTTTTTATGAAATCTCACTAGCAGCTCGGAGTTTGGATAAGTCACCGATTAATGGCAATTGGCTCGCCCTCTATTACATGGGGTCTCAACATACTGGCGAACTGTGGGTGTAAAATTTTTACACCTCTGCTTAACGCTTCGGGGAGTATAGTCATAATGTAATGTTAGGTTATGACTGTATAAAATAAAATTTATTTTAGTATTTTTTTGTTTTATTCACGATAGGCCTACGCTTGAGCACTAGTTCGCCTGATATTAAACGACACTGCGATCTACGGTGGAGCGCGCTTGCCTAGAAGAAACCGATTCACTCGAGATTTAAAGACACACATAGATATTATAGTTATTGGGGAAGACCCACTCAGGAAGCTTATTCCACATTTCAGCGGTATGCATGATAAAAGTTAAAGTAAAGATAAAGTTTTCTTGTGTAGTGAATTATTCCTCGGTCAATCGTTGAGCCTCTTAGAAGATTAAGTGATACTGAGCATGGCCCAGGCTGCAACCCAATTTCTGGACTTTTTCGCTTCTGATAATGGTACCCAGCATTAATAGTCATACGTCTACAGACGTCGTGGTCATAGTCACCGTTTGACAACCGGGAAACGGAGAGATCTCAATGTGTTAAGGGCTTATTCCCGTGCGCTCCTTATCTAGTTCTCTTAAATATTACTATTAAAACATAAATAATAGCACTTACATATTTACAAAATATACATAGTTACCTTTACCAAAAAAAAAAAAGGAAAAACGCTTTTAGGCGTCAAAGTATTCCTCGGCATCGCTGTCGTCCTCCAACGTGGCCTAAAGACTAACTGCATTATTTCTCTTAAATTATTTTTTCCATACATTCATTACCAGGAGCTCCCAAGATTTTTGATTTTACAAAATAACAATAATGTTTAATTTTAGTTTTGGACCGCTTGGGAACAAAAGCGGGCGGGCGGGAATAAGCCATGTTGAGAACGGTTACCCATCAACAGACTGACCGCGGCAAACGCAGCTTTACCTTGCAGATTCGTTGATCAGCGTAGCTATTACCTAGCCACGAGCCTCCTCTTCTTGTTATATCCTATCCTTTTGTTAAAATATTCTATTTTGTACTGCTTGTCTACTTTTGGTTTTCTTTGAATTTATTGTCGTAATGTTGTGTCCACCATTAAACCTTAAAACCTGAAAGTAACATACAAATATTACTTCCAGGTCACTCTCTATATACCTATGTATTAAAAACATACCTATCAAACAAATAGCACCTAAATCCATGAACAGATTTACCGACAAGAAAACAACTCGTTAAAAAATCGATATTACCCCGAAACGATTATTTCTTGTTAACTAAACGTTGTTTGTTTTGCTAGTTGCGAGTATCGTGCAACAATCGATACTGGCTGATTGCATTAAGCAATTACAGTGTATTTAATTACCCGAGCCAGTTAATTAGTGAAGCCTTATGTTCGCTGCAACGGTAGGGTTTCCACGGCCTCCCTCATTTACACTTGCAGCGCAGTTTGCATTTTTAGCATTGTACTACTTGTCGCTAAGTTCGTTAAAGGATTAATTTCATGTAAGCACGCGTGTTTACCTTGTTATGACAGGAATTGCGATGGGTAATGTTTTAAATGCTGTGTGTTTGAATATATTGTCTAGTCTAACTTATAATTTCGCTGATCAACCGATCTGTAAGGTTAAGCTGTGCTAACCGCGGTCAGTTTGTGGTTGTGTCCGTTTTTAACACCGCAGATCTCCGTGTCTCCGAGATCACGTAAAACCGTATGTCGCCAAAAAGCCTGACAACCAGTCTATCGTCATTATTGTTCAGAAATCGGCTTGCGGAGGTCTGATGGCAGCCATCATCATCATCAACCCATATACTGTCCCACTGCTTGGCACGGGTCTCCTCACACATTGAGAGAGATTAGGCTATAGTCCACCACGCTAGCCTACTGCGGGTTGGCAGACTGCACAACCGTCGAGAAAAATCTCTAAAGTCTGCAGATTTCCTCACGATGTTTTCCTTCACCGTTTAAGCGAGTGATAATTATTTATGAATACGCACATGAATTCGGAAAGTCAGAGGTACCTTGGGTTCGAACTCGAGACCTTCCACTTGGCAGGCCAATGGTCATACCACAAGGCACTGCACACTGATGGCAGTCGCTTCGTGTAAAATACTTCAACCGCATCTAGTTAGGTTGGCAACCCAAACCAACATAGGGAAAAGGCTGGGAGGACCAGGATCATGTGTTGTCAAGAGGTAGTTTGTAGTGTCCTAAAATCAATCTGGTAATATTTATCAGGAAAAGCAATACGCACCTATCACATCTGAATCTGATCTAAATGCCAGTAAAATTAATCAGCAAAAGAAATGTAATATAAGTTATATAACATTGAAAAAAAAAAACTTTTCAAACAATTCAGCTATAATACCGAACCGGTATAATCTCAATGACGTCAATATAATAATTTGTATGCTCTTAAAGTGATTAATAAGATAAATTGTAATGTAATTAAGAGCTACAGAACATTTTCTAATTGCTGGAATTAGCGTTTTGGTACATTTACGAGTATCTATAGAAATAAATTGTATACAGTCTTATTGGATAAAAGCAATACCAAAAGTATGCAATTCAATAGTTGCGGTTGACAAAATAAGATTAAACTTTATAAAACAAATATTCAAATAAAGAACACTAAAGTTTTGTAATAGAAAACAAAAACAAGCAGAATTTGTATCGTCGAACTTCTAAATTTAAACGTTGCTCGCCACTCATAAAGTTGACAAAATTTTGGCAACCCTGTGCCATAGAGGCAGTTAATTCGCGACTTGCATTTCGCACGAAATTTTGTGCCACTATTTAATTAAGTTCCATGAAAAAGTACTGCAATGGAAAACTTTCTATCGTAAATATTGGCTTAAATTTGAAATTTACTGTTTCACTGCACTGCAATTAATTTGGTGGATTAAGACTTTGAAATACAGTTTTGAAAGCCTTCTGAATTCAGTTTATGAGCTTTAAAATATCAAAATATTGTTTGAGGATAAACTGTCACGACGTGCCTGATAAGTGGTTTTATTCAATAATGAAAAGAGAATGAACATTTTCAACAAGTAGGAAGCTTTTACTAAGAAACATACTTCACTTTCAAACCTGAACGTTGACACTACTTGCTTATAGCTTGATGACGTAATTAATGATTCTAGATTTAAAAAATATTAGATGCCAGTTTTAAAGTCTCTTACGGCCTTTTTAGCACACAATCCATGATTCATAATTTGCAAATGCATTAAATCTCCTTTGTTAATAGTAATGACTGCAATCCAGTGTTGAATGATCTCTTGTGTATAATAATTTGTTTGGACGTTAAGGTCTTGATAAGGTAGTCGTCAAATATAATGCTCGTCCTTTAGTTGACATAAACTGACACGCTGACTGTGTGAAATGACTGGTTTTGATTAAACTGAGATTAGTTTCCAGTTATTAGCATATTAAGGGACAAGGGTGTGTTGCTAATAGCAATTTACTTTTGTTGTTTTGTTTTGAAATTCAAATATTTATGAAAGTAAACTGACAAATATCCCGAACAAATTTCAGGATATCCGTTGAATGCTACTACCTAAGCAAAAAACGGTGTAGGTCCGATAGGTGTGTTACCGCAATTAATTTAAAATGTATTTTTAGTACATCTTTTAGTATAAAATCCTATAGTCAAATCTAATCGACTTTGAGCTAGTATGCATAAAAGTTTACCCAAAACTATATACACCAAACGTTAGTATGGCTTGTGATCATAATTTTTTTTTTATTGTAAAAATATAAAACTGTTTTGGTCGACAGTATTTATATAAAATGCAATTATAATGGTCTTGTCGAGTCCACGAGCCACATATCCAATGTTATGTATGACACATAGAAAAATTTAAATACTTTTGGTTATGCAAATCTTCCGGTAAGGGTATCTTCTATGCAAAGTTTCTGTAATTTTATGCACTACAATGTAACACGGCACGAGTTTAAGCGACAATGTTCGCACGAGCTGCATAATTTAAGAAAAAATAAGTTTTTTAAAAGTACTTATGAAGAATTACACGGGAAATCCTGGAATTCTCATTTTGTTTTGAATTAATTCATTTATTGTTGTATTTTTTTAACCATTTACTGTCCAAATTTCAAGGTGTTTTAGTTTAAATTAGTACCTACCCAATATTATGTAATTAATTTATTGTGGAAGTATTATTTATATCATTCTTTTCTATGATTTTTTGATCCACGTAGTTTTAAGTTATATCGGGTTTAATTTAAGTGGTATTTGCCTAGTTTCTTCTACAATTTGCATTTTGGGTTACCTTAAACTATTAGCAACATTGTCATTATTATTTTGTTATGCAAATGTGAATCTAAAGTCACAATTATTACTTTGTGGGGTGTCTTCTAGTATGCAAAGTAGGTATTCTAATATTATTCACTTCACCAGAAGACGGCACGAGCTTAAGCGACAATGCCCGCACGAGCTGCATATTTTTAAAATTAATATAAAAAGGTGAATTTGATATTCACAGGTAAGTAGGTGTCTATTCGTATGTAAATTATGTCTAATTTTATAATAAGTACAAGATGAGACGAGTGTGACACAGACAACCCAGTTTTCACGAGCCGCCTATTAAAATTGCTATTCTTTAAAATCTAAGAAGGTTTTTATCATTGCAGGTTGCATTTCTGGGCTTGTAAGAGTAATTTCCTTTAGAAAATATAATTTAACTTATTCTAGTATTGTAGTTAGTATTGTCTAAATTTAACACTTTTTAATTGTATCGTTTACGATACGATACGATACATGAGTAACATTTAGTAGGGGAATGAGAACATTTTGAGATGTTCCTGCCATCATAATAATAATATGTAAAGTAAATGATCTTATTTCTGACAATGACACACCCGGACATTCCAGCTCGCATATAAAGACGACAGCACGCGTCGTTTTGATCTATTTAAATGTATGCAAAACACTTAGTACCTGGAAAAAGATAATGGCGCAAAAGAAATATTAAATTGTCTGATTCTTATGTTAATGTATGTGGGAAATAATCTAGATATGTGCGCCCTGCCTTAGCGCGAGCCGTCGCACACGACGACCGTCACGCGCCTTCAGTTATTAAAATAATATTATTTATTACCACCCAAAATACATCTTAGACATATTTTCACTCTGACACACAATTCAAACAATTTAATTTGTGATATTATGTCATGTGAATAGTGTTGTAGACATTTAATTGAATAAATATGAAGTGGAAACATTTCACAGAGATTCGTTTTGCTCTAATTTTCGTATCTAGTTATCAACTTCACAGTTGCGGTATCTCGTCATCATTGTACAAGTAAGAACAAAAGCCATTCAGAAATATGCGTCCGAGCGCCGACAGGAAACAGTGATGTGTGTTGAAGCAATGTTTTCACAGCGAACACGTCGCAACAATTAGGTTTTCACTCACTGAGGAGGGTAGCTACAGTTTTGTACCGGACTCCTGCACGACAATAGATCCTCATTGTCTACAAAGCGAATGCATTGAAAACTTCATTTTCTAAATAAACGTAAATTGCGATCAATACTAATCCTTGCTTGATGCAAATTAAATTATATAATGCACGAAACCATTATTTAAAATCGCGAATTTCTATTGTAATTGCAAATTACGAGAACCGTAACGGATCGATCGAGTGAGCCTAAACAGTACAGATTTGAATATTTTTTCAATCAATAAACTTGATATATGCAAATGTTCGACAAAAGACATTATGCATGTTGCTCTTGACAATGCGGCGACCGTTATCGCAACAATTTTATATTTCGTCAAAGGTGCACCAGAAATAATAATTGATCGAACGCTATTGTTGCGAATGATACCTACTGGGTACCCTTCGACTATCGAGAGGTTGCGAGAATCCGAAAATTAACCAATGATAGGTCTAAATTTAATTTTACGATCTGATACCTGCCCTTGTCTGACAAAAGCTTCGTAATCAAATTATGCAGCCAAAGCTGCCATTGTCGGCTAGATGCATAAATTTAAGGCATGTTATTGTAGATACATCGAAGGGTACGCAGGAAGAGGCCAACAATAATAGATGAGTTGCATCGAGGCAGTTATTGAACGATAAGTTCGTGTGGGAAGAAGGGTTAAGATGATACTTATCAGATAATTGTTACGAATTATTGCGTCTGGAGATTAGCTGGATGACTCAAAAGATGTCGTTTGAATTTTGAACGTTAAACTTATTTGAGCAGTCGAGCTGATTGCTTGAATTTTAAATATTTTAATAAACATGAGACATAAAACTGCAATGTCGGTGTAGTCGTTTCGTAAAGGAGAAGTAACGTTATCATCAAAGCGTCAAACGCCAATCAAACGTCTGTAACAAATCCCACCCTTAGTGGAAACAACGCGAATATCGCATTACACAAAAGTTCGTTATGAAAAGAAACCGTTACTATTACCAAAGGGTATGACAACGCGCAAGAGGGCGATCCAATTTTAGTGAATTTCTTATAGCAGTAATGATATGGAGCACGGGCGTTGCATACTTTAGCGAGAGAAAAGAAATTTGGGAGACGTTGCGAACATTGATATGTAGATGAGATGGCACAGGTAGCGAGGGTCTTATTGAAATTAGAGATACACATATGAAATTCGTGAATAGAAGTATTACCGATCGAAGTACGGATAGAGTAAATGCAGATGTAACTCTTGCAATGGGAAAATAACGTCTTTCTTACATCACGTGCATTAGTGGAACTGTTTGGACTTAAAATTTGCTCCTTCATGTAACATTTTTGCGCAATTTCCTATTCGATGTCTAACGCAATCAAATTGTTTTAGAATTGCGGTAGCATTTATATTAAAACGAATGAAAGTGTTATGAAAAAATATGTCGTTTCCATGAATAGGTTTATTTATATTGTCAAGTGACAAGTCATAATCAACACACCTAAATAGTATAAAGGCAAGCCACTGATCAGCATAAGAAAGAGTACAAAGAAGTCGCGAGCCATCATGTGCTTTGCATATGAAGAGTCCACGCGCGAATTTGCATATCCACCTCTAGTCCAAAATCTACATTTATCTATTCTGTCTTTTTGGAGTTCTGTTACAACGGAATCCGTATGCAAGAAACCTTTTCATTTGACAATGTTAGGCTACAGAGATGTAAGTTTAATGTTTTTAGCTTTAGATTTCTGACATCCTTTTATCCAAACTATGTTTTGTTAAAAAAGAGGTATTTGATAAATTTATAGTTGTTTTTGATGAAAAAAAAAACCATAATCGGAAAAAAAGGTGTGGAATAAACGATTTCCCTATTTACTGCAATATGGAAAGTAAAGGTAATGGGATCTCAAAGGAAAATGGAACTAATATAAAACTACCTTTAAAAGTATAAAAGCTGTAGTACCTAGTGTTTTACAAAAGATCTTGAACTTTGTTAAAACAACAAAGAAGTTACACTATTAAGAACTAACGGAACCCACCCAACACCAGCACACTTTTTACACCTATATTAGACTACCCTCGGATGGCACGAGACACAAATTCATACCTTATTTAAGAGCCGTACATACGCTTTAAGTAAGGTAAACCAAATTTGCATAAAGTCAGCCACGAGCTAATATTTTTGCATAAGAAGATAACACTTCTTCGAAAACGCTTTATATTAAAGTATCAGGCAAAGGTGTTAGGCTGAGTAAAATGTTGTCAGGCCCTTATTGATTTGATTGTAAGTCGTCTTATTTTATGGTAATGAATGCATGAATTTTGGATACAACATGTAAGGAGGTATAAATTGATGGTAAAATTAAGTGTGTATTCTTGGCTTAAGAATTATATGGAAGGTTCTGATAATAAAGTAACTGTTCGTAATATATTGTGACATGGAATAAATGTATGTAATGAGCCGGTTAATTTTGCTTGTTAAGGAGATAATAAAGATGAAGTATTTCATGTTGCAAGCAAGTAGTGATATGACCAATTGGACTGCAAAGTCAAAGGTCTTGAGTTCGAATGCAAGCCACGCCCCACTAACTTTTAGAAATCATGTGCGTAATACTTATCACTCATTAAAACGGTGAATGAAAACATCGATGTGAAGTCTGGCCGCGTTAGACCAGCTTGTTGGACTAAAGTCTAATTAATCCCTTTCATTCTGAGAGGAGATCCGTACCCGGACAGCACCACTGCAGCCACAGTATTATTTCGTGTTAAAGAGTTCAATAAATTTATTAATTTAATCTTGTTTAAAGAAAGCCTTAGTTTAAAAGTATCAAATTTTAATAAAAAAATATACTAAAAGTCCAGCAATGAAGAGCCATGCATTTTTTTAAAATAAAATCGTTATCAATGCAATAGACATCCATACGTTAAATTTTATGAGTCATGCTATTGTATGCGGAGTCAATAATTTAACTGCATATGATTTCCTTCAATTTTTCTTACCCATACTTCCACAATGTTGGCATTGACATTTTTTACGACTACGTACTTAAATTACAACTTCGCATAACACAAATGCACTCCGAGTCTCACGTGAACTAAACCTAAGCGGAACATAGATGCATAAATTGCACCGATACTCATATTTAACTCAACGAGGAACAAATACAAATTTGTTAAAAACCGTAGCAATTTGTCAGTGCCGTATCGGGCAAGTTCAGTCAATAATGAAAAAAAAAGCGTAACTTTTTTATCGTTTTCGGGTAATATTCAACACGCGAAGCTTCGTGGTACACGGGCCGCCGACTGTATACATTTCATTATTTACTTATGACAGAGTAAAACAAGGTTGCAAAAAACTATATTAATTGCCGAAACTTCTGTTGCGGTAGTATAATTTAATTTTTGCGAATACTGCAGGAAATTCTATGTCTGTTCCTGTGGTGCATTGCCTGATCTTCTGTCTGTTTGTGTATGGTTCTTTACATTTATTTATTTTGATGGCATAGGATTTAGTGTTGCAGTATTCACCTAGTGATTATCTGTTAATT
Organism: Acronicta alni; assembly: GCA_964056405.1. Taxonomy (NCBI): domain Eukaryota; kingdom Metazoa; phylum Arthropoda; class Insecta; order Lepidoptera; family Noctuidae; genus Acronicta; species Acronicta alni. Next base: position 9,275,426 of record OZ043925.1, on the reverse strand, counting down.
TCTAATCCTCGACACGAATACAGTGTTAAGTGGAGTTAATGCTAACGATACGACACATAATATAATCATTCATTGTAAGTTTCAGCGTCATTTTGAGTGTATGTTATCGTTTTTTTTTAAATATATTATTATTTTGATCAGAACTAGACACAGGATAAGTGGACAATAGGTATAGTTAGTGGTTGTCTACACAATATAATGCTATTGCTTTAATTAATTCTTTTGGCACTTACACAATGGTTGATATTGGATACCATTCAAGGTCTATTGAAAGATAACTGACCTCTTTGCCTGCCTCTGAAATGTGGTAAACCGTAAATATGTTTGAAGAGTTCGTCAAATAATTTATTCAAATCAGATTGATAACTTTAATTGAATGTATCCATCGATGTCTTTTTACAAATGTCCTCATATCAATTTTCAATACAAGATTATTCTATGGTCACTATTACAAATTAACTGATAACAAATTGAATTTTAAGTTAAGAATTTTATTCTATTCTAATTTTAAATTAAATTAAAATTGTTCTAGAGCAATTTAAAAATAGAATTGATCAATTTGATCATATTATATCAAAATACGTGGAACTATGAAAAATGAAAACATATTATAATAGAATTGGCATCGTGCGCCATTTGAAGCGATTTGCCGAGTGCTCGCGAACGACTTCCGATGGACGAATACTTCAAATACTTTCCTTATTTGGGGAAATTGCACTTTTGATTACTTCATTTTGAATTTTTGTACTCAGTGTGTTTTTTTTTGTTTTAGTTAGATGGAATGATATTGAAGTTCGGTTTTATTTCGGTTATTCGTGTTGTATGGGCTAATAGACATTTTCGAATGCGATTTTTCAATTTTGTAAAGGATTTGTTTTTTGTAATAATCTTTTGAGTGATATGATATAACACACTATTACGCCTGTATTCCTCGAAGGGTAGCAGAGTTGTTTCATTAGAATACCTTCGAATTTTATTTTTCCTGATTCAAACCAGCTACGCTTGTCTAGACTATTAGAGCGATTAGAATTAAATTACTTGTTTTATTAGCTTAGTGTTCGTGATACACTTGGAAGTCGTGGGTTCGATTCCCAGCAATTCGAGCAAGATGTTATTGGGGGTTTTCACAGTAGCAGTTTGATGTTTGTGCCCGTTGAATGGCAATAGGCTCGCCCCCTATTAAGTGCATGGGCCTAACGTGTTGCGAACTGTGGCTGTACATTAGTCCACCTCTGCCTAACCCTTCGGGGAGTGGTATGGTATGTTTATTAGGACTTCACAGAAGGCATGTTATAAGGAATCATTTTATTTAAAAGCTAAGTTGAATGCCTAAGTTCACACCAGTATTAAATTCTTTGCCATTCAATATTGACGAGTAGGGGTCGAATTTTTAGATGACGAAGTTATCCCAAATAGAATATTTATAAATGGAATTCACAATGGGATCCTATATTAGACTGAACTGGTTTGATTCAATGATTTATATTGGGCCAGTGTTTTATTTTATTTTATCGATTTTGGTACTTACGTAGTTCCGAGCGGTACCAAGACACCCTGATTGAGAAACACTTGGGGTTCCCTTCACCCTAAAAAAGTGTAGGCTATTTACATTTATCATGAACATAAGAATGCTTCAACATTATCATGTATTGTCTGAGAAATCACCAATTAGCGGGCAAGTGGGCCCGATGGACAAGGCGGAATATTCCAATGTTTATAGCATATCCAACTAGGCCGTCGGCTTCAGCTAGAATTAATCAAATCAAGCAGCCCCCTACCCACCACTTTCCGATATAATTAACGCATACTTGTATGTGTGGACAATACGTGAATGGTAAGTCCATGTGTGCGATAATGAACGATTATAGGAGACCTAGTTTACTTAACAACGATAGAACCTCATTTGGCGCGAGAGGGAAATAAAACCTTTTGCGGTTATAATAAGGTTGTTAATTTCTATACTAGTATGGTTTTTACGTCGTTTTTATTTTGTGTGTCGGTGTGAGTTGTTGTTTGTTGGTGTGCGTTGATGAGTCACATTTTTTTTTGTTTCGTGGGTAAGGCGCTAGGGTGATCGCGTGGGGTGGTTTGTACCCCTTGCTTGGCGCAACCCCATCTTATTAATCAGTGAAGTACCGGGCGTCTCTTCACATGTCTGTTTGATGCGGACCTTATTTCTTATTAGATATTCAACACTTCCATAGAACTAATACTTGTTAATACCTGTAAGATTTTTTACTTGTAAAGTAAAAAGTATTATATATATAGGTATATATACAGGAATTTAAAGTATTCAGTTTCTATACGTACAATATATAATGTTAAAGCAGAATTGAACGATTTAATTTGAAACAGATTTTTGACTGAGCTTTTCCATATAATTCTTATATGAGAAAATATTATTTTTGTAACACTCGTCTCATAAGACAGTTTCTGATCCATCTGAATATGTAATTAGATCAATGCAATTTTAAATCAAATCATGAAGTTATTAAAGTAATTTTCATTGTATAAACGTATACTTATTAAATGAACTAAAAAACCTACTTAATAAATTCCTCTCAGAGTAATGTAAATTAGACAACCAAATTAAAATATACATCCATCCATTAAAATATAAATTATAACAAAATCCTAACAAAACTAATCACAAACTAAAATAACGAATTGAATACCAATAAAACTTGATCCAACAGTTCGAAGTTGTCCAAATGAATAATTGAGGAATTATTACCGTCCCCGCGACGCCATTACCGTGTCAAGTAAGGTGTTCACGTCAGTTATCCCTTATAATTAAAGGCGGACTAAAGTATCGACTAAACAATCAATAGCCCGCCTGATCTATAGAAAAAGAACACAAAAGCTTGAGTAGATAACAATCCCCCCACCCACCCCCTCTCATTAATAATATCGACCCTATTCACTAATTATGTTTGTTGCGAATGCACACGACATTATTATTGCCGTATGTGAACACTCACACACGCGCGTTAATGACTAGTGATAGCCCGCATTAAAAGTATTAAAGAAATGTATTGAACTTATAGTGGATTAGATATAGTTATTTCCCTCGGTTTCGTGTGCACATCGCGTGCTGCTCGACTGTTGTGATTGCTGAAATGTTAATCGGTGTCGGGACTTCTGGAGATTTTATTAAGGGAGACTTAAATTTCGAAGTAACGGAATCGAATAAGTATCGGATGATAAAACTCGATTGAGAAATTAAATCTTGGTTTTAGGATAGAATCGAATAAATATAATGGAAAATATTTATTATATGTATAAGCTTTTATTAAAGTAAATAATTATATATAATAAAAAACATTATAGTAGATATATTATTTTCGTGACTCAAAATGCAAGTCAATTTACTATTCAAGTACTATCTACTATCATTCTACTTAAACTAATGACAAACAAACTTTTAAGAATATTTTTTTAAGTTTATAAACTAGTATCTTCAAGATTTTCTGCCTATGGACTCACCCCTAAGCTAAGAACAATTTGCAAATATGAATATAATTAGACACATTCACCCCTCTATAACAGAAAGAATAAATGCATTGCAATTTTAGAGATTCTTTGAAGCATATTCGAATTAAGAACTCCAACATTTTCTCCCGAATAAACACTAGGCGAAAGTTTGCCTACAATTAAAATATACTAGCTACTACAATTTTTTTTCGTACAGAATGATACGTACATACAGATTTTGTGAAGAAAAAACATTTTTCGCGTAGTGTGCAACGGTCGCTTGCGTGCGTGTGCCGCGTGTGTGTGCCGTTGGGCAAGGTCAGGGTTGTTCTATCTGATCAATGGTCAACTCGATTCGCGAAACGGCCAGTTACAAATCGATTCGGTTTAGCGCTCCTATAAGAGAAACGAATTTTGAATTGGGAATCGAGTGATAAATATTAGTTCTTTATTTAAAGTGTAGTGACTTATGAACATAAATCACTACATTTTATGAAGAGTAATTAGTTATGTGTATGTATTGGATTGATTGCGTGAAGTAAATAATTATACTTTTGTAACATAATGTGTATTCGACCTCATTAGTCGCGTTACGAACGAAGTATGTTTTTCTTTATTATTTATTTTAACCACAAGGCACATTAAGCAAACGTTCTATTCAAAGGTATACAAAAAGCGGCAACCCGCCGTGTCCTAATAGAAACTGTATAATTAATCACTTGATTAATCAGTGTGACGAATAAAAACAGTGTAATGACCCGTTTCCTTGAATCGATCGACATGACGTCATCAAAAATTTGAATGCAAAGTCACTGTGTGTTTATAGAGAATACCGATTTTATCGATATAATGCATTTTATGTAACGTTCAACAATATTTGTACGAAGGTTATATTATAAATTTAATAAGGAAAAAAATACGAAATAAAAATAATAACCATTCTTATATTGGCAACATGTCATAGGCAAGTAGGTACCTGATGGTAATGACAGTGCAATATATTATAGTCAGTCACACGTAAAAAATATTTAGAATTTACCTAATACTGTTACACTATTACTATTAAATTTAATTCATAACTTAACTTATTCAAGTAATTGCCTCATTAGTCTAGACCTAAACATACCGACAAACTGTTGGTGTATATTGGATGACTCTGTCAGACCCTTCGGGAAATACTGGCGTGATGTATAATTTCTAACTCAAAATAGTTTGGTTTAATTAAATCAGTTGAATTAAGTTTTCATTAGGCTTTACTTAAACAAGCACCAGAATGAACAGCACACGTCCTAATCAACATTTTTAAAGAAGGGTTGCAATACGGTCGATAAATTCAAAATCGATAAAAACTGCCGAACACTAGCCGCGGATAGGGTGGCGTCAGCTTCTCGTGGGGCAGAAAAAAAAGTGAAAAGCAATCAGTGCGGCATAATTAGTGCGTTGTAAGTATGGGGCGGGTTGCCATGGTAACGGCGTCGGTGTCGATACCCGTTGCTTACCCACCGCGTTAATTTCCAACGAAATTAATCGAATCAGGCAATCGCTCGATATCGATTTGTGTGATTGAAATAAAACTGGACGTCACTATTTTAAAATGTTTTGTAATAATTCCTTTAAACGTGTGTGACAAAAAATATTGATAGATAAAACTATTGTGGTAATTTAGGAGTGCATCCTTAATGATAATAAATTATTATTTTGAGTATGTATATACAGAAACTATCTTTTTGTATTTTTGGCATTATCCATGCTAAGATTTTAAAGTTACCTATTTAGTGAAGGAAAAATTCGACCGCGAGTACCTATCCACAAGACGCAGATTCGAAATCCTGCCCGCAGTCGAATTTTTCCTTCGCTAAATAACTATATACAAAAAGCTAATAAATAGGTACTGTGTTAAGCCCTGAAAAATATTAAAATATTGATTGTACCATTAATATTGTGCACTTAAATAAAAAGTAAATTGTGTACATTTTATTACTGTAATGAGCTCAAAGCATTTCATTGATTTTATGACTACTTACTCAACTGATACAAGCTCATACATTTATCTTCGTACGAGCGTTCGATCGCATCAGAGCTTATTGTTGTGTCTACCCGAAATTAAGGAGGCCATCTTTTTAAGCAACTTTGTATTCAAAATTCGATAATTTATTGCCGAAATAATATAATTACGGTCGACTGACGGGACGGATTGGCTGAGACCGGAAACACCAAATTACTGGAGAAATTAAAGCGGAAACATTTGGCCGCCGCTGGCAAGATGGCGCACCACCGATTATCGTGTCTGTTCGATTTATGAATAATAATTATTGTCGCGTCCCATTATTTGTTTACTCTATAATTTGTTTTTATAAATAGTGATGCGCGCAAACACATTAATTATCGATTATTATTATAAATGTGTTATGATGATCGGACAAATTGGAATCATTTGTAAAGTTCTTAAATTTTACATTTACGAAATATTTTGTTTTTGGTAGCCATTAAAATTAAAGAATCACTGAGAATGACAAAGGACCGTACTTGATTAATATGCATATTATTTAAGATTATGATTCCCAATGAACGTTTATGGCAATTATTCGTTTAGTATTTAAAGTGCACCATAAAATAAATTGTGGACGTCCCAAAATCATGAATATGGGCGACAATTCCGTTAATTTCGTGTCTAAAATTACTAATTAGGAAAGCATTTAAGATAAATCAGGCCTTATCATTTTTTTAACGCGTTAAACCTTCATAACGGTAGACAAATCTTAAAATATTACTATTTTAATGGTAAATCCGAGCTTAATTTGTGTATTGAATATTTATCATATAAAACCTATTTTGAGGATGGCCTTTTCCTGTTTGGTTATAACAAGATTCTTCGAGTTCCATGTTTCTAATAATTATAGTTGGTTTTTACTAAAAAGATAAATGAAATATGTCTTTATCCACCAATACTGAAATGCCGTATAAGAATTTTAATGTGTTACAGAAGTATGTGAATCTATGGAAGTATAATAAATTATTAGCTCATAAAATTAAGTAGGTATGCTGAAACTAAGGAAAAAATATAGGCATGTTAGTATGAAGAAGTTAACAAACTTCTGTACTACTTAGGTATACCACTGAGAAAGTAAGCTAAAATGAGATTAGAATTTTGTTATGTACTGCTGCAAATTATATGCAAAAATACATACATGCATACCATCAGGTGTTTATTCCCCGACGGGTTAGGCCGATTTGTACGTACGTACGAACTAATGAACAATTGGCGAACACCAATAGTTCGCCGGTATACCTATTTAAGGAACAAACCCAAACTTCGAGCTACTACAGAGAATTTCATAGAAAACCCCATTAACACTGCTCGACCTCAAGCGTAAAGAGTTAAGCTAAAATGAGACATACACATACATAAACATACACCGCTCTATAATATATTACTTATTATAAATTGTGTGGATTGGCCTTAATTTACAAACAACAAAATTCACATACATATACACACACATGCAGAACAAAACAGCTGAAACTTTAATTTCAACCCATCCAATAATTCTGACTAGGGACCGCGTGTGCCAATAGTCTAACTGTATAATTATCTAGAATTAAACCTAAAGCCTAAAGGTCGACAACCATATATTACAGGTTCAAAGTGAAAATTTGTCACCTCCGTGGTAGGTTTAAAGCATGACAAGATAATTGAAGGCTTTCGTATGAAACAGTCGTGACGCCAGGACTAGTTGACAAGTACAATGTATTAACAAATAACGTGATCAATGGTAGGGGCGACACCGATTGAAAAGATACTGTCATATTATGAGGGATGGAAATTAGGAATTCACTTCACTTTTTGAAAGTTTAAATTTGGAATTTAGAACAAAACAAGCTACTTTATAAAATTTGTATTATGAATGAAAAGGTTTTTGTTATAATTATATTTTTTAATGATTTCTGTTACATTTATTTAAAGGAGATCACGGTTCAATGACAAAAGAGGATTTCATATTTTACTTCATCGGTATATTTTTAAAACCAGCTTTGTATCATATGATTTGTTTTCCTATGAATAGCATTAATAATTAGATAGGAAGGTACCACTACCAAGGAAGCTATTTATTTCTAAAGTAGTAACTTCCACTCGAATTGTTATTTCTATTATATTTCCTTAATCTATGACATCACAGCATTTGACACATAGTTGTGAATGTTTCTTACCTTTAAACCAGCAGCGTTGGCACATAGTATCATAGCCATGCGATGAGTATTAGTTCCTCTTCATAAACATACAAACACAGTCACTGCAGTCTGTTAGTTTACAATAGGCATATGCTTTATAATTAGATAAGTTTTAAAAATTTGCTGTTTGAGAAAAAAAAACATTAATAAGGCTTCATAATTATGTACTTGCGTGGGAGATTCTCTGACGTCTGTGATTAGCATTTCAAAAAGAATTATATAATACATAATATATTGTATATTTAATAAGACACACCTTTTTATAAGACAAATTTATTTCTTTGTAAATTCCAAATACAATAAAAAATTACTTGTTTAATATATTTACAAATTCTAAGTCTTTATTTTTGTTTGATGAAAAAAACTCGTGTTTCGTACTTTATGGTGTAACATGGCTTGATTAGTGCTAATTCTTGCCGTTTATTGAAGATATTTATATTATTTCAATGATATTTTTTAAGGAAATAGTGTCTTGGTCATTATTATAGACTATATAATATATTATATTGTTTCCAATAGAACTAAAGTAGTCAGTAAAATATAAGTTATAATATAGTATGCTGACTAAATTATGAAAGTTTATTCATCAAGCATTAATAATGCTTTAATTATTCAAAAAAGAGTTCTTTCAAGTTTTGTTTCGTTAACTTGATAACAATAAGCCCAGAAGGGTTCGCGACAACAAAGTCGATATCTCCCGACGCGAGACACGGTGGTCGCCTTTATAAATCATACAAAAATAAATCACTCACGAGGTTAAAATGTGAAATACTTTCTCTAAACAAAAGAGCATTGTTTATGCAAAAGTGCATTCCGAGCCGAATACTTTTCGTCGCCTGCCATCTACCTCGTATTTTTTTATTTTATTCGAATAAAGAACATTATGCGAGCTTGGCGATTTATCGATAAATTTTATATATGAAACCGTCGTGTTGTATGATCACGATCGCTGTTTTAAACTAAGACAGAAGTGAAATATATCGATATTGATGAAAGTCACTTCGAAAATCAAAACGAATCGCCGTTAACAATGTGTGTTTGGCTGCGCCGTTTTTGTATGAGGTTAGTCATTGTTTGCTTTTTGGTCTTTATAATGGGCGTGAAAGTTGACACTTAGGTTTCCTTCAAATATCTATAATCTGGTGATGTGATATTTACTAATGCGGCACATCCTCTTCACTTTCTGACAAATCATTGCTAATTATTTTGAAATCTGTAGAAAATTATATAATGCTACCCGACTATCATTTGTAAACTGCATGCAGAGATTCTTAAATATGTTAATAAGGAAAATCATTTAGCGATAAAGAATGGCGGCATACGAAAAACAGAGGCAGTGTTATATTTTAATAGCATCCCTCATTCGGTTTGTACCACAGAGATTTATACACGTTATTTTGATGGCTTATAAATCATTTGGGGGCTAATTAAAATTGCCCTTTTTGAAATGCGCATCCTCACAGTCGCTAACCCGTCGATATAATTTACGATATCTCGTCGCTCATTCGCACATAAACTTTCTAATTTGCAGTCCAACGGCCCAACAGACTGTTGCAAATAAATTGTTCACTAATAAAAACAACACCTCGGGTACCAAACTATAAAAATATATTGCCAACTGTCAATGTTCAATTTTGTTATGACCACACCCGAAACTCGGTTGATGAGAGCCCTTAACGTCTGTCAAAGCAGCAATTAAAAGGTATCGGTGTAGCCATAAACCGGGGATTAATTCCCACCTTTTACGATTAAAAAATAAATAAAATTTCGCATTTCGTAGAGTTGCGTGTCGGCATTCATTTTGTGGATTTGTTCGTTTTGTATGAGATTAATGCTACCTTATTGGCACAAATAATTTGTTCATGTGTGTCGGTACATACTTTTGGGCACAATTTTGGAGTCGATCGCTTGACGCGATTTATTTTTATTCTTTTACAGGTGTAATTATTTGGCGCCTGATTTATTGTAGAGCTGTGACTTTTCCAAAAGAAGTTTTATTTTTTCAATGGTTTTATAATCGTCGGTGACCGGAAAAGTAGCACGATTTGTTGTTCTTAATTAATGGTCATATTTTTCCTTTTTTTATATTAAGAACGAGATGTAAAGGTCACGCACGGTAATCACTAAAGCATTATTCAATGAAATAATTTCAGCGATTTATTTACCTTCGCTGTTCACTAATCAGGAATAAAATATTCACTCGCGAGGTCCTGGAAAATGCGATTATCCGTCCGAGTCAAGTAATTTATTTTTAAAGCTCATAAAATCTCACTCTTAAAGCTGTTAAAGTAACATTTTAGCGAAGTCGAAGTTACTAACACGGGAAGATTATGGCGTTCGTTTACTAAAAGCGTTTGCATTCAGGAATCACTCGTCAAACATTGTTGTGACACTGAGAACTAACTTTGTTTTTAGGCAACGTTGATAATACTCAAAACGTTCGCATTTACATATATTAAGAATCCAAAACCGAGCACGGTACGCCTTGCAAAATAAACACACACGATATATTCGACAAAAAATGCAACTTTCGCATATCACACGCGAACGTATTTCACATTACAACCGGTAGTTTTAACGATAACAAAACAGTGCGGAAAAAGTAAGAGAACGAGATGAGAAAAGTTACTTTAAGAATATACGGAAGTTAATTAGAAACGGAACGAAAAACAACCGTAACTGGTGGCGAAGTTGGCCGTTCTAGCGCGGCCAATGGTACAAGACACACACACAGTGAACCCTCACCACCGTGGCGCTAGGCATTTGCATACCGCCCGCCCAGACGCGCACCGCCGCCCAACACGAGCGACAGGGACGAACAGACCCAACACCGCGCGATAATACGCGATTCTACAATTTAAATTTTCAACTTTACAAATTTTAAAAATCGAACAATTCAAATATTTATCTAACCACCGATTAAAATATCTAGAATGTTTTTTTAATAGATACATTTATAGAGCACACGTACGCAAATGAGGTTGTATACAGCGCAATGAAAAGGATGGGAATAAATTTATCGCCGTCGCGTCGGATGCGACACAGTTTGATAAGTTGGCAGACAATTCGTGCGATAGAAGAGAGCATGAATGAGCTTAGATGGTCGTAATCCTTTAATGAACATGTTCGCGTGCCTTGTCGTGTGTACAACATGCTTTTGACTATTAAAATGATATTTATCACTATCTCTGTCATTATATAATGCTTGTTTCAGACTATTGAGGTGTCTTAATATAAATAATAAAACATTTATTTCAGATAAAATACATAAATTAATAATGAAGTAGTCGGCATAGACGTTCGTATTATTCAATTAATTCATAGGAATATGATAGATATTTATTTATTTGCAATTAATGTGGTTTTATCAATTCAGGTGTTAAATAGGATAGATAGATATACCAGATAGGATTAGAATATTATTATTATTAATTTATTTATTATAGATCTAAGAATCGGTTCATGCTTTGCTATAATAGTATATTCGTACATAAGAAATTAGGTTTTCTTTTATTATATACGGATCCTTTTCATCCAATTATTATATTATACAATGAATGAAACTAACTAGAACAGCAATTATCACCATTATCTATAAATCTATACATACATAAATTAAATTGAAGTGTCTGTTTATAATTCCAAATTAACACCTTTTCACTAAATGCTTCATATGCATTTAGTGAAAAGCTGTTAATTTGGAATTAGTCTAAACAGTACTTGTATAAAAAAAAATGTTTTGGAACGAAGTTCCTTATCGCGCGTTGTGAAAGGGGGCTAGACGGAAAAAATTCTTACGAAAAAGTTGTCACGACACTTTTTTCGAAATTCAAATATTGTTGACAAGCATTCAAATATTATTGAGTGAATGACAATATTTGAATTTCGCGCGTTGTGAATTGTTGAGTGTATACAGGTTTTTTTATTTTTTATTATTAAATTTTAATGAAAGGAACTTCGTTCCATCCGGATGTCCCTTGACACCTCTCAAGTTTTTTTTATTGTCTGTCTGTTTGTTCTGGGTAATCTCTGAAATGGCTGGATAGATTTTAACGGCTTTCACTGGCAGATAGCTGATGTTATTAGGAGTGACTTAGGCTACTTTTATATAAGAAAAACATAGAGTTCCGCGATCACATATCCACCCGTGCGAAGCCGGGCCGGGCCGCAAGTACGGCCGACAAAAGAGTTAAGTATACAGGCAGGTAATTAAACATCTGTGTTTTGTTAAAAATAGTATAATAATGTATCACGCAATATGGTGTCAAAACGCAGGTATTGTAAGCTACTCACAAACCTTTTGACGGGTAATTATTTAAATCACAATATGTGTAAAGATGCAGATTTCTTTCGCTACCTGTGTACCAATCTCTTTTGTTGACTGTACCATATATGTATAGCGGGTGTCAAAGGGGGTGATAGACACAAAAGGTGATATAAACCAAATCTAAGCTAAATCTAGTAGATACTTAAATAACACTTTAAGGCCATCATAAAAAAACAGATTAGTTCAACTTCGGTAGTAAGCACAGATAAATCAAGTCAAGAAAATTTTGCTGAATTCAGTTTTCCAATTTTTAGTTTCCTATTTCTTAATTTATTAAATTCCTCATTATCTGTCTTAATTGTAATACATAATTTAATATCACAACACTCAAAAAAAAAATGGCGGCTGAGTGATCGGCTTCTGTGCTTCGGTTGTGGGTTCGATCCTCGCACGGAACAAATATTTGTATGGCCTACTGGTATTGGTAGTTATTCGGGGTCTTGGTGTTTGTGTACTATGTGAAAGTTTGTGTTTGTAAACGCACCCACGATATAAGAGAAAATCTTAGTCCGATGCAACGTTTTTATTTAAAAATTAAATTATTCCTGTTCTTATCACAATCGGTTTGAGGTCTTCGAACGATTCACTTATATCTTGAAAAACATTTAAGGAATTTAATTGTTTATTTGCGAAAAAGTTGGAATACTATAATTATATCACAGAGGAGACAGTGTCAACTACCTGATTGTTTTTAGAAAATCCTTTCTAGCTTAGTCGTTAAAAACCATAATAATTAAGCTTCTGTTTCATAATCGGAAATTAGTGATTTTGATAATCGATTATCAACATTACTATCACAGCATTGAGATGACAGAAAGCAAAGGTAAATAAATCTTTAGCTTCATTCATTCATGATTATTGATTATTTGAGTGAGTTATGTATACCTTTGAGATAATTAAGATAATTATACCTGTTTCGATCCATTATCAATAATGGATTAATCGATTATCAACATCACTATTGGAAATATAAATTTCATCACAGTAAACTTCAGACCACCATAAAACATGATTGTCAGCATCTTCATTGAAGCATTGAAGCAGTGATAGCCTATTGGTATGACCATTGGACTGCCGAGTCGAAGGTTTCGAGTTCAAATCCAAGGCACGCACCTCTGACTTTTCGAATTCATACATACATACTATCACGCCTGCATTTCCCGAAGGGTTAGGCAGAGGTGTACTAATGTACACCAACATTTCGCCGATATGTTTTAGGTCCCATGTAATAGGGGGCGAGCCTATTGTCATTAACCGGGCACAAATCCAGACTTCGAGCTGCTACTGAGAATTTCATAGAAAAACCCAATAACACTTTGCTCGACCTGGGGATCGAACCCAGGACCTCTAGCGTAGCAGTCGCGCTTAGGACCACTAGACTAATGAGGCAGTCTTTTCAACAACTTTTGAAAACATCGTGAGGAAACCTGCATAACTTAGAGATTTTTCTCAACAGTTTCCCGAGTCTGCTAACGCAGGCCAACGTGGTGGACTATAATCTCATCCTTCTCAGTATGAGAGGAGACCAGGGCCCAGCATTGGGACAGTATATGGGTTGATGATGAGCAGCATCTTCATAAATAAATATTCAAGCAGATCCCCTGCTAGGTTCACTGCTATCATATTTTTAATCCTTTTTAATTAGAAGATATTAGAAGAAGGAAAGTGCTATATTACCACACAGTGAATTTATTAGTTTTGGAAAACATTATATCTTGGAGTGCCTTTAATTAGCCCACTCACTGTCTCATAATAAAGTATGGGTTTTCTTTCAGCATGAGTAGATATTAAGTACTTATTTGATTGTTTTTATTTGTTATTGAAAATTAATTTGAACTTGAGTCTTATACCTTGTTATCTAATTTTAAATTATTAATTTATTAAATCATAACCCTCTAGAGGGTCGAAAAATTGTTTTTTCTATTGTGTTTGCTAATTAATCCCTGTTAAGTTAATAATTTTAGGTTAGTCTTGCTTTTTAAGTATTTTGTAGTCTCTCTAATATTTAAAGCATTTTGTAAATAAATTAAGTACGTTTTTTTACAATTAACGATGTCGTGTTCATCATTAAAATTTACCCAAGAAGTTGTAAAGATGCAGTCCCGTAAAAAAGTATCGAAATTCAAGTCAAGACTCTTTGAGCAAAAAGTTTACGACATTGATTTGTGATTGTATAAATAAATCAGACTAAAATATCTCCTTCGGTACATCTCATAAAAATAGGGTCAGTTTAGTTAGTTAAAATATTCATTTCATTCGTGTATCTCGGGTGGAACAAAGAATTGAATAGAGTAGTTATTATACCAGGTCTGCCCGCCCATAGCCTTGAATCTTGTTCCGAAGTGTTCGTGCTCACGAAAATTAATACAAGCGGTGCATCTCTTCTATTTTTCGCTACAATATAGTTGATGAAATAACTTGCCAAACTACATCTATGTGTCTCACCCTTAATGAAAACACACAACAGACAAGAACATTGTAATTACGACGAGTAAGAGATTTATTACACGAGGATAGGAAACTAACCACACGTGACCGAACGTCGCATCAGAAACATAATATAAAACAGAATTAACACATACAAAACTCTACCCTACTAATATTGTAATTAAAACCAATTTCCCAAGTTAAGGGAAAGGCTCTTGAGATGTCTGTTTGCTTGTCGAAACTCGTGCATATGCATTCCAGTTCCATGTGTGAATACCACGAAAGCGGAACATGTAGTAGTTAATTTTTGCGCAAAGCTTGGGCGAAAGAGAGGTCCACTCATTTACAAATAGTTTGCCTAAGTGTGAAAGAGATAGAAACAGTGGGGGTTAATTAATGAACGTGGAAGCCTGCGCTCTTTATTGCTTTCGTGGCTGGACGCTAAGACGTCGTCGGTTAAGGAGTTTTCCGCTGAGAAAATATTGCTATAGTTAGATAGTGTTTGTTTTGCTTCACCAACCATCTATAATATAATTTTCATACAAAAAATAGTTTCATTTCACTGAAACTTTCGTAGCAATTTCAAGAATAGCTCTAATTCTCCGTAGCAGTTAATGCTACGAAAAATTTATTAGCACGTACCTAATTGCTCAAGTTAATTAAGTAAATGAAAAAGTCGCCGTTACACCGAGCCTTCAGCAAGACCACAAGACACCTGTTTAAATACATAGGATATCCGAAACTCCAGCGTACAACATTTTATTAGACGTCCAACCTTCAGACAAACTCACCCGACACCGAAATAAAAAAGGTTGAGAATTTGAGAGAGTGCCGTGCACCTCAGTGTTTCTTTGGCTAGACAACTATTAGATTTAGTCGGGTTGGCGCACAAATATAACCATAAATAGTGTACACTTAATGTGGTGAATGTTTTCTTAATTTCATCCCGCTGCGTGCGAGTGTAGTGGTTAAGAAATTAAGAAAATGCTGTTACGTCCGCGCGCCACTTAAGGTCTCTCCCCTCCTTAACTGAGTGTATTGTCTCCTCCTTGGATGGTTTTTGTTCTAATAAAACTCCTTAACGTTTGTTAATGAGCGTAATAACCTCTTCTGTTTGCGTTTGTTTTGTTTTAATGAAGATTTTTATAGTGTTTTTGTTTTCGTGATTAACAGGATTTATCTTTTTGATGCCCGTTTTATTTTCGTCGGTGGTTTTGAAGAAAAATATTTTACGGACTTTTTATACCGTGATTCATCAAATTTATTTCTGTGAATTAGGTATGTCTACAATTTTAAGTATCTACACACCTACATTAATTATAGCAAAAAGAATTGATTAGTATGTATAGATATTCCTACTAATTACTTTTACTACCTAATGAAAGTTGTTAGTAAACTTGTAAGCACTACTTTTTATTCCCCTTTTTATTTATTTCTCTAGCTAATAAGTGTACACTGGCATTATATTCTTAATTTTTAATAACCTTGTACCATGACCCTGCTCATGAATGCACATATATCGATCGTTTCTCCACTAGATAAACTCAAGAGTCATATTTTAGTGGAATGCAATTATAACTGGACGGGGTGTCGCAAGGGGAGGCACACACTGTCACCACATACTCGTACATTCAAATATTTGTACGTACACACTGCCTGTGTGATCGCACAGGGTTGGCACGTCACCATTTCTAGGGGTGTTTGCGGATTCTGCATTGTATTCTTGAAATTTTATTAGATAATAAAATATATATTTATTTAGTTATGTTTTAAATATGATCTGCCTAAATATGATGTATAATATGGCATGCACACTTAGTTTTCTAGTGAGGACGACTTCATCGTGTTGGTCACTGAACTATTTATTTAATTCATTCATTCAAAGTTACTATTTCTTTCTAAATTCTCATTGTCTCCCAAAATCTTTATTCCACATGGTTTATAGACTCTCGATATGAGACCATGCACCCAAAAAATGTGGATGTAGGCACATCTTACACCATTGCCTAACTCTTCGGAGATTCAGGCGTAGGTATTATAAACCATAGATGATGCTGTTTTGGAAATAATTTAATGAAATACTGCTTAAATTACCTCATTAGCCTAGTGGTCGTAAGCACGACTGATACTGTGTCTTAATGGGTTCTTCTATGAAATTCTAAGTAGCAGCTCGGAGATAGCATTCGTGCTTGGTTAATGGCAAATGGCTGGCCCCCTATTACATGGGACCTAGTTATACCGGGAAACTGTGGGTGTATTTTAGTACACCCCAGCCTATAAATAGTCTTTGCTTAAAAATAAGAGATGGGATAAAACTAAGCACCATTAGGCACACAGTGCCACTATAAAGTGCACTTATTAGGCTTAGAATTAAGCATTTAAACTCCGTACTTAACTCTATCCACATTAAAAAAAAATATTATTCTTTTAAAATCAACTCGTTCTTATTTTAAAAAAGCATCCCGTCGTATAAACGCTGCACTAAACCTCTTTATTACCACGAGTGACAACCCTAGCAGCACATAAATGTAACCGGACGTCACCCTAAGGATTAGTGGCGTGGCTATGAGATTACCACATTGGCCGCTAATGAAGAATCACCGATTGCAATTAATAATCAACTTTATTTATTACCGTGCTTCTTGGAATTTCGGGATAAAAAATCTTATATCAAATATTAAAAACAGCAAGGCATTTAGAATTTTGTGAAAATCATTATTAAAAAACTGGTAAATTAATGTTATTATAGTACCTACTTGTTTGTGATTGAGATATGTTTTTAATGGTAGGTACTAAGCTGTGGCTTCCATATACAGAAAAACTAATATTGGTAATTTATAATGTACAGTGGTGAAATTAAATAGCTAAAAGTTACTATAAAACATCGTGGTATGTTATGTATGGTAATCGAGGCCTTTATTATAACTTACTTAGTTATACATTATTGCAGTTCCACGCAAATTTCCAAGAGCAAGAATAACTTCTATTCTCGCTTAAAAAATAAATAATAACAATATAAGCTGAAATTATCCATGAACATTGCATTGTCAAACAAACATAAACAAAGGTTCCATTTACAAAATTAACAACTCCTGGTTATGACAGCTGACAGGGCAATTTCATATAATTTTTACAAGCCCCTAAACACGTATTTCATACGCTAAACTAAACTGTTTACGGCGTTAATACCCCTCTATTTACGTACAAATTTGTCTCAAGAAACATTAAAGTTAAACAAGTTGCATTTCACTACTTACTCGCACAAAAACAATCCAAACCGTCGTCTGCGACACTTTGCCGCAATTAATTCAAAGTATGCAATAAGTTCATAACTCACGTAACATACTCATCGCAGATCGTAAATAACGTCCAAATGAATGCCTTGAGACTCCAACAACTTTTGTTTACATTTCAGACGCGAAACGTCACATGTATCCGACTTTTGACAGATGATCATAAACTAACACAAGCGCAGAACATTTACATACGCGGCTCGGACGCGACGAGCCTGCCTGCAACGGAACGTTCGCGCGTGTTAATGTAAATACTTTTTTGATTTTGTTAGTTTTGCGTTCCGTTTTCAGCTCGTTTTTCGTGTGTCCGTCACACAGTTTGCGTTAGTACTGACCACAGCTTAGGGCGCCGGCCATGCGGCAGTGTGCGTGTGTGGAGCTTTCTGCACGCGATCACTTCGAGCTTTAACGAGTGGGGCGTGCGTCTGTGTGCGTACAAACTTTACTTGTGGAAGTATCAGACTAGACTCATTGACTGCGGCCCTTATTGTATGAATGTGGAAAAATTATAGTGTGGAGTGTTTTGCCTGAAACAGCGATGCGTATTGTTTATGTCCTCGACTAGAGCACTTAAGTCTCCCAATTTGCGGAGGACGTTAATGTCACAGTGCTTTGTCTCAAGACGCATTATATCTTACAAAGCACTGTAATTAAAATTGTCGTATCACTGCACAATTTTAATTTTAGTTTTTGTTTTCATTCGTAAAATTGTCATAGTATGTACCTACCTAGCTATTAGAAATTGTATTGCGTGACCAACTTAATTGTAGTTTGTTCTTAATTTAATTTTGGTGCAGCTTGTAAATAGGGTTCAAACAGCAATCCACCATTATTTTTGTTTAATTATTGAGAAACAATTGAATAGAGCATTTTGAAAAGAAAAGTCTATTCTTTTGTCAAATGGTATTCAAATAACGTCATTGCAAATTAAATTAGGGTTCATTTGCGAAAGCTAAATAGAAATCTAAACGCTCAAAAACCTTGGTACCCAGACTAAAACGTCGCAAAACAACAAAACAGCTATAAAGTTAAACGTTAATCACGGATAGTGTGAACATTTGTAAGTTAGTATATCATACCAAGTCAAAACTTGGTGCTTGCATTCTTAAAGTTGAAATTGCACATTTATCACTGCGGACCATGCGCCCGATGGTCCATTAAGAGATTTTTCTGAATCATAAATCTCACTTCGCCTCATCTCGCTTCGATACTACAGATATGGAGTAAACAGGAATGCGAGCTCCTGAGATATTGTCTCGAAGTTAGTGCAAAGATATCATATACATTGTTTTATTCGATATGAGTTATGTTATTATATTTTTTTATTAGAATTGCTGGAGTTTGTGTCGTGGGTATTTTTCACAAGTATTATGAAGCTATAAAAGATGGTAGTTTTGATGGTTGTCGATTTGAAATAATTACATAAGAAAGCGGTAAAATGAGTGACTTTTGTACTACTTGTAGTGATATGAGTAAAGGAACACTAATTATTCAAGTAATTAAATAACCTCAAGACTGTAATCGTTTTGGGTGCTTGGATACAATGTATTTTTTACATACGAAATTAAAAAAGTACCCCGTGTAGTTAATATTTTTTTTTATATGATTTAGAAGTATATGCTACTAAAGATGTATGAATGATGTATGATGTGAAATGTTCAGTTTTCCATACAAATTCGACAGGATAATCGTACATTTAGATCCTCTAGGGTTTAAGAAAACTCTGTCTTATAAAATATTTTAAGTACTAAACTGAAATTCAGAATAAAATAAACAGTGTTTTTATTTGTATGGAACACCAATAGTATAATTTAATCAATATTGGCGCACCATAGACAAATTATTTGATCAGTCAGTTATATTTAAAAATATTGAATTCGATTTATGAATAAAACGTTTACTCTTTTATACACCCACGTCACTATTCTAGAACAAACCTTATTTCACCAATCTAGAATTCAAAATACCTTCTCCAAATAAAGTTATATTCAGTCTTTAAGCTATGTACTAATTATAAGTTAGGTCGTTTAATTATTGCGTACGTTTTTATACTTACGTCATCGGACCACGCCTGCCCAGTTGAGTACGTACTGTGGAATAAAGACTCTTTTGTTTATCCTTCTATGAGAACTCCATAATGAATTGATTGAGCCGTTCGATGGAGGATGTAATTAAATGATGTTGTGTGTTTAAGTAGTAGGGTTTTGTGTTAAAGTACATCCGTTCACCATCCCATCGAGGTGAGCTTTATGTCTCGAATTATGTGTGTAGGTATGCATCCTAAGTACATTCTTAATGACAGAAGATACCATTTATGTCATTAATAATTGACTGTACTAAAATAATAAATATTAATATTTACGTATTCTTTTTTCAAGTTTTAACCATTTTGTCCGTTGCATTTGTTCTTGACGGTACAGTCCGCAACGAAAGTCATGCCATGTATCAATATATAATAATGAAAAAATTATCACATCAGATAGGTGTCAGATCATTTGGTAGCTTTTGTGACAATAATTATCTATTTTTATCTTATATCTCTTATGATATAGTTCCAGAACTAAATATTTTTTTATTTCACTATTTATTCAGCGACTTTCAATGCTGATCATACATCATTAACCCATATACTGTCCCACTGCTGGGCACGGGTCTCCTCTCATATTGAGAGGGATTAGGCTTCAGTCCACCACGCTGGCCTTGTGCGGGTTGGCAGACTTCACAAACCGTCGAGAAAAATCTCTAAGGCATGCAGGTTTCCTCACGATGTTTTCCTTCACCGTTTAAGCGAGTGATAATTAATTATTAATACGCACATGAATTCGAAAAGTCAGAGGTGCGTGCCTTGGGTTCGAACTCGAGTCCTTCGACTTGGCAGTCCAATGGTCATGCCACTAGGCTATCACTGCTGACCATCCGTATGAGGTTTTTTCTTAAGAAACTCATTGTAGCCTTAGAAGCCTTCAAGCCACAACGAATCGAAATAAAACGAACAAGAGAGATATGGGGCCCACACTCCTGACCGAAATATTACTCGTATCGTAGGATTATCGGTCAAGGTAAGAGTTCAAGGACATTTCAAGCGCGGGGTCAGTTGTTAGATTGACACGAAGAAAAATATCAATTGACCTTGAACATTGCTATTTTTTTCTTAAGGTAAAAATATTCGCATATAAACTACTAGCTTCTGCCCGCGACTTCATACACTTGGAAAAGTTACTTTTAATTATTGTTTTAGTTCGGCTAATTAACTAAAAATATGAATTGTAGCCTATATGTTATTGTGATGTTTAAATAATAATACTGTAAAGTTTCATCAAAATCCAATAGTTTTAGTGTGAAAGAGTAACAAACATCCATCCATCCTCAAAAACTTTCACATTTATAATAATTATTAGTAGGATAGGAAGTCGGAAGTAGAATAGGATAGGTTACGGGAATAGTAGGATAGGATATACTATTCTTCACAACAGTAAGCTTGAGTGTTCGATACCCAGGTCTCACAAAGTGTATGATAATTATTTTGTCTTTAGAATTTTTTTGATTACCGCATTGGTGTAGCAGCCGTCTGTTTCCAATTCCCAGGCCAAGCAAAGTGTGCCTGTCATGGTTGTGACGACTTTCACGAATCCATGGCTATGATAATGTGAAGCCAAGTGTGGTTTTTAGTCCGACATACCGTATTTTCCGTACTATTGGAAATTTTAGACTCTCAGCTCGGATTTTGGAATGTTCTCTTGGCTTAAAATATACCGGTGATCTGTAGGTGAACACCAGTGTTGACTGTTTCCCCAAGCTAGGCAGAGATTTTAACCTCTGCCTTGCTAGAGCAGGCATAATGGATATTTTACTTTATGGTGTATCGATAGAGTTCAATTTCGCAAATTTTGGCTTGACAGTCTACTTAACCGTTAAGCTATTCCAGCTGCAAATTATATTTGCATTTGACTTTATATATCTTTTTTAAATTTATAACAAGCTTAGAACACTTTTCCGGTGAACACAATAGCGTCTCGTGCCTCTGGAATACGTTAAATATATTTAATTTATATGTACAACTCTTTCATATTATTCAATCAACTCCAATATACTTAAAGGTTTTGCACTCAATGTAGTATGTAATTTAAAAATAATATTAAACGCTAACCAGTTATACTTAATAATGACAAACATAGTCATCAACGAGTATTACATACACTGTGAGTTCCGTACCACGTCAAATTGGTAATTTGTTTTATTTATTAACGACAAACAATAATAACATTATTCCACGTTTAAAATTAAAAAAAAAAACCTGCATATAAGTTTGACAGTTGTTAATACTTATTATTATTTTTACCGATTATCTGAGCACTACGCTATAGTTTTAGCATTTTTAATAGTGTGCCAATATGAATCATCCTTATCATAGTCCGAACCTTTTTCCAAACTGTGCTGGGGTCGGGTTCCAGTCTAACCAGATGCGGCTGAATATCAGTATTTTACACGAAACCACTGCCATCAGATCTCCGCAATCCCATTTATGGGCAATACTCCTTATCCTTAGGATAGACTGGTTCCCGTCATGGTCGTGGCGAATTTCACGGATCCCATGCCCATGACTATAGGGCCAGTGAAAGCAAGCAGGTACGGTTTTTAGTCGGTAGGTATGAGTCCAACACACTGTCACTTCCCTAGATGGTGGATTAGCCATGAAGATTTTCCGTACTATAAAAAAAAGGATAGACTGGTTGTCAGGTATTTTTAGGCATCTGACTACCACTAAATAAAATAAAAATAAAATAAGCCTTCATTACTGTTAATACATAACTTGTGATAAAACAGTTATTTAAATAGTTGGAAAATAGGGTAAAACTAATCTACTTAAACTAAATCATACTCTCGGCATTCGGTTGGTCTTCCCTCTTAACAGCTTGTCTTTCGACAAAGGCCTCCTCTAAGGCTTTCCACTTGATTCTGTCTTTTGCTGTACGTAACCATTCTGGGCCTGACTACCACTAATTATCATTAATTCTCATAGGTGTTCGTATGGCAACCGGGACCGACGGCTTTACTTGCTCTCCAAGGCCCAGAGGGGGTCTCAATGTGTTAAGAATGGTCACCCATCCACATCCTAACCGCGGCTAGTGCAGCTTCACCTTGCAGATCGCTTGATCAGCGTCGTTAACACTTAGCTACGAGCCTCTCTGTGTCAACATGTTTATGTAACAATAATAAGATAAGTTTAAGTATATTTGTAGTGTTTAAGTATACTATTGTTTACGTATAACAAGACAAGTTGTTAGTCTTATGACTAACATACGGACATCAAAGGCTTAGGTAATGCCTTTAGTTCTAACGGAACCCTAAAAATTAAATAACTTGCCGCCATATGGCGTGGAAAGGAAGTGCGTATCGTCTGTCAGCCCTTGGATATTATAATGAAACGTACTCATTTTCTTTCAACTGACCAGTACAATGAAGACAATGAGATACAACGCGTCGGGTGCTCATCCTGAGGGGTCATTTCAAATTCGATTCAAGTTTTTGGCTTTTTATTTCGATTTGCTGTTTTGTATATGTTTTTATTACTTTTTTTTAAGACAGCCCCGCTTTAAGTGACAAGCCCTGTGTCAATGGGATTTTACAAACATATGATTAACACACACAAAGTAAATACTCGAAACAAATATTTGTGGATCACACAAAGTTTTATCTCGGGTGAGAATCGAACACAATACCCGGCGCAACGGTAGTGGCGAGATGACCTCTTTAACCGCTACGCCAAACGTGCTTTCGTTACATGCTTATGTATTTATTTGATTTTCTACATCATCATTTCGTTTTACAAGGTCAGCAATGCGCAAGTTATTTATACCCCTGGTGTTGCAAGCGTCTATAGGATACGGTAACCGCTTACCATTAGGTGGGCCGTATGTTTGTTTGCCACCTTATTGGTATAAAAAAAACATTTAGATGGTGAACTTTACTGCTGAATTCGTCTGGGATGATAGCAATGTATACTTACTATCTTCTTCCGAGGCTTTTCCCAACTATTTTGGGGTCGGCTCCCAGTCTAACCAGATCCGGCTGAATATCAATATTTTACACGAAGCGACCGCAACCCAATTTCTAGGTAATACCGATATCCTGAGGATAGACTGGCTGTCAGGCTTTTTGGGCTTCTGATTACTACTAACGATTTTCATAGATGTCCGCATGACAACCTGGACCGACGGCTTTATGTGCTCTCCGAGGCACGGAGGGGTCTCGATATATTAAGAATGGTCACCCATCCACAAACTGACCGCGGCTGGCGCAGCTTAACCTTGCAGATTGGTTGATGAGCGTAGTTAAATCTTAGCCACGAGCCCCACAATGTATACTTACTATATTACAGCGAATAAATTTCTGATTTCTGCATTGCTAAATTGTCTGCCGCTAAGCTATATTGTGCTAAAATTAAGTGTTCCAGTTTGAAGGGTAATATAACTATTAGCTAGGGAGCTAAGAGTGGGCAGTAATGGGAGAGAGGCTAGCACATCCAGCTACCACAATCTGTCAAATTTATTTGATTTATTTTCAACTTTAATATATAACACTAAGGTTCTTATTCGATTCAGTGCTCTGCGAGGAAAAGTTTTGTCGGCAGTGGGGGGACTTTGACCCTTATACTATCAACCCAACTATTCCTCTTTTGTTTTTCAGAGTCGGCGATACGCAAGTAATACCTGTGGTATTGCAAGCATCTCGCTTACCACCAGGCGAACCGGATGCTTGTTTGCCTTCTAATGTCATCCCACGACACAGGGAATCCTAGGGTTCAGAGAAACTGTACAATTTACCACATAAGAACTATTTTGTAAAAATAAGCCAGATTGTTTTCTGTACAAGTATTTATGACTAAATAAATTTATTATTAGGTATCTATCTTATAACAATAACTTCTAGCCTCTTATCAACTATGCTAGATCGGTTTCCAGTATAACCAGATGCAGCTAAATATCACTATTTACACGAAGCAACTGACAATGTCAGACCTTCGCAACCAAATTTCTCGACAATAACTCTTTGGGATAAGCTGGCTGTGCCATTTGACGATAACGATTGCTATTGGTGTTCGAATGACAACTGGAACGTAACGTTTCTAGGCACGGAGGAAAGTTTTTATGTAAACATGCTTTTTTCTATGTAAGTAATTGCTAGCACAAGACAAACACTACCCATAGATTATAGCTTTAAAAAGCATAAATATTCTCGCTACTGTCTTGTTGCATAATTATTTGTTGTCAACTTAAACAAAAGCTCGATGATTTCTCAGCACCTCTAAAGGCATGTTTAGATGATAGATAATATATGTTATTCGCCTTAAGAATGGTGAGTTTACTGCGTAACACGGACAATCGCGACGCGCACAGTTTTACAACGAGGGCGGTTAAAAAGCTTCGCGTTAAGGCGAACTGCATTTACACCGTAGCGGCCCAGTCTTGATTCGTATTATTCTTAGTGTTCGTTCAAACGTTGAAATGTCCAATATAAGGCTTGTTGATGGACTAAATTACAGAGCTGATTTCATACAAAAGTAAGAATAGTAGGTATGCTGTTTATATAGAATGATATAGATATTTTATATAGAATAATGAGATAGATATACTGTTGTATAGCTAACATAATGTATACATAATGTTAAATGCATAAAGAAGATTTTTTAAATAAATAATAGTAGGGATTTTCAGGTTCCCAATATCCATAAAAAGGAGTTTTTCTATTACGTCTGTAATTTATTGCTGGCTACGTGGAGATATTTTATCAGGAAATATTGATATATCTTCAGTTAGATTTTGCACTGTCATTTGAAATTACATACGCGTCGGTGTGAAGACAGTCCCTTTTAAAATTGAAAGTGACGTAAGTGCTGTTTTAGTGCGCAATCGGCGGGCAAAAGTCGTAAATCAAAGTTTTAGTGTCGAAATGTTGGGATGCGTTGGCCACTGGGGTGGCCAGCCTTAAACATTTTTTTATAAAAAAGGCGTAAGAAATAAGAAACAATATGACATTCGGCCAGTATTCGACTATTGTTCGGAGATGGATGATGTGTATGAAAAAGTATGCGTGATACAATGTTGTGAGAAGACTCCAGTTAATCAAACAATTGAAGATTTGAAATGATTATTATTAGAATGAAAACTGTATTTTTATTTGATGCGTAATTTTATTTATTTTCTGTTGTTGTTTTGTTCCATGGTTTTATGTACCCCATGAAATCTGAAAGTTGAGTATGAGAAAGTTAGGATTTCTACAAAATTTTATTTGGGCCTTTATCTTTAAATACGGTCACTCAAAAATCAACTACAACTTCATGACACTAAAGTAAAAATCTCAGTAAATGGCAATTGGATACCATATAATTATTCAAAATAACAGCATAGGATCCCTAATTAAAAAGTTAATATATAACAAAACATACTTTTACACCTTGGTCATCGCATCACGCGTGAACGGCTGGAACAATTTCGCTAATTCTTTTGTTGTTGTGTAAATTATTGTCAGGAGTAGGTTCTTATGAAAGAAGAAATTAAAAACAGTCGTGGGCAGAAGGTAGTGTATTTATATATTGCACACGTTTAGAAACCTTTTATATATTGTATTTTATCTCATCAGTCCACAATTATAGACCAATGCAAAATCAATTGTTTTTGTTCGCGAGGGCTTCATTCGCATTACATGGGACTTAAACATACCGGCGAACTGTCGATGAACATCAGTGTACACCTCTGCCTAGCCTTTAGCGGAATAAAGGCGTAATGGTATAATAATTCTATAAATTAAAATTATCTTTCCTTAATATTCTACCAATTAGGTCTATAGATTATAAATAAACTTAAGATACAATGAATACAAATTTTCTACAATCAATTTCTCCACACTTATGTTAAAGTACTTACTCTATCTAAGTAATGTTAGTCACAACGTTTTATCGTGAGCGAGTAGGATTTCACTAACAAAGTAAGCATGTGATGTTAAAACTGGTCAATTGATGGGCGTCCCAGGTGGGCGAACTAAAATCCAACGGACTGGTAATGGCTGTTCTTGTAAAGGTTCTTTCATAAAGATGTATTTTGTAAAGGATCTAATGTAACAGGCGAATTTTAATGGTGTAGGGCGTTAGTTGCTATGTAGATTGAATTTAGAATAGATGGCGTGGAGAACGTTTGGAGGATAAAACCCTAAATAATTCGTTATTTTTTCCTGTTTTCTCGTTAAGGCATATTTAGTCTTTAAGTAAGCGTAATTATATTATCAGGGCAATTATTCTGACATAAAAAAATATTAACTATAAAAAAATGTTGTAAAAAATGGAAAAAAACTGTCGCTGTCCAACTTATTTATTGTATGAAGCAAGCAAACGATACTTAGCCAGTTGGCAAAAAAATTATATTATTGGCTTCTCCATTCATTATAACGTTAGAAAAATAACCATATACTTAACGTCATCATTATTTAGATGAAAGTTTGGTAAGCTCCGTTATTTAACGATAAATACATCAATTTACCATTTACAAATATATATATTCTCTAAAATACAGTAATTTTAACTGTTTAACACAATAATGTTATGTATTTTTGACGATACGTTTGGCGCAGCGGCAGAGCAATCGGCTTCTGCGACACGGGTTGTGGGTTTGATCACCGCACGGAAGAAATATTTTTGTATGACCTACAAGTAGTTGTTCCGGGTCTGGGTGTTTGTGTATGTGATAATTTGTGTTTGTAAACGGGTACGTTTACAATATATACGATACCGGAGCAAATCCTAGTGTGGGGCAACGATTTTTTTTTAAATATATACTTTATTGTACACCATAATAATACATAGAAGACATACTTAATTCAACAAATAAATAGTATAATCATAAATAATAAATTTTTATTCTTAATTACTAAGGTAAAATATAGTACAAAGATAACTTACAATTAATTAGTGTTAAGTGCCTGTACTAGGTAACCTGTAGAATAAATAGAGTTAAATTAACCTTGAAAAAAGATTCTTAAGAAAAAGAAACAATTATAATAATACTAATAAATAAATAAATACTTAGTTGGTACGTTTTACAAAGCACGATCTAGTCCTAAACTACGCAGAGTTACTTTTTTTATACTTATATATAAAAAACACCCAGACAAACAGAAAATTTATGTTCCACATAATTATTTGTGTCTTGTGTAAATCGAACCCTCGTGTTCAGCAGTCCAACATTCGATTTTCTAAACCATAGATAACGTCAATAAACAACAAAACTTTCTTAAATTGCAATTTTGTAAATCAGCCTTACATCAAGTCTAGCCTATTAATTGTCAAATTTATAACTTTCCCTAGAAGAAGTAACTGTAGATGAGGAATAGTGTTACTTGTAGTTACTGCCTTTCTAAGAAGCGAAGGTATTAATATATTATTGCGTGTTTGTTGTACAAGCCACAAAAAAAACGAAATAGGTTCTATGTTCGTATGTATGTTCAAAGACATATTCGTCAATTGTAGACCATTAAAAAAAAATGTTCATAAGAGCAGGCTGGCTATGTACAGACGCCAGCAAGTCAAGCTATCCAAAACTGTAAATTTTTTCCAATTGAATATGAATCTGGTATTTATAGTTTGGTATTTAGGTTGAAAATAAATAAAAAAAATTTGACAGATTGTGGGTGGTGGTAGCTTGATGTGCTGGCTTCTGTACTCTATTACCGAATGCTGGTCCACTGATCTGCAAGCTGTGCTAGCAGCGGTCAGTCTGTGGATGGGTGACTATTCTTTATACTTAGGTACATTGAGAACCCTTCGTGCCTCGGAGAGCATGTAAAGTCGGTTCCAGTTGTCATACGAACACCTAAGACACGCGTTAATAATAGTCAGAAGTTCGAAAAGCCTGATAACCAGTCTATCCTCAGGATATCGGTGTTACTCAGAAATTAAGTTGTGGAGGTCCGATGGTAGTCGCTTTGTGTAAAATGTTACTTAGCCGCATCTGATTAGACTTAAAGGGTTCCAACGAATGCATGAACTGGAGGTTTGGTATAGTGGTTAAGGTGGTTAAAGTGGTTAACATAGCCACTATTGTTCGATTCCCAACCGACACAATTGTTTATAATTATGTTCCATGGATATTTATTTCTAGCTGTACTTTCTGTTAATTGTACCTACGTTTCTGAATTCTCCTGTGCACAGGGCATATTCCTTCTGCGGGAGTTCTCATTTTGAAGAAAATGCAATAACGAATCTATTTTTTGGCTTCGCATTCGCAACATTTTATTTACGTAGATATAAGTATACGGAAAGTGTGTCTGTCTGTAGATAACACTTGACGCATATTAGAAAATTATTCGAAAGCTAGACATAAATACAAAACCTACATCCATTACTGCATTTCTTTACCACCTCATTCCGCGACCCCTTCTCAGTTGACAATGGAATGTAAAACGCAAGACAATCGCCCGCCCCCCTAATGAGTGGTCGGACACAAAAGGTGATAGCAGGCGATTCATTTAGCCTGCGGTTACACGAATGCGTGTAAATGCGTGCGGCGAAAAGCAACGTGTTCACATAATTAATGGCGGTTTCAGTTTTCTATTGTAGTTGTGGATTAGAAACACAATGTTAAATAGTGACATACTTGTGTTTTCCGGATGAAGCCGAAGAATGGATTGCTTTATCATGAATATCTAAGACGAAATGAAAGATTTACTCTTCTAAAGATCTTGTCCCTGACACGTTTTTGATGTAATACTTACATCTAAATCCGTAAATCTTGGTGACAAGTTTACAAGTTTTGTCAGTTGCTTTATATAGTTTATTAGTTCATACTCTTTGTAAATGGGAGAACTGTTTTATGAAGAAGAACTTTCTTTTATGCCTAAGTAGCTGTATTTTATTTATTTGTAATATTCGCAACATTCCTAAATTGTCCTCTCATGTAAGTATCCAATTTATAATTATTATTGTATTGAACATCATTATAAACAACGATAATTTAAAAGAGTAACCATGGAGTTTCTTGCCGGTTCTTCTCCATAGGAAACGACTAATTTGGAACCGTGCACCTAGACTCGACATTTCATAAGTGCCTGTATATGATTTATATGAAAATAAATTTTTGAAAAATTTGTTTCCAACCGTGTCCGTAATGAACCATCTCTGTAGCCTGTGTTAGCTTAAAATCCTTGGACTAAAACCTCCTTGTCGATAATCAACATGATTTAAACAAGACTATTAGTTATAATGAAATTGTTTCCTCAACCGTTTACTGTAACGGTCTTTGAGCTTCATGTTTAACCATGGATGTTAACTATCATGATACAACATGCTGATTTGAAGGGAAATGTGTTGACAGTAAATTGAAGGAGTTAACCAGTCGGTATAGGTTGTTTCACGGTGGTTAGGTTCCCGTCAGTAACTATGGTTAGGTAATGAATGGTTAGCTTTCATCGTTCACAAGTACACGTAGATATGGAGTACCATTGGCTTCGCAACTATGGGTTTAACTTGGGTTAAACGAGGTAGAGGAAAATTACAGGCATCTTTGTAGATGCTGTTAATATATTCATCATCAACCCATATATTGTCCCACTGCTGGGCACGGGTCTCCTCCTATATTGAGAAGGATTAGGGTATAATCCACAGGCTGGCCTAATGCGGGGTGGAACACTTCACACACCATCGAGAAAAATCTCTAAGGCATGCAGGTTTCCGCACTATGTTTTCCTTCGCCGTTTAACACGGACATGAGTTCGAAAAGTTAGAGGTACGTGCTATGGATTCGAACTTGAGTTCAAGGTCTCGAAACCTTTGACTCAATGGTCATATCCCTCGGCTATCACCGCTTTTGAATATATTAATTTATGCTTTTGAATATTTTTCTTTTGTTTTTACCCGACTTCAAAAATCGAAGAGGGTTGATAGGACGACGTTTGGCGTAGTTGTTGAGAGATTAGCACACGGGTTGCATTCCTACATGAAACAAATATTTTTCCGTATTTCCTTGGTGTATGTGGAAATTTTCTACGTGTAAATGCAACCATGATATAGAGAAATTATTGTAAATGTAATCTCCAATTAAATAAAAAATTAAAGCACTATGTGTAATATAAAAACTACACAGTAGTTATACATAGAAGTGATTCATTTATTCTGCGGTCTAAAAGCGCACGTAGTGAATATGAGGGGTTAAATATTAAGCGAATTGTGAAACGTGTTATTAGTGAATATTGGAGTCATTATAATTTAAATAAGTACTATTCTAATATGTCTGTATGTATTAAAATAATGTCTGATCTGACTTATGCATTGTCAAAACTACATATCATACTCTATCAGAGAACCAACATTCAAGGGTTTAACATACCATCACGTGTATAGGCAGAGGTCAGATGTATACTTATTGAATGCCCAGAGTTCCCCGGTATGTTTAGGTTCCATGTAATAGGGGGAGATCCTACCGGGCGAAAATCCAAACTCCAAGTTGCTACTGTGATTTTTCTAAAACCCAATAACACTTAGCTCGATTCAAGAATCGAACTGACCGTTAGTATCAGTCACTCTTACGACTATTTACTCATTATATTTAAATACCATCTATAATATTTCTGTTTGTATAAAAAAAATCTGAATAACTTATGCATCAACTACTGAGCCTATTAAATCTATCAGAGATCCCTATGATTCAAAGGCCAGATTTAAGAATGAATTCGTAAATAGTGATGTAAAAGAGAAAGTAATGATTGTGTTACAAGAACATACTAAATGCATACGTCAAGCGTTTTTAGTTGACTTTTTATGCCAAAACAACACAAATAAGATTGCAAATATTATTATCTTATGAGGTAGTTTTATCGCACAAGAAGTAAACTTCTTGTTCATGATACAATTTTGCAGTATACTGCCGTGTATCAGGGCTGTCACGCGTCATCTCTGATTAACTTTTATCGACGACACACCGAGGTAACGACATGTCCCATACCGGAGAATCTTAAATCTGTAATCTCCACTTTTTGCATTCCCTCCCGCCTCGGCTGGCTATAACGACACAATAAACGTATTTTATACGCGCTCACACTTAACGTTTATATCGCCTTATAAGTAGATCGAGAAATAATAAAACTAAAGGAGAGCGAACATCAAGAAAGCAATAACATCATTATCATAGCGAGTCCGCCATCTCTTTCCAATAGGTTTCACCCCTCCCTTGGCCCCGCCCACCGCGTATCTCCTCTGTCACCTGTGTATCTCGAAACATTACACATATGCAAAACTTTCGCGCTCGCATCTCGTCGCACACGGGCGCAATTCGCCTACACACAACACGAAATATGCAGCTGCAGAACGTGCACACTAGTATAAATCTGCGAGATAAAAATTGTGCTATATTGCCTCACGAGTGTGTAGCCCGGACGTGCTATTCTTTTTTGCCTCGATAGCCTGTAGGCGTGCCTAGTAAGTTGTTTGCACCTCGAACAGTGGTCGATATTTCAGTCGTGTCATCGACGCGACATCTCTTATAAAATATTGGAGTCGCGTCCATTCTTTATGTTGTTTGAAATTGTATTTGATATCAATACTTTTGTTAGAATCGTAGAATGTTTGTCTAAGTAAACGTTTTTGTTTGATTTGAGCTCTTTATTAAAATCTGTCCGAACTGTTCTCTGAGTGTTTGTGGGGACGGTTGGCCTTGCCTTACTTTAAACGTTAATACAATTTCATAAGCAGATTACAATTTTTATTATAACTGGTACCACCCACAGTTCTGTTCAGACCTTACATTTGAAATTGACCTTTAAAAACAATTGCAATGAAATAAAACTTGAGAGGTGTCAAGGGACACCCGGATGGAACGAAGTTCCTTTCATTAAAATTTAATAATTAAAAATAAAAAAACCTGTATACACTCAACAATTCACAACGCGCGAAATTCAAATATTATTGTCATTCACTCAATAATTCGAAATTCAAATATTGTTGACAAGCAAAAAGTGTCGTGACAACTTTTCGTAAGATTTTTTTCCGTCTAGCCCCCTTACACAACGCGCGATAAGGAACTTCGTTCCAATTATATAGTTACATAATAAAAAACGATGACATTTTAAATGAATTGTTTAGCGCTGATGTCATTTACCACTCAAATTGTTTGGGGAAAAAAATGTGACTGTTTTTTTAATGAACGTTGCACCCACCATGGCTGTTTTCTGTTCCTTAAGTATACAAGCATAAATTCTCCTAAACATGAACACCCACACAATCAGCTATAACGCCATACAAATATATTATGTTCCGAGCGGGATTCAAAGCCGTGTCCGATGGTACCGAAGCCAATTACTTCACAGCTGCGCTAATCCCCCTATAATAAAATTGAGACCTCTCCATTCTCCAACCAAATAAAAATGGTCATCTATAAACTGACCGCGACGACAACAGCTTAACCTTTCACATCGATTGATTAAAGAAGTTACTAGCCCCTCAATCAATCTAGAATTTGAACTGAAAAATTGGACTGCCAAGTCGAAGTTCTTGAGTTCGAATCCAAAAACCTGTGACTTTTCGAAATCATATGCGTATTAATAATTAAATAGCACTCGCTTAAACGTTGAAGGAAAACATCATGAGGAAATCTGCATGCCTCAGAGATTTTTTCGACGGCGTGTGAAGTCTGCCAACCCGCACTAGGCCCGCGTGGTGGACTATAGCATAATCCCTCTCATTCTGTGAGAGGAAACCCGTGCCCAGCAGTGGGACAGTATATGGGTTGATGATGATTAGCTTAGTGGTCTTAAGCACGAATGCTATGTCAGAGAGTTTCGATTGCCAGGTCGAGCAAAGTGTTATTATGTTTTCTATGAAATTCTTAACAGCAGCTTGAATAAATAAATAAATATTCCTGGACAATTTCACACAACACCATCTAGTCCCAAACTAAGCAGAGCTTGTACTATGGGTACTAGACAATGGATATAATACTTATATACTTTTTTTTTGTAAATACATACTTAAATTATATAACAAACACCCAGACAAACACAAATACTTAATGTTCATCATATTAACCTGTACCTGCTTAATGGCAATAATGCTTAATGGCTCGCCCCTTATTACAGAGGGCCTAAACATATCAACGAACTCTTGGTGTACATCTAGTACAGTTCTGCCTAACCCTTTGGGTAATACAGACGTGATAGCAGGTATGTTGTGTTATGAATTTGAAACGCATAACTCCAAAATACAGTTACCAATTAACTGTCGTCAACAATACGCAACAATTTTTCGTTCCATACAATTTTGTTCGACTATTAAATGATGAACGATTTCAGCGCACCAGCGATAATTATTCGCATTGTATATGAAACAGTTAGTGCTCTATAATTACCGGACAGACTGATTCGTCGTATTGTTCAAATGATGACTGTCATGTAGGAACGTAAAATATGATTCGTGTCAGCGCAATTATGTTTGTTCTGTTATTATAAAATGTTTCAATGAATGGGTTGTGGTTATGTATGGTGTTAATAGTAATACAGTGATTTTGTTATATTTTTAGACTTCCGTGTTTTCGTAGAATAGGCTGTTCGAGGACATCTGACAATATTTGTATCGGGGCTGCTGGATTATTGCTACCTATACACAACACAACCTGGAGGTTGGAACATTATTTTTTCTGACAAAATACAGCATACACACAAACAACACAGCCTGTATTTCAGAGGTGAGAGAGAGCTGTAGGTGTACTAATGAACACCAACAGCTCGCCGGTATGATTAAGTCCTATGTAATAGGGGGCGAGCCATTAATCGGGCACAGATTCAAACTCAAAGGTGCCACTGAGAATTTCACAGAAAAATCCAATAACAGATTTCAAGTCGATTCGGGGAATGGGAATAAAACCCAGGGCTTTAAGCATAGCAATCTCATGACTACTAGGCTAATGAGGCAGATATACATAATACATGTAGAGAATATAATTAAAGGGTACAGGTATAGTAAACTACACTGGCCTACTTCGCGAGAGTAAGCAAACTTAAACACGCTTTCGAGAAAATCTCTCAAGAAGATTTCCATTCACTGTTTAATATTAATTTTACAAGCTTTCTAATGACTGATGTTAGCGGAGAGTCCTTTGTTCAGCAGTGGACCCTTGTGGCTGATATCATAATGACGAGGACGATGATGATTAAGATTTTAAAGATAAAACCAAGAGATAAAACGCTCCAAATCGTAATACTTACGTTACGAGCATTGTAAGTACAATATTTGTATATGTACTAAAAAAGTCATTAAAAGTTTTATAATCATGAATCAATTATTATTTGTATTTTACGATCAAAATCCACAAACGAGTATATTATTGGCTTCACAAGTAATCTTAAGATCATCAACGGTTAGCTACACTTTTTAGTACCTATTCGACGCAATTTGGCGTAGGTGCAGATTGATTCGGAGTACGATTTTCTACTTCACACGCCGTCTATAAAATCTCTGAGGCAGGCAAGTTTCCCTATGATGTTTTCTTGAAGAAAACTGACAGTTTACGTTGGCAGTTGTTTGATTTTTATCTAATATATAAAATTCTCGTGTCACAGTTTTCGTTGCCATACTCCTCCGAAACGGCTTGACCGATTTTGATGAAATTTTTTGTGCTTATCGTTTGCGGGGTCAGCTAGTTATGCTTATAAAATGACATCACCATGTCATCTTCAGACCTCAATTATTTTCCTAGTATTTTCACAGGCTACATTACTCTTCAAACCGGAACTCAGACTCGGTAGCTGAGTTCTATCTCTTCAAAAAATTCCCTATTACTAGACTATCACTACTTCTTGAATGTGTCATACTTTGGTTAAAATAATAATAATATAATAATAATAATATTTTTCAGACATTTTTTACACAGCACCATCTAGTCCCAAACTAAGCAGAGCTTGTACTATGAATACTAGATAATGGATATAATACTTATATACTTTTTTTTTTGTAAATACATACTTATAATATATAAGAAACACCCAGACAAACACAAATACTCATGTTTAAACCACACAAATATTTGTGTCTTGTGGGAATCGAACCCACGACCCCATGATCAGCAGTCGTACTCGAACCACTAGACCACAGACGTCGTCCATAAATAGTGTCCATTCTATCATAATCTTAGCGAATGACTGTCAGGCAAGGGAAGGCAGGAGCGGTTTTTATGTGCGACATACCCTGCCTCCCCAGGTGGCATTATGATCCATGAGAATTTTCCATACAATTAAAAAATGATCAAAATAGTGTTAATATTTTTCGTCCACTGGAAAAAAATGTCAGGCTTCAGGCAGTCCGCCTTTGTTACTATATTTGTCCATGAAGTATTAAGCAAAACAAAAATCCAGTGACTCTGTTATCGTATTGTACGGTGTATTCTACCTACTTAAACAATTATTATTACTTCCTAAAACCAGAAGGTTAACAAAACCAAAACATACCTCAGCCTTCATAAGTAAACACAATTTATTTTTTCATCCGTTAATTACACTTGTATGCGTGTGTAATTTTACGTTGTAATATTGTAATAATTACAATGTTTTAGATGAAACTGTACCGCACAGCTACGTCCGCTTGGCGTTCCTACAATTAAACATTTTAATCACTGCTGTAAAGATGAGGTGTGTTTGTAAATATGACATTATTTAGTTTGTCTATGGTTTGTCATTTTTCGGATTTGAATTTGGTGTTGTAATAAAAAAATAAGTCTATCTAAATAAAGTATTTGTTTACAAATTATATACCCAGTAATTTAATGGCACGTGTATGTTTTCATTTTTTTAAATAATTTATTTAAGAAATTGCTCTTAGCGATAAGACTGCCAATTGTACTATTTTAAATTTATTGTTTAATTTTATTATGCTTCTTGGTGTAAAATAAAGAATATTCTATCTATCTTTACAAATTCTACTATTAATATGAGAAAAGTAAATTGTAATGCACGAAATGGCACTTAATGTTTCTTAATTCTCGAACAAGCAAATGCTAGTTTCTACTTCTTCATTTCAATAGATAGGGTAAATACTTTTTTAAAGTTCTTTTTGAGGTTTAAAAACCTCAAAAAAAGTTTTTAATACTGTTATATTAGTTCCGTTTTTTTAAATTGTATTTCGAATTCTTTTAGATACAATCTGCGCCTTAACACATTTAAATAAACCCGCCGTGTCGCGCTTAGTATAAATACGCGCGCACTAATTACTAACCATTGCTTGACGACAATTTATTTCCCATTAGCTTTAGCCTTCAGATTTCGGTCGCCCACCTCATATAATGACGATTATTTTAATTTTGCTAACAACACTTTAATTACTGCCTGTAAAGGTCGACTTGGCCGGCAGTTAGAATGAGGGCTACGATTTTGAGCGTTACGTGGTGACGTCACCGGCACCTCAAGTACAGTCCGCGACAGTCGCAATACACGTTTATGGATTTCAATCTCGCTTACGTTGTTAAATGATAAATGATATTTATTTTTGTAAATTGATCTTTTATAGACACTTTTACAAGTCAATATTTAATTAATACTAGATGGCCCCTTTCTGTACTAAACGTCACTAGTTAATTGTCATGTCGACTGTCGCGAACTGTACTCACATACAAATAAAGTTTGTGTGTTTTGTATATTTTTATTCTGCCGTATCAAGTATCAAGAATTCAGGATGACTAAAATTATGATTATATAATTATGTATAATAATCTTTAGGGAAAAATATAATTTTTAACATTGAAATACTAGACATTAGAAAGGACACTAGGATTTTTCATAATCGTGCATAGGTATACAAAAACAATTTTTTACATTCATAAGTACCCCTAGACCTGGAACCACTGCCATATACATATATATGGATGGGATTACCTACCTATCATCGTCATCAACCCACATACTGTACCACTGCTTTGCACGAATATCATTGTGGGAAGAGACCTAATTAAAGTCATTTTTTTTTATTGAAAAGTACAACCTCAATCTATTTCCCTACAAAGATATCCACTTCAAGCCTATTAAGCATGACATTTTCAACCCTATTCGCGGGGTATTAAACTATTTTCTACTTAAACTTGGATATTTTTCGATCGGAAAGCAGTATTATTCCGAGCCAAAGTACTAAAGAGTCGTCGATAGTTGGACCACCGTTTAATTACCTGTACGTAACGTCCGCGACCCTATTAATCCGCAATTACGGAATTAAGGAAGGAGAAAGAAATAACTCAGGGAGTTTCAATGCCTTACTATAGGTAACGTTTATCTTAATTATATTAGGCCTCTTCGTTTAGCCGGTAATGGGATCCTCGTACATGTTTTGTTTTTCGGTATAAAAATATCGTTTTTGTTGGTATTTTCATTGTCACGTTAATTTAGTTTATTCCATGGTATATTGAATAAATATAATAATAAGAGACGCCATAGAAAAACTTACGCTGACCTTCATCACATTAAAAAAAACTCAATACCTACGTGGTTTAAATAAAAAACTAAATGAAAATCAAAGCATTGCACATCACTTAACCATTAAGGGCAATTCACACGAGCCTTTTGAATCGGTCGATTCCCCACAATCGCCACAATCCGCTTTGTCTAACCACAGCCACTAAGTCCATTCATTCTGTCTATGAGATGAGTGGACGTCGTTAGCGACTTAGCTGGCCAGATAAGGGCTTAGTACAAAGGATATCAATGTAATCATTTATACGAAAGCGCATTGGAAAACCCAAAATGTTTGTTGCATTGTAAGTTGCGTTTGATATTATGTTTGTAAGATACATTTTTTGTATTATTTTTCATGATTTTTTCTAGGTTAGAAATAAAATATAGAAAATTTTTATTCAATAGAATTTAAAGTTAAATAAGTTAATAATATTTGAAAAAAAATCCTTAGAAATATTAAAAACATCGTTAGTTCTGCAATTATTATTTACTATATTTTAGAATTAACGATATTTAATTGGCAAAATTATGGAAATATACCTTGTTTTATGTATCAATAGTCTTTATAATCATAGCAATAGTAATTTCATTCTTGATCCAAAATATTTAATGTTTTATTACCGCTTAAATAAATCGTTTCTTAAGCCCAAAATCTAACCTGAAAGATTAAACATGACACATCTAAGGCCAATTTACCAGCCTTTTGACCGGCCGATTCTCTGCGCAATCGGCATTGTCTATCCGCAGTTTCAATTCGCCTGTCCATTGTGTCGTGAAGAGATGAGTGGATGTCGTTAGAGAGTGCGAGATAAGGACAAGTACAAAAGAGGTTGTTGTAATCGCCATGTGCGCATTTGGCGAACACGGCTTTTTGTGAATCGTCTTTAAGAAAATTTTTACAAGATTTTCTTTGTGATACTGACTGTTACGTTAATATTCCTTTTTTAAATAATATTAAGTTTACTTTTTATATTCTTAGATAAATTTTAATCTAGCACCTTTTTAATCATAAATATAAAATGTAGGTAATTAGGTCTATCAATCAATCAATCCATCAAAATAGTTTTATTTTCATATAAACCATATACAGGCACTTATGAAATGTCGAGTCTAGGTGCACATTATTATTGTTACCATTTTCCTTTATAGTCGATACACGATTAAGAATATCCATACTTTATATTTATACCTTATCTCGAAATAAAACATTAAATAAAGCGCATAAAATCCGCCATTTTGTTTTTTTTTTAATTTCATGTACCCAGTAACACTCGTGCTATCAAGACAAATCTAATGAGGTATAATTTCTCTAAATCGGTTGCACCGTTGAATAGTTACGAGCGGACATAGGAACGGACATACATACATACATACATACACGTCAAACACATAACCCTCCTCCTTCGGCAGGAGCTCAGAATAATTCATACTTTAAACGACCACATTTTCATGTCTCTATTTCATTTAATAAAAATGATTAGATTACACTATAAAAATCATATTCATTCACACCAAGAAATCGATAAAACAACCATATTTTTTTATCAGAATATCTGTTCAGACACTTATGATCATACAAGTAACAGGTAAACACGAATTTAAACAGAATATTCCAATTAAAGTTAATAATATATTGTGCTTATGAAGCAATGAACACAAGGGTTTAAGGGTGCCCATATGGGTACAAGCGTCGTGTAATCGGATACATTCGATACGTAATTGTGTCTAAATCGATGGCATTTGTTCCATCGAAGGATCGACGAGACACATTCATCGATGCTATGGAGACATTCATTAGACACACGCACACTACGTTGTTTAACGCACACTACTGAAAGTTATGAGTGTATGAAAGACGATGCAGATGTCAGAACATTTAGAAAGTGACAATGATGCACAGAAAATCGAGTTATCCAGACCGCTTATTGTTGCCTTATATAAGAACTGAGCTCTATCGCCGAAACTGTTACACTATGCCCATCAAGATTTACAATAAGCTGCCTGAAAGTTATAAAATCCTCCCAGAAAAAAAATTCAAGTCTCGCTTGCATAGTTGGCTGGTAGGCAAATGTTTCTATATTGTTAATGAGTACATGAATACAAAATTCTAGTTGTAAATGTAATTTTTTAAGAGTAGTTTGTTCCAGTTGTGTCTACAATAATATTGTTATGAGTAATCTTCTAATGTAAAATGTCTAATAATTTAAAAATTTAATATCTAATAATTCTAATGTAATCTAGGGTAAATTGAAATTTGCATGCTATTTTATTATGGCAAAATGTGTCTGCCCTTTATAATAATTATGTACCATCTTTTTAACCACATTTTAAGCAAATAAACGAAGTTTGAAGTTTACTATTTTACATTTTGCTGTTATGTTGAAACTGTTCTCTGGTATGTTTAATGGTGTCAACTAAGTAAGGTTTAAGGTACCCGATTTTTTTCAAATTACCTTGGTTCAATTTTCAGGGTGAGCAAGGTATTATGGGATTTGCTATGCAATTTTCAGTAGCAGCTCGCTTTTGTGGCAATTGGCTCACCCCTATTACATGGGTATTAAATAATCCAGCAAATTGTGGGTGTGAAACAGCACCTATACGTCTCCCTAATACTTTGAATGATGTAAAACAATAAAGTTGAAATACTCGCTGTCTTTGCTTATAATAATATATGGTATTGACACTACTCTTCATGAATAAACTACTGAAAAAATGTTCATGCGACTCAATTGGCCTAAAATCAAAAGATAAAACGGAGAAGAATGGAATACGTTCATTATGTTTCACCTGTTTTTCCTGAAAATGTTACGTAATATCTAAATATGCGTTCGTCTGGATACAGAAATATACAATGCATGATTAATGGACGAATTCAAGGTCAGAAGCCAGTCATGATTTTTTCTAATAAATTTTAATTACGACTAAGACGCATCTAGTAAGCCCTGACCTTCTTTCTCACATCCGTGTTTCCCATACTTCAAGCGCGTAATCAAGCAATATTCTTCTTAATCAACCCCACCCACTGCGGCGGGGGTCGATTCTACCAACAAAGGAATTGATTAAGTAACTATACCACGATATTACCCGGCTGTATTATTCTACTATAATAAAGAGGGCTCGGTTACCGTGGTACTTAATGAGAGAAAACTCGATTAGAATTCGTATTAATCTTGTAATAAGTTGGGAAGGAAAGTTGGTTGATTAGACCCCGATAGTATTGAGTTCTCTTACGATACTTGACGCAAGGGTTGTTGGTAAACGATAGACAACATAATTATGTTTATTAAACATGGCTGTGTACATTCTGGCAACCTACACTAGATCAGAGCGGTGGAAAATAGCCTAACACTCTCCTATCTGAGAGGAGACTTGCACCCAACAATCGGCTAGGAAATGGATTTATGATGGTAGATAAATATCTTGATATTACGACGTAAGAATTTAGATAACTCTTGCGCAATAATTTTTGTCCTAAAAGTCCTTTGGAATGTAATTGAAAATACGGACAACAGCTAGTACTTAAAAATGTACACAAACAAACCTTATATCTTTAAATAAGGGTTAAAGTCGACAATCGCTAAAAACATCGA
Source organism: Acronicta alni (assembly GCA_964056405.1). Taxonomy (NCBI): domain Eukaryota; kingdom Metazoa; phylum Arthropoda; class Insecta; order Lepidoptera; family Noctuidae; genus Acronicta; species Acronicta alni. Next base: position 9,233,616 of record OZ043925.1, on the reverse strand, counting down.
CTGTATGTACAATAATTTTGGTTGTTTTAAAATTAGATAAACGATTCTTAGTAATTAGTGTGTTCGTTTGACCTTCTGATGTGTATATTTAATTAAACATTCGGATGATTAATGATATTTTAGTGTGGATTTATAATTGGGATTGATAATTTACTGTGTAGGTACTTTTTAAGTTGATACCAGGAAATTAACTCATGCAAGATAAACATGGAAGATGTTACTTATTGTTATTGTTATTTTTTTTCTAAATTACACCTGTGTGAAGTTGGGATGGTTTGTACTAGTATATGATGATTAAATCTAATGTCATTGACTCAAAAGGCTGCCGAACTTAAATGGGGCTGTACAAGGCATGTCTGTCGCATTCCCAACGAGCTGTGGGCCCGCAAAGCTCAGAATTGGTGCCCTGAAACAGTGACACCAGGTCGTGGCAGACCACGAAGGAGATGGCGGGACGAACTGGATCTTCCTTGAGCATTAGAAAGAAGTACCGCACAATCGCGACTGTTGGAAGTTAAGGAAGGTATTAGTCAAGTAAGGTTTGCCCAGTAGTGGGACAGTACAAGCAAATTAATAATAAAAATATTTGTCTCGTATCCATGGTACAGTCAGCAACGAAAGTCACTGAACATGGAATCTTCAATGCGATTTTTAATATTAAGTTACTGATCTGTGAAGTTTGTATGAAATCATTGCAATCATGATCATCTAGATCATTAAATATTTACCTGACCTTCATAAATAAAAAATCTCTCACAAGTTTTGGAGCTGTCATGTTTTCAAAATTTTGCTGTGTTGAACGACTTCCGTACAAGCTCTGCTTAGTTTGGGACTAGATGGTGCTGTGTAAATCGTTCTCCGCGTCTTTTCCTATGTAAAATGACACAAATATAAAAACAATATATACTATTATTATTTTATTTACACATTAGAACCACACAGGAGCCTCAAACTTTCGCTCATTGTCACTCCATCTGTTACGTCGTCATAAAACTGTGCGAACTTCGCTAATTAAGTTGGCAAACGATACCAACTTTACAGAAACATTAAGGGAACGCTAAGTAGCCTAAGTTAGACTGAAAGTTACGGTGTTATCTAAATGAGACCATCTTTCGTTATATAAGCTAAGTTAATTAAGAACTGTTGGATGAGAGTGGGCGCCGGCGGGATGGTCGCTGTGTGGTAAGTGGGGTGCGGTTAAGTTTGTTGTGATGTGACAGTCGAGTAGAAAGTTTTAAAGACTTATTTTTGTATTAAGAAATATACAATTTTTGTTTAAAAAAATATTTTTGTAAATGAAAATTTCTTAAATAAGAAAACTTAGTATATTATTTGTGACTTTTATTTATTTAACATAAACGGCTGCAATCAAAACAGTAATTTTTAATTCTGTGTTCATTTCACTTAATATTTTCCTATTTATCGAAAATGATATTTATATTTATAGAAATTTATACATAATAAAACAAGCTAATTGTTATTACGTTGATTTACTCAAAAAATATCAGTATATCGACTGAAATTTTTTTTTTTAAATTACTTTTCTGTCAAACACCATAGGCTCAAAAAACTTAAATTATTCTGTTATAAAAACGTAACTATTGACATATTGTATAATTACAGAACATTTGATTTTTATGGCGTTAATTAATGTCAACCTTCGCATAAACTCGGGTATTGTTGTTAAAAAACACAATGAAATAACAGGTTTATTTTAGCAGTTACTTACAATGTTGCTTCTTAGGACGCTTAACTAAGTGTCGATAGCTATGTGTGCGTCAGTGCTTATGTGTGCGTGGGGGAATAATACAAGAGTGTGCATGTATGTGTGCAATGGATTAGTCTTATAATAAAAGTTTTTGTAACAGATGTCAGATATTAAACAAGGCTTCATATTAATAGCCCCGAGACGCGACCGAGGAAAATATATAAAAAGTTAGCAAATTAGGTTCGTTCACAATAATTTGTTGTTGTTGGCCTTTGTGTCTCATTTGGCTTGATTTGTTTGTTCGCTCTATTTATGGGAACGGAATTCATTATACGTGTATATTCTATTAGTTTTGTTTCTATATATAATATACATACACACATATCTTTTTTAACTGTGAAAATCTTTATGTGCGTCCGCCTATTGAGCTACGGATAGCAAAATTTACTTTTGTTTTTTTTTTTACTCGTCAGTGTTATTAATTATATGTATTAATAAAAAGGAATACGACTAAAAACACTTACAAATATATCTATACATGTATAAAGAACAAAATATACAAAAAGTAATTAGTAGGTACCATATAACCAACATATGCTACGCGACCGCTACGCCGCTACGGCCGTAGCACGTAAGCAAATAAGGCTGGTTACATACGGAACTAATTCGTCTCGCAATCTGTCAACACCCCCGGTTCCTGTATGACATAGCTAATTACTTATGTAAACGTACTGTCCCTCGATCGTTTGTAGGGAGCCTATGAGTGTCACAACAAACACAATCTGTCCGCTTTGAGATTATGTCTTTGTTGACTGAAGGGAGACTCAAGATAATCGGAAGATTTAGGTATATTAAAGTCCCTTCAAATTATCTCATTTATGCTGTTTTAAAAAGGAAACTGCTTCATTGGCTGCTCTGAATCAAGTTCTGGGTTCGATTTGCAGGTCAACCAGTGTTATTGATTTCACTGACGTCGCCTTAAAGACGTAAATTCAGAAAGTGGATGCCAATTTTGACCTGGCACGTGGGACTCGTGTAGTTTAGTGGTCATAGTGTCTGGTGTATTTAACCAGAAGACGCAGGTACGAATCCCTCAGTCGAATTATTCCTTTGCTAAAGTAACAGTTTTATTAAGTTTATTATATTATATTACGGATTCTCAGTAGCGGCTCGGAGTTTTGATTTATGCCCTGTTAATGGGAACAGGCTCGCCCTGATATATTGAACTTAAAACATACCGGTGAACTGTGAGTTTACAGTTTTCCTCTATATAGACCTTCATGGATACCAGCGTACAAAGAAAAACAAAAAAAAAATAGTAGTATTAATTATTATTAAATATACATTAATTTAACATAGTATTAAGAAAACAATCAATTTAAACTCTTCAGGACTATTTTATGATATTATATGGATATTCTCACAATCAAAAAAGGATTTTCAAAATCGGTTAATTGGCCCTTTCCTAGATGAATTTTTTTTTTTTGATACCAATAAGTTTGCAAATTAGCATAGGCCTGCCTGATGGTAAGCGGTTACCGTAGCCTATACACACTTGCAACACCAGGGGTATCACTTGCGTGTTGCCGATCCTGTAAAACGAAAGAGGAATAGTTGGGTTGGCAGTATAAATATCAAAGTTACCACTGCTGATAAAACGTTTTCTCGCCGATTTTAATAGACATAACAGAGATCAAATCTTACAACCCTCTGAAAGGTCGATGACGAATAAAAAAATACGGACGAATTAAGATCGACCTCTTTTTTTTCAAAAGGGTAGTGTAGCGGCGTAGCGTATATGTTGGTTACATGGTACTAATTACTTTTTTATATTTTGTTATTTTTTTCAAAAGGGGGAAATCCAATTTGTCTCAAGATTTTACACCGCAGACATCATTAGTAAGTAACAGATGACTCTAAGGGGGTAAGCGCACTCTATAATTACAGAAAGGGTATAATTTTTATAAAATTACGTCACAACTCACATCGCACTTCCTCGAATTATCAACGAAATTGGACGAGTAATTTAACCCGTTCTCAACTCATCTGTTGTTTCAAAACAACAGTTGTTGGGTTATTAGTGTTGACACGTATAGGGTTAATTGATTTGGTGTGACAGCAGGTTGAATATCAAAACAAGTCATCACAATTAGAGGGTTGAGGACCAGTTTGTAATGTTATTTATAGATACTATATAATATTATTATACTATCCCCACTAATCCCTACTAATATTATAAATGCGAAAGTAACTCTGTCTGTCTGTCTGTTACGCTTTCACGTCTAAATCACTGAACTGATTTTAATTAAATTTGGTACAGAGATAGAGTTGACCTTGAGAAAGAACATAGGATAGTTTTTATCTCGGACTTTTGAAAAGTTCTCTTGGAAACGCGATATAACCGAACTCGACGCGGGCGAAGCCGCGGGCGGAAAACTAGTAATATATATGCAAAAGTAACTATGTCTGTCTATCTGTTACGCTTTCACGCCTAAACCGCTGAACCGATATTTATGAAATTTAGTACAGATATAGATTACACTTTGGAGTAGGACATAGGCTACCTTATGTCTGAAAAAGTCAACAAAACAATTTTCGAGTTAGTTCCGGCGCTTCTTTTCAGAGGTCATCAGATAAGAAATCATTTAGTTAAAAAAAATGAAAACCACTGATTTGTTTTTTAAATCTTGAGACACAAGTCAATGGTCTAATTCTTAGAGAAATAAATATCATTTCATTTCGTCGTTTTATGCTAGAAGTTATCAATTACGAAGGTCGTGCGCACAGATATTGTTCTACCAATATGATTATACTCATCCTAAAAATGGTGAAAATGGTCTCTAAGGTTACTTAATGATTCAAAATCTAGTATAATCTTAGATAGTTCTGATATAAGTAATATTGAAATCTGTATGAATAACAAGAAGTATGTATGTATGAAGATATATAATAAGAATGAGAAATAAACATGAAGATGTATGAGAAATAAACATTTATAATAATATAATATTTTTGGGACATTTTACACAACACCATCTAGTCCCAAACTAAGCAGAGCTTGTACTATGGGTACTAGACAATGGATATAATACTTATATCTAACTTTTTTTTGTAAATACATACTTTTAATACATAAGAAACAATAAATAAATGATAAAATATGATAAAACATGAGTATTTGTGTTTGTCTCGGAAACACAAATACTCATGTTTTATCCACACAAATATTTGTGTCCTGTGGGAATCGAACCCACGACCCCATGATCAGCAGTCCGGCACTCGAACCGCTAGACCACCAGAGGTCGTCATTGATTGATTGATTGTCGTCGAAGATCAATCGGTAAAAGGGAAACCGGAGTATTATTTTGACTTTTTAGTAATGAATCGAATCGAGTCGTATACAACCATTTTCATTGATAAATAATTATAACTTGTAGTCATTATATCATGATAATAGGGCTGGCTGCCTTATCAGCTTAGTGATCGTAAGAGTGACTGCTATGCTTGAAGTTATGCCTTCGATCCCAGGTCGAACAACGTTATTGGGTTTTTTAATGAAATTCTCAGTATCATTTTGGAGAACAGAGTTAGGAGAATACCGCCATACTTACCATCACGGGTAAGTTAAGCTGATTATAACAAAATGAGAAATTAATAGAAATTCCGAAGCTTTATAATATTAATTCTGAATTTACAACAACTGAGCTAAATACCATTTATGTGCTTAATATTAGTAGCAGTATTTAAGGCCAAGCCTTAAGACAACACATTAGACACAGATCCCAAAAAAACAACAACATGTATATTTCGCCAATCTCAACTCGACTCGCACCGATTTAATTAAACCGCAAGCCACTAGATTGCGGTATGACAAAACTAATTTTCGTCGCCAGCTTTTTTCAATATAACTTTCTTGGTTAATCGCGCTTTTTTCATACACTTTTTATCCCGACATAATTAAAGGTACGTTGGTAGGTGTAAAAACTGGAGGTAACGACATTTTAATTGTGTGAATGATTACCGGGCGTCTGGTGTGTCGTGTACATCATCCTGCTATTACAAATAATTGCATTACGCTTCGTTACTGTGGAAAAAAAGCAAATAAGTTTAATTGACACGTTACTTTCTTTGTCCACGTCTAACACTTGTTTGGTTCACACGGATCGTATGTATTGGTTTTGGGTTTTTAATACCGTGTAGTGTTGTGGACTGTTATTAAATAATAGTTGTTTTATATAAACTGTGGAAGTTTTTATGTATTTAATGATCTCTGACACTTACCTATGCGAATATTAGACATTGTAATAATATATATATATTTTTTTAATAATATAATATTTTTGGGACATTTTTACACAACACCATCTAGTCCCAAACTAAGCAGATCTTGTACTATGAGTACTAGACAATGGATATAATACTTATATACTTTTTTTTTTTGTAAATACATACTTATAATACATAAGAAACACCCAGACAAATACAAATACTCATGTTTTATCCACACAAATATTTGTGTCCTGTGGGAATCGAACCCACGACCCCATGATCAGCTGTCCGGCACTCGAACCGCTAGACCACAGAGGTCCTCGTAATATTACATACATACATACAATCACGCCTGTATTCCCCGAAGGGTTAGGCAGAGGTGTACTAATGTACACCCACATTTCGCCGGTATGTTTTCGGTCCCATGTAATAGGGGGCGAGCCTGTTGCCATTAACCGGGCACAAATCCAGACTCCGAGCTCCTACTGAGAATTTCATAGAAACACCCAATAACACTTTGCTCGACCTGGGGATTGAACCCAGGACCTCTAGCGTAGCAGTCGCGCTTAGGACCACTAGACTAATGAGGCAGTCTCAATTTTAATATTGTCAGTAATTATCAGAATCGAACAGAATAAACTTCGTTGGTATTAAGTATTACTAAGATCAATATATAATGGGATAAAATCCGTAAAATGTAATTTTATTTTAAATGCTATTTTTTTTATTAATACTTCATGCACCAAGGGGCTTAGGTTCAAGGGTTCACTAGGCTAAAATTTTCTATAATATTTTAATTAGGATATACAAGAACAAGTGGGACCTGATTGACTTACATGGTACAGATATGATTGATATAAAAGAAAGAAGGTATTGTACTCATTTGTGGCCATGATTATTGATGATAAAAATAGTCGTAGACTCTCCATTCTATAGAAGAATAAAATTGAGACTCCATGGTCTAGGACAATTTTTATATTTTTTTAATGGCTAACATAGTAATTAAAAGACCAGGTATATTTAGGTATAAGGAGTAGGTACAGTTTCATGGCTGCGATAAGTTTATTGAATTCGATACGCGCGATGCTCTAAATTTAAAAACTTCGTCCGTACTTTAGACCACAATACCCCAGATTAATATACCCGAAAGTTTCTTAAGCCAAAAAAATGTCAAACGAAACAACATAATAGCATCCCACATACAAAATAAACGGAACACTTCGTGATTCTATTGTGAGCAAAAAAGAAATTTAATCATGAGAAACAATAATAACGACTTCTAAGAAATTAGACTGAGTAAGTACAGGAGCCACGCAACTTAAGCTTACTTGTTATTTTTTGAATACCACCGACCATTATTTACAATTAAAACTCGACTTTAGTACTACAAAATAAAGTTGATTTTATAATTTGGTGTGTGGACGATTTCACTATTGTTAAGGCTGTATGACTATCAATTATGTCCATAGTGTATGAGAGAGTGCATTGTGATCGAACAGTAGCTTTCATTCCGATTGAAAATTAAAGAACCGATATAATTTGAGATGAGGCTAGTGATGTGTCCTTCCATTAAATAAGTTTAATAAAATTGTATTTTTCTTAAATATTATATAGACATTAGTGCATAGGTACTGCAACCTGAATTGTTAGGAATTATTCTGTAGCTGTCAATTTAGTACCCACTCTCTTCCTATTTTTCTTAAAAATCTTTTTTAGGGATATTTACATACAGTAAATATCCCTAATAAAAAAGATTTTTTAAGAAACTGTAAAAAAAAATTAAAAATACAATTATTAGTCTGGTACATTATTACTTAAAAAATATATATCAAACAGACTTGGGTTAGACTTTACTTTCAAAATTCGAACGGTCTCAACTCGATAGTTCGATACCCAATAGTTGTACCATAACAATTGCGATGTTACCTCATCACTAGCGGTGGGCATTAACACGTCACTCTAGAGATGATAATAGCCCAGGAGCTGTGCCCCAGTTAATTGCTTTAATAACTTCCTGTGTCAAAATAACAAAAGAGTGATGCGGTATTAACAAAACGGGTAATGACGCTAGCGTGGTAGACGGCTCCCTGCCTATGTTCATATTGTGATATGTGGACTTTGAAATGTATTAGATTTTTTGTGGTGTTGATTGCTTTTATAATATTATTTTGTTTAAAAAGAAAACAACGTTCTATATACTTTTGCAGGTCACGTTAAATATGTTTCTTTTTTAATACAATAATATAATTAAAACTTCATTTTACAGCAATGTTTATTTATTATATATAAACAAATACTTTACCTTTCTATACCAAATTTTTTGTTTATAACCGAAAAGACTTCGTAAATCAAAATAAATATATGCTCTATAGTTGAAATACATACATCCACATTTCTTTTTAAAAATGTTCAGTCGATAAGTTTACCATAAACTTAAAAATATAGAGGATATTGTAGCGACATCTACCGCGCTACATAGAACTACGCAGGCCTGAATCGCGCAAGCAACATTCGCAACGAAAAGTTGCATATATACAACCGCCCGACATCAACCGTCAGGCCGTGGCCCGCCAGGCACAACACCCGCCTGGTTGGAGGATCCTCCCTTTGGATGGAGGGGCAATACACCTCGCCTCTCCACTTAATTTAAACAGATCCTTTAGAAAATTAGTCAGTCTTCTATTATGAACACGGAAGTAGTCTACAATTAAATTGGAATCATTACCGTGGCCACCTACTTACACAGCAACAAATAATAAATAATTGCACACACAAAAATATCCGTACACACAAGTTATTAAGTAAATAAATTCAGTTACAAAATTTTTGTAACGGTGAATTTAAATTGTAATTTGTCAGTATCAGGCTCTATGGTCAAGTGGTCGCAAGTGAGGTTGCAGAGTGTGAGGTTGAGTTCGATTCCAAAGTCGAGCATAGAGCAAAAAAATCGTAGTTTTTAGTACATTTGAGTTGGATTTGTCTCAAGTTAATGGCAATAGGCTCGCTTCTTATTACACGGAACCTAAAACAACGGAAACTGTGGTCGGGATGGTCCAACATTACACACCTCTGCCTAACCCGTTTTAAATACATGCGTATTCCTCAAAATCCATACAACGTTTTCTTTCTTTTAAAAAAATGTTGCCCCATACTAAGGTTTTCTCCTATATCGTGGGTGCGTTTACAAACACAAAATCACGCATACACAAACACCTAGACTGAAACCTGTACGCTATTTAACTTTGTACGAGTATATAATATACTAGCTGATTCAACAGACTTTGTCTTGTCCAAATTATAATTACTAAACTAAACTAGCTGTTGCACGCAGTTTCACCCGCATCCCAAAGGGTTTTTGAGACAAAAGATAGCCTATGTCCTTCTCCAAGGTCTAATCTATATTTGTATCAAATTTGATCAAAATCGGTTCAGCGGTTTAGGCGTGAAAGCGTAACAGACCAGACAGACAGACAAAGCTACTTTCGTATTCATAATATTAGTAGTCATTTCAGTTTGACTTTTTCCTTTTTGCTCGGCTCCTAAGGGTTGTATGCGTGATGTTAAATACCGTAACCTTCCTCAAGAATTGGGCTATCAAATGCAAAAAGATTTTTTCAAATCTGACCGATAGTTTTAGTACGTTCAAACAAACAAACAAAACACTTCAACTTCATTATAAAGATAATTTCTTATATAAATAAATTATTCTTATTATATTAATTTTATAATATAAATAATTTACACAAAGTAGAATTGATCTTTAACTTGAATAAAATTATTATCCCGCGTAATTATACATCGCTTACAATGTTGCTAATTACTAATTAAACTGAAGACTAAGAAACACATCGACACTAAGTGATATTAATATGTTTTTGCTTCAATTATAACATAATGACATATGTTATTACATAGTTGCAACGGTTTGACCCGACTTGAATAATGTACTGAACTGAGAAAATAATTCGCTCGGCCCAAATAACGAGCGAGAAGCGATAATTATTGTTATTGTTAAATGATCGTAAAATTGAATCAAAGAGAATCCATCTTTGATCTGTTTCGTAAGTGTTAAAGATGAAGTTCGCATGTTGCAATTAACGTAGTTTATCGTTAGAATAATTTTAATTTAATGTAAATAATGAACTTTCTCATTCTAAGCCTCATGGTTAAGTAATAACTGCGTAGTAATATCAGTAATATCAATCTTCAAGGTTAATAATACCCCATTCCATATTTAGAATAAAGCTCTCCAAGGGGCGTCTACGCGTTGGACCTGTGTCCCCGTGCAAGCCTGCCAAAGGAAGGAAGACATCCGGTGTCTTCCTCACGGGAGATATCCAAAGTGGAGATACAAATAATAATAACAATAATAACCACCAAGCATCTACATCCATTATCCAAGTAGTTTTTTTTTACCATATTTTACAATAGTTTTGCATCCACCCAGGATACTCTCATAGTGCAATTTTGGAGTGTCCCGGGTTGACGTTCCATTCCATATTTAGAATAAAACTCTCCATTTTTTTTTTTCATATTTGCAAGGACTCGCCACACCTACACAAGACATGATGACCCACTGATACCAAAGGGGCTGCCCCTTCAGTATCAGTGCGTCATGTCAATCAAAACGTACAGGGGTGACCATTCTTAACACTTCGAGACCCCACCATACCTCGGAGAGCACGTAAAGTCATCGTTCCCGGTTGATAAGACAAGATGACAATTGTTAGTGGTAGTCAGAAGCCCAAAAAGCTTGATAATACGTCTATCCTCAGGACATCGGTATTACCCAGAAATTGGGTTGCGGAGGTCTGATGGCAGTCGCTTCGTGTAAAATACTGATGTTCAGCCACATCTGGTTAGACTAGAAGCCGACTCCAACATAAAAGTTTAGGAGGAAGATGAGTTGGAGTAATTCCACTCACATTGGAGCTGTCCGACTGAGGAAGTACCTCCGCCTTGCAGAAAATCGAAGTAAAATAACACTGCTTTGAGCTGTGTTGTGTTTCTTACGGTGAGCAAAGTTGCCAGTCTCCACGAGGAAGCGTTGTGTTGGCAGTGGGGGGACTTTGACCCTTATACTGCCAACCCAACTATTCCTCTTTCAATACAGGGTCGGCAACGCGCAAGTGATACTCCTGGTGTTGCAAGCGTCTATAGGTGCTTACCATCAGGTGGGCCGTATGCTTGTTTGCCACCTTAGCAGAATAAAAAAAGTTTAGTGGAGGAAGATAATGTAAATAATGAACTTGCATAAAAATATATTTTCGTCGCAATCATGCGTAGGCGACGAATTATCACTAGATCCAATTTCAAAAGATTTTTAATTTTAGCAAACGGCACTTTGCAGTGTGGGAATAATATAATTTTCATAATTTATTTCTTGATTATTATTATGAAGATTGACTGCAAATGAGATCTCTTTCGCAATAACAAAGTATTTTGAGTTTATATTTTCTAAGTGTTTGGTTAAAAAAATTAAATACTAGCTGATTTATATATCATATAAATGCCCCATTGGTCTAGGTGTTCCAAGCTGCTGCTAGCTGGCTTCTGAGCGTGCCGTCCTGGGGTTTGATTACTGAGCGAAGTTTTTTTTTTGATCCCCCAAGAGCTCGTCTTCCATCAACTTGGCCCTAGATGAGCAGCCTTTCCATGGAACCTTCGTTTATGGAGACAGCCTCATGGCCGTGATTTTTTAGTGTTAATTAAGTACGAGTAATATATTAATATATAATTAAAATATGTGGAAGCTTGTTATTCGAAATTTTTGTAACATAATTGTTCCTTACCAATAACTTTTATTAGTCTGTAACCTTTTCTAAAATAAATAAACAAATATTATTCTATCTATCTATATCCATATCTGTCTAATTCCTTGAAGAATAAATATAGGCGTGATAGTATGTGTTTTAACATTCCACTTTCCCAGCCTTCACAAATTAGCTTTCTAATGCTAACGAATAAGGAATGTCTTGTTCACAAGCGAAAAACCACTTCATGTAATTACTGCCTGTATTTTCTCTTTATTTTGGGCAAAAATAAATATATTGATTAGATATTTGAAATGTATACTTTTTGAATGATCTAAGAGACATAATGAGGTATTAAATTATTTTGATGTGTACCGCGATCGTTGAATACGGCAGAAGAAAAGAGTACTTGGAAGGACCTGGAGGAAACCTTTTAGTGGGACAGCAATGGCCAAGAAAAAAATATCTAAAATAAAGGCTTGATTTAAGATAATCTAGTATTTATCCTTTCCTGTCACCTTAAAGTGTATGTTTATAGATAGTTATTAAGCATGTATAAGATAATTATGATAAGAATTAGATCTGACATGTTCTGGTAATACAGTAAGACTGATTGCTTAATATTTTGACTTGAATGCATAATTATGATCCTACTAGAAAGAAGAAAGAAAGAAAGAAGAAAGAAAAAGTATTTATTTTTCGTCCGTCTGACGCACAACAAACCATACATAACAGAATAGAAAATAAATAAAAACATAATAAAAAATAATATGTACAAAAAAAAAATTATATTAATGGCAACACTGCCAACTTAAGATACCAACATAATAAAAATATTTAAAAAATGAAAGTTATAGATTTGATAGAAGTTAAGGTGTTAGTAAATAAAGAATGTGTAAACAATAGGTTTATAAACCAAAGTTTATACTTATTACGAAGAGGACATAATAAGGGAACTAGCGAAAGAGGGTGTGCGTCGTCTCGGCACGAAAAATAGGTCAACGCTCAGCTTAATGCTGCGATGTCGCGGTAAACAACACCGACAGCGCTGGTTTTCGGCGATGACCTTAGTGTTGTGTGGCGTCTGACTTCGTTTGTGTCTAATAAATGAGTGATTTAATATTATAGGTAAGTACATAATGTAATAAAATAAATATTAATATAATGTATGTTCGGTGTCAATTAAAATACTAGATTTTTTGTGTAAATAAGTTTCTGCGTAGTGCGAAGCGGATAATTGAAATTGTACTAGTAAGATTAATAGAAGACAACTCGTAGTCTTCTATTCATCCATCCATCTATCTATTATGTCAGCCAGCTTGCACACTGGTACCTAGTCTTGGCTGATGATAATTACAAACGGTTTAAATTGGATAGCGGAGTTCAAGTAAATAACCTTCGGAACTCTAGTTGACTACACCCAGAAAAATTGTTGAAGTGGGATCTTCTATTTTCAAATTCTTGTCAAAGTCAAAGATATTTATTGCTTAAAACTGTGTACATAAGGTGTTTAACAATTTTTGGTAGGTTTCAACAGTCTACCCAGTCGGGTGTAGCAATATAAAAATATTAAAATCTAATAAACAAAGGTGTCTGTGGTAACAATCTTGAAGACAATAACAATAATTATTTTTTGGCAAAATATTCATGCATATTATAAAATACATTTTTAATTAACCACTTTTTTAAAACTCTCTTGAATAATTTACCATTTAGTTTTTTAAATCTATCTTAATCACAGGTAAGTGGTTATATACTCGTATGGCTGTGATATATTATGTACTTTTATAATATATCATATTATGTATATTTGGCAAGTTTAAATCATATTTGTATTTATTACGTACATTGGGTTTAGATATGCACTTAGGACTAAAGGAGTGAATATTATGCTTGACAAATAAACACAGCTCTAAAATATATATACCAGTTAGAGTGAGGAAACCCTTTCCACAAAAGATGGATCTCAACGATTCAGTGTTTTACATGTTGTAGATAACGCGTAGGCATTTCTTTTGAAGTACGAATGTGGACTGAACCTCGCAGGAATTCTTGATTCTACGTTTGTGTTTTGTTTTTCTTTTTGTGATGTTGCTTGACTACACCCAGAATTTTTTTTGTAGTGGGATCTTATATTTTTAAATTCTTAATTCTACGTTTGTGTTTTGTTTTTTTGTGATGTTCACTTGTTTTATCGTTGCCAAATATTTAATTTGTCGCTCTAAGCTTATGGCTCGGGTCCATAGCCGCAAAGAAGGAAGGCCTCGTCAGTCCAGGAGCAACAATTGAGAAGGGCCCCGCGTCACGGGACGATGGCCGACGCCGCAATTATAATTACTGCTTCCTTTTCAACTGGTTACGCCGATTTGACTAACACGTGTGCTGTTTTGACTTATTCATTTATTATAGTATTAATAAATAGCACAAAAGGTACGACGTCATAGAAATTTCAAAGGATGGTCGTTAATAATTCGCGAGGAAGTGTAGACAGTTTGAGACATGGTACTTAGATTTCCGAAGAGATTAGATTCCGGTTTCCTTTTAGACGTAATTATTATGATGATTGCACTAAATGCAAGTGAAACTGGTCTAACGAAAATCAACACCAGTTTAGAAAAATATCTATAGAAATATTTTTTAATTATTTCCATAACAATAATTATAAAATGTTCACTGTGTCAGTGAGTTCATCATTACCTTAAACCAAATCTATTTTAAGTCAAACATGAGTTTATTCATTTAATTGGTAAATCGTCTTTACTGTTAGATACCTATTGTTCCAAAGTCCCGGTAATTTGGTTCCATAGAAAACGTCTTCCGTCTACGTCGAGAAATGAAGGGAAACAGAGAAAACACCCTTAATTAGTTGCTAATTTTCAACCGTAAATTCTTCGACTTAACTCATTAACATACACAGTTAAGTAATTAGCAGTTAGTGACTGGTAATTTGTGGAAAATCTAGTACTATTGGTGTTGTGTTTCTATGGAAAGAATGAAAGTATTTTACTGGAAAGTATCTAAAGATGTTTTCCATCTTGACTTGACTTTTATGACGTTTGTTGTCTAAGTGAATTGATTGGGCCTGTTGATCATGGATTCGATCCCCACAGGTCATAAAAATATATGTTATAATAATAATAATAATCATTTATTTGCAGACATTGAAGTCCATAGATTTAGAATAGTACTGTACACATTAACATCAAAACATAATTATTACAAATGACATAATAATATCATACTAAAAACTAATCACAAATAACATAAAAATAATACAATACACACACATAAAAATCACAAATAGGCATAATAATAATAACATAGTAGAATGCGAGTACAGCTATCTGGAGCCGACCTGTGTGTGCAGTCTCACCCATCGACCAAGCATCGGACGGTTATAAACACAAGTATTTACAAAAAGTATATAAGTATTCTACCCATTGTCTAGAACCCATAGTACAAGCATTGTATATATATAATAGTAAGACATAAGAAACACCCAGATAAACACAAACACTTACGTTCATCACATAAATATTTGTGTCCTCTGGGAATCGAACCCACGGACTCATGAATGGGGGTGATCAGCAATCCGACACATGAACTACTAGACCACAGATGTCGTCTGATTTATAATATACATACAAAATGTAATATATGTAAAATAATGTAAAATACACAAAATATTGGTACAAACCGGGAAATTTAAAAAATATCGCAGTTTACTTTTAATAAAATCAAGAATCTATTTAGAGAGTAATTGAGAGTGGTCGTTCTGTGCGTAGTTACTATTACTATTATTCGTTATAGGTATCGGTACTATAAATTGTGGATTTTTGGTCAGACTAGACCTTCTTTCTTTCTTCTTTATTTTACCTTGTTGGGTACTATTGTCTATAACCCTCATTGCAGCACGTGCTGTGACCTCGATCCTTTGAGACTATGAAAGCACTTAATTACCTTTGTCTACGCACGTGTTTAGCAAAGGAAACATGAATAAAGATGGCCGGGGAGCAATTGTTGCGTCCTTTTTAATGGCATAATCATTTTGTGTAATATTATTTTATAGTTTTTATGCCATACTTATTTGTCATATATTAAAAAGTATCTTGTTAGTCTAGTGGTTGAAAAGCGTGACTGGTTATTTCCATGAATTTCTCAGTAGCAACTCTGAGTTTAGATTTGTGCTCGGTTAACTGTAATAGACTTGACCGCTAGGGAGCTAAATATCGGCGAACTATGAGTGTACGCATTAGAACACCGGGATATAGGCATGCTGGTATGTTCCGTTGAAATATTTTAGTTTGTTTTTAAGAACTGTCATATTATGTAAAAAAGTAAAAAAAAAACTACATTTTGTACAGACGCCAGTAGGTCAAGCTATTCAAAACTGTCAAATTTTCCCAATTGAACATGAACCTTATTGTTTTGTATTAAAGTTGAAAATCTATCAAAGAAATTTGACAGATTGGGGTAGCTTGATGTGCTGGCCTTGGTACACTCTACATCTAGTGATTGACTTTCTCTTAGATACTTAGACATGGAAACATGAGTATTGACAAATACTTACTTAAGTTTCCAGTAATTAGGTAGTCATATAATAAAGCCACTTGATGCTTAGATCATACCTTGAATAAAAGCACTCCGGTCATACCTGTAAAAGGAAAAAAAAACACATTACTCCACACTTTCATAGAGAGGTTAAAGTAGAAATCAAGAAATTACAGACTAAGAATGAAAACATTACATTAAAAGCCGCCTTTAAGTCATTACGGTAACCACTGTGAGTACTAAACAAACAATAATTAATGTCCATACATATTTGTAGGGAGCCCATCATTGTATGAAGGTAACAATTAACGTAAACCTACCGACAATCGCAAAGGACTCTCGATGTAATTGTGGATTCTTAGTGTGATGAATATGACATATGTATGAAGATACTATTGTATCACACAATTGTACCATTGTAATACGTGCTAATTGCATATGACGAGAAATTGTAAGTAGGTACGCTATCTACTTAAGTTTCATTATAATGTAAGAGACACTTACCGCAAATTATTATCTGACAATTTTGCGTATACTGCTCACAAAATATACGAATTTAGACTTTATGTCAAGGTGTTAAGATGCGTGACGGTGGATCGATGCTAGGTTGGAAAGTATACTTAAATATTGAAGATACTTGACAAAGGGGAAGGTGTATTTCTTGATAAATTACAATAGAATTTTAATGTATCCTACTATGAGTGGGTAATGCATTTATAATTTGTTTGTTTTATTGTCTACTTTGCATTTTATTGTATTTAATTGGAGCCATTTGTATTCTTAAATCGATTTAGGGTTCCGTAAACAAAGCGAAAGTGAATTTTACGTTTGTTTTTACGTGTTTAAATGTCATTGAAACTGTTATTATTTTGCACCAATAAATATAATTGATTATATTTTAACATGTTAACTGGACACCATCGGATCTCTTTTTAATAGTTTTCAAAAGACATAGGTACAGACAGCAGCAGGTCAAGCTATACAAAACTTTCAAATTTTCCCAATTGAACATGAACCTTATAACTTTGTATTAAAGTTGAAAATTTATCAAAGAAATTTAACAGATTGGGGTATCTTGATGTGCCCGCCTCTGTAACTTAGCGTCCAACATAAAAAATAATATTAAAATTTGTACGGAACAATTTCAGTATGGTATTCATTTCGTACATGACAGCAATTTCCTATGGCGCAAGCTAATTCGATGGTGTATTGAATTAAAAGCCCATTGTTATTCTGAAGTGATTATGTGTACTAAACTAAACGATAATGTTTATTGATAACAATCTAAACAATTTAATTTAGATTAGTATTTTGATAAATGAATAAAAAAAAGTAAATACGCATAACAAAACTTATTAGGTACTGAGATGTAAAAATAGGTTTGTAATTGTTACGTTAATATCGTACAACTTTTTCCGTATTATTGGTAATATGTGTTTATAGGTATAATATGTACATATATACATACATATATATATACATGCCTTTTTCCAAGACAGAAACTAAAGAATGCAACTTGCTACGATTCTTACATACATCTTTCGCTTAGTTACACGCCAGTTGGGAGTATTACACACCTGACCTTTTTGAAAAACTTCAGCAATCAGGTCGGTGTGAGTCTTTTTAGGGCTTTTCCTGGTTGTTCCACTGACATTGGCCCTTTTGTTATTCGCCTGTCATTAATTTTTTCGACATGCCCAAACTATTTAATCATCATATAAACATATCTGAGCATATTTATTTCTTAATTCTTATTTCTTAATAAATGTTGCCATATTACACTATTTCACAATCTGTAATTTCGAGTTATACCGCACATACTTAGAAAGTTAATAGATACTGTTTTAGTTGGGCTTGGGTCTCCTCACGAAGTGAGAGTGGTTAGGCTGTAGCCCACCATGCTGGCATGTCTGTACGGAGATGTCAATGACGATTAAATATTCGATCAACAAAACAATAAATCGAGTTTGAGTCAAAAATCAATTAAACAACGACTCATTAACCAATCAAGTATCAATTCATCAGCCAAAATTGAAAAATAACTGCTTCGACCCTCTGGAGGGTTATGGTTTCTTTAATTAAATATGATGAAAATATCAAAACGTTTGCTATTACATCAATTCATCCACAAATAAATCTCGCACAACATTATAAATTAACGACATTTAACTGACAAAGACCAAGGAAATGAACAGTTTGTTAAAACTCACGCAGTTGAAGACATGTCCGACCTCTCAGAAAGCTTAATTGAGGCTTTACATCGACTACAAAACGGCTAATTGTAGCTTCAAGTGCTCATTGTGAGAGCTTGTTAAGGTACGGATAGACGTCGTCTGGAAGCGGCAGCAATTCCTGGCTTGATAACCTACAAGAGGAAAGGCCAAAAATTACCTACAAGTAGCCAGTTAACGATATAAAATTACTATTGGGATTTATGACAGGTATTTGGTAAAAAAACCCATTTTATAATATGCTTAAAAAAAACAAACAGTAAAACGGGAATATTTAACTTAACGGGAGTATTTTAGTGTCTAAAAATATACAGACAAACATAGAATAACCAAAAAATCTATACTAATACTACATATAAAGAAGTAAAGTTTGAGGTTGTAGGGAGTAATCTTTGTATCTACTAAACCGATTCTTGGAAATTCTTTTACCAATAGAATGCCACATTATTTGTGAGTGTCATAGGCTATATTTATGTTTTTACCCGTGTGAAGCCGGGGCGGGTTGCTAGTGTGACATATTCATAACATATAGGCAGAGGTGTACACAAAGTACACCCACAGTTCGCCGGTATGTTTAGGTCCCATGTAGTAGGGAGCAAGACTATTGCGGCGAATCTCACGGATCCCTTGGCCATGACTGTAGGGGAAAGTAAAACAAGTGCAGTTTTTAGTCAGTACGGGTCCGAAATACCCTGCCGCCTCGGGGTGGCAGACGATTTTACGTACTATAAAAAAAGGACCACTACCCTAACGACAAGTTACAAACAAACAATAAACAATTTTTACAAACAATATTTTCAAAATGCCATGCGAGTAAGATGTACGAGTCACGTCTAGGGCAAGAGTGGTCTGTGTTCTCCGATGCAAGCGTTGTGAATTTGTACCTTCCGGCGAAATGTGTGTGAGACCGCAACGAGGTATGATTGCAGCGAAAATTAACAATTTGCATTGACTCTAGTAATTAAATGGGCTCATTTTTAGCTCGAGGCTGGATTTTGTACTGGTAAAAACCGAATAAATGATTTACATTATAAATGTAATGTAGGTATAAGATTTATGAATGAAATTAAATGTTGTACTAGGCGTAAAAATTGTAAAAGAGGAAATCAATCTTATGTGTTTTTGCAAAAGAAAATGAATGAATCTATAGAGTGCATTATATTTGACACAATTTAAGCAATAATTAAAAAAGTGTTAGTAAATATAATTTTATATTTTGGATTTTTGGTGATATAAATATCTACACCAAAGGATATTATATAAATTAGATATAATTATATTACATGCCTAATATTAGCGTACTGTCTGAAGGAATATGAAATACATTTTTTAATCTCTTATTCATCCTAATTCTATCCAAATAAACATAATGTGTATATCTTAAATTTCAATGACAGGTCTTAAATCTAGATTTATAAACGTGAAAATTTTCTTCGATGACTTCATAGTTCTGATTTACATATAGCTACGAACAGAACAAATATACAAGTAAAAGATTATTTTATTATGCATTCCAGAACAGTTTATTGGGTTATCTTGTCGAAACACCAAATATTTTTGCTAAATGCATTAAACAACCATGTTAATAATGTACAAAGCTTAATGTCGAGATAAATTTCCTTCATAATTCACGTCTATGAATAAAATTAAATGGATTTCGGTAAACAATAGAGTGGGATTCGTACGTCAAACTGATGACTTCTTTAGTCTCATGCCGACGTTTCTTAGAAGTGGGAAAAATCACTAATAAATCTTGGTCTGATTTACGCACCTATTTCTATTTAGTGATTTTTAGGCTATGACGTATTATGAACTCTTTAATGAAGTACCTAGACTATGAATCAAAACTGTTTTTAAAGAGTTGACGTCATAAGGAAGGACAGTATCTGGAGGATTCTTATTATAATGAGACTGTGATTGAATGAGCCAGTTGATTTTTTCCCAACGAACAAGATGATACTGTTTTTTTGGGGTAAATAATAAATAATAATATTCCACTGGAAACAACAATACAATAATCTGTTCTTTTACAAAACTAAAATAAATGTAGATAATTAACAAACAAGATATTATTTGGGTTTCTATAATAAGTGTCAATTAACCCTTACAATGCATCGTTGGGAGAAAATGAGTCGTTTTTGTTGCGGTTTTAATTGTATTATTTTTTTTTTTTAATAATTAGAGTGTTGCGGTTTCGGATCCGGCGCGGGTGGCGACCTCTTTGTCGAGGTAACGATGATACGATTTTTGTTATGAAAGAACATTTGGCAAGTATAATATAAATGATATCAGTAGAATGAAAGATAATTATGCTTGAGGTTAAAATTATTTACATATGATTGACAGGTGGACGGTGGTAGGCAGTACCTTTTAGTAGTTAAATATAGTAATTAGTAAATGAAACTTCACTATTAGGGTTAGGTATCTGTCTAAAGATATAAGACGTCTGTGGTCTATTGGTTCAAGTGTCGGACTGCTGGTCACGAAGTCATGGGTTCGATTCCCTTAAGACACAAATATTTATGTGAGGAACAAAAGTGTCTGTGTTTGTCTGGGTGTTTCTTATAAATTAGGTATAAGTATGTATTTACAAAAGTATATAAGTATTATAATTATCCATTATCTAGTATCCATAGTACCGACAAGCTCTGCTTAGTTTGGGACTAGTTGGTGCTGTGTAAAATTGTCCAAGAATATTTATTATTATATTATATTGTTATATGTATGCTCCCTGCAACAACTCACAGTCTACTGGCATATTTTAGATCCCATGTAACATGCGCAGACCTATTGCCATTAACCCGACGCAAATCCTAACCAGGCTGCTACTAAGAATTTCATAGAAAAACCCCAATACACAGAAGCCAGCACATCAAGCTACCATAATCTGTCAAACTTCTTTGATAGATTTTCTACTTTAACACAACAAAATAAGGAATAATAAATAGGATAATGAGGAGCAAAATACTTGCTTTTCAATAGGAGTCACTGACGTCACCATAAAGACGTAAATTCAGAAAGCGAAGGCAAAATTCGACATGGCGGGTAGGTATCGCAGTGACTTAGTGGACATAGCGTCTGGTGTACCTAACCAGAAGACGCAGGTTCAAATCATGCCCGCAGTCGAATTTTTCCTTTGCTTAATAACTTTAAAATCTTAGCATGGGAAATGACAAAAAATACAGAAAATTTGTCAGTTTTGAATAGCTGGACCTGCTGGCGTCTGTACATCTGTGCCTTCATCATCCTCGGCAACAGTGCCTTGTGAACAGACCAATTAGGCAGTTCAGTAATTTAGACAAGAAATAAATGAGTGCCTTGTGAAATCTAGACCAATTAGGCAGTTCAGTAGTTTAGAGAAACAATAAATGAGTCTTCCCAGGATCATTGCATTAGAACAGTTTAATTAAAAAAAAAAACATCCTAACATTTTCTATGTTATGGTCGGCTTCCAGTCTAACCAGATGCGGCTGAATATCAGTATTTTACACGAAGCGACTGCCATCAGACATCCGCAAACCTATGGGCTCTACCGATATCCTGAGGATAGACCGGTTGTTATGTTTAATGTGTTTCTGATTAGCAATAATAATTATCATAGGTACATATTACGACCAGGACCGACGGCCTTACGTGCTCTCCGAGGCACGGGGGGGTTTTAATGTATTACTAACAGGCTGACCGTGGGTAGCGCAAATTAAACGTGTAGATCGGTTGACCTGCGTATCTAATTATTATCTGGATAGATAATCTCAAATAATCTTATCTTTTTATAAATAAAAAAGACAAACATCATAATTGTCAAAAAATAAAGTGTTAATTCAGTAGGGTGCCTTCCTACACTTATTTTTTTTATCTACTATCACGATAGCGTGAAGGTAATTCCACCAATGCATAGACAACGGTCGTCTTCACTCTATTATTATACAAAATAAACTTCGCACCTCCCTATCTAACCCTAAATCGCGGAGGCGTTACCTTAATGACTGCTAATGAGTGTTTTTATTATTTCACTGCTGTAAAATAATTTCTTATACGGCGCCTCTTTATACCTAGATAAACATCGAAACTCGCTTTACACCTCAATCTGATAATCGAATTAATGCTCTCATACCATTTCACGCTGTTTTATTGCTTTTTGTGTTGTTAATACCGACGGTTTTGACTCGTAATTTTGGGTTATCAGTGCATTCGATTGAATTGATCTCGATTTTTCGGCCACTTTGTTTCGAGTGATACCTACGAAAGTTTGCTGTTATTTATGAGATTGCGTTCAGATGCGAGGGAAATTGATGGAGTGGAAAACGTCTATAGATGTTCACTATTATTAGATAGCAGTCGAACATTTGACCTGCATATTAGGTTTATCTTTTATAATTAATGATGTATTTTATATTTTTCGATCAATGACTTATTGATCGAAAATAATTTCGGGAACATTTATCTAAAGTACGTACCTAAGACATGTAATCTACGTATCTAGTGAGTCCACTCAAAGAGGCACAATGCTTACTTATAAAATACTTAATTATAGTTAGCTGAGCATATTAAAAAAAAACAAATATTATGTAAATGAAATCAAAATTCGAATTACATAAATCAGACCTCAAAGTCGGCCACCAAACACCTTGCAATACTTATTAAACATCATCAATAACGTAACTATACTTAAGTATTCGAACGCACCAGAACAAAATAATCTTCAGTGGCGATCAGATCCCCGCCCGAGATAACCCGACTGAGGCCAAATAACCTAACTTTTAACCAAAATGTGCGTATAATGAGGGACTATTTAATTTCGTCTGTTTATCTTTTGTGTTATAACAACTGCACGGTGTTGATGTCCGCTAATAACATGTAATTTTCATTTCTCGATTTCCGAAACCTGTTCGACATCGTCTAATAAGTCAGAAAATTTTCTGCTTCCCTGAATTTTTATGAGTATATTATGTGCGATAATAAATACTTACGGTTCCTTTGTTTTTGTGGTGCCTTCAAATTATTTTGGCACCTAACCGCACATTAAGGGAACGCTGAGTAATTGTTACGACTGAATACAATGTAAGCTCAGAAGATGTAAAATTTAAAATATTTAATAATTTAAGAGTACGATATTCACTTCATAGTCCATTCTAGGTATATTAAGGGATTACATCAATTAATTGAAGAGAACCTCCTGAGGGTCGATACAATTGTTTTTCTATTGTTTGTGTTTTTTACCATTTAATTCTCACTAACAGGTATTACGTAATCACATAAACAACCAATTTTCCATTTCCCGCTTGAAATGGCATAAAAAATGGCTATCGATTAAGAGTACGTCTGAAACTGGACCAGCATTACATAATTAGCCCTCGATCCCATTTGTATCTGCTACACGAGAAAACATTTGCTCGATGTCTGTATCGATTAATAAAACAAATAACAGACAAAACTACACTAACGTATTTTTAGGGATCTCCAAATAGACATTGATTCCGGAAAAAACATAAATATGAAGTTCGTAGTTTAGTTTTGAAATGAATCAAAGCTTTTCACACAAACAATAACTTAGATCGTTTCGAATAAAGACTGATTTTAGATTTTTTTATAGAAAGCTTTTTTAGTGGGCGATTTTTAGCAGTAAAATTATTTTTGTTACAAAGTGACTAATGTTGGAACAAGAATTAATTGCCGTGTTCTACCGAACCTAACTAGCACAAAGTATCTGAAGAAAATGACAGATATATAAGGCGCCGAAAAGCTGCGCGCACGCAACTCGCTGATCTAATTTTAAATAGTATTTACATCGAGCTATCGGGAGCAGGTAATTAATACAATCTTTGTTAGAGGGTAATTTGCCAGATCTAATGCCGGCGTGTGTAATCTTCAAAGGGGATTTAGAAACACGCGTTCTAATCTATTTTAGTCGTGTTCTGAAACAGAGAAATATTTACAATCTCTCTGGAACACTTCGGCGCATCCGACGGTCGTTATGCGCGAACGCATCGATACTGAGTCAGTCGCGGGATTTGATTGAGACGAGTCGTGATGGAAATGCCTCATTAATGTCAGGTGGTACATTCCCAACATAACAATGTCTTGTATAATCGATGATACTTTTAACGCCACAACAAAATGGATCAATTTCTTAATAAAAAAATGTTTACGTCTACAGTCTCACTATGTATTGTGATTGACAGAATTATAGTTCTAACGGCTATAACAATCGTTATTAAAATTTTAAAATTAGTAGATGTCATTAATTCTGTTCTCATTTTATTAGCATCGTCAAAGTTACGATCAGTTCATAAGCCTCCTGTAGAATGTGTATTTTTATTGTGTCTAGATTTTCGCCTGCAGTGTGGGACTGTTGGAATCATTTCATTAATCTCCTTGGCGGTTGAACATCTTTTTAAATCTATTTTTGACACTCAATTTGTCATGGATTTACTCACTCGCATTTGATTATTTTAATTATTCTAGAGAATTTTGCATGTTTTATTGTTTCCGTCATTTCTATTTATTTTATTTCGTGTAATACTCTTAAGTTTAGTAACGTGAAAATTAGCATAGAACTATAATAAATTTGTTATAAATACTGTATTACTCAGCCGGGACTGGTCTGACTCCACAATTTGTCAATTTTACTACCGTACCGTGGGCAGACACGGACGCTAAATCATAATCACACAATCATAGTCATTTCAGTATTAAGAATCTTCATAACAATATTATATTCCCGAATTTATTTTGTCACTTTGCTCTTCTACCCACGCAAGAGGTAATTAAAAACGAAAATAAACAGAGCGCCTCGAATCGTAAAAAGAGTATCTATGTCGGTTATAAATGAGTACAGATGAACGTAGAAGCAATAAAACTGATTCAAGTCACAGAAATAAATCTTACGAGTGTTCGAAAGTATAGGTGAGAATATTCGGACGTTTATTGTAATGTTCCCGTTGATATTCAGCCAAAGTGAACCGTCCACCAGGAATGCCGTTAAAAAGATTTCGATCTAAACGCCACGTGTTATCGAATCTGGAACGACGGGTAGGCAAGCAAAACCTTCCGTTTATGATGGAACAATAAAATTTTTGGAATTTGCAATAAATAAGGCTGAGAATGATGAAGAAATAAACAACGTAGTCTGCTGCGTTAGTGCGCAGATTGGAGAGCATGATTTACTGCCGTATAATGCTTCGGCTCGCATTAAACCGTGCAATATCTAAATTGAAGTGTAACCGCTCTATTCACTTGTTTGTACCGCGAGTCGCGACCGCCGCCACACTCATTATAATTGGTAAGTCATTGTGGGGTCGTTTGTATCACTATTTCCAAAGCGTTGCAATAAAAATTGGTCCAGATTCCACATCGAAAATAAGACGTTTTTTGGTCGTCTGCCAAGTTCATTATGAGCGTTCATGAAATTTCACATTTGAATTATTTTACTGTCTGACTTATGGCCGTTACTTAAATATTTGGTAAACAGTAAAAATATAGCTCTGATCGATCAAATTTAATGTGAGGAGTTAAAATAGCACGTTTAAGTGGATCACGGCATTATATCATGAGATCGGCGAACCAATTTAATACTTTAACACAATGTTTGACATAAACACTATTATTTCTAAAAAGTAACAATTTATACAAATGCATTGAATTGAAAATTGATGGGACTATCCAAAACTTATAGTAATTGTGTTCATTGACGTCAAAGGATGAATATAGAGTAGGATATTTAGCACCAATTAACATAACAGTATCGATATCTTTGACGGAAGAGTTAATGTTGGTACCAAACGTAATACAACAAAGCGATGAACATTGCATAATTCCAGTTTGCAATATGCAAGCCAACAATAGAACAGAACATTATGAATCATCTCCGCCTGATCCATTCGCCAGTCGAAGATTATCGAACTGGAACACTAACACTTGCGGGATGCATTAAAACGCACGTGAACCTAATTTACGCTTGCAAATAATCCCCTGGACGCGGCCAACTTTAACAAAGTAGTAGTTGATGCATCAAACGATATGACATTTGTGGCTAATAAGTTGTAGACATTAAAATATCTGCTCTCGCATCCGCGTGAACAAAAAGCACGGCAGAAACCGATGCGCGCTAACTACAGCACCCTTATTTATAGTGTGCCATCTGTCAGATCGTAACCGTTCCAAATTCAAATTCAAACAGTGTTCTAATTGGATTGTATTTTTGTTTAAAGTGCTTCTAATAAGGTGGCTGGAATCACGCACATTGTTACAACAATCACAAACACATGGAAGTGTGTTTACGCGTTCGCAATTAGATCGGCCATTGATGTATAGGTGTTTCGTTTGAGTGTGTGCGCGCGTCCGATTGAGAAGTAACACGAGGTATGGATCTGGAACTGATTAGCGCGTGCGTGTGTTAGTTAATACGCGCTCGTGAATAGATTTCTATGTGTTGTTGAGCATTAAGTATGCTTTGGATTTTATTATTTAATGATTCATCTTAGGGTTATAGAAATAGTCAGGAATGCTCACGCCGTTCGCGTTGAAAAGCCAGTAATAATAGAATATTGGCGCATCTGCCCCACTGTATATGTTTTAATGTTATTACTCTTCTGCTATATGATATTTCGTTCCAGGTTTATTTTAGGAGTGTTTTATGTTTTTAATTGCGATACGTGGATTATTTTTTCCGCTGTCAACTAAAATTTTTACAGCTGTTTTTATGCCACCAATGTGACCGATGACAGAATTAAGGTTGTTTATGAAAATGCCGGGATTGAATTAAAATTATGTGGAATAAATTAGGTTATAAGACACGATACTATCTTCATAATTTTGTATGTGGGTGTGTAAATATCTGTATGTCTGTATTTTATGCTCTCTAAAATTGTCTCAGAATATGTAAAAAAAAACATGCGTCTAATCATGAATCGAAAATCCAACAATATCTTTTTTTAAAGTAGTAAAATAAATCTATTACTTTATGTCGTTTAAGATCATCAAATTATATAATTACGATTAAAGCATCGTGACTCTTTAATTCTCATAACTGTCTTAAAATTTAAGAAAAACAGTGTTTTCAAACATTGCGCGGTTTATATACTAAGAGAAACAGTTGAGTTTTCTATTGTAATTACAATTTAAAATTACAGAAGTATAATAATCCACGTTTATCGATTGCATACCTGATTTATCTAAATATATTACCGGTGGAATTAACATTGTTTGCACGACATAATTTTGCTATTGCATTATGTCATCTCTAACCATTGTCTTGGCCAGAGAGATGAGACGACAAAATTATTTAGTGGCGCTCATACTATTCCATACAGACATTGTAAGGGTGTAACCACAAAAAACCTATTAAAATTATGTTGTAGTGAATGCGGGTGCCGCTGTTAAACAAAATGTTGTGGCAAAACCAAAAGGATCTAAATACTTTCTTTAAAAAAATTGAAGGTAAAGGAACGCAAACGAGCAACCAATAACTCAAGCAGCACTCCACCGTATCTCGCCAGTCAGCGCTCATTTACACAATCACGCTGCACTTTATTATACTTGCCATACAATAGAATGATCGTTTCGTAACAATCACGAAAGCGCCTAAATCTGAAATTAACGTGTATATCAAAACCAATTTTACAAGACCTTCCTCTTCCCCCACTTAATTCTATGTCGATGATAACAAAAGGGAAAAGAGAACGGATTGACAGTTCTAGTAAAGCTGGTTGCTTTTGTACGAGTTCGGCCTAAAGCAATGCCATTAATGTCGATCATTAAATATGAATTATAAATATAAAAGAAAGCACAAGAAAAGCAATCACGGTCGTCCATTATTAGATTAAATATCTCGCTGTTCTATGTATGGTCATTGCGTGCTGATATGATTAATATAATTATATCGCGAGGACAGTTTGTATGTCTGTGTCTTATAATGTTTAAAACCAGTATTTGAGTGACCTGTAAGTGACTGTATTTCTATAGAATCCTATGAGAATTTCCAATTTCTTTTCCTACCATATGCCTGCGCCAGATAAGAAAATTTTTCGGAATTAGTCAGTTAATGAGCAAATGTTATTTCGTTTTTAAATAAATAAATGTCAGATTGCAGTCAAATCAATAGAATATAGACATTTCATTCATTAGAAGTAAATAGATAAATAGAGAGTAATATTATTTAGTGTAATTCTTTTAAAATGTTCGATTGTATCGTCTTAATCAAAATATATTTAGTATTTTTACATATTTGTTTCAACACAAGAAAAATAATAAAATACTGTGACAGATATATTCTGTGAATTTAATTTGACAAGCTTTAAATGTCTATCATAAAACTCATTAATCACAAATATTATGCGACTGTTGTGGGTATTCCGTTCAAAATTCGTAGTGTCTCTAAATGACATTAGGCAACCAAAAAACTAAGACAAATATTCTGTATGTTTGTGATATCAATCAAGGTATACTATTTCTAATATTTTCGATATATTTTTAATGACTTAAACTAATGTGAATCTAAAAACTTCCTTTTGCTTTAGCTAAAGCACATGAAACAAAAACTCAAAATATCATTAAATGTTAGTAACAATGATGGATGTCAATAATGCACTAGGTACCTACTCATATCGATTATGAAAATAAACAACAAGAGGACAAAGAAAAAGAAGCAATGTGTTATAAAATTTAAAAAATATTATTAATACGAGAGGAATATACCTACACGAATACTGTCTAATAAAAATCTGAGAATACAACAAAAAACAAATCTGACAAAGTTCATTCAAAACTTAAGTAGGCGGATAGTGTTATTTTTCACAACCATAACACAAAGTCATTGAGACTGGAAAATGTTGAGACTGCAATTAATCTTACTAGAGAAGACAACATATTTCATTATAATGGTGAATAGAATCTTGTTTTAAATGTATGCCAATGTCAGCAATATAAATAGAAAAAGAATATATTGTTGACCACGCATTATGTGAAGAACTTATTGAAATAGTTTTCATCATTTTGAAGTCCTGTTACTTATGTAAGCGTGATAACATGATAACAGATGCATAAAAATAGAGTACAGAACTACGAACATGCTTAAAGTAAAACGCTCTTGTAAGAGAATAATATATGAGGATGCAAATGGTAAAACCCGGTATAATGACAGAAATTACAATCAAACACCAAACAACACATTTAGAACCAATTTTTCAAATTTTATTTACCTGTGTAGTCAAGAATTTCTTTAATCATAAAGCACTTTGTTTTTATTCTGAGTAGTTAATAAAGAGAAGCAAGTTATGCTTGCAAAAGAGGCGGCGGAAAGGGAAAGAGTAGCATCCACCTATCCCCCGAACCGTAGTAGACACACCAGGCGTCGAAGGGCGCAGTTGAATTGGGAATTCTACCGTCTGACGTAGTGGCGAATTTCACGGATCCCATGGCCATAACTATAGACAAAGTGAAGGCAAGTGCGGTTTTCAGTCGGTACGAGTCTGACATAGCCTACGGCTTCTCTAGGCGTCGGATGACCCATGAGGATTTTCCGTGCTCCACAAAAAAGTAATAAAAGGTAACTCAGAAACACGTGCGGTTTTTTTTAGGTTTCCATTTAGTAAGAGGAATATTTAAAAAAATGAATACCATTAATCGTTTGGAGCTTGTACTAGCTATACAATAGGTATTACTACTTTAGAACTTAAACTTAACTCTGAATTCCTAGAACAACGACCCTCTGCATATCTTTCTATGAATATTATAATAGCATCTAGAAATACATTTGAGTCTGTCTTTTATGTCTTAGGCTATAACGTTTTAGCGAATGACAAACACATGAAAGTCAATGTATACTTTGTAGTTGGTATCTTAATTACGCTAGTAATAAATTATTCCGAATTAGGATCTCTTGCGATAGTGATTTAACTATGTGTGACTTGATGTTTGTTCTTCTTCTGTGTTTCTGAATAAAATTTACAATTAAATTAATAATGTATTTTGTAAATAAATAAATAATGATTACTTTAATCATTATTAATTTCATTACAAACAAATCCATTGTAATTTTTAATTTTTATTCAGAAAACTTTTGTCTAAGCTTTTAATTTTTTTAGGTGAAAATAGACCTGGCAAAAAAAGTTTATGCAAACCAATTTCCTTCATCATAAGTCCTAGAAAGTAAGGCATTAACTACCAGTACTTATACAATGTGTAGGGAGATTTGTTTTTTATGTAACCTCTTTTGTTTCACACTGCAGGGCCTCCCCTATCTTAGTCCAGGACCCTCTATCCTGAGCTTCTTCACACCACGTTGGCAAAAAGTGATCAAAATCAACTCGCCAACGTCTTCTCGGCCGACCTCGTCCGCATCGAGAATGCCTGGAAGTGCTACTGATTCATGAAGTATTTAATGAAAGGCACCCTCCCGCTTTCCTTAAAGCGGAAACTAGTCAACATGTGTATCCTGCCCGTTCTCACCTTCGGTTCCCAGACCTGGTCACTGACTAAACAGTAGAAGACCAAACTTAAGGTTTGTCAGCGAGCAATGTAGCGCAGTATTTTGGGTGTAAAGGAAATTAATAAATTCAGACCACGTCCGAAATACCACCCTCCGTTCCAAAACGCTCATAGTAGATGTGGGTATCCAAACTGCAAGGTTAAAGTGGCGATGGGCTGGCCACGTCAGTCGCATGCAACCGGACAGGTGGGCAAGAGTAGCTACAGAGTGGGTCCCTTGCAATGCTATTCGTGGACGAGGAAGAATAACTAAAAAAAAAAAACAAACAAAGTGAAAAATATCAATGTAAGATAAGTTGATATGAAAAGATACTGGATAAAACGGACTGATAACATTAAGGTGCATTCAGATAAAAAACGTAAGGATTTTAAGTAATCGTAATTACTAGAATCCATTCGATATCAAGTAAGATTAATAAAGCGTTGAGGTATCATAATTAACTCTTTAATAAGGGCATTTATAAATCAATAACGATATACACGCAAGAGTTAATGAATTGATTAACATTACTGTGACGAAATACGATGCGATCCAGTTTTGAGAAACGGTGATTGTAACATTAATTCAAAATATTCTCAAGAACCTTCAGAAGTACTTGTAATTATAACGTGGTTATTTAATTATAATTAATTTAACATCATTTTAATATTTTTTGTATCATTATCATTATTATTTACATTTTAGGTACGAAGGTGATACAAAAAATATAAATTTCTATTTAAAAGCACCTGTCACAATTCTCTGCGTTTTCAGGTGTGTACAAGAAGTTTTTTGTCACTGAAATCATAATTTCACTACTAGTTTTTAGGACCTGACTGCCAATGCAGCTTACTAATCCCAGGTTAAGCTTACCTTATTTTATGACCTTATCTTAAAAAAAAAATACACAACAACAGAGGTATATGAAAACAGGAAACCAAAACTTTAGCTCAATGCCACAATAATAATTCGAGCCTAATCTAAAGAAAGTAAAAAATCATTACTGCCAGTCGTATGTAACATTCGCTACGCTCTAATAGAGGTCTCTTAGACCCGAACATTATCAGATTCCGTCACACTTTAGGTAATTTCGTTTTGACCCCCTAATGAGTCACAGTAACGCAATGAAGCCAGCACTCGCATTAGGAGTGGTCATTATGGTCATTGGCGTTTATAAAAGTAATTACAATAGAAAGTAGATTCGTTTTTGTGACGAAATTATTACGGCTAAATTACTTTTTTTAGTTATTACGTGTTTCTTTTATGTGTAGGGTTGATTAATATTTTATATGTACCTACTCTTTAGTGATGATATGAGTAATTATTTGTTGTTAAGAACGGAAAATTATACTGTAAGCAGGTCCTACGTTTACTTAGGTCAAAAGAACCAGCTCTGTCCTTATAGAATACACATGGCATCCTATTTAAAATTTTCATTTAAAATGTTTAAGAAACATGTAGCTATACTTGGGATCATTTGGGAAATTTTCTGTGTCTAAAGTAAAAAGCAAAAAAGCATTTGTGCTACAAGTGTAGCGACAATAAATCATGCTACTTGTAAAACAAGAATTTCTTTAAAGTCCTAGGAGATCAACTCAGGCTCCCAAAATTAGCAAAGTCAGTTAGACACTAAAGAAACAAGAAAATCAGACTTCCAGTCAAATTACTATTTTCAGTATAACACAAAACAAGGCTATCAGAATTAATGAACCACCAGGAACTAGGCCGAAGAGAAACTTAATAAACTTCATCATACACAAATCACTCAACATTTATCTTGTATCCTCCCTTAAGATAAAGGCAGGCATGCTATTTATTAAGCAACACAGTAACGTCTTCTGCACATCTTCGTAATAATTCTTCTGGCGATAATTTATTAATTTCTCTTTGTTTGTTCTCCACGTACAGTCTTATACATGGTGATAAAAGTTTGGTGTCAGCTGTTAATTATACTTTTTCTTCACAAACTTTCCAACTCACTAAGGTTTCTCTTCAAAATTGTTTGTTGTGTTTCATTAGAAAATCTCATTGCTATAAAAAACCGAACTTGATAATGTTTTTTTTTATTCTTAAAAATAATCCTATTATTATTGTATTAAAATATAATGTTATTCGGTATAACTAAAGTGTTTGACTTATTCAACTTATATATTTATCGGCTATAAAGCAGTCATAGCCGAGTGATATAACCATTGGATTTCTAAGCAAAATCCAAGGTAGGGATCTATCACTTTTCGAAATTATGTTGGTTAAACGGTCAAGGGAAAGATCGTGAGGAATTCTGCATGCCTTAGAGATTTTCTCGACGGTGTGTGAAGTCTATCAACCAATCCTAGGCCAGCGTGGGGGACTACAGTCTATTCCCTCTCATTCTGTGAGGAGATCAATGCCCAGGACTGGGACAGTATATACAGATATCGGGTAATCTATTTTGATAAACATCCTAGTTTCTAGTTTATTTATTTATTTATTATACAATTTAACTAGAACGGTCATAGACCAATTAAATAAGTTTTAGTTTCTTACTTTAGATTGTTAATATTAGTATGTAGACGTTTAGATACCAATTGACTAATCATTCGATTTTTTTTTTAAACAATGAAGTATTCAGAATTGTTGAAATTATTATATTTCCGTAATAATGACTGCAGTCTATTTCTGCTTTTCATTTATTTAAAAAATATTTTTTTTTTAACAACATCTCCCACTGGGTTCGGTTTCTGTATCGCGGGGTACTTTCATCATAAACCCATATACTGTCCCACTGCTGGGAACGGGTCTTCTCCCAAATTAATAGGGATTGGGCTATAGCCCACCACGCTGGCCAAGTGCGGGTTGGCAGACACCGTCGAGAAAAATCTCTAAGGCATGCAGGTTTCCTCACGATGTTTTCCTTCATCGTTTACTACTATTACTTGTACGGGGTACTTTACAAATATATTATTAACGGACACAAAGTACACTCAGAATCATAAAATTAATCATTATTATTACCTGGTTGATCTATGCACCTTATTTTGCATTACAAAAAAACATGTGTGATTTGTGAAATCATCATCATTATATCAGATACAAGTGTTCCACTGCTGAACAAAGGCCTCCCCCATAATCGTCCACAAGGACCAGTTTTATGCTGCCTGCATCCAACGATTCCCAGCAACCGTTACCAGGTCGTCCATCCATTTGTGCAAATATACCTATCTAAATTTTGGAACTACTAGGTTATTTAGAACTATTAATTAATTTCGCTACACACTGTTTGTTTCTCCCCTTAATACAAATGATAAGACTTTTGTGTTCGTGATTACACTTTGTTAATCATACTTCCTTAATTAAGGGAAAAGTTGCGAGCTAATTTGGGACGATCGTACGATAAGGCTCAGGTTCGATGTTCGACTGTGCTAATGAGTTCGTAATCTCGATGTTACATTATAAGTTATTTAAAGATTTCCATTAAAAGTTCGCGTGTAAGTTTGCGTCGTAACTGTACCTATTAGGTATTTAACCGTAATAATGTTAAAGGAGTTAATGTAATCTTGCGATAAAACAACAACCTTTCGTCTTTTAGGAGCTGTTGTTGTTTATAGAAAAACATACCAGAGCAGCAGAGGTGTACTGAAGCTCACATAAAATTCTCCTTTCCATTCCGTTTATTACATTTTCCGTTCTCTTTCTTTCTAGGTTCCATGTAAAAGGGGATGAGCCTATATGTATATCCTTTGTACACGGGGCACAAATGCTAACCACGAGCTATTATGAACTTCATAGAAAAAATAAAAGGTTTTTTTTTCAGACAAACTGAACCGCACTTGCCCTGTAGTGACGGGTTTTGCCTTTCCTAGCCCTATAGGTAGTCACGGTTGTACAATTCGTGAAATTTGACCATGACGGGACAGTTTTCTGATATAACCCAGGACTTCTTGCTCAGCAGCCAATCTAGGGACCGCTATATGAATATGAGAGTTTGTTATTTGTGTTTGATGTTGTTTGTAATTTTAAGAGAAGTAGGGCATAGTGGCAGTAATTCCACTCAAATTGGAACTGCCCGACTGGGGAAGTACCTCCGCCTTGCAGAGAATCGCAGTGAAATAACACTGCTTTGAGCTGTGTTGTGTTCCTGACGGCGAGCAAGGTTGTCAGTGCTCTGCGAGGAAACTTTGTGTCAATGAGTGTGTTGGCAGTGTTGGCAATGAGAGGACTTTGACCTTTGTACTGTCAACCCAACTGTTCCTCTTTCGTTTTAGGGTTGGCAACGCGCAAAAGATACCCCTGGTGTTGCAAGGGATATTAAAAAAAAATAACATCTTTGCTTGCTAATGACCTAATTTAACTAAAATTCAACGACGATAAAAAAAGTCAGTTATAAATTCAAAACATCAGCAAACTACCAGGAACTTTCTATTTGCTCGAACAATGAACCAATGAACTTTCCTAGAACGCCACGTAAACACAGTTCGCGCGTATTTTTAATGAATTCATGCAACCACAGTGCACAAGGGCTCGTGTTTCACAATGCCGTCCGAATCCCGCCTAGCCGTGGGGCTATTCTCCTATCAATCTCGCAGATGATAGCCCGCTATCGCTCGCTTGGGAACTCGCGATGCATAATGCTTGCCTCAGATAGCTGTCTCGTGCACGAAGCCTCCAAGCTTCGCAATTTATTGTTTCACGATCTCAAGCTAGCTCATTATTAAAACGGTTTGATACGTTCGGAGGTGTTGCTGACGCCCGAGGCTCGCCCGCGCCAATTACTTCGAGAGAGCCGTGCCCCAACGTACTTGTTTAACTTAAACAATGTTACACTTGACTTTTAGTGGCCCTTTGTCTACTAACATATCGATATTATGATTCCATGATTTCATTCTCAGAATAACTTCGATATGAATTATAGGATCCATCTCAGAGAAACTTTTGTAATTATGTCAATTTCGTATTGAAATTTGACATAGTGGAAGCGTAACCGTAACCTCAGAATAATTAAGTTAAGACATTTGTGGTTCGTGTATCAAGCTATTGATCACGAGGTTCTGGGTTCAATTCCTACAGGATACAATTATTTATATGAACTTAATGTTTGTGTTTGTTTCATTTATGTATTATAACATACTTATTTACAAAAAAAAAAAATATGAGAATTATATTTGTTGTCTAGTACCCATACCAGGTACCTAGTGCCGGTTTTAGGCTCTGCTCAGTTAGTAAAATGTTCGAAATATTGATTTATTGTATTTTATTTATGTAAACCAAACTGCTTCATAAATAATCACTTCTGCACGATACTATTCAAAAATAAAAACCTAAAAGGGATTCATTATTAATGTCACGTAAATGATACTAACACTGTGTAATGTCACAGATAAAAGGGATAAATTATTGTTTTCTAATAAACAATAAACAGCACTGAGGTCAATTCAAATGACCGGGAATCCATTAGAGGCATAAAACGACGTCGATTAAATGTCGAACTAAAACAATTTTCTTCAACTTCAACAAACAAAATCGATTGGGCTTAATTGCCGTCTGATCAATAACTAATTGTGTTCACCACACGTTCGACGATAAAGAATAATTACTGGCTGCCGGCCAAATAAATCGATCCACATCAAAACGCGAGGTTAATCCATCATTTAGATATTACGGCCCGATTGAAGCTTACCGTTTTTAATTTCCAAAATTACACCGCCCGTAAAGTTGGACGAAGGCGCCTAAACACGTATACATAATTACCATGTCGTAAATTGTCGAACATGAGTGGGGGTGGGGGTGATCGGGCTTACCCGCGCACTATCGCCGACCTGTCGTGTTATTTCTGTAATCACTTTCATTTCGTAAAACGCGACATTAATTAAAATTTAGTTTCAGACCATTAGTCGCCATCGCGTTTCTTCAAGTTTCATTTTTTCCCGCCTGTAATTATAGAGCGCGGGTGCCAGGTTAAATGGGCATGGTAATGATAAATAACATTGTATTGAAGGTAGTCATGAATTTTGTATTCAAATTAGTGCGACTAATAGGTGAGAGGTGTGGATTTAAATGTGACTTTGGTGCATTGCGCCTTTATTAATGACGTGTAATTATGCGGCATAATTAAGTTGAATAAACGTGAAAGCTCATACGATTACTATTACCGTGTGATTAGAAAACGGAGGCCGAAACTGGAAACTGGTTTAGCTCAGTTTAGACTCGTGACTTGTGAGATTTTACTGGTAATAAGGCTGTGTATACACTGTGCGCCGAGTTATTAATTAACAGGTCGACAGCAAACAGAGCGCGGCTACCGGACTGCGCTGGGTACACAATGGTATTTGCTCGGCGAGACTTCGCCGGAGCGGCGTGTAGAATCTCATTACCTTGATTCTTGGAAAATTTGAAGTGAGAAACGAGCTTAAAAAGATAAAATGCTAGTGTATCGCAGCGGCGTTCTTTTTTCAGTTATTATCACGATATGAGAGCTTTGACATTAGTATATTTGTTGAAAGTTTAAATATTAGTGTTTAGACAGAGTCACTTTAAACAGAACTGTTTCGGTTGCTGAATGTAGCTATTGTATGTCAAAATATTCGTTAAGATCTCTCTACCGTCCACATCCACGTAATGTATTTTTTTTTATTATGTTCGCAGCTGAAATTCCGTGTTGATGATGTGGTGTAAAATTTTTGGTCCTTTGAGTCGATTTTACTATAAATTACAGACTAAATGCAAAATTCGATGTTCT
The DNA here is from genome assembly GCA_964056405.1 of Acronicta alni. NCBI lineage: Eukaryota > Metazoa > Arthropoda > Insecta > Lepidoptera > Noctuidae > Acronicta > Acronicta alni. Next base: position 9,195,923 of record OZ043925.1, on the reverse strand, counting down.
TGGTGTTGTTAATACAAAATATTTTACATAATACATAACACTATCAAGCTACAACTATAATTATACAACTTTTGCACAATAATTCAACCGTGACGATGTTCTTGACACTCATTTAAACGGCTCTTGTCCTTATAGGCGCTCATCACTCGCTGCATCCACATTTTCATTTCAACGTGATAGCGTGGTCTTGTCACGTTAGCACGTTGAGAGTATACTATTCACACAACGTGGTTACAGTCAGTGTGAATCACGCTTGAGTAAATAAAGTGTATTTTTGTAGCATATACCAAAATTGATACCTATCATCATATCCACCAAAGGTTTAATTACAATGAAAAAAATTTTTTTTAATGATAGATATACAAATATACTTTTTAACAATATAATTATGTTGTTGATATTTTTTTAGTTTATCACAAAAGTTCTTCTTTTAAGAATAGTGCGCACTAAGCTTAAGTAAACTTAAGACATCTAAAGTAAAATAATGATGAATGCTAACTGATCTTCGAGCACTAGTGCATGTTCTAGCGCAAGTTGATGAATGCTAGTGCTCGCGCCAGTGACTATACCTACTGTATAATAGACAGGGTGTTGGCAAAGTTCGTTATCCGGTATTTATTGTATTATTAATGCGACGGCTGATATGATCCACACAGCAGATGTAATTTGTGGTAGAATTAGTTGGTGTTGTAACGTAAATAAGCTTGTACCTACCTACCTATAAAATACAAGGTTTCTTAGTCATAACATAATAGAAGTTGTATAAGTGTTAATAGACGTTGAAAACAGATCTGACTGTATTTTATCAGTTATCATATTATTAAAAGACTAATCCTTTATCTGGATAAGACAAAAATACATAACCTATGGAATCTGATTACACGCATCATTAATTGTACTGAGTCTGAACCATGATTAAAACTCACAAAACCTTGTTTTAATTCAAATTGTATATTGTTTTTTTTTTAAAGCACTAAGGTGGCAAACAAGCTTATGGCCCAGCTGATGGTAAGCAGTCACCGTGGCATAGGCTACGGTAGCGTCTATAGAGATGCTTGCAACACTAGGGGTATAACTTTCGTGTTGCCGACCCTGTAAAACGAAAGAGGAATAGTTGGGTTAGCAGTAGGTACTGTATAAGGGTCAAAGTCCCTCCACTACCGACACAACGTTTCCTCGCGGAGCACTGGCAATCTTGCTCACCGTAAGGAATACGACACAGCTCAAAATAGTGTTATTTCACTTCAATTTTCTGCAAGGCGGAGGTACTTACTTCCCCTGTCGGGCAGCTCCAATTTGAGTGGAATGACTCCCACTGTGGTCTACCTCTCTTTTAATGCTCGAGATTTGTTGTTTACTTATAAATGTACTACATATAAATAGTTATGAGTATAACTGCTTTAGAATATTCATTTGACGTATAAAACTCTCCATCCGAAAAGTCCCTTGGGAACTTTAAAACAGGATCGTTAACTTTTAATGAAAGGCAGTCCCAAGAGATTCTCTTGTGACTTAATTAAAATAGAGGAGAGAAAAAATGCACCAACAATGTAGGTCAGCAGCTGGCTTCCTAATAGTTAAAGGAGCTTTTTTAATAATATTCGTATGATATAAATATACACATGACGTTTAAAATACTGATTATATACCCACATCTTACAAGTGATATGTTTTTTAGGTCGTTGGGGTAAATCCACTTCACTTGTTCTTCTTCTTCAATTTAAGAGCTCAGCTCTTGTCGGTGGAGCAATCGCCACTCCACTTCACTTCACTTAATTGGGATAAATTCAAAGTCTCGGAATATTACTGATGATTTTTGACAGGAACACTCGATAATACTTTGCTGGAGTTAGCTACCGAACCTTAAACCTAACTGCGTCATCCCTCTGATAACGCGGCGATGATAAGATGATGCATCTTCTCACAGCCTACTATATTTAGCTAGGTGATCATCACGGGAAACCTAAGGTCTTCTAGTGATGATAATCATCAACATCAAGGTGTATCTAGGGTGACTTCACTCTGCTGAATTTTCTAAACTAAAAGTACCTAATGGTAAACATTACGTAACACTTTAAGTTATTGTAATATTATAACAAAAAACAGTGCCTTTCCATTATACACATTAAAAGGACTAATGTGAGATGTGAACTTTATTTAGGTTTAATATTGATGTTAATCGTGGTGATTATGTACAAAACAATTTAATTTCATTAGGCAAGTGGGCCGTAGAGCATAATTATCGACGCTTTTAATTTTATCAATGTATGTTGTAACCTTAATTGCTCAATAAGCATAATTCATATCCTTTTTAGTAGACAAAATAATTGTATTAAAAGCAATCAACATTAGTTAGAATTAAATTAAATTTATTTAATTATAATAGGACAAATTTAATCAGCAAATGAACAAAGTTGTTGCATAAATAATGAAACATCTAAAATAAGAATAATTTTAATACCCGTCATTAGCGATCAACTAGTAAGAAGTGTAGGTTTAATTATCTAATTAACGGTACCAGTAGTAATGACCAGATAATAGACAGGTATGTGAAAAGCTATTGCTATCAAAACAAGCTACCTAGCTTCAGTTTCTAAATTAACTTATACATGTTCCAAACTGGTCAAAGTTCACTACTAGAGAACACTAATTCTGACTACAAAAGAAAAATTAAAACTAGATTCTTTATTTATTCCGAAAGATTTATGTTTTACTATAACTTAATTAGCAATACATACCTTAGTTCTGAGGAAGCAGGCACAAAAACTTCAAAATTACTAAATGAACGTGTCTCACTTATTGACAGCACAAACATTTGTCGAGAGGCCGGGTTCCACACTTACTCAATGTTTACTCACACACTTTTATTTTCGAGGAGAAATATCAATTACACAGTCACAACACAACCTTACTTTTTGGTCCTTCTGCACATAACTTTGGTCCTTTTACTCTACGTTAGTATTTGATGCTGTGTTATTACAAAGTTGGTTTATAGTAAGGAGGTCAATGAAAGTCGTATTTCGTGAGTCGTGTTTTCGGGTTCGCGTTAGGGCGGGCGGCGACGAGGCGTGCGCGGGCGCCGGCAGCGGAACTGTATTGGCGCGCGCGCCGCCCGAATACTCGTAAAGTTAATATTTGTAATATAATAAGTTTGTTGCAGTTTGAAAGGGCGCCATGCTGTAAAATGTTGCGTTATTTGGCTTACAGGATCTGTTGTATAATTGTCTTATTTTATTTAAAAGGCAGGTTTTTTTTTATACAAGTATAAGTTTTCAGTTAATTGCTATAAATGTTTTCTACTTTAACCGGAATTTTCTAATATTTGAAATATTTTTTGACACCCAGTGTATTCATTTCTGGTAAGACAGTGAAGTTGGGAGTTTCGTAAATAAATAAAATATATAAACCAAATCAACAAACAAATAATAACAGTTTTGGTATAATTGAAATAAAACCACTTCTTACGGATTTTACCGCGGACCCTTTACAGCGTCCATGGTCACGGGTAGCCTCGAGAAACGTCGGAATTAATAATATCAATATACGCGATAAAATCCGTAAAAAGTAGTTTTATTTCAATGTATAATATTCGCGTAAATGTCAGAAATCAATAGTTTTGCTATGATGTTTTTTTATTTATATTTAGATTTCTTGAAATCATTACTATTAAACTACACCTTTGCTAATTCGCATAAAATTCTTCCCACGAATACAATATTATTATAACTATGAATAAAGACAGCAAATAATCAGGTCTATCAATTTTCATTTTTAATTGGCACAATGGGGGATAAAAGAATGTGAACTTGTTTATTAATTGTCAACATAATTGAAATGTTCCTATTAGTCTTCCTAGCTGGTTTTAAATTATCAACTAAATAATCTTCAAAACTATTTTTATTTACAACAAGGTTTTTTTCTGTCAATACCGAAAGACCAAAAAGTAGTCTGCCTTTGTCGCAGATACGAGTATTGAAAACACGACTTAAAAGGGATTAGTTAAGAATGATTTTTCGTTAACCTACGGTTTCGAATTAAGCCACTTTGCGACTGAGGGTGCTGGATATATCAATGGATAGAAGCAGGTCATCCATAGGTTTAATGTGTCATTAGGTACGGACTATTTTTAATGTAGTACACTTTTAAACATGTTATGACATTGTGTATAGGTAGTAATAGCCTAAGGAAGAGCCGTTTTTAATTGTGGAAAACCCTCATGGATCTTTTGCTAAGGGAACGGAGTCTGAACCTACACTTGCCTTCCCTTGCTCTAAAGTCATGGCCATAAGATTAGACCTTGATAGGTTGTGGTCTAGTTTTTGATCCCTTCAAGTGGCAAGGCTTTGCATTGCATCTTCAATACGCTATTAGGACTGACCACGGACTTCCCAAGTCCACCACTAACAGTATCGATATCTGCGAAGTACACCCTGCGAAGCTAACATATGGCATCATATGAAACATACCATCACGCCTGTATTTCCCGAAGGGTTAGGCAGAGGTGTACTAATGTACACCCACATTTCGCCGGTTTAGGTCCCATGTAATAGGGGGCGAGCCTATTGCCATTATCTGGGCACAAATCCAGACTCCTAGCTCAGAACCCAAGACCTCTAGCGTAGCAGTCGCGCTTAGGACCACTAGACTAATGAGGCAGTCATATCATATGAAATAAAAGAGGAAATCTGTTTCTATTGGTTGGTCTGTAGGTATAAAGCAGTGGTACTATATTATTATTATTATATTAACGCAGGCGAAGTCGCAGTACAAGCTAGTCATTACTTATATTGGGAGTGCTTACGCGTGACGCACACTTACGCACTTCAAGAGAAATTATCCGGAATAGTGAATGGACACGGATAAATTTCGATACAAAATAGTTGTAACACATGATGTTGATATGTGTGTCCGCCTCTAAACGTTGAACGCTACATATTGCTACATGTGTTTATAAATATCTTCAAATTTTTGTATTGGAAATTATTCTTTATTTTACCTGTAAATAAAAAAAATATTCACCATATTTAATTGTACGATATACTATCGATCGTGCATATCATAAAGATATTCATAGTTTGCACATGTTTTCAGTCAAAATTTTGAGCTAGTGTTTGCGCAAGGTTATAATATCTAACAGTATAAAACTTGAAAATATACCAAAATTCGTTACACGTGATATACATTATCGGCTACCGATTCAATGGGTTAGACGTCGCTTACCTCGTTAAAACTACCCCATTCCTATCTTGTTATACATTACGTAGAATGTCCTGTTATTCACATTATTTACGCCGACCTACATTCAATTAGTGAGGCGCGAACGCAGATACGGAACACACACAACACTCGAACTAACCACATCACTACGTTAAATCACTCAATCTCACACATAAAAAGACTAATACAAAATCTTAAGAGGCTTGTACACAAACTATTCCGCATAATTGTAACATATGACTACATTTCTATTTTTTATCGGGACGTGGAAAGTTATAATGAGTTAGTGTCTATTTTGGAAGCACTTCGTTTAAGAATACGCTGCATATTACGGGCGATCTTACTCCAGTGTGACCTTCGCAATTTAATCGAAAGTGTTGACACGGACCAAGAGATTTATGTATTTCATAAAATTCGATTTTGAACGACGTAAAATCAAATATTATTATAGTATTTAATGGGTAACGTGGGCATCTTTGTTTTATTGTTCCGAAAATAAACAGTTATGCGTTTTCGACGTGAGAAATGAATTCTAAGTATCTCCTGTATACGAATGAATGACGAGGCGCTATGAATACCTGGTTTAATAGGGGTTGTCAAATTGTTTGTTTGGATTCGTACTTTAGAAATTCACGGTTCTGATATAAATTGTTATCACTTTATACATACGCACGTGTATCTTTGATTAGACACTTTTCTAAGCATATTTTCTAAGATAAATGGATTCCACAAAATAAATAGGAACCTTTTATTTTACCTTGATAGAAAAATATAGTGCGATTTAATGACAAGGAACACGTGTCCTTGTGATTAAATCGTACTATACTTTTTTATATCCTTATGTATTCAGATCAGAATATAACCTACTTTTTTTTTGTTTACGGGGTTGGAAATGCTTTATGCACTATCCATCGCTCCTGGGAGAGTGGGCCAGGGTTGTCTCGGACTCTGCTCTGAAAAGTGCGAGCTGCCGACTAAAGCCAACCTCGGCGTTTCGCGACACATTAGTGCCGGGACTACTGGAGCACTGTTAGCATTCGTCACAGAATAACCTTTCTACCTAACCTAACCTTTAAGTGAAAATATTAAGCTTATGATTAAGAAAATTTACATAAACTTAACTTACCATCACACCTGTATTCCCCGAAGGATTAGGCAGAGGTGTACTAAAGTACACCCACATTTCGCCGGTATGTTTAGGTCCTATGTAACAGGAGGCGAGCTAATTGCCATTAACCGGAAACAACACCAAGTTCCTAGCAGCTACTAAAAAAATCATAAAAAAAGGCCAATAACACTTTGCTCGACCTGGGAATCGAACCCAGGACCTCAAGTACAACAGTCGTGATTACAACCACTAGGCTAATGAGGCAATTGGTCTTAATAAGTTAGAAACACACATGGAACCATGGTCTTTGGATCCGTGAGACTAGAACCCACAAAGATTCCGTTTGTGGGTTCTAGTCTCATTATTAAATTATGTAGATACTCATTCATTACCATCTAAGGAACTACATTTGCAAGATTTAAATTAGAATTCATAATAATGTTTTATGTTTGCTTTTTCTTTCTTTCTTTACCAAGAGGAGCCGCTATCCATACCAACTAGCATAACAAAGTTTCAAACTTAACTATTCATTTCTCATATCAATTCAATTTCGATGTCTGACAATCGAGAAGACCTCATCTTCAACTGGAATCGAGTTAATTAGAGCATTCGCTAATAAAGCCGATCGGTATTATTAACCTAATTACGTCAAGTGTCACGAGGTCGTCAGCTTTAATTACGCCAATTCTGGGCACGCCAAATCTGATGAGTACTAATTAGCTCAATATCGGAACTCACCCATCTCAGTTGCGTCATAATTAAGGTATTTTAAGCTGCCTATAACCGCATGTTATTTTATTAGATTAAAAAAGTACGCTTAAAGAGGGGCTCGTGGTTAGTAATAACTAAGCTGATTAACCGATCTGCAGGGTTAAGCTACACTAGTTGCAGTCAGTTTTCGGATGTCTGACCATTTTTAACACATCGAAACCCCTCTACTCGGAGAGCACGTAAAGCCGTCGGTCCCGGTTGTCATACGGACATCTGTTGCAGTTGTTGGTAGTCAGAAGCGTCAAAAGCCTACAACCAGTCTATCCTCAGGATATCGGTATCACCCAGAAATTGGGTTACGGAGGTCTGATGGCATCTCTTTGTGTAAAATACTGATATTCAGCCGTATCTCGTTAGACTGTAAGCTGACCCCAACATAGTTGGTAAAAGGCCCAGAGGAAGAAAATAAGAAAAAAGTACGTTTAAACGCTGAAGTAATTTTTGTATCCAGGGGTTCTAAGGACCAGAATGTGTGACTACAGTAACAATGATAGTACTTCCTTTTAAGGCAGTCCGGTCACTTATAGTATATATAGAATGAAGTTGTTTACTGTGTTAGATTAAAAATATTGCCGTTCATTTTAATATAAATGCATTCTAAGATGAGTCAATGCATTTTGTGATTAATACCAACTGATAAAATTCAAAAGCAATAATTATATCAAACAAATATATTATAATATGTTTATTGTGTTAGATTAATAATGTTGCCATGTAGAAGTATTGTATTAGTTTTTTTTTTTAATCTAAGCATTCTAAAGTAAGTCAATATTTTTTGCGATTAATACCAAATGATAAAATTCGCGAGCAATAATTATTTCAAACAAATGTATAATATAAAATAATCGTCAAAACCCATACATAATAAAAGAATTTCCTATTATTTTTCCATAAAACAATACATTTAAAAAGTGCTGTAGGTTTGTATAAATCCCCTCTTAATTCCTCTCCACCATCAATTCGTTTCTTCTATCCAAACAGCGTTAATAGCAAGACAAAAGCAGTCAATTGTGATTTACTATGGGTCAATTAGAGTTTTAATCACGACAATAATGTGCGATACAACGCGTTAAGTACTGACAGTAACGTCAATGTGCCATAGACTTAAAAATTGTATAGAAATATCACCTGTACCCTAAGTAGGTAAGTATAGGCGTAATGATAAATGACAAATGTTAGAAATGTTATTACTAAAAACAAAACTGCAATAATATAATTAAGCTAAATCGTATCTATCACTCGCTTACCGTTTTTTTAGGAAATAATATAATTATCATCAACCACACGGGTCTCCTCTCAGAATTAGACGGATTAGGCTATATGGCTACGCTGGCTTAATGCGAGTTGGCAGACTTCACATGCTGTCGAGAAAATCTCTGAGGGATGCAGATTTCCTCAGAATGTTTTCTATCACAGTTAGGCGAGATAATTTCGCACATAATTTCGAAAAAAACAGAGGTGCGTGCCTTGATTTCGAATGATATGATGACTAGCCTAATTCATATAATTTTGAGAGGAGACCCGTGTGCAGTTGGACAGAAAAAAATTGACGATCATAAACAATTTAAAAAGGCGAATGGTTATTTTATGTTTCTTATACATTTACGTCCGTTTTTTTGTGCAATGGCTTTGAATCAACGAGTGATACAAAATTTTAATTAGTTTATAAGGTCAACATTACGAGTAAAACAACTTTATACCTAATTGATGCAGTAAACCTAATCACTACAATGTTATACAAAGGAAATAAATAATATGTCAATCGGTTTGAGACACTTAACTAATTAAACTGTTAGCCTGATCCATTCTAATTAGTTTAGGCGACAGTACAAAAAGACAATTATAATTATTTACTGTCATCTTAATAGCGGCTGTAAGTTTCTTGATGAAAAATAGATAAGCTGACAGCTGGGGAGTGAGGACAAATTAATTAGGGCAATGAAGACACTATTTCTGGCGTTATTGATTGGGTGTCGTTTAATTAAGAAAGAAGAAAGAATACTGTGATAATTTTAGAAAAACCATTTGTAAGTGTAATTAAACACCAATTCAATAAATTATCTTTACGCCGACTCTAATAATGGCAATGTTTATTGTGTAATATAATTCATATGCTCATTAATATTTGCTACGATTGTTGAATAGTATCATCATGAACCCATATACTGTCCCACTGTTGGGCAAGTGTCTCTTCCCAGAATAAGAGAGATTAGGCTGTTAAAAAAAAGTAATTTTGAAAAGTATTCCGAAATATAAATAAAGTGTTTTCGTACAAAACAAGTAGGTTCAACGTTGTGTCTTTGCCAAAGTTGTGTTTTCCGTTTTTTACTCTAGAAATGATAGATCAGTTCTCTAATTTTCATTATTATTATTTATATTATTGTTTGTGAATATATATTGCTAAAATTAGGCTTCCTATCTCATTGGCACGTTTATTAGTCGTAAGATAATTAAAGAAAGTAATAATCACGTTGGCTATATTACTATTGTCAAGGCTGTCAGAGGAGCTCATGTATCGATCTATAAGAATAAACTATGCTGGCTGCGGTCAGTCTATAGGTGGGTGACCATTCTAGATCAGGCCAACAGATCTAGATCCCTCCATGCTTCACGTCAACCCTTGTATGAAAGAGCACTTTAAGCCATCTGTCTCGGTCATTCGAACACCAATGCCAAGTTTGTAAAAAGGCTAGTTTCCGTTACTTTTAAGAATGAATAAAAAATCAAAATGTCTCTCACAAGATACTCATAGATACAGCTAGTGCAATATAATACAATCCACGTTTGTAATATTGTTTTTTGGCACTTACCATCACGGCATTTTCCATGAAAGTAAGTGATCAAATTGACGTTAATGTTGATCTAAACGTGTGTTACGTTTAGATCACAGATTACAGTTAAATCAACAAACATTTGCGTCATTGTAATGTATATCTGTGTGACGTTAACGCTAAAAAAGTAATGAATCTATTACATCTGTGTTATAGTATTTTTAAATAAAATTAGTGCTCTAGAATTACCCGCGCATTTAATAAAAGTTGTTATACGTTTCTAGTGATTCTGAATTGTACATCTAAATGTAGCATTTCTCTGTCTTTTGACGTAGTATATCATGTGATAATCTATGTTTAGCATAGATGAACATGATCATTTAATATATTGATTTCTGACATTTACGCGAATATTATACATTGAAATAAAACTACTTTTTACGGATTTTATCGCGTATATCGATAACAACGTCGGGATTAATAATATCAATATACGCGATAAAATCCGTAAAAAGTAGTTTTATTTCAATGATCATTTAATAATTAAAATTTTACATTCATAAAACTTTTTTGGATAAAAGGACCAAAAAGCCCTTTCGCTTGCCACTTCTAAAAATTCATTGCTCTATAAATCTTTCGAAATGCGGGCGTCGTCCACCTAATTGTTGTGAATTAATTGTTACATCCATTTAAAAACCACACAAGCATTGTTCAGAACACAATTGTCGCCTTCCACACGGATTGGAGCAGTAATTTCTCTCATTGAGAAACCCGATGCAGTTAATTGGTCATTCCGATTATATGGGCCCGAGGCCCACTTTCGGTAATGTACTGTTTACGTTCAACATTAAAATGTGAGTGATTTAGGATAGCTTTTCAAGGTATTGATTGATGCTGTTTTAAAAGCTAAATTTATTAACATACATATTTCCTGTTTATTTTTATTTATTTTAGATTTTTTGATATTTTAAAAAGAAAGTAAGAATATTTACACCATCTCCAGGGATAGTTTCGTCTGATATCACTATACAACATAGAGTTCAGTTTATGTTTGCTATGAAGGCAGAAGTGGAGCGCTTTTATTCCATTCGATAGCTTCTAATATTAGGCTGAATTATGTGGGCTGCGACAATCAAGGTGCCTTGTTTTATTCTTCTGATTCCAAATGAAAACTCAGCAATGAAATAGTAGCAATATGAAGTATTTTGTTTTATTATGAAATCTGTTGTTCATTATTTAACGCAAAGCAAAAGCAAGAACAAATTAACGTGTGTTAATATCGTTGTTTTTCTAGATCTGTGTTCCCTTTTGTACCCAATAACACCGCTAAAACGTCACGCATTTATCCTTTTCATATAAAATTATTTCCGCTTAATTTTTCGCGTGCACCACATTAAAATAACGACGTATTTTAGCATAACCTCATCTAAAATAGAATATACAAATAAATGAGTGTAATCAACATCAAAAGAATATATATTCTGGTGAACTATTAACGTGTATTAGAGTGAATAACTCATAAATAAGATTTAGCGACATCTTACGTCCTCAATTTGCGTCGGCATCGGCAATCGTTACATTTTTCGATCGTCGTTTATCATTAAAACGTTAGGAGCGACCTCGCGGTTTCCACCTTCGTGAAAATAACTATTTTTCATTTATGAATATCAATAATGACTACGTGTATATTTTGAGATGAAAATATTGGAGCTTCCACTGAATAAATAAACTGCGTGTGAGTAAAAAATATTTAATTTAATAAGCTTATTTTTTGTTTCGTAGTACAGTTTTTCAGAAAAATACTAATAAAAATAATTTAATTAAACAAAAGAGGTCAGGTGCGTTGTATTCCCAATCGGCAAGTGTTTAAATGTGACAAGAAAAAATAACGCGGATTAAACAATAGAAGCGTGCAAGAATCATAGCAACTGGGTGTCTGAAGTTTCTACTTCCCCTCGTGGGAAAAGGGCGTAGGTGTGAATGTGTTATTAATAATATATCTTTTTTTTTTGTGAGGTCTCATTACCCGACTAATACTAGGTTCAATGCCCAGGTGAGCAGTATCTACTATTGTGTATTTCTACAAAATTCTAGGTAGAAGCTCGGGTTTGGATTTGTGACTAGAGCATGGTAATAAGGTTGCGCCTTATTACATGTGACCTAAACATACTGCATTTTACAACAAATGACATGCTCCATAAAATAAAGTTGGCCTTGAACAATGATTGTAGAGCTTGTGGTGAATACAGGGAAACCATGCAGCACATTTTGTGTGATTGTGACGTCCTAGCGACGAAACGGATGAGTCATCTCGGCAACGGATACCCGAAGCCAGAGGACTACAGGTTCCTTCCTCTTAGTGGGCTGGCCGCCTTCATGAACCACGTTTTTGAAGAGTAAGGAATGTACCATGCTTGGGACAACACAACAGATCACATTTGGTCGAAGTGTTGCTGGCTATGCACTGCACTGCTAAGATAAAAAAACATACTCCTGTGAGGTATAATAATAAAAAAATAATAATAAATATTTTGGAACTATTTACACTACACCATCTAGTCCCAAACTAAGCAGAGCTTGTACTATGGATACTAGAGAATGGCTACAATACTTATATCCTTTTATTTTGTAAATACGTACTTATACGAAACCCCCAGACAAACAGAAAAACTTATGACTTACTTACTTAATCACATAAATATTTGTGTCCTGTGGGAATCGAACCCACGACCTTATGCTCAGCAGGAGCACAAGGTCGTGGGTAGGAACTCGAACCACTAGACCGTAGACGTCGTCAAAGCTATGAGTGTACATTAGTACTCCTCTGCCTAGCCCTTCGAGGAATACAGGCGTGATGGAACGTTATGTTATTTTTTACTAATCTATAGCTAAAGATCATTATGCAAAAATAAGCTCAAGTAGTCCATTTTGCTATGAAATTATTTTGTAACATACAGCAAGGTCAAGGAAACATAGCCTACAGTAATTTACTTCTAAATAGTTACATTATTTTTTTGAATCGGAGCAAATCCACTTTATTTCATATTTTCATTCTTTTTTTTTATTTTATAATCCTGATTCAATCTAAAAAGATATAAATATTCAGTCTTATGAAAATGTATTTATCAAACTTTAATTTTGAAAGCTAAAGACAACATAAATGTTCTAAGTGTCAAATATTTTTAATATATTGTGTGCACAATTTCAGAAACTAATGAAATTATTATTTGTGTATTTCTAAAAAAATAATATTCCATATATTTATGGCCGTCTGTGACGTCATCAGTACTGTATGACTTGTTTAGAGAGGTTGTATTAAGTAAATAAATGAATTAATCATGACAATTCAAAAATTCGTGAAAAATATGGATGATCTTGTGGTTTAGCCATTATTAACAAAGCCTCCTCTTAATAAAGGAAGAAAGTGGCTTTTGCAGGCCTAGTACTGTCTTGTATGCTAAAAAAACTCAAAAATATAAATTTTTGTAAAACAAAAATTCGATCTCACACAGGATTCGAGGCTGCATACCTTTGATTAAGTACACCAAACGACTTAGCGAATCAAATTGTTTTCATGTTTAACTAGTACAATACTTCCTTATTGTTGATATTCATTACCGGATTACAATGTCTAGTCTAGTTAAAAGCTCATGCTAACAGCTGTTAGATATGTTAGCAATTCTCAAAACCAGATCTTAAGCCCCACCACCTGTTTAATACCCTCTTACACGCTTAAAATACGATCCAACTATAAAAAAAAACTAAAATACGTGATAATCCACACAAAATATTTACACACAAATTAGTCATTAAGCCGCTTTAATTGCCGTTGTTCTATTCGAGAAACTTATAATTAAACATGAACAGTACATCAAGGAGGATTTTCTGTTTCACACGCGCCCATACTGACGTCACGCGACGGCACGAGAAGTGTGAAAACGCGAAATAAAAGCAATTCTTTCTAATTAACTCTCGAGTCGTGTGACTGGAAATAGATCCACAAACGAACACACTGATTTACACACCGCGACTGTTTCCGAACCAAACCGAATAATTAACGTAGCGGGTTTATTCGATTGTTTTGATTCGAAACGATTGATGGCGCAGCAATGGAATGTTCCATAATTCGAACATCACTAGGTACATTTTAAGGCATTAAAATTCAAATTAATGTTCACGCTTGGCGCTTCTTTTGTGTTATCTTGATTTATATATTCTAAACCTGTTTTGCTCATCGTCACAAAATTTACTTATGCATTATCGATAAAAAAAATCGTTAAAATTCATACTCGATTGATATGTTCAAGTCCACATCTAGTAATACAATAAAAATATTTTAATTTCCAGTTTTCTCTTGGGGAATTCCTAATCTGAAATATTAAGCCACACCTAAATATATTGTTGCTAACATAAACACTGTTAATGAATGCGTTGCGAATAGTTTATTAGTATCAAATATGGTTGCGTCGTGGGCTCACTATCCAGTAAAGGCAAAGCGAGTAAAAAGCGAGCAAGCGTAACTAATGAAAGATCGCGGGGTGATTAAGCTAGCGCTGTCATCGACGCTCCGGTCACGCATTCACTGTACCAATCGCTGCCAACATCATTAATTGCTCGTTTCATTGCAGTTATGTTTCATTAATATTCGAAACTATATTGAGAACTGATTGATTTTTATTTTATTATAGTTGCGCCCTTTTCTCTGTGAAGCGTTAGTTTGTTGCTGCTATTAAATGAATCACATCGTCACGCACAACTCATCTTAGTTGTTCATCTAGTAGTTGGGTCAAGATGATAAATACTGCATTGATAAAGATAGTTTATTGACCTGCTGGTAATACCTATAGGATCTTGAACGACGTGTTTGCATTTCGTCGATTATACTCCAATACCGCGTAATTTTCAATGTTATTTAATACAAAGTTAGTGCTTATAGCAAAGTGTTACTTACGTGGTATGGGAGTAGGTATAAGGGACGATTTATTAGAATGTTCAACTAGTGCGCAATATTCGGACGGTGGTTACAATGAAAGTTAGTCTTATTTCACCGGTTCTTATTTACTGGTTTTACTGATAATATTGCGTTCATCATGGTTTGTCTAAATATATAATCATGCCTCTTTTTCCCCGAAGGATTAGGCAGAGGTACTTCTATACACCCACAGTTCACCGGTCGACCTGAGAGTCTAATCTAGGACCTCTAGTGAGGACCACCAAAAACGATGCAGTTAATGGTTTTTCTAAAATAATACTAACAAAAAAATATATCCACAGAATCGATCAATCGCTGATGGTACAACACAAGACTTATTCAGTGTCACTATATAAAAACATTATTTTCTAAAATAAACATCGCAAATCAATGATTTCTCCATCAGGTCACCAAGCGAGCCCATCATAATTTTATGCATAAAAATAAAATACGTTTCATATTATCTTACGTCAGCCTAATCATATTTTTATTAATTTGACACCTCTCGGCCGTTATTTTTTTTAAGAATTCTACAAAAAAGTTTTAGGCTGACACTATAAAATTAACATGACAATAACAGATATTGCTCCAAATTCGGACAAACGTTAATTTCCATATTAATAATTGGTGTCAATTTGAAACATAAAATTCTAATGTATTTATTTTTGTTTGCGATAATTTATTATAATGACAAATACCTACTCAAAATACGGAATGATTTTATTTATAGTATTAATTTTGAATGAGGAACGATATTATAATACAAGAGACAGAAATACGACAGTCCTAATGATTTACATAATTATTACTTTAATCTTAATAGACAGAAATACATAACATTTAAACAATATAGGTAGTTCGTATTTTAAAACTAGCAGTTGTCCACAGTCTCACTTGCAGCTCAAAATACAGTTTTGAGACAAAAATTCGTTCTTCAAAGAACAATCTCGATTCCAAAATTCATTAAAATTACTTTCGCATTATTATTATTAGTATGGATATTTTCAATTCTATTTTTGAAAGACGTATCTTCTCACATTATTTTTTCTGATTGTAAATAATTAAATGTGTATTTTGTTTGTTCGTTCTCATACTATTATTGTTTTAAATGCGAATTACGATGAAATTTTGGAGAGCACTTGAGCATGATAAAAAATTAAGAATAAAAAGTATGTAGGTAGGTACTGTACATGCATTATGCATATATGTAGAGCTAGTATTTAAAGGTATATAGAGTCATGAATTTTATTAAATAATAAACATTTAAAATCAATTTTTCTCAAACAAAATGTTGTGTTCTGCCGAACGTAAGTCTGTATGCACCTTAAAAATGGTTTAAGTCGCTTGGAATTCTGGAATAGCATTAAAATCCTAACAAACATTGTTTAATGCGTTTGTAAAAATGAATAATATGTATATTCCAATATATTATTGTTCCATTAGCTTTTAGTTTTGAGCTGGTTCTCATCACTGCCTACGCTGATACCATTTATTTGTCGACGAACATCGATATCTGGGTGATTGTAGTTTTTAAAAGAAAAAAATCATTTGAATATTAGAAATTTGAATTCATTCTACGTGAATCACTCCTTGTTTATCATCACTGCATTCCAGGGCGGCTAACATGCGTGCCACGAGAAAACTTTGTCGTCGCATTATTTCATCTCTTTCATCATATTTCATATACATTCGGCACGAGATAAAAGTCGACAAAATTATGTGTGGCCATATCTTAGCCTTGCAAGAAGAAAATAGGAGGCAAATTCGACTAATTTGCGATATTATTATGATCTATTTCGTGGCGGTGAAATAAATAACCATTGAACTGCCAAGTCAAAGGGTTTTGAGTTCGAATCTAAGGCACACACCTCTGACTTTTCGAAATCATGTGCTTATTAAATTAGTAATTAATTATCACTCGATAAAACTGCAAAGGAAAACAACGTGAGGAGACCTGCATAACGTTTTACAGATTAGATGAATCAGCCACTCAACTGTTTACAGCCCTTTTTTTTCTTTTATGTAGCCTCTCCTATCTTAGTCCAGGACTATCCTGGGCTTCTTCATAGTACCACGTTGACAAAAAGTAATCGAGATGATCAAAGTCAACATTAAGTCTACTGACTTTTATCTACTCCAAAATCATCACAGCTCATGTTTTGATCAAAACATACCTTATCTGGCCTAGTGCGGGTTTGAGACCCGAGGACAACGTGGTGGACTATAGCCTAATCCCTCTCATTCTGTGAGAGGAGACCCGTGCCCAGCAGTGGAACAGTATATGGGTTGATTATGTTACCTTATTTACTTTGAAAAAATATCAAATTTGTGAATTGTGTGTCTAGAACTTCATGATGGAAGGCTAAATGTACTTAGTTAACCCATTAAGCTTAAGCTCTCTACTATTTATCCATTTAAACGGCCATTTAATATGGATTCAGTTACATTTACCTCTTAACTATACCTATTAACACTAAACAGAGATAAATAGAAAACAAATTTTCTAAATTTCTCGTATCCAATGTCATGAAACCTCATCCAACATAATAGCAAGTACAAGTTTATAAATTATAGAGAAGTAATCTTAAAATGTCCTAAGAGGTTCACAAACAACAATAAATGGAACGACGTTGTTTTTTTTTTCACACCTACTGTTACATATCGATTTCATATCGAACAAGTACTATTACCAACATCGACGACACCTAATTTAACAGTGAAATATACCACATCAATGACACTTTCCAATTTTATCTCACATCTAAAAACCCTTGATATCGTAGAACTTTAAATTCAGTCTCATCTTAAATTGCTAATCAAATACTAATAACCTTGTAACATCGGCTGGCATTACTTTCAGAATCTTTTGTCGTGTGTGGTTGCTATAAAAGCTTTGATTTGCATATTTCTTACATCTAATTTTGTATCATAAGTAACGTATTAATCAAATAGCTTTTTCAACCTCACGTCGTGATCTGTTGACGTTGAGTGGTTTATGGTACAACTGAGCGACAGTTGTGCGATTATCGCGATGCTCCCTCTAAATTGTTTTATGATTTATACTGTCTAAATCAGAATGTTAATCCTTCTAGCAACTGAAGAATCCAATAAATATAAACATACAGATGTAGGGACCCATATTTAGACGTGATTTGTTTTTTTTTCTATCTCGTTAGTCTAGTGGTGCTAAGCGCAACTGCTGTTCTGGATTCGATTCTCACAGTTACAGCAGTGTTATTGGGTTTTTATATGAAATTCTCAGTAGCAGCTCGGAGTTTGAATTAACGGCAATAGACTCGCCTCCTATTACATGGGACCTTAATTTACCGACGAACTGCGGGTTTTCATTGGTACACCATTTCTTAATCCTTCGAGAAGGATTAAGCAATGAGAAATGAGACGTTGGATAAAGCTTTCAAGAGAGATTACTTGAAGACACCAGAAAAACATAAAGAAAAGGAAAGCAATAACAAAATGTCAAAGATATAGCTAAGCAACTAGTTGCAGTCGTATGTTACAAACTAACAACAAGATTAAACTTCATATAATAAAATAATTCCACATTCAATCGAGTCGATTTGCATAGAATCGTAATTAAAAGTATGTCGGGTATCGATTGCTTTCAAAATTCTATCGATTTAATTATGGCTGGCTGAGACTGATTTTATTGACAGCACAAGCCGTTGATTTACTTAATTGTCTATTCGTTATCTTTATTGTGGTGACCAACGCCCAAAGTATTAGGATGTTTTTCTATTATCGACCTAATTAACATAAAATTTGTAATCTAAAGACATCTATTGTGTTTCCCGTTTTTCGTCTCTATTAATTTTATGCTTCGCTATCCAAGGTTGGATAGTTCGTGTTTGTATTAAATACTTTGTCAACCGTCATTAATCAAGATTTTATGAAGATTGTTTCTTTGTTAATTAATTTTTTTGTACAAAGTCTGACTTGAACTTATTATATCTTATTAATAATTATATAAATAAAAATGAAATGCAAATTGTTGGGAAGCGCAGCTTTTAAGATGAGGGGCCTTACCACGAAGTGATAACGCGATCATCTTTAGTTTGTGTGAAAGGGATGGCGCTATTCAATGTGTAGAGCCGCATCCCTCCCTCTCAATCGCAAAACGATCGTAATAACACTTCGTGGTACGGCCTATGGTTCTTTTTTTTATTGTTCGTTAAAATTCCCCAACGTTTTTAGGGAAAGTTGAATTCATAGGATAATTTTTGTCGGGTCAGCTAGTAGGTATTACAACAAATAAAGCTTTATTTCGATGCAAATAAAAACATTTAACAAATATAATATATTTTTAAGTTAAAGTACTTTCAGCTACACTATTTTCATAGAATACTACTGCTTCAAAAAAACAATAACAGCAAACTTTTTATTATAAAAGATAACTTACATAAACAAATGGTATGTTCATATACGCCTGTATTCCCCGAAAGGTTAGCCAGAGGTCTACTAATGTACACCGACAGTTCGCCGGTATGTTTAGGCCCCAAGTAAAGGGGCGAGCCTATTGCCATTAACCGGGCCAAACTCCGAATTGCTACTGTTGAGAATTTCATAGTAAAATCCAATAACACTTTGCTCGACTTGAATCGAACCCTAGACCTCCAGTGCTGCAGTCGTGTTAAGGACCAATAGACTAACGATTCATTTTAAAAAATTGTATAGACAAATGATTATAATTAAACCTGTGTACAAGCATAAATAAGAAGCAAAATTGATTACCAACTTAAATGGTTTTTAAACTAAATTGCTGAGAATTTGTCAATTTTAAATATTATCAACGATTTAAAAAGTCTTTAACGGTTTGATAACGTTGACATGTCGCGCCACCTATCACGGCGATAATGAACTTCCATCGCGCCGTGTTTTGGATACATTAAGCGCTTAGCACTTAACACGTTAAGCCCAGATAACTGTCAGTGACACAATTAAAAATCTCTTAACGGCTAAACACACTTAATGATCCACGAACTTATTTTTTTTATTGTATTTGGCATTAACGCATTCTTCCTCATGTGTCTTCTCGTGTCGGTGGCAAAGGAATAGAATTAAAATTATTATCAAACTCACTTAGAGTTGCAGACTCACACTTGTCTAGGCCAAAACTCAGTAAAACGGACTGCATTTTTACTGACGCAGCCATCAGATCTGCACAATGCAAAACACTTATTAAATTTAGTGAAGGAGTGAAGCCTGCGTTCTCCGGCTTCGGGGAATACAGGTTGTTATTTTATATTATTATTATCCAGCTACCAAGACAATTTTTCTTTAATTACATTTTTTATAGCTATGCAAATTCTGCAGAGTTGATTTGGGCTGGTACTATCGCATTGCTAAAAATTCTGTCGCTAAGCAATAATGTGCAAATATTATTGTGTTCCTATTTAAGTTCCTAAGTTTTGGGCATTGTTTGATGGGCATCATGGCCACGTTGCCCTTCAAATAATGCCCAGTAATTTTACTGGCTAGTGGCCTCTAACCAGTAAAATTACTTAGCATATGAGATTTGTTGAGGTCTTACGATGACAACTCGCAACCGATACGGCTGATGTTGCTGGCGTTTATAGTTTGTGGCTGCCGCTTACCACAGGCGGCCTATATTATGGCAGTTTGTTATCTAATTACAATAAAAAAAAACGAATGTTTTTTATATTTTAAGCAAAATTATTGTGCGGAAAAAAAACAATAAATTAACTACCTAGCTGTTACAGGTAAAGGATTGGCAATCTTTGGCTAAAGTGCAGTAAATATTTTATCAACTGTCAACGCATTAATGCATTAGTGTGGGCCAAAATCAAAAGAAAGAAAGTTGTTCAAAGAATAATGAAAGAAATTTTTTTTCAATCAAATAATGGGGATTAAAATAATTGTACTTCATCAGCCAGGGATAATAAGCATGGCTTTGTTTATGTAGGTGTAGGTATGTACATATTCAAATGTATACGAACATTACTATGAATAATTAACAATGACATAAACATAATACTTGATTAGGTTCTACGAACACGTAACTCCAAAACAAAACGAGCCCTCACTTTCGAACGAACAATAGACGATTCTACTCGTAATTAGAGAGTTGTACATTCCGAACGATCTTTCGGATCGATTACGGTTGAATAAACAATTCCTTTTTGTTTTTTTTTATTCAAATAATGTTATAAATCAAATACGCGCCGTTAACGTCCCGCAGGAGAGGTCATTTATCAGAGCGACGCGGGCGCAAGTACGAGAGACGCCATTGTACGATACATTAATGTTTCCTTAATTGTTATTTTATCGGATTCCAATATGGCCGACACGCGCCCGTAATTAGTCTCTGTACGGGTTGAATGATTTTAGCTGTTCGATTTTTAAAATAATTAATGATATAGGCACCTTAAGATTTCTTGGGAGTAATCAATAACATTTTTGGTATGCTGCAGTTGCATTTTAAAATTTGTATGCATTTATCGAAATATTATTCTGAAGTACAAAATATTTTAAGCAGTCTCTTCAATTTACTAATATTATGAGGCTTTGGTACTTGATTAAAGAAATATTATTTAATAATAGGTACCTAGTTCATGTCCCCACTGGAACGGTTGGCCTTAGTGCAGGTTAGAAGGCTTCACACAGCGATAAGAAAATCTCTCAATACACAGGTTCCCTCACGATGTTACTAAAATACATAAGACATTTTATAAGCAAATAATAATATTTTTTCTAATATGCACATTATTTCGTAATGTCTCGGCCTATGACTAGGCAATCTATGGTCATACCTCTAGCCTATTATTGCTTTTTTATTCGAATAAAATTATTAACTATTCATTCTACCCATACTTGGCAGAACTTCTGTTTTTATAGAATAAGTATATGTATTTTATAGATTTGGTTGTATTCATGAATTTCTTAGCTTCGGTCTTAAGTGTTTACGACGACACCCACTGTTTTATTCGTTTTCGAAGGCAGCAAAACTCATGTTCTAAAATGTTAACAGTGCAATTATTAAAATTAATAAATAAATTAAATTTTAAAATAGCAAATCACAAGGTTATGTTATAGATAAATATATTAAATGAAATTATTTAAATGTTTGTAACGGAACTCATTGGTATAAACGCCTTGATCGTTTTTCTGCGTGTCTCTGGTATGACGGATTCCTTTCGTTCTTATCAGTTGTCATATTTATTTGTGAAAAAACAAAATACATAAAGGTACTTTTTTGTATTTTTTTAAAAACAACGCCCACACTGGGGCCCAATCCCTGTGCCGCAGGGGATTTTACAAATAAAGATTTCTCTCGGGTGGGAATCGAACCCACGACACTCGGTGCAACGGTAATAGTGAGGTGACCACTTTAAGTGCTACGTCAAATGTGTAGTTGTTTTTTTTCGCGTAAAAGTAGAATTTTCGATAATAACGCTAACATTACATGCTATGTTTATAAACAAATTCTATTAATTTTGTTGTTCTTCAAATTCATATTAACGAACGATTCTAATTAATATTAGTGAAAATTCCAATAGGTAAAGGAATATTATTGAATGTAATAAAGTAAGTTCATATTGTCGAATCAAAATCAAAATCAAAATCAAAATAGTTTTATTTTCATATAAACCATATACAGGCACTTATGAAATGTCGAGTCTAGGTGCACGGTTCCAAATTAGTCGTTTCCTATGGAGAAGAACCGGCAAGAAACTCCATGGTTACTCTTTTAAAATATCGTTTTGTATTGTACAATGATGGATTATAAATTGGATTGGATACTTACATGAGAGAACAATTTAGGAATGTTTCGAAGATTACAATTATATAAAATACAGCTAGGCATAAAAGAAAGTTCTAAACAGTTCTCCCATTTACAAACGGTAGAAACTAATAAATTATATAAAGCAACTGACAAAACTTGTCACCAAGATTTACGAATTATATATGTAAGTATCAAGTCAAAAACAATGATATTTAATACAAATGACTAAATTGGGATTAGTTAATAGATATACTCATACGTCGTCACAGAGGTTCCAGGGAAGCCACATGTGCAGATGTATCAGTCCAACTATCCCCAAACGTCCCTATCATCGACATAGTCTTGTACTTTATAATAAGCTTTCTTAATTAGGATGCGTTTAACATGTGCCTTAAACTTTCCATCGGTAAGTTCTAATACAGATTTGGGCAACTTGTTATAAAATCTTATTCCATTACCCAAAAATGACTTACTTGTTTTAGACAACCTATATTTTGGTATTACTAATTTATACTTGTAACGTGTGTTTAAGCTGTGGATATCACTCCTAATACTATAATTCTGCTGATTTTTGCGAACATATAAAATATTTTCTAAGATATAAAGTGACGGCATTGTAAGTATATTGATATCCTTAAATATGTTTTTAAGAGACTCCCGAGGCCCCATATTATAGATCGCGCGGATAGCTCTCTTTTGTAGAATAAAAATCGAGTCTCTGTCAGCTGCTGTGCCCCATAGAAGGATGCCGTAGGACATGATGCTATGAAAATATGCAAAGTATACTAGCCTAGCTGTAGCAACATCGGTAAGCTCCCTAACTTTTCTAACCGCATATGCAGCAGAGCTCAACCTACTCGATAAGGCCTTAATGTGAGCACCCCATTGCAATTGACTGTCTATAGTAATACCTAAAAATACTGTTTCCTTAACTGTGTTTAGTTTATTGCCGTCAAGCGTTAAATTTAATTCTACTTGTGGGACATTTGGTAATGAAAATTTAAGGCATTTGGTTTTGTTGGCATTGAGTACAAGATTATTTGCTGCAAACCACTTTGAGAGTAGGACTAGGCTTTCGTTGGCATGTGTAACCTTTCCATCTTTTCTATTTACTTTAAAAATAAGGGAGGTGTCATCGGCGAACAGAATAATATCTGATAAGGAGGCCATCATATAAGGGAGATCATTTATGTAGGTCAAAAAGAGAAAGGGCCCAAGAATTGAGCCCTGTGGCACACCCATCTTGACTACGGAGCCTGAGGAAACTGCACCGTTTACCCCTACTTTTTGCTGTCTATTAAACAAATAACTATGTACAAGATCAGCAGCTCGTCCACGTATTCCGTAATGATGTAATTTACAGAGTAGCGTGTTGTGGTCAACGCAGTCAAAAGCTTTCGAGAGATCACAGAAGATGCCAATAGCATCCTGTGAGCTCTCCCAGGCCTCCAATATATGAGTTACTAGTTTCACTCCTGCATCTGTAGTCGACCTGCCTTTCGTGAAACCAAACTGGTGATCATGCAATATTCCGTTAATTTTAAAATGAGATAACATTTGGTCAAGCATAATCTTTTCAAATATTTTACTAAGTGCCGGAAGTACAGAAATAGGTCTGTAATTTGAGGGATCATTCTTGCAACCAGATTTGAAGATCGGTATGACCTTACTATGCTTCATTAAGTCAGGAAATGTCCCGCTATCCAGACATTGGTTAAATATGTCTGTCAGAATAGGGGCAATAGCATCAAGGATGACACTCAGCACGTTAACAGAAATGCCCCATAAGTCTTCTGTGTTTTTTAAATTAAGACTTCTAAAGGCTTTTTTTAGTGTGGTAATCGAAATATGTTTAAACTCGAATATAGGTACTTGTTTCGAAAAATTCTGTTTTAGGAGGTATTCTGCTAATGTAGAGGAAGCTGAAAGGGATTTGGTAACCTCTACTGGTATGTTTGTGAAGAAGCTTTCGAAATATTTAGCAACTTCAAGCTTATCGGAAATAGCTATATTATTAATTTTTAAGCAAAGTTCGTTATCCCGTTGTTTTGCGTTTCCCGTCTCTTTATTTATTACTTGCCACACTGTTTTTATCTTATTATTGGAAAGGCTTATTTTATTACTGATGTGTTTAGATTTTGCTTGATTACAAACGTTCTTAAATATCTTGGAATATTTCCGCACATAGTCATGAAAAGCTAAATCAGACGTTATTGACTTTTCATAATATAAAGAATATAAAAAATCTCTACTTTTTCTTATGCCTGGGGTAGCCCATTCATTAAATTTTGATTTATTTTTAATATCAACTTTCATAACTGGACATGTTTTATTGAAATTCTGGCATACTGTAGAAAATAAAGAGCAGTAATTTATGTTTGGGTCGGTACCACTAAAGAAATAAGTACAAAGTTCATTTGAGATATTGTTTGAAAATTTTTGCAATTTATTCTTAGTCAGTGTTCTCATTTCAACAGTTTTATTTAAGGGAACTTTATTTTTAAAATTGAAAGATACTAGTTGACCTGCGTGATCAGACCTGACACCACTAACCATGGAAGAATGTATAATCTTAGAACTCATGAATAATCGTAAAGCTTTTATTTAATTACCTAATTCTGATGTAGAATTACTAATTTAAAAATAAAATATAAATTTGTCCAACTAATTGAAGTTGATGAGACACAATACAGTATTTGTAATTAATTATCTTAAACGAGAAATAATGCTCATAGATAAACATAACAATCAACCCTTGCGTTGCCTACTATAAAAAAAAATCATTTTTTTATTCAGCGAACTTAATGAAATGAAACCTTCTTTCGCAACGACAAACTCTTTCTTGACCAGTTTTTACATTATAATACAAACTTAATATGCAAAGTTAAAGTTATAAGTCCTCAAAGTTTTAAATCCCAGCAATCCTGTGACAACATTTTAAAAGGGGTACCGAGCTCAATTTTACGACCGACATAAATGCCCCATAAAAAAGGATAAAAAGTTTTAATTTCTCTCGTCTTAAATGAGCCGGTGTTAATTTTAACTCAGTATAGGAATTATGTATACGGCATATACTAATTCTTTGTCATTATAAGGTATTTTATCGTTTTTTTTTCACGGCGTAGCTTTTGGCCGTAAATAAGTCCCGGTTATGTTTGTTGGTTTAACTTTAACGTGTTTCATATAGATTAAATTCTAATTTATTTTATGGTATCTTCGAATTTTTCGAGCGGACTGATCATAATTTTATTTCGGTGCACTGTGGGGTCAAATTGTTACTTCTCATTGTGAGTGATTGTGTGTAACGTCACTTAAACAACCCTTACAAAATTGATGGTTAAAACGTTTTTTTTTATAATTTTGACACGTTGTATGTGAGCATTGAGAATAGTTTGTAAGTTACTTGATCGTTGTAGAAGAATGTTATGGTTGACATTAACATCGTTCTATGCAAAACAGTCATTAAGTTTTGTTTAGAAAGATGTTAATGTCAACCATAACATTCTTCTATAGAGGTCGTCAGGTAGTGCCGGAGCCATTCAGCTTAAAAAAAATGTAATAAAATTGACTTGTAAAATTGTCTTTAAAAAATCTATTTACAAAAGTAAATAATAATTTATTGTAAACGACAACATGTAATTGTTAATTAGTTATCTATAGGTTTACTTTTGTTGCCATCAGTCGAATCTTTTTAAAATTGTTTCGTTAATTACTTATTGCATAAAATGTGTTTGATTCACGTCCTAATAAAGTAAATATAATTAATTATTGTATTTTGTTTTAAGATTTGCTGTGGTTGTTATTCACGTGTTACTAACATACCAATAAATTATAGAGGTCCATGTTAAAACCTTATTTACATATTTTTTTAAACCAACCTCTTTGTTCTACAATATTAATTTGCTAAGTGAGAACCTAAGAGGGTATTGTAGTGTCATCTCACGACAAAGATATATCAGTGCTAAATATCATCTAGCCCATGTATTAATTGCATCATTCCTTAAGAAAAGGCAATTTCTAGGTGCTTCATGTTTTTCACACCAATTTTTCCTTCGACATTACTAATGCCCGCCGACTAGGTAGAGTAACGACTTGCGAAAGGATAGCAGCGACTGGATGAACAGAACTAGAACGAACGAAGATAAGGCTCAGTGATGTTCACTAAAAGAGGCTTATGTTCAGCAGTGGACGAATACGACGATGATAATCGATTATTAATGTGTTATTTTTCTTTCTTTCTTGATGAACAATTTGAGTCATTAGAGTAACGTAAGATTTGGTTTCAATAGGGAATACAATATATGCAAAACAGTCGGTAGGTTTTGTCTTATGTCGTTCAATAGAACCTGTTGTATTTATATTTAATAGTTGATGTAAAATAAAGACATTAAGTTTTATGATGTTTGTGTGCAATATTTTAGTTCTAAAACTGACGTTTCAAAAAAATACTCTAGATATATGCAAGTATATATTAATCAAATGTCAACCTTATTTTCACTACTAGAAGGTTGAATAAAACACAAATTCCTTGATAAACTCTAAAGACGTTTAGAATGACATTATCTTAATGTTTAAGAAATAAATGACCTAATAAAGATTAACAGCCAAACTTTAATTAGTGACAAATTGGTCGCCTTAAAGAAATTAAAAAGGATTAAAATGCATGGAGTTCTTTTTCATGCAGGTAACATTACGTCGTGGCTGCTTGCTCTAAGAGGTAGGCAAGTAATTGGTGGTTTTGAAAAAGTACACTAACGAATTCTTGCCTCTGATTGGCTGGAACCATATATCAGAGAATATAGGTTGTGTTATTCAGTCACTGGGCTGAAATTAAAAAGGAAGTTCTTGTATATGCGTAATTATTATGGAAGTTTTCTTTATTTTTATTCTGTATTATTATGTTTTAGTGTGTATGGATTACGTTGTGATCCGAAATAAAGATATTATATTTTTGTATATTTATGGCATTTTCCATGCTAAGATATTAAAGTTATTTAGAAAAGGAAAAGCCGTGTCGGTTGAAAAGCAAAAACTTGCATTTCAATAGGTGTTACTGACGTCACCATAGAGACGTAAATTCAGTATGTGAAGGAAAAATTCGACATGACGGATAGGTATCGCGGTGGCTTAGTGGTCATAGCGTCTGATGTACCTAACCAGAAGACGCAGGTTCGAATCCTGCCCGCGGTCGAATTTTTCCTTTTCTAAATAACTTTAAAGATATTATTATTATATAAAAACAGCTGTAGGTAATTAACATAACAATTAACACAGATCGAATATTAATTTCTAAAGAAAGTGCTTTAATCTGGCTAATACTACTAATTAAGTGGCATAGAGTTCCATTGAATATAAAAACAAACACTACTAAAATATTTAAAAATACTTCAACAAAGTAAAAAGAGTTTCGTCTTGGTCCTGACAACCAGTCTATCCTCAGGTTATTGGTATTACCCAGAAATTGGGTTGCGGAGGTTTGATAGCAGTCGCTTCGTATAAAATACTGATATTCAGCCGCATTTGGTTAGACTGGAAGACGACCCCAACATAGCTGGGATAAGGCTTAGAAGATGATGTTGTATGTGTCATAGGTGTTTGACGTGTTCAGACGTGTTTCTATCTATCTATCTATCAGCCACGGACGTCCACTGCTGAACATAGGCCTCCCCCAATGATCGCCACAAAAATCGGTCTTGCGCAGACCGCATCCACCGACTCCCTGCGACCCTCACGAGGTCGTCCGTCCACCTAGTTGGGGGCCGCCCCACGCTGCGCTTTCTAATGCGTGGTCGCCGCAGACGTGTTTAAGGCAGAGAAACTCAGGCAAAAAGGAGAAGTCAACAGGGGGAGAATATTACGTAAGTCGTGTAAAATGGAATATAGTAATTTCAGTTGGAATTTAGTAAATTCCATAATAAAGGAGAAAAAATACGGAACCCCTAATCTTAAATCTCGCGCATCTTCGTCCACTCCTCATTATATAACACCCACACTTTACACATATTTTAATATTTAAATTGCATAGTTAAGAAACAATCCGCATATTTTTATGTCATATATGGTTAAGTGTATCGTGCCACATAATAAATTTCTCATTATAAATGATAAATTACATTTATACACATTTATAATAATATTACACATTTATAAGTCATTATTTAATTAAAAATAGATCGCACCGGCATTTCCTGACGACCTCTGAAAAGAAACGCCGAAACAATCTCAGAGAATCATAGTAAGTACCTTTTAAAGTTCAGACGATAACAGTATTCATGCTTATTAGATATTATGTGTTTTACAACGTAGGCTAAGTCTGAACTGACCTTTTGAAAAAAGAGCTATAGCAGCATTGAGTTGACCAGTCCTTACAGACAGCACGCATACATCAGTAATCGTGTAGCACAACCATTATTTAGGAAGTTCAATGACCCGTCGCATTACGATACCAGATCAGCAAGACATTTGAGTATATCACGTGAAATAATCCAAACGATCAGAAAAGCGTTAATAATTAAGCATTGTGAACTCTTAATGTATTATATATGTTTAGAAAAGGAAAATACGACCGCGGGCAGGATTCGAACCTGCGTCTTCTGGTTCGGTACACCAGACGCTATGACCATTTCAATAGGTGTTACTGACGTCACCATAAAGACGTAAATTCAATATGTGAAGGAAAAATTCGACATGACGGGTAGGTATCGCGGTGGCTTAGTGGTCATAGCGTCTGGTGTACCGAACCAGTAGACGCAGGTTCGAATCCTGCCCGCGGTCGTATTTTTCCTTTTCTAAATAACTTTAAAATCTTAGCATGGAAAATGCCAAAAATATACAAAAAGATTATTATATATGTGTTAATAAACATAGCTTTTTAATAGTTATTTAAGCGTCATCATCATCATCATCATCAGCCTATACTAGTCCACTGCTGGACGTATGCCTCCCCCAATGTGCGCCATTTCACCCTGTCCTCGGCCTTTCGCATCCAGCTTCTACCAGCAGCCTTTCGCAAATCAAAGTGCTAAGCAAAGTGTTAAGCGTTACTTATAAATTAACTTAAGCTTAACCGTCTCATTATTCTAGTGGACCTAAACGGTACTGCTAGGCTAGAGGTCCCGAGTAGGATTCACAGGTTGTGTTATCGGATTTTTCAATAAAATTTTAAGTATCAGCTCGAAATTCGGTTTTGCCAATAGGCTCGCCCTCCTTAATACATGGGACTTAAAATTAAATACCAGCGAACTGTGAGTGTACTTTAGTTTACTTCTATTTAACCCTTCAAGGAATAAAAGCATGATGGTTATTGTTTTACGGTAATTAATAGCTTAAGCAATCACTGCGTCTTCTGCCGTCAGTTTCATCTTCTTCTGTCTTCGTCATTTTTCATTATTCTTCTTCATTATCATCATATCAGCCACAGTAGGACCAGTGCTGAACAAAGGCCTCCCCATAGACGTCCACAAAGACCGGGTATAAGCCGCTTGCATCCAACGACTTCCAAAGACGTTTACCATGTCGTCCGTCCATCTCGTTGTAAGCTGTCTCACGCTGCGCTTTCCGATAACTGGATTGCTGATGAATTCTAATACCACTTGATTTACCATTGTATAATACCCATAGTACAAGCTCTGATGAGTTTGGGGCTGTGTAAAAAAGTCCCAAGAATATTTATTTATTTTACTATTGTGTTATCAGTAAGAATTATCAATACGCCGCAAAAAACGTTAGATTATAATCCCAGAACGTTATCGATTTTACAACAAAAAAAAACTAATTAAATACTTATACGCCCAACTGGTTTAAATAAGCCATGTCTTGTCTACAAATTAGTCAATTTCAAGCAGCATTAGTCGATTATCTTATAATCGATTCATTTAACACTCGAATTATCGATATTAATATACATATGGCAAGTTGTTAAGCAAATTCTTAATCTTTTGACCTTTTGTTTTGTGACTCGTTATCTAAACGGATTTCTAATTAAAATAAGTTTCTCTTATAAAACACCATTCTCCTAGCCATTTCCCAACATATCTCTGCAACCCAATTTCTTGGCAATACCGATATCAAAACCAAAATAGTTTTATTCTCATATAAACCATATACAGGCACTTATGAAATGTCGAGTCTAGGTGCACGGTTCCAATGGAGTTAAATGGCAATTAGTTGGTGGTTCCATGGTTACTCTTTTAAATTATTGTTGTTTACATCATTGTTACAGCCTAGTGATATGACCACTGTAATGCCAAGTCAAATGTCTAGAGTTCGAATCCGAGGCACGCACCTCGAACTTCTCGAAATCATGATTATTTCAGTGAAGGAAAACATTAGAGGGAACTTGCATGCCTCACAGGTTTTCTCGACGGCGTGTGAAGACTCATCATCAACCCATATACTGTTCCACTGCTGGGCACGGGTCTCCTCTCATATTGAGAGGGATTAGGCTATAGTCCACGCTGGCCTAGTTCGGGTTGGCAGACTTCACAAACCGTCGAGAAAAATCTCTAAGGTATGCAGGTTACCTCACGATGTTTTCCTTCACCGTTTAAGCGAGTAATAATTAATTATTAATACACACATGAATTCGAAAAGTCAGAGGTGCGTGCTTTGGGTTTGAACTCGAGACCTTCGACTTGGCAGTCCAATGGTCATACCACTAGGCTATCTCTGTGAAGTCTGCCTACTCGTATTTGGCCAGGGTGGACTATAATTTTGCGGAGGAATAACAACTGGTTCCCGGGTTCCCGACTATTGGTGGTGAGGCGAAGACCTCCTGTGGTTTTAGTCGGTAGGTCGCAGTTTGGGCGGAGTCCGACATACCCCGTCGGCTCCCCGGACGGTGGCAGTCCATGAGGATTTCCACAGAGGAAAAAAAAAAGATAAGGGTGGACTATAATAGCCAAATACCATTCTGAGACGAGATTCGTGCTCAGGAATTGGACAGTATATTGGTTGATGATGAACGATATCCTGAGGATAAATTGGTTGTCTGCGGTAAGCCCTGCTCATACTGCAGAGGACGTCTAAAGTGGTTAGAAATGGGAATTGAACCCGGATCCTCAAGCGTAACAGTCACGCTTACGACCACAAGGCTAATGAGTCAGTGTTCAATAAAATTGCAATTTTATTATTTCACTACATTTTAACGGCGTGTTTTCATTTTTAACATCGGTTATCCAAGCGTGACTTTGTACACGTCATACAGTCTACCCTTTACACCGTCCGTATTCCGACGCAATAGTGTTGATTTTTGCTCGCTCGATGTGTCGTCAAATGTGTACATGATAATGAATTCGGGATTAGTCGTCGATCGCCAGATTCTATCATTGTTGTAATTCATCGTGATTTATTATCGCGTGTAGTGTACACAAACTGTCGTAAATTAACGGGTTAACTACTAAACTTGGCTTCCACTATGCGCTTTGACGTAGCATATCATTTGTCAATGGAAAATAATTGGTTGGTGAGATTTTGAAGTGCTTTGTTGATTGTTTAATATAAATTTAGCATTAGGTACCTAAGTTTGTGACTTAAAATATCTTTTTCTTCGGAGCCTTTCCCCTACTATGTTGGGGTCGACTTCCAGTGTAGCCAGTTGCAGCTGATTTTTAGCTAAGCGACTGCCATCATACCTCCGTAACCCAAATTCTTGTAAATTTACTATATTTTGGTATATTCATGTGCCAGGACGACCGTAGACCGACTGAGGGCAAAATATAATAATAATATATTCTTTATTGTACACCAATGCATCAAAATATAGAACATAATCTTATACAAAAATAATATACAATAGGCGGCCTTATCGCAATCAGCGATTTCTTCCAGGCAACCTTTGGATGGACTGATAGAACTAAACAAAGAAAGAATGGGGTTGACGGTGGATATAATATATATTTGAATACTTATCATATAAAAAGCAAACTAAAATATATACATAAATAAATACATACCAATTAATTATAATTATATATATTTATGTAAATACATATTACCTATACAACAGAAATATACGATAGATTGAATTACAACGACAAATAACAAAATTATATCGACAAGTAGTGTTCCTTCAAAAGTCTTTTAAAAACTGGCAGTGATTGGGCACGCCTCATTGGTACCGGTAAAGCATTCCACAGGCGAGCAGCTTGAACCGTAAAAGATAATATAATCTAAAATAATAATATAATAATAAATTTATTCAAATAAATTTTGGCTTAAGATAACTTAACTAGACAAAAACAAAGTAGTTATATTTCAATACAATCACGGGTTAAGAGTTAAGCAGAGAGGTGCTAATGACTTACAGTTCGCTGGTACGGTATTGGTCCCTTGTTATTAACTGATCATTAAATCCAAACTCCGAGATTCTAATGAGAATTTCATTTACGCAATAACACGTTGCATGACCTGGGAATTGAATCCAGGACCTCTCGCTCAGCAGCCAGGCTTGCGAATTTCCTTTTTTTTAGGTTATACGGTATTTCGTTTTGGTAATATCGTTTTCCTCTTTGATGAGTAATTCAGCCAGTGAAATTAAACTTAATCACTAGATAAAGGATCCTCATTTTTTTGGTGTGCGAAAAATCTTCATGAAATAATCGTCTGTCGCCTGGGGAGGTGGCAGGGTATATCGGACCCGTACAGACTAAAAGTGCACTTTTCATGTCCATGGAATTGATGATATTCACCACGACCATGTCGAGCTATATAGTCTGGTACAACTACCGATTCCCATTAAAGGACGAGGGTTCTTCTCACTTCCTGTCCATAGCTTACTATACTTCAGTTACCTTTCATCATGAGACGGGCCGCAAGGACGTTGGCCACTATATATACACACTATTTTTGAAAAAAAAAAACATGCTGCGCGTACGAAATTCAAATTGGACCATTCACTGATAAGATCGCAGCTTAAGTCAATAAATCGTTACTAAGACAGTCATTAATTGATTGGGTCATTGCACTACAATATAACACTATGACATTTCCGTCCACGTCCCACCCTAATTAAGTAACATGTTAACAATAAAATGCCTTATTTTAGTGTCTAACAATTACCAGATGGACTCTTTTATATTTTTTACTCATCTGACTTGAATCGGAATAGTATGTTTATACCTATAAACAGTTTTTATTGGCAACAAAACCTGAACTAAGCGGATAGAGAAGTGTCATTGCGCATACTGAATAGATTTTTAATTGTTTCAAGCAAGGTTGGAATAACCAAAGGATATTGGTATTCTCGGAAACGTCGTGATGGTTGTAAAATGTAAACTTGTTAACTGATCCGCTTGTTGGCTTTGTTTTAAAGACAAAAGAATATGTTTAGTAATCGCACGGGGGAAATATTAATTGGTAGATTTTTTTCTGTGATAATTTCAGTTAGCACCTCCATTGTAGAATTCTATGGGCTGAATACAAAATGGAAGGAAAAGAAGTATTGTTTTTGTTAAAAATACGAGATGTGGTACAGTATTTTGGCGAATAATCTAAGGCTTGTGAAGAGTCGACTGTGTACGGTCGCCTTATTTTCAACTAGCTTTTGCATGCGGCTTCACTGGCATCTCAAAGGATTTTTGAGATAAAAGGTAGCCTATGTCCTTCTCAAAGGTTTAATCTATTACCCTACCAAATTTTATCAAAAGCGGTTCAGCGGTTTAAACGTGAAAGCCTAACAGATAGCCATACAATGTTACTTTCGCATTTATAATATTAATAGCTGTGTATGAAGTGTATCAAAAACGAGCTAACAAGATTAATCCCATTTAATTTAAATCGTTCATTGGCTGCGAAATTATTTTTAGTGGCGTCTCACTTTAATTACACCAAAATGACAAAGTTAGGTATATAAAAGTGTTATCAGTTGATACAGATTACTAAGCGTTGTGGAATAAGGACCAATCTAGTTTGTACCTATTTTAAACAACACGTTAATTTGAATAATTCGAAAAGGGCAGTGACAAATGGAAGCCGGTTAAATCCATTTAATTACAGTGAACAAGTCTCAACAAATTACAGAACTGTTAGGCAGATTGGACGAAGGTTTATTCGAAATAAGAACTTTTTACACCATAAACTAGAGTGTTAGTCATTACTTCTTGGATTTCGCTCTGAACTGACTTATAGTGCTTGTATCTTATGGCATTTAATTGATCCCAAGCTTATATCCCTATTCATAAGGTCGTGACACGTTCGAATGTAAAAAAATAAATACAATGCCTTTTGGGTTTGGATCGCTGGATTTTATATTAATTTCAAAAGAGCATTGGATGTTGTCAAAAGCGAAAGTATAGTGTAAATTGAAGGCTGTACGTTGTGAATAAGGTTGACGGTCGAGATTTCTCGTTTTCTTTAATTTATTTTCCTCCGGGAGGTGTCTAATGACCTGCTGCGTGTGGCCCGACATTTTTATCGACCAGTGAGGCGCTTTGACAATATTTTTCGAATATTAATGTCGATACTGTATCTGAAACCAATAGGTATATCTAAATAACGGCTTCGATATCTCGAATATGCATTTATACTAATTGAGTCGCATGTATTTGCAAGTTTTAACAGGATATTACAATATTACATAGTGTTGTATTTTTTTTAGATATAGCTAGATCGAAATTTGAATGAATGGGTAGTAGGTATGTTCGATCCAGTCTTGAGTGGCGATAAGTTTGAATACAATACTGGAGATATCAGGGATATTCGATGAATAAAATTGTGTGTTTATGTTGTATTATTAACGCTTTTTTGTTCGTATAATATTTAAAACTCGAAGATAGGGTTAAGTACCGAGCCACCTGACTTGCCCGGTGCCGTATTCCAGTATATTATTCCAGTGTAGGTATTGGTATTACTTATAAATAAATGTCATGCTTTTAAAGAAATGTACTTAGCTGTGTTAAGTTATAACTACGCTGATCAACCAATCTGCGCTAGTTGCAGTCAGTTTGTGGATGAGTGATCATTCTTAACAGATCGAGACTCCTCCTTGCCTTCGTAGAGTACGTAAAGCCATCAGTCCTGGTTGTCATACGAACACCTGTGACAATCGTTAGTGGTAGTCTGACGCCCAAAAAGCCTGACAACCAGTCTATCGTCATCCTTTATTCTCAGGATATCGGTATTACCCAAAAATTGGATTGTGGAGTTGACAGTCACTTCGTGTAAAATACTGATATTCAGCCGCATCTGGTTAGAAACAGTAATACATAGTTGGGAGAAAAGGCTCGAAAAATTATGATGACTCAGCTGTGTTACTCTTTCTACCTTTCAATTAATTCTAATTGATTACAAATTCTATTTTAAGCTCATTATCATCCCAAAGCTACGACTAAAATCAATAAAAACATAGTTTACGGTGAACTATTATTCTATAATCATTACCCTTTACGGATATTATCGCTGATATTGATATAATTAATCCTAATATTTCGGAGCCCTTAGAATATACGCGATATTATCCTATTTTTTTATTATTTCAATCTCTAATATTCGCATAAGTTCATTAAACAATCTATCATCATGTTATCAATTTATCATAGCTTATTATGATAAATTGATAGGCAATGGTGATCATACTTGTGTTATTAAAATCAATTCTCAGAGCATGAAATATTTTTTTGTTACTTTTATATATGTATTTGTTAGAATCGATTGAATTATTTCTACCAGCAAGAAATATCTCTAGTTATAAACACGACTAGAATATTTTACCGAACACACCCTTAAACCCAAACTAAAATCTATTAACAATTCCAAGAAATACCTAGTCGTTCCATTTTCGAAGGCGCTAAAAGCCAAATGTTGGGCACTGAGTGTGACTAATAAAAAAATTAAAAATAAAACTGGCATGTCCCATCGCGAGGTGTAAAATAAACAGTCGGGCTCGCCATTAAGGTCCGGTCTTGTGCTTGTATTAATTTGTATTTAAGTGTATTGAACAAGATAAAGTAAATATATGGGCACAGCGCTCCGGGTCGCGCCGGCTCTTGTTACGTGTACGATTGCTATGCTGTTGCATTTTTTTTTCTTGTATTTTTGTGGTATTAATTAGGAGTGTCAGGAATGCGTGTTTGTTTTCATCTTGAGTCACTATTCGGGATGGTAAGGCTTTGTTTATTTACCTTTGATTAATTTGTGGTCAGGAAACGTCACAGAGTTTGGTTATATTTAGTGCTATTATTATCAAAATAAAAGTAATAAAGAATTATTTTTTTGTTCAGTTGTTTTATTTTAAGTATTCCGCGAAATATTTTTTTATTTCTGTAATGTTTATGAAGTGTTATTACATTGATTTTACTTACGATTAATACTCGGATATGATAAGGAACATATATAAAAACAGTAAAAAAAATCAGACAAAAACGCTTGTACTCTCAGGTACCTACTTTTTTAAGAAAATTTAAGTCAGAATTACAAGTGAATAAGAATCACCTGCCATAATGTTAGCAAGTGATTACCATCGGCTATCGTCATACGTAATACGTCGTGACATCGGATGACTTCGGTGACACCTCGACTGTGCTCATTAAGGGTGAAAGTTTACACAAAGGAACGAATATTTACTTGACGCCCATACAAATACTTATGTATGTTTGTACTTTTATATGTAATAAACGGCATATTATGTATAAATCGATCGATGAGAATTTTATTTAAAAAAATGTGACAAAAATTGTATCGTCATATTATAAATTCAATCGTTTCCAAGTAGAAAATCATGTTGCTTCTTAAACAACGATTCATATTACTAGGCTAAGTATCACTGCTCTGTAACCTGCTAAATCTAAATCCTGATAGGTTAACAACTAAAATTCTTAGGTTACCTGTCTTGGTCATGGCGAATTTCACGGATCATAGCCATGACCATAGGGCAAATGAAGGCAAGTGCGGTTTTTAGTCAGTACGAGTTCAATATCCCCAGGTGGTGGAAGATCCATAAGGATTTTCCGTACTATAAAAAAAGATCCTTAGGTTACGATGCAAAGATTCACTGTGTGTCGTGTACGGTAGGCTATCAACCTCCTGACTTGCCAAACTTAGACGCGGAACTGTAAGTGGCTCATGGTAACACCACAGCAAAGGACGACAAGATTATTAAAAGAGAAAGGAATATCAATCACTAAAACAACGTGAGCCCTGAATCTTGTAATTTTCGGGAAAGATTAGGAACAGTTGACAAAATTTGGACGTCTAACAATAGATATCGCTTTTGTCGACAAACTCTGATTTTGTCATAGGTAACGTTAATGGAAGAAATTGTTCTTTTTTCCATTTCTCTGGCTTATCTACTTCAAACTGCTGGACCATGAGCAAGCTTATTATTTATAATATTAATAATAATTATTTATGAATGTATTTGTGTATGTATTTATTTTGTGCCTATGTATTATTTTAAGTATATGTGTATTTTGTATTTAATATATGTTCGCTTCTATATATAATTAGTATTTGTTTCTTTTCACACTGTTGTCTACATTTCTTCTTTTTCAATTCTCCTCTCGCAGGTCTGCTGGAAGAGATTTCATTAAAAATAAGCAGTACCTTTGTACTAAATAGTCTTAATCTGGCTCCTTTCTAGTTTCTAAGTGTGTACATAAATTAATACATAAATAATTATTTATAAATGGCCAAGTAAATTTCTTGTCAACGATAAACCCTAAATACACTTTTATCAAATCAGGACTTCAAGTTTAACTAAACAATAAGAACGCTCAAGCTCATTGATGTGTCATTAATTATTTTGAAGTGTTGTTAACCGAACACTATTGTCTGTTCCTGTAAACAACGGTTCTGATATTCCGAGAACAATACAATTGGAAACTACTAATGAATTGCAATATGGCGCAAGGTGTAGCCTACCTGTCAATACTAGCCTACTTAATGATTCATTAGGCAATGGCTACTAGGTACTCATTAGTCTTACTTGATATATTGAGTGTTGACGACCAGAATAGCGAATTTAATTAATTCTATTAAAAACTTCTTGGACATTTAAGGTCAAGCCTACAAGTAAATGGTAAAGTCAGAAAAGAACAAATGATTCTAAGAATATGGTTGCAGTAACGTAACCTAAGACACCTTCGAAATCATAGTCGTAGGCAAAATTCTGGGAAATCTTAAGTAGGTACGGTGTGACGCTTTAAAAATTTCGCAGAATCAGCCAAGTTATTCAAATTCTATCGAAGCATCCAAAGGTTTATGTCAGTCGTAAGGCAATATTAATCCTATAAAACAACCTAATGAAACCCACCTCAACAGAAAGTATGAGCCAACCCGCACATGCTTGAGGGTTTACGTCATC
This sequence comes from Acronicta alni, assembly GCA_964056405.1. Lineage (NCBI taxonomy): Eukaryota > Metazoa > Arthropoda > Insecta > Lepidoptera > Noctuidae > Acronicta > Acronicta alni. The sequence continues at coordinate 9,157,025 of OZ043925.1, read as the reverse complement.
AGTACGTGTTTTACCGCTAACAAACATACATTAATATGGAAAGCTCGCCTCTGCCAATGTGCCAGCAAACGCTGCCCCCACGAAGATGGCTATTGTCTTTTCAAAACGTGACTCCAAATGTTAATTGGACTATTAAAAGCCGAATGCGGGTCATTTCGACCATTACCAACGGAGCCCTTTTGAATATGTATAATAAAATTATTAGATGAGCTGAGCTCAATTTGTGTGTTAGGTTTCTAATGAGGTTATGCGCTTTCTTGTCACAGATGGCGCTTGCGTGTTGAATGCGCAAGCGCACAGCCGGATGCGCGAAATGGATTTTGTTGTGTGCGTAACTGTGCGCATCCGATGCAGAATTTTATATTAGCGCCCTTAGTGTGGGACCTCAGATATTAATCGCTTTTATATTCATGTGTAAGCCGTTAAATAGGCTAGTGGTATGTTGTATTTATACGTGCTCATAGTTTAAATGATGAAACGTCGATTACTGACATTCTGAAAGGAATCGATGATGAGAGTTTAGCTAATTGTGGCTCTGATGCACTTAAACGTTGTTGCAATACAAAACTGATTCATGAGTTAATAAGTATAGACACGTTACTACGCTATTGGGATTGCCTTGTAGGAATGAACATAATTTTAGAACCGTGACTGCTTTTGGAATGAAATAATCTGTTTCTAGCGTGGTTCCAGTTATTTTAACTGTATTCATATTTAGAGCTTTTAAAGTAATTGTATAAGTTTACCACAGTTATATTGTAAATAATATAATATGTATTAACAAAGTCTAGCAAATAGGTCATTTAATCGTTTTATTTTCAATATTCCATTTTTTATTGGAATTTTGGGGCTATTGTATTATCAATGCGACCATATCACTCTATTGTGAATTATTCGGTAATACTTACTATAAATTAATTGTTAAGGATATTTTTTTCAAATTTTATGTGTTGTGGAACAAAATGTTTTCATTGAGTTCTTCACAAAACTTTAGAAACTGTATGTGTACAGATTACAAAAGATTTTTTTTTGTCATACATAGGATAAGTGAGTTTGTGTGTGATATTGCGCGCAAGATTAGTTCAAGCCCAAAAATTTCAGAATATTATGCTTCTGTTCACTATCCTCCGAGCTTTTTCCAACTATTTTGACTCAAAACAAATGCGGCTGAATATCAGTATTTTACACGAAGCGACTGCCATCAGACCTCCGCAACCCAATTCCTGTGTAATACCGGTATCATGAGGATATACTATTTGTTAGTCTTTTTGGGCTTCTGATTACCACTAACGATTGTCATAGATGTTCGTATGATAACCGGTATCGACGGCTTTACGTGCTCTCCGAGGCACGGAGGGTTGTCTCGGTGTTTTGAGAATGCTACTGTTCCTAATGCTCAAAAAATAAACTTTACTATATATTTTAATCTTTTGGCCGCCACGTCAATCGCGAAAATCGTTCTCTACACCAAGCACTATAAAAAAGTGGTATTTTTGACGTGCCATGCCGTCGTTGGCGTCTTGATTCAACATTTAATTTGACGTCTATAGACGTCCGTGGCGGTCAAAGGGTTAAAAAAACCACGACACGTTTAGCGTAGTGGCTAAGCTATCGTATTCTGTGTTATGCGTCGCAGGACCTATCCTCGTACAGAACAAATATTTTTACGGCCTACAGGTAGATGTTCCGGGTTTGATTTTTGTGTATGTGATAATTTGTGTTTCTAAACGCACCCACGACACAAGGGAAAATCCTAGTATGTGTTTTTTTTAAATAAAGATTATATTAATATTTTGGATGACGGTATCGGACATTTAATCATCAACATCATCATTTTTTTATACTACTATGGTGGCAAACAAGCTTGCGGCCTACCTGATGGTAAGCGGTTACCGTAGCCTATAGACGCTTGTAACACCAGGGGTATCACTCGCGCGTTGCCGACTATGTAAAACGAAAGAGGAATAGTTGGGTTAGTATATTGATTTCTGACATTTACGCGAATATTATACATTGAGATAAAACTACTTTTTACGGATTTTATCGCGTATATTGATATTATTAATCCTGACGTTTCGTACCCTTTACAGCGTCCAGGTCACGGGTAGACTGAGGTGGTCTTGATGAAATAATTACTGACAGCTACCCTACATTTTTATTGTTACATGATCAATGATATTTATTACTCATTATTAGTTTTATTTCAGTTGGGTTAGCAGTTTAAGGGTTAAAGTCCCTCCCACTACCAACACAACATTTCCTCGCGGAAATACCGGATAATCGCGGAATAATCAGAATCTACCTATTTACTGTCCCACTGCTGGTCAAGGTATTCCTCTCAGAAGGAGATGGGTTAGACTATAGTCCATCACTGTCTAATAAAATATCGTGTCGTATTTAAAATAAAAAGGTTATCTATGTGTAAATATAAACAAAAAATATATACAGACGATTGATACTCATCTTCTAATAAGGCGGTTAATAAAAAACAAATATTAAAAAGATAGACACACAAACGGCTTATTATATGTTTGTAAATACGTGTCCTGCCTTCAAACTATTGAAGTTTTGCTTAAATAATTTTACTTAGGTAATGCATTTTGGCTCATTATCCTGCACGATTTCTTTCCGTAGAAAGCTTTCTTGGTATAACGCCAAAACTGAACATATTCAGTCTAGAATACATTTGCTTATAATACACCTACTTACTAAAGATAAAAATATGTATTTATTGAAGTTAGTTAGCAAAAAAAAATTCGACCGCGGGCAGGATTCGTCTTCTGGTTAGGTACCACCGCGATTCCCACCCGCCTTGACGAATTTTGCCTTCACATTCAGAATTTACGTCTTTGTGGTGACGTCAGTAACACCTATTGAATAGCAAGCTTTTGATTTTCAACCGACATGACTTACTTTACAGTTCAATGTCGAACGACCACCACCACCACCTAACTAACTATCTTTTTGTATTTTTTGGCATTTTATTGATTTATGTTAAAAGCAAAAGACTGAGTAAACATTGGCTGTAATGATTGATTCCTCAAATTATGTAAGTCTTACTAGTTTTTGGTCGCGGTTTCAGTCGCATACCAAAATATTTTTTGAGAAAAAAGGTAGTAAAGGTACTTGCCACCTATTTATTACATAAATACCTACCTCTGCCTAACCCTTCTGGGTATACAGGCGTAATTATTTGATGTTCTAATGTAATAGGAATCTGTCAAATATAAGTTGGACTTAGATAGGACTGCATCGCAAAAATATGAAATGCATTTTCAAAAAGTGAATACATTTTTATTGATAAAATAAGTCAGAAAAGCATTTTCCTGTCCAAGTTACTGACCTTAATAATGTATACAAAATAATGTAGTTCAGACAAAGGATGTTGACATTTTAAAACATATACAGATTATAATCAAAGCTTAGTGAAGAAAATGAGAAATGACTAATTCTTAAAAAATGTTTTCCAAGTAAACTGCGTGACAGTACAAATAAAATAACAAAAAGCGCATTCGCTGTCAGAATTCGCAATTGCATGTATGTACCTATTGTGGGTACCCGAACGCTTAAAAATTTCGTAAATGTACAAAAAGAAACAATAGCTGAGGTGTCATATAAATTGTGTCTTGTATGAATTAGGCAGTTTAGGGTTTGCCAGCATTTAAAATGTTGAAACTCCCCAATTTTAAGGAGGTTTTATCCATTGTTTTTCCTAAATTAAACCATTATATTGGTGATTTTATCAAACGAGCTTATTTCAAGTAAATATTGGACTTTTAATAAGTTATTTTGAGAAATCCTGTGATATTCGTTTGCACAACTTGCACAAGAACACTGGGTAGACTAATAAAATCGTTGGAAAAGTATTTTTTGTAATATAATGCGAGTTGGCTAATCCCTTAAGCTGGCACCACCATAGAGTGGGCCATCTGTCAGCGCACGGGGCGCAGCATATTTTATAATTATACGGGGACATACGTGGAATAGCAATCGTTCTTTGGTCCAGTCGCGCGAATGTCCTGCGCACGATGCGACTCGCATTCTGAAAGGTTGCGCGCCGAACAGCCACGATCAAGATTTCTCGGTCGCGATCTACAAACAGGTGCTCGGCTGGTGTCGACGCGTGATTGATATAAGCAATTGAATTTTCATTCTATATTTAGATATTACTTGTACAACATTAATATTTTAATCAGGAATGTCGAGCAAGAACGTTACAATTGCATGTAGCCTTTATGCAATCTTCACATTCCTTGCATTCACTAAACTTATCTTTCATTCGATGATTCGATTATACTTTTGTTCAAAAACTTGATTAAAATGAATAAATAAGATTCTTGGTCATCACAAAAAAAAAACATAAAAAAAATTGTGCGTATTGAACGCTGTATATGGAATATTACCAACATTACTTATTTTTAGCGGTATCAAAACTGTGTGTCCTCCTCAATTTAGAAAGAAAATTAGAAGGATGGAGGAAGGAAGTTAGGTTAATTTGAGATTGAGAATTGACCCAAAGATGACGTTAGTGACTTTATGATACTAAAACTGGACCGAAATTATACTTTAACATTTTTCTAGTACCAAAATTACCTTCTTCACTCACTTTCAAGAACCCTGCTGTACTACAAGATTAATCAAATTGAAAGTAAATAGCATTCCTCAACGACGTCTCTAAATCAACATCATCACATCCTTCAACAACAATAAATTAATCAGCACAGTAGCCTCATTCCAACAGCCTTCCAACTTCCAAGTAACAATATGCCTGTAGAAATATCAGAAAATGTAATCTACTTATGCGATACGATTTACAATTCAGCTCAGGACGACATCGGAGCGCTAATACATGTGCTTAGCGGTAAATTTAAAGAGGGACCCAGTGCCAAATATGTACGAAGTAACGATTTACCAGCTATATACGGGACATAAAGTACCGAATGGTCTAGCAAAAAATTCTTGACAACAGTTATGTTGTATCATTGTTTAGTTCGACGAGTACGCATATCTAAATCGTAACGTTTGCTTTATTAATGTTGCGATTCGCGATACGCCTACTGCGGTCATTTTTCAGTTTTAATCTTGTTAATTAATTTATTCTTACTAAATGTACTTCTTATTTAGGGTAAGCGTTACATCATTGCAGTTCATATTGCTTATATCTCGTCGTTGCGACACCTTGTGATTCTGTTTCGTAATTACTAAATGAGATTTTGCTTTTTAATTATAATTTGCTTGCTAATTAAGTCCGTCTGTCTGGCTGTTAATAGGAATTTACATTTCTAGAATATTTTAATATAGAAAACACTGTTTATTATTAGTTTCTTGCTAATCATTTGTGTTGATTGTATACGCTGATTAGATTTCTCTTATTTGATTAAAAACTAGTTTCTAAATTTGTGATGAGACACACGAGACTAGGGTGTTGCAGAAATTTGTTCTCTTTACCAGTTATAACAATCAGGTTTGTTCCGCGGCATCTCACAGTAAAGCGGTACTTTTATTCTAAGATATATATCATAAACGTGAGTGTCGTCCATAAGTACAATGTGTACATCTATGAATGTCTTTATTACCGTGTTTTAGTCATTTGTAAGATTTTCTCATAATGATTGTCTCCAAAACGAGTGTTTGTGCCGTCAAAAGCTTTTGTCTAATCGTTGTCATGACTCCGGTTCACATTTGCTCCGATATAGTCGTTTACATGTCGTTTGTTATTCTATATTATGGTGTAGGTATGTTTTTATACTTCTGGCGTCGTTATTGTTAATTTCATGATGGTAATTTTCATTATTATGGTTAACATTTTCTTTTTTACTGTTTTTTTTTATTCACGATATTAAGTAAATCAAAGACAATAATTAGTAAGGGGTAATAAAGTAAATAAAGTAAGCAACAACATTATTGCTGTATATGATCATATACAGCAAACAAGCATATTTACAAGATTATTTTACCTACATCAATGATACTCACATTGCATTCAATCTTTTCGAGGTCATTATAATAGGAACATTACGGTGCATTGACACAAGTAGAAACATCTCTCCCATCATTAGTAGGTGCACCCTTATCAATGGGAGGTGTTTTATCGTACATTAATCACGAAAGCTGTTGCGTTCAACGATATTTTTATTAATGTTATTTTGTCGAGTTGATAGTATTGTTTGCTTTTGGAAGATATATAGGATGTGGTGTCTCAATAGACTCTCTAGAAGGAATAATATTTTTTTTTTTTTTATAAGAGATAGGTTAGCGTTTGACCACAATCTAACCTGATGGTAAGTGACGACGTGGTCTAAGATGAAGCACGCTTACCTAGAAGATACCTATTCACTCGTGACTTGAAGACCCCCAAATTGTACACGTCAGGAAATACAGACTCAGGCAGCTGATTAATAACATCAATAATACTCTGACTAATGGATAATATATTTATCGGTGTAATCTTTAATCTTGTAAAATAAAAAATGTCCTGTGTAGGTACCTATTACTGAAACTACTTGTTAATCTGGTCATATATTTTTTTAAATAAATATCAAATGAATAATATTTGTGAGAACTAATGATTATAAATTATGACTTAGAGCTTAATAAAAACTTAACTATAATCACTGCAAATCTTGCATTAAAAAATTCATGAAGTATTAATAGAAATCAGAGGGGTCCGTAACGTCATAACTACGCTGATAAACCAATCTACAAGGTTAAGCTGCGCTAACCGCGGTTAGTCTGTGGATGCGAATACCCATGACAATCGGTATTGCCCAAAAATTGGGTTGCCGAGGTCTGATGGCAGGCGGTTCGTATAAAATACTGATATTCAGCCGCATCTGACTATTTTTAGAAATCACTATGTATTTATTGTATTTGATTCTTATAGTCAGTTACGGTTAGGCTTTATGCAAGCTTAGTACAAAGATCATCAATTCAATGTAGAAATCTTGGCAAACAACGCTTTCATCCTTGATTGTTTGGCACTACAAAGAAAACCAGACAATATTTGATGTAGCTATTTTATACTAGTAAAAATTATATTTGAAAAGATCCAATGTAATAAAAAAATAATAGAATTATGTTAATATTAATGAAGTGGCTAATGAAATGAGGGAATAACGTTTTTACTACGTTCTTCATTTTATTGGCAACAATTTTACCTATATATTTTTCTACACGCGGCCAAAATTTTACTTGTATATTTACGAGGTACGACAATTATATTTAGGATGTTTTATTTATTTTTCAGATGAGTATATTTATAAAAGTCTAGTGGATAGCCTAGTGATATGGACTTCGACTGCCAATACCAAGTTTTCAAGTTCGAATTCATTGCGCCACACTTATGACTCTCTGACGATAAGAGTCAAGGACTACTTAAATAACAATATAGAATGTGACAACAACAGAATAAATAAATAATATAAAATAATTAAATATGTTATTGTGTTTAGGTAAAAACATAATAAAGAAGCTTTTAAAATCGAGACAGTTGATTGTCAATGCTCAACGTCTATTTCCTAAGACTAAATAACCTTTGTGTTGACAATTTGTCGTGTAAGCGCAACATTCTTAAGGATTATTTATATACCAATAAAAACAATAAAGAAAAACATTGACAAATCTATTAAAATCACGTAAACTGACTTCGAAGAACATCTTGGAAGACAGCCAAAAAGTGGCGGCCATTGAAATGGGCGCGCCATTAAACGGTTCCATAAACAGTGTAAAACAAATGTTTTATCAGATTCGTTAGTGTACGTATCAATAATTCATAGCGTTACGATGTTATGCACATCGCCAACCGGTACTTGGAAGTCTTACACTGTTCATTAGTAGTTATATCGCGACTTGCTTTGGCAAAACCGATGGGCTACATAGCTATGGGTGCGGATGAAAGTACGCTGGATATGACTGCGAAAATATGAATATTTGATTATTTAATTGATGTACGGTCACCAACGAAAGTCGCTGAACAAAATCAAATTTTGAAATTTCCCTACACCAATAGTTAAGGTAAAGCTTGTAATTATCTTATAAACAAAGAACTCGTGCTACCTTCTCGAGTCAGTAACTTCTAGACAATAACATATGTTAAAGCGTTTTAAAAATGCACCATGTTCAGCGACTTTCGTTGCTGACTGTACCAAATTAAAAACCTGCAGTACCTATGATAAACAAGCACATTTATGCAGAGTGGTTTCGACAGTCTAAGTTAAGGGCTTACGATGATAATATTTATGATCAACGATGCAACAATACTGATCAACAGTTTTGGTCATATTTACGGCATGCAAAATTAGTTTTCGAAGCGCTAAGATACATTTAGCTCAACTGTAATCTTGAGGTTCAAATTGAACTTGCATTTGTTTTTTGGTGGTTTAATTATTTATGCTGGTTCTGTCCCTCTCATTCTGAGAGCAGACCCGTACCCAGCAGTAGGACAGTATATGGGTTGATGATTGATTGATTTGTTTATTCTATTAATTCCAGATGTTTTTAATTCATCAATTCATATCACGGGGCCCAAGAACGATATATTTTGCATCGTGAATTTAATTTGAAATTTATTAAAATAATTATAAAAAAAATATTCTTAGTAATAACCGACTGAATATTTTCAAACACGCTTTCTGCCATATCTATTCTCTCTACATCTTCGCAAGTATTGGTACGCCGTTCATATACAGTTCGTGTATTGACGATTTAATTACATTTTGATCCGGCTACCAATCGTTATTGCGATGTGGGTGTTCGATATACGTATGCAAATGACACTTGTGCCCGCTTCAACATACTTAGGTGTCACGTCGGCACCTCTATAGATTTCCATACCAATAGCATTTTAGTAATGAATAATTAATATGCCGTGTTATAATTGAGAATCGCTTATAAGGTATGCGTTAAAATGCAATGATGCGTCGGTATTCGGTAACTGGTTTTATTAGTCATATTTTTTTTTAAATTCTGTGATTATTTTTTGCGCAGTTTGTGCAATTATTATTTTAAATGATATGAGGATTTGGTACGTGCAGAAATTCTCGTTATGGTTTTGACAAAATATTCAAATTCAAATTCAAATTCAAATATTTTATTTGTTAAACATAGGTAAAAAGTTACAAACTTGGTGGAATATTAAAAGAAACCATCACAATAGTCATTAGCGGTATGGCCATTGGACTGCCAAGTCGAAAGTATCGAGTTCGAACCCAAGGCACGCACCTCTGACTTTTCGAATTCATGTGCGTATTAATAATTAATTATCACTCGCTTAAACGGTGAAGGAAAACATCGTGAGGAAACCTGCATGCCTTAGAGATTTTTCTCGACGATTTGTGAAGTCTGCCAACCCGCAATAGCCCAGCGTGGTGGACTATAGCCTAATCCCTCTCAATACGAGAGGAGACCCGTGCCCAGCAGTGGGACAGTATATGGGTTGATGATGATGTATGCAATGATTTCGCACAACCTTCACAGGTCAGTAACTTAATATTAAAAATCGTATTAAAGATTGCAACATGTTCAGCAACTTTCGTTGCTGACTGTAGGCCAGCACATTAAGCTACCACAATCTGTCAAATTTCTATGATTGATTTTCAACTTTAATGCAATACGATAAGGTTCATATTCAATTGGGAAAAATTGACAGTTTTGGATAGTTTGACCTGCTGGCGTCTGTGCATTAACATTATTCACATACATACTTCTTTCAAATAATGCATCTGGATATCAATTACATACACAACGTTTACTGCAGCTGATACGTAAGATGACGACACGAAAAATTGACGAAACGTTTGGCTCAGCGGCAACGGCATGAAGAAATATTTCTATGACCTACAGGGTAGTTTTTCTAGGGATTTGTGTGTGTGAAAGTTTGTGTTTATAAACGCACCCACAATACACTAGAAAATTTTAGTGTGGGGACATGTATTTTTTTTTTCAAAAAGAAAGAAATAATGGTTTTTTAAATCCTACCGTACATAACATACCATCTCGCCTGTATTCCCCGAAGGGTTAGGCAAAGGTGTAACAATATACACTCACAGTTCGCCGGTATGTTTAAGTCCCATGTAATAATTGGCGAGCATCCTTACTCGGGCTGCTAATGAGAATTTCATAGATAAAAACTATTTAACAAAAAAAAAAAACCGCCGAAAAACTGAAACCAAAAAATAATAAACGTTTCTTATTTAACAACTAAGTTCATAAACTATACCTAAGTAATTTTGAGTTGGCGCCAATTTGTTCAAGCTCAATGACAACTTCATAGAAGATCCCAATAACTCTTTGCTCGACCTGTGAATCGAACCGCTTGCGACCGGCTAGCTGGTGCTGTTGAAGCCAAGAGTATTATGACCCCCGCTGAACCACGTCTATAGGTTAGTCGAACATAACACATCTCGATCTAGCCCCAAACTAAGCAGAGCTTCTACTATGGGTACTAGACAATGTATATAATACTTATAGTATACTTTTTTGTGAATACATACTTATAATACATATATAAGAAACACCCAGACAAAAAAAAAATATGTTCATCACATAAATATTTATGTCCTGAATCGAACTCACGACGTCGTGATCAGCAGTCCGAAACTCGAACCACTAGACCATAGACGTCGTCATAATAAAGACAGTTTTTTTTATACCACTAAGGTAGCAAACAATCCTGATGGTAAGCGGTTACCGTTGTCTATAGACGCTTGCAACACCAGGGATATCACTTGCGCATTACCGACCCTGTTAAACGAAAGAGGAATAATTGTGTTGGCAGTATAGGGGTCAAAGTCCCCCCACTGCCAACACAACGTTTCCTCACAGAACACTGGCAATCTTAGAGAGAAAATCATTCAAATTGCAATGCACGAGAAGTAACAGAAAAAGTAACGTGCATGTCACTTACTCACACGAGGATAAAGTTACATGGAATTTTAATTGTATTCCGAAATTAACATAACTATTGTGAAATAAGCTCATACCTAGTTGAATCACCGTGGAAAACACTAGACACAAAATTTATCTTTTTGTCGACCATCATGACGTGTTTTACCATGTAATTTGTGACTCCCCCAATCGAACATCAAGCAAAATAAACCCGAATATCGAATACGGCATTAGAATCAACGATTAAATGTCTTGCATGTAAACAAATATCTATCGTAACGTATACTTAAAGTAGCGATGAATAAATCAACCCTATAATTGAGGGGGCGTTCCATCGACATTACGATTTTCGCCATCGAAAATGCATTTTCCGCACTGTTCATGTAACTCGTAAGGTACCTATATATTAAGTTAATTATAGGATTACAGTGGGTTGCATTTAAAGTGGTATTTTGGTAATATAATAGTCAGATGGCACGCCCGATAAGTGCCAACCCGATACTTGGAAAGCCTCGCTCATTACGAATTCGGGGCGCAGACAAAACGTACTCGGTCGCGAGGAACAAACGAATATAATAATTATGAGCCGAATGGATTAGGCCGAATTAACGGTTGCGTTGTTAGGAGATTATTTTTTCGACACGTCCTAGCGGGCGAGGGTTTAATCAGATTTTTAGATACATATCTGCGTAATTGTGTCATTGTTCCGTTGAATAGTACTGATAACATTTTCAAATGTCGTTGATTATGATTGTGTTGTAATTAATCCTTAATTCAAGTAAAATTTTATTTCAATTAGACCATTAAAATAACACTTTTGAAAAGTCAAAACTAGTAGCACAGTTCCAAAAAGTGGGTCCTATGGAGAAGAACCGAAGAATTTTTATTTTAAGTCTCTCATAAAATCCCTCTGCATAAAAATTATGTGTCGGTTTCTTCTTCGTTCCACCCGCGCTAAATGATTATCCAGGGTACGCTGGACATCATTACTCGGGAAAATTCTTCGGTAGTTAGAAAAAAGAGATAATGCGCTACTGCATAAACCATTAATGGGTATGTAATTTGTGGCTAGTAACGCAAAGACGACGTGTGACGGCTCAAAACACCTCTTTTTTTTTTCTTATCTCTTAAGGGAGATCCGTACCCTGTCGGTTTATTGACACAAACCAACAAGTAGTTGTATTTAAAGCCTATGATGACGACCAATATACCACATATAACAATACGATTTTTTTTTGTATCCTCACGACAATCAATGAATATTATAATTAAAGTAATTCTTATAACTTCTTGAGCATCGACTACCAAAATCCCACACTACACTTTTTTAAGACTCAATCGTGAGGTGCAAGAAAAATCAACCCCGAACCTGTCATAATACGCAAAGGAGAATAAACCTTAACGATAAAGTGGCAAAGTATATCTTTATTAAGCTGCTGTCGTGTTGAAGATGCGGTCCTGCATAGGTTTTTGGACTTCAAACAACGACCGCCTGTAATGTATGTGAGAATTGTGAATCTCAAGTTTTGGATTAACATTTAAACTACATATGTTATTTCCATGTGACTACTGTTTAAACAAAAAACAGAAGCTATTGTGTGGATGCATATAGATTGATTATTATTCTGGCATTGTGGATCTTATAGTATAGTGGCCAGCACATCAAGCTACCACAATCTGTCAATATTCTTTGATTGATTTTCAACTTTATAATAACGTAAGGTTCATATTCAATTGGGAAAATTTGATAGTTTTGGATAGCTTGACCTACTGGCGTTTGTACAAGAGTGTTCAAAAACACTACTAGTCAGTATACTCCCCGTACATATGTGATGTCATACGAACACCTGTGCCAATCTTTAGTGGTAGTCAGAAGCCCAAAAAGCCTGACAATTAATCTATCCTCAGGGTATCGGTATTACCCAAAAATTGGGTCGCGGATGTCTGATGGCAGTCGCTTCGTCTAAAATACTGATATCCAGCCGCATCTGGTTGGACTGGAAGCCGACCCCAATATAGTTGGGAAAAGGGCTCGGAAAAAGAAGATACTCATAAGTAATACGTGTAAGTACGCGTTACACGTAAAATTTTATTAATTTTCGCAGTTTCAATTGTTTCTTATTTTTTGGGCCTTTTACCTACACAAAATCTCCCTGCAACCGTCGCCATTTTATTAATTTTCGCAGTTTCAATTGTTTTTTATTGCTAGGGCCTTTTTATACGTGGGAAAATTCTCCTTTGATCCGTCTTCAGGTAAGGATGTCGGATTTATATCGACTAAAATCCTTCGCTTCCTTTCCCTATGGTCAGTTCCACGCGATTTATGATATCATTTTCTTTATGTTATGTTCAATTACGATTTCAGACAAAAATTGTGTGATTCAGATGTATTTGTTTTGAGGCAGTTTGTTCTATATATTTCCCTTTATATTTCCCGAGGCCCGGGTTTCTTTTTTTTTAAATATTTTGGGATAGCACCATCTAGTCCCAAATTAAGCAGAGCTTGTACCTACTATGGTACTAGACAATTAATATAATACTTTTAAACTTTTTTTTTGTAAATAAATACTTATAATACATAAGATTAGATAGCAGTGATAATAGCCTAGTGGTACGACCATTGGACTGCCAAGTCGAAGGTCTCGAGTTCGAACCCAAGGCCACGCACCTCTGACTTTCCGAATTCATGTGCGTATTAATAATTAATTATCACTCGCTTAAACGGTGAAGGAAACATCGTGAGGAAACCTGCATACCTTAGAGATTTTTCTCGACGGTTTGTGAAGTCTGCCAACCCGCACTAGGCCAGCGTGTCGGACTATAGCCTAATCCCTCTCAATATGAGACGAGACCCGTGCCCAGCAGTGGGACAGTATATGGGTTGATGATGAATACATAAGAATCACCCAGACAAACACAAATACTTGTGTTTTACCCTCACAAATATTTGTGTCCTGTAGGAATCGTGTCCACGATCCCATGATCAGTCGACACTCGAAAAACTAGGTAAATCAGTGTAGTTATATTACTGTGTTTATCCATCATATGAACTAAACAGAGATTGCAAACGAATCGTGGCTTCACAAAAGTTATTAAGCATCTACCAAATAAACGTTTGCATTTATAACATTAGCCAGTATTATGCTGCCGTAAGCTCAGCTCATTATTATAAACGATGTATAATTAAAGGTTACGGTTATAAGTCCGACAATTAAATCTCAGATCAGACTTCGCAAGTTCCCACACCCTTTGCCTCGAATAATGGTGATAATTGCAAAATAAGCGCTTTAAGCTTACCAATCACTGCATGTTTGACGTAGCGGTTGAAGTGGTTACCTCGCCGCCCGCAGTTGCATAGGGTGTCGTGACTTCGATTCTCATCCGAGACCGATCTTTGTGTAATCCACACGTATTTGTGAGTCTAGGTGTCTATGTCTGTTAATTATACGAGAGATGTTTTTAAAAACAATAAAGCTATGGATATCTCAAACAAGCGACCCACCCCAGCTTCGCTCGGGTGCAATATACTACCTAATAAAATGCATAATATTATACATAAATAAAGCCTATGACACACACAAATAATGTGGCTTCCTATTGGTAAAAGAAATGCGTCATCATCCTATTTACTGTGCTATTCCTGGCATCCGGGCTCCTCTTAGAATGAGGGGCTAGTCCACAGTTTACCACACTGGTCTAATACGGGTTGGCAGACTTTACTCATCAACCCATATACTGGGCACGGGTCTTCTCTCAGATTTAGAGGGCCCCACCACGCTGGTCTAGTGTGGGGCAGACATAATACGCCGTCGAGAAAATCTCTAAGGCAGGTTTCCTCACGATGTTTGCCTTCACCGTTTAAGCACATGATAATAAATTTTATAATAAGACGCAGTTAATGTCGAAATGTAAGATGTTGGAGTTGGATTCGAACTCGAGATTTTTGACAGATTCCAATGGTCATATCACTATGGTCACTATCACTTGAATCACTGAACTGCACTGCACATGAAGCATGAAACATTATAATTTGTTTGATTAAAACTTCGTAATAAACAAAACAACACTCAATATAATTTCCATAAAAATTATTCCATACAGACTTGAGAATTCCATTAAGCGCTTTATGCTTTCGGGTTCCACTATAACGATTATAAGTAATTGCTTTGCAATTAGGACAATCCGTGTGCCAGCGCTGCAGCGTATGCAATGCAGCTAATTACGAGTTCAAGCGATAATTACAACATAGGGTCGAAAACGTGGCTTAAAGCATCACAGGCTGTATTTAAGTATTGGCCAATATTAAAACCAAAGGAATTATGTACTACAGATATAGTGTATGGTAAAGTAGAACATACTTTTTTTTCATACTACGGCAAAATCCTCATGGATTCTCCGCCACCGGGAAGGTGGCAGGGTATGTTAGACTCGTACCGACTAAAAACCGGACTTGACTTCACCTGCCCTACAGTCATGGCCATGGGATCCGAGAAATTTGCCACAACCAATACAGGCTGGCAGGCAGGAACCCCGTCAATTAGCGAGGCCTATCCGCAAAAGTAGAACATACCTACTGAAGCATGTAATTGTAATGTGCTTTACGATTATTCTTGTACTAACGTAGCCTTAATAAATATTCTTAATAAAAACCTTGTTTACAAAAAGCTCCTCTTGCCATTGACATTTTATAATAAAAATAAATAACTTGGGACATTTAACACAGCACGATATTGTCCTAAATTAAGCAGAGTTTGTACTATGGGTACTAGATATTGAATTGAATACTTACACATATTTTTAATACATAATCAACACCCAGATAACTAGAAAATCTTATGTTCATCATTGTTATTTTAGCCATTGTTAGCTAAGCCACAGCAAGTCCCACCCGCCAGGTCGAAATTTGTCTTTACAATCTGAGTTTAGATGACGTCAGTGACACCTATTAATTAAAGAGCAAGTTACTTTGCTTCTCAACCGACATGACTTACTTTGCAGTTAGTTCGATGTCGTGTGCCCGTAGTCGAATTTTTCGTTCGCTAAAATAAATTTGTAACGTACATGGAAAATTTAAAAAAAAAATACAAAAATATAATTATGTTCATCACATAAATATTTGTGTCCTGTGGGCATTGAATTCACGACCTTGTGATCAGCAGTCCGATGCTATCATTACACTACAGACGTATTTAATGATATAATAGCAGCAGCAAAGGCTTCGCCTTCCCTTTTGAACTAAGACTACCTACTTCTTTTTTTTTATACCACTAAGCACTGGCAAACAAGCATACGGCCCATCTGATAGTAACCATACCACATCGGTTACCGTAGTCTTTAAACGCTTGCAACACCAGGGGTATCACTTGCACGTTGCTAACCCTCTAAAACGAGACAGGTTTTTTTTTTTATGTCGGACATAGTTTTTAGCTCGAGGGAGCTTTAAAAACTTAACCGGACTAGGTGGCGAGGCACCAAATGCCTCCAGCCAGGGGCAACTTATAAACTAAGCAACACAGCTAAGGGCGTCCCCTGCGGGACTCGGACCTTGGCTTAGGGCGTTGCTGGTGGGGCAGCTAGGGACGGCTGGATCTGGGTTTAAATTATTTTGGGGCGAATTTAAAGCTACTGGCTCGGCACGGGCCGGCTCGAGCAAGGGACGGGGAGGATTACCGTTAAGGGGTCTTCGCGACGGGCCTCGCCGGCGAGGACGGTATATCGGGCGGCGTTTTTGTGCGTGTGTTTTGAGAGTGCTAGTCACTCTGTTTGACTCCTGCGCTAGGGTGATTTGGTCGTCAGGGTAAGTGAGTGCGTGCCTTGGGCGGCGCACTCTACTTATCTGAGAGGGTTTGTAGTCTACGCTACTGACCACAAGGGGATTAGGGTGAAGGGGGGCCAAATCGAAATATCGCTTAGAGGCGCGTTTCATAAACTGCTTGATGGTAGGCAGTTTTAGGTCTAAGTGAAGGTCCCTATTGCGCACGTACCAAGGGGCGCCCGTGGCTTTGCGCATGAATCGGTTTTGGAGGGTCTGCATCCTATGGATAGCGGTACTTTCTATGTGAGCGAATACGACACTCGCATAGGTCATGATGGGGCGAATACACATCACGTAAATTCTCACCTTGTATTTAAGGGAGAGTTTACTGCGTGCATTGAGCATGCCATGTAGACGTCCTAGAGCAAAAGCGGCGCGCGAACGCACCGTTTTTATGTGCTCTCGGAACGTAAGTCGGTAATCTAGAACCACGCCCAGGTATTTGGCTTTCTTTTCCCAAGGGATCTGTTGGCCGAAGAGGGAGATGGGTTGGGCTTGAGCGGAGAGGTCGGAACTCTTGTGAAAGAGAACCGCCGCGCTCTTGGAGGGATTCACCTCTATTCTCCATTTCCTGAACCAATTCCCTAGGGCATTGACCGAGGATTGGAGAATTTTGGTGATGTTTGTTAGGCTGATGCCGGAATAATATATAGCCGTGTCGTCAGCGAATAGAGCCAACTGCGACTTGGATCTTTTTGGAATATCGCTGGTGTACAGCGTGAAAAGGAGAGGGGAGAGCACGGAGCCCTGAGGGACTCCGGCTCGGATAGGATGGGGGGACGAGAGTGTGCCGCCCTCTATACGATAGCGAAAGGTGCGATTCGATAGAAAATCTCGAATGATGAGCACGAGACGGTCTGGCACGTTGAATGAATATAGCTTGTAAATCAAGCCATTGTGCCAGACCTTGTCGAAGGCTTTCGCCACGTCGAAGAAGAGCATGCCAGTCGTCATACCGCGCTGGAATCCAGCGCTGATATGTTCGACTATGCGATGCACTTGGTGGATACAAGAGTGTTTGGTTCGAAAACCAAACTGCTCGTCGGGAATGAGATTATGGGATTCGGCAAAGTTCTTTAATCGGGCATAAGCGAGACAGGAATAGTCGGCTTGGCAGTATAAGGGTGAAAGCCCCCACCCAACACAACGTTTTCTCGCAGAGCTCTGGCAACCTTACTCACCATAAGGAACGCAATAGCTCAAAGCAGTGTTAAGCCGAAGTTACTTCAAACATACTACATATACACATACATACATATTATTACAGTCCTGCCTGTTTCCTATTGGGATGTGCAGACACTATAGATTTCCACATGCTACGATTCTCAAGTCGTCTAACCAGATGCGGCTGAATATCAGTATTTTACACGACTTTGCCGTCAGACTTCCACACCCTAATTTCTGGGCAATACCGATACCTGCGGATAGACTGGTTGTCAGACTTTTTGAGCTTCTGACTACCACTAACGATTGTCATAGGCATTTGCATGACAACCGGGACTGACAGCTTTACGTGCTCTCCGAGGCACGAAGGGATCTCGATCTGTTAAGAATGGTCCCACAGACTGACTGAGACTAGCGCAGCTTATCCTGGCTGATCGGTTGATCAGTGTAGATTTAATTTAACCTCGAGCCTCTCATTAAACACTATGTATAATAAAACATTCGCTCATGTAATGACATGTTAATAAAACTGTGAGTGCCGTCCTCCTATCCTCAATACATACGCAATATATAAAATGAATTTAAAAACATTACAGAACCAACGGATATTTATGTAAGCATGTAGATACAAAGAACCCGCATACCAGCATTTAGGCATTTTAGAAAGGAGTGCACAATTAAAATGCGCTTTTAAACATACAAACAACATAACGAACGGACAGAGGACAAATTGTTTTTTCCTTATGTACGTACATTAGTATTCTACACACTTGTGAGTCGAATAAAGAAATTTGTGACCTCAGAATGAGTCATTTTAACAGCCGTTATTTGGCAATAAAAAAATTCTTTAACAGTCGTCTCTTGAACTAACTTTGCAAGCAAAAGGCATCATTAGGTCCTTGTTTACTATCGGCACATATCTAACAGTAGCTTTTATGTATTAAATTATGATAATACATGACATTACGTTGAATTTTTAAGAAAAAATGGGCTATTTTCTAGGAATTTTGGGCTGTTACCGTGAATCAGATGTAAAAAATTCCGCGAAGTAATTGGGAAATTTTGTCGCTTTGTTCTCGCATTCACTAAAGTTGTACAGCTCGCAGCGAATGCAATTGTTGTGCCAACTGTAGCGTATTAAAAGGCGAAATCTACGATAACGGTTGAAGCAACACTAAAATGTATGAGCACATAACATTACCTAACATTATCCAAAAAAACGGCCCTATTACGGATGTTTGTACGGAAAAAATATCGTAATAAGTAGTGTGTATTTTATTTTTATGTAATAAGATAACAAAAAAGCATACGTCTGATGGTAAGTGACAAATTTTCAATCTATATACCTAGTTTGATACCGTGGTATCAATCACACGTTATTAGTTCTTAAGACTCATTTCGTAGAATGGAGCATTTGATTAAAAGTAAATAAATGGACAATTAATTAATTTAGTATACAAATTTGTGTAGAAAGATGTATCCAAAACACTTGGGAATCAGGCATTAATAATAATAGAAGGAAAATAAACATGAAATTAAACAAATTAAAGAACCTCACACACCGTGACGACTGACTCATATAATTTCACAAAATGCTCGTGTCGAACAAAATGTTCCTTACAACGTTTGAGAACTCGGTAATTACAATAAAACACTTAATGAGATGCAAGTGGGTGGGGTCGTTTAAAAGGTAGTAAACAAAATTACTCCGACCCACGTTAACAATTAGTTCAGCTAGTATTAAATCGAACGTTCCCTCGAAACTTTGAATTAAAACCTTGCACGCCACGTAAATGTGAATAATTACGTATTTAATAATGCTTTTGTTCTCTGGACGAGGAAATTCAAGTAATTCAATTGTGTTTAAGACTGTTTAATTCGGTGTAACAACGCTGTACGCTTTCTAGAACTGCGTTTTTGTTGCTTTTTAGGGGTCCGTGTGGAACGTGATAAATCCCAGTTGTTGCGAAATTATGTCGAGTTTGAAAAATAGTATAAACAATGAGCGTTTACCTGTGGAGTTTTTTAGACGCCAGTCTTACGTGAAAATCAGTAGATGTAGGTATTATGTTATTAAAAAACACTCTTTATACTTAAGCATCATCACCAGAGATCCGTATAGGTGAAGTATATTTATCTAAACAAGGAAGTTAGTAACATGGAATGAAAAATACCTCCATCTGAAAATAAACGACTGTAGAATTTATAGTAAACATTCATAGTTCGGAGCCTGAAAAATTTATTGTTTGTTTCAAAAATGATTGGTGATTCTTGTATATCGAGATGAAAACGTCATGATTCCGGGATTTTAGGGAGGTATTCACTCTATATTACTTACTTTCTTAAATTAAACATTAACATCTGCCTAAATTAATTAAAATTTTAATGCATCTAACATTCCTTAGTTAGGTACATATAATTATTATTTATCTAATTATAATATATAATTCATATTATTTGATAATAATAAGAATACATTTCTGGGTTCCTTATGTCTTCACCTAGCGTACAATAATGATTTATTTTACGCTAGGTGAAGACATAAGGAACCCAGAAATGTAATAGACGCTTACGCTTAACTCTTACATATATATTTGAAGTAAATTGCTAAGGTGTGTAAAGTGTTAACAGAGCGCGAATTCCGGTTCAACTATCCTATTGTATTTAACTATGTGTAAAACTGAATATTTGAAAATAACGTTAACGTAACTTAACATGCCTATCCCGCCTGTGTTCTACGAAGGACATCTCAATTTTTTTTTATTTATCCACAAATGGAATGGGATTTTTTTTATCCACAAATGTGGCTAATAAGCTTACGGTCGACGTGATGGTAAGCGGTTACCGTAACCTATAGACGCTTGTAACACCAGGGTATCACTTGCGCGTCGTCGACCTTGTAAAACGAAAGAGGAATAGTTGAGTTGGCAGTATAACGGTCAGTCCCCCCCACTGCCAACACAAGGTTTCCTCGCAAGGAGCAAGGCACTCACCGTAAGGAACACGACACAGCTCAAAGCTCCAATTTGAGTGGAATTAGTCCCACTATGCCCTACCTCTCTTTAATGATTGCCCTGTTGAGGTTTTCCCTTTGTGCTACATGGGGTTCTTCAAAAGGCGCGTATACTGGTTTTGGAACCCACAACGCATCAGCAGCTCCTCCAGTTTGGCAGGCAGACATCTACGCATAAAAAAGGGTTCAGTTGGGCTAACTTAAACGATGATTCCAAGCGATTGACCATGATTTGCAGAAGTAAACCACGTTAATCCCCAATTCAAGCACCATCACTCTTAAAAAATAATGAGAGTAGGTACCTAATTGTAAAAAAAAACTTCGCCTAATAAATCAGATTTATTACTGGAGGGGGTATAGTTAATCTGGCCCAGGAAATTAAACCAGGAATTACCATAATTGATACGGTTCGAGTGAATTGGTGCAGAAAACTGATCGTCTTGCAAACACCCTACAGCTTTGAAGGCATTTTGCGAAAATGCCTTTACAACATTTTAATGAACACCCCGAATGAGATTGAATGATAAAAAACCCATTACCTAGTTTTTTCTTAGCGGGGATTTTAAAAAAGTATCGCTTTCCATTACGTGTTGTTCTGTTTTCCTTTTTCGAATGAAATTTAACACTCTTAAAATTATCAACACTAAAAAGGTGTCGATAAAATGTGTTTGTTATATTTGTACGCTAAAATTAAATTGATAATGCAATACTGGTGTATTTTTTGTTTCGGTATCGATAATACGTAATTAAGAACATTTGGGATTGTTGACGTAAATGCTAATTAATAAAAACCTAAGTACACAAAATCAGTTAATGGCAATAGGCTTAGGGCCTTGTTGTTATGCAACAACTACGCTGGTCAACCGATCTGCAAGGTTAAGCTGTGCTGGCCACGGTCAGTTTGTGGATGGGTAACCATTCTTATCTTAACACACCAAGCCCGTCTATGCCATACGAATATCTATAATAACCGTTAGTGGTAGTCAACAGCCCAAAAAGCCTGACAAGCAGTCTACCCTCAGGATATCGGTATTGCTTAGAAATTGGGTTGCGGCGGTCTGACGGCAGTCGCTTCGTGTAAAATACTGATATTCAACCGTATATCATGTGTGATGTGATAATCAACCGTCGACTGAAAGCCGACCCCAATATAGTCGGGGACAAACTCTGTTGCGAACTGTGGGTGTACATTAGTGGTGTCCTAATTTACACCCACAGTTCGCAACAGAGTTCTGACACTTCTGTCCTCACCTTTCGGTAAGTATAGGTGATATGGTTAGTATAGTATGTTTGTATTCTATTATTAGCTTTATGAAAAAAATAAAAGTTGATATTTTCGTCCTACTTACTTGACCTAAAACTGTAGGTACTTTAAGCATTTTGACAAAAATACATTGGTTTTGCCATAACACATTGAGTGATTATGGCAATAATTCTAATGTGCTTGTACTAAAAAACTTGAACAAAATAATAATAAACCTAAAATGCAAGGGGTCACTCACCAGCTGTTACAAGCACATACGTCCAACAAAATCATTAAAACTTCATTACAAAATTAATAATAACTTTAACGCAAAAGATTAGTATCGACACGCGTCCACAATAAAAATACTTAACCCTAACTATTCGTTGTATTAAAGCCTTGTTCGAATTAATCAAATCATTCTCTGATCTTATCTCTGGTCGAGTGTATCTTTGAAATTAGAGCAGGAAGGAGCATCAATTGTTTTCTTTCGCCCACGAGCGGGGCTTGTTATTTTTTTTATAGTGTAAAGTATTATAGATAGATATAACGGATTGTAATCATCTCATTGTGTGAGCTAAGATGTATCTGTGTGCGGTATGGTAACAAGAAAGTACCGGTATGTGGTTAGGGTATTTGTTATATCTATACTTTGTAAAACAAATTGCTCTGTTTTTTAAAACTGAAATTGAGATGAGACAAAATAAATATAATGTACTTTTGAGTTTTATATTCTCACTAGCTGTTACCCGTGGCTTTACTTGCAACCTAAGGGATATTTTGAGACAAATGGTAGCCATGGTAGCATTAGTTCATCTCCAAGATCAAATGTATCTGTGTATTAAATTTCATCAAAATTGGTTCGGCGTTTTAGACGTCAGACACACAGAGGTGCTTTCGCATCCTTAATATTAAGTAGATATTTTGTGTAGGTAAACGTAGTCTTATTTTAAAATTAACTAAGTTGTTTGAACATAATTAATAACTACCTATGTCTTATCATTGCAATGAAGAATTTCTGTCTTAAAAAAGGAGTTATTTTGTAGCAGCTTTTTTAAATTTAAAATGTGCTTTATCTAAGCTCGATACACCTCTAAATACAGTCTTACGTCAGTTTCGCATAAGTGACAGACTAACTGACGGATGGCCACAACAACACAACACTTTCGTCCGCCCATACATCCAAAAGATACGATAAAACAACATGTGTTTCTTCACCTAACGAATCTTCCACGGCATAATGAGTACGACAATGTAAAGTGGAACTGTATTTACATAATGTCAACTAAGTAGGTGTAGGAGTGTCGTATAGGTACATACTCGAATGTCATTAATCGAACTGAGGAATGCTATTGTTCGGTGTGTGTATTTTTTAACCAACGGCCGATGAGATAGTATCGGAGATTATGAAAGTTGTATGAAAATGTGGTTGAGCTTTGATTAGAGGTATTGAGGGATTGATTTTAGGGTTGATCAGAATTTTTTTAAAAGACAACAATCTTTTCAGAAATTGTAAATTTTTTGTTCCATCTCAGGGATCAATTACACAAAAATTAAGTCGTATATGTGGTTGTATAATTACGTCTAAGTATGATTTCGTTATAGATTTTCAAAGCTGTACCTATAAATAATGATAATAAGGCAAATTTTAATGAGAAAAAAACAGGTACATTTCGAGAACTTCAACTATACAATCGATTCAATAACAGTAAACAACACCAACATAAATTATCCGGCCCTAAAAGGACGTTTTAAAAATTACTAAACTTACTTAAGTTAAATTTATAATTTTGAAAAGCGAATGTCAAAGAGTAAAGAGATCGGATTCGAAATTCGACCAACAATGGCGGTGGATCGCCGGCATCGACACCCCGCGGTGCGCCCGCGCATACGCCACAAAATGAGATAAAAAGTTTAATAAAATCCTTATGTAAATTAAATTTGTAGGTCCAGGGTTTGAGATATTTTTTTATGATGACAGTCTATTTTAGGATATACTCGTAGGTAGTAGCCAGGCTTTACCATTGATTTATACTAACTCAATAGATTTAGTAATAATAATACTAAATACCTTTGATTATATACTTGTAAATACATATTTGGTGCATACTATACGGCATCAACTCGTTCCAAACTAAGCAATGCTAGTATGGATAGGCAATGGAAATAATAAGTACTATGTACAATATTTAGTACTTACTTTTATTTGTAAATACATATTTTCATCCAAATACATAAGAAATACCCAGACAAACACAAACACTTATGTTCATCATTCGTGAGAATTAAACCCACGACTTCATCATCAGCAGTCTGACACTCGAAGCAAACAGACTTCATCATTGATTGGGATTAAATAATATCACTCATTCACACATATGTATATATTATTATGATTTTGACATAAGAATATGTGTAACTATAATATAACCCAGGAAGTTTACGGAGGTGTAAATACACTTACATTTCACCGGATTTTATGTCCATTTATTACAATGGACATAAATGTGGTTGCTGAGGCTAGTATCTTTTTTTTGTTTTTTTTTTTTTAATTTAAAGAGGGTTTTAATCTTTTCAGATTATGTCACCCTCATCGAGTAACAACCTTATAGCAAACTCAAATTGAACTAGCCTAAATAACCTCTACGCCTAATTCCCCTATCTACAAGCCTATAAAGCATCCTGGCAGTCTCCGAAATGGGGGCTGCAAGGATGCTATTACATTCACCGGTTTCGTAAAATCTATGGTTAATAAAAAGCATATATCTCTTCTCTCCGCTTCGTTCCTGACACACTCCATAATTACATGATACACGTC
Source organism: Acronicta alni (assembly GCA_964056405.1). Taxonomy (NCBI): domain Eukaryota; kingdom Metazoa; phylum Arthropoda; class Insecta; order Lepidoptera; family Noctuidae; genus Acronicta; species Acronicta alni. The sequence goes on along the minus strand of OZ043925.1, from coordinate 9,132,088 downwards.
CTCAATAAGGCTAGTATCTTAACATCAAACTGCTATTGAGAATTTCGTAGAAAAACCTCATAACACTTTTCTCGACCCCAGGCCCTATAGCGTAGCAGCCTATTTGAAGTCGGTGAAAATGTATGATGAATAGAGAGAGAGAGAGAGTGACAGAGAGAGCTTCTGCTAAGCAAATTGAAGAGCTAATATTTTCAGATAATAATTGCGTTGTTTCAAATGTTTAAGTTTATATAGTGCGTGCCTATTAAAATGATTTTATTACAGGCAAATATAATAGCTTTCAGCAGATGCACACGAAGCTATAAATTAGTTTAACATCCTAACTAATAAAATTGTAATTTCAATATTATAAGTGACAGTAGCTGTGTGTATGTTTGTTGTCCGTTTAAGGTACAGAGAACCGATTAATTAAGCTTTGTCCAACTTCGCGATTGTTACGTGTAAAGCCGCAGGCGGATTTTGTAGACTCTATTAGAAATGCCAATAAAGAAACGTCATTATGACAGATCGCTCTCTCTCTCTTACTCTCTCCTCCAAGGACGACACAGGTCGTCCATAATAGAAATAATTTTAAAATAAGATTATACGAAATAAACGTACACATAAGTACCTATATATTATAATAATATCGGTGTTTAATTAACAAACTAAGAACATCGAAGTCGGTGGAGACATTTCCCGACGACCTTTTCTTGAGAAAATGTATCCTGTTTTTCCCAAGGTCCAACCTATCTCTACAACGAAATTCATCAAAAGCGGTAGTGTTTTAGACGTAAAAAGATATTATCAAATACGTAACAATAACAAATGACAGATATTGAAATAAAACTTACTTTTTACGAATTTTATCGCGTTATATTGATAATTATTATTAATCCCGACGTTTCGGGCCAGACAAAAAGTGTCTTGGTCAAGGTCTTGTGGAGAAGAAACGGCAACAAACTCCATTCCAACTTCAACGTCAAAGTTAGCAAAAACTGTTTATCATATTATAGAAACTTCTTTTTCACTCATCACCACACACACATTCCATATTCAAATATAGAGACGTACCTAACTATGCAAAGTCGTTGAGTTATCACCAGAATCTTACAAGCAATAATTAAAACTCGTCACAAATCAAATGGTAATCCAACACTGTTGTATCAACAACATACTGAACAGATTTACTGTCCAATAAACTATTTTAATTTATTGCCAAATGTTGGAGCCGGAATGAGTTTCGTTAATAAATAATAATGTTGACACTCTGCATTTATTAGTCTATGTCTATTCTGAACATTTGTGAGTTAAGAGTATTACGTTTATAAGCGTTTTGTTAATCAATTGAGACGCTTGACTTAGTATTTTGATAAAGTCTAGGAAATTAATATGATTCAAATTTCTTATATACCATCACGCATGTATTCCGCGAAGGGTTAGGCAGAGGTGTATTAAATTTAATAGTGAGGTTTATTGCCATCAACCGAGCACAAATTCAAACTCCGAGCTGCTACTGAGAATAACCTGAGAATTATTATACGAAAACCCAATAACACTTTGCTCGTCCTGGGAATCGAACCAAGGGCCTCAAGTGTAGCAGTCGCACTTATGATCACTAGGCTAGTGAGGCAGTTTTATTTAGTGAAGATATTAAACACGTAAATCTTGTAATCGTAAACATAACATAACATACCATCAAAGCCCTAGGTTTAGGCAGAGGTGTACTAATGTTAACCTACAGTACTCCAGTATATTTAGGTCCCATGGAATAGGGGGCCAGCCTATTGCCACAAACTCGGAACTGCTATGTACAGATGCCAGCAGGTCAAGCTATCCAAAACTGTCAAATTTTCCCAATTGAACATGAACCTCATTGCTTTGTGGTAGCTTGATGTTCTGGCCTCTGTACAAAATATAAAAAATCATATTTTAATCGCAAAATTATAATAATTATAAAACTGTCACAAATTTGTAATAAAACTAACATACCTACTGAAGATTCCGCTCTAGATTTATTGTTTTTTTTTATTGTCATAGGATAACAAACAAGCTTATGAGCGCTTCTAAGCGGCAACCGCAGTCTGAGTATAGGCGCCAGCAACATCAGTGATATCGCGCGTTGTCATCTTGAGACCTAAGCCCAGTAATTTTAGCCTGAATTTATGTTAGCACATAAAAGTCACAAAGTTCAAGTTATTCTTGGACAATTTTACACAGCACCATCTAGTTCTAAACTAAGCAGAGCTTGTACTATGGGCACTAGACAATGGATATAAATACTTATATATACTTTTATTTTTGTAAATACATACTTATAATATATGCAACACCCAGACAAACACTTCTGTTCATCATATAAATATTTGTGTCTTGTGGGAATCAAACCCACGATCTCATGATCAGCAATCCGACACCCGAACCACTAGACCACAGACGTCGTCAATATAAAGTTATACTGTAACGATCTTTTTGTATATTCCATGCTAAGATTTTAAAGTTATTTAGAAAAGGAAAAATTGGACCGCGGGCAGGATTCGAACCTGCGTCTTCTGGTTAGGTACACCAGACACTATGACCACTAAGCCACCGCGATACCTACCCGTCATGTCGAATTTTTCCTTCACATACTGAATTTACGTCTTTTATGGTGACGTCAGTAACACCTATTGAAAAGCAAGTTTTGGCTTTTCAATAGTATGTGAATGAAAAATTCGACATGACGGGTAGGTATCGCGGTGGCTTAGTGGTCATAGCGTCTGGTGTACCTAACCAGAAGACGCAGGTTCGAACCTGCCCGCGGTCGAATTTTTCCTTTTCTAAATAACTATACTGTAACGAGTTCAGATATTTCCCTATAGTTTCCTTCTTATTAAGGACTGCAGTCCGGTTAAAGAAATACCTAATCTAAATTTATGTTAATTTAATTATTGAATAAAAAATGATAATGAAAAATATAAAAGTCATAAATATCTGTCTTAAATTAATGAAATGAAAAATAACACTGCTGGTAAATAATTATTGTACAAATGAAGGTTTTCGTCATAAAAATTCAAATTATAATGGCAATTTAAATCACCTTTTAAAATAAACACGATTAAAATTATTAATTGGGTGTAATCATTATAATTCCTGGCAATCAGAAGACGAATAATTAATATTCTGATTATGAAATATCTTTGACAAAATAATCTTATTACAAATATGTATTTGGAAAAAATACATAATGTATTATGTAGGTGTCTTCCTACATACTTATGTAACAGCTATTAATTATAAATGATGTTTTTGTTCTTATGACTTAATTTTTAAAGTGGTGATGTGAAAACCACTACAATCAAGTCTGCATTCACGTATATTACGGAAAGGTCAAGCAGAGGTATAGGTACTGAGTACATCCACAGTTCACCCGTATTTTTAGGTCTTTATCAACCATCTAGGCTCCTAGGTCTGGCCTAAATTGCAATATCATAGAACAAAACTATAGTATCGACAGTAACTATTGGTATTATAATGTAAACTAAGTCATGTCGGTTGAGTAGCAAAAACTTGTTTTTCAAGAGACTGTTGAGATGTAGATGTTACTGACGTCACCATAAAGACGTAGAATGTGAAGGTAAATTTCGACCTGGCGGGTGGGACTCGCGGTGGCTTAGTGGCCATAGCGTGTGGTGTACCTAACCAGAAGACGCAAATTCGATTCCTGCCCGCAGTCGTATTTTTCCTTCGCTAAAATAACTTTAAAATCTTAGCATGGAAAATGCCAAAAAAATACAAAAAGATAAAAAACTATAATAGTACTTTGATGGAACTGAAACTCAGGACTTGATGCTCAAGAGCTGGAAGTGCAACCACTAGACCCTAAAACCCCGTATTAAGGTGTTAACTATTATTTTTTGCAAGGATATCTTAATTGCTTTTAAAATTACTATTATGTTGACCAAGGATTCCAACACTGATCTTTAATTTACTTAATCATTTGATTATTTATTATTCGCTAATTTACAAATCAAGAAATTTAAGTTTAACAGGTTTCATTAATTAAATTAATTAAAAATCGCAATTTATTTGATAAATGCTACAAAACCTATTAATACGACACGATTAAAATCATCATTCGAATTATATTTTTCATTAAACCTATTATCCCAACTTTTGTAAGCAGTGATAGCCTAGTGGTATGACCATTGGACTGCCCAGTCGAAAGTCTAGAGTTCGAATCCAAGGCACGCACCTCTAACTTTTCGAAATCATGTGCGTATTAATAATTAATTATCACTCACTTAAAACGGTGAAGAAAACCATCGTGAGGAAACCTGTATGCCTGAGAGATTATTTCGACGGCGTGTGAAGTCTGCCAACGCACACTAGGCCAGCGTGGTGAACTATAGCCTAATCCCTCTCATTCTGTGAGAGGAGACCCTTGCCCAGCAGTGGGACAGTATATGGGTTGATGATGATGATTATCCCTACATCCCTAATCTATACTGATATTATAAAGTTGTAGATTTTGTTTGGTTGAACGCGGAAGTACGGTTTTTAATCGGTACGAGATACCACAAGGAGGCAGACCAGCAATGACAATTTACGCAGCCTAAAAAAGGCTATCATTGCTATTGATATCAATTCGTTCAATTCATTCATTCAATGATAATATAATAATATAATAATTAATATTAATTTAATAATTAATATTAATAATTAATAATCCTACTAATATTATAAATGTGAAAGTTTGTGAGGATGGATGTTTGTTACTCTTTCACGCTAAAACTACTGAACGGATTTTGATGAAACTTTACAGTATTATTATTTAACCATCAGATTTACATTTACATAATACTATAAATGTGAATGTTTGTGAGGATGGATGGATGGATGGATGTTTGTTACTCTTTCACGCTAAAACTACTGAACGGATTTTGATGAAACTTTACAGTATTATTATTTAACCATCAGATTTACATTTACATAATACTATAAATGTGAATGTTTGTGAGGATGGATGGATGGATGGATGTTTGTTACTCTTTCACGCTAAAACTACTGAACGGATTTTGATGAAACTTTACAGTATTATTATTTAACCATCAGATTTACATTTACATAATACTATAAATGTGAATGTTTGTGAGGATGGATGGATGGATGGATGTTTGTTACTCTTTCACACTCAAACTACTGAAGGGATTTTGATGAAACTTTACAGTATTATTATTTATACATCAGAATAACATATAAGCTATAATTTATTAGGATTTTGAGTTAATTAGCCAAATTACAACGATAGTTAAAAGTTACTTTTCCACGCGGACGAATTCGCGGGCAGAAGCTAGACTTTTTTATTTTATAATCTATTTAATTAAACACAAAACATGATTGATTACCTGCAGAATAGTTTCAATACAAGCCCTTAATCAATTCAGTCTTTGAATTGTTGCCTCACCGGTATAATTTATTCGTTATTTTAAAACAAGCATTAGGAATTAATACACAAGTGATGCATTATAATCGGAGAGGGACCGACACCTCTGTTTTGAGTCTTATTTATTGTACCGAGCCCTTTCTTTCATAAGTACGACGGACCACCGACCGAGTGTAGAAGATTATGTTCCGCTTAGTACCACATAGCAATCTATTTATTTAAACCTAACCGCGAGAAAAAGTTGGTGAAGAATACTTCACCAACTTTTTTCTCGCGGTTTTGCTCACAATCCAAGGGGCTTTATGAGACAAAAGGTAGACTATCCTTCTCAATATCGAATGTGTACAGTCAGCAAAGAAAGTAGCTGAACATGTTGCAATCTTAATACTATTTTTAATGTGATAATAATACGAAATCCTTGCATAGATGACCATTATATGTTGACCTTACCATCATATTAAAAAGATATCTTGACAAGTTTTGGAACTGTCATGATTTCAAAATTTAGCTTTATTTAGGTCAGCAACGAAAGTTTGTTTCGTTGCTGACAGTACAGACAGTATGAAGATTGTTGTGCGGAAATCGAACCGGTGATCTATAACGCAGAACTAAGCGAATCGCTTAGCTTTTGTGTCGTTAATAAAAAGTAAAACTATTGACACACAAATAAAGTGACACAAATAACACAATCTGTATAAATATTCAACGAAAAAAAGAAATCACAGAAATCATCTAATATATAGTTTTATTGCTTCTATAGTCTGTTAATTAACGAATGATTTTAACGATCGATAATTATAAAAGGATCGCTGTTATTTTTTTGTTTTGTTAAAATACTTTATTATACCTGACATTTCAAGTTTACGACAAGGTGATTTTAATCAGTTGGTGTATTTAAGCATATTATAATTAACAATTACATGACTTTACAAAAAAAATTATATAATATATTTTTATAATATATATACCATCACGCCTGTATGCACCGAAGATAAGGTGTACTGCTCCCAACTCATATTTCTTCGGCTTATAGGGCCCAAGTAATAGGGGCCTATTGCCATTAACCGGTCACACATTGGAGAAATATCAATAACACTGTTATTTTTTTTAACTTTAACATTTGGACTCTCCTCTCACAATACTCACAACATACTGAGAAAAGCGTATCTATTCGTTCGCGGACACATCACACTCTGTCTTGACATCCAGGAGAGAGATTGTAATATTATTTTGTCCATACATTGTAAATAATAATAAAGGTAGAATTACCCAAATCCATTTTTACAAAGACAGAAGCAATGTAGTGCAACCTGGAATTTAATCGATAAAAGTATCGATAGTCCCTAGTGGATGTATAAAATATCTATTTTGTAAAAAAAACTTGTATCACCTGACTTAGCTGTCACAAGTAGAGAAAATACAAATACAAATACAAAATACAAAATTGTTTATTTCTTTAAAAAAGATTTGGTACAGCAAGTTTGTGATTGGAGCCTCCTGTTAAGCAAATAGTGCCTGTGTTAGGAGACACCGCTCTTCCATAACAAAATAATAGAAATAACATTATAAGCTAATCTATATCTAAGTACTTATATGAAATTATAATTCTATATTAATAATAAAAGCTGAGGGCGTTGGTTGTATGTGTGTGTGTGTGTGTGTGTCAGGTGTGAGTGTGTGTTGTGTATGTGTTATGATATGTGTTTTAAGAGTGCTTCCGTTTCCTCATAAGTGAGTTTCTTTAACCATTGGCGTAAGCTTTTTATTATACCATGTTAGGTTCCACTCATTGCCGCTTACTAAACTTAGATTTTGTTTGTTTATCGCTAGAGACACAAAGTACACCTAGACTAGAAACAATATCTGTAGATCACACATCATATCGATACTCGTTGCAACGGTATCAGCAACAAAAAACGTGCAGTCGAAAGTCCCAAACGGAACATATCGATATGAATGAGTCGCCCTTGGCGTCCACTTATCGGACGATTGTTTTCGATAGCGCACACATTATTACCAACCTCTACATAAATAATTAATGTATGTATGATTGACGTAGGTGACGGTACACTAATAAAATAATGCGCAGAAATACAACATTTTTATCGTTGTCCTGAAACAGGCGACTGACGGACATTATTTGGACGCAGTAAAGGTTATTATTATTAAATTACTGGGATTAAATGTTATTTATGTAATTCATTTTTCTGTCTCGTTAGCCTAGTGGTCATAAGTCGTGACTACGCTTGAGGTCTTAGATTCGATTTCGACAGCTCGAATAGACTTAGTATTTTTTTTACATACCATCACGCTTATATTCCCCGAAGGGTTAGTTAGAGGTGTACCAATGTACACCCACATTTTGCCGGTATGTTTTAACATAATAGGGGACGAGCCTATTGCCATTAACCGGGCAGAAATCCAGACTCCGAGCTGCTACTGAGAATTTCATAGAAAAACCCAATATCACTTTGCTTTACCTGGGGATCGAATCCAGGACCTCAAGCGTAGCAGTCGCGCTTAGGACCACTAGACTAATTAGGCAGTCAGTATGTTTTTTTAATGTTACAATAACCACACTTAACCTGTAGGAAAGCGCTGGTGCTTGTCACACAGTTCATACTAGCTCAGGCACCACTGTTTACTCTATCTTCACCTATGAGATACTAAACTTCGTATTTTTTTTGTATATTTTTGGCATTTTCCATGCTAAGATTTTAAAGTTATTTAGAAAAGGAAAAACGTATCTTTATTCGTATATAAACGTATCTTTCGTATTTTTATCATTATTTGTTTGTTATGGTAGAATTAAGATGTTATATAACGACGATGACCTCTGTGGTCTAGCGGTTCGACTGCTGATCATGGGATCGTGGGTTCGATTCCCACAGGACGCAAATATTTGTGTGGATAAAACATGAGTATTTGTGTTTCTCTGGGTGTTTCCTATGTATTATAAGTATATATTTACAAAAAAAAGCATATAATTATGTATTATATCCATTGTCTAGTACCCATAGTACAAGCTCTGCTTAGTTTGGGACTAGATGGTGTTGAGTAAAATGTCCCAAAAATATTATATTAAGTATATTATTTTATGAAATAAACATTTAAATTTGAATTTTTAATTTAAGTTTTTCTATGGAATTCTCAGTAACAGCTTGGAGTTTCTAGGTTCACCCCTTATTACATCGGAGCGAAATATGCCTTCAAACTGTAGTACAACTTTGCCTAACCACTTCAGGGCATATAGTCGTGATGGTATGAGTTTTATGTTGTAAACCTACGACCCGTACCACTGCAGCTGACTGCGCGGCCACTGCACCAATCGAACCACCAAGGTGTGCGTGACCCACAGGTAAGTAATTGTTCCTGATCTGGGTGACTGTGTATGCAAGATTTTGTGTTTGTAAACGCATTTCCAAATTTTGTCCGTGATGGGAATGAAAATTTATACTTAACTAGCTGACCCCGCAAACGTTGTTTTGCCATAAAAAAAAAAATTTTGGGGTATGAAAAATAGATGTTGGCCTATTCTCAGACCTCCCCGATAAGCACAAAAAATTTCATTAAAATCGGTCAAGCCGTTTCGGAGGAGTATGGCAACGAAAACTGTGACACGAGAATTTTGTATATTAGATATGCAGATTCCGTATTTCTTATATTCTTAAAGCCTTAGTCACATTTTTTGTTTATTTGACGAGATTAAAGTAAGAACTATCAAACTTATTTAGTTATTTTTTTATAAAACAGTACTAACTGAACTTTCTGTACAATTTCATATTTTTTTACTGACACTACTTGAGACATCAATTCGGCGCCCGTCGGCCTACGTTCATTTACGCTAGCCTCACAAGTCACAGCCTAAATAAACCTGGTTGTATCAAAATCCATACCAAGCAGTAAATCAATTCAATAAAACCTGTTAAGGACATACTGTGTACAAAAATATTAAATGTTTGCTTATCATTATTTTGTACTGAGGCGACATAACTTATTTTTAGATGGGTGCTTGTAATGTCAATACAGTAATCGAGGCCTCTTATGAATAATTTCTTACATGGTGGTCAAATATACCCACATAGGTAGCAATGAAAAAACAACCATCTTATTAAAAACCACTAACGATTGTCAGAGATGTTTGTATGTCAACCGGGACTGACGGCTTAACGTCTTCTTCGAGGTCTCCGTGCCTGAATGTACACCCATCCGCAGACTGACTGTGCCAAGCGTAGCTTAACCTTACAGATCAGTTGATCCGCTTCGTTAATAAATCGCCACCTCTATGATAATACAAAATATAGGAAATAAAAAAAAAGTGTGAGACTTAAATGTGTTGTCAGTCTTAGCTGTTTTTGTAGCAACCTAGATGGTGCAGCACTGATAAAAAATATAAGCGTGCCCGCATATTTATCATAAATTGCATAAGTACCTAGTTAATATTTAATTTTTAGAAAAACGTGGTCATTATTACATGATGGCTTTTTACTACTCGAATAATTCTAAAGATTTCTCTTCGTAGAACTATGACACTGCAATTTTTAAAATAACATTGTGCAACCATATAAGCCAAACAAATTAGTAATAATTAAAATAAGCTTCTCATATAAACGACACAAAAATAACCTCTCAATAACACATTACGCCCTAGGCGATAATTATTCAAAACGCGAAACAAAATAATGGCCACATCGGAATCATAATAAAATACCTACTTACATTATAAATTAACTGTTAAAAATAACAGGTTATTATTATAAACATCATTATGTTACTATGCGCGTGATTACGGTACGGCACGGGCGGCGCGGGCGCATCTGCCGCCATATTTGCATAGTCGCTGATTAGGAAGCAAGATTAATTCCTATAATATTTTTTGTCTTCATCATTTAGGTGCAATCAGGCGGGCAAAAAAGAATGATCATTATCATACTTCAGCCCTTAAGCTATTTTTTCAGACAGCAAACAATGGGGTGCTTGTTTGTTATTAGGTTAGGGGCGATAATGTAATGCAATTACTTTTTTCCCGAAAAAAAAATTCATTATTCAAATCCTACAGCTGAACAAACGAGGAATACTGATTAGAGCTTATAATTTTTTCGATAATAATGTTCCGATCATTCATTAAAATTATTGCCGAAATATTTATGAGGTTTCGCTACTAAACTGTTTATCATAATTTCATATTTAAAACTGTTTCTAAATTATAATACCGTCGTTAACAACACTACCTACACGCGACACTCCCAATACTGCCCTGTGATTCAGAAGTTAGAACAATCATTATTAATTGCGCACGGTTCCCACAATCCCCAAGAACAAATAGAAATTCATACATAAACTTATCATTCCATCTCGAATAGTAACAACCCTAACTCAGGGGCATCATTAGGCAAAATAAGACCATTAGCAGCCGTTTCTCTTAGCGTAGTATGAAAGGGTTAAATCGGCCCTTCTGGCACAATAGCTTTATTCTATTACGAGTCGCTTACACGCGCGATGTAATAAATATGAATGTTGAACATCGTGGATTATGCTCCTTTGCCGAGGGTCAAAATATTTGAATATGCGTCGGTACAATTTGCAAAGGGTTAATTGACAGTTGTGAGTTGCCTTTGTGAAGTATACGGTCGATTGTTAATGAAGTCGTGTTGCAATGTTTTTGATATAGTTCGTGAACTTCTGCTACTGAATACAAAAGCTATGTTGGTTTCTACTAAATACTTAAAAAAAGAGAAATCTCTACTATAAAATAGTAATCAAAAGAAACCGTAAAATAAATCCGTTAATACAGTCAAATTAATTAAGCTATGGAAGAACCAATCAACTTTTTCAATAGAAAAAGTTTTGATATTAAATTTTAATTAATATATTGAGTTAGGTAACTGATTTAATTATACAGCTTCGCAGACGTTCTTAATTATTCTTTATGGCGCTTTAGGTAATTATGTTGTTATTGCCGTACATAAAAATAAGTTTAGACAAGGGTATCATATACCTACATCCAAAAAGTTGATATAGTTCTTCAAATTTTGGATATAAGTACCCAGAAAAAAAAGCATCTTCCCATACTACAATAGACTCGTAATTTGACAAGACCATCGTTATTTTTGGAATAGCCATCCTACAAATTTGTATAATGCCTTTATTCAGTCAAAATTAAATTAGAAACAAGTAAAAGAAGTAAGAAAATATCATAGAGCATATTGTTTTTTTTAATATTGGACTGAATCGTATTTACATATCATAGAAGCTTTTTAGCAAACATTACCTGTTTTAAACAATTTAAGTTTGACAATCTATTCTCAAACCTGACTATGAATATAATTTTTAAATCAACGAGAACGGAGAATAATTTCATTGCTTTATAAAAATATATTTTTTGAAACCAATTTTTCTAAACCTTGAATCTTCTCTATATACCTAATTATGTGCAAATTATAATGCAAATGACGTAATTAAAATTCTAATTACACAAATTAAACATCAAACAAACAAAGACGATTCTAGTGTTCTCCAAAGTCCACCCGGTCCATAATTACTCAGAGAATCAACGTCAGCGTCAATGGCTAATTACAAAGAGCTGAATGGGGGTTAGCTAGTGAAAAGGATAAAAAAAACAATTATGAACGATACAGTGGCCGCCGAGTGGCCCGGTGTGCAGTGTCGCATCTGTTCACAACCCCGCGGATTAAAGTGATAATTATTCTGCAGATATAATTATTGGATTTTGTTTTGTTAACGCTTTTTGGCCAGCAGATGTCGATTGGAGATTTGTAGCTATTGAATTTTGAAGAGTAAAATTATTATTCTTAGGTGTAAGGTGTCCAGTACATGACTTTTAAATGATGTCTTAGATATTGATTTCTGACATTTACGCGAATATTATAATATAAATTGAAATAAAACTACTTCCATTTCGTCCATGGTCACAGGTAGACGGCTAGTCTAGTCTGTAACGTGATAAAATCCATAAGAAGTATTTTTATTTCAATGATGTCTTAGTTAAGAATAGCGTATAAATTGTTTACTTGCTACGTAGTCTTTGATATAGATCGATCTACTACGGGTTCCGGTTTATAATTATACGAAATTAGTTATGTAGGTACTTTGGTCGTTTAGTTTTAATAGAATACATCTTAACGCTGAACAGAATTCACAACATATCTTTAACTTTATTGTGCTTGAAGAAGTAACAATTGAACTTTGTGTAGTTATAATTATTGGACTCAGATTCAATTGTGTATTGCTGAACATAATAAATAAAATAAAAATATTATTGTAGAGATTTAAGAAAAAAAAAAAATATTCTGTAATCATAGCAAATTTTCTAATTATTCAATTAAAATTTTGTTCTCAGTAAATTCTGTAAGATCTGCATAAAAAAAAATTGAATAAAGGATTTACTTATACATAAGACATTATGTCCAGCGATCTCCTTTGCTTTAAAAATCGCGTAAATTGTTTTACTGTTGCGAGATTCGAGCACCCCAGCCTTAACGGCATATGGCTTGCCACGCGCCGAAAGGGTTAAACCCTTTGTTTCTTTTGACTCAGAATAAAAAGAATTAATACTAAAATGATGGTATCGTTTCCAATGCGATGTAATTACTGTGATTCGGTTAATTGTTACGTCGAGTGCTTTTGTTTCTGAGTGCAATCTCGCTTTGACCGTGTTTTCGCATGCCATATTGAAATTGAAGTGTCCTTTGTTGCGTTTGCTGTACACCGACGTGTTTATTGCATCTGATAAAGTAGGTTGCTATTCAATTTCCGACTTTACATCCGTAAACTTAGATTTTAATATGAATTTTTGGAGGGTATTTTTTACGCGTTTTATTTGGCGGGAATATATTTTAGTGGGAATTCGGGATTCTATGCGAACAAACAGACCGTGGTTTTTCATCTTGTTGATGAATGCTTTTAAAAAACTTGACTATCTGTGTAATACAAAAATGTGGGTCCTGCAGTCATATGCATGTAGGGAAGTATATTGTCGATTTACCATTTTCGACGTTATATTCTTAAAAATAAGGGTGAATTGAAAAATGGTCGTCTGTCAATTTTCATAATTGCTATCAAAATGTTGTGAGAAATCCGTGTGATTATAAGGTTCATTGAAATTCTGCAACAATTTTGAATTAAAATATCGGTATCTGGGATATGTCGGTATCCGTTCGCCATGACCCCAACTTCGGATGCCCTGGTATTCAAACCCAAGACATCGCGCTTCGCAGCCGCGCTTGAAGACACTAGAACAAACATGCTATTTTTTTATATTATCTGAACATGTAAATTGTTTTTGAACTAATAGAGGTAGTACCTAATAGAGGTAGTACCTAATAGTTCAAAAACAATTTACATGTTCACGTATTAATACACTATTTTGTTGTTATTTGTCGTTCTTTAAAGGTGCAATATTACTAATCGACTCTGTGTTCCTAATCATTAACATAAATTCTTCAAAACAAACCGTGTTTACCTTTACAATCACGTATACTTACTACCTGCATTTGATGAATATTAAAAATGTCATTGATCGCAATTAAATGTGGGCATCAGTGTCTTGATTTTTATTTTTATATTCATTTGCGTATGCATTGCTGAGGTTTAGGGCCTTCACACAAACTTTGTTTTTGTTTGGAGAATTGCTCCTTATTCTTGCTGCCATGAGGATCAATCTACAACCCTGGAGCGATGCGAATCAACATCGCAGAAACTAGCGAAATTACATTACAAAGCATAATGGAAAAGTGCAGGTTGAAGTACCTTCTGTAATGGTCGTGGCGAAATTCATGGATCCCTTGGCCATGCCTATAGGGCAAGTGAAGGCAAGGCATACCCTGCCAACTCCCCAGGTGGTGAATGATCCATAAGGATTTTCCTCTTGTACACAAAAAAGGTACCTACATACTAAAATCAGTAATATTAATTTAAAAAAATATGCAATTACAAATTGATACCTATACTAATTATATTGCTATTGTCGAGTACCTATAGTACAAGCTCTGCTTAATGTGGTATTAAATGGTGCTGTGTAATATATCCCAAATATTGATTATTTAATATTATTGGAAAACGACTCGTAATGCAGGACGACTCAACTTCTTTTTTTATAGTTTTCTGTGACAAACGATTAAGCGCGCTGACTGGTGGTAAATGGTCATCGCTGGCGTCAATGGAACCTGCAACAAGGAAGTAGTTGCTGATGCTTCCTTGTTGCTGGCAACGCATCCCTTAAGGGCTACAGTTATACACGCGTTTGAAGAAAATTTCTCTAATGGAAAACTTCAGCACGCCTATATTCCTGAAAGAGTTAGGCAGATGTGTACCAATATACACACAGTTCGCCGCCATATTTAGATCCCATGTAGTAAGGGGCGTGCCTATTACCATTAATCGGGCACAAATCAAAACTCCAAGCTTTCACTGAAAACTCCATAGAAAAACCTAATAAGGGAATCGAACCCAGGACCTTTGACATAAGTCGTTTACCACTAGACTAACGAGACAGTTAACAATAATAAATTAAAACAAAAATATAGTTTAAGGGCAAGCTGAACAACGAACCAATAGATATAAGGATCATAATGTACCTGCAGATTTAAAAAAGATCTAAGTATTTAGCATTCATACCGTATTTTTATTACACATTCATATGCAAATGAGTTGGGAATGCCGTAAAGAGTCGTCCATACATACGCCATACACATTCACTGGGACTCATTCATGCGTGCTCCTGAGCATGTTGGCACTGTAATTAGCGCTCGTTTCTATAAAAGTTTTTATGGCGAGGGCCCCAATGTATGGCATTTATAAATCACGATTCGGCACTAATTTTTGGTACCACTTTTGTTTGTTTTAAGTTTCTTTTTCGATGTAAAATAAATAAATAAATATTCTTGGACAATTTTACACAGCACCATCTAGTCCCAAACTAAGCAAAGTTTGTACTATGGGTACTAGATAATGGATATAATACTTATTATACTTGTACTTGTACTTATTTTTTTTGTAAATACATACTTATAATACATAGAAACACCCAGACAAACACAAACACTTATGTTTTAACCACACAAATATTTGTGTCCTGTGGGAATCGAAGCCACGACCCCATGATCAGCAGTCCGACATTCGAACCACTAGACCACAGACGTCAAATGTAATAACCTAGTATTCTTTTCTGATGTAAAATGTAAAAAGCATGAATGGATCTCTATCTATTCCAATTTTTATAAAAAAAACTTCATAATTCGACAGTTAAAAAAAAGGTGCTTTTACCAGTTGGTAATATTTAAACGAGCCTAATTTCCGCTTTGTAATGTTACACCAGCATAATTGTTACCAGTTCGATTACATTTTATAAAAAACAAATTTTATGCACCAATGGCGCTATAAATGTAGGTGATTGGTTTTTCGTCGTCATGTAGGTACTATCCGAATCGAAGATCAGAATGCTGTGCTTTAAGCAATAAAATAAATCTTGTTTTAAGAGGTATACCCGATCTGGGTCCCTAAACAAGCCTCGAGCCTTCGTTACGGGCTTAATTAAAAAACAAAATCAATTTTATTAATTGGAAGTGTTAAAAACGGGCGGAAGAGGCGTTCGAGTCTCGTATCTCGCTCGTATCTCTTCTTTAATCCGACAGAGAATGTGTTATTTTTACTCTCCTCAGTGGATTTCGAATAAATTTTATCGCTCGGGACTAATTTGGTTACAAATTTATTTGGTTGTGGGATCGTTAACAAGGGGAGTACATCCACATGGTTATCTGGACTGCACTCTTTAGTACCCAGGCATCGCCGTTATAACAATATATCGATACTTGGAGCTTGATAAAATGAAGACGACACTTCACTTAGGATTAAATAATACGGTTTTTTTAAGAGCATGTGCTGTGACATATAAAATTTTTATTGTTACGATACGATGCGATTACATTGGGGTTTTTAAAATAATATAAAAGGGACGACATTGATAACCAATTGTTTATATTGTCGTTTTTTAATAACTGTGTCACGGTTTCAGGCCTGTGCGGCAGTAAAATTAAGTTTTCACATTGAAAATTTACATATTTGAATGTAATTTTGAATGTTTTTTTAAATTAAAACGTTCGTCAAGATGAAATATGGTTTTGAATTTATGACAAAATTATTTTCAGCAGCTGCAAAACGGGCCCTTTTGCTAATAAATTGAATTTAACGGATTAAAGTTCCAATTTTGTTCACTTTTTGTACGCAAATAAATACGTGTTTATTTTTTATTTATTACTTCATACGAAATGACTTTTTAAATGAGACTTGTGATTTAACCTTTAACCTCTTTGATCTACACATGTCATATTTTTTGAAGTTTTATTTCGAAATTGGATAGTACTGAACATTTTACTACCTTCAAATTAATCACACAAAGTCACCTTAAATTACTCATAATATAATACAAAATGTTCATTTATTTTGCCTTAAAGTTTGCAAATCAAAACATCTATTCACTATTCTATTACTTGCTATCCATTGTTTATAGTATAAAATAAATGTCTCCGTCTCTATGGCATGCACATTAACTCGTCATTGCATTCCTGAAGCGCGTCTATAATGTTCACTGGATTCCTGAATAACCGTTAAAATAATAGCTGTATTTAGCTACTAACCCTATGTTGACTACAAACCATAATAAGCTTTCAATAGATCGTTTTCTCTATATTATAAATAGGTTTTCCTTTGAAGATTTATTTGAATAGTGATGTTTGCGGAATTTTCTATACGCAATTCATAATTTAGAGTTGTTATAATAGTTTTCACTGTGTGGAATGTTGATGTAGATGGGTTGGGCTTTGCTTTTATACATTATATTGGTATATTTGGGCTTAAACTCCGCTAATTTATTGTGTCAAATGACTTCAGATTTATTGACAGTTATCCCTTTGAACCCAAAGCACGCACCTCTGACTTTTCGGATTCATGTGCATATTAATAATTAATTATCACTCACTTAAACGGTGAAGGAAAACATCGTGAGGAAACCTGCATGCTTTAGAGATTTTCTCGACGGCCAACCCGCACTAGGCCAGCGTGGTGGACTATAGCCTAATCCCTCTCACTCTGTGAGAGGAGACCCGTGCCCAACAGTGGGACTGTATATGGGTTGATGATGATGATGATACCAAATCCCTACGAAATCTGCCAGTCCTTATATAATTTTAGAACCATAGAGCGAACAGAATTGGGATCCAGATCTCTAGTGAAGATATCAGTTTATTTATTTACACATTTTTAATCGATTACTTGGCCTCACAAAGCATGCAGTGTGTCACACACTTCAACAATCAAAATATTTTAGAGATTTTGAAAAGTTATGTTAATTCCATCGTATCATCTGATATTAATTATGTCATCATCATCATCAACCCATATACTGTCCCACTGCTGGGCATGGGTCTCCTCTCATATTGAGAGGGGTTAGGCTATAGTCCACCACGCTAGCCTAGTGCGGGTTGGCAGACTTCACAAACCGTCGAGAAAAATCTCTAAGGCATGCGGGTTTCCTCACAATGTTTTCCTTCACCGTTTAAGCGAGTGATAATTAATTATTAATACGCACATGAATTCGAAAAGTCAGAGGTGCGTGCCTTGGGTTCAAACTCGAGACCTTCGACTCGGCAGTCCAATGGTCATACCACTAGGCTATCACTGCTTATTTTAATTTTTTATTATTAATTATGTATTTATTTTTATTTATATATATATATATTCATGATGTCCGTATCTCGGAGCGCACGTAAATCCGTCGGTCCGATCGGTCGGTTTATCGACTCGTATGCCAGTTGCTAGTAAAAGCCTAAAAAGTCACCTTCAGGTTATCGGCATTGACCAGAAATTGAATTACGAACGTCTGACGGTATTTGCTTCGTGTAAAATTCTGATATCCAGCCGTATCTGGTTAGACGGGAAGCCAACCCCAAGACAGTTGAGAAAAGGCAAATCTCTCCTAGTGTCTGGCAGAGCGACACGTGTCATGGCGAAAGTAAAAAGATCCCACAGCTTTGATTATTGGTGCAAAGGAGGTTTCAGTTTAGTGTTAATCCTACCTACTCCGCCATTTTTGTAGAGTGGAAAATCTATAAAGGCTTTCCACACTACAAAAAAGGCCTGTCCTAATGAACGTCACAGAGCCGTATGTCATCCTTCCGTTTTGTAAACCACCAACCTGCTAGAGTTTCTGCCCGCGGTGCCGAGTTAATCTAACACATTATTCACATTTAAGTACTAAAATTTTCTTTCACAAATTTAGATAAGACTTAACCAGCATGCTTAATCATATAATGTATTCACAGAAATACAAATTTACTTTATGACCACATTAAGATGAAAACTAGATTCCTAAGTCCCATTTTTATTGTACATAGTTATAATGCAAAATTAACTTTCCACGTATTACGATCACAATCAAAATAATGTTACCCGTAGACACACCGGAATAGTCCGTGTCGTTAGTAAAAGATAACAAATGGTAATTTTTCTACATAGCAACAAACAGGTTCTAAAATAAGACCGATGTAGACCAAATCTATTGTAAAGGTAACAATAGTGTGGACACCTCGTAAAATGAAACAATGCGAAGATAGTTCATAGATTCTCTAGATGAGATTGGTATATTTTATCAATTCTTTGAAAATTTTACTGAGTGTGAAGTAAAGTAATCATGAATGGTGACCAAAAGCACCTCGACGACACGTTTGGCGTAGTGGCTGCGCTACCAACCTCTGTTACAGGTGGCACAGGTTCGATCCTCGCACAGAACAAACATCTGTATGACCTTTAAATAGGTAATTGCTCCAGGTCTGGGTATTTTTTGTGATAATTTGTATTTGTAAAAGTACACACGATATAGTAGAAGATCCTAGTGTGGAGCAATGTTTAAATACAAAGCGTCGGTCTTCTTGAGGTACGATGAGTCATCGATATTGAAAAAATCTTAGGTCCTATCTGAATTTGACTGGCACAGGATCAAATGTTACCATTTGATTCTGTGCCAGTCAAATTCAGCATAATAAGTGGTGAAAATGTTGCATCTCATTTAAAGACTATATTCTTCCCACGAGTACAACTTGACCAAGCCACTCAATGTAATTTTGTCTCGGCGATCATATAGGGCTTTGAACCCCTGAGACATTAATTACACGTTGTCACCTTAAAAACCCAGACAAATTCAACAGCCGAGATGTTTCATATCTCTTTCTCTATCATCTTTCATTTGGTTCAGTTCAGTAGGAATGCTTCGTTTTCTTCGGTGTTGCGGACAACTACGTCCTCTGTGGTACTTCTTTAACACTTTCAGTGGTACTATCTTAGTTCCTTGTAGTCCACAA
Organism: Acronicta alni; assembly: GCA_964056405.1. Taxonomy (NCBI): domain Eukaryota; kingdom Metazoa; phylum Arthropoda; class Insecta; order Lepidoptera; family Noctuidae; genus Acronicta; species Acronicta alni. The sequence goes on along the minus strand of OZ043925.1, from coordinate 9,112,312 downwards.
TAAACAGATGACGCGGTATCGGAGTGTGGGCCGCCGGTGAACACGCCGCGGCCACGCCGCCTAACTCGCTCCAATACATCGATACAGGGATGCATTAGTTCGCTGATCTAGAAATTATAGTAGTGCATTATCTGCTACCGACTGTTTTTGTACAGCGAAATATTGTAGAGTTCCAACTGATGAATTGGATATAATAAGAACGCATTCTAGATAGACCCATTAATGCTGATCAATGACTATGTAAAATATACCTTATTTAATATTATTACCTAATTTAAAATTTTCTGATATTTCATCGATATCGATTGCATTTTCCAGGGCAATGTGTTAGGTTAGGTTAGGTGTTTTTAAACCATGACAAATTACTACCAGGAATAAACCGCAACAAACATAGTAATGCGTAATTGCTAAATTAAATTCAATAAATTTCATTAAAAATCTATACTAATATTATAAATGCGAAAGTAACTATGTCTGTTTGTCCATTACCTTTTCACGCCTATACCAATATTTCATAAATAAAATAAACATATTTTGATTAACTATCTTTTTGTATATTTTTGGCATTTTCCATGCTAAGATAAATAAATATTTTAAAGTTATTTTCTAAATAACTTTAAAATATTTTGATTAAATTTGGTAAAGAGATAGATTGCAAATTTAAGCAAGACTTTTGCTACCTTTTATCTTAGAGTGAATCGAGTAGAGCTATTCAAAAATACAAGTAACCCCTAGTTCCAAATCCGGCCCTTGTCTCAGTGAAGTGCAAAACACTGTCGACGCAGGGGCAGCGTGATATACTGCGCGGGGGCACCCGCCTCGTGGGCCGTGCATCTAACTATTGTGCAACCACAAATATTTGTCTGATAGGTTTATACTTGAAGAAATTGTCTTATACAGGATGTTACAAAACTACCCATAAAGCCGAGAGGAGGTTAAATGGGGCCTAATAACGAGTCCATTCACAATATTTAAGAACCGTAGTAACGCTGTATAACATACCCCAAAAAAAGGAAAACAACAACATTTATGAATGAAAAATAGAAAAACTATTAAAGTAGTCAATTATTAGGTAAAATAGGTAGGTAGGCCTTTCTGTTAAATACTATGGTTCCCTGACATGACAGCTGAAATAAGCTAAATATTTTGGCTTTGTTAGTTAATTATTTTTTTACGGGGTATTTTGCAGCACGTTGTATACACGTACTATCGGTGATAAGTTGTCTGGCAGAATTGTGAAGCATTAATAATCGTAGGAACTATTGTTTTGTGAATAGAACTTTAGAGAGAAGTAAATTTCCTTGCCTTCCCGTGTGCCCTGGTTCGATGACGGTAAATTAAGTAGAAACTATATTTAACTTTAAGACTTCGCTCTGGACACTATCCATCGGCGAAATTTGCATTCCTTATGAAAAAAGCCGAGTCTCTGAATTGCAGGGAATGCAATCAGGTAGAGGACGTCCAACATTTGCTGATGGATTGTGTCCGGAACAGAAGAGTAAGGGAATCACTTTTGGAGGAGCTAAAACTAAATAAGTTGGATGTAGGTTTAATACAATCAATTTTATCTCAACCAACTTCAGAGGTTGCTAAAAAACTATGTCGCTTAGCATATATTTAACAACATAATTATTGTAATTTAAATGTAATGTAAGCAGCCATGTTATAGGTACGTATAGTCTGGTAACTTAACATTGTTAAAGGCACGATGGGGTTGACATATCTCTTTAGATAAAAACCCCTAAACAATAAAAGAATAAAAAAAAATGATTTCTGATAATGACGCGAATATTAGACATTAAAATAAAACTGCTTTTTACGGATTTTATCGCGTTATATTGATAGGTATTATATAATCCCGACCTTTCGGACCCTTTACAGCGTCCATGGTCATGGTAAGACTGAAGTCGCAATGATAGCCTTGCGGTATGTTAAATACGGATATTCAGCCGCATCTGGTTAGGCTGGAAGCCGACCCCAAGATAATTGGGAAAAGGATCAGAAAATGAATATGAGACAGAGTTAATTTCGCATGAATAAGTAATATTAGTAGGGATAGTAAGGATTAAAAACACACTTCATATAAAAACCAACCTCAGAGCGGCCACAGACTAATAAAATAAAGAAGCCTAAAAAGCAACAATTATCTAAACTACGTTCATCATAAATCATTTGATTGTGTCATGCGTTTGTCTGATGTATAAATTAACAGGCGTGTTAAATCAACGTCGAATCATTACGGAGTTGAACGCGGGATACTTATGTTCGAGACTTTGAGGCTTCGATCTAGTGACGTCATTCAGACAGGTTTTTTTATCTATGAATTCGTTTGACCCAGGGTCTCCCGCCCACGACGCTCGCTTATGGTGTGTAATATGATTACACGGTATATTGGTGGGAATGAGCCCTTATTGGTATAGTAGTGGAAAATTAAGTTATGGAAGCGTTAGTTTAAGTATAAATGATGATTGTCCAATCAATTTAATTGGTAAGAAAAAATTTACGCGTAAGTAACGGTTCAAGTTATTAGGTATTACATATTATTTAAGCGTTATTATTACACTATTATACATTACAATACAATGCATTAAATTTTTATTACATGAAGCAATAATAATTTAAACGCTAAGCTACGTTGAAGTCCTGAGTCCGATTCCCAGGTCAAGCAAAGTGTTATTGTGTTTTTTCTATGAAAATCTCAGTAGCAGCTCGGAGTCTAGATTTGTATCCGGTTTTGATTTCGGTAATTGCATTAGGCTCGCCCCCTATTACATGGGATCTAAACATACCAGCGAACTGTCGGTGTTCATTAGCACACCTTTGCCTACCTCTTTGGGGAATACAGGCGTGATGGTATGTAATTTACTGTTTTATATGACAACGTCTGTGGTCTAGTGGTTCGCGTGTCAGACTGCTGATCACGAGGTCGTGTTTCGATTTTTTTTTCTATTAGACCAATAAATAGGACATTTTGAAAAGTCAAAACTAGTTGCACGGTTCCAAAAAGTGGGTCTTACGGAGAAGAACCGCCATGAAACTACATAGAACACAAATATTTGACGACGTCTGTGGTCTAGTGGTTCGTGTGCCGGACTGCTGATCATGGGGTCGTGGGTTCATAAGTGTTCACATAAGTGTTTGTGTTTGTCTGGGTGTTTCCTATATATTATCTGTATGTAATTACATAAAAAGTATATTCATATTTATATCCATTGTCTAGTACTCAAATTACAAGCTTTGCTTAGTTTAGAACTAGATGGTGTTGTGTAAACTTGTAGAATATTAATTTATTATTTATTTATTTGTAATTTAATTTTTAAGCGACGTTGTAGAAATATATTCCCCAGTTTGATACATACCAACTATATCTATTATTTTAAGGTTTTCTTCATTCGCGATCCAATAGTAGAAAGAACCTATGAAACTAAGAGTATGTGAATTCTAATTGCACAGTGACCACGGATGCTCCTGGGTTAGGGCTAAGTTTCTTAAATTGTAGATTTTGGGTATGGTATCACTATGCTGCTACCGTAGTCGGTCTGTAGCATGAACCTAAAAAAAATAAGTATAAAATTTACTAGGTACATATATGGCAATAGATATTCGAATTGATGGATAGAATGTGGATAGATCTGTAATTATCTGCGATATAGATAAAGAAACTCTAAAATCATTACATAATTATATAGAGCAATAAAATAAAAATAATAATGTTCTTACCATCTTGTCACCTCCTAAAGGATTTTTTGAAATGACAGGCAGGTATGCCCTTCTACAAGACCTAATCTATCTCTGTACCAAATTTAATCAAAATTGTTTCAGTGGTTTAGGCGTGAAAGCACAACAGTTACTTTCGAATTAATAATATGAGTAGAAATACAAAAAGAAATGAATGAATGAATGAAGAAATACAAAAATATTATACTTAGTAGGTATGCACTTGTAAAAGATTTCTTTACAAATAAGGTGTATATTACACACTATTAGATACGTGTAATTTTGATCAATTCTAAAACAACAAAATAATCATTCGATTAACATTTCGAGAATCGATTTTAGCATACTTTCACATATGAAATCGTTTCTCAACATTATAAACAAACATATCGAGATATAATGAGATATAATCAAGATAGAAATACATGTATGTGTATTTAGTTACAATTTATGTGCTAGTGTTTCACTCAATTTTGAGATTGGTTAAGGCCGAAATCAAAATTAAACAATTCAGTTTTTTTTAAGAAATCTTGTAAAAGAATCTGTCAACTTTTGAAAATAGTACTTAGCTTAATTGGTATAATTTATATTGAATAGTAACTTAATCAATTAATACTTACAAATTAAGTGTAAAGATAAAGACGTTGTCTACCTAAATATTTATCTATTACCCTTAAATTATCTAAGCCTTAATGTAATAATTGATATCTTTATTACAGGTTCGTTATATATAAATTGTACATAGCTTATGAATACATAGGTATTTTGTTTTCAGTAAATAAATAGATTATATTGAATAGCAATGTTTTGCCGAGGCCGAAATTTTGGCGAATACTCAAAGCCTAAGTTTTGGACAGCACTATTCGTCATATGTGCTACATTCGGACGGTGTGACCCGGGGTCGGGCTCTCGCCCGTCGTATCATAATTACCAGTGAAATAACCTGATTGTGATCACGACACGCACACACGCACGCTTTTGTGTTTCTTGAGACAGCGGTGCTCAATGTTTTAGTGAGGTGATGGTGAATGACATTAAACAAAATGTACCTATGTTCGATATGTTGTGTTTACTTAGATTGGTAATTAGTATTTTTTAAATAATTATTAATTAAAACGATTAAGCATAGCAACTACGTCTCGTCTTTATATTAAAAAAACGTTGCCCCACACTAGGATTTTTTCTTGTACCTACCGTAGGTGCTTTTACAAACACCAACATTCAGACCCGGAAGAAATATGTATCTCATACAAATACATATTTGTTAATGTTTGTGCGGAATCGACCGCAAACCGTAGTGCAGAAGCCGATCACTCGCTCACTGCGTCAATCGAACCGTCAAAAACAAAATTACATAGTAAAATATCGAAACAGAAAATAATGTTTCAGTCTTAAAAATAAAATGTTATTAAAGTAATTAGCCAAAACTTTGGCAACCACACGAAGATTATATGCCAAAGTACGTACAAGTTGTACTGGTATGGCACCCCGACGTCTCGCATACCTCGACTATTTTGTCTAACCGACTGTTAAATAGCCGACTCGGCCCGTCGATACATCAATCACACAAACAAACACGTATCATTTGAGAATCATTTCTTTTTTTCACTTCAATTAGATCTTTTGTGGCTCAAGCACAAAAACGAACACACGTTTAAATATGGAATTAAATGCGTCGATGGACTTTTAAAGTTTGGTGTGCATTGTTGTGACTATTGTCGTATTGTTGAATGATAGTTTGATTTTAGTGTTTGAATTTTTAAATTTAGAATCGTTATGTTTTGTTTGGACATTTTGATGGGAACTTTTTGTTAAATTATTCGAAATGGAAATGTCTCAAAAAATAAAATTCGTTCTTCTTGCTTAATTTAATATATAGGTACTCAAAAGTTGTTTATGATAGTTTGGCAAAAGAAAAACGTATCTTCTTGTGGAAGTATTGTCGCCTGTTTGAATACATATAGCCATGTTAATCAACATGATCTTTGAATAAATTAACATTGTAATCAAAGTCTTGATCATGCAAACTCGCTGCCAAAATGTGAGTATCATTCAGATTAAGCCTCCGATGCATATGACTCCCAAATCGACGCAGTCAAACGTCGATCAACTTAATTGATCATTCAACATGAACCGCACTAAACGGGAAATATTTAAAAATCAGACACTTAATCAATTTACTGAGATCGCAGCCACCACTCAATCATTCCATCTTTACCTAAGATTAAGTCAGCTGCAGATACGCCATAAATGCGCCATAAATGGACGTTTATGCCTACGTTTACATCTCAATTTTTTTTTCTACCATGAATGTCACTTATCTGAAATAAGCATTATCATTATAATTGTATGGTTATGCGACCATATTTTTTATAGATAAAATAATATTTATCCGCAAGACTCAGGTAAAAGTCATAAAAATACAGCATTAAAAAGTGTTTAAGTAAATATGTCTTTTATGTGTGGTCTTTCGTAATTTAATTTTAATTCATACATTAAGATAAACTCTGACAATAAAATACACTATAATGTAAGTAAGCATTTGAAAGTTTTTTACAAAATATTTTAAAATTTCGTCAAATCTAGCTATTATTTTTGTCAACCTACTCGACAGTTTTATGTAATAATAATTTATAGTACAACCTAAACAATAATGCGCATTATTGTCAATCTCTAATCTATTGCAATCATTTTGTTATTAGGTATGTATTTTAAAAAAAAAATGGATTTTTTCCATCTTTAACTACTTCATGACAACTGTCCTCGTTTCATCATAATTGTTCCTTTCCTCTCGTTTCTTCACCCGAGGAAATATATACCTCTGACTGCTGTACTACATTATAAAATATACATTATTATTATTGTTTACATAATAATAATAATGTAGATTATATTACATATTCCGTCTTACATCAAATTCTAAAATAATCATACCAACCGTCGCATCGTCTTGTCAACTAATCCCACTACGTTGGACTGACAATTCGTCAGCATTGTGAATTCGGTGCAGGGCAATCTTTAGGCGATTGGGTGCGACCTTATCTGCCTTTATGGTAGGATCTTAAAAAAGATTTATGATAACGCACGGTCAGGACGAAGCCCGCAAACACTTTAAAATAAATGACAAGGAGTCACTTCGAATTGTGATGGAAATGCTTTCTGCAGTAAAATTAAACTATAACCCTGTCGTTTAGAGAGATTTAAATGGCTTAGGGGGTTTTATTGGATCTGCCTACGAGAAGTTTAGGTGGGTTGTGATCTTTATGTGTCCCACCTGAGCTGGCCCGTTTATGTTATGCTCACATGATAAATAAATTGCAATATTTTTGTAACGATACTCGTTCGATTTTTAATGTGGAGATTAAATTCAGTATTCATTTGTTAGGAAATCAAATCTTTGCTTCGTACAAATTAAAGTTTGAATATATTAAGGCTTTAATGTAAACAGGATCTGGTTACATCGGTGTTAGATATTAATTTCTAGTGCTAAGTGAATAGCATTCAACGAATGCAGTCCTGGTGTGAAGCTTTAGATATGAATCCTGTATTTCTAGTTGTATTAATAATGTTACTTTGTATGTTACTGTTGTTAACCTTTCAACATTACCTACTTTTGGATATATAACACATCTGGAAGCGACTTGGCTGAAATTTCAGATTGTTTATCTTCAAATTTTTGTAGACATTAGTCATAAGAAGCATTTCTTATAATTTATAATTCATTAAATTCTGCAATGCACCTATTTTTTTAGTGCAATTAATGTGCTATTCTTTATAGTTATTTCTTATCTGTTATTTAGAAAAATTTACACATTGACTATTTTAAATCTATTCATTATCTATAAAACCTAATAATATTTTTGAGACATTTTACACAGCACAATCTATTCCCAAACTAAGCAGAGCTTTTAATATATAGGTACTTATATTTTATTTGTTAATACATATCCTATCCTACTTCCTACTAATATTATAAACGTGAAAGTTTGTGAGGATGGAGTGATGGATAGATTTTTGTTACTCTTTCACGCTAAAAGTACTGAACGGATTTTGATGAATATATTATTTATACATCACAATAACATATAGGCTAAAATTTATAATGATTTTGAGTTAATTAGCCAAATTACAACGATAATTAAAAGTAACTTTTCCACGGGGACGAAGTCGCGGGCAGAAGCTAGTTTATAATATATAAAAACACCCAGCCAAACACAAACATATAAATTCATCACATTAATATTTGTTTCTTGTGAGAATCGAAACACTGGACCACAGATGTCGTCAAAAAATTCATTCACACATATCTTAACCTATTTAACATACTAGCACCCCCCTTAACCAATTAATATGCTCCATATCATCGAATACTACATATTAGATAAATTTATGATAATAATCGTGGTACATACCCTGGCCTATCTTCCTTCAGAGATTATCTCAGTCCAGACACACATCGCTATTGAAATTATTTTATCCGGTATTGAAAAGGCGAAGCTTCGGGTTATCATATGAAATAATAATAACATTACAATATTTTGTACATTAAGTGCATTCGGGGTGTGGTGTTTCGGATAAGTGAGAGGACGGCTTATGCGCCGAGATACGGGGTTGTAGCATTACGAAGAATATAGAGGTGCCATATTTCTTTAATAGCTTAGGTACGGGCTTGACTTTTACTCTCAATATTAAGGTTGAAAAAAAAAGATAGACGCTACGTTTCTCAATTGAAGAGAAGAATAAAAGTATAACTTTAAAATATTAATTGAATATTTCTGATATTGTTGTTCTCCAACATGAAAATTAAAAAAAATGTTTAGTTCTAAATTGCTGGGTGTTTAGTGAGTTAAGTACCTATTATGTTTTAACAGATATGCCTCGTACTACCCACGATGGTCTGATTTTCCCAAACTCGTGGAAATTTTACAAAATAGTGTGTTAGTGCACATCTACGGTAATGCTGTGCAAAAGTCCATGCTTTTAAACGCTTTTCAGCTATACGTTGCCTTTCAACCAGTGGGTGATAGATTTTTAATAAGTATGATGTGTTATGGCATTAGTTATCATGGGGGAGGTCTTTGTTCAACAACAGTAATAGCAAGTCAAAGTTTGGATTAAGGATATGTAATGCGGGGCAATGCCCCGTATGTAATAGGTCTATTATTACATAGGACTTAAACATACCAGCAAACTGTGGATATACATAATTACATATCTACTTAACCCTTCGGGGAACACAGGCGTGATGGTATGTTTAAAAATTTGATTTATATAATCCTAAAATGTCCTGCTCTAAAAATTTCGAAGCATATCAAAATATTTCCGTAGGCGTTGCTAACGATTTTCCAAAACGTAATGTCGCCTAAGCAAGTTGTAGCGAGCATGTGAACATGTTTTTATTTATTTCCTGCCATCTCCTGAGGACAATCCGTTTTTATTAAACACTCAAACGCCACTTATTAAAATGTAGGCGGGAATTTTAGTTAGGACTTATCAGGGCTGACAGTCATTTTGATATCTGATGTAGGATTTAATTAATAATTAAAAAATATTTAGCCAATATGTATGTAAATTCTTATTTTTCTTTATATTATCCTCGTCGAGAAATATTTTAAAATGATTTTATTCACTTATAAATTGCTAGAATTTATAAACAATAATACTGTTTATGTTTGTGTTGTGTATTTGTGTGTCGTTGTTCATATAACCTCGAATTATCAGCGCACATTTTTAAATTCTAATACATTAATAGAAGTGTCAACCCTATACTTTATTGTATGATATCGAATGTACAAGTGTGTATTTTTGGTCAGACTTAATTTTAAACAAACTAAAATATGCTGAGGTTTAATACAAACACACAGACAGACCATAAGTACTTTTTAATGCTTTAGGCAATTATTTTGTATTTACACAAAAAGTATTGAATTTCTGTTAATGTCACTGCATCGTAAATAATTTCATTCTTAATTCAATTTCATTTTGTGAATGAAAAAGCTCGAATTTTGCAGTTTAAGGCCTTTGAATCTTAATAACAAATAAAACTCAGAATGTTTTTTACTCAGATAAGTTCATTACTCTGAGCAAAATCACCATTTTTATTGGATACTATACATTGTTTTACTAATGTTATAAAAGACGAAGCCATCTATAAACCTTAATGAGTTACTAGCTGTCGCCTGTCAGCACCGTAATAACCTATTTAACAAAAGATAAAACATTTTCAACTTTATTATAGTTTCTGGCAATTAAAACGAACATTTGCATAATTAGCACAAACAAAAACGTGACCCAACGACGTATCGATAAAACATCGATTCAAATTAAGTAGAATCGAGTTCTCGATTTGAAATACTAATCACGTCGTTAGTTGACCTCTCATTGACACGGCCGCTCCTCGGTCTCATCTTGAAACAATTAAAACAATCTACATCGATGGATCGATCAGATCCGCATTCCCCTCACTGAGGCATCGACCTCACACTGCGTAGGTTTTGAGAAAGTCTCTCTTAGTGTTTTATGATTATTTTAATAAGAAAGCAACTTGCAATGTAAGTGAGGTTAAGTGCACTCACTTCTGAATCGATTGGCTGAGTAAGTAAATTGGAATATTGATTTCAATTTATTTATGGATAATTTTTAACATAATATCTTGAGTAACTATAAAAAATATTAATATTAGTAAAAACAATAATTAGATTTAAAGTGCAATAAGTCAAAATAATTTTTTTCTCCATTTTTTTTCGAAGACTTCAATCGTAAGTAATCGTAATTAAATGTTGGGTCAATTTAAAACTGAAGCGCAATAAGTCACAACTTAATAACTCTTTAAACGTTGAAGGTATTAAAACAAAACAACACATTGTTTTTATTAATGCAACTCTGTTTTTGTGAGTGACAGACAGATTGGTAAATTGACCTTTCTAAAGGTAATGAAGTTCAATTTGAATAAAAATTTACAACGTTTTGTTTATTACTTTATTATTTTGTAATAACAGCGTTTATCTGCTTCGTAGGTCTATTGGAAATAGAACAGCACGGAGTTTGTATCTGTGCCATGTTAATGGCTTGTGGCCCTATTATATAGGATCTAAAAACATATCGGCGGACGGTGGGTATAAATTTCTTGATTGGTCAATTAAGTTACTTACTTAGTTGATATTTTCAGGTCATTGTTAAATACCCCTACTTGCCAAACTTACAAACAATTTTTATCTTTTTTTTTTGTAGGTAACACTAAGGTGGCACAAGCATACGGCTCACCTGATGGTAAGGGGCTACCGTACCCTAAAGACGCTTGTAGCGCCAAGGGTAACGCTTGTAGCGCCAAGGGTATCACTTGCGCGTTGCCAACCCTATAAAACGAAAGAGGAATAGTTGGGTTGGCAGTATAAGGGTTAAAGTCCCCCCACTGCCAACTCAACATTTCCTCGCGGAGCATCTCTTAACAATCAGGAAGACGCTTCGGAGTTTGAGATGAGATGGTATTATGAAATGCTACCAAACGCAAGTCGCCATACGCTACTATAAACATGGGTACCTGTACCCCATATTGTGTGATATCATCATCATCAACCTATATATTGTCCCACTGCTGGACACGGATCTCCTCTCACAAAATGAAAGGGATCAGGCTATAGTCGTAGTGCGGGTTGGCAGACTTCACACACCGTCGGAGAAAATCTCTCAGGCATGCAGGTTTCCTCACGATGTTTTCCTTCACCGTTTAAGCGAGTGATAATTAATTAATAATACGCACATGATTTCGAAAAGTCAGTGGTGCGTGCCTTGGATTCGAACTCGAGACCTTCGACTTGGTAGTCCAATGGTCATACAACTAAGCTCTATTAATATATATATTAATCACTGCTATTGTGTGATATCACTAGGTGGTTTTATTTATCCTGAACTTCTAGAATGTCATATAATGTACAAAACACAGAAGGGTGAAGTTTAAACAGCGTCATACGAAATACCTATATCACGTCATTCTCAAGTATCATCATCCTCCGAGGATTCCGGCGACTGGGACCGCGGTTCGAGTTAATTGCGGTCTTAGTCGCCGGAATTCTCACTCTCCGTGCTTTTTCCCAACTATGTTGGGCTCATTCATTAAATGAAATGCGCTTTGATGATGTTCAACTACTTATTATCCTTCCTTCCTTCCGAGCCTTTTACCAACTATGTTGGGGTCTGTTTCCAGTCTAAACAAGTGAATCAGTATTTTACACGAAGCGACTGCCATCAGACCTCTGCAACCCGATTTCTGGAATACCGATATCCTAAGGATAGACTAATTTTCGTATGACAAGCGAGACCGACGGCTTTATACTTTATACTCTCCGAGGCATTGAGGGATCTCGATATGTTAAGAATAGTCAGTCACCTACTGAGTCGTGGTCAGTCCACAGACTGACCACGACTAGCGCAGCTTAACCGGGCAGATCAGCGTAGTTACTTCGCCATGAGCTCCTCACTGTCAAGAATCATTAATGGTTTTTTATTCCATTTAATTTGTCATTATGACCAACCGATTTAATATTTACTTTTTTGTAAGTTACACGATAGGTACCTCTCATTATTTTGTAATGACAATACCTTTCAGGTTTGAGGTAGGCGATCACTGACAGCCGTATTTCGGCGAGTCTGGCAATCGTAAAAGTCCCGAAACAACTTCAACAATAATACCAGATGTATTTATTGGACGATTTTATTGGTCACTTGTAAGTATTAAAAGCGATCGTATATCAACGTGACTGATGGAACAATCTAGACACAGTAATTCTTTTTTAATTGATAGTACTGATATAATAGTGTTCACAAAAAGGTTGTAGCATTTTGATTAAAAAAAAGACAAATTTAAGTATGGAAAGAGGTGTTAGAAAACATAGGTATACATATTGTGAACAAAAATTAACAATAGGCTCTTGTCCATTACATGGAACCTAGACATATTGGCGAACTGTAACATTGGTACAGCTCTGTCTAATCCTTGGAGAAATACTTGATGGAATATTATTTTTATATATTTTTAATTAAAACTATACAAGTCTTGAAGAAGCCTTCTGCAACAACAAAGTATGACGGCATGGGCTTCGAAGACGATGGGTTTGCTATATAATGTACAAGATTCCTATCAAACAAAACAAATATATCACTCAAAGAATTACCATAACCCAACAATGAACCAATAACCAATAACGTAAAAAGGTTGACGCTAATACATATTAATATATTTAGAACAAATTTTAATGCAGAGAAAAACATCTCAAATTTTGACAACCTTATTTTTGCCATTGATGAAACCGAAGTTCCTGTAAATAACGGTCATTATTCTTGTGTTTTTAATTTGGAGAATGGTAAAAGTAACTTTGTTAGTGAGCAACCGGCTTCGGATTTGAGTCTGAGGTGTCAAGTCATCGGTCGTTAATCTATATTAAAATAAACCGCATTGTTTCTCTTTATTACCAAAATTCAATTAGAGAATCCCTTATGACAATGCAAGAAATATCACGGTCAAGTCGAACCAGTTTGGACGTTCCGATTGGAATGAAGATAATAATGTTTATACTAATATACCAACTAATATTGCGTCATGGATAAATCTTAGAATGCAGAACTAAAATGATATAGAAATTATATCGGTAGTCAATTGTGAGGGGTTTGAGGTTAAGTAATCTTTACTAATCTAGCAGCTTAATCTTGCAGATGGGTTATCTGCAAGAGTAAGCTGCGCTACCCGCGGCCAGTCTGTGGATGGCTGACCATTCTTAGCACTTCGAGAGCCTCCATACCTGAGAGAGCAAGTAATGGCGTCGGTCCCGGTTGTCAAAAGAACATCCATGAGAGTCATTAGTGGTAGTCAGAAACCCAAAAAGCCTGAAAACCAGTCTATCCTTAAGATATAGGTATTACCCAGAAATTCGGTTGCGGAGATCGGAGGCAGTCGCTTCATGTTAAATACTGATATTCAGCCGCACCTGGTTAGATTATAAGCTAACTCTAACATAGTTGAGAGAATGCGTTTGACGTTAGTGCGTGACAAAAAAATAATAATTTAGTACTAGTCCAAGTGACAAAATACATAAATAATGAATAAATAGTATTAATATTTTACAAAATTCTAATATGAAAGAAATTTCTAAACGACATACATCATAAAATATTGCGTGGACAAAGGTAGCCTAATGTATTTTGGGCCATGAATGAGCAATTCAAGTTTACATGTTAACAAGAGGAAATTTCCTATCGATTCAATAAAGAGATTGAAGGAAATTTCAAAATAGATTTTCAAATTATCCTCATTGTTCTGTAAATGATATACATTTATTTAGAGGTCTATTTTCTAGGCAGTACTTCCTGGATCATTGAAATTCATATCAGGTTAACTTTAAGGAAAATTCCTATCATTTTCAGTGAGCAGACAGCTACGGTAATATCTAAATGTAAAACGTTGAGCAACAATTATACTTGAAATGGCCATTGATTTCTTCAAACGGCATACTAACAGATGCACATAATTCAATATTCTAACGGGTTGGTTGAAACAATTCACAGCGGTAAAGCTCCGAGTTAATCAGAACGCTAAAGATTGTGTCGGAAGACAAGAAATAAAATAAAAAACAATCATAAATACAATAGCGCAAGTCATATAGTTTCCAAGTCGTTTCTCAATAGATGGTTCTGATAGTCCAGGCTGGGTGTTTGCCAGTTCAATTATCATTACTAGTCGAGATTCCGTCGAGTCACTGTGTTGTGGGTGACCCGTATTAGATCGGTTAATTCAAACTATTTATCAACTCCATTCGTTATGCATAGGATCAGATTTTGAAATTGTTTGATGATGTTATGGCGTTCCGTCCATTGTGTCACTACCCCGCCTGGCTTAGTACGATGGGTGTGTACTATGTTAATCGTTGTATCACTGATTGAATCTATTGAATCTGTAGTTAAATAATACCCGTGCATTATGAGGCACTCTCGTTAAATGATCCTATACATCAAAGGGACAGTGAGAACAGCTGTGTATGGGATGACAATTCTCATCTAGGTTGTCAACCAAATATACACACAGTTTTACTTATAAAATCAAAACAAAAGCCTCGTTAGTATAGTAGTCTAAGCTACTAACTAGAGGTCCCGGGTTCGATTAACGGGCTGAGCAAAATATTATTGGGTTTTTCTATAAAATTCTCAGTTGTTGCTCGGAGTTTGGGTTTGTGTACGGTCAATGGCAATAGACTGTGTGTGTACATTAGTGTACAGCTCTGCAATACAGGCTTGATGGTATTAAAAACAAAATATTATAAATTATTTATGTAGGTGAAGGTTCGAAAAAAGTAGATAGTTTGACAAAGTACCAGTAAACCTAGTCACATTATCATTTCCATTATGTGCTGAAACGGCGAACATATTACTTAACCCGGTCTTGTAAATTGCGTTATTAGTTTTACATAACAGGCTGTAAGGAACCAAAGAATGGCCGTGAAACCTATTATGAGGGTAAATATGGGTGAAGAGATAATAGCCAATAGCAAGCCTTAGATTTGAGATTCTAAAGATCAGGAGATTACACTATTTTTCGTTGAAAAATGTAAGTGTTAGTCGGGATGACAATAGAATGACGAAGTTTATGCTTTAAGATGTACGCTAAAATAATCAATAATATGTATTGAAATAATGCACTTTAGCCTACATATTGACCTTTTTTTCACCCATACAAGACATAATTCATAAAAAATATGAACTCTTTCATAGGTTGAGATGGACAAATCGTTGTTTCCTTAAGAAACTTTCTTTATAAGTAAATTAAATGTGATAATGTAGTAATAATAGATGAATTTAAAATAACATATTTATGACATTGGTCCTTGTACTTATTTAAATAAAGTAGGTAGATATGACCTGAGTGAATACTTCGCTGCGATTTCAAATATTTTTTTTTAACGGAAATAAACTAAAACTTATTTTTCGTCATCAGAAATAAAAAATATTTTCAAAATTACATATCAAACTTTAATTTTGATACGGTATTATTAACGAAGATATTTCATACCAACAAAAAAACACCTTTGAGAAATTATGTGTTTTATAGGACTTTTGTACTCAACATTAAAATAATCAGTGGCGCGTTCTATGTTTCAACATCAGCCTTTGTTGTAAAATTAAGTTACAGGCCTTGACTAGAATATACACACTTCTATTCCACGAATTAAAATGAATAAGCATAAAACACAACAAAACCTAGTGAATTTGAAAACTAATAGGTAAACACATTCACAATGAGTTGATTGTTCACCGCCAATGAAAAGCAACAAAGCACGACTGACACAAATGAGCACCTAATTGGAACATTGCGACATCATCCAAATCCGTGCGATCGTGATAGTCGGGGTTCTCACACTCGGATACGATTTAATTTTGTGCTGCAATAGTTATTACGTATTCACGATTATGGCAATAACAATCGTCATAGCTACGTGTAAAAGCTGGGTAGATGACAATTACATACGTTAAGGATTACTTACACTATCTACCAATAACACTTTGTAGGAGTATGTTAAGGAAAATGAGTCGATGAATGAAACAATAGTAATTATTTTAGCAAGAATACCAAATGAATCACAATGTTTCGGTCATATAAAGTGTAAAGAAGAAGAAGAAATTTCAACAAATTAAGCTGAAATGAACTTCAAAATAAAGGCTAACCACAACCTTAAGTTATTCCAAAACTCGATTAAAACCCTCAGTGTGCATTCTCTCTACAAATGACATGAAGACTTAATACTAATACAGTAAACACTACAAAGAGCATTACTTAATACCTCCAACACGTTTCTCGTTAAGTTTATCTACCGCATCAGGACCTAATTCCTCATGTGGAATTAGACACACAATCTTCGAAACAATGACGGTCAAAAGGGTAGGCTACCGGTAGCGATCGCAGATAATCCCAATGATTTGGTGACATTTTGAAGTATGTCAGTCAGTACTCTTGTACCATCTTGTCGTGACGCCCGAAGTGGCGACTTCGTGAACCAAATTAATTAAAACGGAGACACAAAACTAAAGCTATCACGATCAGCTTAGACGGCAGGTTTATATGGATATGGCTGGGTAAGTAATTTAGTACCCCTTCCAGAGCTATATTAAGTAGTTGAAAACAACGTAAATCCTATTTTTCTTTTATAAAAATGTTCGTTATTGCTGTCATACTGAGTTTTTAACTACTAGCGTCTTTAAAATGTTTTTATTGTTCTATTGGAAGTTCTATTGGAGAGGCTAATGTCCACCAAAAGATGGTTGATGATGAAGAAAACAATATAATATATATTATATTATAACGGGTATTGTTCGATAGTACTTTAATTTACTACGAAATTACTTCTAACTTATATCGCGTTTGCAAAACAAGTATACAGAATTAATTTTCCTCAACTACATCACATCAAATAAATAATATATATTATTGTATTTATTTTAAAATACCACGATTACTAAAGCAGGCAACATAAACGTGGGTATTAACAAACTAATTAAAACCAATAACCATGATTTTATTCATGACAAGCAGAATCAAGACACGTCCACACATGGTGAGACTCATAAAAGTCCGACACTGGCCCACCGCTGTGGGGCATGAAACTTCGCATGCAAACCGTCACATTTCAAAATACAATATGCTAATTAACAACTTTTTTTTTCTACCCTACGAGCTCTCAGAAACGTATGCAAATTCCCCTTGGACCTTTAATTACGCTCCGAACACGACTGACGACGGTGTTAAAGATGCAGTTTTAAGAATTGTCAGTGTTTGCACTGCGCGTGCGCAGGGAGATTTAAATGGTAAGAGGATTTAGTGAGAGCATTGTGAGTGACTATGAAAATGTTTACTGCTGTTTAGGGCTGTCTCGTGGTACATTATTATGTCGATGTAGTTTTTAAAATACATTTTGAAATTATTATGTAGGTAATGATTTTTGTTGATACCTCGAATTGCTTGCTTTATTATATAAATGCCGTTTTAAGCACCATTAGTCACAAATGTCTCCGTGAGACTTTACCATACATCACAGTAGCAAAAACAACCATTAGCCCTTCTCAGAAATCCATTTTAGGTATCAAACCCGAAATCAATGCGTTGTAATCAAAGTGGACGTGTCCCTAACCATTGAAAGTGTCTCCAATCAACAATGGGAGGCGACATTAATTCTATCCATCATGTCGAACCCAAAAAGGGTGGAAGTTCATTAAGAGATGCATTCCTCAAGTATTATTCTTTGAAAACTGGTAATAAAAATAATAACAAGCCGGCCACCCTGCCAAGTGCTATCAGCTCCATCTGTTGTCGCTGCGGACAAACTCGCCTAATGAACGATGATAAATCATATTCGAGAGGCGGCTCGTAGCCCGTGCCATGCTATTCTTACGAGGCATCAATACACGTCAATTTTCTGCTGTGCGCCATCCATTACTGCGTTAATTCCCTTGAAACGTTTATGAGTGTTGGAAAAGCAGCAATGTGCAGTGTGTAATTGGTGTTTGTTTATGTTGGTGGGATATTTAAGATCAACTGTGAAGTGTCTCTCGGGCCGTGTCCCTGCCCGCACACCATTGTGCTTACTAATGATTTTATGCAAATGCAGCCTCTTTAGATCGAAGTCTTAGCGCGATCACAAACCGTCAGGTACCGGGCTCATTATTAACAATTTGAAATATGACTTGGGAATTTTCAACAATATTATCGTGAAATAAATTAGTTTTTATTAGTTTATCGATTGACAAATGAAAGGGGCCAGAATCTTATTTTAGAGTCATGTCTTGCCAATAATCTTTAACTATAATAAGATTTTACTTGAGTATGAATGCGTTTTAAGATTGCTGCTATTAGTCCTGGTTTGATTTCCAGGCGACTACATTGGTAGTAAAATCTCAGTAGCAGCTTAAGTTCAGATTTGAGATAAGTAGGTATATGCTCGCTCCCTATCACATGGAACATTCTGAAGAATTGTGGATGCCAATCGATAGGTCTGCCTGATCTTGAGATACAAAAAATGATAAGCTTAATAGGCGTACTTATGTTATAGTTTTTTTTTTTTACTTTATTAAAAATATTTTAACCCTCTCCTCTGAAAGCAGGTTTGAAATCACCAGTGGTTATTGTTTTAATATCGTCATAGTAATATTTGACCTGCTTAAAGTTCTCATTTTAGAAGTTCCTATTTTGTCACATCAATTTAAACTTCAATATTGGCACAAAGTATTCTATAATCAGGATCAAATTAATAACCTCGTTAGTCTAATGGTCCCAAGTGTGACCGCTATGCTAGAGGGTCTGTGTTCGATTGCCAGATTGAGCAAAGATTTTCTATAAAATTCTCAGTTATAGCAGCTCGGAGCTTGAATTTGTGCCCGGCTAATGGTAATCACCTCTTATTACAGGGGCCTTAATACACCGGCGAACTTTGGGTGTACATATAGTTAACCTTTCTACTAACCCTTCGGGGAATATAGGCCTCGCTAAGTTTTTTGGAAACGTCATATGTTTACTTTTATCATTATGTTATAAGTAAATATTTTCGTGTCTACAAATTATTCTACTTATATTAAAATCATATGATTGAAAACGTAGGTCTTATCTAATTGATTAAGCTAACTCTTTTGTAATGCCTTCGTGGATTACTTATTAGATACATTATGTTAAAAACATCAATTATTGTGAATTAGCTTTTGTAACCTAGATTAAGTTGAGTGTTAAATTCGTTTCGTTTTTTATAAGGAGGCCATTTTGTTCTTTTTGAAACCAGCATTAAATATGTTTGTTGCTTTAACCTTGGATTTGCTTTCAGAAATTTCGAAAACTGTCAATGTACTGTGTTGAGGACTAATTGGAGATTGTATATATGCATTATAAACACGACAAAAGAAGTAAAAACTACTAGGCTTTGAAATAAAACTACTTTTTACGCTAAGGCAATGGATACAATACTTATTAATGTTAAAATTACTAACCTTTTTTTTTAATTATTTGCGATCCGATTCACGCATAATGAGCTACTTGGGAATTGAATAATATCAATACAACGCGATAAAATCCGTAAAAAGTTATTTAATTTTATTATTTAATGTTCGCAAGTGTCAGAAACAATAAGTATAGTCCAGTTTAATCCATTAAGTTAAGGATATGACTCTCGGCCATACAGAAGAAAGTATATTGTATGGGGTCCTGAATTATTTAAGCTCATTCAATAATCATAAATGACAAACAGGTTTTTTGTAAGGCTAACAGTGTATGAATGATTTATCAATTGCTTGTTAGCGATACCTGACATTAACGGCTTCTAAATCTGACTCAAACTCGAAATCTCAGAAATAATGTACACAAAGTAACAAAAGCCTTCACAAATCTTCATTCATCCTGACATTCCAAGAGTACTGATTCACCAGAACACCTCGGTCCCACGTTTCCTCTTACAGAAGAACAAAGCTAATCGTTGCTTAACCTTAATTGCGATAATTACCAGTCCCCGGTACCGACAAAATGATTTATTATCTCAAAACGGTAGCTAAATATCTAAATAGAGTGAAACTACACTACAAAGGTGAAGTACAGAAGGTTTATACGAGACAATTGACAACTATCTGTGTACCCACGGTATTACTTTTTTTTCGGGTAGGAAAATGCTCTTTATGCTCGGGGATGCGGGATGACCAACCCGCGGGCTCTCCAGCCAGGTGGCCAGCATACCGACTAAAATCACCACCACCACTACCACCTTCCGCATAGTGGTGGGATACGGGTATCGATCTCGCATGATCCACGACGGTATTACTCCTGGGAATTTCCTAAATGTTAGTAACTACTCCCCTTTACACACCCTCATGGATCGTCACAACCTGGGGAGGTGGGAGGGTATGTCGAACTCGTACTGACTGAAAGCCGCACTTGATAAATAAATGATATTTATTTCTGTAAATAGATCTTTTAAAGACACTTTTACAAGTCAATATTTTACTTTTTTTTAAGATGGCTCCGGCATTTCCTAGCTGACGACCGCTGAGAAGAAACGCCGAAACAAACACAGAGAATCATTAATCTCTTTTAAAGTCCAGACATAGAATAGTAACAAAATATGTGTCTTACAATGTAGGACAAAGTCTGAAATGGCCTTTTGAAGAAAGAGCGATAGCGGCTTTGAGTAGACCAGACCCAACCGACGGTACGCATGCATCAGTCATTGTGTAGCTCAACCATAATTTAGGGAGCTCTACAACCCGTCGCACGACGATACCAGATCAGAGGAACATTTGCGTAGGCCACATAAAAAAGGCTCAAAGCCACCAGACTGTTCAAAGCTGAATATGTATATTTAGCCTACAAAGTAGACAGTACTTGCCTTCCGTTACCCTGGGATTCATGACATTTGCCACGACAATAAGTGTACCACGTACTATAAGAAACTCTTGTGCAAAATGTTATGCTTCCAGATCACCTGTTGTTTGTGCATTGTCTGTCAGTCAATCAGTGTTAGGGTTTTATTATTTATAATATACATATAGCGACTCGCCCCGGCTTTGCACGGGTGCAATGTACAGACGCCAGCAGGTCCAAAGCTGTAAAATTTTCCCAATTGAATATGAACCTTAATGGTTTGTGTTAAAGTTGAAAATCAATCAAAGAAATTTGACAGATTGTGGTAGCTTGATGTGCTGACCTCTGTTCTATTTGATAACTTGCAGTAGCTTTGCATACATAATAATATTAGTATAGATTATAAACATACAGTAAAGTATATTGGTGATTTGTTTGTTATTTTTTTCATTAATTATTCCAAGCATGGTGATTATGTCACATTTAGAAATATAACATAATAAAATAAATAACATCTTTTTATTTCAGACATTGGTCCATAATAGGGTATTAGTAAAAAATGACTTTAAAAAAACTGTGTTACAAATAAAAATTACAATAAATGAATTGAATTAAATTATTAAAAATTAATTAATTTAAGTATTTGACACCCTCTGGGGCCCCAGGCACACACACTTGTGTTTGAACCCAGTGCCCTAGAAGGGGGCTATCCAGCTTGTGGCTGAGCACATTCAGGATGGTGTTGGCACTCCCCCGCGTACGAAGCATTAACGAAGCGATGCGGCGCCGCAGCACAGTGTGAAAGCCATCTGTGTGCGCGTGCACAAACATTGCAGACGCACTACAGTAGCGGGGGAGCCCCATCAGCACCCTGAATGCAACATAGATGTGTGGGATAGATTTACAATTTCTCAATTTTTGTACAACTTTGACCGTCGATAAGGTAATTTATTTCTGTTTGGTTTTCCTGTTGACCTTTGGTATCTTGATTGGAATGAAGCTTCTGATTATAATGTGTAGTGAAACATTCGGCTAATGTTCGCCTTTCGTCATTAACCGTGGGAAAAATTTAAGTTTGCGCTTCCAAATTAATGAATAGAGTCATTTGTGTAGTGTTGATAATTGAACATCTAGTGTTAAGGGGTAACTGAAATGAGTCTTGATTTTTCACCTACTAGTTAAGTTTCGACTTTTCATGTGAATTTCTCACGCCTTTTCATTGAGTTTTTACGCCGACGATATTAAAATTAGGTAGACTTCCTATAGATACTAATTGCAATCTAATTTTTACCGCCCTAGATACACATTTTTTTAATCGGTAGATATTAATAACCATGATGATTTCCACATACATGGATACAAACACTCATACCTTTTTACCACAGATGCAGGCAGGAATAAACTAAAAAATGACACTTACTACGATTCTTTCATCCACATTCATACATTTTGTCATTCCATTGTAACTAGTTTTTGCTTAGAACCTCGTTTGTGTGGATATTTTTTCAAAAAATATTAATGTAGTGTAATGTAGCTATCTATTAGCGAAAGAATTTTCAGGATCGGATCATTGGTTTCAGAAATAACCCTGACAAATAAAAAAAATACTTGTTTAACATATAAGTATCTCAATAGGTTTAAGTTAAATTAATCCTTATGTCTTGATATGTACAGAGGCTAACACATCAAGCTACCACAATCTGTCAAATTTCTTCGATTGATCTTCAACTTTATTGCAAAACAATAAAGTTCATATTAAATTGGAAAAGATTGACAGTTGGATAGCTTGACCTGCTGGCGTCTATACATTAATGTCAATGACTTTACAAAATAAAAAAAAGCATTATCAATACCAAACAATAAATTAATAACTGTTCCATTTAATTCGAAGTACTTACTCTAATAATATCTACACGATACGCTAATGAACTAAGAAGTACATACACACAGACACAATACACGACGTACAATCAAGATGGCAGTGACTAATTCAAAGAATCTTAATATCAATTTATGATCACGATTTATTAATTGGCGCTGCAATCGATCTCTTGGGCCATTCTTTAGGGTTGCTGAGAACAAAGTTTCGAGATTCTTGTGTCAAGTTCTTATGGAATTTTAAGGATAAATTTACAGTTTTACTCTATAAATACCCGCGTTTTTCGTGCTGTAAAGTTAATCTGCGCTTGCGGTCAATTTATTGATGGTTGACTATTTCGAGCACATCACGACTTAAAAAAGGAACTAAACATAATATAATCACGTCTTTAGATCCTTAAAGAGTAACGATAAACGTGTATATTCCTGTAGTTATACAGGAAGACGAATTGAAAATGTAATAAAGAAGATAATATATTAGTTATGTTACTGTAAAACCCCGAATCACGGTAAATCCTAAGAATTTCCAGTAAAACCTAAGATTTACTAACTTAATAACAAAAGTCGGAACAGTTGTGTGATCATCGTTCATTTCGAACTTTTACCACCATTTACTTGGTAAATCTTAAGATTTACCTCAAAGGCCCGGTAAATGTTGAACAAGTAAAATATGGTTGTCTTTACTACTTATTAATAAATGAAATCAAATGATGGTCCCTTTGGTCTCCCCCTTCCCTTTGGTCCTTTGATCCCTTTGGTCTCAAAAGATTCAGATTTGGTTCTGGCTTCGATGTGTGGTCACACTTCTAACCTAACCTAACCTATAAGTACTTAGAATGTGGCTGCTCAATTAATATTTTGATGCACGTTTTATTATATTCCATTGTTTTATTCTCAAAAGTCTCAAAACCGACATTTAGCAGCGGTCACTAGTAAAACGAAGCATGTACTAAATTCAAATAGTAAAAGCCTGAAAAAAACGTCACTTTTTTATATATCTCTACATTTACCAACTCATGTTTCGATGATTTACTGGTAAACCCTAAGATTAACTAATATACGGGCTTTTACATTTATATAATTGAGTCATTACAGCATAAGTCACTGAAAAATCAGGATGAGAAGTAACAGCCGTTTCGCAGCTTTATTAATGCGAGTACAAAAATACACAAAACTGCTAATCACATGTGTGTTTATATAATATAGGCAGGAAGCCAGAAATATCTTTTTTTTAATAAATTAATGAGAGTAAAGATTATTGGATGTTAATGTTCGGCGCACACGCGATTCTTTTGGCAACGATATCGATATATTTTATTTTGTTAAGCCAACAGCTATAAAATGGAGTAAGAAAGAAAAACGTTAAGTGTCATAAACCCAATTACAGGTTTTCACTGTTAGTGACAGATTTTAAATTAAAAAATACTTAAGGGACACTGTCTTATGCAAGACAACAAGTTATGTTTTACGTCATAGCTATTTATCAAAAAACTTAAGGTTGAGGATCTTTCTTTCGACTGAGCACCCAATTCAGAGGGGGCTCAGTAAAAATTGACATCAGAATCGTCATTATCGTCAATCGTCATAATCACCATTTTTTATTTACAATTAACGATTCGGATATGGAATCTTAGGACATTCGCGGTTAGGCGATGTCAGGTCCCTGTGATTTGGAGGTCAGCTAAATCCTAATACTAACAATATAAATGCGAAAGTAACTCTGTCTGTCTATTACGCTTTCACGCCTAAACCGCTGAACTGATTTTAATTAAATTTCGGACAGAGGTAGATTAGACCTTGAAGAAGGACATAGGCTACCTTTTGGGTCAAAAAATCCTTTGGCAAACCGCAGGCAAAAGCTAGTGCTATTATAAATGACAACTTTTTAATTCACGGATTCGCAGATATGTATAATTTGCCATAAAATGTACGCGGTTATGCACATTGCATAACCGCGTATCGAATAACCAGTGTAAGTGGAGCTTGCATTGTATAATATTTTTGTGTAGTTAGAGGTCAACTTATACTGGAACTGTGTGGCACATTGTATAGCCCTGTGTCATGATACACGGTCAATGGATCATTAAAAGTGTTTTTTTTATACCATTAATTTTTGTAACACCAGGGGTATCACTTGCGCATTGCCGGCCCTGTAAAACTAAAGAGGAATAGTTGGGTTGGCAGCATAAGGGTTAAAGTCCCCATCCACTGCCAACACAATGTTTCCTCGCGGAGCACTGGTACTGTACTATGATTTCTTAATTTATGAATTGATTCCAGAGAAATTGTTAATTGTCGCCTTTTTGCCTCCTAGATCTGTATCGTATCGCATCTGACTAGGTGAAGTAGGATGTTGATGATAGTAAATCTCTTAGTTTGCGCAGTGCGTAATACCAAACGATATTTGCGTCATCATGAACGCGTTTTACGTAATTACGTGTTACCTACTATCGTTAAAAACGTCTTTTAAATCTTACGCCGGATCGTCGGTCGTAATTTTAAAATTGCAATTAGATGTGTACCTACGCATTTTTAATACTTGCAGTATTTTTTTAATTTACAGACGCTAGCTAGTCAATCTATACAAAACTGTCAATTTTTTCCAATTGAATATGAACTTTATTGCTTTGTTTTAAAGTTGAAAATCAATCAAAATTTGATAGATTGTGGTAGCTTGATGTGCTGACCTCTGTACAGAAGTCAACCTATACAAAACTGTCAATTTTTTCCAATTGAATATGAACTTTATTGCTTTGTTTTAAAGTTGAAAATCAATCAAAGAAATTTGATAGATTGTGGTAGCTTGATGTGCTGACCTCTGTACAGAAGTCAACCTATACAAAACTGTCATTTTTTTCCAATTGAATATGAACTTTATTGCTTTGTTTTAAAGTTGAAAATCAATCAAAGAAATTTGATAGATTGTGGTAGCTTGATGTTCTGGCCTCTGTACAAAAGTGTACCAAGGCGGATTTAATACCATTAGGCTTTTTCTACCAGGCAACCTTTAACAGTTAACAAATAGTCAAATAGTCGTTCTTATTTACCCCTTTTAACGACGTCTGTGGTTTAGTGGTTCGAGTGTCAGCCTGCTAATCACAAGATTATGGATTCGATTCCCACGAGACATAAATATTTATGTGATGAACATAAGTGTTTGTGTTTGTCTGGGTGTTTCTATAATAAGTATGTAATTTCAGGTGTTTTTCTATGGTTTTTAACAAGATATTTGGTGGTAGTATTCTATATTCATAACTCTCTAGGTCATATGGTCATCATTTCATCTCATAACGTGTCCATAGGTATAAAATTAATTCTGTAATAATAAAAAAAATATATCTTAATTTTCTGTTGTGATATTTCACAATGATAATTTTTGAATTGATGAATAAGGACAGTCAACCATGTTCTTGGAGCCTCAACTGAACACCAATTAATCGTTTAAGGTGTTCGTGTAAAAGATATTAGATTTCGTTGCCATTGTTTGTGTAATATTAATTGCATGTATTCAGATTAAGGATGGATTAACAACCTCCGAGACTTTTCAAAACAATGTTAAGTCGGCTTCCAGTGTAACCAGCGGGCTTAGACAAGTTACAATCTGAAAATCGAATCGACGAACGAATACAAACATTTTGTTTCTATTCGTTCGTCGATTCAATTGTCAGATTGCAACTTGTCTACAGGCGTTGATGCGGCTGAATATCAGTTTTTTACACGAAAGGATTATCATCCTATAGATATCCTGAAGATAGACTGGTTGTCAGGCTTTTTGGGCTACTGACTACCACAAACGATTGTTAAACGTGTTCGCATGACAAACAGGACCGACGGCTTTAGGTGCTCTCCGAGGCACGGAGTCTCGATGTGTTAAAAATGGTAACCCATCCACAGAACCGGTTCCGTTATAACCATGAGAAAACTAACCACCACCTTCATAAATAGGGATTAAGAGAGTCACCACAGTGCGATTGCGGAGCACCTGACCAGACCCAGTTGCATGTGGTAAACGAATGCCCACTTCGCTGTTTCACCGGTGGAATGTCAGAAGTCCACAAACTCACCAGCCGCCGCAACCTGGCTGAAAACCCTAGAGATAGACATTTGATCCATGCAGTAAGACTGCCATACGCAATGATGATAGTGACCCATCCACAGACTGACCGCGGCTAGCGCAGCATAACCTTGCAGATCGGTTAATCAGCGTAGTTATAACTTAGCCTCAAGCCCTAAGATAAAGGACTATTTTTTTTGTACAACACAAATACGTACCTACGTCATCATCACATATATTAAACCCTCGACCTTATGATGAGTAATCCGACACTCAATTCACAGACGTCGTCAAAGAAGACAATTCTGTTCATAGAATTGACAGAAAAAAAACTATATAAACAGTTTTAACACAATGTAAATGAATTCGTCCATCAACTTTTATTTAAAATAGGAATATCCTCGTGGAATGTCCGTCACCCGGATGATCAACAACAACCTATCAGGTTGTTGATGGTGCTCTACTCATACTATAAAGATAGACGAAACGAATGCATCAGTACATACAATGGACGGTCTGCCTAAGAAAACACTGTAATTACTTGTATATCTATGGACGTTATATCAAACTTCCATCCCTAGTAAGCAAATCTACCGACTGATTTATTTAAAATATATTTTTTATAAGAGATAGGTTAGCGTTTGACAACAATCTCACCTGATGGCAAGTGACGATGTGGTCTAAGATGTAGCACGCTTATCTAAATGATACTTATTCACTCGTGACTTGAAGATCTTCCAAATTGGACACGTCATGAAATACAGAATATAAGAAATAGCCTTTAATCAGAAAGAATTGAACTACCACTGACCTCAATGACGGGTATCCTTGCACCTCCTGGTAGTCCCAATCACCGCCTTTTCCAGTTTCGAGACATCTTGATTCACTGAGCACTTTGATCCTCTGGGAAATACATATATAAATAATCTTTGAACGGTTTGATAGAACAACATTGTAGCCGTTGCTTAAAATTATTTGATCATTCCTAGCATTTATTTTACCCATCACACTATCACAGTCTGACGAAAAATAACGTGGAATGTAGTAACAACAAACAACATTGTAGCCGTTGCTTATACTTAATTGATAATTCCTAGCATTTATTTTACCCATCACACTACCACAAAGTCTGACGAAAAACACTATCACAAAATCTGACGAAAAACAAGTAAGGATCACACACCGGGCGTAAAATCCTTAGCGCGCAGGTCAAACGGTTGACCAAAACGAACTGCAAATCCATCCTTGATGAGTTCTAAACACAGACTGTTTGAATGACAAACACTAGTCTAGTATAATGAACGAAAAGAGTAGATCGATAAAAAGTGAACAAAATTGTGGGTAGTTTTAAATATAAATGCGACAACATTGGCGCGAGTGTAATTTGAAAATGTATTCGGAATTGTTTTTGAATTGACTCAATTTTAACTTTCCATATTGTGAACGAATACTTGGAAATTATATAAAATATATGATTTACTTATTAATTTTATTAGTACTTATAAATCAATGCAATAATAATAAAGATGAATCACTCAGGGCAGTTTCGAATACCAGTTCCAGCAAACTGTTTTAGATTTCTTTATAATTTCATACATACATACATACATACCATCATACCTGTATTCCCAGAAGGGTTAAGCAGAGGTTACCTTCTGCACCCACATTTCGCCGGTATGTTTAGGTCCCATGTAATAGTGGGCGAGCCTATTGCCATTAACCGGGCACAAATCCAGACTCCGAGCTGCTACTGAGAATTTCATAGAAAAACCCAATAACACTTTGCTCGACCTGGGCATCGAACCCAAAACCTCTAGCGTAGCAGTCGCGCTTAGGACCACTAGACTAATGAGGCAGTCTAGTTAAAAATTTCAATATGATAATTATGATGATGACGAGCATAATTTTATTAAGATCAACAAGTATTTTTACTTATGTCTTTTATCCCTCGTAGTACTACAGGGAGTTGTTTCAAACTATAAGTAGGTATGTGTACCTATGTGAGAATTGCAACCACGATACATCTGGAGAAATAAGTATTGGGGAAGAAATTGTATAAAAATAAATGTCACGCATATTATAAATTCGCTTAAACGGTGCACTAAATAGTGTGAAGAAAGGAGAATCGGACAATATGATCTAAATGACCAATAAAGATGACATCTAAGCCATTAGAAAGTTATTTTAATGTACTACAAAAGTCCATATAAAGACTCATTTTGAATCGCTGTGTGAAAAAAGTTAAATCTTAAAGAGGCTTGAAGATTCGAAACTTTCTTTCTCCATAACTCTTCCACAACGCGATTCGAAATTAATCAGCTTGAATATAGACTGTAGTAGTGCATTGAAATAGCTTTATTACATAATACCTATGTGTGATCCTTATTGGTTCGTAGACCTCCTTTCATAAAATTTGGCGATTGCCCTTTGCTTTGCTTAGAGTTTGTTTGGATGGCGTGCGTTTTGGATACAGCAAAATTGAGAAACTCCTCGGTTTTTTTTATTCGGTAAAAAATAGTGTGAGACTAAACTCTCAAAGTGAGAGGAGACTCGTGCCCAGCAGTAGGACGTTAACCTTTTTGAACATCTAGAAAAAACTTGAGAGGTGTCAAGGGTCACCCGGATGGAACGAAGTTCCTTTCATTAAAATTTAATAATTAAAAATAAAAAAACCTGTATACACTCAACAATTCACAACGCGCGAAATTCAAATATTGTCATTCACTCAATAATTCGAAATTCAAATATTGTTGACAAGCAAAAAGTGTCGTGACAACTTTTCGTAAGATTTTTTTCCGTCTAGCCCCCTTTCACAACGCGCGATAAGGAACTTCGTTCCAAAAATATGACATGATATTTGTAATATACTCGGCCACACTGTAAACAGAAAGTGTATTAGATAAGTACCTATTATAAAAAACGTACATACTAATTAACTATTTAATAATTCAAATTTTGAATACTTATAAGATTGTTTTATCTATCATGCATGTATTATTAACCATTACGTAAACAAACAAGTCAAAGACACCAACAAAAAGCGTATCCGTCTCATTAACAGTACTTCAATTGTTTAATCATATATCAACGTATAGTTTACATACCACTTATACATGATCAAGGTAAAACCAATCTGTCATACTCGTCTATGACAAAAACAGAATAATTAACAAACAATGTATATGACAAAAACAAGTGACGTTCAATTAAGGCAGCGTACACATTGCGCTTATTTGGTAGCTGAGTAAGTAAAGTTTTTTGTTGGGTTCGGAAATTCATGGATCATATTATTCTCCTGCCAAAATGGTACAGTCAACAAAAGATATTGTTATACAGGTTGCAAACGAAATCTGCATGTTTACACAGATTGTGATTTAAATAATTACCCGTCAAAGGGTTTGATGTGTAGCAGCTTACAATACCTGCGTCTTGACACACATTGCGTGATACATTATTACACAATATTTAATAAAATACAGATGTTAGCTGCCTGTATACTTAACTCTTTTGTCGACCGTATCAATTGAAACCACATTTGCCTTCCCCTGCTCTAGTCACGGCCATGGCATTCGTGATATTTTTCTCAATGGTGTGTGAAGTCTGCCAACCTGCACTAGACCAGCGTGATAGAATATAGTAATCCATCTCAATGAAAAATCCCTTCATCTTTTTAGACTGGAAGCCGACCCAAACAGTTACAAAATGGCTCGGAGGAAGAAGGAAGAAGTTATTTGGTTTGAACAAAATCACGACAAAAATTATGGATATTGGTGCTATTTTATTGCCCTGGTTATTACCGTAGCACCTGAAATAATTGCAATTAGAGAAACACATTTCATGTCTGAAAGCAGTGATAGCCGAGTTATAATCACCATGTTGACTGTCTCGACTTCGAATCTAAGACAAGCACCTCTGACTTTTCTAAGTCAAGTGCATTTATAATTAATCGCTTTAAAGGTGAAGGAATACATCGTGAGGAAACCTTAGAGATTTTTATCAACAGTGTGTGAATTCAGCCAACCCGCACTGGGCCAGCGTGCTGGACTATAGCCTAATCCCTCTCAATCTGAGAGGAGACCGTGCCAAGCGGTGGGACAGTATATGGGTTGATGATGATGACAGGCTGTGGTAATATAATCCCCGGATCCATCAAAGGGGCGCGTGGAGCAAACACGCGCTGGCAAGAGTTAGTTATAGCTACACGCTTAATAGCTAAGTATCAACTTTTTTTTATACCACTAAGGTGGCACACAAGCATACCGGAATAACTTGGTACAGAGGCCAGCACATCAAGCTACCACAATCTGTCAAATTTCTTTGATTGATTTTCAACTTTAATACAATACAGTAAGGTTCATATTCAATTGGGAAAATTTGACAGTTGGATAGCTTGACCTGCTGGCGTCTGTACCTACCTGTACTACCTTTCACATCCCTATCTTTTATTTAAACATAAGGCTTTTACAAATGTATCCTATTTTGATTGTTTTTATACTGTTTTTTCTTTTTTATTATGTTGGCACTTGGTTGCCAACTTAGTGTCTAAACTGACGTGTTGGCCTTTCGCCCACTAATAATTGTCGTGCGTCATATTGGGTGAAAATAAATATTCTTTCTTTCTTCTTCTGTAGATCATACAAATATTTGTTCAGTGTGGGGATTGAACCCACAAACTGAAGCACAAGTTACATTACACCAAACGTAGCACATGTCATCAAATTATGCTTTTTATACCGATCAGTTGGATTATTAATATTGGATTATTAATATCTATTGTTATTTTGCCATAACGCGTCAGTCTCCCAGAGGTCGTTAGTGGTGAGTCATCGGACTCCAAATAAGAAAAAAAATCTTTAGTAAAGCTTGTCATATAACGTTCGTTATTAGTAAGAGTCAAACAAAGATCCACAATTCTAAATCTTTTAATTGGCATTATGAATGACGACAGACGGTGACTTGCCTAATCTGACATGTAATGATATGTATATAGAGTTGTTAAACCATCAAAAAGTAAGTTTTATTCGTTTTTAAATTTAATGACATGTTTGGTGTCCACGGCACGTTCCACAACGATTAACAGTAGCATTTGCATCAGCAACAGTATATTTTGTTTTATGTGATTTCTCAGTTTAAACAGACAAAAGATAAACACTTAAAGGGATTAGTGATTAGCAGGTACAATAGTAAGACAGACATAGTCCAGACAGTAATCCAGATTGCTGGCCAGTCCTAAATACAACATGTGCTTTCATGTACCAATAATAAATATAATATCACCAATAATTGCAAATAAAATAATAAGCAATAGATAAAATATTGTGTAGGTAATGGAAATTTCTCAAATTTTACTATTCAAACTACATTGTCTAAAAGGCATAACCTTTTTCCTAATAAACATAGCGTTTTATCAACTCTTGATATGTCTCAGCATGGATTCCATTCTAATCTGTCACGTTTAAGGTCGAGCGGTGTAAAGTTCATCAATGCTGAATTCAATTATCGATTACACCATTGTGTTCCGCTCTTTCGATTTATATTTAAATACCATGCATTTACTAGAAATGTATTGTGAAAGACAAGTACTTTGTTGTATTTGACGAAAGACCGCCCGTGCTTACTCTCGTTAATATTTCGAATGTATCAGGAATAGTGTGGCTTGATTTGACTTCAATGTTTTTTTGGTTTTTTTTTTACGGATCGCCTGATGGTAAGCGATTTCCACCGCCCATGGACACCCGCAACACTAGAGGAGACACAAGCGCGTTGCTATTAGGTATGGTTGATACCTTGGCATTATTCAGCTAAGCTACTTCTTCAATCTAGAGACCACACCTTAAATAATAGTTACAAAAGAGTTTGATACCTAAAAGGCTGTATTCCATTCATATCCAATTTCGGAATAGAAACTTCTGCAGCATAGCTCCCTCATCCCTCCATAATGTATTAAATACAAAAAAAACATTGTTGTCCACCTGCATCGTGTATTGGCCGGTTAGGATTCCAATGTAGGTACGTAAGCACCTCTTTCTGTATTAGGCCCTTTGCCAAGCTCTAATGAGAGCCTCGTAAGATGTATATCGAGGCTCTTAGCTGCTAAGTAATTTAATCTGTTTTTCTTTTTATACCACTAAGGTGGCAAACAAGCACACGGCCCACCTGATGTTAAGCGGTTACCACAGCCTATAGATGCTTGTAACACCAGGGGTATCACTTGCACGTTGCCGACCCTGTAAAACGAAAGAGGAATAGTTGTGTGTGCAGTATAAGGGTCAAAGTCCCCCACTGACAATACAACATACTGCAAAGTTCCTTGCGGAGCACTGGCAACCTTGGTCACCGTAAGGTACACAACACAGCTCAAAGCAGTGTTATTTCACTTCGATTTACTGCAAGGCCGAGGTTCCCCAGTTGGGCAGCTCCAATTTGAGTGAAATTACTCCCACTATGCCCTACCTCTGGATTTCTGGATTTATGCCCGTTGAATGGCTATTACGTTGGACCTAAACATACAGGCGAACTTTGGGTGTACATCACCTTTTCCTAATCCTCCGGGCAAAATAGGTGTGATGATAATGTTTGTCTAAATACTATAATTATATCTAATCGTGAATAGGTACTCTGATACATAACTGACAGCGATTACGAAATACCTACTCCTATCAAGTTTACATTAGAATGTAGGAATAAACGTGTCAAGTTAGTCATTCGTCATTTAAATACTTGTCCATAGATAAGATTGATATCATTTAGTTATACTGTAACATTATAGGTACAAAGAGCTTTTGTTGATTTACTTAAGCTCAACTTTAGTATTTTAGGTTCTGGTATCTATTTACATTCAGGGAAAGATTAATAATGCTACCGTTTCTTCCTAATATAAGAACATCAATAATTGAACGTAATCACTTTTAGACACTAATTGAGAATATAGTCCTCAGAATGTTTTGTATTTAGTAGAAAATACACCGTATACACCGTGGGAGAGCCATGCCTCGGCACGAATGGGCCGGCTCGACCGGACTTGATACCACGGCCTCACAGAAAACCGGCGTGAAATAACGTTTTCGTTGTGTTTCGTCGAGTGAGTGAGGATACCGGACGCCCAAACCCCTTAAAAGGGCGGCAACGCACCTGAAACTCCTCTGGTGTTGCGGGTGTCCATGGGCGGCGGTAATCGCTTACCATCAGGCGATCCGTCTGCTCGTTTGCCCACCCTATAACATAAAAAAAAAAGAAAAAAAAAAAGAAAATAGGAATGTCTCCTGTATCGTAGGTGTTTTTTACAAACTTACACATGTACTGAACTGAACAGAACTGTTTGACCTGTTGCCAACTTTACCGTTCTACCACCGCACCACGCGATACCGTAGTAGAGTCCACCCGTATTACCTGGAATTGATCTCATCCAGCACAGTCCGCTTCCAATCATTCTTACGACGTACCTACTATCAGGCTCTGGAATGAACTACCTGCTGCGGTGTTTCCCTTGCGTTATGACATGTCCTTCTTCAAACGAGGCCTATTAGAGCTCTCTACCACATACAGTAGGCGGCGGCACAGCTCTGTCAGCAACGTCGGGGTTGCTGATATCCATGGGCAACGGTAACCACTTACCATCAGGTGGGCCGCTTGCTCGTCTGCCACTGTAGGGAATAAAAAAAATATATAATTATGTAATCGGTATTATCCAGAAAATTGGATTGCGGAGGGCTGATCGCTTCGTATAAAATACTGATATTCAGCCGCATCTAGATTGACTGGCAGCTGACTCCAACCTTGTCGGGAAATTCTCTGAGGATGATGATATATTTATTTCGAAACTAGAACCTTATTTTTTAAACACATAAGACATGTGAGTACCATGTAAACTAGTTAAACTCGTGCAATGCTATTGACATGTTCTGACAGTTTTGAGTATTTCACGTGACCTACGTAAATGTCTAGTCAAAGTCAAAGTCAAAAATGTTGTTTCAATAAGACCAAAAGCACTTTTGCAAAGTCAAAACTAGTTGCACGGTTCCAAAAAGTGGGTCATAATATGGAGAAGAACCGGCCAGAAACTTCGTAGACACTCTTTTTTTTTAATATGATTAAAGTGTTAATCTTGGTTTACAATCTGAATAGTTCATGAGAACAATGCAGTTTGATGTATGCTAATAAATTAATCTAGTATAATAAACAGTAAAAAAAAATGCCAGTGACAGTCAGAGCTGACCAGCCCTGACAGACGTTTGCTGATCTGATATTGTCGTATGACGGGTAGTTGAGCTTCCCAAAATTATTTGGGGAGCTAATGTGTGCCGTCAGTATGGACTGGTCAACTCAAAGCTGTTTCTTCAAAAATCCGGTTCACATTTGCCTACATTATAATACACATACCTATATAATTATGATGAGTACTGAATACTGTTAAATACTGTCTGGATTTAAAAAGAGACCACGATTCTCTAAGTTTGTTTCGGCGTTTCTTCTCAAAGGTGGTCAGCTAGGAAATGCCGGCGCCATCTAGTATTATTAATTAAATACTGACTTGTAAAAAAACACTAAAAGTGTCTCTAAAAGAAATTATATTCACAGAAATATAATTTATCATAATACATAAGTATCAGTAAAAACATTCTATAGGGATTTTTATCTTAAGAGATAAGTACGATTATATGATTCATTGATAAGCATGGAGCTTAAAAATATAGAATTTTAATTACATTTCGCAATATCCGAATGTCAAAAGTGATCGAAGATCGGGACCGAAGTATTAAAAACATTAATTAAAAAAGTACCTCATTAATTAAAAACAATCCAGTAATCCAAAAATAATAATCAACTTAGTAGCACCGGATTCCCAATTAGGGGCCAGCGTTGTCTCATAAACAAAAACGATGCTTGATGGAGTGAAGCGACAAAACCCTGGTGGTCTCCCAAGCTCGTTGTAATCTGTCATCTGAACTGTCAAATTACTAACGGCCGGGCGACCGATCGGCTACTGAACTTGCTGTAGATAACAGATGCAAGTGGACAGAGATTGTGCTCGCAGATACGACACTTGTTTTTAGATTGATAGTTTGTTTGCCTCTCAAAGGCAAATATTTGCTTCGGAGAGGACCGACTTTAGTAAGACTTTAGGTTGGGAAAAACTTTATTTTGGTACTAATTTCTGCTCGCGACTGTGACTGCGTAGACTTTTCCTGGGCAATCTACATCAAATATCACTTTCGTTAAAATTTACGTTCTTTCGTCTAAAGTATATGTTAATCAAGATTATAAACTATCTTCGTGCCAAATTTCATCCAAATACGTTTTGTAGATTTTGGAGGAAAGAGTAACAAACATCCATACATCCTCACAAACTTTTACATTATAATGTTAGTTATACGTTTTTAAAATTCAAGTGATAGGTACTCTTACAGAGGTAATTTCATCATGAATAGCAACAGCTGTAGTCTAATCAGGAGTTCGAACCAGATGCATGTTTAATGTTTAAACATATTTCTAGAAAGCAAATTTTAATAGATTTAAACCGCGGAATGTTCGAGCTTACAAAGTGTTGATTGAGTTTATTGCTTGCCCTTATTGCATTGGCCTTTTCCTTGATTAACAATTTCTAGCTCATGGGGTACCTATTCTTTTTGTCAAGTATGAGCAAATACTAAGGCAGCTTTTGAATAGTAACCTTATGGTCACTATTACTAATTCTATTAAATTACTACTAAAAATACTACCACCAGTATCTGCTAAAACACAATTTGGCTTAAGAAAAAATAAATATCATAAATAAAAATAAATCATCAGAAGAAAAAAACATTTCAAAGTCACATGTTGTCATAATGTTCTTTCTGCATAATACTCTTTGTCTCAGTACAAAATAAATTGAATGAATGTAGGCGTTCACGGGGACACCTGATTGGTCTTTTTTATTTTTTTTACATGGAATGTTAATTAATTTTTGCTGTCAACCGTAGTCAAACAAAATTTAATGATTAATTGTGTTTTTAAAATTGTTACCTGGTCTTATAAGCAGTTGCGTGAATTTATCGTGGCTTTATTGTTATGGCAAAAAGTGAAGTGAATGTTGATAAAGATCTAGAATAACCGCATTATTGTACTCAGGTTATTGAATTGCCTGATGTATCATAGTGTGAATTGCTGCGAATTGTAATAAAAGCTTTTTATTGAAGCATGAATGGTTTTTAATTTTATTTCAAATGTTTTTTAGGAACATAGTAATACTTTTCATACTAATCTTAAGATCTATGATGACATCATTTCAATTGCACTATCTTAATTATACACCAAATTTTATGTTTCTATTATCAGCACAAAGCGTAGACTCTGATTTCATTGTTGTCAAAAACTCAATAACATTTTGTTAGACCTAGAAATCGAGCCCAGAACCTGCGACCAATATATCAATGAGGCAACAGCCACATATAGAACTAAATTAAAATAGAATTAAATTGAAGGATCCAAAAACAAACATCATTAGCTTATCGCACCACATTTTAGTAATGTAAATTGAAGATCGAAGCTCAATAAAATTAATGAGGACATCACATTGAATGAAGAATAATTTCGATTCGCCACAATCAATGTGGCTGTAATGTTACGAATAACTTAAAGTTATTGAAACAAATGACAGAATTTATCTCGAACACCGATACCAATTAAAGTGGTCTGGTTATCAACAAAGCGAAAAGTATCGAAAATGATTCACACGGAATTATAAATGTCAATGAGATTACCACTGAAGATAAAAACACAATAAATTATTCTATGAAATCTAATAATAATACCAATTCAACTGATATTGAAACTTATACCGAAATTTAGGAACACGGATTTAATGCATTCAATAATCATCTTAAATGCTACACTACGATTTATAAACAATAGATAAGTATGTATATGTATAACTTTAGCACACGGGTGTTACAGTGTTGTTTTCTTCCAGTGATTTCGATCTTCAAAAGTATCGAGAATTTTGGCGACTTAAAAAATCTGATCTTTTCTGATGTTGTTGATAAGCAAGAAATGATCGGATATGTTTTTCAAAGTTATAGCCAGAAACTGCAAAATGTAAAGAAGATTGCTTTATTACAAAATCTCTAGTTTCTAGCTACCTTCACCATCCACAATTACCTTCATAAATGACGCCAATGATACTATTAGTAAAGGTGTTAATTCCCATAACATTACGTCAACGCAATAAATAACTCCTGTCGCAACGATTTTCAACAAGCAAAGCAAAACATATTAATTTATGCAAAGTAATGCAACAATACATCAAAGTTTATAGTTTCTAATTGTGTAATGTTCCAAGCTCCATTAATTATATCTGAGCGTGATAAGGAACCAGATTCATGTCCATTGTTTGAACATACTTCTAAAATGTCGTTTTAATTGATTTAAACCGTGAAATGTTCGTGCTAACTAAATCTTGACTGAGTTTATTGTTTGCCTACGGGTGCGCGTGGACCTTTTTCAATGATTAGCAATTTGTAGCTAAATGTAGTAAAGTTCTATTGTTTTTGTTGAGTGAGAGCATAAGATTTATCATGACTCTGGCTATTTCCAGTACATCTTACATCTTTAATACACTCCATACAAAGCACTTTCATAGTTTCCTTAAGATTAATATATTTATAGATTTAATACGAAGGGCAATATCAGCATAAGAAAGTATTACAATTAATTTAACATCATCAATATCATTGCTAACAATTCCCTCGTTTTTATTATTATCACTCCCATGCAAACAAACAAACATTATTAAGATCTACATGGGTCCATTCTTCAAAACGCAAATGTGCAAAACTAGAATCATCCATCAAAGTGTATATAAGTTAACAGAATCGCCATAAGTAAGGTCAGAGGAATGTGCAACCTCATAATTCCAATGATTCTCTTTCATTATTCATCTTCAAATAATAGTTAGCACCCCATAGCTCAAGGTTTTAAGCCTATAAAGGGCAATGTATTAAATGAAGCCAGTCGTGAGCTCACGGATGCTAGATAGTTATTAATTTTAGTAATGAATTGTTTTAATGTTTGTGTTACTGTTAGAGTTAAAGGTAGCGTGTGAATTTTACTGCAAGGAGGATTTATTGGAATAGTTTGTTCACATAATTATAAGTAAACGTAATTAATATTATTAATCCTTTTTTTGGTCAGTCTTTTTTGCGTAGCTTTTGAGGTACCTACCTAAACAGTTACGCTTATTTCTTTCCATATTCATAATTTTTATTTTTATTCTAGAAAAAACGAGAATATTTCAAAGGCTATAATTGTTATCGCTGATCAAAATAAAAACTCCACGTGCCAATAAGTCTATGGTTCTTCACAGCGAGTGGTGCTTTCATTAATTATTCTCAGTTAGATAAGACACTGCATTGTTAA
Source organism: Acronicta alni (assembly GCA_964056405.1). NCBI lineage: Eukaryota > Metazoa > Arthropoda > Insecta > Lepidoptera > Noctuidae > Acronicta > Acronicta alni. The sequence goes on along the minus strand of OZ043925.1, from coordinate 9,072,899 downwards.
TGATTGTCGGCCGCGGTCATTGCTCACCGCTGAGTACGACTAGTGTTGTTCCATTCACTAAAGATATTAAAGACCGGAACAGGGATTTAGGGCGATGTGTTATTACAATTTTAGAGGTGTCTTTAAAACGAATGAAATTTTTCATAGACTAGCCACTTTTAAAACATTGCCCTACACTAGGATTTTATCCTGTATCGTGGGTGTTTACACACACAAACTTTCACATACATAAACACCCAAACCCGGAACAACTACATATAAATATTTAATCCGTGCGGTGATCGAACCCACAACCCGCGGTGAAAAAACAATAGTTGATGAAAAATCATTTAAATTAACAGTCGAGTATTCTATTGTTCTATTATTGACGGCTATAACATTATTAATGGCCATTCCCACTAACGAATCCGTCAGTAGATTGGCTTATTAGAGCTGGAATCCGGACAAGTAATTTCCATACAAATAATTTCCATACAAGTAATTTCCATACAAGTAATTTCCATACAAGTAATTTCCATACAAATAATAATTAAATCCTACCTCTAGTAAGCATATCTACCGATTGATTTGTTATTGGGACCTGCCGTAAATGTCAAGTGACTTTATACCTTTGAAAATCACCTGTCCTACTAGGTACGGTCAGCAACGAAAAACGCTGAACACATCAAAATTTTGAAAATATGACAGCTCCAAAACTTGACAAGAGATTTTTTTATTATGAAAGTAAGGTGAATATTTAATGGTCATCTATGTAATGATTTCGCAGACCCTTCACAGGTCAGAAACTTCATATTAAAAATCTTATTGAAGATTGTAACATGTTCAATTGTTCAGCGACTTTTGTTGCTGACTGTACTGCAAATAAAATTAAAATATCTATTATATACTTAGCTGACTTCGTAAACAACCGAAAATAATAATCATAATTTGTAAACTAATGCCCTTCCCGACATTTTAATCCCGGAATTCTCATAGAGAAGTTGCAGCACTAGTATGACTGTACCTACTCTCCTTTATTTGTCGAGTGGAATCATTACGCTTTGTTGCTTAAGTGGGTATAAGAACTCCACACTTTATATTATATTGACTAGTGCTTGTAGTACCTACTCTTGTTTTCGATTCAAACAAAGTTGATACTGAACTCGCCTCTATAGTTTTCTTAATATAGGCAATGATTAATTTTATAGCTAATTGTAATGAATAATTTATGTATGCTAATCCGATAACGTAAGATTTATAAGTAGTCTGAACTTTATTAATTTAAAATCGAGTGTTGATGTCGTTAATGAGTGAAATTTTATTTAAATACCAAGTGTGATTATTAGTCTCTAAATTTTATGGAAGTAGCAAATTTACGAATAAATTTATATTAAAAAGTATCTCAAAAATAATAAATAATCCCTAGTAATAATTAATAATAATATTATAAATGCGAAAGTATATCTGTCTGTTACGCTTTCACGCCTAAATCGCTGAACCGATTCTGATGAAATTTGGTACAGAAATAGATTAGATCTTGGAGAAGGGCTCTCTTCTACGTTCTTTCTTTTGTCTCAAGAAATCATTTAATTATGTGGTGAAACCATGGGTACCAGCTATACTTAAAATAATTTTAGCGACAAAACTTTGGATGAACAAAAACGACCTCCGACTAACGAAGAATACACTTAAATCCATACCATCGAAGGCGTAGGACAAAAAATAATAACATTAAAAGTGAAATCCTCCAGAGCTTTGATTGACCACAAATCAATATTAATGATCTAAACCAGCGGGTGTTCTTGCGCGATCGTCCATCCCTTTTTTTCCTCTCCAGAAGACAAGGACGCTAAATGTTTGGACACCTCGCCCTTAAAGCGTTTTAAGTGCTAAACGAATAAAACCATTAATTACACGCAATTCAATGTACATATTGAATTTATTCAAATAGTGATAAATGGGTGTAGTAAGAAACAAGAGGCGTAAAGGGACGAGTATATATTTCTGCCTCTTTCTTTTTGTTTAATGTTCAGATGGAATGTTTAAAGGAATGATTCAGTGTCAATGTTCACGATATCTGTGATGGGAAGATTGGGTGATCGAGACCCGATTAATTTTTGTTTTGACGTTTTAATGCATATTATTATAATGACGAATAAGTATTTTTATATGATTTTTATTGCCCTTCTGGTAACTTAAATACATGGCTTATTTTAACCAAAGATTTTCCTACTAGTGGTGCATGATTTAAATCTTTTTACGTAGGTTTAAGACTTTTTGTCAATGATAAAAGTTCATTAGCTCAAAAAATTTAACAAAAGAAACGCGTTTTACATTATAAATATACATAATAATATATATTTATATCAATAAGATGGCAAAAAAGCATAATTATAAGGAAATTGACTTTTCCTTATAATTTTTAAATAAATAAGATCGGTACAGTTCGAACGTAATGACTTAAATAAACCTTACCGAGGTCGATGATCGGTTAAAGTAGGTTTTAGTTCAAATAATATCGTTCCTAAGTAAATAGATACCTTCTGTATAAAGACCATAGATAATTTTATTACTGACATACTTTATATACCACTAACGTGGCAAACAAGCGCGATCCATCTGATGGTAAGCGGTTACCGTAGCCTATAGACGCTGGCAACACCAAGGGTATCAGTTGCGCGTTTCCGACCCTGTAAAACGAAAGAGGAATAGTTGGGTTGACAGTATAAGGGTCAAAGTTCCCCCACTGCCAACACAAAGTTTCCTCGTGGAGCACTGGCAACCTTGCTTAGCTACCATAAGGAACACAGCACAGCTCAAAGCAATGTTGTTTTACTACGATTTTCAAAATTGCGTTCAAATAAAAAGTAGAACAGTGGTTTTGGGTAGGTATATACTTATACGTACTTAGTTTGATTATAAAAAATCCTCAAAAAGCTATTCCGATATTGCTTTAAACCAACGTTTTGCTAATTTTATGAAGGTAACGACCTCTAATAATATGTAATAATATACGAGTAACGCCATCTGTCGGCAGAATTTTGCGAACGGTCTTAGTTGTTTTGCAAATAATTCTGCGTCAAACGTCAATTTCCAGATTGCATATTATTAATTGGGATTTCCTCTGAGAAAATCCTCGGTACATAAAACCTGACGAGAGAAGAGAGACTGAATTTCCGTCAAGTAAATGAAACTAGCCTCACTCTGTAATAGACGGGCCTTAGTCTGTACCTGAATAGAGGCGAGACAAATCCTATTAAACAGGCACGTATCTAAACTCTGAACTGCTACTAAAAATAACATAATTAATAACAAAAATAATATCAAGCCTATGCTCTCCAAAGGGTTAGGCAGCAGGACAAGCTACCCAAAACTGTCAAATTTTCCCAACGGGACATGAACCTTATTACTTTGTATTAAAATTGAAAATCCATCATAGAAATTGATTGATTTGCAGTACATAGTACAGTTCACCGGTATGTTTAGGTCCCCTGTAATAGATGGCGATGTCTATTTAATCGCCCATAAATCCAAACTGCGAGTTGCTACTGAGAAAAACCCAATAACACTGCTGGACCTGGTCCAGCAGTGTTATTGGCTCTGGTGATCGAGCTCAGGACCTCAAGCGTAACAGTCACGTTTACGATCACTAGGCTAATTAAGCAGATTCCAGATAAATCGGACTTAAAATATATATAGTCAACCAGGGTAATTGTAAACAGTAAATACAATGGGTAACGGGAAACGTAGGACTGGTATTGCAGCTACCGTTTGCAATTACCCCTTACAACAACTGTTTGCCATTACCCTGGTTGACCCTACTAATAAAAAAATCTGTTTTAACAATACAACTCTTAACTAGAATTAAACCTCTTTCGAGGCACTTATTAAGCCCTCATCGTTAAAGAGGTCACAAATCAAAACCAGCTAGTTATGTGACAGACACAAAAACCATTAAATTAAATTAATGCGTTCCTACCACTTCCTCTTGGGGAACAGTTGGCCGTTAAGGGAAACTTAAGGATTTTCGTGAATCGGCTAGTGTTGTTTCTCTTACGTTCTTACTCAGTGAAGGTTTTTACCTACGTACATATTAATAATAAAATACTTACATTATTATAATAAATTAATACCAGTTTTTGGTACCTATACACTAAATTCATCTCTAACTATAAAGGTAGAAACAGACTGATCCCACGTACGCAACGTATGCAACGCATTATGACATAGACTCTAGATTTTATATGAAAATGTACGAATTAAAAACACACACGCATAGGATTAGGTACGTTGTATATGATGTGTCTCTGATGAATACTATTTTTATAAAAAATAAAGAGTCCAGATATCATAACGCATTGCATACGTTGCGTACGTGGGATCAGTGTGTTTCTAACCTGGGAATACAGACGTGCTTGTATGTTGAAAAAAAAATCACAATATCTAATATTATTCTCAAAAAGGCTACGTAGAATCGTCTATTTATATGTAGGTACATAAATCTACAAAGTAAACGTCTTAATAAATACAAACAAACAAGTCTTACGTTTAACTTATTCAATTAAAACTGTTCGATCAAACTCATTATTCTAAAATCAAACTCATTGTTATAAAAATGAAACTTGAAAATCAATATGAAAGTTTTAAATGAAAAAGTGCGGAGCATAGGTACAACTTTGTTCATTAAACTGAAGAGTTCCCCGCTTCGAGAGAGGAAAAGAAAATAGCATTTTCTATATTTATAAGTGTAATGAGAAAACTGTGCGAACGAACCGTGTTACAAAATTAAATAATTTTTATAAAAATGTTCAGTGAGAACGGAGACTTGTAGCGCCATCTAGCGCTGAATAGCGGAGTCACCGGAAAACATCGTCTGTCTGACGGAATTGGAAGATAAAAAATAATCATTATTGATAATTGTTTCATAATTTAAATAAACTATAATTTATATTTTTAGAAACCTTGATAATTATTACACCAAAATTCAATTAATAAACGAAATACTTTTTACTTACTGATTTTAGTCCTATTATTTTTCATGTTGCTACCCACTTATTACTATTTAGGTACTTTATTAAATTAACAAAGAAAAATTGAGGATTATAAATCTTTGGTTTATTTAGCGAAGTAATGTAAGTACGTAAGTATAAACTGAAAAACCACCTTTAACCATAGTTAGGTAGGCCATTATAAACTTCATGCCTTGGACAAGCCTATCCCCGATATATCGCACGCTTATCAAGTAGGGTGGGTAACGATAATGCGATGGCTTCTTTAATTAATTAGTCAACCTCTCCCACACATTAAACTGTTTACGATCTCTGACCATTCAACTCGATAGACTGTGATTGGAAAATGGAAAGGTGAATGAAGTTTAGACCATGTTTTATTGCTTATTCACACGATGGCCCACAAATTAAATTAGTGATATTTTATCAATGTAATTGTTGTGTTTGCAGTAGGTACTTAGGCTGACTGAAAATGTGACGGAAAATATACCTAATCATCTAACATTAATATTTGAATTAATTAAATAATACTTACTTAAGTTCTTAGGAAAATTCTGGTATATTATTGACTTTCTTCTAACTGGACTATTATGGCAATATCAATAATACTCTAGGTAAATGTAGCATTAATTTCAGGTTTATTTCCGATATTTAATGTATTAGTTTTTACCTACCAGAAATAACATTAACGTGACTACATAATAGCCTACATAAATTTAGAGAATACATCAAAAACATGAGATTTTCTTTCCCTGATAGCGTCTCCCGCCCTTTGTTAGAGAGTCCCTTAAAAAGATTCCCAACACCTCTTTACTATGAAGACATATTGCGTTTCGCGTTTTTGAACTCGCGATTCCGACGCGTATTTACGTATTCACACTCGCATTACTCCTAGTTGTATGTCGAGATGAGATGTGAGCGTGTGTGAGATTTGTGTGTAGTAGTGTCAGCTTAACGATACCAACATAAGTTGAACCGTGATCCCTCCTTCACCGCTATGCAAATGAGGCGGCTGCGCGGATGACGTATGCAAACAAGGAGATCCAAATCCATTGGTGATGTACGGCGTAGGCTTTCGCATAGGTGTGTGCGTGTGTGTTGGTATGCCAGTCGCCTCTAGGCGCGCAATAGACGGGGGTGGGCAGCCCGAGAGGATGGGGTATAAAGGAAAACCATTTACATTTGAGCGATTCGTCCAATTTAAAATTCCTACAAGATAGCTTAGACACGGGTGCCATTCTTTTGAAGAGGCGATCATCATGCAAAGGACATTCTTCGTACAAGTTCGAAATAGAGTTTTAGTTTTAATGATATTTTTAACGAGCTGTTTTCTTTGAGAGTTCGCGACTTAAATTACTTATTAAGGCATCCATTTTGTTTGATCAGTCACGTATATACATCGATGGGGTGGCCTAGATAGATTTCGGGTCAAATATGTCACTGTGCGTATCGTTATGAATATGAATCTAGGGTGTGGGAAATCAGTCGGGGAGCGTTCCATCAAAACGTCATAGGTTGCTCTCAGGACAAATTTGCCCGCTTGCCCACGTCCCGCGTTTTACGAGCCACGCCGACGAAGATTCAGCACCCAAGGGAGACATTCCGCCTCCAAAAACTTTACCCGTTACAAATTTGTTTTTTTTTTCTGCCTTATCTGCTCCCCGCGCTTTTGCCAAACCTAATTCCGTATTCAAAAATATTTCTGCAAGTATTGTGCTCGTACGGAACGAACGTTTTATTACCGGCCATATAACGTTTTAAAAGTTAGCCAGTTTTGCCACGCGGCCGCGTTTCGGCTGTTATTGTAGGTAGAATAGTGTAGTGTTCTTGTCACTTTTTGTTCGTAATTATTATTGTAGTTTGATAACTGCCTTTATAATGCTTTTATTGGGATTCTATTGCGTTTTGAAGGCACTTGTTTTGGGTTATTATGTGAACTTAGAAGGAAGTAAACAAAAATAGGTTGTTTTCTTTAAGGACGCTTATAAAATGTTTTGCCGTTTTTGTTTATGGTTTTATGATAATGACCTTATTATATCATAAACCACACTTAAAGGAATAACTTTCCGTATATTTACGAAAAAACAATTTGATTAATGACATATACACTTTTAGAAACCTAATTCTAATTGGAAGACGGTAAACTAATTATATTTTGGTTTAAAAAGAACCTAACCTAAACCTATACTTGGTCTCATACAGAATTAATACAGTAATCTCTACTAAAAGTACAGTCAACATCAAAAATGTACAACCGAAGTCAATAAAAAGTATGACATAATCATAGAAAACACGAACAAAGACAATACGTTTTCGTTGTTAGCGGCTTATTTTGCATTCATGGAATATTCTTAAGCATTGTTCAGTACATACAGGCATAAAGCTGGCATGTGGGGGCCACGGTGCCATCCAATTTACCATTCATATTTCGAAGCCAATCGGCGAGGTAATTTCAGAGGTCTACGTCGATGTGCCGACGACGTATGCACTTACTTGTGTGTATGACTGTACCTACCTGAGAGAATTGGATTAGATAGGTATTTTCAAAGCGTGTGATGTGTGTGACGTTTTTTGGAAACTTTGTTACGTGGAACTTGATAGTAGGGACTTCCCTACTCAATGAAACTACTTAGTTTCCTTTATTGATTTTACGTCTTTATGGTGACGTCAGTAACACCTATTGAAATGCAAGTTTTTTTTTTTTTTTTGCTTTTCAACCGACACAACTTACTTTACAGTTAGTTCAATGCCGAACGAAGCCACCTTACCTTCTAACTATCTTTTTGTATATTTTTGCCCGCGGTGGTATTTTTCCTTTTCTAAATAACTTTAAAATCTTAGCATGAAAAATGCCAAAAATATACAAAAAGATAATTAATTAATGATCATTTTTTGTGTCAATATGAGAGGAAAATTTGCGCATGTTACAAGATAAATAGGTCTGTAATAGGCTCCAAATAATAATAACCGTCTAAGAAACTTAGACAGGCCTACAAAGAGGTAGGAAAATGAACTGCATACTTTCAAACAAAATTTACCAAAAGGATTGGTCCCAGACAGCACTAGACAGTTATAAGTGGAAGTTGGAGAGGGAGGCTTTTGCCCTGCAGTGGGGCACTGTGGGCCAACACAACGGTTTTTCTAAGGGATTAATTATTTTAATTAGACTTCTTTACGCTATAAGAAGAGAAGGAACAGGAACAACTGGAAACCTTTGTAGAGTGATAGAGAAGTATAAAAATCTCATTTAAAATAATAACTCCTTTTAATACTAGTAAATTGCTTACATACAGATACACGCGTAAGACATTAAATAGGTACTTAGTAACTAAACAACTATTGCGATTATTGCATACTTTTTCGCTTCGTTCACATTCACACAATCATCTTGTCATACAATTCGTCGTCCAATATGTAAATAAATACAAAAAAAATCTCCCACATGGATAATTGTTTGGATTATTCAATCAAAATTAACATTTTAACAAACACAATTATTATTATTCTATAAAATGTTATTAATTAAGTATATTGTTAAACATAACCCTGTTAAACTTTGAATAATTAAATGCAAATCTAATAAAGATCCAAAATTTTCTCGAGCTGAAGTATGTGAAGGTGATGGGAGGTCAATCAATGATCCAATAGAATTTAAGTTTGAATATCTCGTGTAAATAATATGCACTCGTCCACAATGCATTCGTACACAATGCATTTTATTTACACACCATCCTACTTAAGCAGCATTCACCATAAAATTGTGTCGTTTAAGCTATTTCAGATTTCTTGTCGGAAACTTTCAGTTCAATAAATTCATATTCATGCAAACTGCTGCAATACATTCCGCCCCCATTTCTATTAATACAACCAAAGATAGATCTCCGATTTATATTATAATGCATGGAATTTAATCTAGAATCGTATTCGTAATAAAAATGTGTCGAGAATCATGTGGATTCACCAAACGACATTTCGCCAACATATACAATTTCAATTTGATTTCCTGCAACCGTCGACATTCCATTTTTAAGTAGCAATCACGACATGTGATTCCAATTTTATAGATATCTAGTGATTCCAAATGCAAATAATATGCTTACTGTTTTGTGTATAATATCGGCCTTTTTAAGTTTACCTGTAGGATTTATTACATAACATACTATCACACCTATATTCTCGGAAGGGCTAGGCAGACGTATACTAATGTTTGCCTAACACACGTAACATTGAATGAAAAATGATTTATGTAATATCTTTTTTTTACTTATATAAACAAGTAGAGTTAACAAGATTTTTCTCAAAGGTTTGTGAAGTCTGCCAACCAACAATATTGTTGTTGATTAGCAGACTGTGGGACAGTATATGGGTTGATGATGAAACAAGTAGAGTTGAGGTCATGTAGATATTGAAAAAAAAACGTACTTAAATAAGTGTTTCTTAAAAAAAACTTCACATAAATACCTACATTTGATAGAAGCGCTAAAACCGGCCTATCTTCAACCATACTTAACGCATTAAGACTATTGCATCAAAGTAGATACTGTAATAACATTAACCATTCCACGTTCCAAATCACACAAAATATTATTAGAAACCGCAATTATAAATGTTTGCACTTCTGTCTAAAACCTTTGGCCTATTAAGATCATGCAAATTGTCCATGTAATCGCAATGGGCAGTTAAATATCTATCGATTATTATAAGCAACACATTTGTAGGCTGTATTCTGTGAGTCTTATCTAATCCATTACCAGACAGTCATTCAAAACATAATATAAATAAGGTATTAAACGCAACATTGAAGGCTAAGCGAGAAATGAACGAGGAGAGCGGACTAAAATATATTTTTAAAATTTAAAATCTCAGCTCTGTTGGAGGAGCAATCGTCTCTGTTCTCTATCCTTTGCCGCATGTTTCCTTCATTAATGATCTACACCACATCAATTCAATGGTGTATTTCCTTCAAGCTCTTTCTTAGTCTAAATACCGTGATTCGTACTAGGTCGAAAACTCATTTTGCTCAGTTCATAGTTAGGTATCCCCTTTATACTGGTTGTAAGATTGAATTGAATCTAGCTTAGCTGTGTTCCCATAAATCCTAGCGTTGAACTAGATTAAGCAATGGTGGCTAGTCTACATTTGCATAAGAAGGCGCTTAACGCCGGGAAACATTAATCATAATTTACATTATCCATAAAAAATATTCTCTTTTCTCTTTCACACAGCTCCACTATACTCAGTAGTGTGAAGGTGCCATAAAAAAAGTCAACGAATCTAAACGATGGGTCAGCATTATTTTATTATTGGTAAACAGATTTCTATTTACGAAGTAAATTTTGTTTCTGTCGATGTCTATCATAAATTGAGGGGCTTGTGGTAAAATAACTACTTTGAAAAGTTGAGGTGCGCTTGCCGCGGTCACTCTGTTGAACTCCTCCGTACCTAGCAGAAGAGTTTGTTATACAAACATCTATGATGATTATTATTTAAATTAATAATAAATATTGAAGCCTAAAAAGCCGGACAAATTGCTTTTCCTTGGATATCGGCATTGCCCGAAATTTGAGTCACGGAGATTTGATTGCAAACGCTTTGTGTAAAATGTCGATGATGACGATGGGTAACTAGTTTTTCGACTAAAATAAATGATTACATAATTGTTATAAAGTTTTATTTGTACCGATATGCTTACATAACATATTATTACACCCGTATTCTCCCAAGGTTTAGAAAGAGATATACCAACAGTTCGCCGGTATGTGTAAGTCCCATTAATCGAAATCCAAACTCCAAGCTGCTACTTAAAATTTTATAGAGAATCCCAATAGCACTGCTCGACCAGGGAATCAAACTCAGACCCCTTAGCGTAGAATTCGCGCTTAGACAAATGAGGCTCTCGTATATTTAAATAAAATTAATTTAATAAAATTAATTTATTTCAAATAAAATAATAATTAAATAAGATTAACATAATTATTTTAAAATAAAAATGAAATAATATATAATAAAAAAAACAATAAATATAAAATCAAAACATACAATAAAAAATAAAAATAAATAAACCTAAACCTACCAATGATCATTGGCTATAGCAAACTAGACTAGAAATTATAGCCTTAGTAAAGTAGATATTTATAACCGGTAATAATTTTCTAACAGTTATTAACTAGTGCAGTAGCATTTCCTTCCCTCGAGCTGATTGCATTAGTTACGATTTAAATATATTTTAGACTAGGGTTTGCACTTGGAATCCGATCAGAAAGATGTAGTGCGGATTCTGAATCTGAATGAGTGTTGCGATTGTAAAAATATTTGGGTACGTATTTTAATTTAGGTATATTTTTATCATTATAATGTATTATATAAATATTTATATAATATTTTTATTATACCTTTTTACTCTTTTTGAGAAGAATAAAATAAACTTATTGTGTGTGTAATGGTGGATAATTAATTCTAAGCAAAAGAAAATAGACAAACAATTCAGAATTGAATTCAATAAAATTGAGTTAAAAGTGTTTCCACCGATTTTAAAAAAAATATTTTCAATCTATAGAATTAAAATCTTATCACTCGCTTAAACAGTGAAGGAAAACATCGTGAGGAAACCTGCATACCTTAGAGATTTTTCGACGAGCGTGTGAAGTTTGCCAACCCGCACTAGGTTAGCGTGTTGGACTACAGCTTAGTCCCTCTCATTCTCTGAGAGGAGACCCGTGCCCAGCAGTGGGAATGTATAAAGGTTGAATATGATATAATTAAAATCAGAAATTTTGTTGAGAGTACAGTTTTGACAAAAAGTGAAAGACATGCCAACTACAGGTAGATATTAAAAGCAAGTACCAATGTACATAATGTCGATCTAATCCTATCAACAATTACTATAATCATTGCAAATACACTGACAATCGAACATTTACAAGATAAAAGAGAGTTTCTACGGGCTTAGAAATTCGCCAGTTGTGTCAAATTATCATTTGAATGCAAAATCAATTTGCATTTACACTGTCGTTTAGTCGACGACTACTTGACGTTGGCTTACGGTTTTATTACAAGCGACTGAGTTAGTTAACTATGAAATAGTATTAAATGGGCGGTTATGAAAATTGTTACTTAGATGGACAGTTAGTTTCACTGTGGTATAAAGCATTGTATGTATATTGTTACGAGGATGTTGACTTAGAAAACAGTTAAAAAACTGCTAAGTAGGTACTTTAATGCAGCATGATTACTTTACAAACATGTGACGTCAAGGTTCCATGCGCCATACAAATTCTATACTAATCGTTTTGCGGGAAAGGGTTTCAGAATTCAACAATCACAAATCTCATTCCACCTTGTATCATCCTTACCTATATATAATATCTCTGATATAACTTGACATTATCGCCGACATGTACTTTAATTTAAATTGTAAAGTTCTCACTTAAGTGAGTAAGTTTTGAGGATAAAGATTCTTTAAACCTGAATTCCCTCTCAATCCTTACCAAAAAACTTCAAAGCTTTGTATCTTAGAACTTTCTAAATCAATTTTAGTACCTATACGGATAATAAATATTTATATTTTTCACAAAGCCAGTCTTTGAATAAATTAAAGTTCACTAACCTATTGCTTTTCATCACCACTGTCCTTTCATTGCGCAGTAAATGTCTGCCATTCCATATTTTTTATTTAATCTAACCATTTCACCCTGTCGTCGGCTTTTCGCATCCAGCTTCTACCAGCAGCTTTTCGCAAATCATTACTTCATCTTGCCGGAGCGCGTCCTACACTACGTTTGCCGAGTCGTGGTCTTCACTTGAGAACACTTCTACCCCAGCGGTTCTTGGTTCTTCTGCAGATATGGCCAATGATATTCTGAGTGGGCACTCAGAATGTAATCTATACTTTTGCGCAATTTAATTGAAATCTCATCATATACAAACAGAGCTCTTAAGGGTCGACAACGCATAGTCCACAGCAAGGACAATGACGTCGACGACTAGTCTGCTAGTTTGACGTAGTATGATGATAAAAAAAAATTGGATACAGAAACATAGAGTAATATTTATAATATTATCAGTAAACATGGAAGTACGCATGAAAATCAACCCTCTATAAACAGTGGCATCAAAATTACAATCTTCAGTTCCAATTTTATAACCACCCTAATACGTTACTTTGTAAGTAATAATTTAAACAAAATCCATACACTCAGTCGGCATGAAAGCCTATTACGCGAAATTGTCCGCAATTTCCTTAGTATCAGTTAAACGATTCGCAAATGCCAATTTCTCATACGTCATAATTCTTGAGCACACAATGAAATTGCCAACTCACTGCTTAGTACAAATTTCCGTATGTTTGTTCAGTTAAACAAGACTTACGTGGAATGGATACGAAGAAAATAATACTTTATTATATATATATATATGTTACAGGCAACTTGATAAGTCCGATTAATAATGGCCGGAATACATAATGGCCGGTCTGTATTCCTAATGCCCGACTCAATTGGGCAATGTGATTAAAACAACATGATTAATCACTTTTCCCGGCCATTATGAATAATGCCCACCCTATCTTGGGCAAAGTAATAAAATAGGTGAACTGTAGTGTTTTTGTTTATTAAATAAAAAAAAACCTAACAACCTAACCTGGCCTAAGTACGACTTTTTAATTTTATTTAGTTTTTATAATTCCTTGCATAATGGAGCTCAACTAATATAATTGACCACAACGCGTTGTGAGCTGTTTTTGGTCCTTGAGCGTTACTTATGTACAAAATACTAGATGAAGTCTGTTTTCTTTTTTTTAAAATATTAACACCCCACATTTATCACATTGCCCGGCTACAAGTAGGGAATTATTCATACTGCCCGGTCCTGCATAGTGATAAATTCAAGATATCTCAAACACTGACTTAATACATGGACCACTGGCCATCGGGCATTATTAATAATGGCCGGTTAAAGTGATACATTAATCACTTTGCCCATCGCTCTTGGGCATTATTAATAATGGCCGGTCCTTATTAATAATGCCCAGTTAATCACGTTGCCCGTAACATATATATATATTATAATTTTTTTCACGTTTGTTTTGTTCGTCAGAAACCTGGGGGTATTTAGGATATTGAGTATTCCATAATTTAATATTCATACATAATATTCCATTTATATATACATAATATTCCATAGTTCCATTAAGTATCTTTAACACCTATTCTGACAGTCGTGGCGAATATCACAAATCCTTTTTAGTTAGTACTAGTCCGACGTACCTACCCTACAATAAAAATAATAAAATAATACTTGTATGAGCTAGGTATTAAAACTGAAGGGTTAAGCAGAGGTGTACATTTGTATCTAAATCTACAATTCGATGGTACGTTGTGGTCACCCACAGGCATAGCGCCATGCGACCACCACGGCTACGGCTCCAATTTTCTCGATTTTTCGATTTCTTGACACCTTTTTCTCATTTCGAGTAAGGCCAGATTTCCCGAGAATTTTCGCTTCGAGAAGTCTCGACCATCATCATCAACCTATATAATGTCCCTCTGCCGGGCACGGGTCTCCTCTCACAGAATGAGAGGGATTAGGCTATATTCCACCACGCTGGCTTAGTGCGGGTTGGCAGACTTCACACACGTGACTAAAAGTGAGTGAGGTTACCCCTCACTCACTTTTACATCGGACTAGGGTTTCCTAGCCTAGTGGTATGGCCATTGGACTGCCAAGTTGAAGGTCTTGAGTTCGAACGAACGGCACGCACCTCTGACTTATCGCAATCATGTGCGTATTAATTTATTATCACTCGCTTAAACGGTGAAGGAAAACATCGTGAGGAAACCTCCATGCCTGAGAGATTTTCTCAACGGTGGTGAAGTCTGCCAACCCGCACTAAGCCGCGCACAATTTCAAGATCCAAGAGCTGCCCTTGAGAATTAATAAGAAAAGCCCAATAGTACTTTGCTCGACCTCTATATCGAACTCAGGACTTTCTACTCAGCAGTCACATATTGACCATTAGACTAAAGAGGTAGTTAATGTCTATGGTATTTTTTTATTGCTAGTGCGAACCAATTAATAATAATATGAAAGGTGTAGTGGGAGGGCATAGTGGGAGTAATTCCACTCAAATTGGAGCTGCCGGACTGGGGAAGTACCTACCTCCGCCTTGCAGAAAATATAATGTGTTGGCAGTGGGGGACTGTGGTGTAAAAAGTATGTTAGTAATTATCTATGGTCTTTATACAGAAGGTATCCATTTACTTAGCAACGATATTATTTGAACTAAAACCTACTTTAACCGATCATCGACCTCGGTAAGGTTTATTTAAGTCATTACGTTCGAACTGTACCGATCATATTTATTTAAAAATTATAAGGAAAAGTCAATTTCCATTCAAGGCTAAGCATTTAGTACTCATTTAGCTACCATCGTCCCAGTTAATGTAATATCGTTTTATTGTTTTTAAATCAGACTTATAAAGGAGATTTGCTATCGTAAAAATATTTATTACTGAAACGATTGAATAGATGAAGGAAAAGTAAATCAAAAACCAAATAATGTTATCATTTTTGTTGAAGAAAATTTCGATGGCGGCAGGGACTCGAACTAAGCCATCCATTTGTGTACTGAATTAGGTATACTGTAACAGGAGACTGGTAAAAAAATTCATCTATCGTGACATAATACTGCTTTACAATTATTAAAAACCACCTTAAATCATCAATTTTTAATAATACCGTTGCGGTTTCCATCGGACTCCAGACAGACTATCATTGTAATATTTTAAAAAAGAATAAACCTTTGGTGATCATCACATGAATTGTGAATTTAAACATAACGTAAAGGATACAACACATTTTATGCTTATTATGTTCATTGTTAAAAAAAAAACCCGCAACCCCCAAACTTCGTATCAAAAGCCATCATAAAATTAACACACGAACCCTTTATTTACATTTCCACTATAATATAAACTGATTAATATTAAGACTGTGTCACAGGTCTCATGTCCGCAGCCTACCTAATAGGGCACATTAAGTAAGAGACACGAAGCTTACCTCCTATAAAAAAAAAAGTTGAAAAAAACTAACGATTCCGAATCACGCATCAGAAAGTTGTTCGAATTAAAAGTTGCCGGTAATAAACAATAAAAAATGCCGAATAGGCTCTTTCTTCATTTGATACGAGTTTTTGTAATGATCCAACTATCGTAGGGAACTTTAGCAATAGGTAGGTAGGGGGTAAGGTGATGTATTTCATGTGTTAAATTCTAAGGATTCGGACAGATTATCGACTGAATGCTTCAAGAGGTCAATTCTGGTAACTAAAATTTTCAAAATATAGTTTCGACCACCAGTGTCATAAATTACACTTTTAGGTTTTAATCTCAATAAAACTTATCTTGTATGAGATTGACATTTTAATATATTTGAGACAGAACATAGCACTATCATCAAGCAGAGCTTGAGACAATTTTCTATTTACAATTATGGCTTGTTTGTTTGAAAATACTATTTGTCATTTCGACACCGTATCTAGATTGGAAATCTACACATTTCTATACATTTTGCTAAGAAGTTGAGAGCTATTATCACACTTACGTTTTATCGTTTTGAGCGTGTCATACAAGTTCGCTCACAATGCTTTCTTCACAAAACCATTTGATAAGTTTTTACCAAATCTGGCAGGTCTGGAATCCTGCACCAAAACATTAATATGTCATAACACAACTCTACATGCATCGACTAAATCATTCATACTCGAATATGTACGAGCCCTAAGTGTAAAGATAGTTTTGATTGTCAAAGACGTTGCGACAAACATGACAGTATACATTTTTTATGACACCGTTTTTGTGACGCTTTCTGTTGATTCGACGTGAAATTGAACATTTTTAGTGAAAGTATTTAACTTTATGTTACACGTAATTACTTGCTACAATGATTATTGGTGATTGTATGGGCTGATTGGATGCTGTCAAAATGACGTAAATACATAATGACTTGTTATACAATCGTAGATGAATTAAATAAACAGTTGTCTTTTTTATTATTTATATTTTAGCTGTACAAGTTAGACTCGTATTACGCAAGCAGTACGAATGAGGATTTAATAACCTCATTCTTACTGAATTTTAAAGTCATTATAGTTGCAACTTTCGTTGACTTCCAGATCTTAACCCTAACTGCATGTTATTATTTTTTTTATTAATTTTGTACATTGTTCTGTCGTATGTATATCTCCGATCATTATTGTATCAAGATTCTGTGTCAATAAAGATAATTTAAAAGAATAACCATGAAATTTCTTGCCGTTTCTTGTTTATAGGAAAAACTAATTTGAAATATAATGACCTGTAGGTTGATTTGAAAATTTGATCTAGACAAAGAGAAATAATCTAGTTATACAAGCAAAATTTAAAGAATTACTATAAAAACTTATGTCTGATAGGGTAGGCATCCGAGTAAAATGGTTTCAGAGAAACTCCCACGGGAGCGAGAAAAAACAGACCAACGCGGGTAGCATCGCGAGTCACAGACAGTGATTGTCCTCATATTGCCAAAATTACTTCATCCTACTGTTTATTATACAGCTAAATTTTAATATCAACAACCAATTTTATACTATCAACTTAAAAGACAAAACATTTTGTAAGAAACTAATATTTGCCGCGTTCTTCGATAAGAAAAACGGTTTGCGTGATACCGTATCATTATGCTATTGTCATAAGAGCTAATAGTTCCACAAGAATCATACAATATGATAATAAAATGGACCTTCAAGTCTTTAAATTGTCATTATGTCTGTGGAGCTCGATTTTCATGACTACGAACTAATCAATGTCGTATTAAGAATTATTCTCTAAGTCGTTTGTGACTGCCTAACCAGGGTCATTACAGCCAATTTGTAATTGCTACCTACTTATGGCAATTTTTTCTTTACCCGTTGCAGTTAAACGGTTGTTTGTTGGAACGGTTGGGGTAATTGACAACCTTTGTGATGTTACTTATTTCTTGTAGTTATATTTTTATTAATGTATAATGATTTGTATTTACATTGTAGAGGAGCAAACTGAGAAGTACTATGTTCTTAGTTTTACATTTCTTATATAGTCGGCTAGCCTATACTCTTTTAGAGCGGAGCATTACTTAATTTCAGAAAAAATATTATTATGTATTTACTTTTTTTATACAAAGTTAGGAGTATAGGTATGCTAGGAGTTTCTCCTGTATCGGGAGTACTGAGGGATAAATGATATTTATTTTAGGAGATCTATCAAAGATATTTTTAGAAGTAAATATTTTACTTTTGGCAAAACATTTTTTTCACAAACATACACTCAGAATCGGTGCCTCTATCTGTAAATACATATATTTGTTCCATATGAAGATCAAACCCACAACCAGTGGAACAGACGCTGATTGCTCAGCTACTTCGCCATATGTGTCAGCAAAACGTATGCAAATGATTAAGTACATATTTCGTGTAAAGTATCTCCCACGTTTACAATAATCAACAACAGTGAATCGAAATAGTAATGAAGTCACAACTGCGCACTAAAGTGTAGTAGAGTTTATTGTAATTGCTCCTAATATTGAAGGGGTGCAAACGCCTGTAGGCGCGTTACTATTGCCCAATAAATCTTAGGTACCCAACGGCTGAATGAGACAACTGCGCAATAAAGTCCATATTTGACTTTAACGTCCATCGACGCATTACCGACTTCGATTTGAATGTCCTTTTAGGAAAATATTTAAGATTCTTTGACGATGTAAATAGTGCTGGTATAGTTTTTTTATTCAATCAAAATATTTATTACTAAAGATGGCTTCGACACGGCACGAACTAAAAAAAAAACTGTTTAAGCGTCGTGCAGTTGTCTCAATAAAATTATATTAGCATAAGTATTTCTTAGAAGATTCAACGTTAGCCAATTAGTGTATTGGATATCGATAATTGTTGGCATTAATGTGTAATTATTCCGCCACATTATTGCAGCTGCCTCGTTAGTCTAGTAGTTCTAAGCGCAACTACCACACTAAGGTCCTGGTTCCGATTGCCAGGTCAAGGTTTGCTTGTTTCTGGATATTTCTATGAAATTTTTGAGTTTGGAGTTGTGGGAATAGGCTCGCCCCCTATTACATGTAACCTATATAACTTCACGCCTGTACTAGTGTTTACTAGAACAGGCGTGCAAGTTTATTGAAATTGATATTTTTTAGGGTGACAATATCATAAAACTAACTCCTTCGCGTTTCTAAGGGACACTTCGCTTCGTATAAAATCAATGCATGAGAAGTATCACCACAAACCCAAACCTTTCATATTCCGAGTACGTGATTGTTTCTAATTCTTAAGTGGTGCATTAGAAGTAATGAGAAAACGTTCAAGTTATAATGCGAGCTTAAGTAACGAGGGAGCGGTGGGAGTCTCACTAATTTATTAACCAAGGCTATTGGTAGCCCACCATACAGAAATTAACCTCTACTGTATTAGCTACATTGTGCATATTAGTATACGCAGCCTGCTCAATCTTGATCGTTGAAATTACCCAATATATGAAGAATTTATTACATTAACCTCTGTAATAGTTCCATTGTGCATAATTATTATTATTAACGACTGTATTATCTTGTTCGTTGAAAATGATAAATGAAATAATAATTACCTTTAAAGGATAGGAAAAACTGACTTTATCTTGCAATATATTTATATGAGTAAGTAAATATGATGTAGGTAATTACTTAGTATAGATTGTGAATTCTGATAAAGGCGTATTTCCGTATCAAATTTATAGCACCTGCATCGATCAAAAATTAAATGTCAATTGCGTTATAATATATAGCCTACAGCAAAAAGGCCTTACGATTACTCATAATTGTTTTGTAATTATTTCAAATTACGTCTATTAATTGTGACATCTACTGACTATAAAATTTGATACTTATTAAGACGATTTTTATCTCAATTAATTGAGAAGGAAGTTTTATATTTACGTATTAATCATCTTTTTTTATACCATATACGTCCAGCTAAACAGGGGTCGTCAATATTATAAATAAAAAATAAAAAACAAGTATCAAGACCACACATTCCTACAGAGACGTACTCCGCGGTAACTCATAATAGGCTTGAAATTTTCTTATAGCTCAACTTTACATAGATTTTCTTGGTCCGGGGGTGGCTACCAGGCTAAGTGACTACACTGGGTTATTACCTCACTAATCTAAATTGATGGGGCGTCCAGAAACCGGGTATTTTTCATAACATTAGTAATTTTTTCGGCGTAAAATAATATAATAAACATAAGCCCAGTTTCATTACTTAAGGCGTTGTATTGAATGCCGGACGTTATATGGAACGATTATGCGCCTTTACGGCATCATTTCGGCGAAATTAGATTTCTAGGTTTACGATTTGCGTATTCGTGGCTAATTATTTTTTCATTATATTTTTATTTTATTGTGATACTTAAATAGAACTAGAACCTTTTTACTGCCATTTCAGACCGACCTTCAAGTACAGCATCTCTTTGGACATTACTTCTTAAGTAGTTTTTGTTTTGGTATATTTTTCTTTGTTTGTCAACAACGGCACGAAATCCATGTTCATGGCGGAAGGCAAGGGCGGTTTTTTAGTCGTTACGAGTCCGAAGTGCACTGTCATCTGTGATCCTGGACTTTCCGCACACTAAAAAAAGGGTTCCCACTTATACGCTCTTAATTAAGTAGCCTGTATTAATTCCTCTCTAGAACAAGTTGGTGATGAACATGAAACTAACGTTTGAGTAGGATACTAATCAGGTTTCCCTTCACTATTAAAACAAGAGACAATCAATTTCTGATAGACACTTCCAAAGGTGGGCTGAAGATTTAAATTCAGTACCTAAACCAGATACAAAAAGTGAGAACTGAGGACTTTGGAACCGACGAAAACAAAAGGCGGAGGAGTTTCTCAATTCGACGTGTATATATACATATATATTTTTTATTTTTGTATGACCACGCATAACTTTATACAGAGTGGTCCAATTTTGATAATTCTTTTTTTATTGGATAGGGTATACCTCGAACTAGGTCCCGTATAAATTTGGAAATAAAATCCCACTCTTAAATGGGAAAATAGGGGTGATTTATTGTTCACTCAATTAAATCAAAAGTAATCAAAGATTAAGCATGTAGTAATTAGTAAATTATAGCTACAAAATAAATACTGGTAAATAAATGTTACTATTCTGTTAAGGACTACCTAACGGAACGTAAAATAAAATAATGTGATGATATTTATAGTACTATACTCTATTATAATTATTGTAATCGATTGTTACCTACTTAGTTTATATGTACTTATTCTTAATGTTTATTTTTCCTTTGCACACCATTGTATAATATGTGGCCACTATTTGGACTTAGCGACTTAGCAATTAGAACTGTCTGTACCCATATTTATTGCAAATAAAATTATCTTATCTTATCTTAAAAAAATATAAAATAAAACTTTTTAACAAAAAAATTAATCCGCCGAAAAACTCGCGCCGACTCAAAATTTCTTAGGTATACTTACATTAGTATAATAACTTAGTTATTATAGTTAAATAAGAAACGTTTATTATTTTTTGCTTTTCAGTTTTTCGGCGGTATAATTTTTTTGTTAAAAAGTTTTATATTTACATAATTAACATTGTTCACTGGGTCACTGAACTATAATATTCACTCAAGACACTGCCCCCGTTATTATTCTTATTCTTATTGTCGATCAATATACTGTCTAGACATTTACCGAATTATCTTATAATTTGTTTACCAGTCTTGTTACGATTAGTCAAACGAGAAAATCTTGAATAAATACAGGTAAATTGGTTGAAGATAAATACTAGATCATTATTTTGTCGACCTAGATCCTAATAAAAATTATATCATTAGTTTCATTCTAACACAACCGTTGTATGAGACAGAATATAATTTAGTACAACATACGGATGTAATAGGCAATTACGTTGTGACGTCAAACGCTGACGTTGAAATCAAAGATGTCCTCATTTTGAATAAGGGCCAGGTTTGACTTAAAAAATATATGACAGTAAAAGATAATTTTAATAATACAAAACATTATTCATAGATTTAAAATGTACAGTATATTTAAAGTGTATCTATAAATTCTTTGATACACGACTATGGTTTTTAGTGAACAAAAACAAAGTTTATTTGCTTCTATGGACAAAGAGATATCTACTCTCATTCTGTTATTTTGGCACCTAAGTTTAATCCCTCTCAACAAAACAGGCGATTTAAGATAGTGAAAATGGATTGATGACGTTGATAATTATGTTGCGTATAACAGTAGATATCAATGTCATTGAACCAGTCTCCTATTGACTAATTTTGACATCAATTTCCTTTTTCATCTCATTCATTAACACGTCACAACAATAGCCATAGGTGAGTACATGAAACAGAGGTAGTCAATTGTCACAGATGACATTGCTCATTATTTGCCACAGTCATGTGAGTTAGTGGACTCATTGGCGATCAATTATCCGCAATTTGAAGCACTTGCCATGACGACCGAACGGACAATTTGTAAACGAACACTAATTGCACAGAGTAGTCAAACTTTCACAGGCTGAATTTTAGCACTTACAAGATAATTAATTCAGAGACATTTATTGACTTTAGAAGACATTGTCCCACATTTTATGGTAGGAATCTTGTTGTGTTCACTATACTTGCGGCACGGTATGATAGCCGTTACGTTAATAGACGAAAATAAAAAAAACACAATACATATACGATATTGTATGTATTTTTTGACGTAGTATCGTTAGATCACTATTGACAATAAAGAACAGCAATTTGCTCTTTCAAATGTAATTACTAATTAATACGAAACTTCAGGAGTGGACAAACCTCAAAACGGCCATCATAGCGTGCCGGTAGTGTAGGTGTCTTTTTAATAAACACTGAGCGATAAATAGGCGCATGCTGCTCTCATACGTAAAATATGGACATTGAATTATGAATATTTATGAAAAGCTGTTGCAATATTGGTACCTATAAGTAATAAGTTAAGTATGATAACTATCGCCCAAGTATTTTAATAATTGAAATAAAGTCACACTCAACAACAGTTAACAGTCGCGCCAGTTAACAGTAATTGTCACTAAACAATGCAAACAAGCGAATGATATGGATTTTCCACTTCATCAGTTAATGTTTTTAATTCATCGTAACGGTAGTGTTAATATTAAGTGGATTCATATTTTTTGTACTAAGTCTCAAATTGAGCATGATGAAAGAAAGAAAGAAAGAAAGATGTGCATGTTAAAAAATAAAACACCCTTTAGTTATACCACCAAAAGCATAAGAAAGATAATAAAGACAACTTTACACTCCAAGTCTTAAAAGAGGTAGGCAGAAATGCCACATAATGTATGTTTTTAGATAGCGTGTAGTTTGGGGCGAGACAATTCGCAGATTATGTTCACTAATGGAATAACGTGTTCATTAACAACCTGATTACTATACATATGATGCTTATTCAATACATACATACATACACTCACGCCTTTTTCCCATAGGGGTAGGCAGAAACTAAAGAACGCCACTTGCTACGATTCTTGCATACTTCTTTCGCTTCGACCACATTCATACATCTTGTCATACATACACGCCGGTTGCGAGTACTACGCACCTGACCTTTTTGAAGAACCTCACCAATAAGGTCGGTATAAGTTTTTCTAGGGCGTCCCCTCTCGGCGGTTCCACTGACATTCGCCATATAAATCCTTTTTGTTAGTCGCCTTTCATCCATTCTCTCGACATGCCCAAACCATCTCAGTATATTCTTCTCAATTCTCGTCACTACATCGTCTTTTAAGCCGCAACGTTCTCTTATCACACTATTTCTCAATCTGTCATTCTGAGTTACACCGCACATACTTCGCAGGGACTTATTCAATATGGACAAAAAAACACAATAGACACAAAAAACAACAGACTACTCTGTACAATTAGTCGAGATTGTCCATTAAAGCCGGCAGAGATTCATGCAAACGACCCCAACTATGTACGCACATACGAACGAACAATCAGCACCAATCAATAATCTATTGGCAGCCCTAATGACTAGCCAAGGATGCCTGCCAGTTGTCACCGACAATAATTGGTATCTGCTGATAATAATTGATATCGCTTGTCGGGTATAATTGGAATAATTAAAGCGATCTAGCAACAATTGATTGATATAGTTTTATTGATCGTCCATGATGTGCCTATTCTTATTTGGTATTATTAATCAATAATACCAAATATATATATATAAATAGCAGTGATAGCCTAGTGGTATGACTATTGGACTGCCAAGTCGAAGGTCTCGAGTTCGAACCCAAGGCACGCACCTCTGACTTTTCGAATTCATGTGCGTATTAATAATTAATTATCACTCGCTTAAACGGTGAAGGAAAACATCGTGAGGAAACCTGCATACCTTAGAGATTTTTCTCGACGGTTTGTGAAGTCTGCCAACCCGCATTAGGCCAGCGTGGTGGACTATAGCCTAATCCCTCTCAATATGAGAGGAGACCCGTGCCCAGCAGTGGGACAGTATATGGGTTGATGATGATGATGATGATGATTATTAATCAAATATGATAAGTCTGCCATGTCTACATGGGACAGTATTTTTCATACACTTTAATATTGAGTAGAGCTATTATAAATTTTGCAATTGGTGTTTCTAGTGCCTTTACTTCAAGGCAGTTACGATTCTAAAATCAATGTTATAGTGTGTTTAACGGAACATGAATATCTATTTCGTTACTATTCTGTGAATTACCAATGGAGAACATGGAGAACATATATTTTAATCTACAAAAAAAAAACACTGTTAATTCATCTGCAGTTTCTTGTGCAAAATTGCCGGCAATTTAGAATAAGGAACTTGTCCTCATTATGATACTACTTTAACCCTTTAATAAAATGACATAAAAAGAGAACCTCATTTATATGAATGACGTAATTACTGTAAGTACACGAATGGCCAAGTGAAAAGAAATTCAAAATGACAGCGTCAATTAATAAGTCAACTCATAAAGAACTAACTTGAAGATATTTTTGTATTATCTTACAATAATTTACACGTGCAATGGATGAAGGAACACGTCCAATTCCTTTGGAACAAGATCCAAAGCCTTCATCCCCAGAAATAATTACTGTATGCAAATGTCTCCTCAGCAGTGGCAGCTCTTCAAAAGTCGAGGAAATCCCAAAAAGGAAACAAAAAATATTCTCAACAGTTACACGAACGGAAAATTATCTGCGCGAGCGTCGTATTCCTGAGCTTATAAGATTTTTATTAGCTAAAATAATACCTAGCGGTACAACAAATCCTTCGGAATTTGGTATGAATCTTTTGGATGATTGCATGATGTGTCGAGCTGGACTCGGTCCAGCACCAGTGTTGTTCGAAGAAAGGTGTTTTTTAAGTATATAATAGTAAGTACCTATAGTGTAGTAGTATTGAGTATAGTTTTATAGTATACTAGCTTCTGCCCGCGTGGAAAAGTTACTTTTTATTATCGTTCTAATTTAGCTAATTAACTCAAAATCGTTATAAATTATAGCTCATATGTTATTCTGATGTATAAATAATAATACTGTAGAGTTTCATCATAATCCGTTCAGTAGTTTTAGCGTGATAGAGTAACAAACATTCATCTATCCATCCATCCATCCATCTTCACAAACTTTCACATTTGTATCTAATATTAATTAAGTAGGATATATTTTTAGTACCAAGCTGCCTAGATAACAGAAACCCTAGTGTTATGACTTGGCGTCATAGGTTTCGAGTTCAAATCTAAGGCTCTGCTTTGTACATGATGCGCATTAGTGATATTTTATCTCACGTTTAAAACAGTAAAGGAAAACATTGTGAGGAAACCTATTTTCTAGACGGCGTGTGAAGTCTACCAAACCGCACAAATCACTTCTATAGCTAGGACTATAGCTTAACCTTTCGTTCTGATAGGAGACCCATGCCCAATAAATAGGGTGGAAGCATTCATCCACCCGTCATACATATCCAATTATCCATATTCATACACATACATATCCATTGATAATGAATTATTTTCATCTTGTCATGGACTTATAAACGCACTTTAGTTCGGAAAGTCAGAGATCGTGAATTAGATTCGAATTTTCGACCTTTGACTTGGCAGTCCAATGGGCGTAACACTAGGCTATTATTATACTTATTGGTTCGATGAGTATAGTAATGTTACTAATACTAAAAAAACTTTTACAATTCTGTATTAAAAATAAAAACAAGCATCACAATCACTTCAAAGTAAATCCATTAAAATTTGTTTATCATGCCGTTGCTTAAATTTTTTTTCTAGACACCTAATAGCCGTTGTGAACAGTTTTGATCCAAGTCGTCGAGGCTGGCTTGGCCCTGGACAAGTTCGTAGAGCTTTTATTACACTGGGTCTTACTCCTGATGAAAGTTTCCTTTCGAATAGAGACAGAATCCCTACTGATGAAGTATTAGAAACATTACGAAATACACAAGAACAAGAACTGTATCAATTGTTGTGTGCTGGATCAAATTTGGAAGAATCATCTACTGAGGAATCAATTTCAACTGGCCATGGATAAGATAGCATTAGTTGTAATAATTAACATACATTAATATATACCATTTATAATCAATATTGCTATAATATGAATGTTCAAGATGTATCGTTTTTGGAAATTGTTTATCTTTTCCTTATTTAATATCATACCTAGTTATATTTTCTTAGATAATTATTTTTGGCCTTGATTTTGGATTCACAATTTCGTAAAGAAATGTAATTTTAGGTTATATTGTTTTTATCCTTTTTCGGTTTAATAAAATGGTTTTAATTTTATTAAAATGGTTTGTTTTTAACTTTAGTGGGTGCCGTGCGACGTTATTCGTAGATTAGGTCGGCACAAGAGGTACTGGTGAGATGATCTTGAATGCTTTTTACCAACGTGGTATGAAGAAGCTCAGAATAGGAAATCCTGGACTAAGATAGGGGAGCCTTTTGCTCTGCAGTAGAACACAAAAGAGACTACATAAATAAGTATAGGTAATGAGCAAAAAATCTGGTATTTAGGCTGCGTGTCCACCAGAGATGCGTGAGATGGCGAGGCTATGCGTGTGGAATTCACCAATAGGATTACCTCGTATGGTCTCCCATGGCGCAGCTCTGATGGAACAGAGCTAGAGTAGTTAACAAAGCCAGAGATATGTGTGAGAGAGTCGAGCGAAGTAATGTGTACGGTCAACGGAAGAGGTATACAGGCAGCTAATTAATAATCTGTGTTTTGATAAAGATAGTGTAATAATGTATCACTCAATATATGTCAAAACGTAAGTATTGTAAGCAGCTACATACTTAACCCTTTGGCGCGTAATTATTTATGTCGAAATCTGTATAAAAAATCATATTTCATTTACTATCTGTATACTTAACTCTTTTGTTGACTGTACAAGGACGAGTGCACTATCAATGGTATCGTTGGGAAAATCAAGTAAATTTTATTTGTTACCAATGATACCTCTGGGGTGTCGTTCAGCGGTGTCGTTGGGAACAAACGCAAAACAATGTAGGGAACTAAGGCTATTAGAAAACCAGTCACTGTTTGTTAGATCATAGGTAAAAAGAGTGTTACGCATTTTCGCACTACTCGGCTTATAGATGTAGATTTAACATCTATGACCCAACCTCGCGCCGCACAATATCCTCGCACAGCTTTGTGCACAAATTTACAGCACCGCTGTATTTCCTTACACCGCCTAGGTGCCTCTCATATTTCCAGAGGAAAACTAGTCTCAAGTCAACAAGGATGGAATTCAGAACTTATCAACTGAATATAAGGTAAAAATTAATCAATATCATTATAATATAAATAGAATTAAGATTTTTGGTTGTGCCCTTTAACAGGGTCCATAATTGTCACCTAACTAAATATTATATTTTACCATCTGTATACACATTATAGAAAGCAAATAAATGACTATGACTATATAGATAGACTTCTGAGTCAATAAAATAAGCATATATTCCCCAAAGGGGTCGGCAGAAGCGTACACATACAGTTCTCCAGGTAGATAGATTTAATGTCTCTCGTAAGAGGGGACGGACCTTATTATCATCAACCACGCACAAATCCAAACTCAGAGCTGTTACTCAGAATTTCTTACAGAAAACTCTAATACTACTGCTCGACCTGAGCTCAACCAGAATTTAACTCTTAGCAGTTACAATATCTTTAGTTGAAGAAATTTGTGACTTAACAGATATGTAAAACGAACAAAGAAAACAGACTAGATTTCCATGTTTATATAAATTTATCGTAATCCCATAAAATAGTGGAAATAATATCTACAGGATACACAAAGAAGCACATAGTGTGACTGAACCCAAAAAGACCAACTACTGCTGTATAATAATTAGTATGAAAATATTGGACCACCGAGAGTCTACGTCAAGCCCACGCACCGTCTCCTGCCCAATAAACTAGAGAAGTAAGGAATCCCACACTTTGCCCAGCAATTGTTGTGTCCGGTGTTAATAAAACGGCGTATATTTTAGCTATTTTGACAGTTCGAAGCTGTTCGTAATATCGATTACACACGGTCAATTTGTTTGGCAAACAACTTCGTCTATCCAAAGGTAAATAACCTTGTAAGTATGTACATCCAACCGCCAAACAAAATCCTTTACATTATTTCCACCCATTCAAAGGTAGCTTAGATAATTATTGCGCTTTACATTGACAAATAACATTCAGCTCCATATATTTTTTTCTATTGCTTCATAGGTTAGGTTAAATCCCCTCGGTTGCTCTCGCCTCCACTTTCTTTTCAATTTGTGTACAAATATTAAAATAGCGTCTGATGTCAGTCTGGTGAGACAGCGGGCCAGCTTATATTCTTCCAAGGAAATACTTTATTTTCCGATTTGAAAAATCAACCATTCCTATGTGAAACATAAGTTTCGACTTCAGACCTCTCCCTCATAAAATTAATGGACTGAACTGAGTAACTATAAACATGTTGATTAAATGTTAAGTACCCGCTAATAGGAGAAAATTTATGATGTTGTAAAAGTATCATACTTGATTGTTATTTATTTTCCAAGGGAAATGTAAGTACTAGATAGGAACACAATCCTAACATTATGGTAAGGGAACATAAGTTTAAAAATCCATCATTGAATTATTATGCTTGGTATTTTTCTGCAGGATGGATTCACAAAAAAGAATTCTGTAGAAGAACCGAACCTGCCATGTCACAGAGCCTAGCATAGAACTGTGGCAGTACCAAAACTTTTTATTGCGATCTTTTTGCAATTGGAAGACAGGGATGCCATTCAATAAAATCAATAGCGCTATCTTTTTCTCATAACCTAAAAATTATTGCGTTAACACGCTCTGGTATGGTACGGCCTTTGATGGCTTTCAACTAGAACAATTCATGATTATGAACTTCGTCTGTATTTGGAAGAATCTCTACTGTTTCAAAATGTGCTTACAGAACTATAAACAGTTTATAAGACAGACTTTTCATCGGACACACGTCCTTTTCAAACTGCCAACACCACACACAAATCAGCGACTACCGATGCTTCTTACCATTACTTAAAAAACCGTATTTTATAACAGCTATCTTAAATACAAATGCTCTAGGCATTCGTGACGAGTTCACTGTTAAGCTCGCCGTTCTCCCGGTCCGTATGTCATTAGTAATGGCTGGAAGCGACTAGTGAACCGCCTACGGTGCTCGTGAAAGCGTTCGGCTTACAACTTGATTTGTGATTTCAAAGATTATTGCTTGTACAGTCCATTATTGAGTTTCTGTAATTTAGTTTTGAGGTTTCATTCCCTTGTAATGTTTGTAGATTGGACGTTCGCTTCGTGTTAAGCGAGAGATTAAGCACCTATCTCCGAGCATATCTTCCATATTATGTCGTTTACTTTTAATTTTCAATTTTATCATATGCATTTAAAAGTAAAATATTCATAGCTTAGATGTGGCTCCCTAATCTGTGACAATAAGGTTTCAAAAAGCAGGCACAGAAAAACAAACGTCGAGATCATTCTCGATTCACATTTTTTTATTGCTGCTGAAATATTCAAATATATTTCAATGAAAAAAAAAAACAATTTTCTTGGCATTTTAGTTTTAGTATTATTCTACTATTTCCCGCCAAAACCCTAAAACCGAAAGAAGCGAAAGTTATATTTTGGACACTGTTTTATGGTAAAATTTCTTCAATCGAATCAACAGTTGTTTTATTTATAATACCTACTTCTCTTATTATCATCCTCGGAACCTTTTCCCAACTATTTGGGGTCGATTTCCAGTCTAACCAGATGCGGCTGCCATCAGACCTCCGCAACCCAATTTCTGTGTTTTTTTATTGCCTACGGTGGCAGACAAGCAAAAACCTGATGGTAAGTTGCTAGCGCTGCCCATAGATATCAGCAACGTCGGGGATAGAGCTGTGCCGCCGATTACTGGGTACCGATATCCTGAGGATACGGATATGACTGGTTCTGACTACTAATAACGATTTTCATAGATGTTCGCATGACAACTGGGGCGACGGCTTTACGTACTCTCCGATGCACAGAGAGGTCTCGATGTGTTAAGAAGGGACAGCCATTGACAGATTGACCGCGTCTTAACCTGGTAGATCGGTTGATCAGCGTAGTTTTTTCAGCTTCTTTCTTCTTTAGCTCCTTAAATCACTCTTGTTCCATTATAATATTTTCAAGAAAAAATAGCGTCCATGTTGTAATCCCACAAAAACTTGTTAAAACAGGATTATGTTTAATGTATGTAAATATTATTATCTTTTACACCGTTCAAGTGAAAAGAATCGTAATAAAAACAGAATTTCCGTGATATCGAACACTTAATCAACAAAACGGACATACCGTACAAAATAAAGAAAATATCAAACATTGTTATTCAAAACCGTAATCAGAATATGTTAAAAACGTCATAGATCTTCTGCTTTACACAGAAGTCACTTCTCTTATACGTCGTAAACAAGAAAAAAATATGCGTTTACTTCTCGTTTTACAACAGCTTCTTAACAATGGAGTGCGTTGACTTTTTATTAAATTTCTTTTTTTCGGGATGTTTTTTTTTAAGTAACGTTTATGACAGTTTTATTAAGGCTGCCTTTGCCTACGTTAGTTCATTCATTAAATATGCGCGGTGACGATGTTCAGCTACTTATCCTTTCTTCCTTCCTCAAAGCCTCTTCCTAACTTTTTTTTTTATTCTCGATAGGCCTACGCTTGACCGCTAGTTCGCCTGATGTTAAGCGACACTGCGATCTACAGTGGAGTGCGCTTGCCTAGAAAAACCGATTCACTCGAGATTTAAAGACACCCAGATAATAGCTATTAGGAAAGACCCACTCAGGAAGCTCATTCCACATTTCAGCGGTACGCATGATAAAAGTAGACTTAAAGTGTTTCGTTCTGGTTTTTGGGATGTCCACCATGAATCGATGACGCTTTTTCATGCGTCTGGTCGTCCGATAGTAGAAAAGGTAACTAATTTATTTATTGGTTTACCTACAATTGTTACACTAATACATATTATTGATAGAGACTATGGTTAAAACTAAGTGTACAATATTAGGCGGCAAACACAGCTAGCAAAAACATTTTTACATAAAAAAAATGGTTCAGTTATAACACTTATAGACAGACACAACACACATAACAGAGGAAAAAATTACAAAAACGGAAAAAGGAGTTTATTATCTAGTGTATGCTGCCTATGTTCTAAGTTTGCATATACCTATGTATGTTACTCGTGCACTTAATACCAATAATTATTAATAAGCGAGTCAGTTATCAACAAGCAGTCAGAGCGTTTTATCCTCTTTCAATATCCCCACCTTACAATTAATATTGCACGTCTATCGCAGTCCACTGCTTGACATAAGCTTCTCCCAAATCGCGCAACAAAGCCTAGTTCTCGGCTTTCAGCATCCAGTTTTAAAACATAAAAAAAACAACACACGAAGCGAGAACCTTGTCTCTTTTGAAGTTGATTAAAAAAGCGCGGTGACTACATACAAAATTAAACAGACACCGGTATAACATAAATCATTTCACACCAAAACATACCCATCTCGCGTCACATAAACGCACGGAGCTTCTTATCTGTAGGATCGCGGCGCGGGCGCATCCCCACGAATTATTTCATTACGAGCGGCCTTTGAACAATGCCCACGTGACTATATGTACTTATAAACACCTGCGTCATCTGAGGATCGAGATTCGGGATAATTTAAAGTTGGGCACTTAATATTATGTAGTGTGTAGCAGGAAATATATTTTCAAGCTAAAATACTCATGCGCATCTGTTACAAACGTCTGGCGTCCTACATACGGCGTGTCATAAATTTGTATTATAATTATAATATTTTAAACTTTTTTTTTTATAAAATCTTGGCAGTACTTGAATAGTAACTATTTTTTCTTACGTTTAAATATCAGGAACTCGGGAAGCTGTTGAGTTAGAACAAATTATAGGTCAGTGAAGATAAGTATGTACTCAAAGTATATTAAAGTTAGATTAATTTTCATTTGTTAGGTAAATGAAAGTCAGTCATTGGTGTCGGTTTCAGAACGACGATATCAACCATACTACTAATATTTGCAACTGACAACATTTAAACCGTCTTCAAAAACGAGGAGGTTTACAATTTGACTATTTCTTTGTTTTTTTGTGTACCTATATAATTACGCCATATTTTCGTTGATCGTTAACCGATCTTGATGTTTCTTTTTTATGTGTTAGAATAAACGAACTCCCTAATTTATTCCTAATAAATTTGGATGGGGGCTGATATCGGTTCGAAGATGGTTTTCTTTAAAAAAAAAACAGTAACAGTTTCTAAGTACTCTTCCAAATTTAAATTTTCCTATCTAACCCAATTGTCGCCCAATTGCTATTAGACATCTACAAAAAAAGTATTAGGTATATACAGCTACAAAAAAAAAACATCTTTCTACACCTTGAATACAAAAATAAATAAAAATGTAACATATTTCTCCAACATCAGATTAACGTGGCTTAAGTTTAGTATTATACCTAATTGTGATGCTACCCACGCAGGCGCGCCTTGCCTCCAAGAATGCATTAAAAATATAGCTACAAGCCTTTTTTCGCACGGGAAATATTATCGTGTGCCTAAATAATTGTTGTAGGTAGTCGTAACAAGATTGCAGGATTGTGACGTCAGTTTATTTGTTGGCAAACTGTTGTTGATTGTTGCTAGTAGCGCCATCTCTTGGTGAGTAGGTCGAGACTTGATAATTTGTAGGATTTACTATTTAGTAGATATCTTTTACGTATACAGGTAATTGAGGTGATAAATATCAGTAGTTAACTTGAGTTTGGACGTATTATTGGACTATTGCTTACATGGGACCTATACCACAGGGGCGAAATGTTGGTTTAAGTTCAGCTCAGATAAATGAGTAATTTAGTTTTGTAATAAGTTGTTGTTGTAATGATTTTATAATCTTCTTCTTATTAAAAAAAAATGTTTGGTGTCATTGTGATAATAACTATTTCTGTTGTATTTATAAATTCATTCCTTCTATTTTGAAATAAAACTTCTTGTTACGGATTCTATCGCGATTATAAACTTAATAATATGGCTGCTTAAGACTGCTTATGTCTTCAAATATACTGTGTATGTTAATTAATATTACTTTAACGACTTCTGTGGTCTAGTGGTTCGCGTGTCGGACAGCTGATCACGAGGTTGTGGGTTCGATTCCCACAGGACATAAATATTTATGTGATGATCATAAGTGTTTGTGTTTGTCTGGGTGATTTTTATGTATTATAATATTATGTATGTATTCCCAAAAAACAAGTATGTATTATATCCATTGTCTAGAACCCATAGTACAGACGCCAGCAGGTCAACCTATCCAAAACTGTCAAATTTTCCCAATTGAATATGAACCTTATTATGTTGTATTAAAGTTGAAAATCTATCAAAGAAATTTGACATATTGTGGTAGCTTGATGTGCTGGCCTCTGTACATACAAGCTCTGCTTAGTTTGAGACCAGGTGCTGTGTAAAATTGTCCAAGAATATTTATTTATTAAAATATCTACAATGTAGTGTTCACAAGCATTAACATTAGATTCAATTAAAATCGGGCTCTCAATTGAAAAGTTTCGATACATCTTTGACGTCACTCATGTTTGATACCAAAAACTTCAATCCTTACCAATCTAATTAAAAAAGTTAATCCCCTCTCATTCTACATTATAATTCAGCCGTATGGTACAAAGGATTCCTAGCGTTTCAATTAAGGCCAGCGGTTTCA
The DNA here is from genome assembly GCA_964056405.1 of Acronicta alni. Lineage (NCBI taxonomy): Eukaryota > Metazoa > Arthropoda > Insecta > Lepidoptera > Noctuidae > Acronicta > Acronicta alni. Next base: position 9,038,499 of record OZ043925.1, on the reverse strand, counting down.
TTAATCTCGGTTTAAACAGAAGTTTAAAGTTGTAACATACGCCACGCGCGGGGCAACCCACCAAAGGGATTGGGTGTGAAGAGCCGTTTGAAGTTTCCTTTATTAGTCTACAGGTCATATTATTATCCAAAGGGTATGATTTATGTGTGCGGGAATTTTCTTGGTGACTGAATGGATCATGTTAATGGTCAATTAAATAGTGAAAAACTTGGGTAAATGTATAACTGGATACAGTAGCAGATCAAGTAACTAGTTTTGTATTTCCCTGTTATAACAATATCCCAGGTAATAATAACCTTAAGAAACCACTATAACAATAAAATAGCACATAATACCCATAGTAATTTATGTCATGATTTTATTCTAATCAAATAGGTAACAGAACAAATTTTACCGTAATAATTATGAATAACTTTGATGAAGGATGAAGTTACCAGAAAGGTTTTTTTACCCTGAATGTTGAAGGAATCAAGGATAGAAGGATACAATAGATAGATGGATTACGTGAAAGATATAAGTGTTGAGATGACTGTTGATATAGGTATATTAAAAAATTACGTAGGTATTTCAACGAACAAAATAAAATGGGGATAAAGGGAAGGAGAATGATGAATAATGAACAAAAACAAGATAAAAACAACACCTAACCCAAAACTACGGACATCCGCGCAGTAAAATAACGTTACCATAAGTAGGTACTATCTACTTAAGCTTCGTGTATCATGGCCCAATAAACATAGAAATTAATGACTCATGCCGCCGAAACACCGATTTTAATGCTTCGTGACGAGCTGTGACAACCCATCTGTTTATTTGTTATTGAAATACGATTGTTCGTGTAGCTGCCTGTTGGGGACTGGAAAACGCTTGCGATAGATGATGTAGTGGCGTTGGTGAAGGTTTTTTTGGTAGGCAATTCGTGTGGCAAACGCGCAGAATATTTTTTGTGAATAAATTAGAATTGTTATTTGGAAAGGTAAAGTAAAAACTACATTATTGGAACTTGGAATTCATTACAATAGATACGGTTAGAGATCTAAGTCTTTGTTGAACAACGGTTTTTTTTAAGCCTTTCTAGATCAGAACTACTTAACAAACATATTTTCTTTTTTAAATCAGGCAATAATTTATGTCGTTTCCTGGATTATTTCTGGCCAATTTGCTTACGTAACAATATCTAAACAAGACAGCCGTTATGGGCCCTAAGCCTATTGCAATTGTATCAGAATGGCCATTAAATGGCACTAAATGACATAAGTTCTGATGACATGATAAAATACATAGCAGACTTGACTGAATGATTTGAATTTATCTGAGCTACAATTAAAGTTTTGATCAAGTATTCATTAGTAGTGTATGTGTGACATTGTAGAGTAAATTGATTTGTAGCTTTCAAATTAAATTGAAATAATATCTATATAAAAAATGTGCTGTTTGCGTTCCGTATTCAAATAAAAGCCTAGCTAAAGAGACAATTATTTCCAAACACGATGATATATACATCCAGAAGTTGTGAACTCTAAGTAATTGGTATATAAGAGAGTCGTTAAATTAAATTTAAAATATAATAAAATCTTAATCAGCTGATTAAGGATGATTTAACTGCGGTACCACGCGTCCTATGCTAATAATATATTTTCTACCAGATTCGTCAAAAGGAATAAAAAAAACTGTTGAGCAGTAAGTATTTTTCGACGAAATTGAGTAACTTATTAAGCCTATCTTTATATAAAAATAATACATAGCACTTAATATTCGCGTCAACAAGGCGGCACGTATTCGTGCGTCATAGGCTTAGACCATGAATTAGAAAATTTGGAGGTGACTATTAGTAATAAAGCTACAGTGCAACAAACTTATCTGACTCGGTCACAGCGTCGCCTCTATCGTGTTTAAAGTTACCGATCAAGACTTAAAACTTCTCGAAAAATTTTAGGTGCTAATCTTATATTTCAGGATAATAATTTGTGATAAAATTTGTTGCCGGTCTCGACAGAACCGAAAAATACTTATTGTTCATACATGTCATTTCTATGTCATTTATTTTTCTGGTGACTACAGTCACCAAGCGCGCTAGAGTGGATTTTGTAAAGTTTGTCAATTCGAACGATTACTTGCAACTTTTCTAGGCCCGATATTATTAAGTAGTCACTTCATTTTATAATTCTCCTGTCTATTTTTAAATTTCTATTCTGACTAACATATATGACATTATCAAGAGCGATCAAGAGTCACCGTTTCGCTCAAATAACTTTTTTAATCGAGAGCATTCTCATATTTAGATTTCGAACAAGTTCGTAACCCAACATTTGCTTCATACCTCTTTGTATCCAACATTATTCATGCGGCTCGCTATTTGTATTAGTTACAAATGAACGGTTACCGAAATAATTTAAATGCTAATTCAATAATTAAGTCGATCCGCCCGTAACTGAGCGTGCTTCAAAATGGCTATTGATTCGACAATGCGTTGGTACCGACTATAGTTAGAATGTAGTCAGGATTTGCATACGCTATTGTTGATAGTCGGTGTCATGGCAGATGATAGGTTGAATGATGTGGGAACTTTACATATATAGCATCGGTTAAAGGAATTGAAAAATTATATTAAGGAGCTGGAAAGTTGTGAGGGTATTTAAATTATAAATATTATTAGTATGAATGTTCTGCCTCATCAACCTAATGGGTGTAAGCGCGACTGATACACATGAGGATCTAGGTTCAATTCCCAGATCAAGCATTGTTATGGTGTGTATGAATTTCTCAGTAACAGTTAAAAGCAATATGCTTGCCGCCTATAACATGGGACCTAAACATACTAGTTTTCTTTTAAATTACGAGGATTCCATAACTTTCTTAAAGGTGAAGTTTGCTCTACAGAAGGTAATTAAAACAAAAAAGTATTAATTTATTAGATACATGGAAATTATATTTTTACATTAAATCATACTATCACGCTTGTACCTATTCCCGGGTTCGGCAGAGATGTACCTATTGACATACACATATACCTATGCCTATTGCCATTAACTGGGCTATAAGTCCAAACTCCAAATTTCTATTGAGAATTTCCTAATGATCACATCAAGTAGTGATTTCGTTAATTAAAAAAAGGACCTTTGCCTCAGTTTTCTGTTAACTTAACTGCATAAGTATGTTGATACTTGTAATTAAAAATTCACATAAGTGCCCACAACTTATGCAGGACCTTCCTGATCACCCTAAGCTAACCCTTCAAACGTCTATAACAAAACATTGTGCAAATACCTTACATCATTGTTAACAACCCGTAAATAAATTAAGGCTTGCGCGGACGGAGTCGCGGGAGTGAATTAGTCGGCTCTTTGTGCAATCAAGCGGGCCCTTCGCGCCCTAATGAATATGAATACGGGTGAATACGCTGCGAATGGTGGAACCCGCCTGAGCACGTCGACGCAACTCATTACATTGGACACGTGTCACACCAAAGCGATCTTACAGTCACGCTGACCGTTCGTGCATTACGATAGTTACGTAGATAATTTCTTCTTTAAAAAATGTGCCACTATTAATGCACATTTTAATTACATAAACAATGTAAAAGGGGAACAATTTTATGTGCCCATAAGCCAGGTACTACTGTCGCCCTGTCATGATCGTGGCGAATTTCGCGGATCCCGTGGGGCAAGTGAAGGCAAGTGCAGTTTTTAGTCGGTACGAGTACGACATACCCTGCCAACCCCCTGGGTGGCGGAAGATCCATGAGAATTTTTCGTACCATAAAAAAAGCTACTATTGTCGCATTGGAGTCGCCCGAAAACACAATTATGCAGTTTATTCGTTAATTTCGTTAATCAGCTGTGAAAGATGGAAATTATTTTATGTTATTTAAAGTCTAAGTCGTGTTAAATTCTTTGATATACTATCGTTCATTACAAAAGTAAAGCATTTCTTGTACTGAAGTGCGTTATGTAAACTGTAGTGAAAACAATCCACATATATTTACTATTTACTATAAAAATATTAGACATAAAATTTATAAACCAAATATCTTTTTACAATATTTAAATTCTTAATTTGAAAACTGATTTCATAATGTTCTCAAAATGAAACCAGTATCTACCCTCATATCTATGTAATGTAAATAATTCCTGAAATCATCCCCCTGAAAGCACAGTGTTCTTGGAAATAAATACAAACAAGCCATTTGACTAAAATTGTGTAAATAAAATTAGAGAAAATATTAGTGTTTGTTTGTCATCTGTGTGACGAGCGGCCATCTTACAGTTATGAATACGCAAATTCAACTTCTGTTTCACGGTAGTACCGTGTCTGTTCATTTAAAGTGACGATCGGGACAAATTTGTTATAGTCCTCTAAGTAAGTATTTGTAGATCTATGAATATTATTTCAGCTTTTCGCTGAAAAGTCAAATAAGGCTTCAGATGAAATTAACAAGGAAAACGTATGTGTTTGTCTCACTGAGAATTTCATTTGAGTACCAAATAAGTCTTTACGGAACATTACAAACTTCACAATGTATACTTGTTTGATACTGTATTTTTTCCTGTGATGATAATGCTGAAAATGTTGTTAATAGATGCTTATTTTGATGAGTATTTTTTGACAAATAGAAGAATAATTACAGGTTAAAATCTATATATTATCGATAATATCTGCCTACTCTAATTAAATAAGAGACAACATTATTTTTGACGAAAACTATGTGAAAATTATGATTTATGAATGAGCGTAAAATGCAACACAAAATACGTGGATCTGTACCACTAAGTCATGTCCGTGAATGCAACCAAACTGAAACTCTTATTTCTCATAAAATTACTGTTTTAAGATAGTAAAAGTCATTAAAAACGTTCGTGTTAACATTAAAAATGACAATAAACACTATAATGATGTAAAAAAGTTACAAAAACGAGAGGACCGTGCGTGCTACACATTATCTCATTCATTACTGAGAAAACACGATGTTGCTTCGTATTTTACCGACAAAAGTCGAAAAATGGCGGAACCGAGTTCCCTTGAAAAAATCTAAGATGATATTCATGATAGCTGAGTCGTAACAATTAAACGAAGAATCAGGGGTGACACACGTGTTTTGCTATTATGTGCATTTAAAAATTAAGATTTATCTAATATTAATTTTAGGTAAAAAAGATTTGTTTTTACGAAAATACATATTATTGCGTTATTTTTTAAAATGCATAATTATAAATATTACGTTGTTTTTTTTATTATTTTTTTTGTTGTTAAATTATTTATTTTAAAAATACTTACCAAATAATTGTTACATATTTACAAAATATACATATTTACCTATACCAAAACAAAAAATAAAATAGAAATAAATAAAAGTATAAACGCTAGTAGGCGTCAAAGTATTCCTCGGCATCGCTGTCGTCCGGCAACGTGGCCAGAAGACTGGCTGCATTATTACGTTATTTATTTTCATCTTTTTTACATCAACGAAAGTAGAAAATATGTATTACGGTCTAGGACGCTAGAAACAATAATATTTTAATAAAGTAACCTAATAATTTGACTTTTTCGAACATAAAAACAATTAAACGTACAGCAGTTATTCTATTACTATTCTTACAAATAGTAATAACTGCAGTACGTTTTACCTAAAGGTACCTGCAGTTACCTAAAGGGCACCTATTAACAAAGTAGACAAAATAGTAAAGAAAAAGGGGAAAAAATAATAATGTTAATAATAATCTAATTTAATAATTGACTAATGGCATTAAGACCGCCTTTGTACAATCTGTGCATAAAGAATAAATAAAATAAAATAAACAATTCGCTACCAAACACATTTGTACAGAAGAAAAAAAACTTGATACGCTTTTCTCCTAACTCACCCAAGTAGGTACCCACCCAAACCCACTCACCCAAAACAAAGGATACCTAAGTACAATATTTTTTTCTCCTCCGCCAACCCTACGAACTAGGTACGGCATAGAACAAAAAACGCCAGCATAACCGGTAGCGGGCGTGCCGCTAATATTAAAGAGGTCGTTACAACAGTGCCCGGTTAAAGTTAAACAAAGGTTTACACGTTTCTTGTAAAATTAAGGCGATGCTTATCTATGCAGTAATAAGTCCGTGCTATGGGGAGCACGTGCACTAGTTTTAACGAAGTAGGTACCTATTTTTTTGGGGTTAAGGAAGATGAGCTTTTGATAACGATCGGTTGAGATGACGGACGGTGGTTTAAAGGTATGTTTTGATATACTTAGGTACTGACCAGAACGAAAGACAAAAGCTTTGCAACATTATTAAGAAAAAAAAATGTTTTTATACCACTAAGTTGCCAAAGAAGCATACGGACTACCTGATCGTAAGCGGTTACCGGAGCTTATAGACGCTTGCAACACCAGTGGTATCACTTGCGCTTTGCTGACCCTTTAAAATGAAAGAGGAATAGTTGGTTTGGTAGTATAAGGGTCAAAGTCCTTCCACTGCCTACACAACGTTTCCTGCACTGGCAACCTTGCTCAACGTTAGGAACACAACACAGCTCAAAGCAGTGCTAATTCGCTTCGATTTTCTGCAAGGCGGAGGCACTTCCCCAGTGTGTCAGCTCCAATTTGAGTGGAAATATACTCCCTTTATAACTAATCTTTTATTAAACCAATTATGATTACATTTAGAAGCACAATTTTCTTTCATAGACTTTCATCAGATTTCGTTCGAATTGATAAAAAAAACCTCACTGCCTGATTAGTCTAATGCAAGCGCGACTGTTACTCGCTTTCATTTTTTTTAATTTCGTCTTCTCTAGTACAGAGGCCAGCATATCAAACTACTCGTACCACTGTCTGTCAAATTTCTTTGATTGATTTTCAACTTTAACACAAAACTATAAGTTTCATATTCAATTGGGAAAATTTGACAGTTTTGGATAGCTGCTGGTAGACCTGCTGGCTTCTGTGCCTTGTCTGAACAAGTTCCCATGTCGTATCGAAAATTTACCTCAAAAAGGCAAACATTCTAACTACAAGACCATACTAGTGTTTTATAAAATAGATACAATGTAAACATGTCATTACTTAAAAAATGGCAAAAAATAGTAGTTCCATAAACATGAAGATGTTCATTGCACCGTTTTATCTTAATTGTGGTGTGTGGGCAGACACAATGTTTCTTAGTAGTCGGATCACATGATCTTGTCTCGTCTACCCACCTTTTGAAGGCTTGATATTTTGTCTAGTTTTTCTTCAAGAGGTCACACTTCCTGTGTCATTGTGTCCCCTGATTTTGTTTAAGATTTCATATTTTGGACTTGTCTGTGTGGTAATATAACATAATATACTGTCACGTCTGTGTTCCCTGAAGGGTAAGACAGAGGTGTAGGTATATGTATAGGTATATTGCCGGTATTTTTAGGTCTCATGTAATTGCCAGCTCCGAGCTGCTACTGAGAATTCCTTATAAAAGCAAACTAACTGCTCGGCCTGGAAATAGCACCCAGGACCTCGAGCTTAAGATCATACGACTAATGAGACAATCAGTTTTTAAATTTGATGAAATTATACAACCAGTATAGTAGGTTTTACTCCTATATAACATGCTATTTTAAAAGCCTGGGTCGCAGGAAATATAGATGAAACATATCAAATTAAAGTATGTACCTACCTATGATTTATATTATATATAAATTTCAAGCAGAAAAAAACGAAAGAAGAGAGTGTTTATCACACCCTTAAATACACAAGAATAAAGTCTTCATGGGTAGGTATTCAGTATTACCTTTTAAATCTTTCTTAGAAGAAGTTAATCACTACGCATTGCATATAGGTACCTACATACGCCAACAGTTCAAACTATCCAAAACTGTCAAATTTTCTCAATTAAATATGAACCTTATTATTTTGCATTAAAGTTGAAAATCAATCAAAGAAATTTGACAGATTGTGGTAGCTTGATATGCTGGCCTCTGTACTGTTTTGATATTTATTACAATACTTAAATTAGTATTTTTCATGCTAAGGTATAAAAAAAACTACACAGGTATCATAATCACAATAATTATGAATCCTATCCTACTAATATTATAAATGGGAAAGTTTGTGAGGCTGGATGGATGGATGTTTGTTACTAAAACTGCTGAACGGATTTTGATGAAACTTTACAGCATTATTATTTAAACATCAGAATAACATATAGGCTTTAATTTATAACGATTTTGAGTTAATTAGCCAAATTACAACGATAATTAAAAGTAAATTTTCCACGAAAATAGTTAATCACCACGCATTTGTATATTGTTTTTATAATCATACAATAATTTAGTATTTTTCATGCTAACGTATAGTAATAATCACAATCATTAATGAATAAGGTATAAACCTACACATACACACGTGTGTCCTTCAACAAAAGAAAATAAACTAACATGATCAGGATCAGTCAAAGCAGAGACAGAGGCATGTCTATCGTTAACCTTATCGGGTGGCTCCTATAGTGTGGGAGGTGTCAAAGAATTTCCATTGAAAACAAAATAATTGAATACGCGGGACATCCACACAGCGGTTACTTTTTGTGGAACAATGTTTCCATGTGTTGGTGGGCAGCATCCGAATCATTTTAGAGAAAAACGGATTCAAAATGGCGTTAGACAATGTGATGTACTATCTTCTTACAGAAAAACAAAACATTCTTTATTTGACGTCATTAAAAAATCTCAAAAATCCGACAGCAAAATAATATTACAATCTGACTGAAAATAAACTTTATCTTTATTTTTATTAAAAAACCTTCGAATAGTTACTAGGTATACTTAGTATCTACATAAATAATAATTATCCAATTTCTAATTACATAAATTTACATCTTTTACCTTCTATCGTAACCCTAAAACGCTGATGCGGCGGCTTCCGGGCTGTACACAGTGAAACTTATTATTCGAATTGCAAATTCTTTTCCTATATGATGTCGGGTGCGACACGATAGCCGACGGGACCCGAATGTTTTTAAGAATATTGCAAATGTCTCGCGAACCGCTGACTGGGGACGATCGATGTTAAAGGATTGCCTACGCTTTTAGACCGTGATGGGCGTGGTGGATTCAATCTACAATTTATTTGTTTTGGTATAATGTATTGTGGGTAAAGGGCAAGTGTCAATAAGGTCGCCACGTATAGTAGGGGAAGTATAAAACTTGTCGGGATAGTTTGCATAAGATAGATTTAATCTGCGATACTAAATTAAATATTTTTATGGTACGTATTTTGGTCACATTATACAGGATAGTGACCGATCAGCGCTAGCGCAGCAATAAAATATTTTTTATGGGAAACTTAGCTCCTTAGGTGACCATTAGAGTAGCTATCCAAATTTTCTATTCAATAAACTCCTGGTTAGACTGCAGACATATTTGAAACTTTTATTCTATTTTTGAAATTATGAAGTATTGGGTTTATAGTATGGACTTCTTTGAGCATCATCATTATTGATAGCCAAACTTCGCCTACTGTTGGGAATGAGTCATCCTCAGTTTGTTTCATCTATTATGATCCTTGAATCAAAGATCTATTACGGGGTTGACCTCGGCGAACGCACTACAATCAAATTGCGGACGCTTCTCATAATGCCACGTTAAGGGCACCCTAAACTGACGATCATGCATGAATGGGGGTTCATGAATGTAGATGAGCGAAGTGATGTGCCAGAATCGTAGCAAGTGGAAATCTAGTCTCTGCCTGTCCCAGTGGGAGACAGGCATGAAAATATGGATATATATAAATGTAACCCTTTGACATTTTTAACCGTGAGTAAAATCATCATCATTATTATCAACCCATATATCGTCCCACTGCTGGGTACGGGTCTCCTCTCAGAATGAGAGGGATTAGACCATAGTCCACTACCCTAGCCTAATGCGGGTTGGCAGACTTCACACGCCATCGAGAAAATCTCTCAGGCATAGATTACCCGGGAGGATAGAAGTTAAAAAACAATATAATTATAGCGCTCTATACATCAGACACCAATCATCGAATTCTCGGGATCAAAGACATTGAAACTTTGTTTTAAAATGACTACGAAATGGTAGCCATCTCGAATTCCTTCACAATCGTAATTAATACAGCTCTGGAGCCGGAAATATCTCTCCATCAAACTCGAAGGATCCACAAAGGCAATCAGAAAGTACAAAAGTACCGTACTGGAAATTAAACTGCGCAAATTGAACCCCACTTCTGCATACCGGGGATATTTGGTACAAGTGGCAAAATTACGCCCAACCCTTGCCTTTTAACCCTTCTTGTCATTTGCGAAGAACAAATTAATCATCATCATTTATATGCAGCACCAGTAGCCAGATTTGTTTCTCCGATTATGTCACCCTCGCTCGTTAGTATAGGGGCGGGCTAGAACAGATTTAAGAGGACGGGTTTTAGTATTTCATAAGTCTTAATCATTGCTGGGTATTAAGGCAGCGATGAATGAATGGTCGTATCTGAGATTTTCATATTTTTTATAATTAAATAAATATATTCTTGGACAATTTTACACAGCACAATCTTGTCCCAAAATAGGCAGAGCTTGTACTATGGGTACTAGACAATTAATATAATACTTATGTACTTTTTTTGTAAATACGTACTTATAATACATAAGAAACACCCAGAAAAACACAAACGTTCATCAGATAAATATTTGTGTTCTGTGGGAATTGAACCCATGACCTCGTGATCGAGCAGTCCGACACACGAACCACTACACCACAGACGTCGTAAACAAATGTTTTGTAAGATCATATTTTTATTTTGCCCAACCCTGTGATATTATATTCAATTTATTTGTTGATTGGACAGGATATTTTTTTTTGGAAAACAATTAAAATGTGTCACTCATATTTGGAAGTGTTTTTTAATTTATTTAATTATGTAATCGTTTAATTGCTGTACGAAATACCTACATATACTGCATTATTTATATACACGTATTTTGAAACGAAAGCTTGTTTAAATATTACACACCCAATTGTAAACTAAATCTCCACGCCATTCTGTCCTAGCTTGTGTCAAACATGCCCAAAGGTCGCCGTGGAGTGGGCAGCGTCAATTATTACGTTCATTTGGATTTAGCACAGCGGGCATTTTCGACCCACTCCGGCGGGGAAGGGTTAGGGAAGCGTGACGAATGTCCACTCGCAGAACATTTGTTAGTATATTAATGAATTTGTTTTGAATATCATTAGTGTAGTGTTTTGAATGTAATATGGAGATAGAACAGATGCCGTAATTATTTATAGTAGATTTTATAATAATATTTTATTCTTGAGCATCCCACATTAAGTCTAAACTTATTTTAGTGCCTCAATCTGAATGATGTGAAAGTATACCGAAATAAACGTATATTGGAAATACTGTGATCTCTATACTTAGTGTAGCATCATGATAATATTATGTGCATTATCCATATCTTTGTCAATAAATCTTTTTCTTTCTTTCTTTCATCTGCTAGCAAGACACAGTATCCATTTCATCCATTTCATTTACATCCAGATTTTGTTAAGGATCGTACAGCAGTTTGCTTGATTCTGAGTGTGAAAGGCTGAGAACATAGTGGTGAAGGTGGTGATTGGTATGTTCTACTACTGGCTAAGGGTCTTCCTTCTCCTCTTCCAAGCTGTTCTGTATATTGCTGTAATGATTAAATCTTGTTCATAAGAGTTGAGCTCGTCGTTCCATTTGGGCCAACGTGTTGTTGGCCCAAATGGCATTTGTAATGCATGCAATTGCATTTGTAAAATGTCCCAGATTATTATCTAAATGAATCCCACACAAGCTCATGATGCTTTATACTTTAAACACTTAAAACTTATAAACTTAATAAGCTGTTATGAATTCTCAGTATTGTATTTTTGACAAACTTTCTTCGGATCTCCGCAAAAATTCAAAGGTTTAAGTTTTAATTCTCGAACAGCTCAAGATGGGACATGACGAAGTTTTCTTTATAAATAGCAAAAGTTTTCACCGGTTCATTAGTTTCCTCCCCTCTCGATTCAAGAGTCACTCGAGGAAAAGATCGCGATGTTTGCAGTGTTCCTAATATCGATGGATTAACGACACCCTATAAAATTAAAATCGAAATGAAAACTTTATGACTCGCTCATCAGTTGAAAATGTAGTCAACTTTTGCGGAAGTCAGTTGAGGGAAAGGGTTGCTATTATAGCATATAGAGAGAATTGTGAGCTGGCAACTCAGCACTGTTTTATAGAATGATGGGAACTCTTTGTACACAACTTTGAGAATACCAAAGAGGTTTAAGTGTATTTTTTGGCGGTAATTCCTAATATTGTTACCTATTAACTAGTATCGTTATGGAAATAATGTAGTGAGTACAATTAGAGTAGGTACGTAGAAAGAAAAAAATTACCAGTAGTATGTGAGATCTATGTCAGAGACATTCAAAATGATTTCGGATATAACAGTGTTCGTTAATACAAAATTTATTACTGAAAGCAAAAATTATACGTTCCTATTGTTTCTGACTAAAGACATCTGACCCGAACAATACCTTCATAATTTACTTTTCGATGCATCCCTGTTCTATACGCCAGATAAAGTCGTGATAACAAATGGTAACTAAAATAATAAAATAAAGCCACGGTTGTGTGCACCAAGCGACATATTTCATTAATAAAGCCAAAACAAATAACAAAACATCATACGGACTCACTTCGCAGTGTCCATACGTTACTGAGATAAAACAAAAGATTCGAGACCCGTTGAATTTATGCGTTATCGAACTCTGTTTGATGCTGGGCCCGAACAATGGGCGATCGTGGCGCCCCATGCGGCGAGGGGTGGTACTGCAGGATAGTGGCCGTTACGCCACCTAGCGGCATCTATTATTGAGTAGTGAAAACTAAAGTCTATTGTTAAGAAATGTAAGCGCGGGGTGAGAAAGGTTACCAACAAATAAATGGAGGTATTTTATCGCTTTGCTAAGATGACATTAAGATTTAGACATATAAGCACAAACAGTGTCCAACGCTTTATAATGGTGTACAATTTATGTTAATATAAATACTTTTATTGACATTCCGAGACTGGAGAATACAGTACCTACCTATACAATAACGTGGAAAGTTTAATTTTGAACAAAAAGTTAAATAAGAAAATAAATGCAATGGAAAAGCAAAGAATTTGCCAAAAATATTCATAAGCTGCCATCAGACGACTGGACCTACGCCAGATGCGGCAAACCGACGACAAAATATTTCACTGCAAAATACTTACTCAAGCAAATCACCCCTCCGCTCTTTAAAATCACTCTGGAGAAATTGAGCGGTAATCTATAAGAAGGTTAATATACAAGTGACTGTTCTATCAATGGCATTTTTGATTTTAGTTAAACCTGTTAACAATCATTGTTTTAAGTAATCACATGTAGGATACTTTTGATAAACTTTATTTGTTAAAATTTCAACTCGATAATTGTCGACTATTTTAAGCGCATGATGTGCTCGCCTGTAAGAGGCTGCTATACTTGACTTATATGTATGTTCATGCACTATATTAATAGAATAGTATAAGTAGTTGTTGGTGAGCCTTTATAAATAAAAAAATTAAGTTATTGGATAGTTAGATGGTATAAATGTCAAAATAAGGAATACAGTAATAGTTAATAAATTAATTTTGTAATAACCACAACCATAAAATTTTAATTTGCATATTTCAACAATAAAATTGATTTTAATGTTATTAACATCCGATCACAATAAAATGTGCATCAAATCTTCTTTATAGCAACCTAAGAAATAGTGCGCACTTCCGCATATTTTTCCTAAACGCGCCATTACTTTAAGTCACTGGCTGGTTGTGCGGTTATTTATGCCTCGCATTAAAAACAAAATGATATGCCTTCGCCGCTGAAAATCTAAAAAGAATAAGCAATAAAACGATAAAACCCAAATCTGATACATACTAGGGCCCAGTCTCCCGCAGGGCGTAAGAAAGAGACAGAATTATACATCGGCGAAATGAATTCGATGCTACTGTTTCATCTCTCACCTCTATCGGTTGGCGATCTCTGAACTGTCCTAACTCATGCGAACAATAAATGCGACTTTCAACCTTACAGCATCAGAATAGAGCATCACTATCGAATGCAGATTACAACAAATGGATTTGAGATTAATATAGTACGAGTGCCACCCCCGTCTCATACCACCCCATTCGGCGTTCAGCATTCAAATAGGAATCGAATGGATGACCAAAACATAATATCGTTGGAAGATTCAACCGCCATAAATCAAATGAGAAATAATCTGTTTCGGAACGAGATAGTCGCCGATGGCGTGCCACCATAAAAACGCAAAACGTTTTGTCTGATTGAAATCGTTACGGCGGCTTTTTTCGTGGTGCTATTTCCTTTTTATTTTCCTTGATGTATAATCAATGTGTTAACGGATGGCCGCCAACTGAGGGCTTGGAGAGTAGATTTGCTACACAAAAGATTCTGATATTGAGTTTGAAAGTAGTTTCTCTTTTCGTTCTTTTATGTTAATGGCACTTTCGGTGGCACTCGGTAATGGTTTGTGCGAATAAATGTCGCACTTTAGTCCCGGACACATGGGACGCTTTACACATTGCTGTTGTTTATGACGCACGTGTGCATTTTAATGTTTAATAATTTCATAAATAACGTCGATTTTAGCGTCTTTTAGTGCAAAATGTACCTTGCATTTCAACCATCCAATCGCAGAGGTTGGGCAAACCACAACAAATTGCTGCAACTATGAATTCTCAGTATGTTCTTAATCTGATTCCTTGAAACGATTACCGCTTTAATTACCAATATAATTTCTTATTGCAGATGAAAGCAATAAACATATAATGATAATATGTGCAAATAGTTTTGCTATTACAAATGATAGAGATAGATTACAAACTTTTTTTATATAAAACAACATTCCTAAATACGAGTATAACATTACAAAGTTCGTGTAAGCCCTAAGCTTATTAAGGATGACATTTGAATACTACCTAAATAAATATTTTTACGAACCAATGTACAGAGATAAGCCTATAAAACTTGTTCGATAAAACCTAATAAACTGATCGCAGATATCAAAAATCATATTTTTAATAGATCCAAACTTTGGTAGACAAGAAAACCGTATGGCCACAAAACAAATTTCATTAAGTTAAACGATACGCGTCAAATTATAATCTAAAATGTACGATAAAATACTTAGCAGATTGCACCACATGTGGTCAACCTGTCTCATAACCACGGCACATGCCATGCTTACCTTCCACAATTATTACTGCGTAAACATAAAAAACACTTTAAGAATGTCTATCAACCACATTCAAGAAGCTACCAAAATTTTAACCACCCAGAGTCCAAAATCGATTGGATCAATACTCCCTGGTTCTGACCATCTGTTCCGGATGATAACTATCAAAAAATTAACAATTTGTTTAATGTAAATGAAGCGAGGTCAAACTGTCGATAAATTATTAGGACGCACACCGATTCTTTGAGACTTTTATGCTTACCGAATGTCACCTTTCCTTAGCACAGTGTTTGGTTATCGGTACAATCGGGGAACAAATTTTAATGGGAGTGCGTTCTTTATTTTTTATTTGTCACCGTGTCAAACAGCTGTCAAATTCTATTTTTTTAAAGTAAAAGTAATGTTGTTGTAATAGGTACCAACGTATGATGCAAAAAATTTAAAAATGAATAAAATTAAGTAATTATTTTATCGATTTAATTAAAGTTAATGTCAATAAGATACTTGTTCATTATTTACAGGTGACATAATATCATGAGAATGCAACGATTTATATTCACAGGAAGTTTCATTAAATGTTTTGTGAGGGTATGCTGCATGATTTATTTAACATTAATTTACTCAAAAAGAACAAATACAGTTCACTATAAATTGAGCATAATTATTTTATCAATTTCATTTCATTTACAAGTTCTGAGAGAGCATTTTATTGTATGTATAGAGAAAAAATTAACTTAGTTAAATTTTTAATAGTTTTTATTTCCGTAATCATTTTAAATTGACATTCTTTTATCACAATCATGTACGGAATATCCGAAGCTTTGAAACTGAAATGCAAATACCGACGATAATTCTGTTGGCAAACTCGTTTACACAAGCTGTAAAAAATACTTAATTTTGAAATTTATTACACCAAGTTTGTTAGTAGAATTTGTGGATTCCGTTCGTGATCACTCTTCATTTAGGTGTCATTAACAAAATGATATATTACGCCAAATAAAAAAAGCAAATTAACCAACATGAAGCTCCAAATAGACAATCGCATGTTGACAAGTAATTATCAAAACCGTTTTCTTCCAAACTTTTTTTACAGTTTCGTGACTGCTTAAGTAATAAATCTTTGCCTAATGAGATATTTATGCGAGCCGAGTCTTCCTGTCAACTATTAATCCTTCGCTTGTAATAAAAAACTGTGCAGTTTCATCAATATCGGTTCTGTTAGGCAATGCCGAGTAGATGACAAATCGTTTTAATAAAGTACCTGACTGTTATTTCCGAGACTAACAAAACACCGCGACTGTACCTCGATTAAATATTTTTTAGTCTTATTCTGTTGAGTAAAAACGAAAAAAAGGTTAAATTTAATGCTCGTATTCCATATTTTAACATAATTCTCTCAAGTGTAATAAACATAAAATTATGTGTCGTGAAATAATGTTTTTATCATGACTGTACGAGAAAAAAATAATTAAATAAAGCTAATATTTTAAAGACGCGTTAAAGGGAAAGATTAACATAAATTTAAATGTTATTATAAATTAAAATTATTTAATTTAAGATTATTAATTTAAGATTATTTAATTTAAGACTAATAATAATTATTATAAATGTCACAATTTCGAATTACATCACAGTCATCGTAATTATTATTACATTTATTATTTAATTTCTAGCTTTTAAAAAAATTTATTTTATTAAAATGTAAAACGCAGTTTTATTATTTAATAAGTACATTTAAATGTTATTTATTGACTCTAAATGGTATTTAACGTTTACAAGAAGCTTTAAAATGATAGTTAGTGTATCATGAGGGTGCATTTAATTAACATAAAACATAGGTGGTTAATTGGCGTGTAATTGCCGTTTAGTTAACTATAACTCAGATAAACATCGGAATAGATAAGTTTCATCAACGTAGTTAAAAACTTGATTCATGTGTATAACTTTTTTTACTGTTTTTATGAGTTTAACTGAATAGATGATACTTATGCATTACTTGTAAACTATCTTAAGTCATCGTAAATAAATAAATATTTAAAAAATCTTGAAATGAGAGGTGGGAATTGTTTTATGGAGAGTTTATTGACAAACTTAAAATATTACACATTATAAATAATGTGTTTTAAATTTTAATCCTACTTTAGAAACGGTAAATTGTTTGTCACTGGGTTTACTTAAAGCTTAGGGGATCAAAAAAGTAAAATATATGGCTAAGCTACATCCTTAGGTACCTAGATTTCTACTGTATCATTTTTATCTATTGATTGTCTGTAGTAGGCAATTTTCAGTACCTACACAACTAGTTTCATTAAATAAATCTGTAGATTTTTTTAATTTGCAAATATGGGTAATACCTATATAATAGTTCTTAAGATACAATAGAGTCCAGCCACATTTTTTTTCAGTAATATTTTGATTATTAAACATGTCAATTTTCTTTATATTTTATAACATACTTACTTTAATTAATGAAGTAGGAATGGAAATAAGGTGTCATTTTTCTTAATGCTCTGCACATCTCTATAAACGTTTGTGGCTTTTAGTAAAATAAAAATATGTTAGTATGTATCGTAACCCAATGGTAGCCAGAAGACGGCCGTCGACGCCGAGGAAGGCCCAGAAAACGCTGGCGGGACGATTTGGACGCTTTCCGGACAGACTGGCCTCAGATAGCGCTGAACAGAGATCAGTGGAAGGACATGTGGGAGACCTTTGCCCAGCAGTGGGATTCATACAGTCATATAGGTTAGAAATAAAAAAATTTTAGTATGACAAATAACACAAACAAATATACAGACACATATTTCAACAGCGTATCAAAACCCAAAACAATTCGATCGGGCGGGCGCTCAAAGCCATCGACATTCCGAGCTCATTGGAGCAAACTTCCTCAAATTAACATAAGCGTTTAACATGAACAAATAGATGTAGCGATAAGCACGATAGTCGCGCAATGTAGCTATTCATTACTGTAATTAACACTTTGGACTATAAATTAAGAGAGCGGTCAGCTGTGACAGACACGCCTTGAACGATGTGCATTTTTTTGTAATCGCGATGAGTTTTCGGAAGCAATTTTGTATAATTTAGTGATATTATTTAGAAAATTTATTAAGTACATACTCTGTCAATTTGTCTATGATAGAATTTAAGAATTTATTCAAAATAAGAACTGAGTGTGTTCCATTTCCTTCAATCTTTTTTTTATACCATTAAGGTGGCAAACACGCATACGGCCCACCTGATGGTAAGCGGTTACCGTAGCCAATAGACGCTTGCAACGGCAGGGGTATTGCTTGCGCGTTGCCGACCCTGTAAAACGAAAGAGGAATTGTTAAAGGTTAAAGTTCCCCAACTGCCAACACAACATTTTCTCGCGGAGCCCTAGAAACTTTGCTCACCGTTAGGAACACAACACAGCTCAGGTTAGTGTTATTTCACTTCGATGCGAAGGCGAAGGTACCTACTTTTCCAGTCGTAGCTCCAATTTAAGTGGAATTACTCCCACTATTATACTTCTTTCAAATCCTGCAACACAAAAGGATGCTTTTGTGTATCTTCAATGTTCTTCTTTTAAGAATATTTTTCATCGAGGGTTTTACTACTAATATTGTTATACTTATTCATACAACCAAATAGTTTTGCTATATTCATGTTCAGACTAAAATTTAATATACAACATAGTCGTCTTAGAGGTAAGTATCAGCTTCTCGGCATTATTTTTCATCAACATTCCAGCATCTTCATGTACTATAGCTTCCCGTTACACATCTACTTTTCATATACCTACATTATTTTTATAATATTATAAAGAGGGATAGTTTGTAATTTTGTTTGCTTCTAAGAGAATCATCATCATCTTCCTGCCCTTGTCCCAATTTATTTGGGGTCGGCGCAGCATGTCCTTTTCTTCCATTCATCTCTGTCAGCCGTCACATCATCAGTCACTCTCTTTTCTATCATGTCCGCTTTAACACACTCCATCCACCTTTTCTTTGGCCTACCTCTACCCCTCCATCCCTCCACATTCATATTCATCACTCTTCATCATCATCATAAATAGTATGAGGATGAAGGGGAAAGCGGAAGCTGTATATTTAGCTGTAAACTCTTGCGCAATGTGCATCCTGTAATGCCATCTCCCGACATCAGAAAAAAAACAATAACCGTTTAAAACAGCTGACATACGGATATAAGAAAAGGAATCGAAGTTCAAGCATTAATTTCATCAAAATTCGATTCGAAATTTGTAAATTTATTCAATGTTGACAGGAAGTAATAAATAGCCTTTCAAGTTGACCACATGGCTTGAACGGTGGCCATTGCTCACATATTTGTCACGAAACAGCTAATTAATTAACGTTGTAAATAATTGGAATGGCGATCCTATCGATTGATAATAAAGCATGCCTTGGTGATCGGATATCCATATTCAATTTCATTGGTAAATATTCCAAATACTTTTACTGTAATAAAGACGCTTTATAAGACATACATTATAAAGAAAGAATAATTCGATCTCAGGCAGGTTTTTTTTGGTAAATACAATAAGTACTTATAGTACCTACATAAGAAACACCCAAACAAACACAAACACTTATTCTGTTCAACACATAAATATTTAAGTCCTGTGGAATCGAACCCATGACCTCCTGATCAGCAGTCCGACACGCAAACGACAGATGTCGTCAATATAACCTGTGTGCTAAATATGTGACAATATATTGGAACTCAAATCCTGAAAATACGTTTACCCAATCTAGGGGGGGTATAATTTAATTAATAGTGGTCCTCATAAGACAAATATGTGTCGGTATAAATAAAATTAACCAAACCAATTGAACCCACACAATGATAGATGACGATGTCGCGGCAGGCCCAGAAGGAGATGACGGGACAAGTTCTAAAGCCTTCTACGGTCAATCCTTCCTATAAAGGTCTACTTTTATAGGAAGGATTGACCGTAGAAGACTTTACACGGGAAGAGTTGTTGAGTTGTTGAGTTAGTTGATAACGGTTAAATAAAATGGAAATGAGATTTGTGTTGGAAAACATAGACGAAACTCTCTTAATTTTTCTTTTCGGCTATGCTTTTTATCATAGGTATTCATATGTAATAAAAAGAGTAAACAGCACAGATAGTAGACAGAATAATATGAATAAATATAAGTGCAGATAACAGCACATCTCTGTTTTGGCAAGGATAAGAGAGAGAGAAATATTCTGGAAAAGATCATAGTTCGTGTTGTCTTGTTTTCCCGAACAAGTGGTTAAATTTCCAATCCCACATCATAATGTAGGATTTCGCCTATACATATTCGTATAATTAATAATTCAAATAATGTCTCCTTCCAATTTGCAATAAACATTTGCCGAAATTTTTGTTTTTTTTTTTCTTCTTTTCATAGATAATACTTACCAATATCTGGCCAATAAATCTCATGTAATAAGGTCTGAAATACTTTTGATCTAATTATTATTCGAGATTTATTCTTATTTTAATGCTTTCTTATCTCATTCCCAAAAACTTGAATTACAAAGACAAAGACAGACACCATAATTTATGTTTAATTAATATTACAATAACCATCTGTACCAACCCTCATCAGGGAACCGAATTACAAAATGCCGGTTATAAATCCAAAAATAAAATCCTCTTTGGACCAAACTCAGGTAATTTATTGTGGTACTGCGAATAATCACAGAGGTGTCGTATAAATCGTGGACCATTTGTAAAATAGGAATTACGAGTCGCCTTCCGGACCATTGTCACCCCTCTACCCTCCGTAGATAAGTATTTAGTATGTATGTAGCGGTATAGCCGGATAGTTACGAATGAATATTACGTAAACGGATATTGCTACTCACTCATCTAATTAAATTGGTATTCCGTGTATTTGCCTCATTTTTCTAGATAGCCTCCGAAGATAAGTACTTAAGTATATTTTACTGTAGCTATACTTACATATGGATAGTTTAGAGCCGACTGTCGACGAACTAGGTATTACAAATAGAACGTCGACACTAGATCAACATTACTGACTATAACGATACTCCTTATTTTTGCATTATTGGTGTAATGGTTCCAAACACAGCAACTAAGCGTGAGGTCCTGGGTCCGATTCACACGGTTAGCAGTGTTTGTAGGGTTTTTGCGCAAAATTCTCATTGGAAAAAAAATAATGTTGGAGGATAATGGTGAAAATTAGGTGTTACAATTTAGCTGAATATCTACACATACCTAAATATATACATACATACAGATCTGATTGCATATTTGACAAATTTTCTTATTGAATCAATCAAACCACGCAGTGAATCAACCTTGTAAGCCGTACGTGTTAAATTCCATTATTTCAATTATAAATAAATAGTTGTATAAAAAGAAAGAAGTTTTATTTTGTAACTTTACAAAATAACACAAATCAAAATAACTGTATGCTTTGCAGATTTCACATTGAAATATTATGTATATAATGTTCATTGGTTAATTATTTGAAAATGTCATACTGTCAACGTAGACTCTTTCTCTCATTATTTTAATAACATAGAAAATATTTAAGTAGTATGAATGGGAGTCGTTGGATACAGGCCAGTTCTTGTAGAAGTCTATGCATTATTTTAGATATATTGTAGGACCTCTTTTGACTGTTAAAATGATGGTGATGTCTGTGCTGTATTTACTGTAAGATGCGTATATTAACTATTATACATATAAACATGTCTGGTATCAAAATCCAGCAATAAACATTAAACACGGGTCATTTTATATTCAACGACGCCATAATGCCCCATCCACACATTATGCTTTTATTTTTACTAACTTGCCAAAGGCTTTATGCTGATACCTACTTACATAAAACCTTCGCGAAAATCTTGTCAGGGGAGAGGAAATTTTCTAATAAACGTGTCATGCACTCAACTCACGGGCTACGACCAAAAATATACCACGATACGGGCTCAGTGGAATTTTTAATAGTTTCACCCCTTACGTCACCGCCTAATGTATTTGGAATCTGTCTCGAAGCTTTATCTATTGGAAATGGCTGTTTCGAACTACTGTTGGCCTTACGAACTACTTTTAACTACGAGTAATAAATCCAGTGTAAGGCCAGCTACCGTCTCTGCAACTCTGCATAAAGGGGAGAATAGTGTGAAATAGTCACCTTGATTTGCTAGTTTTGGAAATATTGTTTTTAAGGACTGAAGAAGTCACGTTTCCGGCATTACTGAAAACAAGACGATTAAATTCCTATAAAAGACGTCATTATTCTAAAATATAGCACGTTGTTTAGAAAGTAAAACTATTTGATATAACTGGATGATGGAATTTAATGTCTGCAGATCTCTCTGTTAAAAATTATTTTGAGAACAATCTTAATTCCACTCTAAAGTCAGTCTGCTATTAAATCTACATAATTTGTTTACAGTCCAGACAATAGTAACTTAAAAATCATAAAATAAACTTGCCAGCTAATTCTTATTCCAGCCATAAAAGGAAAATTGTTTCTGCAGAGCTTGCATAATTAAAATTTAAGCGTATTGTCCATTCTAGCCTGACTTCCTCGTGGTAGTGTATCGCAGACTGGGGCTTTATACGAATCTCTCCTCTCCACGAAAATGCACATTAATATTAAATGGCTTGGAAATGCTGCGTTGTGGGGGCAGGGGAGGCAGGGGTAAGGTGGCTGCAATAAAAAGCAAACGGGCGTCGATGATACACCGAAGGTAGTTCGAGGCTCACTTGTTTCTTATTGTTTTAACAATGATAGAGATTCAGTTCCTTTAATGAACCTTTGTTGACCAGGGAACTGCCGTATTGGTTTTATGATCGGGAGCACAGCTGTTGAGTGTGAGGTCCTGGATTCGATATCTAGATAAGGCACGCGTAACAAGGTCACCGTAGGCTAAGGCTATGTCATCAAAATGCTGTCAAATGTGACATTTTCTATCTTTAAATAATAATTTATTTAATACCATCACGCATTTATACCCGAAGGGTTAAGCAGAGGTGTACTAATGTACACCCTAATTTCGCTGATATGTTTTAGGCCCCATGTAATAGGGGGCAAGCCGGGCACAAATCCAGACTCCGAGCTGCTAATGAGAATTTCATAGAAAAACCCAATAACACTTTGCTCGACCTGGGGATCGAACCCAGGACTTCTAGCGTAGCAGTTGCGCTTAGGACCACTAGACTAATGAGGATGTTTATTTAAGAATTTGGCCTTTTCTGAGTAGCACTAGCACCTCGAATTTACACGTAGTGATAACATTACATAACACTTAGTGAACACTTATTGTACTTCTGTGTGTACTTCTGCCTAAGTCTATGAGTAGATATGCGTGATGGCAAGCAATGTTATGTTGAACAAAGAAAAATATCGATTCCTCAGTTAAACTACTGAAAAATAAAAAACATGCACATAACATAAAGCCTGTTATGCCCACAGTGTTTGGCAAAGGTTTACCAATCTACGAACACAGTTCGCCCGTATGTATGTTTCGGTCTCATGTAATAGGGGGCGAGCCTATTGCCATAAACCGCCACAAATTCGAACTCCGAGCTGTTACTGAGAATTTCATAGAAAAACCCAATAACACTATGGTCGATCTGGAAATCGAATCCAGCTCGAACCTGTAGCGCATATGTCATCATCATTAACCCATATACTGTCCCACTGTTGGGCATAGGTCTCTTCACTGAATGAGAGGAATAAGACCATACATAGTCCACGAAACTGGCCTAATGCGGCATTCAGGTTCCCTCACGATGCTTTTCTTCACCGTTTAAGGGAGTGGTAATTAATTATTAATACGCATATGATTTCTAAAAGTCGAGGTGCGTGCCTCGAAGTCAAATTCGAGACCTTTGACTTGCAATCCAATGGTTATATTATTGTTTGGCTATCATAGCTTTCATGATTTAGGTATATGTAATCACTGATAAAGGATCTTCTAATGCATCAGTAGAATAGGATTGTAAAATCCATATTATTTGTCTCCGCGACACTTGTCACATTCTTCACCATGCATTTCGACATAAAAGTTGTTTTTCAGGTACCGGAAAGAACTGATATAGGCACCCATTTGTCTTCTATCCCCATGTTTTATATCATTATTCTCATGTCACACACCAACAAACGATTTAACTCAGAAGCGTGCAACTATCAACTCTGAAAATGTCAACCGAACCATTTCCCTTACAAAGCTTGCCGTACGTGTTTTCCTTATATTAACTACGTTACACTATTCCCCCTTTCTCCCTACCCCCCACTAGTTACAGCATCCAATAAGAGATGGCGCCCGAACAAAACTAGCGTCAGTGCTCTCTCTCGCAAGCAATTTACTCCTTACACTAATTAAAAGAGCGAGCGAGAGATGCCACGCCCACTACTGAGAACAAATAGAAGAGGGGATTGTACCCGCCAATCGCAAAGCTTGATTGTTTGTAATTAGAACGACCCGCTCTTCCTTTTGCCAAGATGACCAATGGGATTTTGTATTTAGCGGCATTATTCTGTCGTCAAAAGGAATTTCTGTTAGTAATTTAATTAAAATTTTCCACGATTGTGAAACGTTCTCATTTGCCGAGAGCAATCAGTGTTGCGAAATGGGCGTTATGTTTTTATATTCGACTGAATTACTTTTTACGGTTCGTTTCTCCGACGTTTTCTTTAATTGATGGCGGTACAGTCATTTACAACAGTAATTTAAAATTCTACTTTTACGATTTTTTTCGCAGATTACTTTTTTGTGTTTCTGTAGGTGAACGAGTAGGTACCTACGTCAGTAAACTTTTATTCTTATAACTACACCAGTAGCAGAGAATGAGTGGGTATTAATCTTTGAAAATTACGTACGAAATGAAACTTTCCAACTTCACCGCTGGGGAACACGTTTTAATATTAAAACTACCGCGCAATCAAAACCTAGAACTTTTCCAGATCCTCATAATGAAACAAGAAAATCAAAGAAAACGCTGTAACTGAACAAAAACTTTCTCATTCCACAGAGCATTGGAACAGCACAATCATTCAACTAGGAAGAATCAACCGGTCACAATGAACGGACCAACTTTTAGCTGCCAGTTTGCATATAGAGATAAAAGTGGGGAATATTAATGTGAATCGCCCCAACTCCATTCCCCCCTTTTCGGGGGGAGTTAGAGGGATGGGAAGGAGGCACTTTCTTCCACGGAGGACCACGGGACAGTCGTGATTTTAATTATATTGCGACGTGAGACGAGAGTTATGGCTCCTACAGAACTTACCAATTTGAGATGTTATGTTTATGCGACTGTGATTTGAGTGGATGGCGCGACTTATTTATAATTGGATTCGTATAATAATTATATAATTCGTGTAATGATTAAAATAATGACTTTTATGTTGCTTTGTAAAATATTTTATTTTAGGTAGATACATCGGCCATAAACATAATTATCTACAGTTTATAAATTATGCTTTCAAATAACTAGATTCAGATTATTTTACTTATCGACGATATATTTTTCCTCCAATTAAAAATACTATATCTGATAAATTAAATATTGCTATTTTAATTTTCTCCGCTACCTCTCAAATCATAAAGAAAAACCATTGTGGATTAATATCAACAAGTTTAAAAATAGAAATGTTTATTTATGTGGGACTTTGTATTTGTAGCGTTATTTACGCCTTACAGGAAAATAACGATAAAGGTAACCAAAATATTTTTCCTAATATCAAATGTATTTATGACAATGGCTTTATTCGGAGCACCATCAATCGTACACATTCAATACATCACACGATTTATCTCATAAAATACGTAGATAAGCAACGAAAAAACTAGAAAAGTTACAACAATGGGGGACATAAACTTAACCCCTTATTCAACTAAACATTCAACTCACATAAATATCTTTCGACAAACTAATGTCAATGTAAGAACGCCATTACTTGAGTTAAACAAATTCCAAGATCTCGGTACGTATGTGTGCGAATGTGTAGGAATGTGAATGTGTGCCGTACGATGCATATACGTCATAGTGTTCTACTTAGGGTTGACAGGCGAATAATATAGAGCACTTTGTTTTAGTTTTATAGAAGAAATATTTTTGTCTAATGCTGTAATGCTTCGAAAAAATTGTATGTAAGAAAATATTATTTATTTAGTGGTAAATAAAAGGAAGATTCTATAACTTATATATTTATTATATTTATTCAAAAAGGTTTTTTAATTGGACTTTCTGCCGATTTAATTCTAATTTTTAATTGTAATGCTCCTTTACAATGCGTACTGTGAGGGCTTGTTCGATAACAAGCCCAAGCGAAGCGCATCTAAGTCAATTTATTTTTCTATTATAGTATATGATTTTATAATCATATATTAAATCTAAAATCATGTCATAGATATAAATTAACAAGATATATGAATGATGAAACAAAAGAACTATGCAAGAACCGTAGCAAGTAGCGTTCTCTAGTTTCTGCCGACCCCTATGACAAAATGGCATGACTTTATGTAAACATAAAATAATTTCAAATCTAACTTGCCAACCCTAGTTATAGGGTGAATATGCATATGTGGGAGAGTATGTAAATACGTAAACGTTAAATTGTGAGGATGTGTGATGTTGAGGCTCCAGAGCGAGAGGTCTCCCTCATTATCGACCTCGGGTCACGGCGCATGCTCTAACTTTAGTCTCAACCCTGCTAACGAACGCCTTATTGCGACAGCGGTTCATCGGCGTAATTGAGTTACGACTTTTTACGTAGCAATTTCGTTTTTCTCTTAGAACCGGGTCGCACGCTAATTGGGGCGAATTTTTTTCTTTTGCTTTCTTGTTGAACAAATATTGGATTAGGCGCGTAATTCGCTTCAATTAGGTTAAGCTCTAAAGGTATTTCGCTGTAATGATGAAACTTTTATTATATTTTATTTTTGTAACTACTTAATTTTATTATAATGTAATGAGTTGTTACATTTGAATTTTACGTTAATTTACTTTGTTATATTTTTTTTTATAAATGGGAAAGAAAAATAGCTAATTATGTACCGGCAATGGATGGTATCGACGTCTGAAACTTTCCGCTCGTTTCGTCGTCTCGAGAGGCTTTCTCATTTGCGATCTGCTTTTATAAGCTTTTTCTGTTTGTTGAGTCTGTATATATTTAAGACGTGTAGATAACTTTAGATTTATGGCAGAGTGGGACGTACAATAAAGCAAGTAGTAACCGTTTATTTACCTGTACATATAATTATATTTTATAGAATAAAATAAGCCCATTTGTGCATTCGTATATTAATGTAGGTTTGTATTTAATGATTATGCTTATACGCTGCAAATTTTACTAAGAAGTAAATAGATAGTAGGTATTGAGAAAAGATGGCTGCGACTTTACGAGATTAAATGACATCACAGTCTATACTAGTCAAAAGAAACACTGTACCTAAAATAATAAGTATAATAAAATAAAAACGTTTTAAATTTAAAATCTCAAATAGTAATTCGAATTTCAAATTCAAAACGTTTTAAGTAAGCTTTGTAATGCTTTGTATGTAAGTTCCAAAATTATTAGATGAAAATAATTATAGAAATAATTATATTTTTATGTGATAGGATTTTTTTCTGAGCAGTGTACAAATCATAACAATAAGAAAAATGGAATAATAGTAATAT
The DNA here is from genome assembly GCA_964056405.1 of Acronicta alni. Classification (NCBI taxonomy): domain Eukaryota; kingdom Metazoa; phylum Arthropoda; class Insecta; order Lepidoptera; family Noctuidae; genus Acronicta; species Acronicta alni. Next base: position 9,010,572 of record OZ043925.1, on the reverse strand, counting down.
TTATCAGAATACACAAAGGAAAATTGGCGCGTTACACTCAAATTTTCCGCCGCCATATTTGTTATTTCGCACGTTTGTTGTGTGAACATTGTGCAATTGATTCGAATGTGTCCAAGAAGCATGCGACCAGTGCAATGGGGATCAAATATTCATTAAATGGCCTCTGTTGGCTGTGGCCCCGGCTTCATATTCAGCAGACGTAGTTGTTAATAGTTCGCCCGGCCTGCCTTATCTTCGACACTCAGACTTTAGTGGGATGACACAGACTTGATACTCGATAATTATGGTATCCATTTATCTGCATTTCGCTCACATTCCTTTTTTGGTAGGCTATTAATAGTCAGTCATACCATCATCATCAGTGATACCTATTATGATTTAATTACCATAAAGAAACGCCATACGAAAAATCATCAATAGTTTTATGTATTTCAAAGATAAAAAATCGATAAAATTATGCATTTTTTTGTTATATGATATTGAAAAATAAGTAGATATGCTATATTAATCTTTCAAATAATTTTTCTTACAGGGATTTCATAAATATTTCATTCAAGTATCACGATTATTCGGTCGCAGTAAATTACTCCGTTCCTTACCTTATATACCTACCAAGACTGCTACAAGGGTAGCGAGGGATGGGGTTATTCGTTTGTTAACCAACCACGATGTTATTACATGGACCTACCCGTTTGTGCAGTAATATTATGTTTGTAGAAAATGTTTACAATATGTAAGATAACAATCTTTATAACCAATAAACAAATAACTTAACTAGCATTTTTTAATAATTTTATAGGTATTCAATTAATTGAAATATATTTCTTATATTTATTATCTTCTGAATATTTAGTTTTTAATTGTTGATTTTATTTCTCTATAAGCCTAAAATTGCAAGGATTAGAAGAATAAACTTGAGTGAACTGTAGAAATTACACTCAAAGTCAAATATTTTATTTCAATTAGACCATTAAAATAGCACTTTTGAAAAGTCAAAACTAGTTGCACGGTTCCAAAAAGTGGGTCTCATGGAGAAGAACCGGCAAGAAACTCCATAGATACTCTTTTTAAAAAAACATGATTACAGTGTTAATCTTGGTTTACAGTCTAAATTTGAATAGTTCGTGAGAACAATGCAGTTTGATGTGTACTATTAAAAGAACCAGATCAATGATCACCGATATAATTTGGTCACCAGAATAAGATTATATCTGGCTTGTCCATATTATACTACCGAAGTGGGAGGCTGAGGCGCGGTTAGTGGGGGCGTCGAGCGCAAATTAATCTCCATACGTTGCGCCCGCGCTGCCCGGCCCTCGTTACTTTTGAATTACAACTACTATTAGAATCATTTTTAAACCTTCAATTGTTAAAATATGTTTTTTAATGACTTCTTTATTGTTGTTTTTGTTTAATTGTACACATTTATTTATTATAGGCCCTACATATTTTAGTAGGCTAGCAGTGATAGCCTAGTGGTATGACCATTGGACTGCCAAGTCTAAGGTCTTGAGTTCGAACCCAAGGCACGCACCTCTGACTTTTCGAATTCATGTGCGTATTAATAATTAATTATCACTAGCTTAAACGGTGAAGGAAAACATCGTGAGGAAACCTGCATACCTTAGAGATTTTTCTCGACGGTTTGTGAAGTCTGCCAACCCGCACTAGGCTAGCGTAGTGGACTATAGCCTAATCCCTCTCAATATGAGAGGAGACCCGTGCCCAGCAGTGGGACAGTATATGGGTTGATGATGATGATGATGATGATATTTTAGTAATTATTTTCGGTATCTGATAGCAGCCACTAGTGCTCTCACCTTTTAAAGATATTGTAATGTAACAAGTACGTTGTGCAACATTCGTTCCAACTATCTTTATGAAGGTATACAAAACACCACCTACCTTAATGAACAACCAGGTCAGCAGTCAGCGTGTACAGCACTGTAATTTATATTTTAGGGATCAGCAAGCCCCGCCAGGATTATTCTTTGAAGGTCACATACTACGCGGTCATGACACGGTAAACAGTATTATACACTATGATGAAACGAAGACAGTCATTTTTGAGGAATACAACGTTCGTCCAGCTCAAGTCACAAAGTATTACTGGCCGTCGCACATACAACGAGTACATCATATTTTATCAAAGTACCCTCAAATCAGTAGCAGAAATCGAACAACATTTTTATGTTTTAATTAACTTCTTATTTTTATAATGTTGATTTAATTGTCTCATAAACTCATTAGTCTAGTGGTCGTAAGCACGACTCCTACGTTTTTGGCACTAGGTTCACAAGTGAAGTTCAGAGATTGGATCTATGTCCGGTTAATGGCTATAGGCTTACCCCCTATTACATGGAGCCTAAGCATACCAGCAAATTGTGGGCGTACCACTAGGTAATTACAGGTACCTACAATGCAAAATCTATTGTTATTGAGCGCCGTGGTCTTACGGAAATTGCTAAATTAAGACATTTGTTGTGTGGATTTTCTAATGTTGATTTAAATTGTATAATACACATTCATGGTCTTGGCTTACGAAAAAGCACAATTTAAGCAGTTATAGGATATATATTCGTGATACATTTTGGCTGCTGGAGCAAAAATGTTCTTGATTGGAGACCATGCACCGGAAAGCGTAGCGTAGGTATGCCTCGAGCGAGATGGACAGCCGATCTTGAAAGGGTGGCTGGGATTTTTGAAAGGCCTTTGTTCAGCAGTGGACCTCCTGTGGCTGATATGTTAATGGTCCTGTTGGGCTCTGAACTCAAAACTGTTTTGCACATAAGTTAGTTCACAAAAAAGGATCTAAGCCTAAAATAAAATTGTCCTTCAAGTTCCAAGTTTACCGTTTCACAGCTTATTGTTAGGAAATAATACCAATGTCACTTCATAAAAACATGCCACCACACCTGTATGGTAACAAAGGGTAGGCAGAGGTATACTTATGTATACCCACAGCTCACCGATATGTTTAGATCCCAAGTCATAGAAGGCGAGCCTATTCCTATTAACTTGGCACACATCAAAACTCCGAGCTGCTGCTGAGAATTTCATAGAAAAACCAAATTAATCTTTGCACGACCTTAAAATCAAATCTAAACGCTAAGAAGCAGTTTAATTTTTTAAATGTCACAACTTTCTTAAAAATCCTTTTTTCTTTTTGGTCTACTTGATCACTCAAAGCATAGAGAAGCTTTGTTTTGACATCATAACAAATAAGTAAACAACGTATTTCTATGCTGTACCAAATAAAAAACGTCATTAGTACAATGGAGTAAAAATCAACAAGGACAACCCTACAGCTACTGTCAAAACTTAAGTCTCAAGTACCATTTATTTGAACAATATCCGCGGCAATAATGTATGGAGATTAGGCGGAGGACAGACGCGCTTGCCCGTCCGTTGATCCGACATGATACATCAACGTCGCGGTGGACAGTGGACACTCCCCCTTACGTTGGATGTAAAACGTTCAACAGGATTTTATGGAGGAGGTAATGAGCTACATTTTTATGGCCCAAAGATTTGGAAAGTCCAGTCTATTCTTGATAAACTAAAATATCCCTTATTTCTTTTTCAAATATTACATAAATTAAATTATGATTTGAAACGCTTATTGATGCATAATACTTGTTTTGTACATGTGCTCGTCAATTTAATAATTAATAATCACGCTTGAATATTCCAGGGGTAAGGCACAAAGGTACACTAACTTACGCCCTTAGTTTTCCCGTAAGTTGAAAAAGTTTATGTCGGTAATAGGTAACTGGGCAACCAAACCAAAGTCCGAGCTACAACTGAAAACTTTATATTCAAATCAAGTTCAAATTTCAATAATAAATTTAGGGGACTGTGAGACAGAACGTCCGTTTCCGGTGTCTTAATAACCGTTACAGTTGCCACATCCAATATTTATAGCTCCGCGTAAAAGACTAATAGCAAACTAGATGTTTGTCTGTCAGCTTTGCATACTGTCCGGCGCTTGTTAACCGGGGAATTAACTTTGGACCTGCACAATGATTAGTGATTCTTGCACGTTACCCGGTCATTATGCGAATTGCGTTGACGTGGTCAATATGCGAAGTTAGATTACTCTTGGTGTGATTGATGGTGTGGCATTTAATATTTTTAATTGATGTTATTTTTTATTTTAAGAGAGGCATAGTGAGGGTTATTCCACTCAAATTGGATCTGGACTGTGGAAGTATTCTGCCTTGCAGAAAATCAGTACGGTAGCCGCTTACCGTCAGGTGGGCAGTATGCTTGTCTGCCATCGCAGTGGAATAAATAAAATATAAAATTTGCATTAGGTACACATGGATGAAATGGGTTGGGTTCAAGTTTTAAATATAGTATCGGAAATCCGGTAATAAAATGAAAGTATTCTTAAATATTATTTGTCTATTACCTACTTGAAAAGAAAATATGTTAACATTAACAATAGTCAAACGATTAACTATAGTAATCGGATGAAACAAAAATGCATATCAAAGGAAAAAAGCAGACACCAAACAATTAATTTTGATAAGTAGGATATACAATGGACAGTACACAAAAAAATTGGATTAAAATAAAAGCTCCAATATCTTGGAAACGGTTACGTTTTGGGGTACGGTGTTTCATAGCCAAATCAGTCAGGAATGATGGAAAACACAACCTCTTAAAGGATCTAGGTTAACTTAACCTGAAGCCTTGTATACTTAAACCAATCGGGAGTAGACAACTTTATTAAATAATACAAAGTTTTCAACGAATATATTATTATTATTATTCATGGTAAAATTCGGGCAAAAAACCTTTTGTTTCGATTCGAACGTTGGATTACATTGTGTTTAGGGCCCTAGAAACAGAAAAATCATCATAAGTTTATCGGTTCAGATTAATAATAGCATCTGTTTATCAAAAACACGCTGGAAACGCTCACTGAACGCTGAAGCGCTTAAAAGCTTTCGCTGAAGAAGCGTTCGGTATAAGCTCTTTATTAATAAAAATACACCTCCAGCCTGCATGTTAGAAAATCGTGTGGTACAAAGATATAGAGAAACTGGAATAACCACGTTATGATCAGATGCATCTCCATTATCTTCATCATCAATCCATTAATGCTCTACTTAGTTTTGGGACTAGATGGTGCTGATTAATGCCATTGCGAGCCACGAGCTTCCTCTCAAAATGAGAGGAGTTAGATTATAGTCTAGCACGTAGGCCAGCATTCTAGACTATAATCTATATGTATTGGTTGGTAGACACAAAGGTGTGTGGAGTGCAGACCACGCACCGGAAACCGTAAATAGGACGGCCTCCAACGAGATGAACAGACGACTTGACAAGAATCGCTGGAAGCCGTTGGATGTAAGCGACATATAACCGGTCCTTGTGGAAGTCTATGGGGGAGACCTTTGTATAGCAGTGGACCTCCTATGGCTGATATGATGATGATTGTGGTAGACTTTAAAAAACTTCTAAAAAATATCTCAGGCATGATCATATCGATTCCCAGATCAAGCAGTGTTATTGTTTTTTCCTATAAAATTCTAAATACAGCCCGAATTTAGATTGGCATTAGCCTAGCCCCCTATTACATGGGACCCAAACATACTAGCGAACTGTGGATGTACAGACGCCAGCAGGTCAACCTATCCAAAACTGTCAAATATCCTTAATTGAATACGAACCTTATTGTTTTGTCTTAAAGTTGAAAATCAATCAGTAAATTCGACAGATTTAGGTAGCGTGATGTGCTGGCCTCTGTACATTGCTCCTCTGCCTAACCTTCGAGGAATAGAAGCATGATGGTAACATACCATCATATACAATGTATGTAAAAAAAACAATTCCACATGAAAACTATAAAAGTTGCTGGTCCATTCCAGCACTTATACGGTAGCGATAAGGGCACACAACAATGTTTTCGTTCGATCAGAAGCTCGTGCCTCTGAAATGAAGTTGGGTATTAGGAACGTTGCTATCTCCCGGACTATTTCCAATTTGTTTGTTAACATTTCCTCCGGTGAGCATACTACAAGTTTCGTAGAATAGTTACAACTAGTTCGTCGAGTGTGTTGCGAGTTTGATTCGAATGTAGAATTATGATTTGTTGGCAATTTTGACGTCATGTCCTGTGTTGGTATGCACAAAGTTAGGTATGTTTAAGTAAGGAATGCTGCCAATTTTTTGACGGCGTGTGGAGTCTGCGAACCCTTATCAGGCCAGCGTGGTGGAATATAGCGTAATCCCTGTAATTCTGAGAGAAAATCCCTGCCCAACAGTGGGACAGTATATGGGTTGATGATGATGCTACTTATCTAGATTCTTCATGTAGATACGTGATAATACTGTGTAAATCTAAATATGTCGTAATACCCACTTTCTAATACAATGTTTAAATGTACGGTCACCAACGAAAGTCACTGAACATAATCAAATTTTGAAAACATCACTACACAAAAACTTTTGATTAAATTCTAGTTAAGATAAAGCTTGTAATTATCTTATAGACAAATAATTTCGTGCTACCTTCTCGGGTCAGTAACTTCTAGAAAATGTGAAAAATGCGTTTTCAAAATTGCATAGTGTTCAGCGACTTTTGTTGCTGATTGTACATATTATGTAGAAGAAGAAGAATGTATATTGATAAAGAAATAATAGATAATAAATTAGTGATTTATCGGGATTATTAAATAATTATCCAATAAGAAGATAAACGTCACTGTTATGTAATATTTTCATAATTTTGTTACTATAAAATTACTCTGAGAGTAAAAAATAATAGATAATGTTTTTAAAGTTTAATACAATTTACCAACATTATAATAATAATTTGTATAAAAATTTTTTGATTTGATTTGATTATTTAACCTGTTTTTAGATAAAAACAGGTTAAATAATCAAATCAAATCAAAGCTTATTAATTCTCAAAAAACACTACATTTATATTCTGAAGAATCAGGAACATCTCGTAGGGATGAAGTCTGCCAACCCGCATGTGCTAGCGTGGTGGACTATAGCCTAATCTCTCTTAATCTCCTCTCTGAGAGGACACCCGTGCCTAGCAGTGCGATATGGGTTGATGATTACGGATAGGTATACATTTTAGGTCACATGTCAGTTGAGTCTATTAATTTCCACAACTACAAAAATATTTTAAGAACACTACACAAAATCCTAACATTACGAAAACAATGCCCAAACTCACTTCATTTTCATCACAACGTCATCAACATAAAGTGTCACAAATAATCGAAATTAGAATTTATTAGTGCTGCGTAGGGGTTCAATTTTGGTTCCGTGTGTAGCAATAATGCGTAAAAAACTCATCTCCGTCTCCCTCCCCCATCACTGCCGTCCCCCACTCCCTGTCCCGGTGAAATATGATGTTTTCCCGTCCCGTGTGGACACGATTAGAAAATTCGTCGCGATGCGTTGTAGGCACTCAACACTTCGCTGATAGTTTTTCTATGTAGGTAGCGAGTTTCATTTGAATATTACTTTCGTGTTTTCGCCTCTTTGCTTATAGTAGATATTATGATAGGTTTGCCATCGTACAAGACATACAGTCAAACGGGGTGAATAGGGACGCAGGGGTGAATCAAACAAAACTTTAAAAGGGATTTTTAGCTGTACTTAATATAGTTTGTTGGAAAAAAGGGACTCTAATATTGTTCATAAATTATAATAAACCATTAGAAGACCTTGGTCATCAAACTATAGTAATTACAGCTGAAAATCCCTTTCAAAGTTTTGTCTCGATTCACCCCTGCATTCCTATTCACCCCGTTTGACGGTAATATACATAGTTGGTACTTTTTATTCAAGAGGAAATTTAGAAATATAGTGTATGAATAAATTTAAAATAAATAATATAAAAAGTTCAGCCACTGAAGAAGAAATTAATGTATTTAGGCAAGAAATAGTTAACCATGTAAGGATGTCATGACAGACTAACATAAATACCTTTTTAACACGTTAGCTGCGGCACCAATTTTTGCATACTTTCCGTTCCTGCGGCATGAGGTATAATCGGCCCGTACCGTGACCAGACGTTAGGGCGACACGCGGTCTATTAGACCCCACCTCCTTTTACAGACTAAAATCCATTTTCTGGCGCGAAATCAAAGATAAATGAGAATTTTGGTCCTTATTGATATAGACAGTGAATTGATGAACCCTAATCCACCGTCGCCCCGGGATCTGATGGCTAGTTTAGGAATTATTAGCAAAACAAAATTTGGGATCTTATACACCTCGTAACGCACTGAAATAGGGCAAATTTTCGCTGCGATTAGTGATGGGAAAAATAATATCGAAGTTTTTAAACTGTCTAAACTACGCAACGACTTGACCGATTTTGATCAATTATATCTCATTAGATCGTTTTAAGGGCAAAACCTGGCAAAACAACACAAAGCTATCAAAGGATAAATTTTTTTTTAAATAATCTAAATTGTGCTTGAAGGCGCCATAAAGAAAAAAAAACCGGCCAAGTGCGAGTCGGACTCGCGCACGAAGCGTTCCATTCTATACCATTAAGAGGCACCTATTACAGACTTATTATTGGAAAATAATGGATTACGGTTTATGCATAAGGTTTATCTTTCTATTTGTATATGAAAATCTTAATGCGGTTCACAGAATAGAAAAAAAAGGCAACCAGAAGTAGAAAAGAAACTGTCCTATTTATTCTGCCTCGGGCTTTAAAAATACAATTATTAGAACTTGAATTAACATTAAAAAATCAGTATCAATATACTTTTTTTATAAAAATCTCAATAAAATTAACTTCTTCCGACATCGTTTAGACATGTTCGGCGCTGTAAAAGGACGTGCTCTCCAATCGACGTGATGCACAACACTGGTCGCGGGAAGCTCGCGTTGAGTGCGGTACGAGGTCAGGGGGGATATGGGACGTTTTAGCCTCGTTCCGCACTGCGTTAAAATTATATTAATTCAGTGCGGCACGAGGCCTAAGACATCCGGTACCAAGGTAGGTACACCACCGAGTCCGGAACCATTAGTGATCTCAAATATATATTTATCTCTTTCCTACACTGGACCAAACCAAAGCTATGCCATTCGCACGACAGAGAAATTCACTTTTTTGCTTGCCGCACCACAGGGAAGTTGCATCAGGGGTGATTTAGGCCTCGCTTCGCACTTAACGTGTTAACAGTACGGAAAATGCTCATGTCATAAAAATACCTACTGAATCCATAATAAAGATGATTTTGTAGTTTACAATCTCTTGGGTATATAACATCCTCATTAGTCTAGTCATAACTATGACAGCTGATTTCCGGGTTCAATTCCGGGGTATAAGCAAACTGTTATTGGGTTATTGTATGGAATTCTCAGTAGCAGCTCGGAATTAGGATTTGTGCCCAGTTAATGGCAATAGGCCCGCCCTATATAAACATATCAAACTAGTACTTACACCAATAAAATTATTATAATTAAGACACTTCACGGTCATTAAATTTGTTCTAGAGCAATCTAATATGCATTGAATATTGTTACTGTCTGGACTTTAATACCTACCTACTAGAGTACCTACCTACAGCTCTAAATTTCTACCAAAATTGTCACGTAAAACCCTTCACTTAATATCCCGCCATCCTTACAAAATAAACACAATATTTCCTAGTTATATAACGCCACCTATTCCTTTGCAATGCGCTAATGTAAGCATAAATCACACAGGGCTGCCCTGAGTCCAACGAAGGATCAAAGCCTATATATCAAGCTAATACTGATATGATATGTTAAATAAATATCGACGCCAGGATATTGGGTTTGGGTAACAAATCGAAAATGAATGTGACATGTGTACAAAGTGAAATGCTTTTTGAAATATTTGTTGTGGGAGTTTCATAGAAATAAGGTTCATTAGACACTGCCGTATAATATTTAATTTTGAAAATATTATCTTATCAAGTAATAATTAATTATTAGTACCTACACACATGAATTTCGAATAGTCAGAGGTGCGTGCCTTGGATTCGAACTCGAGACCTTCAACTTGGCAGTCCAATAGTCATACCACTAGTGACTAGGCTATCACAGTTTTTGTTAATATTTTACGGTATAGACCGCGTCAACACTTGGCAGCTCTGAGCATGAGGTACAGCGAAAAACAAAAAACACTGAAGACAAAAATGTTTCCAAAAGTTGGACCATGAACTCATATACTGTCCCACTGCTCGCCCTCCGAGGGATTAGGCTATAGTCCATCACGCTGGCCTAGTGCGGGTTTGCAGGCTTCACACGCCATCGAGAAAATCTCTCAGACATGCAGGTTACCTCACGGTTTTCCTTCACCGTTTAAGCGTGGTCATACAACTAGGCTATCACTGTTTTTCTCATTTTATAGTGTCTCATTGGCTTGCTAATACATATCTCACGGCTGACTTTATATTCTCCTAGTATTTTCCCAACTGTGTTGGAGTCTGTTTCTAGTCTAACCAGATGTGGCTGAATAGGTATTTTACACATTGCCGTTAGACCTCTGCAAGTTGCAACCCAATTTCTGGGTATTACTGTTATCTATATAAACTAGTTGTCAGAGTTTCTGGTTTTACTTATTTTGGTTTATGGCTTACATAGGTAATATGCGCAAGGTATCATACATAAAACAAATTTACAGTGGTTAATACAGCGTCCCCCCTCTTTTGGAAATTGGTTAAAAATGTTGTCTAGCAGTAACTAGGTATTGTTGATATTTTATTTGGCTTATGGATTTAATTTTTTTAATGGAATTTACTATAATTACTACTCACATTTTATTATTATTATATAATTACTAGCTGACCCGCAAACGTTGTTTTGCCATAAAAAAAATATTTAGGGGTATGAAAAATAGATGTTGGCCTATTCTCAGACCTCCCCGATAAGCACAAAAAATTTCATCAAAATCGGTCAAGCCGTTTCGGAGGAGTATGGCAACGAAAACTGTGACACGAGAATTTTATATATTAGATGTCTTATCATTAGCAAGTCATGCTGTGTTCACACAGCTTTGGAATCACAGTCTACTGTGTTCTATTGATACTATTTATAACTGAATTTTATAATGCTGTAACTGTTTTATGTCCTGTAAAATAAAATAATTTAGTTTGGTGTTGCACTGATACTGGCTAATAAATCAACAGAATACTCGTGTATCAGAAAATATACAATGAACACAACCTAACATGTTTCATTAGAAGAAGCTTTCACACAGTACTTCAAAGTTTGTTGCGCTGAAAGAGAGCTGCACGGAGATCTATTTACTGGTTTGTAGTATCAAATCTAGTTGTCTCGAGTATAACAGACTAGGGTTTTCCTACGGGAGGGTCTGATTAAAAGTTGTGTTACATTTTTTAAAATCATTTATAGTAGTACCATTTTAGATTTACACCTGTAGACTTAATGCCTTAAGAAAATAGAACAATAGAAGTCTTCTATTGTTCAGTTTCTTACTCACCCCCTATGGTGTCGATTACCATTAACTGGGCACCAATACAAACTTCGAGCTTCGAGCGAACACACTTTGCTCCACTTTGAGCGACCTGGAAATCGAATCCAGGACCTCAAACGTAGCAGTCACACTAATGACTAATGCGCTAATGAAGCAGTTTTACGACCACTAAGCTGAGGCAGTTATTCATAATATTATGAGTACAATACTCCCTTTTAGGTATGGTAAACAAAAACTGAGCTGAAATCTATACTTAATATTTTATAGCTGAAGAGTTTGTTTGGTTGAACTCGCTTATCTCAGGAACTGCTGGTTCGAATTGAAAAATTCTTTTTTGTTGGACAGTCCATTTACCGAGGAAGGTTATAGGTTATATAACATTACGCTACGATTGATAGGAGCCGAGCAAACATGAAAAAGGGGGGTGATACCGCAGGGGACAACTAGTTATAAATACAGTACGTAGATTCTGAAATAACCTACACTTAGAATCATTTGCCAACCGTTTGATTGTCAAACTAAACCTATTATCTCCATACTCCGGCACTCACTTTAATGGTATTATTGGAAAATTGGCTCCGCGTCCCAACTGTTGACGAATTTTTGCTATCACTACACCGCATCACAGCCAATAGGGTGTGTCGGTTCACACTATCTACAAAAGAAATTACATGTTCCTCTCTATCAGGTAGGGGTGGGGGGTGACGTCAGAGCAACGCCTCGAATAAATGTGATGGAAATTGGAGGATTTGTTTACCCATATTCTCACACTTTTGACACTAAAAGGTAGAGCGTACGTGTGTGTGTGTTGGTATTGTTTTAGTTTGATAGTGTGGGTGACAGAATTCGGTGAAGTGTGTTTGGGGACTTTTATGATGGTTAGTTAGTAAGATGTTTAGGGTTTGGGCACACTGGATGTTTTAACTGACTTAAAAAAGGAGGTATGGTATAAGTATACATATATTATATATTATTGTAAAGTTTTATTTGGGAAATAAATTATTATTATAATTATATATGTTTGCTACAGTTTACGTTTTCATCAGATAGAGTAGGTACAGTTCCGAGATTGAAGTCGAAGATTTTGAAGAACAATTTTTTTTTCTAATTACATAACATTCTAATAGGTTTTTAAAATTAGTTATATAATCATTATGATTGGAAAGCTGTGATTGCCTAGTGATATGACCATTGGACTGCCAAGTCAAAGGTCTCGAGTTCGAATCTCACGGGCAAGGCAAGGCACGCATTTATAAGTTATCAAAATATTATGCGTATTAATATTAATAATTGTCACTCGCTTAAACGGTGAAGGAAAACATCGTGAGAAAACCTGCATGCCTTATTTCGACGGCGTGTAAAGTCTTCCAACCCTTTCTAGACTAGGGTGGTTTATAGCCTAATTCCTCCAAAACTCATTTTGTTTAGAGATCCGTGCCCAGTGGGATAGTATATAGGTTGATAAAGATGATGAATCATTATGATTACAATATGTTAGATTGTAAAGCTTGAGCATTACGACCCGCACCAATTGCCAAATAGTTTCTTGAATATCAGTTTCAACCCTTGTAATTGGATAGAATGTTTATATTGGGATAAATTTAGGTCGGCTTAAAATGATCTCATAAAAGGTTATGTAAATATTTCGCACGCAAAAATGCTTGGAGTTGTAGATAATTTTAATATTTTTTCTGACGCTGGTAGGGGTTAACAATTTTGTCTAGGTAAATAAAACTACCTGAAATTTTTAGTTCGATTAGGATTTCAATTGCGCCTTCAGTCTGACTGCTGAGTCAGTGACCTCTAGCAAGAGGTCCTGGGTTCGATTTGCAGGTCGAGCAACGTGGCCACCGCCCGACCAGACAATGGCCCCAGTAGGCAGCACGCTTGTAATGAAGCGTGCCTCAAAAACAGTATGCGAGGAAAGGCCTCGCTTATCGACCGGGTCCAGCAACTGCTGGACCACAGCCTGTCATGGTCGTGGCGAATTTCGCGGATCCCTTGGCCATAGGGATTTTAGTATTTTAGTCAGTATGAGTCCTATATACCCTGCCACCTCCCCGGGTGGCGGAGGATCCACGAGGATTTTCCGTACTAGACAAAAAAAGGTCGAGCAACGTGTTATCGGGTTTTTCAGTAGCAGCTCGGAGTTTTGATCTGTGCCCAATGGCAATAGGCTCTGTCGGAGTACATTGGTACACCTCTGCCTAAACCCGGGGAATACAAGCTTGATAGTACTTAAGTTGTTTGTTTGTGTTTGTGGGGCAAAAAGGTTCTCGAGTGGAGACCGCGCACCGGAAAGCGCCGCGTGGGACGGCCTCCAACGAGATAGACGGACGACCTGGTAAAGGTCGCTGGAAGTCGTTGGATGCAGACGGCTTATAACCGGTCCTTGTGGAAGTCTGTGGGGGAGACCTTTGTTCAGCAGTGGACTTTCTGTGGCTGATATGATGAGTAAGATGTTTTTAGATTTGTATTTGTGCGTTTAATATAAAACCAGAGGTTAAGTATATTTTTTCGGAAAAATATTTTTTTAGACTACTACCTACTTACTTATCTAAATAAAATTTCGTCGGCATCACTACCAATTGACATCAAAGTAAACACTAAATTCAACTTACAAATTCAACTCATACGTCATAAGCCTATTGTAAGTTAACACCGCGACTCCAGGCACCGGGAGTCGTGCCCAATTCAATTTATTTAGCGATTTTCAGAACAAAAATATTTTTGCCCACCTATTTATCAGAGTTCGGAGGCGCCGCACTACGAACACATTTATCCGTTACCTCACATACAAAACTAGAGTGCGATTACGTAATATATTCCGGTGTCGTATGCCTCCAGCCATTTTTCTATTCGTTCCCGACTTTTGAAGGCGTGCAGGAGACGTGGTATTACGATGCCTAATTCAAAGGAAATGTGTGGAATGAAAATAGTTATGTATAGAAGTAATCTGACGAAGAAAGTTGAAGTAAATTTGACGATGGCTGTGGTCTAGTAGTTTGGGTGTCGAACTGCTGATTATCAGGTCGTGGGTTCGATTCTCAGGTTGCGCAAAGTGTTAATAGTATGTTTATGTTTTTTTTTTGTAAAAAATACAATTAGGTAAGCTCTAATACTTTGAACAATCATCATCAACCACTGCTGGGCCTAAAAACCTGTCATAATATAACCCATTACGAACATTCGTAACATTCTCTTTACATCCAACATATCTTTATCTCTAACTACACTAACTTATGATAAAACTACACTAACTTATGATAAGTAATAAAGCCAAATATACTGTACTACTTCCTCATAACATACGTAATAATATCGCGTAAATTTAGCCGAAAGGAAGGACCTAATAGGAGGGCCGGGCAAAAGTCCAAGCTTATCTTGGTAAGCGTAAAATTTATGTTAATGATACCCCTTAGATGGGGATGTTAGAAAAATGGAGAAGAAAGCATATCCCGATAACGTGTGCTCGTTAAATTAACGAAAGGGGAGTATTGGTGAGGCGTTCGATTTGCATTCGCTTCATTATTGCGATGATTGTATCGTCAAGGGACTGGGTTAGGTTATTGGTTTTATTGTTCTGTACAGTTGTGTGCGTAAACTCAGCTTGTATGTGTGTATTATTGATTTGGATACGATTTGGCTGTGTTAGTTATCTTTTTTTTTGTAGTACAGAAAATCTTCATGGATCGTCTATCTTCTGTGGAGAGGCAGGGTATTTCAGATTCGTACTGACTAAAAAAAACCGGACTTGCCTTCACTTGCCCTGTAATCATTGATATGGGATCCGAGAATTTTGTCAAGTCCATAATAGGTACGTTACTATTCACTAGTATTAAAGTGTACCGTGATCCAGATTCTTCAATTTAAAAGAATGTGCAGATCCCTACTTTAATATCATAAATGTGAAAGGAACTCTGCCTGTCTATTACGCTTTAACGCCTAAACCGCTGAACCGATTTTGATAAAAATTGGTACAGGGATAGATTTGACCTTGTAGAAGGACATAAGGTACCTTTTGGCTCAAACCCTTTGGGGTACGGTTGAATCTGCAGGCAGCAAATAATAATAAGTAAGCCGACGTAATCACCTTTAAACTAACAAGAAATAATTAGTAGATAAAATAGAAAAGCAATTGATATCACCCTCTGGGAGGACAAGGGTTCTTAATGAAACAGTATATAGGTATGTTTAAAAAATAATTTGCATTAAAACATTTATGTAAACAAATGTCATTTAATTGTGAGTTAAACACGTGTTTATACTGGTGATAGTGACTGAGACTTAAAATTTCAATCAAAATGTTAATATTGCATATTAACATTTTGATACTGAAATTTTATTCCTTCTAGAATAACTGATATCTCCATTCACTCACCACAAACTTCTCTCAATTATCTTAATCGTCGTTCCCATACGTTACCACCCCCATGTCGACTGCCACAAAGATGTGATCCTAAAAACTACAGAAGCACGCAAAAAACGTAGCTGGAAGCGGGCAATTCATTCGTTCATTCGTTCTCATATCCGGTTATCGCCGGTTTATCATACGCCCGAGGCTCACTGTAACTTCTCCCGAGATTATTTTAAGCTTCAACCCTTAGCATTTGATTAAAGTACCATTCTTTGTTGGAATGTACTCGTTTCTGGTCTGTTTAGGGTGGGTAATCTAGCTGTTACTGCTGTCATTACGATCTTTAAGATCTGGTATGACCAATTTTGACTTTGTGCTGTAGTTCTTTTGCCAAAAATACAATTACGAGGATTCAAATGATAAAAAGATCGTTCACATAAAGATTTTTAATACCTTATGCATAAACTTATCTAGAAAACACAACTTATCTAACATGATGGTCTATCAAGAGTCTTACTTGATAGACCTAGTAAATCAACCTGGTCCTGTTTCCTACAAGAGATACAAGTGAATTCAGCTTGTATGTCTTGACAAACACTTTGATATAACCACGTAACCTGGTTTGATTAAAAATTTTCTCTTTTACATCAAAGAAAAAACATAATCCCATTTTAAATACAGGACCCATAAAATTAATAGTACCTCCCTTTCGAAAGTGCAATCACGCGGACCGAGGCTGCGTCGCTTTGTCCCATCTCCCCTTTTCTTTTATAATTTTCTCGCCCCGGGCGCACACACTCGGACCGCGGAAAAAATGCAAAGCCTTAAAAGGTTTTCTACTATGTTGCAATTTTGGATGTCGTGAGATAGATGTGTACATCCCCTTAGTTTGAACGTGGTATGGGTTTTGATCGCTTTGACTATAGGGGGAAATGAAATGACTTTATTTGAATATTATTATAATAGCTGTATACATTTAGTTTTGGTACATAGTATATTTTGACTAATTGTAAACCTACTTAAAATTAAATTGTGGATATAAAAATGAAAATTAAGTCAAGACAAAAATGCATTTTTTTATTCCTGACATTGATGGGAATAAGAAATCACTTTTTTAATGATTCCATGTGACGATAGTTTTGTTAATATTGAATTGTTATACAATACTATTCTATTATATATTACATTAATAATACTTGCTTATTTACCTAAATGCATTTACTTAAGTTAAACAATATCAAAAGATATTTTTTTATTTAAGATTTTTATGAAAGATACCCTGAAGGCTTAGTCGCTCTCCTGAATCAAACTAGGGAATGCAGGTTCGAGCCCTCCTTACGATGTCAAATTGTTCTTTTTGATTGGTACTTAAAAAGGAATTCTTATCCTTCTCAGCAAAATTAATGTCAGGCTAGAATACACTGTAGGAACTGTATGTAATTCCTAAACAGATCATAAATGCTTTCATGAATGTATTTTTGTACCAAGTAACTTTTCTCACAAAGAGATTTATTTATAAAACTAAGGTTTATTAAGGTATAATGATCCCAAACGTCCCATAAAATACAACCATTGATTTACAGCTCCAACACATTTCAACTGAATCCATTTGCAATCCGCTCCCACAACTATTCCAAATAAAAGGAATTCCTCGTACAAAAGGGAAACCTGGGAAAAAGAAATAAAAAATATAATAATTCAAAATGGCGTCTGGCCACTTAATAACTGGCTGACACCATTGGGAAATATAATTTAATTTTTCTTTAGCGCCGTACTGTTCGTTCGTAATTCAAATGTATATTTTTGTCCTTGTCTGGCGTTTCCTCGGTTGTGTCCCCCTCTCGCGCCTGCCCCCTCAAACTTCCGTTTGTTCGGGCGCCCCGTGTCACCCAGTGTTCTGGACAAGAAATATTTGCGATATTGTGTATTAGATGATTTGTGTATTCGTATGTACGTGGTGCGAATTTATAGAACGGTACAGTGCTGTAGAAAATGTTCGATGGTTACTCCATGTTAATGGCGCTCTCATCAAAAGTTTTTAACAAGCTCCATCGCATTGTTGTATGTTTATGCTGCCTCTGATGTATTCCATATTGTTAATATAAAGTTTTCGTACGAAGAAAATTTTGCTTGTGTTTTCATTTGAGAATAGAGATACAAAATATTGTCGTTATTAAGTTAGTCTTTGAAATCAAGTAGGTAACAAATAGTTATAGCCAGGGTGCAACAGCGAGATGTAGAAAGAAAGGTCTTTCATTTGTCATATATAGTTTTACGAATCATGCCATAAAGGAGGTATCTGTGACATTATTAATTTAATAATATTATTATTATTTGCGACATTATTTTCACACAGCACGATCTAGTCCAAAACTAAGCAGAGCTTGTCTAGTCCCAAACTAAGCAGAGCTTGTACTACGGGTACCTACTAGAAAATGGATATAAATTTATTTTTGGAAATACATATCTAAAATATTATAAGAAACACCCAGACAAACACGTAAAATTGATTAAGACGTATGATTCTTAAAATTGTATATCTTTCCATTACAGCGTGTACTTCTGGGTTCACATATTACCATAAATAACCAGCTCAAAATCAGCATGCAAAGAAACCTCATGACGGCCGTAAAACTATGCAAAAGCTGTATTTACGGACATCGTCTAGGGGACAGGTGTGAGAGTAATATTCTAATGTTGGTAAGAGCGACCCTCTATCCATAATAATATAACCCCCTCCCACGCGTTATATGTACATAAAGCTAAGTGATATAGTAAGTATGTATGTATGTGGAGAATTAAATAAAAAGTGGGGGCGACCTTAAAATTGAGTTAGATGGATTGAACAATAAAGTATTATAAATAGTAATTATAATATATATGTCATTATTGCTTTATTCCCCAAAGGTTACGCAGAGATTTAATTACTATTTTACACTCGTAGTCTTATTTTTTACCACTAAGGTGGCAAAGAAGCATAGGGCCAACCTGATGGTAAGTGGTTACCGTAGCCTATAGACGCTTGCAACACGAGGGGTATCACTTGCGTGTTGCCGACCCTGTAAAACAAAAGAGGAATAGTTGGGTTGGTAGTGACACTGCGGGCAACAGTTATATTACATAAATTATAGATAAATTAATGCCTTTCTACGTTCTAGGAAATTATCGCAACATTACGATTTCTAAAATGGAAATCACCATCATCAACCCATATACCTACTGTCCTACTGCTGGGTTCGAGTCTCCTCTCAGATTGACAGGGATTAGGCTATAGTCCACCACGCTGGCCTAGTGCGGGTTGGCAGACTTCACACACCGTCGAGAAAAATCTCTCAGGCATGTAGGTTTCCTCACCATATTTTCCTTCACCGTTTAAGCGGGTGACAATTAATTATTAATACGGTGCACATGAATTCGAAAAGTCAGAGGTGTGTGCTTTGGATTAAAAGTCGAGAAATTGTAATGCTCGCCCGCTATTACAGACTGTGGTAAACTGTGGGTGCAGGTACATACATTATACGGTGCCTAACCCTTTAGGTAACACAAGCCTAATGACGGTATGTTATTAATTTTCCTTAAAAAAAAAATGTGCTTCATTATAAATGCATACTAAGTCACCAGTAGTAGCCCAACGTGTGATTTATATCTCCTGTAACTTTACTTACCTACCCTACTGGTTACTCACAGGAATTAAAATGTACAAAAGCGCCATCTTGATGTAGCTGAGCAAAGTATTTAGTCATAGCAATCCGTAGGAGCTATAATATTCTCCCACTGAGCTGAAACACAAGCCCTCGTAGCGGTATGGAACGGACTGGAGAGTAACTTACTAAGTTGTTACACAAACGCTAAGTTCGATTGAGTGACACTAGATGGCGTTATAATAAATTTAAGATATTCCCACTACTTAATTTTATTATAGATGAAAACGTGGAAGTTGGTTTCTCAAGTCAATAGTACCTACTAAATAATCAGACCTATATCTGATCTTATATTAAAAGTGATTTTATTAAGCGCTCATAAACATTGTTTAAAGTTTCGAAATTATAGTCGAGCTCAATAACTGATTCATAATGTGCCATCTGTTAGAACTGGTCTACTTGATGCTGTAAGGCTTTCTTCAAATGTTTATGTAGGTTCCCTGGTTCTCCAAGTTTAGAGACCGTGTGTTAGGAAACGCCGACGCCATCTAGTTTTGATAACCTAAAATATTGTTCCTAAATGTAACGTGTTTTTTAAAGGTCTATTTACATAGAATATAATTTATCATTAGCAAGTCTCGTGCAGGTCTAACAAAATATTCGTCACATCACTAGTTATTGAGTTGTTTATTTAGTATTTATTGTACTTAAACATTTTATTTGCACATATTATTTGCTAAGAGATATAGCAACTGCGGGTAATTGAACGCATATTTACTAACTTTGCAAAGTACTGAGATAGTGTTATGTCAAATTATTTTGCCTAGTCAGGTGTTTTGGTACTTGCGACTTAGAGAGTAGGGGCATTTAGACCTTATGAGCAACTCAAACATGTGGGTATAAGAAAATTTTGGCTTGTAACATAGGTAGGTACCTACTATGTCCCCTGCATTCCCTAGAGAAAAAGGCATAGGTGTATTAAATGTACATATTATACAATAGCTTGCCGGTATGTTTAATTCTTATGTAATATTCAATTCAATTCTTTAATTTTAATAAAGTGCAAGAGAAAAAATTAGCCTATTATGTTTGTAAAATACCTGAATATTCGATATAACATACAATCTTAGATAAATCTTAGATACTTATAACACAAATTAACAACTAAACTGTACTAAATTTAATGGCCTATCAGAAAGTAGTTCAGTGCAGTAGTTTAGGAGTCAAGCTGATTAACTAAATTGCATATCAGTCATTGACGCCACCATCGCACCTTATTTTTGGCTCCTAGACTTCTAACCAAACATGTAGATAATTTTCCATTCATCTGTAAACACTTGACAATCCAGTCGAAAGCCGAGAAGGTACAAAAGTAAAAGCAAACACAAATTTTTACGAATTGTAGTCGTAAAAAATATTTTAATGTAGCTGGCTGAACTGCTATGGCCCTGCCTGCGTAATCGGTTGGTGTAATATTTCAATCCCAAAATTAAGTTGAGGTCCAATAGATGCATCTCCTATGCATCTATTGGACCTCAACTCTAATATGAAACACTTACTGATTGAAAACAAATCCTCAGTCTACTACAAAAACATTTCAAATACGTCCCTTATGTCCTTCTTACTAGGTACCAAAATAAAACATCGAGCAATAGGCTTGCTAACTGCAAACAGTCACAGAACACAGTTCGTTCTTGTATTTGACTAAAGATTGAAGTCAAATCCAGTTTTATCTTTAATATCTCTTATTATTGTTAGAAGAGACGCGCTGATAGGAATACTTGCTATTTGCGAGACGTATTCAACACTCGAAAGACGTTTAACAAGATGCAGAAAATAAGGAATGCGATTCCTGTTTCGCCGATTTATTTCAATGTGGCGGAGTACTGCTTGTTCGGGATCATAATAGGTGTTATCATAGGAATTATTGTGTATTACAATGTCGTTAATAGAAAATATAACACAGTTGCCGGGTTTTTGTTTGGTGGAAAACACATGTCAGTTATATCGATTACTTTGGCTCTTATTGCAAGGTGAGTGAACCATTTTAATTTTATTAATCCTAGCTTTATCGCAGTTTATTTAAAAATATCTGACTACAAATATCTCAGGCTCCCTGGAAAATATTCTACGACTACATTTTATAGGTACCTGCTAGATCCCACATACTCTCAGAATTTTGACAAATTGAGCAAGCTCAATTTCTTTTTATAATGATTACAGTGGTGTGACAGTCTTTATTCCATTCGAAACTATTTTAAACCTCAGGTTATTGTTTCGTACCTCCGTCCTATTCTAGATAAAACTGTTCTTATATCTAAGTATCAATTTGTTTCCCTTTAACAGTAGGTAATGGCAGATATAATGAATGAATGACGCTCAAATCTTATCTAATTCTTACAATTTTACAAATTACAACAGATCGCAATAGGATTGTTAAGATTTTAACTCTTATAAACACTGTTATCTTTTTTCATGACGTTGCTTTGTCTATTATATCCCTATTTACGTTTAAAGTACGTTTTTGGCTAGTGTGACTGTGATTTAAAAAGAGTCCTTATTTCGTCCCCTATTATGTACATGAGGCCAAAACATACCGGTAAACTGTGAGTGTATATAAGTGTCGCCTCTGCTTAATCCACATTCCGCATTCTTTTTACTTTTGACTTCAGGTTTCCAATTCAAAGAATTATTTCGGAACCACTGGAATGTGTTAGGTAAACCTCTATCAACAATGTCCAACCTAACAACAGCCGCTACAACGAGGATTGGAACTCATCATCCTCTTAGCTCTTTTTCCAACTATAATAGGGTCAGCTCCCAGAATAACTAGATGCGGCTGATTGGGACTAATATTATCCATCAATTAAGTAGATTTCAGCACAATGTTTAGATATTATCACTATTTTAGCCATTTGACCAGCATTACTCTACTCGGTGTCCCTGTGGAGATATACCTCAGAGGAACGCAGTATTGGGCATCAGCACTCTCTCTCATTATCGTCACCTTCCTCACAGCTGTCATTTATTTACCTGGTAAATATAATTATTTGTTTTTGCTTTTTTCATTTAATAAGATTTTTATAGGATCTACATATAGCTAAATACAAAGAGTTTTATTTGACATACGACACTATTTTACTGGTTAGGTATAACGTTAAGTGTTGCTTTTCAATGTTCGATAAAAACAGACAATAATCGAAAATATTGTGTGGGCAAGACCGAGCCCATAAGCTTGTATGCATTAGCACTCAGTAATGTGTGCAAACCAACTGATATATTGATTGATTAAAATAAATAAAAGGTCGGTGTTAACAAGGCTAAAAAAAATAACTACAAAACACGATTTAATCGAATCCATTATTTACTTGCAGTTTTTCACAAGTTACAATTGTCATCAAGTTTCGAATATTTAGAGATAAGATTCTCAACACATACTCGCACAATTGCTGCTGTGCTGTTCGTCGTCAGTAAGCTCATGTTGCTGCCTATTGTACCTTATGTGCCTCTAATGGCCTTCAGACTAGGTAAGCTTTTTGACATCTATTTTTTTTATCTACTAAGGTGGCAAACAAACATACGGCCCACCTGATGGTAAGTGGTTACCGTATCCTATAGACGCTTGCAACACCAAGGATGTGTGACTTGCACGTTGCTGAAACGAAAAAAACTCAAACGAAAAAGGAATAGTAGGGTTGGCAGTATTAGGGTCAAAGTCCCCCCCACTGCCAACACAACGTTTCCTCGTGGAGCACTGGCAACCTTGCTCACCGAAAGAAATACAACACAGCTCAAATTTGCTGCAGGGCGGAGGTACTTCCCCAGTTGGGCAGCTCCAATTTGAGTGGAATTACTCCCAGTACCTCTCTTAAATACATAATTTGACAATTACGAAGCATTTTTTGTACTTCCAAAATACAGGCATCCTAATACATATATTGTTTTAACACTTCCCCCAAAGTGCAGAGCCATCAAGGCAAACATTTACTAGTATGAACTGACCTCGCATTGTATAGGCCTTTCATACACTTAGAGGTTAGCTTATACTGGAAAATGACACACTGTGTAGTATGTCCATGA
The DNA here is from genome assembly GCA_964056405.1 of Acronicta alni. NCBI lineage: Eukaryota > Metazoa > Arthropoda > Insecta > Lepidoptera > Noctuidae > Acronicta > Acronicta alni. Next base: position 8,987,036 of record OZ043925.1, on the reverse strand, counting down.
ATAAGATTGTGATTAATTAAAAGTCGTAATTAGATTATACAAAAAAGCTGTAGAAATTTAAATATCCCTTTTCAGTAACAAACCCTCTAGCAGGAAGAATAACAGCCGTTTTATGTGTCTCATGTGCAACGTTTAGTGCGATTGGAGGTCTACGAGCAATTGTCGCCATCGGCATAATGACCACATTCCTAGCCTTAGCTGGGACTGCCTTGCCTAGTGGTCTCGCACTGCTGCCAATGGGATTCAAGAGGATGTGGGAAATAGCTAGCCATGGTGGAAGATTAGTTCTTTATGAGTAAGGGGGTTTTTCTTTTGCCTTTTCATAGTCAGTCCTGCCTATCTTAAGTACATACCTTTTACCTATACAGCGTGATGGTAAAATATTGCTTGCATTACTCGTTAGGATATTGACAAACGTATAGGTTGATGATATTCTCCGTAAAAAAGAATATTAAATTGAGGATAACTAATAAAATAAAATTTATTTATTGCCACAAAAGTATAACATAATTGAAGCTCCAAATTAATATAACTGAATACCTATAAACAATTTTATGAATATTCTGTTTAAAATAGGATATCCTGTGCTATAGGTACCAACAACCTTCCAGTGTCCAGTGTTAATATTTCACAGGTACATTTGAATTATGAGAAAGTAAATTAGAAGAAACGTTAAAAGGATAAAATATAATATTTGATTATTTATTATTGGGGTGCGTGATAGAATATGAATGTGTCACATTGCGATGCTCATATATAAAATCATAAACTTTTGTTGAAAGAAAAAGATATTCTGAGTTAGCAATATCCTTAACGAGATATAATTAGTACAAAGAAAACAAAACATTCGATTTTCGATTGAACGAAAAACAGAGGACGTCCTGTAAAAATAGAACAAAGGCATCTGGGTAATAAATTCTAGTAGATTAAAAGACTGCCTGACGTCATTGCCAGTTCTAAAAGTAGAAAAATCCAAAAAGAGGAAGTCGATAAATAATAGACTCGTTTGAAAAATAACTATAAAATTTGCAAAGAACAAACTCAAAGAAGAAAATTCTAGCTTTTTGATGACTTCTGAATTCAGATAGATTCTGACTTCTTGTTTCAATATTGTTTTACCGAATCAAAGATTTGAGAAGTAGTTAAAGAATCAATAAATTAATATTTATAAAATTCTGAAATCAAAATATTATTTTAATTTCAGTCCGGATCCGGAATTAGCTCATCACACATCTTTTTTTGCGGTAACCTTAGCTCTCTCCACAAATTGGCTATGGAAGATAGCATTGAGCCAGTCTACCTTACAGAAGCTTTTGGCTGTGCCTACAATAAGTCAAGCTAGATTATGCCTAATGATATCGTGTGTAGGAGTTATATTAATGAAACTATTGTCATGTTTCCTGGGATTGGCGCTGTATGCATGGTTTGCAGGATGTGATCCGTTGCTTACGGGGCAAATAAAGAAACATGAGCAGGTAATTATTTAGGCTTAAGTACCTAACTTATTCTAGTTTTGTTTGATTCAGAGAATCCAGTTTAAAAAGACCTATTTCATCTCATAAGCACCTAATCTTCCTTTAAGAAATTAAATTTATTTAAACCCAGAATGGTGCTATGTGTCTGATTTTTTACTGGTAACCTACTCTTGTGTAAGGGACTCACTTCCATTAATATGCAGGGTATTAAGTGAAGTTGATATCTCACTTAATAGCCTGCACTGAAAGTAGACGTTGTCCCTTCATATTTACGATATATTTGTACAGTTCAGTATCACAAATCGATGGACATTTATATAATATTTTTCTATTGCAGCTCGTCCCTCATTTTCTCAACAATTTATCCTTGATGTTTCCGGGAATATATGGAATTTTTATTATATCCATATTTAGCGCCACAACTGGGTGAGACATATAAATTTTATATTCCAAAGCCAACTTTTTCTGAGTGCCAATAAAGTTTATATTATTTTACCGTTTAGATGTGAATTGTTACAGCTGCATAGCTTCATTGATAAATTCGATTGCTGGAGTACTCTTTGAGGAATTTATAAGGCCATGGATGCCGCAAAGTACTAACGAGGCAGCCTGTTGTAGGATCATGAAGGTATACTATTGACTTATCATTATGCTGACTCATCATAAGCCATGCTGTCATAATTTATAAATTCTGATAATTTGTTCAGTAAATTGAAGTATTAAATAGCCATACTCCAATCTATCAAATTTCTTTGATAGATTTTCAACTTTACTACAAAACACTGAGGTTCGTATTCAATTGGGAAAATTTGTTAGTTTTGGATAGATGACCTGCTGACCTACGTCATTTCGTCTTTATATTTAAAAAAAAAATTGTTTGTTACACCGTTAAAGGAAAGTCATCTTAAGATTCTCTTTAATTATTGGATTTGTAATTAATACACTCAAGTAAAAGTAAAACCAACCAACCATCCAGTCCATCCAGTTATAACTTACCTACGTAAAATGAAATTATCAGTACTATTTATAACTACTTACTTATAACTTTTACCATTTTAGTGTCTCTGCGTGGTTGTCGGCTTATACTGTGGATCAGTAGTATGGTTTGCGAAGGAATTAGATCGATTACAGCATGTGGCATCGGGAGTAACAGGTGTTACAGCGGGTACTCTACTTGGTTTGTTCACTCTTGGCATCGTGTTCTCGAGGGCTAATTGTTCTGTAAGTTTACTCCACTTTTCTTTTAGCATATTTACCCTACTAAGGTTCAGGTTGATTTATTTTCTGAACTGGTTTGATTTCGGTAGGATCTATAATTTTTATACATAGTCACAGGTAATGCACATAAGCATTGAAGCAGAGTCCTAGGACAATAATTTTTATCGCTTAGCATAGCAAGTTTTTCTACTGGAAATTAATGTCTTTTTATTTTTTCGTATTAAAGTAGAAAACCAATCAAATAAATTTGACAGATTATGGTAGCTTGATATGCTGGCGTCTGTACTTTATAGTTCTTTATTTAGTTTTTTTTTTCATTCAGATGATGACACTGACTCCTGTAATATAGATTTTTACCTAGCTCAAAAGTCACAGTTAAACTATCTTTGTATCAACTATTTTATGTCAAATAAATATTATTATTAAGGTTCGCATTGCATAGGTAGCCAGTACCTACAGTAATAATTTTATATACTGCGCGGCATTGTATTAAGAAATCTAGTAAGAGCCATCTATTAAGTTGAGCATGATCTTATTCATAAAAAAAATACTAACGCGTTATCTCCATTGCGATGGTTCTCACGAGTGTTATCCCCATATTTCTTAAATAATACTAAAACCAATTCACAGATGGCTCTTCCTAAACAGTTTGTTGCAAAACGATCTAGATGGCGCTGAACGTAGACTAAAAAAACCTTGATATTATCAGTTATTTAATATTTTATTATTTCAGGGTGCGCTTAGCGGTTGTCTGTTAAGCCTGATATTGTGCGGGTGGTTACTCATTGGTGCAGAAAATGCATTAGCCACTGGAGCGTTGACCTTTCAGGGCAAACCACTAGCTACATCAGGGTGTGGGAAAGCTAATTTCACACAATTGGTTAATATAAGCACAGTGATTCCTAATGCAGCGTAAGTATTTTAACTAACTATCAAGTAATTTAGATTTAGGTTCAGGCCTTGCTCTTGAAGCAGGGCATCATGTTTATAACATAATATACCATCACGCCTGTATTCTTCGAAGGGTTAGGCAGATGTTTACTAATGGACGTCCACACTTCACCGGTATATTTAGGTCCTATGCAATAGGAGGAGGGCCTATTTCTACTATCTAAATTTCGAGCTGCTACTGAGAATTTAATCTTATTTATAAGTCCTACAATTCGGGTAAGTATTAAACAAATACCATTATATTTACAATAAAAAAAAATACCAGTTAATATATAGGTAAAATTAAAAAAAACTTGATGTTCCAAAATAGGTCAACCTAATCCCTTCTAACCTGATTATCTAGATACAATATAATCGCTCAATTGATTGCTTTTTACTCTAGCATGAAAATCAATTTATACCTAGTTCTTTCATCGAACACCATGAAAACCGATTTCTTGTTTCATTATTATACAAATTAGTATTTATAAAACACTTTTCCAAAAATTACAACAGATTCATCCTATGACCTAAACTGGTTTACTCACAGGCTTTTGATGTCCCAACAAAAACAAAATGCTACAACTTCACTGTCAAAACGATAACTAAAGAAAAGTGCACCATTTCATCATAACAAAAGTTACTATACCATACCAAACTCAATTAGGATGTGGAATAAAAACCATATCATTGGCTTTATGGCGTAGGGACATTTTTATTACAACCCCAATGAGTTCACACTCGGGTACCTCGGGACAAGTTTTAATCTTCCCGTAACTTGGGTGATATCGAGCCTGGCTCACTTTTATACCCCCTTATTAAAACTTTACCCATATTACTATTACTCGATTCCTCGTACTTTTATGACTTTTCTTCGTGGAGTCTTTTTTTTAAAACGACTTAAAGTGGCTCGGACTGTTCTATGAGCCGGAGTTCTGGATTGTAAACTAATTTGATAAGAGGTACTTACTTATAGTGACTATCTTTGAAGTAATCTAGTAAGATTTTCTGATGTTTACCTATGAATTTACAAACACAAATACTCACATATATTATACCCGGAAGAACTACTCGAAGGCCATACAAATGAGTTCATTAAAACTATACAACTAGGTACGTAAGCAAGTTGACGTTTCATCATCGTCATCATCTCAGCCAAAAGCCGTCAACCGTCCTCCCCTTTAAGTTTCCATAAGATCTGGGTATTTGTCGCCAGCACCCAAAGACTCCCAGCGACCTCCAGATAGAGATGCACGTGACGAAATAATTTTGTCGTCGCTTATCTAGTACCAAAACTAGGACTGGAGACGATAAAGAATACTGGTTATTGCACACCATAAACAAATTCCAGGTACAATGGTCTTTGCGAAATTAATAAGACTATGACTATTTAAATTCATCATTAACATCATCGTAGTATCAACCATAGGAGGTCCACTGCTGCACAAAGGGCTCGTAACATAAATAAAAAAATAAACAATAAATTAGACATAATGCGCCATAAATAGTGGGTCTCATCCCACGAAGGTAAAAGCGTACATGCAATGAGCTGGAATATTCATACACATGGAATATAATTCAGATATTGTTAAATAATAACGTATAACAATCAGCATATGTAATATCATCTATAATTATTAAGGACAAGAAATCAATCAAAACAGACTTTTGTTTTAAATTTAAGCGAAGTTAGCTCCTAAAATCTTTTGAAATTTTGTTAGGTATACCAAAATTTTATCATCATTCTAGTATAGTAGGTGCTTAGTTATTCTCTCTCTTCTTGTTCTTCTTCACCTTGGTAACACAAGATTAACGTTATACTTTGTCTTTTTCAGTAACCAACTCCCATCGAAGCCTCTACAATCTCTGTTCCGAATCTCCTTTACATATTGCCCATTTGCAGGAGCCGTATCGGTTCTCTTGATTGGAGTATTAATGAGTTATCTCACGGGGAAATCCAAGTCCGATTCAATGAATCCAGATGTTTTCTGTCCATTAACGCAAAGCATTCTTCACAAGTCCTTCATCAGAAGTCCCACGGCATCTGTGGAAGCAAGACCTTCAAATACTCAAGAGGTCTACGTGGCGCTGGACGAAGCCCTGAAACATTTAAAAGAAGTTATAGATCGATAAATTATATTTTGTTAATTTTTTTGTTTGGCCTTTTTATTCAAAGCGTTGAAAATTCAGATGGCCGTCGCCTCACTAATTTTCAATTGAAAATAATTTTGAAAAGATGTCATCCGTGCTGACATCTTTTCAAAATTATATTTTAAGGACATGTAGGTAATGAAAATACATTTTTAATTACCAGCACGATTGTATTCCCCAAAAATTTACGCAGAACTGTACCTACCCATGTACACCCACGGTTCACACCCGGACACATATTGATACTATTACTGAGAATACAATAGAAAATCCCAATATGATGAGGTATAATTCGCGCTTACGAACACTAGCTTAATAATATATTTTATTGATACAGGTTAAATATTCCAAATGTATATAAAATACGAACATGCCTAATGGTGACAATTGCTGTAATATGTGGGATTTCGACAAATCCCTCCGAGGACACGTTCGATTAATGGTTGACGAGCGAATGTGATTTTCCGATTGACTGCTAACATGACGCCAAATTTTCGACATCACTTTGCATTATTCATAATGTTATATTACGATCAACATGATTCATTTTTGTCAATACGTCTGTACCTGCTATATAATATAATTAAGTATATGTATTACACATGTATATACATTATGTACGCAGTGATATTACGTAGTGGTGTGATCATTGGATCATTGGATTGAAGGCACGAACCTCGGATTTTTCGAAATCATTAATTAATTATCACTCGCTTCAACGGTGAAGGAAAACATCGTGAGGAAACCTGCATGCCTTAGAGATTTTCTCGTAGGCGTGTGAAGTCTGCTAACCCGCACTCGGCCGCTATCCAGGTGGACTCTAGCCTAATCCCTCTCATTTTGTGAGAGGAGACCCGTGCCCAGCAGTGGGACAGTATATGGGTTGAAGATGAGATTATACATAATAAATATTATTGTTTAATGACGTCTGTGGTTGACTGTCGGACTGCTGATCACAACGTCGTGGGTTATATTCCCATTTGAGAGGGATTAGGCTATATTGAGAGGGATTAGGCTATAGTCCACCACGCTGGCCTAGTGCGGGTAGTATTCCCATAGGACACAAATATTTATGTGATGAGCATTAATTAGTGTTTTTGTGTGTCTACGTTTCTTACGTACAGAGGCCAGCACATCAAGCTACCCCAGTCCGTCAAATTTCTTTGATAGATTTTCAACTTTCATACGATGTAATAAGGTTCATGTTCAATTGGAAAATTTTGACAGTTTTGGATAGCTTGACCTACTAACTGGCGTCTGTACTATAAGTAGATATATATTTACAAAAATATAATATCCTTTGTCTAAATGGTAATGTACTTATTACAAAAAAAATGTGTTATAATTCGTTTTGTTTTGGGTAAATCCAATTGAGCTTATCTGAGAAACTCATATCTAAATAGTGATCGTGTACCTACCTAAAGTGTTTATGAAAATTTTAACATGTGTTGTTGATTCTTATAATTATTGTAGTAACTGCTACATTAAGGTAAGTACCTATTTTTTAAGATTTTCTTGGCATTTCAGAGTATTTTAATAACAAAGATTGACAATTTTCAACGTCATCTACATAATTGGAGGTAACAGTGTCCTATGAGTCAGGTTCTGGAGTAAGCCATGATGTATATTGAACAAGTTGTACTTATACTCAAGTCTTCAGAGACGGGAACGAATAAGCCTTTTAGTCCTGAAGCCGTACCGTGAGCTATTTGCAACGTCATCCACAAAGCAAGTCCCGTCTCTTCACAGCCACAGACATTGTTTTCTACGACACAAAGGCAAAAACATGCAAAGTCGAGGTGCGTGCGTTTTAGACACACCACATTAATTCCTAGACCGCAACTCCGTCTGAGAGCCTACTGTCTCGAGTACTCCACTGATTAACGAAACGACTCATTTCTCTTCCAAAATTATAGTAAATTTCATCTCTGTGCTGTTTGGAATAGATATTAGAATGCCCTGAATTGAGACCAAGGTTGTAACTTTATAAGTCACATTTTGTTGTTTTTTAGACTAGAAAATTGAGAGTTCTTTCGAGTGACTCCTAAAAGAAAACGTATGTAACAGTAATGAAGGATGATTTTCTTGTGCTCATTCAGTATACCCAATTTTGTTAATTAGGCGTTGTTTCTCCCTTTCCATTATGCTAAGTGATGTTATAGTTCTACTATATTTTTAATGGGGTTCAGAATTTTTAGTTTTTACTTTGTAAACTGAGTTTTTTGCAAAAGTACCTGAGAATCAATGGGATAATCATGCAACTGAACAACCTTCGAAAATGAACTTACTACCTACCTTCCACATTAGCTTGTTGAGCGCACAGAGAAACGTTACCTAGGTGTAATGAAATTAAGCCTACCTGGCAAATGTCAGTGGTATTGCGTTACAATGAAGGATCGAAGCGGCTAGACGCATACGTCACCACGCTGTGTCCAGGAATTAATGTCCTGTGCCACTGCAGCCCCCATAAAGGGCTGCCGCAGTGCTAATCGACTGAGTACTATTATTTATGCAAAATAACACCATAGAATGTAAAGCGTTTATTGATACCTTTTATTTTTTTGTACTTAATTGGAACTCGTCCTTCTTAACCCAAAGGTTGACTGGAAGAGAATGCCATATCGACGGCGAAGTGCCAATACCTCCTAACTAAAATAGACCAAAATTTACACAAAGTGAAAAAAAGTGTAATTTTGAAATAAAACTACTTTTACGGATTTTATCGCGTATATTGATATTATTAATCCCGACGTTTCGGACCCTTTACAGCGTCCATGGTCACGGGTAGACTGAGGTGGTGGGCGTCTTGATGATATAATTACTGACAGCTACCCTACATTTTTTATTGTTACATGATCAATGACATTTATTACTAATTATTAATTAAAACTAGATGGAGCCGGCATTTCCTAGCTGACGACCTCTGAGAAGAAACGCCGAAACAAACTCAGAGAATCATGGTCTCTTTTAAAGTAAAAATATTCAATGATCATGTTTTAGTTGTTAATTATTGGCAATCCGATTCACGCAGAACGAGCTCACAGTATCCTTTGGTCTTGCAGTTGTAGGCCTGGATTTTGGTTTAATAGAATCTATAACAGGATTCCAAGCAGGTGGTAAGACCCAGCCATCTTCTCTATTGAAATTTGGATGTTTTTTAATTTCAATAGCCTCACGAATCATCCTGGGTAGGTATCGACTTTCCTTCGCAAGTATTTGTGGTTTATCAAATCTGATATAATGCTGGGCCTTGTCAAGAGTATGTTCACAAACTGCTGACTTCTTGGAACGGCGGTGTTTGACATCGGCGATGTGTTCTTTTACGCGGGTCCCTATGCTTCTTTTAGTTTGGCCTATATATGAGAGACCGCAATCACAATCAAGCTTGTATACGCCCGCATCTTGTAGAGGTATATGGCACTTGACAGATGGTAAGAACTGACTGATCTTCTTCAGCGGCTTGAAGTATGTTTTAATTGAAGCACGCTTCAAGATGTAGCCAATTTTGTCGGTGACTCCTCTAACATATGGTAGTACGGCAGGTAAGCGCTCAACTGTGGCACGTTTCACACGATTTCTGTGGCAAGGGCGCGGTATTCGGAGCTTGTTGTCATGCAGGACTTGCTTGACATGTTGAAGCTCAGCAGCCAGGTGTTGCTCATCACAAAAGTAAAAGTAGTTTTATTTCAATGTATAATATTCGCGTAAATGTCAGAAATCAAAAGTGTAATTTCCTAAAAACATTAAAATACTCATATAAATTCTAATTAAAATGCGACTATATTTGACCGCGTAAGGTCAAATATAGTCGCATTTTAAGTAGAAAGGAGTTGTTTTTAAAAATACAAATAAGTGGCTTCATCAAAACACTCGGAAATCGACCTTAAAGTCATAGTGTAGAAAGCTAAATTAATCTCAAAAACCTTAAGATAGGAGGTATTGGCACTTCGCTGTCGATATGGCATTAAGTCCAATAAACACTTTTAACCTATAAACAATTTTATTTTTCCTATAAACAATTTTTTTTTAATTCTTGATAGGCCTTACTTGACCGCCATTTGGCCTGATGTTAAGCGATACTGCGATCTACGATGGAGCGCACTTACCTAGAAGAAACCGATTTATTCCTCATTAGCCTAGTGGTCCTAAGCGGGTCTACGCTCGAGGTCCTAGGTTCGATTCCTAGGTCAAGCAGAGTTAATGGGTTTTTCTATGAAATTTCAGTGGCAGATCGGAGTTTGGATATCTGCCCGGTTAACGGCAATAGGCTCGCCCTGGGTATACAATTAGTACACTTCTGCCTAAACCTTCGGAGAGTGATGACATACTGTTAAAAAAAAAAACAAATTAATTAATTAAAAAGTATTTTTATCATATTGTACAAGTGTAAACTTTTTCCGATTTGCTTTATGCCAAGTATTAATTGAATTATATTTTTAACTGGAAGATTGGATCGATTTTTTCTTTAGCTACAATTTATATCTTAGATATAGCCTTACAAACGTTGACTTAGCTGAGTCTATAAATATATTTACATTATTCTTTCTCAGTCTATTTGTTATTGGCTATTGTGTGGTTCCTATACCATTGGCAATCCAATATCCATCCATAATCCAATATCAGATAATAAAGTTTACAAAAAAACGTTTGAAACAATAAATTGTCAGTGTTAGTTTTATTTATCATGCAATACATTTTCCATCAAGAAAAATGAGGAAAGGCAGGCCACGAAGACGTTGGAATGACATTTTCATGCAAGGATGCGGACCTGACTGGATGAGACTAGCGAGGCATAGGGAAAAATGGAGGAAGTTGGAGGAGGCCTACGCCAAAGAGGCGACTTCCACATAGTTAGTATGTAAGTTTCTATATTACTTAAATATTGTTATTTTATGGTAGAATAAAAGATTTTTTATTTTTTATGTTTTTTTTATTTACATTTTCCATCACGCCTGTATGTCCCGAAGTTTACCGGTATGTCATGGTCGTGGCGAATTTCGCGGATCCCATGGCCATGACTATAGGGCAGGTGAAGTCAAGTGCGGTTTTTAATCGGTACGAGTTCAACATACCCTGCCACCTCTCCGGGTAGCGGAGGATCCATCATGATTTTCCGTACTATACTAAAAAGAAAGGTTCCTGTATAATATAGGTAACCTTTCTATGAATAAAAACTATATAAATGTATTGTTTTTAATAATATAATTATTTTTAAGTAAGTATATTGTATGTTGCATTACTAAAATAAAACAAACATCGTATTAGTGATTGGCTTCAGAGTAACGTTTTAGTCAACATCTGTTATTTATTTATTTATTCAACTTAAACCATCATGACAGGACATGCGACAATGCGACAGTCAAGAACGAAATACTCACTAAACAGGTACTTATTAACTTATTAAACTATATATTTACAAAAACAAAATTGAAAAACTACAAATAAAAAAACACTATTAAATTATTCACATTACAGGACGTTATTACCTACTTACTCTATATTTAGTAGCATTACATATAAAATTCAAGTATCATTCCGCTTGTCCTCCTCCTTGAGTCGTTCTCCTCACTGCTGAGGGTCGTGATCTCTATGTAAGAGCTTCTTGCGAATTACTATGTTCCTCCATTTTGCTCTATCCTCTGCAGCATGGATGGCGTCGCTCACACTGGAGTCGAGTGTCGAACGAATCTGGTCGGACCAACGCATGGGGCTCCTCCCTCTTGGTCTTTTCCCTTCAATCTTGCATTCCGCTTGTAACACAATATAAATAGTAAATAAATAAATTGATTTGATTACTCACCTACGCACTGTATCCATCAACAACATGTAACTATTATATTCCAGCGACCTGTGGTGCGTGGACTTGTGTGCGTATTTGGTTGGTCACACAAATGCACGTCTGGTTGATAATATCATCAATCACGCGTGTTAGTACATATGTAGCGACATCTACCGCGCTACATAGAACTACGAAGGCCTGAATCGCGCAAGCAACATTCGCAACGAAAAGTTGCACCACTCGCACCACGCGAGCGAAATGCGCCAGCGCGCAAGCCGCGACTCCGGTTTATTACCTTGTTGTTTCTGGAATCATTGATAACTTTTATTTGTATTTGTCTTTGTCTATGTCTATGTTTTATAATAATTCTACAATGTCTTGTGTGGATTGTGTGTAGTCAATAAATTTTCTTTCTATTTATAGCTATTTGGGCAATCAGTCATTGCCTCTTACCTCTCGCTCATATTTTATTAGTGCATCTACCTTGTTCATTTCTGCATCACCCAAAGGTTGTCTGGTAGAAAATGCCTAATGGCATTAAACCGCCTTTGTACAGTCAGCAATGAAAGTCGCTGAACATGTTGCAATTTTCAATATGATTTTTAATAAGTGTGAAGTTACTGACCTGTGAAGGTTATGCGAAATAATTGCATAGATGACCATTCAATATTCAGGTTACCTTAATAGAAAAAACCTCTGGACAAGTTTTGGAGCTGTGATGTTTTCAAAATGTTGTTATGTTCAGCGACTTTCGTTGCTGACTGTACGCTTTTTTTGTACAGAAAGATTAAAATTAAATAAATAAATACAATTTAACAAGTTCTGTTTGCTTATATTTAAGAGATTTTATAAATAATGTGTTTTTTTTGTTTCCCCTGACTATTTCCTTTTTGCTCGGCTCTTAGTGGTTATAACCTGATGTTCAATACCCCTTAATCTTCCTCAAGGATTGGGCTATCAAATGCAAAAAGAATATTTCAAAATCGACGGGTAGTTTCAGAGATTAGCATGTTCAAACAAATAAAAAACTCTTCAGCAGTATTATAATTATTTTTCTTTTATACCACTAACATGACAAACAAGTATTCTGTCCACCTGGTGGTAAGCGGTTACCGTAGCTTATAGACACTTGCAACACCAGGGGTATCACTTGCGCGTGGCCGACCCTGTAAAACGAAAAAATATTAGTTGGGTTGGCAGTAACTGTATATGAGTCAAAGTCCCCCCACTGCTAACACAACGTTTCCTCGTGGAGCACTGGTAACCAGCCCATCGTAAGGAATACAAAACTGCTCAAATGAGTGTTGTTTCACTTCGATTGTCTGCAAGGCGGAGATAGGTACTTCCCCAGTCGAGCAACTCCAATTTAGCGGAATTACTCCCACTATGCCTAACCTCTCTCAGAATTATAATAATTATTATTATAAGTACTAACCTATAGACATTGAAAAGCATCATGATATTTACATAGTTGACAATTAAATTATTGTAAAGTAAAAGCAAAAAAACGAGGCTTTCAAAACTCGACAAAGTTAATCAGCAACAATTCTCCCAAACGAACAGGCTGTTAGTTACACGACGCAGAAAATGGAAACACGAATACAAAAGGAAGTCAACGAAATTAGCCCCGAGTCACTTCTAAACCCTGCGAGTTCTCACGTCTGCTACTTTTTTACTTATTTTGACAGATAAAATGCCATTTGCGAAATAACCTTTAAAAGCGACAATTCCACGGTACTTTAAAGTGCCTAAGAGAGTAATTGGGCATATCAACCGTATAAATTCTGCACGGTATTTGCATAAAATTTTACTGCGACGAAAGCTGTGTTTGGGCTATTTCGTTTAATCTAGTATTTGAGCGGGAAACTGAGCGTTACTTCAGTTGTTTTAGGAATGAAAACTAATTGAAAGTCAACGTCGTCAATGTATGAGCCACCTGTGGTTTACGTGATTAGTCCTGTAAGAAATCAATTTGATATCTGATAACATCTTAAAAAATGTATGGAAACGGCATAAAATTAAATTTCGAGCGATAAAAGCGCTATTTTCTATTACATATTCATACTGGATTCGATTCCCAGATCGAGCAGTGTTAATGGGTTTTTATATAAAATTCTTAGTAGCAGCTCGGAGTTTGAATTTGGGCCCGGTTCACTACCTCTCTTAACACGAACACATTTATTAGAAAAATATAGACAGAAGAATATAATGATTTTACTAAATATGTGTTTTAAATGGAATATAATAAACTACGTATCAAAAATACTGATTGAAACAGAATTAGCAGAAACAACCGTAACAGGCTTGATTTTAATGGCCTATCGCTACTTAATATTGATGGTGTACAAATTTCCTACTCAGCCACAGCTAAAAATCTTGGGGTAATTATCGAAGCTAACCTGTCGTGGGGTGCTCAAGTAGCTGATGTCAGCAGGAAGGTGCACCACGTATTTCATTCACTAAAATGTCTCCAGAACTTTTTGCCCTTCAAAACCAAAATCTCCCTTGCTCAATGTCTACTTCAGCCCATAATTGACTACGCTGACGCTTGCTATTTGGATGCCAATGAGGAGCTGTTAAACAAACTTGAGAGATTGCACAATTTATGTATTCGTTTTGTTTTCAACCTTAAAAAGTATGACCATGTCTCCGACTTTCGCAAGATACTCAAGTGGCTCCCAATCCGCTCTCGCAGGAATACTCGGATCTTGTGTCTCCTGTTCAACATCTTACATAATCCCTTATCCCCATCCTACCTGCGGGAGCGTTTTTCTTATACTTATTCCAATGATACGCCCTGTAGGTCTCACCTTCGTACCCTCCTTAAATTCCAGTCTCAAAAAACCGACTTTTACTCCTTCTCTCTGTCTGTGCACGCTGTCAGATTGTGGAACTCGCTCCCTCCTGAAATTCGGGACAGTAAAACTGTCTCGAATTCAACTCGAGTTCTCGAATCAAACAGGATTTTTAAGAAACGTGTCAAAGAACACTATTTGTCCTCAATATCATAACTTCGTATGTTTGTAATTATTTTTATTTATATATTATTGTTACATAATATAATTATGTATGTATTTGTGTATGTATTTATTTTGTGCCTATTTATTATTTATTTATTTATTTTCTTAAGTATTACCAACGAATTAACATAGATTACATTCGATTACATTAGATTACATACATCGTTAATACTAAAAATAGTTACAAGTAATGTCAACTCAATTACAGGTAGGTAATCACAACTGGCACAAATATTCGAGTATACAGGCAACCAAGAGAAGGGAAATTATGAAATTAATTACATTAAGTGCAATACAACTATTACAAAGTAGAGATTGAATGGAATTAAAATCATTAAATAATATATGTAATCATTCTAAAATCAATATTTTTTATTTTATTTTTTATTTTATTTTATTTGAGAAACAAACAGATTGCAATATAACAAGAAAATTTACAATATTAATAGTACATGATCCAAAAACAGTTTCCACATAATTATCTATAAATTTACGACGGATACAATAATGTTTTTATAAATAAATCCCTAAAATTTGGAAAAAATAGGTCATCTAGCATGCATCAGATGGCAGAATGTCATGCACAGTTTTTCTGAACTTAGGCAGGGAAAAATGAAAAACGTCTAGACAGTCACAATCATTGGTTACTAAACCATTATATGAACGGCCAGATCTCCTAACAAAGGTATTCATACAATAATTGGTCGTGGCAGAGGGATATTAATTAATATATATATATAAAACAAATTGAAAGAGATTAATACGAGAAAATTCAATAAATTATACATAAAGCGCATTAAAATTAACCAAAAATTAAATAAAATTAAAATTAACATAAAATTCATTAAAATTAATATCTAGAAAATTGAAATATGAGGTGAAAATTAAAATTGAATTGTATTAAATAAAATAAAACGATAATCAAGCGATAAATCAAATGTCCGTTGTGGATAAATACAACATGTTTAATTTTCTTTTAAAGCTGTGTAGTTTGTCGAAATTTATATCTAGGTCGGTTACTCTAAATAAGGCATTATAGCTACAATTTTGTAGCTCTCGTAAGAGGAGCGTTCCTGCCTAAATTGGTCTTAAGCAATGATCCATTGAATAATGTAGGTTTGTGAACGAGGTAACCTGTTGGGTATGTTCAGTAGTATTTTTGAGAGAAGGTCAGTGTTTAATCTTGATGTTAACAAATTGTACAGAAAACTTAAGTCTATTTTTTTCCTATGATTTATCAAACTTTGCAGCTTATAGTGCCGAGCACGGTCTTTATATGACGTTAATTCTCTTATTTTGTTTTCCTGATATGCAAGATGATACACAAACTTTTTCTGAATCCGCTCAATACGCTGTATATCGACGTCGTATTGGGGTGACCATATTTGTGAGCAATATTCCAAGTTACTACGAACCAGGGTGTTGTATAATAGTATTTTAGTTTTAGAGTGCTTAAATGGTTTCATAGTCCTTAAAACAAAACCTAACATTTTATTTGCATTTGATATATTTGCATTTGATATTATGTTGTCAATGTGGTTTTTGTATGTTAGTTTGCTATCTATCAGAACACCTAAATCTCGCACGCATGAAACCTCTTCAAGTACCTTTCCGGAAATAAAGTATTTAGTTTTGATGACATTTTTGTTCCTAGTAAATTTAATATTAAAACATTTGTCTGCATTTAAGTTCATTTTGTTTTTATTACACCATGCAACTAATCCTTGCAAGTCGTTCTGAAGTAAATTACAGTCTTCTATAGATTTTATGCGTAATGTTAACTTAAGCTCGTCTGCGAATATAAACGATTTTGATTTGTTGAAAGCTTTTGGTAATGGAATTTATAAATATATTAAACCTTAGAAAACGGATCATTGCATAAAACTGTGCATACGTTAGGCAAATTAGATAAGACAAGATCCAGAACTTTTAAGTTATCATTTGTCACATTATTAAATTGTTCAACTCAGTAAAAAGTTGATTTATTGAACAATTTGTGGGTTTAGGACTCATAAATGTATTATTTTCGGTATTTACCCAATTTATGCTACTAAATCACCTACTATTAATGTATTGTTCTCTGAGGCTAAGATTCTATTTGTGTTTTCCAAAAAATGCTCCAAAACCTTGTACTGCACTGGTGATGGAATATACACTGCACATATACATAGGCTTAAAGAATTATTTTTAGTTTTTATCTCTACTCTGACCCACAGGTCTTTACATAAACTAGGTATTATAATTTTCGATTTCAGATGATTGATACCTTTTCAAAATGGCTATCAGGACTCCACCACCTACCTTTTTCTTACAGAGAGCGTTTAGAGTGCGATCCCTTCTATAAACATTATATCGCTCATCAAACAATTCAGTATTGGATATACTTGCATTTAGCCAAGTTTCTGTTAAAATTACTATATCATATTCATTTATTAAAATATTGTGATACAGTTCATGCGGTTTTGTATTTTGATAATAAATTTGTAAATCTGTGAATGTTAAAGTTGACATCAAGTGAGCTTACAAATGAAGTTCAACAAAAAAAAGTTACTTTAACATAAAATATGTTGAAGTGACTCGTTATCTTTTATATAAAGGCGATCAGAGGATTCGTCTTTTTTTGCAAAAATACGACCATTGCGCACCCACACAAACTTATAATTCTTTTCTTTAGCAGCGTGCCTTGTTGCCTGGTGTAATGCTTTATTCTGCGGTGATAAATGTTCAGACACGTACACAGGTTTCTTATCGCCTCCTATACCTAAATGGCTTGTATTCAGTTTACTGGTCTGGTTTGCTTTATTGAACTTAATTACAGCAGCCAGAATATCATCTCGCAGAGTAGGTGTGCTCAGTTTAACAACTATAGATCTGGGGTGCACATTATCGGTATTGAGTTTGGCTGTTCTGGTGCACATAATAATATCGTTATCTTTCAATGGGTAGGATACGGCTGTGCATGATTGTTGGAAAGTAACTTTCAAATTTTCGGTTTTGTATTCCGGGACTGAGAAAATTTCAATGTTACTCGAGCGCGCATTTTGTTCCATCTGTGACATCCTTAGGTTGAGATCTCTGATTAAAGATTTAATACGGTCATTTTCTTTTTGAAGAAGTTATAATCCTTTTATTTTTTCTTCAAAGTTAGTTTGCATATCATCATATTGTGCACTTATAAAAGTCATTGAATCCTTCATTTTGCTCAGTTCTAATCTGATATCATTTAGTTCTAATCTCACACACTGCTGGACTACATTTCCTATATCAGTGGTCAGAATATTGCATAGTTCAGTTTGTATTATACCCCTTATTTGCTCAGCAGTAATGCATTGAACTTATCATTAATTAGTAGATTGTGTCTTAGGGGAGCAAACTAATACTTTTTTTTTTTTAGTGTTCAGCGCCACACTAAGATGTTCCAAATTCAAAAAGTGGATTAAAAACTCATTACTGCCCGCTATTTATTTTCACATAGTGATGAAAAGTAGAGTGTATCACTCGGGCGCAAAATATATTTTTGTTCGGCCGACGTACTTTGAATCCCTCGCTACGTTCAGGATTCTACTAAAGAATCCCTCACTTCGCTCTGGATTCAGAAAAGCACCCTCGGCGTAAAAGTATTAGTTTGCTCCCCTAAGATCCAACTTCTAATTAATGATAAGTTTTTTACGCTATATACATCATTCCTTTGTATAAATGACTGTATAGTGTCAAAAGTTAAAATTGATAGCAACTAAAAAGCCGTATTGCCTTTCATATTATTTATTTGATTCCGCACCAGCGTCAAACCTGTTATTCCTGTTTTGCAGCCAGCTTTGTATATTAGTTTGTATACTCAACAACATAAATATTATGAACTCATAAATTAAATTTAAACAGATTTATGTGCTAGTTGACTTAATATTAAAGATATTTATTAAATTAAGTGTTTAAGTAAATCATCATCTCCGAGCCTCTTCCCACCTAAGTTGGGGACGGCTATCAGTATAACCAGATTTGGCTGAATATCAGCATTTTACTCAAAGCGACTGCCATCAGACCTCCGCAACCCAATTTCTGGGAACCGACTGATATTCTGAAGATAGACTGGTTGTCAGGTTTTTTGGGCTTCTGAGTATCTAAGTAAATAAATATAAAAATGTCCCACACACAACTTTTTATATCACTTATTTTTTTTGTATTAATAACATTAGAATTGCCATAAAACTTACAAATGATAACGTAAGATACCAGCCTTTATTTCCCGAAGGGTTAGGTTAGGTTAGATAGTTACCGGCAACAGAATTGTGCACAATATGCACAGTTCTGTTGCCGGTACAGTGAGCAACAAAAGTCGCTGAACATGTTGCAATCTTCAATACGATTATTAATATGAAGTAAATATTTACCTTCATAATAAAAAAATCTCTTAACCCTGCAAAACGAAACATGAATAAGGCAGTATAAGGGTCAAAGTCAAGTTTCTGCTGCCTACACAACGTTTCCTTGCCGAGCACTGGCTACCTTGCTCACCGTTAGGAACACAACACATCTCTAAGCAGTTTTACCCCACTTCGATTTTCTGCAAAGCGGAGGTACTTCCCCAGTCGGGCAGCTCCAATTTGAGTGGAATTACTCCCACTATGCACTTCCTCTCTTAAACATCTTCAAATTAAAATACATGATTATACTAAAAAAAGCAGTGGTATGACCATTGGACTGCCAAGTCGAAGATCTCGAGTTCGAACCCAAGGCACGCACCTCTGACTTTTCGAATTCATGTGCGTATAAATAATTAATTATCACTCGCTTATATGGTGAAGGAAAACATCGTGAGGAAACCTGCATACCTTAGAGATTTTTCTCAACGGTTTGTGAAGTCTGCCAACCCGCACTAGGCCAGCTTGGCCTATAGGCTTGGGGTTAGGCTATAGTTGCACTATAGCCTAATCCCTCGCAATATAAGAGGAGACCCGTGCCCAGCAGTGGGACAGTATATGGGTTGATGACGATGATGATGATTATACTAAATCTTTGCATGTAAGATGCAACCAAATCATTATTTTAACTGGGCTGCGCATGAGTCGCGCAAAATTCTGAGTCAATCTCAAAAGATCTTCTGTCCCTAAATCTTTTCAAAATATAGATTTCAGGCTTGTAAGTTCTCTAATACGAGTGCGAAGTAATTATTTAAGTAAGTATATTCTAATTTGAAAATACGTGTTCAGAGCATTAATTTTTTTTGATAACTATACTTTTTTTATTTGTAATACCTATTAACAACTTATCAATGATAAAGATCTTCTAACAAAGGAATTATGTAAATAGTGGGTAAATATCTATTTCCTAATTCTGGTAAAAAAAAGATTTATAATTAAATATTTGCTTTAACAAGTGCACTGTAGTTTAAAATTGTATAGTGTTACATACATCGTTTCCTTATTTTATTCAACACATACAAACGTTGAGGCCAAAATTATCATACCTATTAAATTATTTTAAAACTATCATTAATTAAGTACCTAATGTTTAATAACTTCCTATTATATTTTATTAGTTTTTTTAATAAATAACACGTTTTGAAGATGCTTGTTCTTAGCATTATTATGACAATCACGCGTTTTAATTAATTATAAGGGCCAATCGATATAATTAAGGTTTTACTAATTATTTGTATCGGTCGGGTTCCGCCATAATTTTATTCCAATCGGCGGTATTATTAACCTGTGCATAAGCTTGTTATACTTGCTATCCATCCAGGACTCATTTTTGTTTCTCTTGATACGAAGGAAAGTGAAAACTGATACTTTTCTTTTTACTGCAACTTAATTGTGTGCCTATTCGTTTTTTTTTTTGTAAGAATTTGCACCACTCTAAGATTTTCTCCTGTATCGTGGGTGAGTCCACAAACACAAACTTTCACATACACAAACACTCAGACCCGGAACAACCACATGTAGATCATACAAATCGACGGCCCCTACGTACAAAAAGACATGTCAAAAATCAAGGTTTACAGGAGAGCGTAATTTGTATTCAAACCGCTTTAGAAAAAAAACTATGTGCAATTATAAATATGTTATTTCTATAATGTCTAATTAGATTTAGGAACTTTATAATAGTATAAATACATATTTATTTATTTTATGTTTTCCTGGAAAAAATGATAGATGACTGTTTCTACGGTGATATTAAAACAAAAGCATGTCAGACAACTAGGTATAAGGTAGCTTTTTATACGCAGGAAAGAAGAAAACAGTATCTAGAATAGAATTTATATTAAATGTTACTAAACTAAAAAACACACCACTTAATCTGTTGTATCAAAACGCTAATTATTTCACTACGCGAACAAGAATCGACACGACTTATTGGGGAGTTCCCGTGAATGAAGTTATATCAGACAAGACCGAACTCGCACCGAGTGTCGCGCATTTTTAAACACCGTACAAAAGGATAACTATAGATATCCGCATCTACGACACTTATTTGTTGTAATTATGATAGTAGAGGTAGAAAAAATCTTATATAGGTATGTGTATATGGACAATCTAAAGCCATAAATGCAATAAAAAAAAATTGGCACTTTTGACATGTCTATGTACGTAGGGGCCGTCGAAATATTTGTTCCGTGTGGGGATCGAACCCACAACCCGTGGCGCAGAAGCCGATCGCTCAGCCGCTACGCCAAACGTGCCGTCAAATTCCAACACCGTTGTCATTCACAACGGTCGTGTAAAATCTGAACAAAATGCATTGTCTTGAAATTTTCTGGATGCGACCCAATGTAGATCCTGCCGTACAAGAGTTACGGCCTTGTGCCAAAATCTTGATAAGTCACGATTGTCAGAAAAGAGATGCGCTTGCGCCGCTCCGAGCTGGTCTGACATTTTAATTATATGTATACTCTACTATAACATTGCTTTTCGGTGGCGAATAAATTAAGGACTTCTTCACATACAAAAAAGATTTTATATAGTGGCAGGATTGTTGTTGTAAACTCGATCGTTGATAGTTAGAGCTATTGCTACTATTTTTTCTAAGGTGCTTATTTTTATTACGCATTGTTACTTGAGTAGCAGATGTCCCATCTATGTCATTTTTAGATTCGCTTGACTTGTTACAGGAAGGCGGAGTTCTTTGCATATTTATAAGTTAGGTACACAAAAAGATTTGCACGTTGTGAGGTCCGATCACGAGTAACCTAGCACGCCAGTAACTACAGTCGCCGAACGCGCCAGTTGGTACTAACAAATGTTACTCAAATATTCAATCAGTTTTTAAAAGTTGAACTTGTGACATTAGTTTGAGTAAGAAATATTTTGTGTCCACCTTCACAAAAAAAATGTTATTTCTGATTTTCGTATATTTAGGATTTACTTAACACTTGCACTGAGTTGATTATCCTTAATTATAGCGGCAGTGTCAGGGTCCATATTGGCTTACCTAAAGTTCTTTACCCGAAATTGTTCTTCCTAATGATTTGTAATCCGAATGATCACTCTTCCTAAAATTTTTCATCCTAAAGTTTTTATTCATACTATCTGTAGTGCTACCGGCGATGTTCATAACACTCATGTTTTCGAAAATTTTAATTAATAATATCATTAATGTAAATATATTTAAACTCCTTCTGTTTTTTATCATAACGCTTTTATCCCTAAACATAATTACCACAACTGGGAGTTTATACCGCAGTTTTAACCGTACCTAAACCAATAACTATAGGAGCGATTCGGTTCTGGCACTTCGCCGACCGCTGCCGCGGAACGCTCGCTTCGCTCGCTCGGCTCGTGCGTTGTGGCCACAGTTCTAACCTAACCTAAACCAATTATGTATTATGAATAGGACCGATTCGTTTCTGGAACTTGACGGAATGACTGGAGCGGGACTTTAAATAATAGTGTAAAAGATGGTTATGTTGAGAAAATATAGGAAAACAAATAATAGTATAATATATATTTATTGCTACTGACATTATGAAGTTGAATGCTTCGGAATTATGAACATTAGAGACAGAGTAGTTAGGAATTGTGATTGTTAGGGTGAAAAATGTTAGGACAACATTTTCGGATTTCCAATTATCGGAGTTGAAAATTTAGGTGAACTTTGGCGCACCCTCAGGGTCAATATTAAAGTAAATTTACGACCGCAATACTTTAAAATGTTAGTTTTAATGCCACCTTTAACTGTTACTAACTTAACTTTTTTTAAACTTGTTTACTTTTTAGTTATCTTTATGGATAACACTTGTACTTATGGTGTTTGATGCACTGTAACTGATATTTGCACTTACACAATGAATATTTATCTGTGTGAATTTAAAACAATAATAAACAAGGGAGCCAATATTTACTCGATGACAGCTGTCATGCTATATTTTTTATTTTAAGTATATGAGTATTTTGTATTTAATATATGTTCGCTTCTATATATATTAGTATTTGCTTCTTTTCACACTGTTGTCTACATTTCTTCTTTTTCAATTCTCCTCTCGCAGGTCTTTAATTTAATTTGTAATTGTATTCCCATAATATATTGTATATAACTTATGTTCACATTATACTTAATATTTACATTTGTCAAATCCAGTGGCTTCCATTTAACTTGTTTCCTATACAACAGCACTTGAATTTATTTTGTCGGAAGGTACATTTAAGTACAAAGGAATTTAGTTCTATAAGGCAAACGTATTCGACAGAAACCGCTAACATGGAATATCCAGAAGAACATAGCTAACTAAATCAATTACTAGGATCAATTCAATTCCTTTAGTCTGGAGAAACGAATCCCGTCCGAAGGAAAGCTGTGCGGTGAAAAGTATTCAGCTTTTTTAAAAGCAGGTAGAAGTATTGGTATTGTTTTTGTATTCTGAAAATGCTTGATTCAATTTACAGAATTCGGCGAAGTAAATTTTATTTCAATTCGATTTTAAATATTGAAGATCTCAACAATTATTATTAAAATATAAAAGTATAATAGTACTCTCTTTTATCCCCGGTTGCACCCGCATCGAAAAGGGTTTTTTGAGACAAAAGGCCTATGTTCTTCTCCAAGGTCTAACTTATCTCTGTACCTTTAACAAGTTTCATTAAAATCGGTTGAGCGAGCGAGGCAGAGTTACTTTCGCATTTATAATAAATTAAGTAGGGTTTGAAGACGCTATAAACAGGAATTTCAATAATAGATAATTCAAACGAGACCATAAAATAATTCGTTGTGAATATGTCTTGTCATGCATAATTTTCTGTAGAACAGTAACTACAATTGCGTCATTACGAATAATAGCATGAAAATTTGTTATTTCAACTAATTGAAGTCGAGTTTTTGGAGATACATAACATTGTCTAACTTTGTTTTCATTATCCATCGTAAAACGTACATTATCTAGGCAATTTTCTTTGGGAAATGAAGTGGGTTGACAGTCGGACAAGTAACAAGGTTGCTTCGTGTTTAGAATTCATGATGCGTATCGCTCGCAGTCTGATGTGTTTCATTAAGTTTATCCGTGACGAGCAACACAATGATTTCGACAACATTTTTATTGCTTTGAAGGCTGTATAGGTTTTTAATGTTGGCAGCATCTTTATGTCAGTATTTATTAATCGGCTTAGAGAAACAATTCTGAATTAGATTACGTATTAGAAAGATACGAAAAGTTCCGACGCCCTTCATCCCTGGTTAGTTTGACTTTTTTATTACAAAGATCATTGTTATTTTGAATTTTTACACTGAAATCTTTGGGTAATTAATTTTTCTTAAGGCTTAATTTCTGCATTCAACAAATGGCAACCTATTTTGAAAGAAATATGAGAACCATTTTTGTTGTATAAGAAACTTGATACAAATATAAAAATCTGGAGATCATCATCAGTAATACTCAAAATCTATTATAGACATTCTCACGAAGTCCGTTAAATTATTGAAATTTGAACTTTTTATCAATCACATAGAGATTATCTATCACACAGGTCCTCAAGAGATAGAATGACTATACACTATACATCTGTGTATAATATAAAAACGTTTAAAACTACTGTTAGAGGGTCAAGGAATTCTTTTAGTTAAAATGTGAAACGTTTGAAACCTACGATAGCAGTTAGCACTGACTTGGGAAATTGAATTTCGTCGTCGTGGCCAGGCCTGCTGATTGCTTTCAACTGAATCGGCTGTACTGCTTGGACCTGACTTGTCATATTCTTGGAATTGTTCAAGTGTGGATAATATTATAAAAATACAGGTAATGTTTTATGAAAATTTTTGGGTGGTAAGTAGTAAGTAATGATAGTTTTTTTTATTGTAATAGGATGACAAAAAAATCTTATGGGTCCCTGATGGTAGACGGCAATCCTAGCCTATAGATGCCAGCAACACCAGTAGTACTACTAGCGCGTTGTCGTCTTGAGACCTCAGTTGTTAAGTCTCATATTATTATGCTCAGTAATTTTCACTGGGTACCTTACCCTTCAAACTGGAACATGGTATCGTTGTTTTTTATGGGATAGGGGGCAAACGAGCAGACGGATCGCCTGATGCTACGCGATTTTCGCCACCCATGGACACACATATCACCAGAGGAGTCACAAGCGCGTTGCTGGCCTTTAAAAGGAAGTACCTACGTTCTTTTCTTGTTATCACCAGCAGGTGAGCTCAGCAGCATGAGCAAAGCCTACCCTTTTAAAGACATATCACAGTCATATCTAAGTCTTTTGGCGCTACGTGATGTCTTAATTATACGACAGTAGGGCAATGCAACATGATAATTATAGTAAGTATTCGCCATCGATTTTGAATTTATTGTTTTACCTAAGTTGTTATACCATTAATTAAATAAATAAACAGTGACCCTCTCGAGGGTCGACAAAATTACATATTTTTTTATTGTATCTGCAAATTGATCCTTGATTAGTTAAGTTCTATTTAATTTTCAACATAATAATTATAATAAATAATATTTATTCCGTTGAATATGTAGCTGGTGTAGTTTTTTTGTCCAATTTTAGACCTAATAATAATCTTTATTTCCATGAAACATGGTAAAATTACAGGTCTTAATCTAAATTAAATATAAAGTAAGAATTTCACATAGTTCGCTTTCTTTTTTCGGCATGCAAATTAATGTAATTGGGTTACATACATCCTCTAAAAATTCGTCTTTAGTTACTTATATGTAATGTAATGTATACTATGACGTCATCCAAGGCTAAATTTGAACCAAAAAAACTACGCCATTTTCATAGTATTTTGTACTATGAGAAATTATTAAATATAAAGTAAAATCTAGCGCTATATTTCACTGGCTATGAAATTTTTCTCTCTTTTTGTCTCTGTCTCAGACTAGGGAGTATAGAAATATTTCAAGTTGGCCGTCAAGATAAAATGTGTAACAGTGAAGTTGGTCCACGTGACATGTTCCTGAATTCTAAAATGATCCCCGGAGATTTCTCCTACAAAATTACATGCTATTTATTATTTATTAAATTGTTTTAATACTTTTGAGTCACGTTTGACAACGTCTGTGGTCTAGTGTACTAGCTAAGCACAAAGTTGTGGGTTTGATTCCCACAGGACATAAATATTTATATGATGAACACAAGTGTTTGTGTTGTCCGGGTGTTTATCTGTATTATAATAATTATTATGTATTTACAAAACCAGAAAAATATGGGTATTGAATGCAATGTCTAGTACCCATAGTACATGCTCTGCTTATTTGGGACTAGATTATGGTGCTGTGTAAAATGTTTTAAAATCTCTATTTATTTACTTTTTAGGCATAACATTGTTTTTCGTTTGGTTATCTCATAATAATCGTTTCATTGGTGTAGTGCTGAGCGAGTTATCCTGGGTTCGGTTCGAAAAAAACTAGTCGTCACATTATCTCGTATTTAGCCATACATTTCACACGAACTAAATGACGACAAAATTATTTCGAGAACTGCATGTTAGCATAGCTGGTCGAGCAGTATAAATGGGTTTTTCTATGGAATTCTCACTAGCTGCTTGGAGTTGGATCACACAATACTATACTAATAATAATAGTTTGTTCACTCAATAGTACAGACGCCAGCACATCAAGCTACCACAATCTCTCAAATTTCTTTGATTGATTTTCAACTTTAATACAAAACAATAAGGTTCCTATTTAATTAGAAAAAAATTACAGTTTTGGATAGCTTGACCTCCTTGCGTCTGTACAAGAGAAACTCGACATCACATGGAAATTTTGGAGAAAATATGGTAATTTCAATTTGAGAACATTCTTATTTTGTACGGGACAACCTCTGCTGGATCAGCTAAAGTACATAATTATTATTTCAAATTTATTAAATAAAAGTGTTACATTATTTACAATAGACTTATCAAAATAATACAAGTTATATAAAAATACACTACTAAGCGACAAAGTCATCTAATTTAATAATTGCGTTATTAATTAATTAAACAGTAAAAGCTGATTGTATTCATGGAATAATCGCTTTGAGCATACTTGAATTGCGGCCATATTTTTATTAAGATTTCTACCCAGATATCTTTGTTTGCGTCTTACCTTCTTTTGTGTTTTGGAAAATTAATCGGCCGTGTATTAAATAAGTTGTCAGAAACAGAGATTATGATTAAACGAGACAAAATTTAATTTATCCTAGCTCGGGATAAATTCATGAAATTTATGAAAACAACTTTTAGCCTTTTCTCTTGCAGCTCTAAGATAAATATCTCTCTTGAAAACTTAACGACGCGATATTTTATTAGAATATTAGATTATACTTATTTATTTAATGTTAATAAGCGAATGTTATCGTCTTTATGCTATTCTCGTCGACTCGTAACGTCTAGTACGTTACGAACTTGACGAGTTTCAACCTTCGGAGCAGGCTGTGTTTCTAAGGGATTACGGGACCATACGCCATATACACACGGTGCGGCAAGTTATACAGAAGACCGAGGAGCATAAGCTGCCGTTGTGTCTTGTTTTTGTGGACTATGAGAAAGTCTTTGATTCAATTGAGACCTAGGCTATTTTGGAAAGTGGACTGGCGATACATCGAGGTGATGAGAAGCTTCTAAGAAGCCGCGATTATGTCCGTCGAAGTGCAGAACCAGCAGACGAAACACAGCTTCGCCGGGGAGTGACACGGGTTATGTTATATCCCTTAAATTGTTCACCTGTGAGACCTCACACCTGCGATTCGATATTATTTATGTCACTCTTCTTGTTAATTGTTGGTATTCCAATCTGGTAAATTGGTCCACAAAACGGATACGGGGCGCTCTGATGTGGAAGATAGATTTGTCATTTACAAACTGCAAACCATGTCATGATCTCTGAACTGCCATTGAAGACGTGCCTAACAATAAAAGTGTAGTACCATTGACTCCAAGAAGACTACAAAGTCTTTTGTGTAGGCTTTTTGGGACACTTCTTGTGTGGTTCTTACCACAAATTATTAATAATTGGCTAACAATTTAGCGGTGCTGATTCCATCGCGTGTTTGTGGAAGCTAAACCCCGATTAGTATTGATATGGTACATACGCCTACTTATGCTTGCCTCATTAGCCTAATGGTCCCAAGTACGACAGCTACGCTAGAGGTCCTGGGTTAGATTCCCAGGTCGAGCAATGTGTTATTTTATTGTTCTATGATATTCTCAGCAGGACTTGGGCGAGGTTTTTGCCCAGCTGTAGCAATGGTAAGATAGCAATGACTATTAAAAAAAATCAAAGAAGTTCGGAATGTGGATTTGGCATATGGCAACAGGATCGCCCCCTATTACATGAGACAAAACAGCGAATTACACCTAACTTTACGGGGAATATGGAATATGGTGGCGTGATGGTATGTCTACGGCTATGTCTGTTTAGCTACTAAAATAGGCTATCTAGGCGTTCTATTAAGGTGACAGAATAGCCCGATCATTTGTCGACATGAACACTAAACCCACAATATCACACACTCATACAAAGTGACAGTCACAGATATAAAGTACAACGACATCATATAGTTCAATAAATTACGTTATCTGTCACTACTGTCAGTCGATTACGAGCCATCGCGTGCGCGTGTTTCTTATTTGGACATACATTTTTGACGTTTGAGTTTATTTTGTGATTGAGATTTATATTTCAAAAATGGAATGGCTTACCACAGACGACGGTTAGTATTCTAATTGGCATATATTGATATTAAAAAATCAATGCTTGTAATACTATTATAGTTAGGATATTAAAACATCAATGCTAGTAATACTAGTAACTTTGGTTTAATCAACCGGTTGTGATGACGAAAACCAAACAAAAACGTAAGGTATAAAAAGTACTTAAATAGTAGCCCATCATTAATAATAATAATAATAATATTTATTTATTCTCTCAACACAAAACAGTACAACAATTTATGATATAACAATAAGCCAACCTAGAAGCTAACTTTGTGAGAGACTGGTGCCTGATGTAGGTTTGTATAACAACCTGTGTTACAGGTCACCAGGGCTCTCCCGCGGCCAGTGCATGCTTGGGCATTACTTTGAATAATACAAATTATTATACGCAGGGAGAATGAGAGCTTTTAAACTAAGAATGACAGTTTGTATAAAGTATCTAAAATTAAATTGCGGAGTTACCAGATCATTGTAATTTGCATGTGTGTGTGATAGCGAGCTAGCGTGAATGTGTTAAGTTTGAGTGAAGTATGTGTGTGTGAGCAAGTGTGTTTGGGTGTGTACGTCTGCGTTGAAGCGAGATTTGAGAATGCAACTGCTTGAACAGGTAAGTATAAGGAATAAGTTCAAGTTCATCATCTGAGTGGGGTCAAGAGGATTTCAGTTTTGTGATAGTCGAGACTTTTGAGGTATCTTGTGACAGTAACTTTACATTTTGATTTTAGTTGAGGGTAAATTTGTAGTAAATTATTTAATTTATTATAGAGGAACGGGCCAAGAAAACAGAAGAAGTTATGCGAGAGAGCGGAGCGTAAGGGCAGTGTCTCGCAAACATTACCTTTACGGCGCTTGTCTTTTAATAAATTTGGATCGTATTGTAACATTGAGTGTTTTTTGAGAATGGTTTGTAGGATGAAACTTTGTCGGACTGTGAGGACATCCCATTTTTTATATAAGTCTACTGTTGGAAAACGGAAGGGAAGAGAAGCACCTACTTTAAGAATAGCACGTTGTGCCCGCTCCACTTCAATGAGGTGTGTTTTTGCGGCGCCACCCCATGAAGTTATACAATAGTCAATCATAGATTGGGCTAAGGCATAGTAAACCATTTTAATAGTTTCTCTATCGGCTGAATATCTTAAGGCTTTGAAAATATATATTAATTTCCGTAACCGAGTTACTAGAACCGTTATGTGTGATTTGAAGTTGAGGGATTGATCAATAATAATTCCGAGGTATTTGAGATTATCAGTCCTTTGTAAAGTGGGGCAAGTACACGAGACCTTCGAGTTATCTGTGTCGCAGACATGGGCGGTGATAGCAAGCGATGCTGGAGGAACCAAGTTTGTCTTATAAGCGAAGGTAAGGTATTTAGTTTTAGAGACGTTTAGAGTCAGCACATTGCTTTGCAACCATGCGTTGACTGTATTAAATCCAACCTGTGCACAATTGAAGACCTCTGCCCAGCTATCACCGCTGAACAAAAGGGCGGTATCGTCTGCAAATGTAATTATTTTCCCCATGTGAAGTTGGATTTGGCACAGACTATTAATATAAACTAAGAACAGCGTTGGACCGAGTATGCTGCCTTGTGGTACGCCGTACTTTACAGGAATCTCATCACTCAATCTTTGTTCGATCTTTACTCTTTGTCTACGATCGTTTAAATAATCTTACAGTAATTTCATCGGCGTACCTCTAACGCCAATCGCCTCCAGCTTATCCAGAAGGTGTGGAATAGAGACTGTGTCGAAGGCTTTTGCCAGATCTAGAAATACCGCCAGGCATTTCTTTTTATTATCTAAGCCAGTAATAACTGTATGTATCAGTTCGTTAACTGCGTCCCCAGTAGATTTACCACTTCGAAATCCATACTGTCTTGAGGAAAGAAGCCCGTTAGTTTCTAGGAAATTGGTTAAACGTTGATTAATTAGTCGCTCCAAGATATTTGATAATGTTGGCAGTATGGAAATAGGTCGGTAGTTGTCAACACAGTCTCTATCCCCGCCCTTGTGGATCGGCTTGATTAAGGCAATTTTGAATGCCCGTGGAAATACTCCTGTTGTCAATGCAATGTTACAAATATGGGTGATAGGAGAAACTAGCAGATCTGCGTACCTCTTAATAATTTTGCTGGAGATCAGATCAATTCCTACCGCAAATCTCTCTTTCAACCCCTCGATGAGCAGGAGAACTTCCTTTTCATCTGTAGGGTACAGTACAAAAGAATTTAGAGGCGGAGCGGGGGCATTGACAGGTAATGTGGGAGTGGATAAATTCTGAGAGCTAATGCGTTCCGCAAGCCTCTTACCAACATCTGCAAAGAAATTATTGACTCTGTTAATAGACAATTCAGGGTTCTCAGATATAAGGCAAGGTGAGTGGTCTGAAGTCTTACTAGTGCCACTTATATTCTTGATGACCTCCCACAGCAGCTTCTTATTCCCTTTTGCATTATCAATTTCTTTTTTCTCGTACATTCTTTTAGCTTTTTTAACCAAATAGTTGCAAAAATTGCGATAACGCCTATATGTTACCCTAACTATCTCATTACCCGGTTCCTTTTTTAGTTTTTTATAAAGGTTGTCTCTATTCCTCATACAGCGCAGCAATCCTGCAGTAATCCAGGGTTTGCTAACCCGTTTTCTTTTTGGAATTTTAATGACTTTAGAATTTAATTTAATGGCTGTGGATAACTCGGAGATAAGAAGATCCGTTGCTAAATTGGCATCATTACACTCCAATATTGGTTGAAAATTTATATTTTGCATAGAGTAATCAAGGCGATCAAAGTTAATTGAATGATTTGTTAAATTGCAATATTCCAAGCGATTATTAAGCCTAAAGCTTGCTGCTACACTCTCGTGGTCTGTAATTGACGACTCAATGATAAAACAAGTAGTATCCATTTTGGTCTTGATTATAATGTGGTCTAGGCATGTGTAACCATGGGTGGGTAAATTGTGACCAGAGAGCATACCATGGCTCGCTAGAACGTTTAGGTATTCGTTCGCACGTCTGTCCACGCTGTCAACACTTATGTCGATATTTATATCGCCACAGAGGATTATATTTTTATATTTATTTAATTTGGTAAGTAAAACGTCCAATGAGTTAATAAAGTTGGTGGTATTTTTTTGACTTGGAGAGCGGTAAATACCTATGATAATCAAATATCTGAATTTAATTTTAGGAGAAGACAGTTGGCGTCATTTATTGTAGGTTCTTCAATGGTGGTAGTAAGGTGTTTGCTGTAGTAAATTACAACACCTTCGTTCTGTGTTTTATGTAGAGTTGTTGATGAATAGTTATAGTTGTCTAGGTTAGGTATGTATTTTGCTGAAGTAAGCCAACATTCGGTTAGCACTAGAATGTCCCAGGAGATTTCCGACCTTTGCAGGAGTGTTGTAAAGTTAGCCATATTACATGAAATGCTGCGAATATTTTGAGAAATTAGATTGAGCGTGGAATGAGTAGAAATTTGTTTTTTTAAGTCATTTACATCACATGTTAATGATTTAGCTACTTGTAGATGGTCCAGATCCAGGTTAATTGCTTCTATATTTTGCATTTAGTAAAGAGTAGAATATATTATTGTCACGGAAGTCCTGTGACATCGACTAAAATGTCGAAAATAAGTTGGAAAAATAAAATAAAAACATGGATCCGGGAAATAAGCAGCTTTGAAATTAGGTATGTGACAAGATGAAGTTACAGGGCAGGCGCAGTTATCATAAATGAATGCTCGCATTGACAAAACGTACCTAGTATAATGAGTGAGTTGTGTGAGATGTATATGTGTGTACATTAGTGTGAAATAGGTAGTGATTCTGGAAGCCCACAATATATATTTAAAACTAGAATTATGTAAGTTGACATAATTAACTAAACTAAGAAAAAAACAAGGCTGAGCAAATACAATTAGGTAATAAAGACAATAATAGTGCAGAGAAACTAGTCACATGGTAATCTTGTCCAACTCGAGCTCAGAGTCAATACGGATCGGCGTGGAGCCCTCCCCTTTCTTCACATAGACTTTGCCATAGGATGTCCAGTATGCGGCTAATTGTTTATTTTTAACGCATTGTCGGGCTAGGTACGATAA
The DNA here is from genome assembly GCA_964056405.1 of Acronicta alni. Taxonomy (NCBI): domain Eukaryota; kingdom Metazoa; phylum Arthropoda; class Insecta; order Lepidoptera; family Noctuidae; genus Acronicta; species Acronicta alni. The sequence goes on along the minus strand of OZ043925.1, from coordinate 8,954,219 downwards.
TTTTCTTGCCTTCGTCGTCAGGTATTCAGATACAAATACCGAACGCAACTCTCCATGGAGCTTAATTTGCTCAGTATTCAACTGCGGCTCATTTCTTTCCCGCCTGCTTTTATTATACAATATTATTTTGGAAATTATAGATTCCTTTCGAAGGGTAGTAGTAAAATCAGCAACTATGGTTTCCGACTTCGTACGAAAAATGTCACGTATCTCAGTCTCTTGAATTGGGGTTTCCAGTCCTATGGTTGAGCCAAGATTCTGTACTATGGTAGATAAGCCTTTCTTACTTTCATTTTGCTGCCTCGGTATATTACGCATTTCAATCGTTGTGCAACGCGCGTTTTTTTCATATAGGTCGAGCTGCTTTTCGAGGTTGATTATTTGGCTTTTGTATGCACTATTTTCTTTTTCCAGATTATCCACTTTTATTAGAAGCTCTTGATGTTGGGAACTGATTGATGCTACAGATGTCTGGATCTCTTGATTTTGCGTAATAATCGTATTTAACGTGGTATTTAATGACTGAAACTTTTGTTCCTGCTGACATTTTAGCTCATCAAACATTGCTTTAATTTCTAAGCTAAAAGACGAAGGTGCACAAGTACGTTTTTGGCGCTTGGTTATATTAAAATAAAGATCCTCAGGAACAGGTTTGTTTGGAATATGCAAGGCTGGATCCGAGTTATAGTGAATGATTGGTGTGTCTAACTTTGGTGCGCAACTAGTAGGAGAGTGCTGCACTGACATCTTTAGGCCGTAAAAGTATTTGAACCTCAATGAAGCAAAAATAATAACTATATTGCGATGACAACCGCACGAGGGAGGGGCTTGCGCAGGCGCAACAAGTGAAAGGTGCGTCCTTGAGCGTGAGTTATGCGGAAGACTCACGTGAACATATATCCATCTTCGTCCTGCGTGGGGTGTTCTCACTCACTGGGCGCGCGGTAACTGCGATGCTATGCGCTCAGTAACTGCGGTGCTATTTTTGCGATGATATTTTTCTGTATTCACTGAAGACACGTCTGCACTGCACAGAGTCCGCGGGGGAAAGGGGAACATTATCGGGAGTAGGGCCTATTAATTTGTTATGCTACCACACAATTAACACTGGGTTTCCTAATATCGGAGATAGTAAACAAAATGCATATTTATCAATATAATTTGTGCTTGTACTTATTTTCACACTATCCGTCCCGTTTGTCACTAGGCACCCGCTGTACATTGTTTCCAAGAGTGTTAAATCTAAATCATTACAATCAATTACAACAGCTGTCTGTAATGTAGTGTCACTTGTTATAATTTTTATAGCAACATAGTTATTATTTTTTTATTTTAGCTCATAATAATGATTATCCAATTCATCAACTTTCTGTGTGATGTTCTATATATTACCCAAATTACGATATATATTTGTTATGTTTCGTAAAGTTACATAACTGTACGACATTTTCAATCGTTATTTCTGTTACTTGGTCTTAGTACACTAAAGGTAAAGCTTCACTTAACAGTATCACATAATACTCCTAAAGTTTTCTTTAAACACAGTACTTCACAAGATTAGAATCGAAAGTACCGGAGACCACGAGTTTCTTTTTCTAACATAAAATTTCAACTGCAGTTTTTGCTCGCTACCAAGACCTCAAGATTCACATTCACCACTATAACTTCTTCTAGATAGGAAATAAACCATTATTTCTTAGTAAGTTTCTTCTTGTATAGTTTTGTTTTATTTAGACTGGACATTAAAACGTTTGATAAGTAAAATAGTACTGTTTTTAAACGGCTTCCATTTTCTCGTTCATTCCAGGAAAATACAGAATAGAATCCCTGTCAGCTGCTACTTTCCCCGGTGCATTAACAGTGAGTATTTGCAGTAAATACAATAAGACTATTTACTTTTCTTATGAAGTCTCGTTTCACTGATGTACCTTTAAGACCTGAGAACATAATAAAGGTTTTCGGTAGGTATTAGTTTAATTCTTTTCATCAAAATTTCACCATATAGTTTCTAATCAAGTAACCGCGAAGTAGAAAAGAGACTCCGCTCTGGGTAAACCAGCCCTTTGTCGCCTTCGGGGATTTTCGAACTTTAATTTATAATATAAATAGTGATTAAAAAGGCTTCACGGCTAAGTTACTACACTGATCAACCGATTTTCAAGGTTAAGCTGCGCTAGCCTCGGTCGTCTGTGGATGGGTGACCATTCTTAACACCTTCGTGCCTCGGAGAGCACGTAAAGCTGTCGGTCCCGTTTGTCATGCGAACACCTATGTCAATCGTTAGTGGTTGTCAGAAGCCCAAAAAGCCAGTCTATCCTCAGGATATCGGTATTGCTCAAAAACTGAGTTGCAGAGGTTTGATGGTAGTCGTTTCGTGTAAAATACTGATATTGAGCCGCATCTAGTTAGACTGGAAGCCAACTTCAACATAGATGGGAAAGGAGGACGATTAAAAAAAAACAATTAATACAGACTTAAATATGTAAATTTCAGATAATCAGAGAAGACTTTTGCCAAGATTCGTCTGTGTGTATCGGCACAGAAGTGAACAAAAACCCTGTGGCCGCTGAAGAATTGCTGGAACTATGCGCAGACGCAGCTTTGGATGGTGTGTCGTTGGTCGCAGTTGCTACCGATACTGGAGAAGTCGCAGCAGTGTCTTTTAATAAACTGCAGGTAACTTAACAATGAGGATGGCATCGTATGCCATGAAGCTACGTTGATTTTGTCTCAATTTCACCGTGGGAGAGCCATGCTTCGGCACGAATGGGCCGGCTCGACCGGAGTGATACCACGGCCTCACAGAAAACCAGCGTGAAACAACGTTTACGTTGTGTTTCGCTGAGTGAGTGAGGATACCGGAGGCCCAAACCCCCCAACCCCCCCTATGATGGCGCAGTTGAAAAATCGTTTGCTACCCCAGGAGGGTACCAACTGCGCTAGCGTTGGAGAATCCCTCTCTGGGCGTCCGCGTTCAGGACACAACGCACCTGAACGTGGACGCCCAGGCTGCCCCTCGTATTCTGGGGGGGGCAAAACTGCGCTCAACAATGCCCGAGGCAAGAGCAGAAATACCTTGGCACCCCCTGCCACACTGGCTGTGGACTTCTGCAATATCAGGGGATTACATACCAATCTTAATGCTGTCCACCACCACCTCGAGACAGCAAAGCCGGCCTTGCTCTTCCTGACCGAGACGCAGATATCGTCTCCAGTAGACACATCCTACCTTACCTTCCCTGGGTACGGACTTGAACACTCCTTTTTGTCCAAGGCTGGAGTGTGCGTGTACATTAGAGACGATATCAGTTCTCGTCGCCTCAGGAATCTTGAAGGTAGGGACCTCTCCATCTTATGGCTCCGTGTAGATAGCGACGACCATCCCCGCGTCTATGCTTGCCTTTACAGGTCCCACAGCGGTGATACCGAAACTGACCGACTCATTGAGCACATCCAAATGGCTTCAGACTTTGTGCTGCAACAGACTCCATCAGCAGAAATCGTTTTTCTTGGCGATTTTAATGCCCACCATGCTGACTGGCTCGGTTCTAGTAAGACCGACCATGCGGGGAGATCTGTCCACGACTTTGCCCTGGCATATGGCCTGACACAACTGGTCACCACGCCCACGCGAATCCCAGATGTGGAGAGCCAAAAGCCTTCACTGTTGGACCTTCTGCTGACTTCTCATCCGGACGGTTACGAGGTATCCGTAGGCGCCCCACTTGGTTCCTCAGACCATTGCCTTGTCCGGAGTACGGTGTCTCTCACGTGCTCGCCGCGTTCAAGAGTTGCACGCAGCCGCCGTGTGTGGCACTACAAGTCAGCAGATTGGAATGGGATGCGGTCCTTCTTTGCGTCCTACCCTTGGAGACAGGTTTGCTTCTCGCCGGATGATCCCAATGCCGCTGCTGATTCTGTTACTGATGTGGTGCTGCAGGGTATGGAACTTTTCATTCCATCATCTGTGGTCCCCATTAGTGGCAAATTCCGACCTTGGTTCGGTTCATCCTCCAAAAAAGCTTCTCGCAGGAAGCAGGAGGCTTACCGAGTCTGGGCTGATGCGGTGGCGGCACGGGATGTAAATACCAGCGCACTAAAAAAGGAGTACAACTTTGCCTCCAGGTCCTACAAAAGAGACATTGCAAGGGCGAAGTCGAAGCACATCGGTAGAATTGGCGAGAGGCTTGAGCGTCTTCCTTCGGGAACACGTGCGTTCTGGTCGCTTGCCAAAGCTATCGAAGGCAATTTCTGTAAGCCATCCTTTCCACCTCTACACATGGGAAATGATTCGTTGGCCCACGACGCAAAAGAGAAAGCCGATCTTCTCGGCAAACTCTTTGCGTCCAACTCGACCTTGGATGACGGGGGACAAGAGCCGCCTACTATACCGCGGATCGAGGGTGGTATGCCGGATATCCGGTTCCACCAACGCGCAGTGCGTTTAGCACTTCTTTCCCTCGATATCCATAAGTCGAGTGGGCCTGACGGAATCCCTCCTGTTGTGTTGAAGATGTGCGCTCCTGAGTTGGCACCAGTTTTAACACGTCTTTTTCGGCTCTCTTACTCTTCTGGCGTTGTCCCGACATCATGGAAGACAGCATTGGTCCACCCGATCCCTAAAAAAGGCGACCGCTCAAATCCGTCCAACTACAGACCGATAGCCATAACCTCCCTTTTCTCGAAGATAATGGAGTCCATTGTCAACTGCCAGCTCCTTCGGTTCTTAGAAGATCATCAGCTACTTAGTGACCAGCAGTACGGCTTTCGTAAGGGTCGGTCGGCTGGTGATCTTCTAGTATACCTGACACATCGTTGGGCACAGGCGATCGAGACTAAGGGGGAAGCCTTGGCGGTCAGTTTGGACATAGCGAAGGCCTTCGATCGGGTATGGCACAAAGCGCTTCTTTCGAAGCTCCCTTCCTATGGGCTTCCCGAGAAACTATGCGAATGGGTCACCAGCTTTCTTGCAGACAGAAGCATAAAGGTCGTAGTAGACGGTGAATGCTCTGCCTCTATGTTTATAAATGCTGGTGTCCCTCAAGGCTGTGTACTATCGCCTACTCTATTCCTTCTCCATATCAATGACCTGTTGCAAACCTGCGGCATTCATTGTTATGCGGATGACAGCACAGGCGATACTTTCTATACCGGCCGCGCTAACATTTCTCGGGAAAACGTCATCGAGAGCCGAAACAAACTTGTGTCTGAAATTGAGACCATTTTAGAAAAAGTCTCAGAGTGGGGCAGTCTTAATTTGGTCCAATTTAATCCCACAAAGACGCAAGCTTGCGTATTCACCGCCAAAAAACTGCCGTTGGTCATTTCACCTCGTTTTGAGAGCATCCCCTTAACTGCCTCAACCAGTATTGGAATACTTGGTGTCGACATATCGAATGAAGTCCAATTCCGCGGTCATTTAGAGGGCAAGGCTAAATTAGCCTCAAAGAAGCTTGGCGTGCTCAGTAGATCGAGACGGTATTTCACTCCGGCCCACCGCCTACTACTTTATAAGGCGCAGGTCCGGCCCCATATGGAATACTGTTCGCATCTCTGGGCAGGGGCACCCCAGTACCAACTTCTCCCTCTGGACCGCATCCAACGGAGAGCGATTCGAATCGTCGACTGCCAAGATATTTCAAACCGGCTAGACCCCTTGGCGCTGCGTAGAGATGTGGCCTCGCTATGCATCTTCTATCGCATGTACTATGGGGAATGCTCCGAGGAATTGTTCGGATTGATCCCTGCTGCTACTTTCCGCCATCGTTCCACGCGACAGCAGTTCCATCCACATCATCTAGATGGTTGGCAGTCCACTACTGTGCGTTTCTCTAGAAACTTTCTGCCTCGCACAACTAAACTGTGGAATGAACTGTCGCCTGCAGTATTTCCGGACCAATATGACCTTCAAACCTTCAAGAAAAGAGCGTACTCCCTTTTAAAGGCCGGCAACGCGCTTGTGACTCCTCTGGTGTTGCGGGTGTCCATGGGCGGCGGAAATCGCTTACCATCAGGCGATCCGTCTGCTCGATTGCCACCTATCCCATAAAAAAAAAAAAAAAAAAAAAAAAAAATTGCTATTGCTGTCAACAGTTGCTGTTGTTTAACTTTTACATGGTAGGTACCTACTACTTTTGTTAGATACATCATGTCATGAATAAATAAATAAATAACGATTTTGATATAGAACGATTTTACTCCAAATAAAAAAAGTAAGTCGTGCACTTATTTTATACAAAGTTGATGAGCTTCTACTTTTTTCCACCTGTTCAGCTAATCTGAAAGAAAGAAAGAAAAATATAAAACTTTATTTCAAACTCGTACAGAAATCAAGTGGGCACATAAGTACATACATTGTCTACAGCAACCCTGTACGAGGCCAAAAAGGAACCTATCTCAGCAAAATGCTGCGACATCTCTTCCATTCTTCTCCAGTGCCACATCTCAAAAGCTTACTACTTCAGATCGTATAAATAAATTATAGTAAAAAAAAAACATCTTAATTAACTATAATGTCATCAATCAAATCATATCATATTGAAGCAGTGTGGATTGCCCATTGATTGACATTTTCTTTAAAAACTCCGGTTATCAAAGATGCAAAGGAAAAATTCGACCGCGGACAGGATTCGAACCTTAATTGGATCAATCTCCAAAACGGGCGTATTCGTATGATCGCTCTGGTGCTTTTCAGATATTGATATTTAATGGTAATTATGTATCTCATTAAAAATAATGATATTCAAATAGTACATTTTTACTATTGGCCTTCAATTTACACAAACAGTTACGGAAATATTTAAAATCAAAATTTTTCGCAACCAGAGCAATCATAATCGGTGCCAGAGCGATCATAAATGGTGAAATCAGTGAAACAAAAAAAATAATGTTGATCAAATATTATTTATTCAGCTGTTTTCAGTCATATTCAGTGTACGTGTAACAAGATTATAATTATGTAAGAGAAATATATTATTTTAGAAAAAGGTCAAGGCATATTATCAGTCATACAAATATTATAAAAAATACGGAATATTTTATATAAAATAATTGCTAAAATAACAAATTAACATAACTATAAAAATCAACTTTTGCCTTATATTTTATCTTTCTTAATAAGCCTCTTCATGGAGAGGTTTTTTTTTATAACTGACGATATTTTATGTTTAGGGAATATATCTAGACATTTTTGAGACGTATGTGATATGTTGCAAATTGAGCTTTGTACTATCGGGACAGATGCTGGAGGAAGCACTGCCAATGCATGTTGCAAGGCTCATCCGTTTGTTCAGTATCTTGCGATAGCCGCTGAGATCTTGTTATTCTTCTTAGTCTGCTAACCGGTGACGCGGGTGAATCACAATAAGACAAATTTTCGTATTTTTTAAAGGTCTCTGGAAGACAGGAACTTGTCTGAGAATGAACTTTTGGTAACTCTCTCTTGACTTAAGCCATTGTGTGTATAGATCTGGATCATTTTTTATCTTGGCCATTGTACGACGCTCAGCCAATTTCTTCCTAAGACGATTTTCTTCAATATATAATTTATTTCGAGGCATGATTTCAATCTGCAATCAATAGTTGCCATTAAATTTTATAGAAGAAAGGGTTACAGTTGTGGTTAGCTAAACGCCAATATAATAATATCATCATGGTAAAATACGTCAAAATCTGTTTATGGGTTTAGGTTACCCAAAAAAACCCAGGAAAGGTTATAAATTAAAGGTTATATGCATAGTTCTTCGTTAGTCATTGTTACAGGCCAGTACTACTACTTAAAATAGATTTATAACGTACAATTAATGCAAAATATCATCGCTCTGGTCTTTTTGGACAGAGCAATCACAACCATAGCGATCAGAAAAAGTCACAAAATCATAAATATAGCCGAATTTAAAAGCAGTAGAAAGTTGTGATTACGTCTCATAAAAAACATCATATCGATCACTTAATTCACATAACAAATACATTCACAAGCTTACTATTTAATTTAAATAACGTGCCATAGCAATTATAAAATTCGAGAACCAAATCCAGAGCAATCATAAACTTACCTTCGTAATGTTGCAGCGCGGGGACGTGGCACAAAGGTATCCTCCTCGGCGGTTAGACCACTACTGGCGTTACCCCGAGGGAGGGGAATAGAGTGTCTATAATGCGTAACTAGGGATGAGCGCGATGTTTTACCTCAGCGCAGAGCGATGAGATAAAATGCCCGGTCACGATTTTAAATTCAAATTGTGGCAAAAGTATTGTTAATATAACTAAAAATATTTTATTACTATGAAGATTAACTATTTGTTATGTAATCTAAATAAGTTGTTTTATATGAACCTTCTCATTAAAAAAGTTAAAAAATATTTTTTCATTCAATCGGGAGTTGGGTCAACCCAGAGCGATCAGGATTTTAGGGTTTAAGATTTTTTTTAAAGCATTTAAAATAAACTTATTCATACTATTAGCCTTGTATCACGTAGATTAGACACCGAACTGTATATAAAAAAATATTTTTAAAACGTTTTTCGATTTTGAAATGGGTTTATCCAGCCCGACACGAAAAAAAATGCCTCTGGAGATCGACCCAATTCAGTGTTCTGGTTAGGTACATCAGACGCTATGACCATTAAGCTATCGCGACTCCAACCCGCCATGTCGAATTTTGCCTTCACATTCTGAATTTACGCCTTTATGTTGACGTCAGTAACACTTATTGAAAAGCAAGTTTTTGCTTCTCAACCGACATGACTTACCTACTTTACAGTTAGCTTAATATCGAACGATGCCACTTTACCTACTTAGGTACTATCTTTTTTGTATTTTGTGGCATTTTCCATGCATTCAAAATGCCAAAAAAAAAGAAATACAAAAAGATAGTACTCCGGATGTCATTATTCCGCTTTACACTAATTAACTAAGGTAATTAATGCTAAGCGAACGCCACTGCTATCGCAATTAACGTGGCACCCTACTGGGCTGAAGTAATGTACCTAATTAATAAAGTATTACCATTGACATGAAAAGAAGAAGAATAATTGAAATAAAACTACTTTTTACGGATCTTATCGCGTATATTGATATTATTAATCCCGACGTTTCGGACCCTTTACAGCGTCCATGGTCACGGGTAGACTGAGGTGGTGGGCGTCTTGATGATATAATAACTGACAGCTACCCTACATTTTTTATTGTTGCATGATCAATGACATTTATTACTAATTATTAATTAAAATTAGATGGATTTCCTAGCTGACGACCTCTGAGAAGAAACGCCGAAACAAACTCAGAGAATCATGGTCTCTTTTAAAGTAACAATATTCAATGATCATGTTTTATTTGTTAATTATTGGCAATCCGATTCACGCAGAACGAGCTCACAGTATCCTTTGGTCTTGCAGTTGTAGGCCTGGATTTTGGTTTAATAGAATCTATAACGGATTCCAAGCAGGTGGTAAGACCCAGCCATCTTCTATATTGAAATTTGGATGTTTTTTAATTTCAATAGCCTCACGAATCATATATTGAATATCAGAGTTTATCAAATCTGATATAATTCTGGGCCTTGCCAAGAGTATGTTCACAAACTGCTGACTTCTTGGAACGGCGGTGTTTGACATCGGCGATGTGTTCTTTTACGCGGGTCCCTATGCTTCTTTTAGTTTGGCCTATATATGAGAGACCGCAATCACAATCAAGCTTGTATACGCCGGCATCTTGTAGAGGTATATGGCACTTGACAGATGGTAAGAACTGACTGATCTTCTTCAACGGCTTGAAGTATGTTTTAATTGAAGCACGCTTCAAGATGTAGCCGATTTTGTCGGTGACTCCTCTAACATGTGGTAGTACGGCAGGTAAGCGCTCAACTGTGGCACGTTTCACACGGTTTCTGTGGCAAGGGCGCGGTATTCGGAGCTTGTTGTCGTGCAGGACTTGCTTGACATGTTGAAGCTCAGCAGCCAGGTGTTGCTCATCACAGATCCCATGTGCTCTCTGAAACAAAGATTTACCGACGGTAGATAACTGTGTTGGGTGGTGGTGCGATTCACCATTTAGGTATTTGTCTGTATGGGTTTTCTTTCGATACACAGTATGACTCAAGGTGTTGTTTTTTTTTTTTTTTTTATTCTTTTATTGTTTAGGGGTTTTTATCTAAAGAGATATGTCAACCCCATCGTGCCTTTAAAGGTGTTGTTATGATTACGAATTACTAAAACATCTAAGAAAGGTAAAGAGTAATTAGCCTCTGACGCCATAGTAAATTGAATTTTTGAATGTAAGGAGTTGAGATGATCTAGAAATAAATAAATATGATCTAGAAATAAATTTAATTAATAATTAGTAATAAATGTCATTGATCATGTAACAATAAAAAATGTAGGGTAGCTGTCAGTAATTATATCATCAAGACGCCCACCACCTCAGTCTACCCGTGACCATGGACGCTGTAAAGGGTCCGATACGTCGGGATTAATAATATCAATATACGCGATAAAATCCGTAAAAAGTAGTTTTATTTCAATGCATAATATTCGCGTAAATGTCAGAAATCAAGAAGAAGAATAAGTCAACTTTGTTATTGTAATGTGTTTCCGTGATTCGTAGAATCAATGTTTGTGACAATACTTTGCACGAAAGCAATTGATGTCTTTCAAGACAAAGTAGGTACCTGCAGTTTGATCAGAAATTATAGGATCACTGTTTACAATTAAGAACTATTATCATCATCATTATATCAGCCACATGAGGTCTACTGTTGAACAAAGGCCTCACAAGGACCAGTTATTATGTCGCCTAAATCCAATGACTTCCAGCGCCCTTTACCAGATCGTTTGTTCATCTTATTGGAGGCCGTCTTACGCTGCGTTTTCTGTTACTTGGTCCTACACTCGAGAACCTTTTTGCCCCAGCGACCATCAGTTCTACGAGCTGTGTACCCCGCCTATAAATATAGTATTTAGACGACAATACGTCAATTATACGCCTTAGTCATAGGCGTAGTAAGTGAGACTTTGGAAACACTTTGGTCTCATATCGTACACGGTATCAGATCAAAATGCCTCCAGAATGAATTCCAGAGGCATTTTGGCTCACGTACGCTTAGGTTGTGGAATCAGCTCCCGGCCCAGGTTTTACCTAAGACAGTAGCAAGGGGTCCTTCAAGAAGGGTTTGAAACGATTTTTACAGGTTCGGCAACGCGCAAGTGATACCTCTGGGGTTGCAAGCCTCTACAGGCTACGGTAACCGCCTACCATCAGGTGGGCCTTAGTGGCCTTTGGGTGCTTGTTTGCGACCTTAGTGGTATAAAAAAAATGTTTTCAATTTTGTACTTGAAGTGATTCTAATAAAGAAGTAATAGACTTGTAACAGCAGTGATAGCCTAATGGTATGACCATTGGATTGCCAAGTTGAAGGTCTCGAGTTCGAACCCAAGGCACGCACCTCTGACTTTTCGAATTCATGTGCGTATTAATAATTAATTATCACTCGCTTAAACGGTGAAGGAAAACATCGTGAGGAAACCTGCATAACTTAGAGATTTTACTCGACGGTTTGTGAAGTCTGCCAACCCGCACAAGGCCAGCGTGGTGGACTATAGCCTAATCCCTCTCAATATGAGAGGATACCCGTGCCCAGCAGTGGGACAGTATATGGTTTGATGAGTGAGACTTGTAACAAATTCAATATTTTATACGGTATGTATAAATAGGTGGCATCCTTCCTATCACTGGCAACTTTGAAGTCCATTAAATATACACACTTAATGCTAATAAAGTTACTAACTGTTTCATGATTTTAGTCGCATCTCCAAGGACTTTTTACGACAAAAGATAGCCTAGTCCTTTTCCAAGGTCTAAACTATCTCTGCACCAAATTCTCCAAAAATGATTCAGGGGTTTAGGCTTAAAAGCGTAACAGACAGCCACAGAATTACTTTCGCATTTATAATATTAAAGATAGGATTAGTAGGTATATATATGCAGCTACCTGAATATGTATTAAATTTCCTGACGTGTACAATTTAGGGGTCTTCAAGTTCCGAGTGAATAGATATATTCTAGGTAAGTATGCTACAACTTAGACCATATCTTCACTTACCATCAGGTGAGATTGTGGTCGACGAAACGATAACCTATCTCATATAAAAACATATATATTTATTTTCTTTTTTCATTCCACTGCTACGTGTGAGTAGCTGGATTCAATTCCCTGTTCAAGCAAAGTGTTATTGGGATTTCTATGAAATTCTCGGTAGCACTTCGGAGTTTAAATTTCTGCCGGGTAATGGCCATAGGCTCACCTATTACATGGGATCTAAATATACCAGCGAACTGTGGGTCTAGATTACTGTACACCTCCGCCTAACCCTTCGGGGAATACAGGCGTGATGGTATGTTACGGTTTTTTTGTCAGCGCATACCTACATACTATGGCATAGGTATAACTAGGTACTACAGTTTTAAGTAATTTAAAATCAACTTCGTTACTATCTAGTGAGCAAATCTAAACATATATTTCAGCTAGCAACATCAGATACATCGGAGAAGCCATTCTTTGAAATATTTGATGAAGAACGGTGCACGCAGCCATCATCCCGGGCTCAAATAGAGTGGATGGCAGAAGTCGACGGCAGGTGTAACTTCTTTGAAAAGTAAGAACATTAATTTTATTGTTATTATGAAATACCGTGAAGACGATAGCTGTAGGGGAGAAGTTTTGGGTCCTCCGGGTACTCTTTCCCAACTATTCTCTAAATAGTTTAGTCCAGTTTGTGCACTCCAACTTCGATTAAATTTGATAGAAAAAACATTCCTAATGCTTCAAGCGTAATTCAAGTTGGAATATAATAAACCGTACATCAAAAATACTGATTGAGCGACAAAATTACTGATTGAGCAGCAACATTCTAAATAGAATATCGGTTAGGTTAGAACTGTGACCACACATCCAGAACCAAATCTGAATGATTTGAGACCAAAGGGATAATTAGTGGCTAAGACAGTATATACACTACCTCAACAATATTTTGAGGTGACTATTTTGCTGTGCAGTATTTTTTGCTTAGGATTGGGAATTGTGTTTTATACAAAACGACATTTTTTTTCATTCAAATTTAATTCTTAACTTTAATTTATACACCAAGGAATTAAAAATCAAAATATTTAATAATTCTTTTTAAATAAAACTTTTTTTATGTAAGAATAATATGCACACAAAATTAAAAATACATAAAATGTAAAATCTCCTGGCAGTGATCACCCTAGTCTCTCGTACTTTTTATAGGGTCAGGGCAGTATTTTCTCCATCGCACGAATAGTTTAGATTAAAAAATAGCTTAAATCAACCGAATTGATGAGTTTGACGAGCTTTATAATGTATTTCTGTAGTGCTTCATCCAATCCTGATTATTTTAATATGGGTCTACATCTTATTCTCAAACCTTATCAGTTAAGCCATTTTGCCAAAAAAGGAACAGATGTTTCCTCTTTTTGAATTCCGAATTCAAACATTCACACCTATTTATGCCAATACAACAACGCACAAATTCAAGGATGCCGCTGTAATTTTCGAGCTAATAGCGTACAATTACTGTACTCATCTACCGTATTGTTGATCACGCGAGCCTGTAATGTTCACACTTGACATACTAATGGATACGCTAAGATGTTTATAAACTGTTAATTGAATCACACATCTATTAACCTCTATGGTTTTACTGTAAACTACTGGCTTTCCTAATAAATTTTACTAGTGTGGTCCAATCTTTTCTGTACGCGTCCAGATTGCATTTGCGCATAGCGCGATTTTATTAAGTAAATGTCTTTGGAAACGAATTGGTTATCATTTCGGATTATTGTGAAGTGGTGAGTATAAATAAAATATTGGTGTCCGGTTTATGGCAATGGGCTGGTCCTGTGTGTGTACAGCATATACCGCTGCTAAACCTTATGGAGGTATTGGTCTGTTATGCTTACGAAGAAAAACTCTTATTTTTCTGCATTCATTTAAAAGATTTACTAAAGCAAAATAATTTAAGACCGTACAGATGATAAAATAATTTCCTTCGCATAAATATTTCTTTGTTTTAATTTCAAATGCCAGTAACATTAATTGTTTCTAGGATAGCTAACTACTTCAAACAGAACTACTGAATAACGTTAACAAAGAACATTCCGGTTGATTGCCACTCTAGATCCATTAAGATCTAGCTTTTGTCTTCCTTGGACTGTCTCGGGACCGTCCTGACAATTTGACATTTATATTAAATGGGTTGTTATTTTTTAATCAACTATAGCATCTGTAGTCACTTTATTAAAGTCTAAATTTCAAATTGTAAGATCTATTTTTTTTCTTCTACCATCGATATGGTACACCACTAAGGTGGCAAACAAGCATGCGGCCCACTATGCCCTACCTCTCTTTCATTTTATGTAATAAATATGTAATGGCTTCTGATACCTAGAATAATTTCATATGTTTACGCTAATTGTTATGTAATTCTGTTGATTTTCCTTTGATAAGTCAATAAATAAATATCCATTGTCTAGTACAAGCTCTGCTGTGCTTAATGTATCGTGCTGTGTTAAATGTTCCATAAATTGATTGATTAATTTAAATTCTAATCTTCTCTTTTTTATTTCCAGATTTAATGTTGACTGCAGCTTAGAACTTATGTTTCTGGGGACACATCGTCAGCATCGATTCCGCAAACTTGGAACAATGTTGTGCAGTACCTCTATAGAGCTGGGAAAGAAATTAAGAGACGGACCGGTTTCGTACATGTCAATAGAAGATTTGGGACCAAAATATTCTAAAATGGTACCAAGGAAACCTATAGCTGAAGTACCCAAGATCTGCCAAGCTCTATTTACGGCCGCACCTACTCAGAAAATAGGCAAGCAATTGGGATTCACCGTAGATCTGCGAGTATCATTCGCAGATTTTTATTACAATGGAAAATCGTATTCTGAAAGATTAGGGCGCGAAGTTTTTGCTGAAGCTGCTTATAAAAGAATTGATTGATTTATTAAATACTATCATGTATTAGTAATGATTTAATATACTAGGTGTAAGAAAATTACTAAGGAAAAAATGGTTTTTTATTCGAACCAATGCACGTGATCCTACTGCTTAGCAAAGGTCTCTCCCATCTTCTTCTCTGCTAATAATCACTGTTGTCTTATCCGCGGCCAGTCTACCCATAAAACTTCCAAATATTGGAAGAAAATCTTTTTAATAATGTCATTTGGAAAACAAAAATAATAATTTGCAGTCATATTTTCGTAGCTGTTCTAATCCTAGCAGATACTGACCGTTTACAAAGTTTTTCCTAATCCCACGGGAATTTCCTTAAATCCTTATTTTATTAAGTTTCTTTTCCTCCTGTAACATGTACTCTTTCGATGAGGTTTCCAGTTTAAGTCATTGATATAGCTACCGAAATACAACTATGAGCAACTTTACTGAGTGATCTGGAGATGGTTAACAAATGAAAATCATTACGGAGAGTCTGTACATCGTTAACATCGAGCCGGTCTTGGTTCGGTCAGATAGCCCGACATTTCTAATTGCATCGTCCAACTTCTCTCAAATTGGTTCTAGTTAATTGATTTGGATTCGACATTGAATTTGTCGCTTTGTCGCTTCGTGTCGCGTACCGATTAATCTATTAGTCTGCTGTTGTCGTCAAGTTGCTAGTCATTTGAATATTGAATTTTCGATAATAGGAATTCAAATTGGGCTGGCAAAAGATTAGACATATTTCTCCCCCTTATTGAAAAATATTTTCTAAGATAAATTAAAGTATTATGACATGTAAGGTTTAAGCTAAGCCCAGATCAAAATATATTAATTTCTTTCTAGTGTTAAAAGAGATTACCTTCTAGACTCTTATTCTAAAACCTAGATTTTTCCTAGACCATTTTTTGTAATAAAATAACTAAGGAGTTTATTGATTTCTGACATTTACGCGAATATTATACATTGAAATACAACTACTTTTTATGGATTTTATCGCGTATAAAGTATCGTATTGTTGTAAAGGGTCCGAAACGTCGGGATTAATAATATCAATAAACGCGATAAAATCCGTAAAAAGTAGTTTTATTTTAAGGAGTTTATGTCAAACTTGACTTCAGCGAAACTATGAGGCGTTGACTTTTTAAAATAAATATGACATACTGAATATAGCTTCATACAATACAATTCCTAAATCATTATCAAACACACTTAGTACTATAGCCATATTTGATATAAAACAGGCAATATATTCTAACATCAACTTACTGCTAAAAACGACTTTGGATTATGTTCAAATTACCAATAAGGCTTCGCTGCCTTAGCTTTCGTTGGGCAATGCGACATGCCTTAAGTTGCCACTTAGGGAACGAGACGAGACGTTGACGGGTCGTCGACGTGACGCGTAAATTATCATCTGTTTACTCGCTGACACGTCAATGCACTCTTTGGAATAAATTATACGCGTGTAGCGTGCAGTGTTGCTAGATACACGAGTGCCTTATAATGGCAGTATTTTTTACCTGTGATCTTAAATGGGGTGTTTGCTATCAGTCAAATCATTACACCTTACCACCAAAAGGGCTGAGTTTTGTCGATTTTTACAACACGCGTTGCTTCTCAATATTCCTACAAAATAAAGTTTTTATTCCATGTCCTTCCACGTGCAGAACCTCTAAAAACTGTCCCAAAATATTTTCTTTTTCGATAGTAGCTAAAGCAAAATCATAGCAATACAATTATAAAAAGCATATAATTGACTATCGTTCTACCAATATTGTATTTTACTTTCAAACGGAACTATACAGTCAGTTGAAGACACTGTTAATATTTAAACGTAAAGGGCTCATTTCATACGTCAACGAGTCAGAAAATTAGAACAGAAAGAGCTCACTACTTCTAAGTACATTCGACAGAGGTTACGTTGCGAAGAACTTGTTCCTATATCCAGTAATTTTGTAACACATGTTTGCTTAGTCATATTGTACTATTTATTTAGGTCCGCATATACCTTCTCTGTTGTTTTTAGATCCCTTGAAAGTTAGTTTTGTATACACTTATGTGGAGCTGTTTTTATGTTCGGTGTCATGATAAAGTGTAATACGAAGTCGTCACAGTTTTTATTGGTTTTTAGATGGATAATGGTTTATTAGAGAATGAGTTAGTATGAAGTATTGAATGATAACATTTCTTGTTATATCCACAATGTAGAATATTGTTCTTAAAATCTTAACAGATGATTTCGATCCATTCAAATATTTTATATTTAAAGGAACTCTTTGACTATCTGTTTGTTACATTTTCACGCCTAAACAGTACTGGCAAAAGTTAGTAAAATTCTGTAGACACACGCCATAGAAATTACCTACAGCAAATCAAGGTACAGACGCCATCAGTTGTAGAACAGACTGTCAAATTTTCTTATTCGATTTGGAACTTAATTATCAACATTTAATGGTTTAAAATCATTTGGAGAAATTTGACAGTTTCGTATAACATGATGTGCTGTTGAATGTAGGTACTTACTGAATATTTAAGAGAGACCAAAGATCAGAAACTAAACAACTAAACTGTACTCTTAACACTTCAATCGACAACCACTTTCAATACCCACACTCGTTTTTTCTACCCACACAATCCTAAAAGGTTTCTCACCAAGCATAATGTTTCGTAGAATCACAAGAAATTTTCCTCTGTAAACAAAAAAACTATAGCTAGAAAAGAAATAAATAAACATTCCTTTCACGCGTCCCCGAGCTGGTTAAATAAAAAGGACGAAGTTTTTCCAATGGGATGTAAATAACCGTCCCATCTGACAACCTCAAGGGCTTGAAAGCAATCTAGGTGCCTACTATTTTTCTTTTGAAAGCTACACAAAGCAATTGTTGGCCGGTATTGCTATCAGGGAAAAATAGGTGTAGCCGTTCGCGGGTTGTATTGAATCGCTTTATTCTATTCTCGTCGGATGATAAGGAAAATGTATGGTTTCATAGCAATGCGCTACTTATTTCATGGGATTATGGATGATATTTTAAAAATAAGTCCAACATACCCTGCCATCTCCTTGGGTGGTGGAGGATCCATCAGCATTTTCCGTACTATAAAAAAAGTTAGTTATTGGATTTTTCTATGAAAATCTCAGTAGCAGCTCGGAGTTGGAATTTGTGCCCACTTAAATGATATATGATATTTATTTTGTAAATAGATCTTTTAAAGACACTTTTATAAGTCAAAGATGGCGCCGGCATTTCGCCGGCCGAAATAGAATCGTGGCCTCTTTTAAAGTCCCGACAGTAACAGTATTCATTACTTATCATAATATATATTTTTGTGTTTTACAATGTAGGCAAATCTGAACTGGCCTTTTGAAGAAAGAGCCATAGGAGCTTTGAGTTGACCAGTCGTTATTGACGTCACTTACTTATACATCAGTTATCGTATAGCCAAAACATTATTTAGGGAGCTAAAATTAGTGTGTTAAATGGCAAAAGGCCCGTCCCGACTCGTAACGTCTAGTACGTTACGAACTTGACGAGTTTCAACCTTCGGAGCAGGCTGTGTTTCGAAGGGATTACGGGACCATACGCCACATACACACGGTGCGGTAAGTTATACAGAAGACCGAGGAGCATAAGTTGCCGTTGTGTCTTGTTTTTGTGGACTATGAGAAAGTTTTTGATTCAATTGAGACCTAGGCTATTTTGGAGGTCCTGCAGCGCTGCTAAGTGGACTGGCGATACATCGAGGTGATGAGAAGCTTCTAAGAAGCCGCGATTATGTCCGTCGAAGTGCAGAACCAGCAGACGAAACACAGCTTCGCCGGGAAGTGCGACGGGGGATGTTTTACCCCCTAAATTGTTCACCAACGGACTGGAACCAGATGGGCATAAACGCAAATAGAGAGAGACCTCACACCTGCGATTCGATATTATTTATGTCACTCTTCTTATTAATTGTTGGTATTCCAATCTGGTAAATTGGTCCACAAAACGGATACGGGGCGGTCTGATGTGGAAGATAGATTTGTCATTTACAATCTGCAAACCATGTCATGATCTCTGAACTGCCATTGAAGACGTGCCTAACAATAAAAGTGTAGTACCATTGACTCCAAGAAGACTACAAAGTCTTTTGTGTAGTCTTTTTGGACACTTCTTGTGTGGTTCTTACCACAAGGTAGGATTTAATGATCCGCCTGGCTAACAATTTAGCGGCGCTGATTCCATCGCGTGTTTGTGGAAGCTAAACCCCGATTAGTATTGATATGGTACATACGCCTACTTATGTCTGCCTCATTAGCGTAATGGTCCCAAATACGACAGCTACGCTAGAGGTCCTGGGTTAGATTCCCAGGTCGAGCAATGTGTTATTTTATTTTTCTATGATATTTTCAGCAGGACCTGGGCGAGGTTTTTGCCCAGCTGTAGCAATGGTAAGAAAGCAATGGCTATTAAAAAAATCAAAGGAGTTCGGAATGTGGATTTGGCATATGGCAACAGGCTCGCCCCCTATTACATGAGACAAAACAGCGAATTACACCAAACTTTACGGGGAATATGGAATATGGTGGCGTGATGGTATGTCTGCGGCTATATCTGTTTAGCTACTAAAATAGGCTATCTAGGCGTCCTATTAAGGTGACAGAATAGCCCGATTATTTGTCGACATGAACACTAAACCCGCAATATTACACACTCATACAAAGTGACAGTCACAGATATAAAGTACAACGACATCATATACGTATGTATATCATTACATACTTAACGTTCAATGACAAGGTTCTCAGTTCACAATCGTCTCGTAGTTCAATAAATTACGTTATCTGTCACTACTGTCAGTCGATTGCGAGCCATCGACGCGTGTGCGCGTTTCATATTTGGACATACATTTTTGACGTTTGAGTTTATTTTGTGATTGAGATTTATATTTCAAAAATGGAATGGCTTACCACAGACGACGGTTAGTATTCTAATTGGCATATATTGATATTAAAACATCAATGCTAGTAATACTAGTAACTTTGGTTTAATCAACCGGTTGTGATGACGAAAACCAAACAAAAGTTCATCAAACTAGCTTGGTGTTGTCACGTTTTCGTAGTTGGAACTTGGAAGTGTGTACGATCAGTGAATGTATCTCTATTACTATTAATACATTCTTTATTTTTAAATATTTTCACAAAGGTATAAAAAACACAAGTACTAAATAGTAGCCCATCATTATCGTAGTACGATAGGTAGTAGAGTAGGACCTATTAATTTGTTATGCTACCACACAATTAACACTGGGTTTCCTAATATCAGAGATAGTAAACAAAATGCATATTTATCAATATAATTTGTGCTTGTACTTATTTTCATACTGTCCGTCCCGTTTATCACTAGGCGTGTAAGAGTGTTAATCTAAATCATTACAATCAATTACAACAGCTTTATGATTTAATTTTTTATATAATTGTCTGTAATGTAGTGTCACTTGTTATAATTTTTATAGCAACATAGTTATTATTTTTTTATTTTAGCTCATAATAATGATTATCCAATCCATCAACTTTCTCTGTAATGTTCTGTATATTACCCAAATTACGATATATATTTGTTATGTTTCGTAAAGTTACATAACTATACGACATTTTCAATCGTTATTTCTGTTACTTAGTCTTAGTACACTAAAGGTAAAGCTTCACTTACCAGTATCACATAATACTCCTAAAGTTTTCTTTAAACACAGTACTTCACAAGATTAGAATCGAAGGTACCGGAGACCACGAGTTTCTTTTTCTAACATAAAATTTCAACTGCAGTTTTTGCTCGCTACCAAGACCTCAAGATTCACATTCACCACAAAAACTTCATCTAGATAAATAATATACCATTATTTCTTAGTAAGTTTCTTCTTGTATAGTTTTGTTTTATTTAGACTGGACATTAAAACGTTTGACAAGTAAAATAGTACTGTTTTTAAACGGCTTCCATTTTCTCGTTCATTCCAGGAAAATACAGAATAGAATCCCTGTCAGCTGCTACTTTCCCCGGTGCATTAACAGTGAGTATTTGCAGTAAATACAATAAGACTATTTACTTTTCTTATGAAGTCTCGTTTCACTGATGTACCTTTAAGACCTGAGAACATAATAAAGGTTTTCGGTAGGTATTAGTTTAATTCTTTTCATCAAAATTTCACCATATAGTTTCTAATCAAGTAACCGCGAAGTAGAAAACAGACCCCGCTCTGGGTAAAACAGCCCTTTTTCGACCTCGGGGACTTTCAAACTGTAATTTATAATATAGTGGTTAAAAGGGGCTCATGGCTAAGTTATAACTACACTGATCAACCGATTTGCAAGGTTAAGCTGCGCTAGTCACGGTCAGTCTGTGGATGGATGACCATTCTTAACCCATCGAAACCCCTTCGTGCCTCGGAGAGCACGTAAAGCTGTCGGTCCCGTTTGTCATGCGAATACTTATGTCAATCGTTAGTGGTTGTCAGACGCCCAAAAAGCTTGCCAGCCAGTCTATCCTCAGGATATCGGTATTGCTCAAAAACTGAGTTGCAGAGGTCTGATGGTAGTCGTTTCATGGTAAATACTGATAGTCTGATACTGAGCCGCATCTGGTTTGAATGGAAGCCAAACTTCAACTCATGTGGGAAAGGAGGACGATTAAAAAAAATGTAAATTTCAGATAATCAGAGAAGACTTTTGCCAAGATGAGTCTGTGTGTATCGGCACAGAAGTGAACAAAAACCCTGTGGCCGCTGAAGAATTGCTGGAACTATGCGCAGACGCAGCTTTGGATGGTGTGTCGTTGGTCGCAGTTACTACCGATACTGGAGAAGTTGCAGCAGTGTCTTTTAATAAACTGCAGGTAACTTAACAATGAGGATGGCATCGTATGCCATGAAGCTACGTTGATTTTGTCTCAATTTTGGAATTGCTATTGCTGTCAACAGTTGCTATTGTTTAACTTTTACATGGTAGGTTCTACTTTTGTTAGATACATCATGTCATGAATAAATAAATAAATAACGATTTTGATATAGAACGATTTTACTCCAAATAAAAAAAGTAAGTCGTGCACTTATTTTATACAAAGTTGATGAGCTTCTACTTTTTTCCACCTGTTCAGCTAATCTGAAAGAAAGAAAGAAAAATAAAAAACTTATTTCAAACTCGTACAGAAATCAAATGGGCACATAAGTACATACATTGTCTACAGCAACCCTATACGAGGCCAAAAAGGAACCTATCTCAGCAAAATGCTGCGACATCTTTTCCATTCTTCTCCAGTGCAACATCTCAAAAGCTTACTACTTGAGATCGTTTAAATAAATTATTTAAAAAAAAAACTTAATTATAATGTCATCAATCAAATCATATTGAAGCAGTGTGGATTGTCCACTGATTGACATTTTCTTTAAAAACTCCGGATATTAAAGATAATTAGCAAAGGAAAAAATCGACCGCATACAGGATTCGAACCTTAATTCAGTCTTCTGGTTAGGTACACCAGACGCTATGACCACTAAGCTATCGCGACTCCCACCCGCCATATCGAATTTTGCCTTCACATTCTGAATTTACGCCCTTATGTTGACGTCTGTAACACTTATTGAAAAGCAAGTTTTTGCTTCTCAACCGACATGATTTACTTTACAGTTAGTTTAATATCGAACGATGCCACCTTATGTACTTAGGTACTATCTTATGTATTTTGTGACATTTTCCATGCATCAAAATGCCAAAAAAAAAAAGAAATACAAAAAGATAACTCCGGATGTCATTATTCCGCTTCACACTAATTAACTAAGGTAATTAATGCTAAGCGAACGCCACTAATATCGCAATTAACGTGGCCACCTACTGGGCTGAAGTAATGTACCTAATTAATAATGTATTTACCATTGACATGAAAAGAAAAAGAATAAGTCAACTTTGTTATTGTAATGTGTTTCCGTGACTCGGAGAATCAATGTTTGTGACAATACTTTGCACGAAAGCAATTAATGTCTTTCAAGACAAAGTATGTACCTACAGTTGGATCAGAAACTATAGGATCACTGTTTACAATTAAGAACTATCATCATCATCATTATATCAGTCACATGAGGTATACTGTTGAACAAAGGCCCCACAGAGACCGGTTATTATGCCGCCTAAATCCAATGACTTCCAGCGACCTTTACCAGTTATCTTATTGGAGGCCATCTTACGCTGCGTTTTCTGTTACTTGGTCCTCCACTCAAGAACCTTTTTGCCTCAGCGACCATCAGTTCTAAGAGCTGTGTACCCCGCCTATAAATATAGTATTTAGACGACAAAACTTTAATTGTACTCTTTAGTCTTAAGCGTAGTAAGTGAGATTTTGGAACCACTTTGGTCTCATACCGTGTAATTCTAGACACATTTTCTACTAGAGAGACTATAGCATGAGATCCTTTAAGAAGTGTGTGAAAATATTTGTACAGGGTTGGCAACGCGTAAGTGATACCTCTGGTGTTGCAAGCGTCTACAGGCTACGGTAACCGCCTACCATCAGGTGGGCCATAATATGCTTGTTTGCCACCTTAGTGATATAAAAAAAATGTTTTCAATTTTGTACTTGAAGTGATTCTAATAAAGTAGTAATAGAAATAGACTTGTAACAGCAGTGATAGCCTAATGGTATGACCATTGGATTGCCAAGTCGAAGGTCTCGAGTTCGAACCCAAGGCACGCACCTCTGAATTTTCGAATTGTAGAAATGTGCGTATTAATAATTAATTATCACTCGCTTAAACGGTGAAGGAAAACATCGTGAGGAAATCTGCATAACTTAGAGATTTTTCTCGACGGTTTGTAAAGTCTGCCAACCCGCACTAGGCCAGCGTGGACTATAGCCTAATCCCTCTCAATACGAGAGGAGACCCGTGCCCAGCAGTGGGACAGTATATGGTACACATACCTACATACTATGGTATAGGTATAACTAGGTACTACAGTTTTAAGGAATTTAAAATCAACTTCGTTACTGTCTAGTGAGCAAATCTACACATATATTTCAGGTAGCGACATCGGATACATCGGAGAAGCCATTCTTTGAAATATTTGCTGAAGAACGGTGCACGCAGCCATCATCCCGGGCTCTAATAGAGTGGATGGCAGAAGTCGACGGCAGGTGTAACTTCTTTGAAAAGTAAGAACATTAATTTTATTGTTATTATGAAATACCGTGAAGACGATAGCTGTAGGGGAGAAGTTTTGGGTCCTCCGGCTACTTCAAGCTTCAAGCGTAAGTCAAGTTGGAATATATAAACCACACATCAAAAATACTGATTGAGCGACAAAATTACTGATTGAGCAGCAACATTCTAAATAGAATATCGGTTAGGTTAGAACTGTGACCACACATCCAGAACCAAATCTGAATGTTTTGAGACCAAAGGGATAACTAGTGGCTAACATAGTTTAAACACTATCTTAGCCACAACAATATTTTGAGGTGACTATTTTGCTGTGCAATAAGTATTTTTGCTTGGGATTGGGAATTATTTTTTATACATAACGATTTTTTTTATTTGCAGTTAAATACTATCATTCCAGTTTGATTCTTAACTTTAATTTGAACACCAATGAACTATAAAACAAAATATTAAATAAATCTTTTAAAATCAAAATCTTTTTATGTAAGAATAATATGCACACGAAATTAAATGTACATAAAATGTAAAATGCGAGGCATATCCTCCAGCAAATTATTCCTCGTTTTGAAGCCATAATGTACAAGTCTCATTAATTCGGGTAATCTCGTTTGACATAATGAAGCGGGGAAGATAATACGTCTTATGCATGCTGTGGTTTTATGTGCTAGGATATTGTAAATATATTTTTACTCGTATCATCTTTGGGATATCTTTACCTAAATATTCGTCTAGCCTTCGTTTACACTCCTGGCAGTGATCACCCTAGTCTCTCGTACTTTTTATAGGGTCAGGGCAGTATTTTGTCCATCGCACGAATAGTTTAGATTAAAAAATAGCTTAAATCAACCGATTTGATGAGTTTGACGAGCTTTATAATGTATTTCTGTAGTGCTTCATCCAATCCTGATAAATTTAATATGGGTCTACATCTTATTCTCAAACCTTATCAGTTAATCCATTTTTCCAAAAAAAGAACAGATGTTTCCTCTTTTTGAATTCCGAATTCAAACATTCACACCTATTTATGCAATACAATAACACACAAATTCAAGGATGCCGTAGTAATTTTCGAGCTAATAGCGTACAATTACTGTACTCATCTACCGTATTGTTGATCACGCGAGCCTGTTATGTTCACACTTGACATACTAATGGTTAGGCTCTAGTTGTTTATAAACTGTTAATTGAATCACACATCTATTAACCTCTATGGTTTTACTGTAGGGTAAAGGCTTTCCTAATAAATTTTACTAGTGTGGTCCAATCTTTTCTGTACGCGTCCAGTTTGCGTTTGCGCATAGCGAAATTTTACGAGGCATGCCTTTTAAGTTTTGTCGTTTGAAGAAAAAAACACAACTAGAACCTTATAATACTTTTTATTGTTTTTCAAAATATTCACCACGTAGCTTAATACACTTTTCCATTCGATCAAACCAGATAACTAACGACTGTCATAGATGTTCGTATGACAACCGAGACCGACGGCTTTACGTGCTCTCCGAGGCACGGAGTGGTTCCGATTTGTTAAAAATGGCCACCCATCCACAGACTGACCGCGGCTGATAACATTTATTCCACTCTAAAGTGGATCAAAATGGCTGACTTGAAAGCGTTGACTGCTTCTTCACCGGACTGGATCTTTGACCACGAAGACTTTTCTTAATTTTAGGAAATGTAAAGACATTGTTAGGGCCAAGGTCAGGACTGTATGGAGGATGGTCAAGAATTTCTACTTTTTCCTGCTTCAAATACTCAATCGTTTGACGAGCGCTGTGTGAGTTTGCGTTGTCGTGGTTCAGGATGATGCGTCGCTTTGAGTTAGATTTTCGAAGTTCGGCGATTACTTGTGGTAAACAAACTGTGGTATACCACTCAGCGTTAACCGTTCTACGATCTTCAAGTGCAATAGTCGCAACATGGCCGGTTTTTCCAACGAACGTGGCCACCATTATCTTCGAAGTGTTTCGAGAATGAACAACTTTAGTCGGCTTTGGCTCGTCTTGAAAGACCCAGATTGTAGATTGTTATTTGGAATGAGGATCGTAGGCATAGATCCAAGATTCGTCACCACTGATGATGTCGTAGACGTGATTTGACTCTCCTCGGTTGAACCTTTGCAGAGTTTTCTTACACCATCCGAAGCCGGCCGCATTGTGATCGTCGGATAGCAGATGCGGTATACAACGGCAAACTAACTTTCTCACACCAAGTGCTTCATGCAAGATCTTCTGAATGGTTGTCCCTGAGATGCTTAATAGACCCTCTATCTCTCGATACGTCATATGACGATCTTCGAGAATTAGTTGTTTCACAGCAATGATGTTATCTTCAGTGAAGGCGGATTTTGGGCGTACTTCGCGAGATTTGTCACTTACACTATTACGTCCACGCTGGAATTCTAAATACCAGCGTTGGATAGTTCGCAGACATGGGGCCTCATCACTAAACACAGATGTTAGCTCTTCAAAACACTGAAGCCGTGTCAGGCCTCTTCAAAAGTTGTAGAAAATTATTGCACGAACATTTTCCTTAGAAGGATTCATTTTTGTACGTAACCTGACAGATTCCAATCGACGCTGTGACTAAACAATAGCATTAATCCTAATACTTTCAACTGTTTTGAGATTCTAATTTGAAACACATTCGAATATAGAACAGTTCCAAATTCAAAGTTGCCGGGAAATATGGAAACGACAGAACTTAAAAGGCATGCCTAGTATTAAGTAAATGTCTTTGGGAACGAATTGGTTATTGTTTCGGCTTATTGTGAAGTGTTGAGTATAAATCAATTATTGGTGTCCGGTTTATGGCAATGGGCTGGTCCTGTGTGTGTACAGTATAATATACCGCTGCTAAACCTTATGGGGGTATTGGTCTGTTATGCTTAAGAAGAAAAACTCTTATTTTCCATTAATATACGGCAGTCATTCAAAAGATTTACTAAAGCAAAATAAATTAAGACAGTACAGATGACAAAATAATTTCCTTCGCATAAATATTCCTTTGTTTTAAGTTCAAATGCCAGTAACATTAATTGTTTCTAGGATAGCTAACTACTTCAAACAGAACTACTGAATAACGTTAACAAAGAACATTCCGGTTGATTGCCACTCTAGATCCATTAAGATCTAGCTTTTGTCTTCCTTGGACTATCTCGGCACCGTTCTGACAATTTGACATTTATATTAAATAGTTTGTTATTTTTTAAACAACTATAGCATCTGTAGTCACTTCGTTAAAGTCTAAATTTCAAAATCAAGACAGAATATGATAGTAAGATTTATATTTTTTTCTTCTACCATCGATATGGCACACCACTAAGGAGGCAAACAAGCATACGGCCCACCTGATCATAAGCGGTTAGCATAGGCTAAAGACGCTTGTAGCACCAAGGGTATCATTTGCGCGTTGCCGACCCTGTAAAACGAAAGAGGAATAGTTGGGTTGGCAGTTTAAGGGTCAAAGTCCCCCCACTGCCAACACAACGTTTCTTCGCGGAGCACTGGCAACCTTGCTCACCGTAAGGATCACAACACAGCTCAAAGCAGTGTTATTTGACTTCGATTTTCTGCAAGGCGGTAGTCCTTTCCCAGTCAGGTAGCTCCAATTTGAGTGGAATTACTCCCACTAAGCCCTACCTCTCTTTCAATTTATATAATAAATATATATATATTGGTTTCTGATACCTAAAATAATTTCACGCTAATTGTTATAATGCTGTTGATCTTTCTTTGATAATTCAATAAATAAATATCCAAGTCAATAAATAAGTACAAGCTCAGCTTAGTTTGGGACTAGATCGTGCTGTGTTAAATGTTCCATAAATTGATTGATTCATTTAAATTCGAATCTTCTCTTTTATATTTCCAGATGTAATGTTGACTGCAGCTTAGAACTTATGTTTCTGGGGACACATCGTCAGCATCGATTCCGCAAACTTGGAACAATGTTGTGCAGTACCTCTATAGAGCTGGGAAAGAAATTAAGAGACGGACCGGTTTCGTACATGTCAATAGAAGATTTGGGACCAAAATATTCTAATATGGTACCAAGGAAACCTATAGCTGAAGTACCCAAGATCTGCCAAGCTCTATTTACGGCCGAACCTACTCAGAAAATTGGCAAGCAATTGGGATTCACCGTAGATCTGCGAGTATCATTCTCAGATTTTTATTACAATGGAAAATCGTATTCTGAGAGATTAGGGCGCGAAGTTTTTGCTGAAGCTGCTTATAAAAGAATTGATTGATTTATCAAATACTGTCATGTATTAGTAATGATTTAATATACTGGGTGTAAGAAATTACTAAGGAAAAAATGGATTTTTATTCTAACCAATGCACGTGATCCTACTGCTTAGCAAAGGTCTCCTATCTCCTTCTCTACTACTAATCACTGTTGTCTTATCCGCGGCCAGTCTACCCATAAAACTTCCAAATATTGGAAGAAAATCTTTTTAATAATGTCATTTGGAAGACAAAAATAATAAATTGCAGTCATATTTTCAGTACTAATCCTAGCAGATACTGACCGTTTACAAAGTTTTTCCTAATCCCACGGGAATTTCCTTAAATCCTTATTTTATTAAGTTTTTTTTCCTCCTGTAACATGTACTCTTTCAATGCGGTTTCCAGTTAAAGTCATTGATATAGCTACCGAAATACAACTATGAGCAACTTTACTGAGTGAACTGGAGATGGTTAACAAATGAAAATCATTACGGAGAGTCTGTACATCGTTAACATCGAGCCGGTCTTGGTTCGGTCAGATAGCCCGACATCTCTAATTGCATCGTCCAACTTCTCTCAAATTGGTTCTAGTTAATTGATTTGGATTCGACATTGAATTTGTCGCTTTGTCGCTTCGTATCGCGTACCGATTAATCTATTAGTCTGCTATTGTCGTCAAGTTGCTTGTCATTTGAATATTGAATTTTCGATAATAGGTATTACAATTGGGCTGGCAAAAGATTAGACATATTTCTCCCCCTTAATGAAAAATATTGTCTAAGATAAACTAAAGTATTATGACATAAGCAAGGTTTAAGCTAAGCCCAGACTAAAATATATTCATTTCTTTCTAGTGTTAAAAGAGATTACCTTCTAGACTCTTATTCTAAAACATAGATTTTTCCTAAACCATCTTTTGTAATAAAATAAATGAGGAGTTTATGTCGAAACTGTGCGGCGTTGACTTTTTTAAAATAAATATTTCATACTCTTCATACAATACTATTCCTAAATTATAACCAAATACACTCAGTACTATAGCCATATTTGATATAAAACAGGCAATATATTCTAACATCAACTGTTAAAAACGACTTTGGATTATGTTCAAATCACCACTAAGGCCGTTTCGTTGCCACTTAGGGCACGAGACGAGACGTTGACGGGTCGTTGACGTGACGCGTAAATTATCATCTGTTTACTCGCTGACACGTCAACGCACTCCTTGGAACAAATTATACGCGTGTAGCGTGCAGTGTTGCTAGATACACGAGTGCCTTATAATGGCTGCAGTATTTTTTACCTGAAAGTGATCTAGCAAACATGGGGTGTTTGCTACCAGTCAAATCATTAGACTTTACCACCAAAAGGGCTGAGTTTTGTCGAATTTTACAACACGCGTTGCTTCTCAATATTCCTACAAAATAAAGTTTTTTATTCCATGTCCTTCCACGTGCAGAACCTCTAAAAACTGTCCCAAAATATTTTCTTTTTCGATAGTAGCTAAAGCAAAATCATAGCAATACAATTATAAAAAGCATATAATTGACTATCGTTCTACCAATATTGTATTTTACTTTCAAACGAAACTATACAGTCAGTTGAAGACACTGTTA
Organism: Acronicta alni; assembly: GCA_964056405.1. Classification (NCBI taxonomy): domain Eukaryota; kingdom Metazoa; phylum Arthropoda; class Insecta; order Lepidoptera; family Noctuidae; genus Acronicta; species Acronicta alni. The sequence continues at coordinate 8,924,175 of OZ043925.1, read as the reverse complement.
ATATTTAAACGTAAAGGGCTTATTTCATACGTCAACGAGTCAGAAAATTAGAACAGAAAGAGCTCACTACTTCTATTCTAAGTACATTCGACAGAGGTTACGTTGCGAAGAACTTTGTTTCTATATCCAGTAATTTTGTAACACATGTTTGCTCAGTCATATTGTACTATTTATTTAGGTCCGCATATACCTTCTCTGTTGTTTTTAGATCCCTTGAAAGTTGTAACATTTTTTCTTTTTTGTGTGATAGTAGGTCCATATTACATAAACCATTTTGTACTTACGAAAACATACAAAAAATAGTTAGTAATAAACTGTAAACTTCAGAAAAAAAAACTGTACTTGCATAATGAAGCACTGTGCAAGACAAGATAAGATGAAAAGATATAGCTAGAATTATCTCCCCTTCCCCTCGATAATTGATTGAAAAAGTCTAATAAGTATTAGTGAAGTAAACTTATACTTCACTAATACTTATACCTAGCGATGGCTGATTGAATACTATAGCAGGTAAAGCCGGTGTTGCTATAAAAATAAATTTCAAAAAGTTTTTAATTAACGAAGAGACAATACCTAATAATAAAAATACTGGTTTTAATAATGCCATTTGCAATGATGCAATACCACTGAATGATAAAAATAACATACTAATAAAACGTAGTCGTCAATGCTACGATCTGTTGGTTTGTTTTTGTTTGTACCAAGTGTACGGTACTGAAATGGATCCTCTTCCAATTGTTTGCGAAGCGTTCGCGACGTAATGATCAATTACAGCAGGGATTTGCATTGTGTGGGTAGTTTTACTTTATATTGTTTACAGTATTCTGGTACTTGCTAATTAGTTTTATTTTTCTTAATTATTTTGTTGGAGTAAAAGTCAAGGACGTACGTACAAGGTTGCATCCAATTATATCTGCACATGATTTTTCACAAAAGCAAATATTATCAAAAAGGATAAATGATACTATAATGTGTTAATTGTCCTTTATCAATTTACAATGAATATAGTTACTTTTGGATGCTATTGTGAGGACCGTGGGGAATCAGTGGATGCGACTTGCTCAAGATCGGCAACAGACTTTGTCGTGTCCAAATGTCAATTAATCATTAAAAAAACCAAAGGAAAAAAAACATTCAGTTTTTCTTGTATTTTCCAAGCAACTTTTGGAACGAAGTTCCTTATCGCGCGTTGTGAAAGGGGGCTAGACGGAAAAAAATCTTACGAAAAGTTGTCACGACACTTTTTTCGAAATTCAAATATTGTTGACAAGCATTCAAATATTATTGAGTAAATGACAATATTTGAATTTCGCACGTTGTGAATTGTTGAGTGTATACAGGTTTTTTTATTTTTAATTATTAAATTTTAATGAAAGGAACTTCGTTCCATCCGGGTGTCCCTTGACACCTCTCAAGTTTTTTTTTTTCTTTCCATAAGAATCTAATTCGGACTATTAGGAACATATTTATAAAAAAAAACAAATCGATCCAGCCGATTGAGTGAGCATTTCATTTTTATTTATAATTTTGACTAAATTTCCATAATTTTTTTATCAGTACAAAGTTTTTACTTAAAAGCCACAATGCACAATTGGTATTCGAGTGTAACCAGTAATATCTGTGTTTACTAAGGTACATTAAAGCGATCTCAATGGATCCTCAGATCGGATTCGCTTTGCATAGCACTTGAAATTCAAATGGTGCAGTTCATATTGAGCCTCCCCCTGTCTAAGTGCCTACTGTTGCTATGGCAACCGTGTCTGCAATACCCTTTACTCATTCCGTTTACTCACGCAGTAACAGTTGGAATTTTAAACGAACTGTGAAAGAATATCATGTTACATTTATAAAGACTGTCTGTCACCATATCATTTTTGTCTGTAAAGAGTTCAGTACCTACCTACTGTTTGTCTTTTTGTAGTACGTTTTTCATTTGGACTCATAAAAAATTCCTCGATTTTATTGAAACATTCAAGATCATGCGTATTAATAGTTATACACGTACACACATTTCTAGTATAAGCTAATTTACAATACCGTACCGTACAATGAGAAATCAGCCTTTGAGTACAGTATATAGCTATACAATGTATAGCTTGTTTTACAGCCGTGTGTATTAATTTTGAATTACAGAGGAATATTATTTTGGGAAAGAAATATAAAATATAGGCAGGACCTTATGATTTTCTAAACAGTAAGTGTTACAATAACTTTGTTTAAAGGTAAAAAGTGTTTTCAATGGTTAAAATTAAAATATTTTTGTATGAAAGCCCTCGAGTGCGAAGCGAAAAACATTCCAGAAAGGTATATTATTTTAACCCATATCCGGCTACGGGAGCGGTAAAAAAATCCAAACTGCTTTTATTCCATTAAAAGCCCCTAAAACTACTCCGCGAGTGCTCGAAATTATTTTCTCCGTTTTTCCCAAAGGGGACAGGTTAACGCTGGGACAAAAAATATGCGCAGATAGACTGACACTTAAGTCAGAAAAAATATTTGTGAAAAAAAAATAAGTTGAGTGCTAAAGTGCTTCTTCAGGAAACTGTTGCTATTATCTAAGGGTGGTATGTCACTGGTCTTTGTCAAATATATTTATCCAAAATTTCAGCATCAGAAATTTTTTTCATATTTAGAATTAGCTTATTTGAACTGCAGATAAGACTTATTTCTTTGGCCATTTATAATTTGACTTCATTAATTAATATACGAGCAACATTTTATTTTTATCAGCTATCAAGTATTATCTAGTTAATTTGATAAAATTCTAAATGAAGAAAAAGTCTGACTTTGATCAAATCTTGGACAAATATATTGGACAAAGACATTAGTGTAGTCACTAGCATGGTTGCTATGCGTGTGGAGAGGACGTTGAATCCCATGTAAAGATAAGCGGTTTTTCTCGGGTTACAAGCTTTGCTATTATTTACATAACTGTTATTTCAAAAACAGATTTATTTCTGAAACTAATATTTCAAATACATTTCAATTGAAACTTCTCATAATAATTCTGTATTGTTCAAAGTAAAATAAATAGCATCTGATATAAGCAGTTTACGTGAAAATATTGCCTTCAATTCTTCAATGTGGTGCAGGTAAGCCTTTAAATTGTGGCTCCAATTGTTTTGCGCCCTTATCATTGCACGGCAGAGCATTTTTCCAATCCCGAGTCCCTTCGATAAGTTGGGGTCGTGAGTACCTACCCTTAATGTGCACTTTTGTGTCGGATTAAGGCTAAATAAGTTTTGAAAGGATAATATTTTTTTTAAATGGCGCCAATTTTTTTTTGAAATGTTATGGTTTATCTCTGGAGCCTTCTTTAAATTTAAGTTAATTTAGTGATCTTTGTTCATTGATTGTTTGGCCCCGACTCAAAATTAGTTAGGTATACCTACTAACATTAGTTTAAGAACTTAGTTATTGTGGTTAATTAAGAAACATTTATTATTTTTTGCTTTTCAGTTTTTCGGCGGTTTAATTTTTTGTTAGAAAGTTTTTATTTTAAACTTTTTATTATAAGATCTATTTCAAAAAGAATATAATTTAAAGAGGAATTCAGACCCTCCCATATGTTTGAAGTCGGTTATTTTATGATCGAGCAAGCAGCATACTTATTGTACTAGTTGGTATATAATATTCCACCTAAATAGATATAATTTCTTCACAAACAATATTTTAGAAGTCACAAGGAAATTGAAACTCCTATAAAAACATCATAGCTAATTTTCAGATTCTCTTTCAAGCCGTATTTCCATTACTTTTTCAGGACCGAAAACAATAAATAACAAAATAGCCAACTGGGTAACTATTTAGCAATTCCAACGAATTGTCAAGACGGTTCCGCACATTCGTTTTGTTGCGAACGTGACCCCACATACGTCACTATAAAACACGCTAAGGACACAGGACTCGATGAAATTTGCCTTTTACGATCTTCTCGTAAAGTAAATATCACTCATGTTGTCCAAAAAAAGATGTCGGCAGCGTAAATGCGCGCTTATTAAACCACTTTATTGGCTTATTTAGAATTTACGTCGGAATTTATTTTGTGTATCTTTTTTATGGTATACACTTATGGGGAGCTGTTTTTATGTTCGGTGTCATGATAAAGTGTAATACGAAGTCGTCACAGTTTTTATTGGTTTTTAGATGGATACTGGTTTATTAGAGAATGAGTTAGTATGAATTATTGAATGATAACATTGCTTGTTATATCCACAATGTAGAATATTGTTCTTAAAATGTTAACAGATGATTTCGATCCATTCTAATATTTTATATTTCAAGTAACTGTTTGACTATCTGTTTCTTACATTTTCACGCCTTAACTGCACGGGCAAAAGTTAGTAAAATTCTATAGACACACACGATAGAAATTACCTACAGCACATCAAGGTGACGCCAGCAGTTCAAGCTATCCAAATCTGTTAAATTTTCCCAATTGAAATCGAACCTTATTGTTTTGCATTAAAGTTGAAAATCTATCAAAGAAATTTGACAGATTGGGGTAGCTTGATGTGCTGGCCTCTGTACAACAAACTATCGAATTTTCTCATTCGATTTTGAACTTAACTATCAACATTTAATGGTTTAAAATCATTTGGAGAAATTTGACAGTTTTGTATAACATGATGTGCTGTTGAATGTAGGTATTACCTTACTGAATATTTAAGAGAGACCAAAGATCAGAAACCAAACAACTAAACTGTACTCTTAACACTTCAATCGACAACCACTTTCAATACCCACACTCGTTTTTTCTACCCACACAATCCTAAAAGGTTTCTCACTGAGCATAATGTTTCGTAGAATCACAAGAAATTTTCCTCTGTAAACAAAAAAACTATAGCTAGAAAAGAAATAAATAAACATTCCTTTCACGCGTCCCCGAGCTGGTTAAATAAAAAGGACGAAGTTTTTCCAATGGGATGTAAATAACCGTCCCATCTGACAACCTCAAGGGCTTGAAGGCAATCTAGGGGCCTACTATTTTTCTTTTGAAAGCTACACAAAGCAATTGTTGGCCGGTATTGCTATCAGGGAAAAATAGGTGTAGCCATTCGCGGGTTGTATTGAATCGCTTTATTCTATTCTCGTTGGATGATAGGGAAAATGTATGGTTTCATAGCAAGGCGCTGCTTATTTCAAGGGATTATGGGTGATATTTCAAAAATATTTTCCCGGCAGGTGAAGGCAAGTGCGGTTTTAAGTCGGTAGGAGTCCGACATACCCGTAGCATTTTCCGTACTATAAAAAAAAGTTAGTTATTGGGTTTTTCTATGAAAATCTCAGTAGCAGCTCGGAGTTGGAATTTGTGCCCACTTAAATGATAAATGATATTTATTTTGTAAATAGATCTTTTAAAGACACTTTTATAAGTCAAAGATGGCGCCGGCATTTCGCCGGCCGAAACAGAATCGTGGCCTCTTTTAAAATCCCGACAGTAACAGTATTCATTACTTATCATAATATATATTTTTGTGTTTTATAATGTAGGCAAATCTGAACTGGCCTTTTGAAGAAAGAGCCATAGGAGCTCTGAGTTGACCAGTCATTATTGACGTCACTTACTTATACATCAGTTATCGTATAGCCAAACCATTATTTAGGGAGCTAAATTTAGTGTATTAAATGGCAATAGGCCCGTCCCCTATAACATGGAACTAAAAATACCAGCGAACAGTGGATGAACAGAGGCCAGCATACCAAGTTACCATAATCTGTCAAAATTCTTTGATAGATTTTCAACTTTAATATAAATGCAATAAGGTTCATGTTCAATGGGGAAAATTTGACAGTTTGGAATAGCTTGACTTGTATGTTATAGTATATTATGTAATTCTAATTTCTATGTTTCATCTTTACGCCACGCTTTTGAAAAATAAATTACTAAACTGACAGAAATAAACTCACAACGCATATCTCATAATTATGACAGAATTGAGTATTACGAGAGAGTACCCCTGTACTCTCTCGTAATACTCAATTCTGTCAGGTCAAACTTAGACTCAGTCATTGTCCAGTACACCCATTATAGACATTTATTATAGTAACGATGAAAACTTTGCACTGAAACGGAACCATATTTCAAAAATGTTGTTACTTAAAAGCAAAGTATTTTACTTCAACGTTAAAAATCTTAAAATTTCACTCTTATACCAGCACATTTTCAATTTATAGCTATAGTAAGCCCGAACTGGCACTACTTACCAATATACCGTCAAAATAAAATCACCTCGACCCAACGATACGAGCGACTAAGCGCTTAACCCTCCCCGCTAATGCATTGCCGTCCATTTTTCTAGACAGCCGGTCGATGTGGCCCAAACATCAGTAAATCGCTATAAAGTACCCCACGGGTAGTTCGGTGAATATAAAGTTGGCTGTTCGGTGAAAACTGTTATTTATGTATTTAGGGTCAGATGTAAGTTTAAGAGCTCGATATATGAAATAAATAAAATGTGTTTATTGTGGTTATTGATAAATAATATTAAAGTCAGTAAATAAAATGTGTTTATTGATAAATGATAAATAACATTAATTTCAGTAAATAAATCTTTTTAAGACACTTACAACTTAGCATTTCCTAGCTGACGACTACTGAGAAGAAACACCGAAACAAATTCGGAGAATCATTGTCTAATTCATCAATCAGATAATTTAAATTAAGTTTAATATTAAATTATTTGCTATGCTACTGCTGCTGCTGAGGTCCTGGTTGCGATTCTCGGGTCGAGCAAAGTGTTATTGGGTTTTCTATTAAATGCTCAGTTGCACGTTACGTGACGTAACGCAGGGTGCAATGTAGAGGGCTTCGCTCGGATTTCTCTGCGTGATAGAGTCAAAAATGAGGATATCCGCAGAAAAACCAAAGTAACCGACATTGCTCGCAGGATTGAAATAAGTGGCTAGGAGAACGGATGGCGGCTAGGGACATAAAGCCCTGGAGTGGCGACTAAGCATAGGAAAGCGCAGCGTAGGACGGCCCCCGACTAGGTAAGGGTCTCGGAGAGTCGGAGGCTATGATAGATAGATAAACTCAGTTGCAGCTCGGAGTTTGGATAAGTGCCAGGTTAATGGCAATAGGCTTAACCCCTAATATATGGGACCTAAACATACTGGCGAATCGTATCTATAATCTGGCACCTCTGCGTATGCCTTTAAGGAAATCAGACGTATGTTGTAATCAGTATGTTATGTAGATAATAATTATGTATTGAATTATTTTGAATATTAAATTAATTTTATATTGAATCCTTAACATAAAGTACCCTTAATACAACTTCTAAAACTACGTAAACTGTAAAGGTTTACGTAAGCCCATTTAATTAGTTTTGATTTTAATTACTATCATAGTTTACGTATTTTGCAAAATTTTTTTTTTTTATTCCAGGCCAGTATTTCCTTGCATATATTTTTGTTGCTAATAAAGGAATCCAATGTGTCCAATTATTATAATAATATTAATAATTATTATTATAATAATGTCGACATGTGGGATGTGGACACAGCGATCACTGTACCGATAGTCGTGTCAGGCAATGGCTAAGCCTCAACCAACACCTTAGGAGGCTCTCGTTAGGCGGCTGGGTCAAGAGCTTGATACAGAAAGCAGTACTGCTGGACACGGCTCGTATTGATAGGAGGTTCCTCTTTCTGGAGCCCTGACCGCTGGTAGCTTGGACCCTGTTCCCAATACCGGTGGGCCTAATTAAAAAATTAGAAATATAAATAAAATATAAAAATATTTTTAAATGTTTTTGTTTTTTAATTTATTTTATAAAAATATAATATGTATAAAAGAAACAAGTTATTTAGAAAAGGAAAAATTCGACCGCGGGCAGGATTCGAACCTGCGTCTTCTGGTTAGGTACACCAGACGCTATGACCACTAAGCCACCGCGTAAATAACTTTAAAAATGCCAAAAATATACAAAAAGATAGTTAGAAGGTAAGGTGGCATCGTTCGACATTGAACTAACTGTAAAGTAAGTCGTGTCGGTTGAAAAGCAAAAACTTGCTTTTCAATAGGTGTTACTGACGTCACCATAAAGACGTAAATTCAGTATGTGAAGGAAAAATTCGACATGACGGGTAGGAATCGCGGTGGCTTAGTGGTCATAGCGTCTGGTGTACCTAACCAGAAGACGCAGGTTCGAATCCTGCCCGCGGTCGAATTTTTCCTTTTCTAAATAACTTTAAAAATCTTAGCATGAAAAATGCCAAAAATATACAAAAAGATAAAAGAAACAAGAAAAATAAAGGACTTCATAATATCTAATTAATTTGATTTTTAGAAGATAATAGAATTTGCTGTTTAAAAACGAATTTGTCACTCAAACTTGTCGTTTTGAGAGTAACATCGAATCTCTGTCTGATCATTACGTATTTATTATTGTGTGTTATTATTATTTATTGTTATCCTAATGTATAAATTGTTATTGACCAACAACCATTTTTTTTTTTGTAAAATTAATCGAAGTTTTTATATCTATCACTATTTTATGTCACAGAATTAGCCCTATCATTCAACTTAGCTGTCAGTCTTCTGGGCACTATAATACCTGATCACTATGATATGAAGAACTGAAGATTGACACATAAGAAAGATGTTGGGCACATAAGTGTGCTATACAAAGGTCATGACCCCATTAATTGTAACACTACTGGGCACGGGTCTTTTCTCAGAATGAGAAAGGTTAAGCCACGCTGGTCTAATGTGGGTTGGCAGATTTCGCACGCCTTCGTGAGAAAAAAGGCGTGTGGTATGCAGGTTTTGTCACGATATTTTCCTTCGCTGTTTAAACATACATAGGTATCGCATTAAATAACATTGATGAGATGAGATGAATTTACTATTTTATCATTTCTGTAAGCCATCTTAATTATTTTACATCAAAACAAAAAGAGACTACCCTGAAAATATGAGCCGCATTCAGCGAATATAATTCTGGGAAATTGACGGAGAAATTGTATTAAATATTATGGAAAAAGAAAGCGGCTTTCGCAAACCGTCCATCTTTCCCTGACGAGGGTTACTTATTTACATTCAGACGGAAGATTTTCGTTTTTTGTATGTCACCTGCGATACACATAGGTACCTACATAATTAATGCGCACAAATCGTATGCTTCAAGCGTGATTAATTACGCAATAATTATTTGGTGGGTGTTGCCTCGACTTCTCCTCTGAGTCTCCGCCGCTCCCAGTTTTTATTTGAAAGAACGAAAGAATAATAATTTATTTTGGACTCGCACATATTAATGAAAATACAAACAGTACCTATTTACATTATAAAAAATAAATATAAAAACCTGGACGAACCCAAGAAAAGCCTCTCACTCTCTATCTCAGCATATTGCTACAACATTTAAAAACTAAAATGTCGCAGCGCTGGGTTTCAGATAGGTCCAGTCCAGTTGTAATGCCATGATCAGTTACGTCAGTTAAGGAGACACATGATAGAAAATAAATAAATACTGTCTGTACTGTATAAAAGTTATTTGTTGGGACGAAACTCAGAAACTACTGTACGGATTTTCATATGGCTTTCACTAATTGAAAGTGAGATTATTTAGGAAAACACGTCATACTTTACAGGCTACAATAATTATATCCGTACTCTGAGCTACTACAGACTATAATTTCATTTCATAGAAAATTCCAATAACCTATAATAGGAATCGAACACAATACTTCTAGCGTAGTAGTCGATAGCATGAGGCATGAGGGTATAGCATGTTTACGTTTGGGGATTAATGTCATGAAAAATTCTGACGACTTAAATTGCAACCATTTTAATTTGCTGCGTTTTCTAATTACTACATGACCAATCCTACAATAAATGCCTTGAAAATATAAGTAAACATTTAAAAACATGTCGCCGAACACACACTATTGGCGTTTGTAAAATAGAAAGATGTTTTTTTTTAATTAAACAATAATAAAACAGTCACCCTCTTGAGGTCTTGAGAGTCCAAACGATTATTTGTCTATTGACCTTCAGTTAAAAAAAAATAAAAAATTATAAAATACATTTTATCGGGACAAATAAGTACTTACATAATATCTACTAAAATCAATATTTGCGTTCAGTGATTTTTAGTTTTAAGCTATCGATATGACAATTTATTAATTACTGGGCATGTGTTCTATCCATGTATGTACATGGATTTGTATCCTCTCAGATTGAAAGAGGGAAGACTACACAAATTCTCCGAACTAAGTTACAGTAACACAAACTTTTTTTCACATAAACCAGTGAAAAAAATAAAAGTTAACACAAGAAACAAGTTGAAGCACCTTCGTGTCAAGCTGTCCCATAAATTCCCGGCCACTCTTACTTGAGGAAGTGGAGACACTAATTATATTCACGTTTTTATTTTAACTTAATTGCCTCGCTACGGTGTTCTTAATCATTTTACAAAAGAAGCAATTTTGCGAGGTAATTTCGCGATGTAAATGGTGTTGTTAAAAAAATACTGTGTAATTAAGGTAATTATTATGATACCTAATTTAGTTATTATGTTAAGAAGCGCCTTTGTAGGTTGTCAGTCCATGAATACACAAAGAGTTTGTTTATTTGAAAACCTTGTTTATTATTCATATGAATTGTTTGAAAAAGGTTAACGATACAACAAACAAAATTTATAATTTTTCGCAATATTATTGTTGGGTAGGTACTTGGACTTAGAATAGCATACTAGGATATGGTATACATACATTTAAGTCATATGTAGCTAGTAAACAATTTAACAACCATAAAGGAAGTCCACGTCACTCCCCAAACACTCAAACCTACCTCCACGTATTTATCGCATACAAATCAGGCATAAATCCCTTCAAATGAACAATAGTTCCAATCAAGATAGGACTGCAAGGCGTCCAGTATATGTTGGCAGTTCATAGTGGTGCTGTTAGCAAAGGAAAATACTGATAACCTATCAAATACAGTACATTTAGATTTAGTTCCGTATAACGCCGCCTGTCAAGTTATGCTGGTTATTTCGTAGGTATTCAGACTGAGGGATCAACGATCCAGAGATCATATCTCAGGTACCCTAATGGCGGCAATTTTGCCATTTCAATCAAATATCACTATCTGAGAATTTCGACTGCTGTAAAACAAAACAAGGAAGCTTCCAGCTAGTCAAATTTTAATGATTAAAAAGGTATATTGAATTATTATAATATAAGCATTAATTAAGAAAGCCTTAATTGAAAACACGGTTTTGTAAAGATGTTTTAATAAGGACACGAAATTTTCATTAATTTGTGTAAAGCAACGAATTTGTTTTCGGAACTTGTAGGTACTGAGAAAAGTGAGTGATTTTGAAGAAACTTTCCTCAAAATTTTCAGCATGGTTTTGCAAAAACCATCAAGTTACCTACCAATGTTGTATGAAACATTTTTTTATAATTATTTTTTACATAAGTAAGTCATATCAATGAATTACTTGCTGTGACACTGCAGTCAAATAATAGTAAACACAATTATTTTTAAAAAATCCCTTGAAATTGATTGAAATCAAATTCACCTTCCCACTACAAAAACGCATTGAATAAATCTTCGACTAACACGTATAAATTTATTCTGTTCGCATAATAATTTATGCGAAGTCACGCCACATGTCAGATACTCATTTTTCCTTTTTCACAACCCTAAAGCTGGGTTTCACTTCCTGATCCAGTACGTAGGGGATAATCAACCCCTTCGTCAGGGGTGTGGAACTTGAATAATTCAAAATGCTATTTTAAATAGGCAGTGTCTGTTTGTGGATAGCCCCTTAGCTGCTTCGGATTTTGGTGGAGTGTTATATTTTATGTAGGCGTTGAGGTGTTGACTTATGTACCGCGTATAAATGTTATTTTGTTTTGTTTATGTTGGTACGCATGTACGCATTTCTATCTTCTGTTTAGAGATATATATGTTTTTTTTTCATATGAGGCTAGTGATCAGAAATTATTAAAAATAAATTAAAGCAAGGGACAGAAATTGTTGGTATATAAGTAAGGAGGTTTATAACAAACAGTGTAATAATAGATACGACCTGTAATGGTGATTATGATGATGATGAATGAAATACATATACAGGTTCATCCTTGAAAAGGAAAAAAAAGTGTTAGTTGAATAACCAACCTTAAACCATACTATTTTAAACAATATTAATTTAACAAATCCGTTATTAATTTAAATTATCTCGATCAAACAGCCTAAATGAGTAAGTGATCGGTTAAAATGAAACACCCTACTCTGGGCCATTATTTCACCGTCCTTTAAATATAAATTTCCTGCAAAATCTTTAACGAATTCTTGAATAAATAGGCAGGGAGCCTTTGATTTCTGGCTTTCATTTCAATCTATTGACTCCCCAAAATAAAGGGTGGAATTTTAATCTGGGATTCTTCGAGAACAATCTTTTGGTTTTATTATGAGTCTTTACGGAACTTATTTATAATAATACGTTTACAATCCTCCAAATCAAAATTTTACTGACTCATTGAGAGCTGTAAATACCATGTAAAGTATCTGATACGGTGTCAACCTACAGGTTTAAAACACCTGCATTATTGGATTGTGTGAATATTAAACATATTGAGCAGGATACAGACTTGTCGTGTAACATGTAATATATATGATACTGTATCAGTCTTTAAGTTAAAACACAGGTTCACGTGAACGAACTCACAATCATGTTACATTACTTGCTACTCTATTAGTTGCATTACATGCTACACCTTATATTAAGTATTCGGCTTTTGAGTAAAATATTCATGCTACCACGTGCGATTGTTCAGGAAAAACACAATGGAGTTAATCTTCTTCTTTGTGGCTTTTTCTTGAATGAATTAGGGATTATTATCATGTCCGCTTATTTATTTATTTTCCGTTCCTAAATTTAAATGCTTACTCCATATTTTTTTATTACGTTTTTATTCTTTGAAGGATCTAAGGAGGAGGAAGAACTAAATATTCTTCCAGAAAATAGGAAATTTAGAGATTAACCATTTCATGTACATTATCTTTTTTTTTATCGTGGCGCAGTGGTTATACCTTAGGCTTCAGAGCCACGAGTCCTATGTCCGATCGGAAAAAAATATTTATATGGCCAGTCTTAGTGAAAATGTGTCTTAGTGTGAGAATTTGTGTCAGTAGTCTCACCTACGATACAGGAAAAGTTTAGTGGAACACCGTTCCGTGCAAGGATAAAACCTTTGTGTTGAGTGGATAACTAAAAAAATCAGAGATAACATTAGGTATTACAGTAATTAGAATATTTAACATTATTTACTGAAATAGTTCAATATGGACACTTGTAGGTTTAACAGATTGTCTTTTACGAACAATGCTTTGTAAAAATACAGGAAAGGGTACAGGAAATCCAACCTAAAGAGTGATAAAACTTCTAAATGGCTTGGAGCAGTTCCAATATGTAAAAAACGTAACATCTGCACGGAATGTCCACTTAGAATCCTCTGCTCAACGGTAACTTACTACATAAATTTAATGATAAAAAGTTGTACCAAAAATCTATTAAACCATACATAGTGGTCTTACATAAATTACTATTTTAAAAAGTAAAAGGAAACCATACTTGAATGGAGTAAACTGCGGATTGGCTTTGATCTCCTAGTAAATGTTGATGAAATATTATATTTATTATTTGGGACATTTTACATAATAGGTACAGACGCCAGCAGGTCAAGCTATCCGTAACTGTCAAATTTTCCCAATTGAAAATAAACCTTATTATGTTGTATTAAAGTTGAAAATCTATCAAATAAATTTGACAGATTGTGGTAGCTTGATGTCTCTGTACCATCCAGTCCTAACTAAAAATTTGCGCTTTAGCTGACAGTTATTATAATACTTATTACATTTTTTTATAAATAGTCAAAGTCTTTATTGCTTCATATGTAATTATACATAGGTTTTATAGTAGGTTTTGTTACATTTAGAAAGTAGCAACGAATACATACCTACCTACCTAAAGGAATTTCACCTGATACTATTTCTAATTAAAAAATGTTGATAAAATTAATGAGGTACATAAGAGTAAGTAATAATAAGTAAATATTGTTTTTACTTTTGTAGGGTTGCTAGTGTTGAAATTAAAGCCCCGTTGTTGTTACTAAACTTTTATTGTTCTGGTAACTTAACACTACACTTACAATATATATTTTTGTGATGGCAACCCTAAGTGAGGTGCTAATATAGTAATTATTCCCGAAGACTGCTAGCCTATCGAACAGGAACTGGGTTGTTATATCAGACCTCTCTAGCTGACTAATTCCTGAAGACTGCTAGGCTATCGAACAGGAACTAGGCTTACTTAGGATCAGAACTGGCTGCGTGGCTCCCGCGCTCTGAACCTCTAGCTAGTGAATTACAATTTGTTGTGCGTTTACACTTGTGTGCAATCTTTACACGTATTCATCTGTAGTTGTGATCCAAACACTTGTAGTGTGGCGCTTGCGCAGATTGTACTCTTGATGATCATAGATGGCGTTAGTCGTTTGTTACACTTTATATTTTAAGACTTGGTTTGATTTAAAAAAGTTTATTCGGTAAAATATTGCCGTAAATGAAAAAATTAAAGTATTTTTAGAAGCATACCTATATCGAATAAGCAACCTAAAACGCAGGAGTTCCATAAGCCACTTTAACTTTAGTCAACACTAAGACGGAATTTAGGAAAGGAAATTCCCACGACATGGAGAAAACGTGACAATAATAATTTCAGGTAACACCACAGATAGACCATACTTTTACACTAATATTATAAATATGAAAGTTATCTTTTACATTTTCAATTGTTTCAGTTGTTTCTTAAATTTTCACGCCTCAACCGCTAAACCAATATTGATGTATTTTGATACAAAGATAAATGGGACATAAGAGAGGGAACAGCTAACTTTTGTCTCACAGTCCTTTGGGATGCGAGCAAAACCGATGGCAATAAGTAGTAATATATAAAAGTTAATTCTACAGTTTAATTTCGACCCAACTATGCAAAAACACTGAATATACTACCAAAACTAATTAGCCGACGCCACTATAAGCTGTGTTTCAATTTCCATACACCTACTTCAAGAAACCGCATACATCGCGCTTCACGGGGCCTAACCTCATTATGCCTCCCGGTTTTGCGTCAATTTCTCCAGCATGACCCTAGAGGGTATCTGCCGGTACCCTCTGCGGCAATGAGTAGGTATATATTTGCATATAACTGCGGCATGTTAATCAAGGAAGTTCTATATGTATATATAGTTGAGTTTTCCGCGCCACAATGAATGAAGGCCGAAAATTGAAGCAATGTCTTAATTAGCGCTGATAACTTCTCTGTCTGTTTGTTTCTAATAAAGGGATACATTGTGTCAATAGTTATTATATTTTATTATTGTTATATTAGTGATAGGTAAGCATAGTGGTGCTATGGAACTGCAGCAATCGATAAAATCTGTAAAATATATTTAATTTTACAGATAAATGTATATCGCTTTATCTGTAAAATACTTGTAAAATGCTTGTTAATGTAATTTTATATTTCGATTTCGTAGATTTATATTGTAAATCGTCGGGATTTTCTGACATTGCATAGCATAACATCGTAGATTCTAAGATTATATCGAGACGACAAATTTATCTGTCGTTAAATTTTGCATTTACATGCTACCGTTTATGATAAATTTATCGAAATTTATCGCATCGAAATTTTTACGATTTGATTCATGCTAGTATCGGAGGACTAGATTTCAGAGAATTGGGAGTTAGTACTAATGCAACGGTATAAGTATGTATGGCTTATTCTTTGTTACATTAAAAACTGTGGCTCAATGAGTTATAATTGGTTTTTGTTTACAATCCATATAAATATTTTAGAGCAAGTATTTAAGTATTTTGTCTGCTTGTTACGTTTTCACACAATGATGAATTTTGGTATACTTAAACTAAAATTTCTAGGTGTTATCCTTGCTATAGCACATATAAATAGACCTTTTATCCCGTAAAATACTTTAGAGTGCAAATGAAAGTGGAGGCAACAGCTTGTACAACGTACAATAAAAATTACAAAGCAAAAAAATAAAATGACATCAAGAAGATTGTTTGCGTGCAAAATTTGAACGCACACACACCTCACACGAGTATGCACCCCATCACACACTATTAATGAAATATGCAAATATGGAGTCCTAACAACAACAGTTTCTTCGAACGTTATGACCGTTATAAAGGTAACTGGCAGCACTATTTGCTTCATGGGATAACAATAAAGGGCCCACAATGTTGGTTCACGCATTATTCCACTCGTTTCATACATTACGGCTAACAACTCCCTGTAAACAGGTTTATGGCCCAACAATTAATGATGAAATTAAGCTAAGTTTAGTTTAAGGTAAATATTTACTTCGGTTGTACCTGTATTTGGGATGTGTACTTAATTATTATGTGAGGGTTTGTGTATGAAAATTAAATAGGTACGTACTTGATTCTGTAATCAAAAGTCTGATGTTTAAAGCCACGTTTACATTAACTATGAAAGCAACATTCATGTAAGCAAAACATATTTGAATATGTTCAAGAAGTTCCTGCAAGTGGACAATAAATACATTACATATTGCCATTTCCTATAAGGTACACAGAAACTTCAGAACATCAGTTGATAAATGCTTGTCTTTTTGTCTTTGGTCAAGAATTTTTAGAAGTGTTTAGAAGAATTACATGGAATATTATTACGGCTTACTGCTGACTAGCAGATCAATTTGTTACTTGCACAATAAACATTAGCTCACATGCAAGTTGTAAGACAGTTGTCGAATGAAACTTGCATGCAAGATACATGCTATGCAAACGCAACTTAAATTTTACTTTTCATTTTATTAAAATCAAAATAGTTTTATTTTCATATAAACCAAAACAGGCACTTATGAGATGTCGAGTCTAGGTGCACGGTTCCAAATTAGTCGTTTCCTATGGAGAAGAACCGGCAAGAAACTCCATGGTTATTCTTTTAAATTATCGTTGTTTACAATGATGTTCGATACAATAATAATTATAAATTGGATACTTACATTGAATTATTAAAAACAATATTAAAAAAGCATCTCATTTATACGTAATGTACTCTCTTTATCGCGTAATCCAGCTTTATTCACTTTCTAATGTTAATCTGGATAAGATTACCTGACTTAAAGTTAAGTGCCTAAACGAGACTTTAAGCCATAATTTATTACATAAAGGTTGCTTTTAGGTGAGAAGAAATAGAGGCAAAAATACATAAATAATATTAAAGGTATATTTCATTCTAAGAATTGTAGTGAGTAGAGAATATTATTTATTCCCTTGAAATTTTTATATCTAACATATTTTTGATTGTAGACAATAAATAACTCATAAACTAACTGACAGACAAACTTAAACCGGGGAGTCATAAATTTTTTCACAGGAGTCCTTTATTATAAACGTAGGTGAACACTAAGATTTTGAGAAATGGAAAACTTGATCTTCGTGACTAATACGGGTACACAGCCAGCATTATTATACACATTTTTATTACA
The DNA here is from genome assembly GCA_964056405.1 of Acronicta alni. NCBI lineage: Eukaryota > Metazoa > Arthropoda > Insecta > Lepidoptera > Noctuidae > Acronicta > Acronicta alni. The sequence goes on along the minus strand of OZ043925.1, from coordinate 8,906,619 downwards.
AGTATATCTTATATTCTAGTATTATAATTGAAAATGTAAGGAACATTTATTTAATTTAAGTTGCCAAACCATTTACCAAACATCGTCGTTTAAAAAAACTCCTGCTTTAAAACCTATCGAGGTGCCGATTCCACAAACAAACCAGACTCTTTAGAATCGGAATGAAGTCATTTCCGTCTCACTATTTCCGTTCTATTTTCAAGTCGCTCCCCCTAACTTCCTGTCTCACGTACAAAAGTTATTCTCTTCGAAAAATTGTTATCTTGATGGAAGGACTTTGAAATCAGACCTCCTTACTTAAAATTTATTATATGCCATGAATAATAAACAAAACAATTTAAAGATCTTCTAAGAGAACGTCAGTTCCTCACCCTTATTACTAGGGTTAAGATCAGATATAAAGCCTATAAAATCGTTTAACCCTTCCCATTACCATCACATGCTATTAATACTTAATAGGTACGTAATTGTGTTTCCACTGGGTTTTGCAATACAGTTCCATCAGCTTTCATCTAAAAGATTATAAGGGGGCAGTTAATCCTGGCTATAAACCAACGTATCACTATATCTTAGGGGGAGCGATGCGGCGATCGCCCTAATGCAGGTGCATTAGCGGCAAAGAGAATTCTTGAGAGCAAGCCTAGCTACATTTGCATTAGAGATCCACTTTTGGCGCCAATTCCTTCGTTCGATTACGGCAGAATCACCAAATTACGTCTCGACGAGTTTTGGAATGGCTACGTTTCGATTCGAGTTTGATGGAAGTAGATACGTATTAAGTTTCCGATCTCATGCGAAGTGCAATCTCGTGTTGACAGATACGTGATAGTGAGAAGTAGAACCCATATATAGATAGTATGTTGAAGATTGATGGTAGAATGTGTGGTAGACTCGGGTAGCTTTTATTAGTTTTTGAAGCATCTACTTTTTTAATGCTTCTAAGATCGGATTGGGTTGTAGAGTTGTTTATTTGATCTAATATCTAACGTTGAATATTTTCCGTTTCTCTCAAATCCATCCAAAAGCTGTGAGAGATCGCTTTTAGCGATAAGATCGCCCATTGTACTATTTTATGATTTATAAACATGTACTTGGCATTTGTTTATGGTGTGCAATAAAGGATATTATATTCTATTATTTTGGCATAAAAAAAGATAATTGAATCAAAACTTTCTTAAATTCTACACTACTGCTCTTGACAAAAATGGATTTAAAAAATGCGTCGCAAAATTCCAAATCGATAGCCAGGCATCGGTTTCGAACTTTTTAAAATACGTGCAGTATTGAAACGAAACGCCACAACATCTGTTCCGACGAAACAAAACTGAACGAAATCATTCCGCGTTTTTTCCTACAGTTATTTTGAAATCGTCGTCGTTTTTACGCCTCCGGGGGTTTTAATTAAAGTTGTCGGCGCGATTGGGCCCCGGGACCGTTTTAAAAATTCATTAAAATCCTTTACCGGAAAAATTTTGTACACAACTAATTTATTTTACGCTTTACAGCGGAAAGTGAACCGATTTACGCGTTAGCGCGATATGTTGTGATGGAAAAGTGGCTGCGTTTAATTGCGCGGGGTTGAAAGTTTATGCAAGTTTAGGTATGTTACATTTTACGTTCAATAATGTGATGTTTTACTTTGAATATGATTGTATTCTACCATTTTATATCCCTCTGCTGGCAATCGTCTCGTGTTAAATAATTATATTCAGCCGCATCTGGTTAGACTGTAAGCCGACCCCAACATAGTTAGGAAAAGGGTCGGAGGAGGAGGAAATACGAACTCCATTTTATTTATACGCTTGCGACGTAATATGTCTTTGTTCAAATCTGTTTAATCCAATTAAAGTTGTTATTGTAATTCAGTGTAAAATAACCCATTTACTACAATAAGTGCACATAAAACAGCACACCCCTAATCGGTACGACAAACTAATTACCCAATACAAGCTAGACTAGAATGAATCCTTATAACACCCTGTACACGATTTTCCACGATCGTCTTTCAGTTCCACCTGAGTGGAAACGCATTTAATTTACCCGACACCAATAAATCCATAGCCTCGTAAACGCCTCGTTGAAGACTAAATGCGTTTTCAATACCGCTAGTCGGTGGATTACCGACTTACTATCGTATAAACAGAATCTTCATTTAGCTAAAACTGGGTAACTCATTACCATTTAGGCTCGGAATGGGTCGAATATTAAACAGAAGCGGGATTATACGGAAATGGGAACGAGGTGCGAATTGAATTAGACGGAGAATTTCGGTGCTGTTAGCTGCCAAGAGTGGAGAAGAGAGAAAGAAATAGGAAATGAAGATGATTCCAGTTTATAGACTCTAGTCTAATCTCTTATTTTGCCACTTTTTTACGATTTTTTAGTAGATATGATTGAAGGGAATTGTATATTCTTTAGGTGGCGTAGAATATTGAGAAAAAAAGCGCTGGTATGATAGAAAATTATATTCTTGATTTGTACACTTTTTAGACAGGAGATGGTTGAGCCTTACGTTGAAAAGTATGAGAATTATGAATTTATAACAAAGATCGTTAGATTTTTTATACAAAGTTAAAAAGTGAATCTATGGTATTTAAAAAAGATTTCTTATTTGTTAGTTATCTATGGCCACTTCCTTTTGGAAACATTCGTTCTCAATGTTGATAATTTGTTACGGAAACGTTCGTAACAGGAATAGAAGAAAATAAATATTTTTTTATTGTTTATCTTACTGATAAGTTTGTATCTTAGATTCTATCTATCTATCTATCTATCTATAATGGACCTTTTGATGTAAGGAATAAAGCTTTCATTAAAATGGATCTAAAGTCACAGTGATCAAGGTTTTTTTAAGCTCAGCTCTCTCTTCCAATAATATCTTTATACCTACTCTATTAAAAGTATTGGAATAGATAAATTAAACAAAGAGTTTTTACACAGCACCATCTAGTACCAAATTAAAGCAGAGCTAGTTTTTTAGATTTTTTTTAAATGCACATCTAAAGTACATAAACAAACACAAAACACTTATGTATAACAAATAAATATTAGTGTCTTGTCGGAATCGAAACGACCCCATGATCAGCAGTTCAACGCTCGAACCAATAGACCACAGACGTCATAAAAAAAAAACCTTTTCTATACATAAACATCACAGAGAAATTCATCCAATTACATAAAATAGCGATATTTGCTGTTAGTATTTCCACAACATATCGATTGCATACCCAACCGTCGTAACTATAATACTTATAACACAATCCCGATCACAATGACACCCCATTAGTCCAAATCGGTTCAGTCGTTTAGACTGTGCGGATAAAATACACACTCACGTAAAATAATATGCGTGTTACGCATGTGTGTGTATGATAATACACATCTTCTGTATAATCCTTCTATGTATTGCTACATAACATAAACGAGTGTTTGTGTCAATATTCGGAATCAATTAGGGTTGCTGCCTTTGTAATAAATTGAACTGTACGTTTGATTTTATAATTAATTTGCTGAACCCGGTCGTGCTGCGCAGTGTCTCAGTCTTATTATACTTAAATAGTTTATTTTAGATAAAAAGCATCGTTGTATAAAAAGTCAATCCATCGGCTACTTTGCAGACACAAACGTACGGAAATTGAATTTTTATTTACCCTTTTATTGTTTTATTACGGTAAATCTACTCATCACTATGAACAACTTTTACAATGTGACCAACCCTGAAATCGCGAAAATAAATCAACTGTTCCATACATTTTGTCGTGGCAACGCGGCTCGGACTTTGGATTTGTGCCGGTTAATGGCAATATGCTCCTTAAAAATACGGCAAACTGTGAGTATACAGCAGTATACCTCTTCCAAGCCCTTGAGTAAAGTCAACACTAAAAATAGTTTGCTCTAAATGATAACAACGATCCTTGTTGTTTAATTTTAGGCAAACTACTGGATCAAATCGGTCGTCCTACCGGTCGTGCAACCAGTCGTCCAACCAGGCAGATAATGCGAGTACTAATTTTTGTCACTAGCTCGTTGGCTCACTCGCAGATTTTAGTCCCTTCTATTATTAGGATCAGCCAGAATTGCTGGGCGTTTAGTATGCAAAACCAACATAACCACTGTCCACATAATGAAAACCCTTTAGTTAGGTGAGTTAACTTTGATTTACAGAAATGGTAGGTGTTAATTTAATCTATACTATAAATTATTATTTTAATATTATAAAACTGAAGAATTCGTTTGGTTGAACACGCTAATCTCAGGAACTACTGACCCGAATTGAAAAATATTTTTGTGTTGGGTAGTCCATTTATCGAGGAAGTTTATAAGCTATATAACACCACGCTACGACTAAAAGGAGTCGAGAAAAAAGGAAAAAAATGCGGGTGACACCGCGGAGGACAGCTATACAAGATGAATTATTCGTTATGATTTTGTAAACAGTGATTATGGTGTGAGTAGACGTAAAGGGTTAGTATAAATGGTTTGCAAGCTACTTGTTAAGTCAGGTGTTTTCTACATAAAAATCATAAAACCTCTTTTCCGCAACAAGTGACGTTCTTTAGTGTTTGCCTACCCCTATGGGATAAAGGCGTGAGTGTACATAATATATAAGTAAAGATTAAATACTCTTGGACAATTTCATACAACACCATTTAGTCCCAAACCAAGCAGAGCTTGTAGTAGATATAATACTTACATACTTTTTGTTGTAAATACATACTTAAATTACATAACAAACACCCAAACAAACACTAATTAATACTTAATGTTTATCACATAAATATTTGTGTCATGTGGTTATCGAACCCACGACCTCGTGATCAGCTGTCCCACACGCGGACCACTAGACCACAGACGTCGTCAAATATATATATTGTATATAAATTATATATATCGGCTTTAGCCTTTTCCTTTTAGTGTTGGAAGTCTCAAGCTCGTAAAAGCAAAAGTCCTATTAAATGCTATCACCGTATTGATGGCACGACTTCGGAACACTACAGTAATTGCTGAGGTTAAATCCTTAGCAGGATAAAAGTTTTTATGTTAGCAAACATCATAAAGTACAGGTCGATATACCATCACGCATATAGGACGGAATGTTTGGTGTAGTGGCTGAGAGATCGGCTTCGGCGCCACCTCACAGGTTCGGTCCCCGCACTGAAAAAAATATTGGTAAAGATATTATTTTGGCATGCTAAGATTTTTAAGTTATTTTAGCGAAGGAAAAAATTGACTGCGGGCTGGATTCGTACTGTGTCTTTTGGTTAGGAACACCAGACGCTACAAGGCACCGCAATTTTTCCATAAAATAACTTCAAAATCTTAGCATGGAAAACTCCATAAAATACTAAAAGATATTAGTATGTTTTACAGGTCGTTTCTTTGCAAGCGTCTATAGGTTACGGTAACGGCTTACCATCAGGTGGGCCGTATCTTTGTTGGCCACCTTATTGTAATAGGGGACGAGCTTATTGCTATTAATGGGGCACAAATCCAAACTCCGAACTGCTATAAGGAATATCGTAGAAAAACTCAATAACACTTTCTCGATCCGAACCCAAGACCTATAGCGGAACAATCGTGCTTAAGACCACTAGATTAGTGAGGCAGCTGGGAGTAATATAGTATGTAAATTCAATTCAATTTCTGTTTCAAAACGTCACCCTAGGCTATAAACGGTACAAAGATCCTTTTGAATGGCAGCACAATATTCTTACACAACGGCTTTTCAGCCACTTTCTTGCAAACTTGTGTCACCTATACAAAATGTGTCATTCAATACACGCCTCTCCTATTGTTAAATCTCCCCGCCTCCTTCTCCTCTATTTCAAAAACCTTATCTTAGAACGTACACATTCAAAAGTCAACCTTACACGAAAAAAGTAAGGTTGATAATACGAAAAGAAAACGTTTATGTCTACTGGAGAAAACGTTTAACGGCATCAATGAAAAAACGCCACGTGTGAAAATGCAAACAGTGTATTGGGAATAGCCCTGTTCTAAGCCAAGAAGGGTTTAAGATTATCAATCGATACCCTTTTTTATAAAAAACCTTTACAAATTCGCTTTAGCCTTTCGTGATCGTGGCAAAGAAAACCTTTTAAAGTAGATATAGGTACACAGGTTCACGTATCTTCGAGAACACGTCGGTCCTGGTTCTCATACGAATACCTTTAACAATTTATTGATTTCTGACATCTACGCAAATTGAAATAAAACTACTTTTTACGAATTTCATCGTGTTATATTGACATTATTAATCCCGACGTTTCGGACCCTTTACAGCGTCCATGGTCACGGGTAGACTAAGGTAGTAGGCGTCTTGATGATATAATTACTGACAGCTACCCTACATTTTTTATTGTTACATGATCAATGACATTTATTACTAATTATTAATTAAAACTAGATGGGCCGTGACCATGGACGTCCGAAACGTTGGGATTAATAATATCAATATAACGCGATAAAATCCGTAAAAAGTTTTATTTCAACCTATAACAATTGCTAGTGGTAGTCAAAAACCCAAAAAGCCTAATTACCAGTCTATTCTTAGGATGTCGGTATTGCCAGAAATTAGGTTGATGACAGAAATGAGGTCTGATGGCAGTCGCTTCGTGTAAAATACTGATTTTCAGTTGCATCTGGTTAGATTGAGAGCCGACCTCAACATAGTTGGTTATATAAGGCTAGGAGAATGATGCACAAAGATTTTTATCATTAGGAAACTGATAAAATTAAAAACGTTTAGAAGATACGGCACGAGCCTGGAAGACTACGATTAAGTTCGTTTGCCTTAATCACAACAGTAGAGCAAAACGTTGGACAGTGTTTGAGTAACCAATTTTTTTTCTTGGTTTATAGAAGTTACAGAACACAAGATTATAAAGTTATTAAGCAAAGGAATAATTCGACCGCGGGCAGGATTCGAACCTGCGGCTTCTGGTTAGGTACACCAGACGCTATGAGCACTAAGCCACCGTGATACCTACCCGCCATGTCGAATTTTGCCTTCGCTTTCTGAATTTCGCGGTCGAATTTTTCCTTTGCTTAATAATATAATAACTTTAAAATCTTAGCATGGAAAATGCCAAAAAATACAAAAAGATACATAAGATTTTTTTCAATTAATTAGTGCTCAGACACAATAATTAATTGTCGGGACGATTGTCGGAGAGCACGTAAAACAATGGTAGTCAGAAGCCCAAAAATCCTGGCAACCAGTCTGTCCTCAGGATATGAATATTACCAAAAAATCGGGCTGCGGAGGTCTGATGTCAGTCGCTTCGTGTAAAATACTGATATTCAGCCGCATCTGGTCAGACTGGAAGCCGACCCTAACATAGTTGGGAAAGCTTCGGAGGATAATGACTAACCAATTTGTATAAGATTGATATGAACTTTGTAGGTATTTTTTTATTTTTTATTTTACAGAAGGCTTACAGACTAATAGACATAAGATATATGAATATGCTATAAAGAGATTGCTAATTAAAAGCCTCCACATATAGCTAAAAATTAGTCGATAAGAGTAAGTAAATAGTATAATTATTAAACAATGTAATTATTTATAATATATTATTATCAAATCATTTTATTACGTATCTTTTACAAAAATTTCGTTTCGTTTCGGACTTTATACTTAATATTCTTTAGGGAGTAACACCAGGTTTTATAATTATCAAGTATTCTTGCAACACATACTTAATCAATAATAATTGATCATACTGGTAGGATAAATTAGTCTATAGATAATTTCCATTCGAATCAATGAACAAATTGAATTGAATTCGATGAATCGGGCGTTCATATATGTCATAATTGTAATTGAATTAAATAATATTAAATATACTCGTAAATAATAGTTGGTATGTATTTACGGAAAAAGGTCTTGTGGCCTTTTGTTAACCGAGAACCACACAGGCTATATTCTATGAAGCAACAAATTACGCTGAAATTGCTTAGAAATAGCTCATGGACGACAGCTATTTTTAGCCTGCATCTCAGACAAGATTACGTTAGAAAATGGGGTCTGTAACTTCTACAGCTTTTCTATTTTTTATTTAATAATAATAAATATTTTGCGACATTTTTAAACAGCACCATCTAGTCCCAAACTAGGCAGAGCTTGTACTATGGGAACTAGACAATGGATATAATACTTATATACTTTTTTTTGTAAATACATACTTATAATATATAAGAAACACCCAGACAAACACAAATACTCATATTTTACCCACAAAATATTTGTGTTCTGTGGGAATCGAACCCACGACTTCATGATCAGCAGTCGACCCACTAGACCACAGACGTCGTCAATCGATCAATTTAAGTCTTAGTATTGTTATTATTGGACTCAAACTATACTTTATTTTACTGATTTCCTATTTTAAGACACAAACTAGTTTTATTAAACCTTAAATTGTATGAAAGCACTGTGTTGACTGTTTAGACTTCGGAAATTATAATAAAATCTTACGACTGCGCAACGTAATTAAAAATTTAATCTAGTACATTTACAGTGTAAAATAAATCAGCCTGTACTTTCAAAACAGACCTCGCTCAACAGGTCGACTGTGTATATGTGATCATTAAGGAGAGACATAGCGACAATGATACAAATTGTGTTTAGCTCCCCTATCCAACACCATTTATCTTCTGTCGCGAATTTTCTCTGTTAATATTTCAGCAGAATCAAATTACGAAACTCGTAACATATTGGGAGATGGATGGGGGCCCGGTGCTATGTGAAATACGCAAGAAAATGTACTATGGACTGAAAGGGAACGGTCTCAAAGTTATCTGTTGCCTAATATCCGAAATCTAGGCCAAAACCCGTATAATTTGCACCTTGAAGGATAGCATGTTTATATACATATACTGAAGCGCCTGCATTCCCCGAATGGTTAGGTGAGGTGAGATGTAATAAGATACATCCTCAGTTTGCTGGTATGTTTAGGTCCCATGAAATGATTGTCTTATTGCTATTAACCGGGCACAATACCGGGTACAATTTTGACTACGTCTGTAGTTCGAGTGACGGACTGCTGCTAAAAATATTGTATAAATATACCTATGACATTATATCCGTTGTCTAGTACCCATAGTACAAGCTCTGCTTAGTTTGGGAGTAGATCCATACCATCTAGTTTGTCACAAATATTTATTTATTTAATATATCTAACCTCCGAGCTAACTTATAATTTAATAGAAAATCTCAATATTTACATGCTCGTGTTGGAAATCAAACCCACTGGATCTCTAGCGTAGCAGTCGATAGGATGAGGCATACTTCATGCCCGAAATAAAAACACGTTGTCTCTCATGAGGGATAGAGTAATGTCATGAAACATTTTTTACTTGCAGACCATCATAATCATCAGGTATTTAGGTGTCTACTTGATTTCTGTATTCATCCACAGATGGACGTAGGACTCTTCTAATGAACGTCACAGAGCCTTATCACCAACTAAAAAAATACGATTTTTCATGTTAATTAAAAAACAGTGGCGATCCTCTTTCCAGATTGGAAATACTTGTTTTCTGTTGTGCCTGCTAAAATTCTTTTTCTAAATTACTTTATTTTACTCATGAAGTATTTCATGAGTAAAAATAAATAATTTACTATATTTAGTAGAAATAATTACCTACATAATATCTATTAAAATCGATATTTGTGGCATTTTTAATTTTTCGTTGATCTGAATATTGGTGTTGTTTTATCACTTTTAGTAAAACTATTATTATAGACTGAACCTTTAAATAATTCAACCGCTTGATAATAAGTCAAGCAGTCTAGAAAACAATTGAACTTAAAACGTAATAACAACAATACCATTATTTTAATTCTAGCCACTAAAACATTATTTCTTTATTCAAAGAAATTAATATCATATAATCTATTATTGTAGATAAACATTTAAAAAATGAGCAGCTATCTTCCGCAGTGTTTACTTGTATAATTTCTTTTAGAGCTATCTCAAAACGCAAAGATATTTCGGGGCCATTAAATCCGAATAAGTTACTCAAAATAAGCAACGTAAAGGGTTAAGATGGCCGGCGAATCTGGATTAGCTTTTTTATATAGTAATGTTACGTCATTAGGCGTGGTAATAAATCTTTGTGTAAGTTCATAACTCAGTATTAGATTTCCTGTATAATATGTATAATAGAATAAATTAAATCCACATAATGTTTGCTTCTTGTCTTGGTGTACAATAAAGTTTTATTCTATTCTATTCTATTCTATTCTATTCTATTCTATTCTACTGACTAATTTCACATGATAGATACCGACTCCCGCAGTTCACCTAGCTGTCAATGCCTTCGCCTATCAAGCAGTAGTAGGTAGTATATTGTACATTATTCATCAAATAAATTTTATATGTAAATATGCAAGACAAGAATACATAAGTCTTAATGAATCTTAGCGATATCTAGTAACACAATTTATTTTTATTAATAATAATTATTTTTTAAAAATAATAATTGAAATGACTAATTTTGAATTCCGCTGTGAAATGTTTTTGTGCTCTTTTATTTTGTCGTTAGTACAAATTATTGTAAATACATAGATAATCAATATTCGATAATGAAATATACATTAGCACAAAGCTTTCGTTCGAAGCTTTACTACGCTCATAGTATGACCGACTCCATCTCGTAGCAGCTTTCCTTGTAGCTTTTCTTGTAGCCTTTCTTGTAGCTGTGACAATCGACGTAATGAAAGCTGTATACTGATTATTTCGTAGCCGCGTAGCAGCGTAGCATGAAGCTACATAATATACAATGTAGTGTATGGTAGTAGTTACACCTTGTGCACTTATGCTTTCCAATTTGGTTTCAACGGTATAATATTAGTTCGTAACTTCTAAACGACTTGACTGATTTATCTACGATTTATTTATACCTTAGCGATAATGGGTCATAAATGTTAACCGATCGGTGTATTATTGGATGGCTGTAAAGTTGTACATGTTTTTGGAATGTTCTGCCGATAAAATATTTTTTTGTTCTTTTGCAGAAATCAATCATTTCAGTCAAAAAATCTCGTCGTAATTATGAAAATCATAACAATCAGCAAGCAAGCAGATATGAGTAATGAAAAAATATTACATGCATTGTTTTTCTTTTATAAATTTACAAAGTTGGGTACCCCAGATATCTTCTAAAATATATAAAATTTCCAATTTCTTGAAAATGGTTGACATTTGCACAGGGGTCATAGTCATTCCTTTTGTTGCAAATGATCTCTCCTACATCCCTCCTATCGGATTGTCGTTATATTACCAGTAACCCTGTATATTAACCTTATGTACTTATTATATCATACTTATACTTACCCGCAACTACCAAATAGGGCAGGGCAAAGTCTCCCGGACTAGATATTTACCTTCAAGTTCATAAAAACACTTCTATTACGAATATTTTACAAAGTCAATTAGTACGAGATAACAAAATATTACATTTTTCCAAATTATTTTTTTAAGATATTTAAAAGTTTCGAAATTAATCATAAAACTTTCATAATAAATCAAATTATGTATTTACTTAAAACGATTTTTTGCTTAAGCTAGCTTTTGAAAGTCTTGTTGGGCTAGCAAAAAGGAAAATTAACTCCTTTGAAACATTAAAAACTGCATCGCTGCGCTGGATAGCCGGTTATAATTGAAAAAATAAAATGTTTTTACTACCAGCGATGGTAATGAAATAGGAACAATAATAAGTCTTGTATGTAAATAGCTCAGAACGAACTCATTAAAGAATTAATTCTGTAGAGTTGATCATTTGGAAATATTGTAATAAAACTACTTTTTAAGGATTTTATCGAGTTGTAGGAAGCAGTGATAGCCTAGTGGTATGACCATTGGACTGTCAAGTCGAAGGTCTCGAGTTAGAATCCAAGGCACGCACCTCTGACTTTTAGAAATCATGTGCGTATTAATAATTATTTATCACTCGCTTAAACGGTGAAGAAAACATCGTGAGGAAACCTGCATGCCTTAGAGATTTTCTCGACGGCGTGTGAAGTCTGCTAACCCACATTAGGCCAGCGTGGTGTACTTTAGCCTAAGCCCTCTCATTCTGTGAGAGGAGACCCGTACCCAGCAGTGGGACATTATATGGGTTGATGATGATGATAATGATATTATTAATCCCAACGTTTCGGGCCCTTTACAGCGTCCATGGTCACGGGTAGACTAAGCCTACCCGTGACCATGGACGCAACCTAAACTAATAGCCAAATCGATTCATAAACAAAAACGGCATTTTCTGTCATACGGGAATAGTATAGCCGCGTACTTTGTCCGTAATTGGGACTCGGATGAGTAGCCGGTCCATATGTGATACAAAATGGACCAGTTACATACAAAACAAATCTGTAACCGCTCCACTTGAAACAAAGAGCCTCGGAGATCCCATTATGGCGTACCCATCCAATAAAAGCACATTGACACTTTTCAAAGGCATAACGACCCATCCACACGTACGCACACCTTGTCAGGTTCAAAAACTAATCACTTAAGCGCCGTTCAGAATACCAGATGAATACTTAATTCTATTTTTTCTTACGCCAAATGGTTACGACTACAGATTAATACTGCTTGGACATCTCTGGACCCTTTTAAGCCTTCATTATCTTGAAAGCAATCTCTATTTTGTTACATTTCTATCGATTGGCGTGTTAAGATTAGAATTTGGGTCTACAAAGGACTATAAACCTTGGTAATGGTCTTTTTAAGCCAGAGAAGATGTAATTAAGAAGGCAATTGGTGAAAAAGTTTTGGTAACGGCTTTGTGTTTATTTTATGGTAAATTTAGGTGGATATTTCATGTGATATATCGGTACTTACTTAAGGTTTTATTTGTTACAATTATTTTAAGTAGATGAATATCGAATTTTTCCTTCACATACTAAATTTACGTCTTTATGGTGACGTCAATAACACCTATTGAAATGCAAGTTTGGTTGAAAAGCAAAAAAAAAAAACTGCGGTACGGTGACGGGTAGGTATCGCGGTGGCTTAGTGGTCATAGCGTCTGGTGTACCTAACCAGAAGACGCAGGTTTGAATCCTGCCCGCGGTCGAATTTTTCCTTTTCTAAATAACTTTAAAATCTTAGCATGGGAAATGCCAAAAATATACAAAAAGATAGATGAATGTGTTACCTCAACGATTATCGAACGTAAAAACTATACTACTTGATTTACTACGATTTTATGGTCTTTGTATTAGTAGCTATTACTTAAAACCTGTGTTAAAGTCTGATAAAATATGTAGAAACCTTCACATTTGAATTGATAACGCTACAGGCAAGGAAAACAGTGATATTTTGAATAGTGTGTTAACGATGATTCTCGTACTTGTAGGAATTTGCAACTCTATAGAGGTTGTAACTGCATAGGCGTCTTGATAGACGAAATATTATCGAAATTAAAAAGTAGGTATACTACTGATTACTGCGATTTGTTTGTCTATGTATTAGTAGCCCATTAGGTACTTAAATCGTGTGTAAAAAAGTAAAGTCTGATAAAAAATTAAGAAACCTTCAAAGGCAACAGGCAAGGAAAACAGTGATATTTTGAATAGTATCTAAACGATGATTCTCGTACTTGTAGGAATTTGCAACTCCATAGAGGTTGTAGCTGCATTGGCGTCTTGATAAACGAAAATTGTAATATTCATACATGCATATACTAACAGCAGAAACTATAGAATGTCATTTGTTACAATTCTTGTATAATTCATTTGCTTCGTCCACACTCATATATCTTATCATACACACGCGCCGGTTGCGAGTATATGCGTTCATATTATATACCTACCTCAATTTCACTGCCACCAGTTCCAAACACAACAAACTGGATCCTATTGCTAGCTTTGCGGTAAAATATTTGACTACCTACTTACTTTTTTATCGATTTGAAACGTGTCCTATAAATGACAAGTGGCAGCATTGTTGTTTTTCGATACAAAGTCGATTTACACTACATCACTTTTATGTTCGATATCGGGACCCTATTCTAACATTCTATCAAGATCTGGTGGCCTAATATTGTTTAGGGCTTGAAATAAATTTGGTATTGGGTCGTTTGGGGGACAATATGTAAACTAGAATAGCGCACGTCACTTTTACTGCTCCTCTATAAAATAAATAACGTACTTTATCTTTACCGAACACCCATGAAAGTAGAAGCTATTGTACATATTATTTACGTGAATATGTTATATTGAGAATTCTATTATTTATTTGTAAGCCTAAAATGTGTTTCATGTAAAATATATTTTCCGTATGGAATTCAACATTGTGTTAAGTACTTGCCTATCAAGCGTTCACTACGATATTAGTTAATAATCCTATGTAGTATGCCTATTTATTACTTAACTTGATTAACAGATTTGTGATTTTCATTGTATAAATGATAATAGGTACTAATAATGTCATGGAAATTGAATAATTATTTTTAAATAGTTACGGGCCAGTGGTGTGTTTACGTACTTTTATGTACTTGATAATTTAATAACTACAGACTTACCAAATGTCGTGTATATTTACTATAATCAGCTTTTTAATTTCTAAGTCAAAAATGACAAATCTAGGGATGGTTTGTTTGATGTGTTTAAAAAGTATCTAATAATAATAGTGATCAGAATTGTTAAATGTAAATAAAACTCCTGAGTTATTGTAGAACAATGTATGTATGGTGTTCTATAAAGAAAAAGGCAACTGCCATCTGCTAAAGTGAACAGTGAGATTAATAAAAATTCACTCGATTAACTTGGTAGAAGCAATCGATTTAGTATCTAATAATGAAGTAGCTAAGATTAGCGGTATTCCGTTACCGCATAAAAAGTTACCACTGCAGTGTTACGAAAATCCTTTAAGTTGACGCTGACCTACTATGAGGATTGAAGATTAAAGTTGACCCAAAAAGCTACCGTAAGAGTTCAAAGAGAATACCTAATTCATTTACCAAATTCTGCTGAAAAAGAAAATTTAATAGGTATGCCTTTATCTGTGAAGCGCGTTATGAGTTGTGATTATTGATATATAATCATACATATGTAAACCTAATCGATCTGCACTTGCTGCAGTCAATCTCTAGATGGGTCACCAACCAACCTAAGGCTCTCCGTGCCGTGACCGTCGGTATCGGGTATTTACGACAATCGTTAGTCGAAATCCCGAAAAGCATGACAATGAGTTTATCCTCGGGATATTGGTATTCTCCACAAATAGGGATGATGGCTCTCGCTTCGTTTAAAATGCTGATATTCAGCCGCATTTGATTAAATGGAAGCCGACCCCAACACAGTTGAGAAAAGCCTTTTGTCAACGTTGGGTGCATCTCAGCAAAATATCATAATACATTTTAACCAACGGTTGTAACCAGAGTCCGTTGATTGGAAAACTTATCTAAAAATTTAATAGCCTATCACATACCTTTCATTATCGTACGTAACACCAAAATTAGATCCAACCAAATATTCAGTTGCAAATAACCCATTAAACGCCGCGTTTGAATGCTCTGGAACATTTAACGCAATAGAGTAGTAAACTGTATTCCCTGAATCCCCGTACGGTCTACAATTACATGGAAAAGTTGCTAATTTGATCAGCACGCTGCAACAGTCCCCGGTGATTGGTGAATTCACGCAATTGAATGGAAAATATGACTGTTATATTTAAGTATTCGAATTTATACGTCATATTTTATAACATTGACTTGTAAAAGTGTCTTTACAGAAATAATTATAATTTATTAAAATTTGCGGGGGCATTTTGAGACAAAGGGTAGCTTATGCCCTTCTCCAAGGTCTAATCTATATCTGCACTTAATTTCATCAAAATCGGTTCTGCGGTTTAGGCGTGAAAGTGTAACAGACTATCAGAATTACTTTCGAATTTTTAGTATTAGTAGGGAATTAACGACAACTTAGATACCAGTGTTCTCCGAGAGGTTAGGCAGTAGTCGAACGGGGTGAATAGGGATGCATTTTCCAACAAACTATAATAATTAAACCTGAAAATTCCCCCCTGCATCCCTATTTACCCCGTTTGACTGTACTCAATGTTCAGTTGACAAAATATTGAAGAAGAAGAATTACATAAATACCTAGGGGGCTAAATTGGCCATTTCTCATGAATCATAATAATGAATAGCAGTAATTGCTTAGTGGTTCACCACTTATCCCCATGGGACTGTCAAGTCGAAGGTCTTGATTCGAATCCAAGTCACGCACCTCTGACTTTTCGAAATGATGTGCTTATTTAACATTCGCTTAAAAGGTGAAGGAAAATATCGTGAGGAAACCTACATGCCTTAGAGATTTTATCGACGGCGTTTGAAGTCTGCCAACCCGGGCTGGGCCAGCGTCGTGGACTTCTGAGAACGGAGACCCGTGCCTAGTAGTGGGACAGTATATGGGTTGATGATGAATATGAATCGTGTGCGTGCAGCTGCTCATCGTGCTATGCATGTACCTATAGTATGGACTGACCTGTCATTGTACAAAAAACCTATACAATAAGAGCTCAGTTTGTACTAGATATTTCAAAAGTGACCATTTTAGCACCCCTGATCACGCACACATTTGTGCGTGTATATACGTCATCTTGCTTGTGTAGTTGTGGTAGGCATCCGTATCAGAAAATTGGTATGAAGTGTCCGGGGTGTTGTGTATTGTAAGAATTAGGTCAAGGTCATTTGGCGGGAAATGGTTAAAGAACTGGCGGAAAACAGACGCGAAAGAAAAAATTGCCTCTGAAAAAATTCTGAACGAAAAAGAACGCAACTTTTTCTTTATAACTTTTTAAGCCATTTACAACACTTGTGGGAGTAAAGAGAGATTATGTTATGCTGCAACGTGGAAGGTAAACACGAAAGAGCATAGAATTCAAATTAAAACAACGATGTTTTGTTAGGTAATATGTTACCGTAAAACCCCGAAATATAGTCAATGTTATATAAATGCTAAATCATATTGTACTTTTCCCGGCACTAATTAGGTGAAATTTGGCACATATAATATTTTGTACCCAAACAGAGTGTATCTACATCGTACGATTACTACAACATAACTGTAACTATACAACTACACTACTGACATGTGATATAATGGAGTCAGCTGATTCAAAGATAAAGTGATAACGAATAATTTATCATGTGCATGGCAGTCGATAACTTTATTCGATAGGTAGTACAGACGGCCAGCAGGTCAAGCTATCCAAAACTGTCAATTTTTCCCAGTTGAATATGAACCTTATTATTTTGTATTAAAGTTGAAAATCATCTTGATTGATTCTGACAGATTGTGGTAGCTTGATGTGCTGAGCTGGCCTCTGGACAATCAAACAAATATAATATCTGTCGTACAATATAAATAAATATTTTAATCACACCATTTAAATTCTATAATCAACAATCATTAATTTTTGTTGTGATAAATAAGAAATAGTTCAGTTGTTACATAGGTTAAATAGCAGTTACATTTTATTATTTAGATAATAAAAAAAAACGTATAAACCTATCATCATCAACCCATATACTGTCCCACTGCTGGGCACGGGTCTCCTCTCATATTGAGAGGGATTAGGCTATAGTCCACCACGCTAGCCTAGTGCGGGTTGGCAGACTTCACAAACCGTCGAGAAAAATCTCTAAGGTATGCAGGTTTCCTCACGATGTTTTCCTTCACCGTTTCAGCTAGTGATAATTAATTATTAATACGCACATGAATTCGAAAAGTCAGAGGTGCGTGCCTTGGGTTCGAACTAGAGACCTTCAACTTGGCAGTCCAATGGTCATACCACTAGGTTATCACTGCTTACTAGGCTATCACTGCTATGCGCAAAATTAATCTGCAGTCAATATTTTTTTTTAATTACGGAAAATAAAGTACAGTAAAGTAAAATCAAAGTACGGTGGATTGCCTGCCACTTGGGTAGTTGTCAGGGTATGTGGGACTTCTACCGACTAGCCTTGCTCTATATGTCACGGCCATTGGGATTAATGACATTCGCCACGACCATAACAGGTACGGTCAATACCTCCTTTGAACATTCACTGACTTAAGTAAAATCAAAGGTTTCTCTGTGTAACTTTAGGACAAACCTTAATTCGGGGTTGTACAGTAGCATACGTAAATATTTATTTAAGCACTACATTCATTTTATAGAAAATACAATATACAATTTTCACGATAGTTATAATTATATTTATTAATATGTTGTGTACTTGATGAAGTTAGTCTATTTATTTTCTCTGTGTAACTTTAGGACAAACCTTAATTCGGGGTTGTACAGTAGCATACGTAAATATTTATTTAAGCAGTACATTCATTTTATACAAAATACAATATACAATTTTCACGATAGTAATATATTTTTAATATGTTGTGTACTTGATGAAGTTAGTCTATTTATTATACTTATTACTAATGTACGACGCCAGCAGGTCAAGTTATTCAAATCTGTCAAATATTCTCAATTGAAAATGAACCTTATGATTTAGAGTTAAAGTTAAAAATCTATCAAGTAAATTTGACAGATTGGGATAGCTTGATGTGCTGAGCTCTGTACTTTAATTTGAATGCGTATATTATATGAAATATTGTTGATTTTAACACGGATACAAAAATATTGGCACATGTAGTTAAGCAATAATATCAGTGTTTATTCTTCGGCCAACCAGATGTCGGAAGTGCAATCTCCACCAGGGTACCTGTTAAAAAATATTTTAAAATTAAAAAAAGAGTTTATTAAATAAATATGTAAATATTCTTGGACAAATTATACAGCATCATCTAGTCCAAGATGAGCTTGTACTATGGCTAATAGACAATGGATATAATACTTATAAACTTTTTTTTGTAAATACAAGTTCTAAGTAAATATTATTTTTATTTTTTTATTTTTATTTTATTTTATTCGGGAAAACAAACAGTTACACAATTTTCTTACTCTATGGTCTTAACATTAAATAATATGTGATTGTGTAGCCCACAACGTTATCCACATTTTAAGTAAGTACATATTTAAATAGCGAACGGAAAAAAAGCGAGTCAGATATTATTTATAACTAAATCAAATTTAAAACTAATAGAACTATTATGTGCTTACTACAAAATTTATACATTTACAAATATACCTTTTTGCCTTTATGTTGAAGTTACTTTTTGTAACAATAAACACCTAAATTTACTATGCGACAATGAAAAAATATCTAAGTCTATAAAAAGTTTATTGTAATTATTGACAATACGACGAAGAGGTGCACGGTTACCAGCGTTAGTGTGACTAGATAGAACAGCAAATAGGGGACGCGCGCGAACCTCTCGTCTAATGACAGTTCTCGGAACAATATAACACAACTTATTAGTTATTTCAGGACAGTCGAATCTGTTATTGCACAAGTCGTACAAGAACATGGTTTCAAGGAAAAGGCGTCTAGATTCCAAATCTGGTAGGTTAATGTTTTTATTAAGGGAATTGGTGCTTATATTTATGTCACGGCAACAACGATACTGCATTGTTTTAAGGAACTTGCGTTGTACTCTCTCTAAGCATTCTTTGTATTTTTCGTAGAACGGATTCCATATCAATACAGCGTATTCTACCTGAGATCTGACCAATGCCTTATATAGGTGAATGTAGGTGTCAGTACGTTTAAAGTCTAAGGTAGATCTCATAATAAAGCCATACATACGGTAAGCGTTGTTGACAATCTTGTCAATGTGCTGATCAAGGTGTAGCTTAGCGTCTAATAATACCCCAAGATCTCTCACTGAGGTAACTTTACTTAGGGCAGCATCGGCAAGCGTGTATGTATTATGGAATATATTTTTGTTTTTTGTAAATGTGATTGTTACACATTTAGATATGTTTAACTGTAATTTATGTTCATTACAATATTTAGAAAAACGACATAGGTCCTCCTGTAATAAATTACAATCAGTATTTTTGTAAATTGATCTGTAAATTTTTAGATCATCTGCGTAAAGTAAGAATTGTGAATATTTAAAACAAGTTGAAATATTATTAATAAATATGATAAAAAGTAGAGGGCCTAAAATAGAACCCTGGGGTACACCGGAAGTTACATTAACTGAGTAAGATTCATAACCCTTGATCACCACTCTTTGACATCTATTTGTCACATAGGATGCAAACCATCGCAGTAGATTCCCACGAATACCATTGTATGCAAGTTTTTTTAGCAGAAGTTCATGATCAACCTTATCAAAGGCCTTACGAAAGTCCGTGTAAACAGCATCGACTTGTACCTGCCTATCCATATTTACAAATAAAAAATCTGTGAAGCTTAGTAAGTTTGTTACAGTAGACCTCCTTTGAACAAATCCATGCTGTTGATTTATTATAACATTATGAATAGTGGGATACATCGCCCCATGCACAAGTCTTTCGAAGACCTTTGATAAGGTGGACAGAATAGAAATAGGACGATAATTTTCGACATCGTGTTTTGAACCTGCTTTATGCACTGGTGTTATATTGGCTCTTTTCCATATTTCAGGGAACGTGCCCTCGATGATACATTTATTATATATAATGTGTAGGGGGAAACATATGCTATTAGCAGTTTTTAAGAGAAAATACGGGGGTAGTCCATCGGGTCCAGGCCCCTTTGTTGCATCTAAAGTGACTAGTGCTTTTCTAACTTGATCCAGGGTAAAGTTAATGCTATTAATGATGACACTATTATCCGCATACGTATCGGGAGGCAACCAGCTACCGGGGAGAAAAGTTGAGGTTTCATAAACCGATTCAAAGAATTTAGAAAACAGGTTACATATCATGCTAGGATCATTTGAATTTTGATTTTTATAATATACAGTGGCAGGTATACCAGCATTGGTTTTACGGTTGGAGACGTAACTCCACAAGTATTTAACATTTTTCTTTATATTGTCTTCTATATTGGTAACATAGTTCATATAATTTTTCCTACATTCAGTATGAAATCTAAGCCTAAGGAATGAAAATTTCTCATAGTCTGATTGATTATTGTACGTTTTCCATTTAACCCAGGCTTTCTTTTTGTTGTTAAAAATGTGAATGAGTGATTTGGAGAACCAGATAGGATACTTTGTTGACTTTAGCCGACAAAATGGAGTATGTTTCCTAATAGAGTCAAATATAGTATCATAGAAAGTATGCACACAGTTCTCAGCCGGCAAACCATTTAAAATATCAGACCAATTGATACTAGATAATTCTTCATTAATTTGTTCATAGTCCGCTTTATAGTAATTAAATTGTTGCAATTTCGATTTAGATTGCGAGAGAGTTTTGTTTGAGGATTTATACGTGATAGTAGTACAGAAGGGAGGATGGTGAGTATCAACTGGAAGAAGTGTATCTGGTGGAGCAAATGTAGTACAATATGTGTTGCAGAGTAATAGATCTAAGATGCGATTTTTAATATTACTAATATTGTTGAATTGCGAAGAGTTTACGATTGACATAAAATTACATAAATGTTGACTAGCGGTCGAACTACCATTACCATACAGCCCCGAAACAATATTACTAGTATTAGGTTCCCAGTTCACATCTGGTAAATTATAATCTCCATAAAAATAAAAGTATTTGGGATTTAATTTATCTATCACATTATTTAATAGATTGAAATGATTAAGATATAGACTCTCG
This sequence comes from Acronicta alni, assembly GCA_964056405.1. NCBI lineage: Eukaryota > Metazoa > Arthropoda > Insecta > Lepidoptera > Noctuidae > Acronicta > Acronicta alni. Next base: position 8,884,942 of record OZ043925.1, on the reverse strand, counting down.
GCAGTTCTAGGCGGAATGTATGTTGCACTGATGATATGTTTCTCATTATTTGTACCTGGCAACTGTATTAGAACATGCTCAATGTAGGGAGATAGAGGCAAATCTGAATGTATAAAGTTGGAGTTAAGGGTTTTAAGGACAGCTACAAGTACTCCGCCACCTTCTTTTTTTTTTGTAGCCACACGATCACGGTCACATCGATACACTATGTAGCGATCATCTATGAACTCGTTATCACATACTTCGGGGGTGAGCCACGTCTCAGTGAGTATTATGATTTCATAACAGTTAGATAATATGTTCATATATAGATCATTTAGCTTGGTACGTATACCCCGGCAATTCTGATAGTAAATAGTTATCTTAGCCATCTTTAAGACATAGGTAATATCTACAAGTAATAGTATGCATATTAATCAGTAGCCGCAATAATATAATAATATGATAATATGACCGACATGTATTGAAAACTAGACTATAATTTATATTAATTGAATGCAGTACAACATTGTGCTTCAACAGAGACAACTGTATACTTTTAATAGTAAGACAATAATAATCATAACTGTATTCAGCACACAGTAGCTCAAATAAAAATAATATAATATAACTAGTAAGCTGTGACATATTAAAGTGAGATAAATAATTTTTATGAACATAATATATGTTAAATTTAGGAACTATTAGATTTGGAGTTAATAATTGAAAACGGGAACGTAAGTTATATTTAAGAATGTTTTTGCGATACAGAACCTGACTTAATTTTAGATATGTCTTGGTGTGTTCGAATTGCCATCGATGGCATGTTATCCTTCTCTCGCACCAGGATAGTAGCGTGCTTGACCCACACGAACTTGAAATTGTTTTTCCTGGCGGCTTCCCGGCACTCACGAAATAATTTCTTGTTTTTGAGCGTTAGATGCTCATTCATGTACACTGGTTGTGGTGCACCTGATATACCCAGTTGATCAGTCGTTAAGCCCTTTGCCATGCGGAAAGCGCTGAGAAGATTGTCCCTCACTATACGTGAGCTAAGCTTCACAATAATATTTTTAGGCTGCTTATTTTGTGTTTGTGCATGTGGTACGCGATGTATGGCAATAATGTCCTTTTGAGTATCGGAACAATTTACTTTGGAACTTATAGTCTCCATAAGAGTAACCAAGTTTTCAGCTCGCTTTTCTGGCACATTACACAGCTCAATATTGCACTGACGGGCTTGCTGCTCAAGTGTATCAATTTTTGTCTCCAAGCTTAATATCACACTATTCAACGCCTCTGTGTTATTACTCTGCTTGGCGATGGTATCGACCCTCTTCTTCAGATCGTCCTGCTGTTCAGACGTGTACTGAAGGGAAGATTGCAGGGCGGCCACATCTTGTTGTAGTGTGGCGTGTTTATGTTCGAAGTCAGAAACATATTTCTCTAATTTTACCTGTTCTGATCGTATAGAATTAAGTTCCATTTTTATGTCTGCTGTAGTTTGAGTGACTGTGGAAAGATCTATTGTAATGTTTTTTATATTTTCCGATAACTTTAAAATTGAACTGTCAAAATAGCCTTTAAGGTCATCAAATTTTTTATTCATTTCCTGAGTAAGAACCATTATGGCACTAGTTATTTCACATTCTGGTTGCTTCCGCTTTCTTTGCGTAATATTTTCGTTAGATCCAGTAATGTTCGATAAGTTTGGCGACGAAGAAGTTGTAGGTGAGCGCATCATATTGACCGTCACAGGTCCACTCGCAATGCAGTTCGAACGATGAATGACCTTCGAGCGATGACTTAATGAGATGATTTTAATGTTGTTTTTAATTAAAATAGTACACTAATAAAGCCCCGAGCGCACAGTAATAAATGTCCGCAGAGTAGAATACACTTGGTTCTATCAACCTTGTGCGAAGAATGTAGTAAGCGCCGTGAAATCATGGGCGCTTACGCGTTTAACGCAATGCACTGGCTCACTGTTGCCGACGGAAGGTGGAATATCTTTTTGTATTAAGTTTTAGTGTTTATTTGGTAAATCATGCACTAAAACACTGAGATATTGTCACAGGCTTGTTGACTCAAAGATAAACTAAACGTTCAACACTTTTAAAGACACTCAAACTCACTTTTTGCAAGTATTTTTAATATTTTTAGGGAGCAGTTAAAACAAAAGTCACTTGTACAACGTTCGACGACGATTCGGTTCGATTCGATTCGATTATAAATACATTATAAAAATATTTACGAAAAAAAATACTGTTTGACCTCCGTGGTCTAGCGGTTTGAGCGGACTGCTGATCATGGGGTCGTGGGTTCGATTCCCACAGGACACAAATATTTGTGTGGATAAAACATGAGTATTTCTGTTTGTCTGGGTGTTTCTTATGTATTATAAGTATGTATTTACAAAAAAAAAGTATATAAGTATCATATCCATTGTCTTGTACTATGGGTACTAGACAATGGATATAATACTCTTCTTAGTTTGGGACTAGATGGTGTTGTGTAAAAATGTCCCAAAAATATTATATTATTATTAGTTAGGTTAGGTTAAAGAAACACCCACACAAACACAAACACTGTTCATCAGATAAATATTTGCGTCCTTAGGAATAGAATCCGTGAATCACTAGACCACAGATATCGTCAATTTTACATTTAGTATGAAATTGAGAAAATATTACCAAAACATCGTTCAACAATTTCATATATTTTGACGAAAAAGAGAGAACAATTGGTATTTTGTGATTGGTAATTGGTGATGCACGAAAATGAATAATATAAGCTCGTCTATTTCCCTGTCTATATCATGTAAAATCTTAATGGGTTCATGGTATGTGGGACTTGTATCGACTATAAGCCACACTTGCCTCAAGCCTTAGGTTAGGCTTATAGCTATGAAATCTGAAAGTTCGCCATGACCATGACAGGGTAAGCATTACATTTCATAACGTTACTTTATAGTTCAATTTTAAAAAATATACATTTTAGAGAAAGAAAAATTTGATCTCAGGCAGGGTTTGAACCTAAAGCGAACCTAAAGCGTTAGCTAAAGAGTCCGGTTAAGTACACCGGACTCTTTAGCTAATTAAGCTACCGAGAGCCCGTGAAGTAGAATTTCTCTTCCTCATTCTATGTTTTATTCGATGGCGTCACCGACATTTATCGATGACATAATTATTACAAATTAAAAAACTAAATATTTTCCCTAACTTGATCTATATCTCTTTAGTCATTTATTCGTGTTTGTGTAACAAAAATCTGAACGACCAAACACTGTCACGAAATCATATTTTTATACGTGCGACGAAACAAACTTCGCTTTTAGGGAACTCCAAATGAAAAAGCCAACACTGTAAATAGAGTGGATCAAAAACAATTTCGCAACTCAATGAAAAAGTCAAAACAATAGAACAAACAACCTACATAAAAACAAATGAAAAACAACTAAACAGAAAATAGACTAAACTAAAAACAGAATACATCACTGTTCCCATTGATACAAATTTCATACAGGTTTAGCTTTAAAAAGTTCGTACCTCATTTCATGTGGCAGGGCCGGGCCATCCGGTTCGTTTCCGAAGTGAACGAGGAAGTCCGGATCTAACTTCATGCCTCCATTCACAGTGTCCACGTCCAACTTTACTATCCACCCACCCTGGCGATACAATACAAATGTATTTGAATTTTGTGGCGTCTAGCAGAAAAATAATTTTCGGATCCGTTTCCATCCGGTTCACTTTTTGTCTCGAAATGGAAAACTATTGCGTTCCGTCAATAGTTTTCCGTTTCAAGACGAAAAAGGAAACGTTATTCTCTGGATTCCTATTGTTTATAAAATTCTAAAGTTGACACAATATTAATATATATAAACTACATAATTCACTGGGATTTATCGAAAATTTTATAAATAGACTCGACAGCAGAAACGTCGGTTATTCGAAATTAGGTACTATGCTGTATCAGAAGTCTGTTATAACGACATGTATACGTAAAAAATAAAAAAAATATTAAACAAGATTAAAAGTAACAAACTAAGGTTATCAAAACTACTAATAATACATAAATATGTGCATTATCAGGTTTAACCCTAACAATAAAATAGCAATTCAATTGATACTGTTAGATAACAGATGTTTTTACACATTGCATAATTAACAACATCCTTCCACCAGCATTGAAGCTGAAAATTGTATTCAGGCCATAAAAATATTTTAAGCCATCACCATATAATATTAATTCCAAAAAAGAAAGTTCGCTCCACTTCGTTTAAAATTACAACGGCTGTCAGTTATTTGTATGACAAAATATGAAACGCGACTCATAAATTATTCATCAAACTCAGGTGACGTAGATCTCACAAAATGTATCTTAAAAAATAATTTCGTAAAACATTACGAAAAGGGCAAAGACGTAAATAAGACAACGGTGGAAGGTTTTGATATAAGAGATAAGGGATGTTTATTGCGGTATCCGCTGGGTCGAAAGTGGACGTAACCCAATAAAATACTTTGTCTACAGTCTTCACATAGTTGCCTGTGCGACTTTTAATAAAGTCTCCGCGCTCTGCATTTTTGGGTTGAAGAATTTGTAGTAAGAATTTGAAGCAATATAAGTTTTAGAAAATGGGGCTATTTCGAACATGCAAAATATTTATCTACACTTAGTTTATTTTCAGTGTCACTAGACAAAAGGTCTATGTTCAAAGGACATAAATTCAGAGTAAATAAAATAACCGGTGAGTGTACACACTTTGGTGTTGTTAGCAGAAATACGTCACTTTTTATTATAAATATGTACTTGATATAAAATTGTAATAGGCCCTTACCTCTTGGACCATTTTCGGGTAGAATTGTTTATCCCACGGAGAAAAGAGAGACGAAGAAACATAAAGACGCTTTCCGTCAAGTGAAAGTTGCAGCATTTGAGGTGAGCCTTGTAATTTCTTGCCCTTCACTGTTATTAGCTCAGGTCGTACCTGTTAAATAAGATGTCATAGTAACAGCAATAAAGATACATAATTTCTGATAAATAAATTTTAATGAAAAAAAAAACAATTGTGATAATAGGTCATTATAAACAATAAAACAGTAGAGATACAAAAATGAATGAACATGATACCATTTTATCGCCAAATTGAATGAAAACATTGGAAACATAGTAATAATGTTGAAATAGGAGTGGAATAAAAAAGTGAAATGATAACTAATAAAATTGAAACATCGCCGACAGTGAAACATTACACAAATGGAAGAAACGTTGAAAGTAATTTAGCAAACATCAGAGGGCAAAAACTCGAAATGAAAGGAATGACACGGCAGAAACGTAATTGTGTGAAGTCATGAAGCGTTAATTTCAACTATTACAATTGGAAAGAAGGAATGTCTTGCCTTTGACTCTTTGTCCTCAATAACTTTAATTTCAGGATCTGAGGCAATTACGCCGCCAAGTTGGATTATTCCAGCTAGTTTTGGGTGTTCAGGATCCGAAATGTCGTATTGCCTCACTTCTCCGTGTAACCAACACGAGCCGTATAAATATTTGTCATCCAAAGATATAACAATGTCTCCCAATAAACCTGCAATGAATCAATCATTATCCTCTGTGCTTTTTCCCAAGTATATTGGGGTCGGGTTCCAGTCTAACCAGATGCGGCTGAATATCAGTATTTTACACGAAGCGACTGCCATCAGACATCAGCAACCCAATGTCTGGCCAAAGCTGAAATCTTAAGGATAGACTAGTTGTCAGGTTTTTTAAGCTCCTAACGATTGTCATAGGTATTTGTATGACAAATGTGACCGGCAGTTTTACGGGCTTTCTATTTTATTTTGTTAAAGATCAGTGTAGTTATAACTTAGCCACGATCCCCTCCAATAAACAAATTCGCAATAAGTAGGTACTTTATAGAATATCAGTAATCCATTGAACCGGTAAGAAGGTATGCAGCTAGGAAACTCTTCGACATAAAACTTGTAGGTGTGACTCGCTCCGATTTACGATTTGAATTACTGCCGTAGCATTTTTCAACGGCCAGAATTTTATGAATAGCGAAAGCAGTTTAGTAGTATAAAATAGACCCACCCCACCCTAGAGCTACAGTTTGTTTTGCGTATTATCGGAATTGTGTGAAGTGAAACAAAACATTCAACCAAGAAGTTGATGTTGGATAAATAGAGGAAAATAAGAGCAGAAAGTTACCGTTAATCTCGGACTCAACGCCATCTTTGGAAACTTTTTTTGCTGGTATGTCGACGACTTTATCTGCTTTCCACGTTCCGTCCATTGCTTTGTAGAATCTAAATAAAGTTAATTGAAAGCTTTTACTAAGTGATTTCTTTCAGTATCTGTTAAATATTCTGAACTTTCCGCCTTTCACTTTATAACTGAATGTCTGTATTGCATTTACATTTTTTCTTTGAAGTAGAACATAGTTTTTCTACTCTCCAATAGCATATTAATATCAAAGAGATCAATCACAATATAATTCAATGTTTTTATCAAACAATACTGTTTACTCTTTGATCAACATAGTTTTATATACATTGTAGTTTTATATACATAGTTTTATATACTTAGTTCTTTATTAACTCTGATTTAAACTCTCTCAATCATTTTATCAAACAACACTAGTTTAAAAACAGCTTACAAGGAAACGTATCTAAAATCCCAACAAATCTCACCTGTAAAGGTTCGCGTTCACTGCACACCCGACAAATCCCTGCGCGGATTTGGGATCATGGAGAAATCTGATCTCCAGGGGTGCGATACCTTCCGGACCCAGATCTATGACTTGCTGTAACTCATGCGTTGACCATTTATAAATATTCAACGAAGTGCCGTAGTGGTCCTTGTTTGTTACATCTTCCGGATGAAATCCGCTGGAGAGGGAAGTTCTGTTTTATTTTTTAGAAGTAAGTAGTTTAGCCTTTTGTTTTTGGCTAAATCGAATTCAAGGCGTTTACAGATCATGTTGCTTTAATTTTAATCACGTTCATGTGTATTTTGACGATAGCAAAAAAATAATAATCATGTATGAGTTTCATAAACTCGTTTTTCTTAGAAGCCTCTTCTACAAATTAATATCATTATTTGCTTTATTTTTCTCTTTAAAAGAACAGCCATAATAGAAGTCTAGTTATCATTAGATGAGATCACTATCAAAGGAGACTAAATAAAAAAAAAACAGAACAGTAAATGAAGATTGGGCTCTAGTAACTTTATTGTCTAATCTTCATAAAGGAGACGAAATTATATTCAAATGAATAATTTCTGTATTGTGTGGTCTAAATATGCTTCTGATGAAATGGCTCAAAGGTTTAGTAATGTTTTGCACGAATATTATTATGTTTCAAGTAGATTGTTATAATAATACAAATATATTTAAGTATGATTAAAACAATTTGTCTAGTATTATCGACTTTTGTATTGGTAAAACTATGTGGAGACAATCTTATAATTATTAGTTAAATTCCCATACATGTGATGGATATTTAAAGCTACTTACGTTTTGAAAGTTGCTGGTGTTCCCCATTCTGTAGCAAACATCACATCGTGGTACGGCTGATACCAAAAATCGTATCCGAATTTGGCGAATTTATTTCCTTTCGTCCACGTTCCTAAAAATAAACGAATGATTTACGTTTTTTTTTCAATATGGCGTCTATTAGCTCTCCCCTCCGTCTGTGTAAAGGTGCGTTCACAATTCACCTTTCATTTCCAAAGTCTTCGAATCGATGAGCACAAAATCCCCTTTTCCGTTTTCGTCTTTATCTCCCATAGTCGAAATCATGATTTCGCCGGTTGCCAGGCAGTGCGTCGTGTGCGGGTAACTGCAGTTGAATGACCTCATCTCGGAGCCGTCGATTACCTGGTAATGAGATTTTCGCTATGAACCCTCTATATAAGGGAGCTGAGAGAATGAGGTCTTTAGCAGTTTCCCCGATAGTAAGGGATTTACATTTAAGTTAGCTTTTTGGAGCAAAATTTCAGCAAAGCCTTAAGTGTTTGTACTTGTTCATTTATGTTCTCAATTTCAACTTTACTATTGCTAGATATAACATACAATCATGCTTGTATTTCCCGGAGGGTTTGGTAGAGGTGTATTAAATATACGCCCACAGTTTGCCAGTTTGTTTAGGTCCCTTGTAAAAGCGGAGAAACTATTGATAAAATTCTGAAATACACTCGTTGATGCATTTCCTTTGAGAATTTCCCCAAAGGAAAATACGACACGATTATTTAAGGGTATGTTCCAAAATCGTATCTTTTCCTAAATCGGTGTGTAAAAAGGCAAGCAAGGCTCCAACAGCCAATATAACGAGTTCACCAACTGTCTGGATCAAGTTGGAATGTTACAAGTTTGACGACAGATTCTGGATAAGTTTGGGAGACTGCTAGTTGTGAAAATTGCGCCACCGAACTATTTGGCACTCAGAGCAATAATTATATTGGAACCGGGCAATGATCGATGGATACGGGACGGGGAATATGTGGGGGAAATAGTTTGGTAAATTACCGCGAACAGTGGAGGTTGGGTCGGAAAATAGGTTCATCCGATATTGGAACTTTGATTTAGTTGATCATTAATATTAGGCAATTATGTGCACTAGTAGACATGTTTAGCATTTATACTCGTTTAATTTAAATGTCAGTATATAGGAAAAAATACATGCCGCTTGTATTCCTCGAATTGTTAGGCAGACGTGTACTTAAAGTACGCCCACAATTAATGTAAACGGGCCCAAATCCAAATTATGCTACTACTACTGAGAATTTCATAGAAAATCCCAATAACACTTTACCCGACTTGGGAATCAAACTCAGGACTTAAAGCGTAGCAGTCAAGCTTACAACCATTACAGAATAGGCAGTATTTAAAAGTTAAAAAGTAAATATTTAGATGTTCATTTAACCGTATAAAATATTATTATATAGAATGTAATTCATAATTGTTTTCAAGATAGTATACTAAAAACCTGATAAGTTATATTAGTTTAATTATAAAGTTTCAATTAAATGAATCGTCATCATCAAATAAATTAAAAAAGAAAGCTGTTCCTTTTTCAAATTTAGAGTAGCTTTTGTTATATAAGTAAGCTCTTAATTGGTACAATCGAACAATAACCTTCTTTAAGCCTTACTTAAAACCTTTACAAGCCAGCTCGTAATACTAAATAATCCCCAATACAGTAATTTCCCGTATCACAAAAAAAAACAAAATTGACTTCACATATTTTTAATAAAAGCAAAATATGTACATTAGTAGGGAATCACATGGAATCAAGAATGCCTTTGAAGGTTCTACGTCGTTGTAATCACAATTTATGAAGAAATTGCCGTTTATATTTACATATGAGGGTTACTTCGAGCACCGTGATATTAAATGAAATTGAATTTTAAATGTAGTGGATTTTTTACATTATATTTATATACAGGTTTTATACATTATTATTATTATTTTTTATTATAACTGCGTCACTAGCCTAGTGGTTATAAGGTCGACTGCTACGCCTTAGGTTCTGGGTAAAAAAGTTATTTAACTCATATAAGTTATCAAGTTGTTGCATCAAGTTGTTACATACTATCTTGAAAATATTATCATGATTGATTCCATGTTATATAAAATATTATTTTAAACACTTAAAATATCAAGCAGAACTCTCATACTTTTAATTTTAATTATAAAACTTTAAATATTAACTTTTAAAACTAACTGTTTTACTGCATAATTAGCCTAGTGGTCGTCAGCAGTCAGCACTACTGCTGCGCTTTAGGTCCTGGGTTCAATTCCCAGATCGAGCAAAACGTTATTGGGTTTATGTATGAAATTTTCAGAAGCAGCTCGAAGCAATAGGCTCGCCTACATGGGAACTAAACAAATCGACGAGCTGTGGGTGTACAGACGCCAGCAGGTCAAGCTATCCAAAACTGTCAAATTTTCCCAATTGAATATGAACCTTATCGATTTGTATTAAAGTTGAATATCAATCAAAAAAATTTGACAGATTGTGGTAGCTTGATGTGCTGGCCTTTGTACATTTGTACACTTCTGCCTAACCCTTCGGGGAATACAGGCGTGATGGTATGTTATAATGTTACGTACGTTTCATTTAAAAATGCACTGAAGCTTTCCACATTTTATGTAGTTATTTGCAGCCTTCGTAGATTATCGAATTTCTGATACAAAACCGGTTTCAATTTAATATAAAATTTTAAATGTGCATTTTATATTTTATTTTGAACTTCGAATAATAAAATAACAAATAAAAATATATTTTAATAATACTGTTATTTTTTGTTCGTTATTTTATTGAAATGAAGTATTGTTTTTATTGTTACGGGCTAAAATAAAAACTGTTTTAAGTTTGAAAAAATGTAGCTTGAAAATCAAATAAACAAAAAAGTGCTATTATCATCATCATTGAAAAAAAAGTTGGCTCTGAACATTTTCTATTATTATGAGAGTTAAATATTTGAAATAGACATCATCTTACTGCCCAGCATTTTCCCAACTCGTCACAACGTTGGGGTCAGCTTCAGTCTAACCAGATGCGGCTGAATATCAGTATTTTACACGAGGCGACTACCATCAGACCTCCGCAACGCAATTTCTGGCCTGACTACCACTAACGACTGTTCTTATGACAACCGGGACCAACGGTATTACGTGCTCTCCGAGAAACGGAGGGTTCTCGAATTGTTAAGAATAGTCACCCATCAACAGACTAGCCGCGGCTAGTGTAGCTTAACCTTGCAGATTGGTTGATCAGCCTAGTTATTACATAGCCATGAGCCCCTCAGTATTTAAAAAAAATTACGATAAAATTTAAATACACATCTTCATTTACAGTGTCACCTCAATTCATCTTTGTCATACTATCTAAATGCTTGGATCTCCCCTCAAAATGAGCTGGGTAAACATCACTCCACTACGCTGGCCTAGTGTGGGTTGCACGACTTTACACACTCGAATATATCTATGTGTAAAATATACCATAAAAGAGAAAGAGTAGCTAACATTTTCAATAAATATAAAAAAAAGTACAACCACATCTAGGTATCAATTTCTTTGCCATTACTTTGATTATCACTCAAGAAAAACAGGCAAATTTAATCAAACGGATTGAAAAACAGTATGTTTTTTCCTGATTCGATTGGTGCCTATAAATTTGTTCGTAAGTCTGTGTTCAGAACAACAATTTACTTCAGCGTACACTCGGCTTGTTTCATTTGCGTTCACAGTAAAATTGTTATGTAGTTGCCTGAAAAAAATCCGAAACATAAACTGTAAGAATTAAAAAAGTTTCCGCGATCTGTTGAAATAAAAATTTTGTTTTACGAGTACCTGCCGTGTAGGCACGTAGTTACTTCCTAACTTTCTACGACCACAACTGCATTTTTAAGGACCAATACAAATTGTTTACTCTTCACTCTTCGAAGCAGACGCTTGGCTGCCAAGCCGATCGTAAAATTGGACTATAAATCTACCAAACAATCTAGAAAAACACGGATAAGTGCTCCGTGTGAGAATTTAAATTACGACCTACGAACAACGTTCAGGAATCCTACATAATCCTGTAGATTTCTAAACGAAACAAAGAAATCTTTTTATTTTTATCTTTATTCACGATATACAACTAAATCATGACAAGATAAGAGGGATTAGGCTATAATCTACCACGCTGGCCTAGTGCGGGTTGCCAGACTTCACATGCCTTCGAGAAAATCTCTCAGGAAAACATCGTGAAGAAACCTGCACTTCTTAATTAATACGCACATGATTTCGAAAAGTCAGAGGTGCGTGCCTTGGATTCGAACTCGAAACCTTTGACTTGCCAATACAATGGTCATACCACTAGGCTAACGAAAAAGTTGTAACTTACTGCTAACATAATTTTAATTATGTATAGACACCAGCAGGTCAACCTATCCAAAACTGTCAAATTTTCCCAATTGAATAAGAACCTTATTACTTTGTGTTAAAGTTGAAAATCAATCAAAGAAATTTGACAGATTGTGGTAGCTTGATGTGGCGGCCTCTGTACATAGTAGTAGTAAATTTATTACATTTGTATACTAGAAATTTCAATTGTATACTAGAAATCTAGTACATAATATATTATCATGACATCTATATTCCCGGAGGGGCTCGTGGCTTAGTTTTCATTCGTGGCTAAGTTTTCTATAATATAAAATAAAGACTAACTTTTACACGGTACGGGTATATCAACATAAAACGAAATAAACTTTAACTCAGTTCGTATTCTCCATACACAAGTGTTATTTAAACTGTTCTTCTATACCTTTGAACCCATTGTTAAACGCATACTCTATAGTTGCAACGAAAGTTTATTTACTACTTCGTTGGAGATAGATTCTTTGAGAATAGACATCCATTCTTTACTCAAGCTCCTGCTCAGGAACTGTAAAGATAGTTTCTTGGAAGTCACTTGTGTGAGTTTCTCGGAAAATCTCTATTACATCGCGTAAATATTGACCTCAAGGATTTTCTTAAAAACGTTCATACACGGAATGATACAGCTGAATAAAAACAAAAGACTGTATTACGTACAGCAGGCACGACTATGGGGCAATTGAAGGTAAGTGAGGTTTTTAGTTGGTACGGGTCCGAGTAGATGATCTATGATGATTTTTCCTACTTTAAAAAGTATCTATAAAGATTCCTATTTTAGTGTCTTATTGCAATTACAGCGTTTTAAGAAAATATAGGTAAAAAAAGCGAAAAAAGGATTCAGTGAAATATCTGTGAATTTGGGACGCTATGACCACTAAGACACCGCGACTCCCACCCCTCGCCTCGTCGAATTTTGCCTTCACATTCTGACGACTTTGTGGTGACTTCAGTAACACCTATTGAAAAGCAAGTTTTTTGCTTCTCAACCGACATGTCTGACTTACTTTACAGTTATTTCAATATCGAACGATGCCACCTTACACCTACTAACTACATTTTTGTATTTTTTGGCATGTTCTATACTAATTTTTGAAAGTTATTTAGCAAAGGAAAAATTCGACCGCGGGCAGGATTCGAACCTGCGTGTTCTGGTTAGGTACGCCAGACGCTATGACTACTAAGCCACCGCGACCCCCACCTCGTCGAATTTTGCCTTCACATTCTGACGTCTTTATATGGTGATGTCAGTAACACCTATTGAAACGTAAGATTTTTGCTTCTTAACCGACATGAATTACTTTACAGTTAGTTCAATGTCGAACGATGCCACCTTACCTACTAACTAACTTCATTATTACTAACTAACCTAACCATCACGCCTGTGTTCTCTGAATAGATAGACAGAGGTGTATATTTGGGTCCCATATAATAGGGGTGAGCCTGCTACCGATAATTTTGCTTTACTTGGGAATCAAAACCAGGACCTCAAGTGTTGCAGTCGATTATGACCACCACGCTAAAATAACTGTTTACTAATCCTCTAATAATAATATAACAGCTGTACTGTCCCACTGCTGGCAAAGTCTACTTTAACCATACATTCACATTCAAATAACGACCTAACGAAGTACCTTAGGAAGGTCTATATTTGCGTAGCTCTAGAAAAAAATGAAGCACTTAGGTGGTAATCTTCCCGAGAAAGTTGAAGTACCAATCAAGGCAATTAGGGTCATAGCGGTGTATGCAGACGGAGGCATAGCGTGTGCACTGTTAGTACTTCTAGTACTTTTTATTGTTAAACTTAGCTTTATTATCTCATACAAAATTCTCAGTAGCAGTTCGAGTTTGGATATATTTTGCCCAATTAAAGAGAATAGGCTCGCCCACTACTACATGTTTACGTACCAACGTAAACATACCTACCAGCAAGTCGTAGGTCGTATACTAGTACACATCTGCCGAGGAATACAGGTGTGGTAACACAACAAAAAGTATGTAACTGTACTTATGAATACACACTTTATATTACGTTGCACAAGCGCTATTATAATAATATAATTAGGTAATATTTCTGCCCGCGACTTCGTCTGCCTAGACTTTACCTGAAAGTATCTAGTAGTTAAGTTTTTTATTTAAAATTTCTAATTTCCTGCACAATGTTTGTTTGTTATTTGATCACATATCTAAGAGAACAGTGCTTCACTGCCACATGATTGTATATAGTACTTATTTTGTAAAACTATTTTAGCATGTACAGAGGCCCGCACATCAACTTACCACAATCTGTTCTTAAAGTAGTCTATAAAAAAAAAATATGTTATGTATTAAATGAGTTATATATTATATACACACATATTTACCTTCTTAAATATTGTAATCATTTTATTTTTCTAAAAATTTTGTTTTTTATTAAATGTTAAATAATATGATATATTTATCTACGTACATATTTTATTCATACATGGGATCATTGTAAGATAAAGAGACTTAATTTGTAACTCATGGGGATCGGCGTTGAGGGCTGAAATACAGGTACTGCCTAGTTCGGCCCCAAATGCTAATACTTTTGTGTACAGACGCCAGCAGGTCAAGCTATCCAAAACTGTCAAACTTTCCCAATCGAATATCAACCTTATCGTTTTGTATTAAAGTTGAAAATCAATCAAAGAAATTTGACAGATTGTGGTAGCTTGATGTGCTGGCCTCTGTACTTTAGGTTTAGATTAAGCACTTTACTTGTTAAAAAATGTACATATTTATGTGAATAAACATTATTATTTTATTATTATTATATTAAATATTTTTAATTTTTTTCTTTCATGAGAACCTTCTAATAATAGTTAATACAACAAAAAAAAGAATTAGCGGAATTCTTCCATCCGTTCACGCGTAATGCGATGACCAAGGGAAATAGACATTCATTTTTATATATAATATTATATATATACCTAGTTTTTTTTTTCTAAACAACATATTTTTTTAACTTATTCGAGTCAAACGAGCAAATATTAAAAAAAAGTGTATGTAAAATAAAAAAGGACCTATTCATAACTACTGAAAAGCATGACGTCATTCACAAGAGAGCACACATTTCCACTTACTTTATGCATCTTTGGCTTCCGAGGATCTGTGCCGACGTCTACGATGAAAACCTTCGCAGATATCAAAGCAGGCAGAATAAGGAGGTCTCGTTTGAGCGTAGGGTCGTCATGGCAACTGGAGCAGACGTTCCACCCACTGTGATGTAGCTCGTCGCCGACGCTGCCAGTGTGTGTGCGTGCGATCACCTGGAACAAAGATAATAATGAAAGCTTGGATACAGAAAGCCGTACTACTCGACACGGCACGCATTGTGAGAAGGTTCTTCTATTTGGAGTTTTAACCACTCGGTACTGGGATACAGTTCCTGATATCATGGTGGATCTATGTTTCTTATTTATATATATATATTTTTTTAAATAATATACAAAAGCAGTAACAGCCTAGTGGTATGACCATTGAACTGTCAAGTCGAAGGTCTCGAGTTTAAATCCAAGGCACCTCTAACTTTTCGAAATCATGTGCGTATTAATAATTAATTATCACTCGCTGGAATGGTGAAGGAAAACGTGAGGAAACCTGCATGCCTTAGAGATTTTCTCGACGGCGTGTGAAGTCTGCCAACCCGCACTGGGCCAACGTGGTGGACTATAGCCTAATGCCTCTCATTCTGTAAGAGGAGACCCGTGCCCAGCCATGGGACAGTATATGGGTTGATGATGAATATTATAAATATTTTGCTAAACTAATGTGGAAATTGCCATAAAACCATCGCGCATAATTTTCATTTGTCTTTTTTAGGTCCCGTATAATGAGAGACGTCTAGTGTTATTTACCGGGCATAAAACCAAATTACGGTTACTACTGAGATTTACTGGACAAAAAAAAACTTAATAACACATTGTTCGACTTGGAAATCGAATCCAGAAACTGACTCTTAGCAGTCAATAGGCCAATGAATAATGGCTTTGCAACTTACGCTTAATTATTTGAACCTGATGAGTTGGAAACTACGAACTCCTTGTATAAAAACTGTTGTTAACATTCCAATTTTGGATTTAAAATTCTGGATAAAGAAACATTTCCTGTGCGCTTTTTTATACGAATAAAATTTATTTTCTATAAAAATACTTGGTCCCTTTTTATAATTGAAAAAAAAAACACTCGAATTGAAATTTTTTATAACTTTTATAACGCGCGACTTTGAGCGTCACAAAATATTTTGCCGTCCAAAATCTCGCACCGAGACAATGGGTCGATTCGAGACAATGTGCCGACAAAACTATGTCATGGCACGCATGTTACTAAAAATAAGGGCCAGAAGTTTTACCAATTTCTACAATACTGACACCAATTCCAACCAATTCCTTTCCGAGATTTGCTTGTAATTGGATCTCTTTTAATCGTGACGCAAAAAAAACTTTAAAACATCTAAAAGGAATTCCCTATAATCCAAGCAACAAATCCCCGGCAATATATTGCATTCCGCTTGTTAATTTAGTTCCGGGCTGGTATTGCAACGGCAAAGTACACAATAATACTTCCTACTGAATCCTGAAATCCGTAGGATTACCGGTACGTTATTGCCTTGCGACATCGCCGGGCTAAATGGCAGGATGTAAGGCTTTATCTGCTAATACAAAAGTAGTGCGTAATTGGTATTTTCTTGGACGGAATATTTCTTGTCTATCTGTTCAAGGTAATGAAGCTGACAGCTTTGGTACTTGAAAAACAGGTAAAGCCATCGTAAATCGTAATGGTAATGATATCACACCAAAATAAAAAATGATGAGAGCTCGGGAATGGTAATTATTTTCTAAATACTTTGACACTTAGATATAGAACCACAAACGTGTTGTGGTCAATTATATAATGTTATTAGAAAGTAGAAGTAGTAGCTTAATATTTAGTTGTTAGCTTTGTTTTACTTTAAACTGGAAACGAATTTTTGTATTTATTTTAAAAAAAATCTAACAACATAAGCTAGCCTAAGAAGGATTTTTTTATTATTTAGATTTTATAATTCCTTGCATTTTGAAGCTCATCAGTCTAATATAATTGACCACAATGCGCTGTGAGCTGTTTTTTCGCGTATCTTTGAGCGTAATATATTATATCAAAATAGATTATATAAAGAACATAGGTAGATAAACCACAACTAAATTAAACTACGTAAGCATCTAAATTTTTTTCTGCATTACTGTTGAGATATATTTTTTCAGAGAGCTAATACAAAAATAGTACAAAATATGTATAACTCCGTGGTATTTTTTTATTATATACCTTCGTATGGAATATTACTTGTACATATTTCCGGGTTAATTAGCGTTGACAGCGTTGGAAGTGGTAATTATTTTCTGCACGGCTGGTTGAGACGGATTCACTTTCCGTTTTCGCGTATATTTTGGCAGCTATTCCGAAATATACGACGCAGATATAATTCTTTTTCTTTTTCGCGCAAATGTACCGCTATCATATTGCGCACCGGATAAAATCAACCGAAATAAAAACCTAAACTGAGGTGATTAATGAACGTTGATGAAATGTAGGAGGTGTGCCACGATAGTCGCAAAATCTATGGTTAGAGACAAAGGCAGAAAAAACCTGGTTGTTATCAGTTTACACAGTAATTTTTAATTCACTGATAACCTCCCAGGGGGTGACGATGTCCTTAAAGGTCACGTCTCCTTAGAACTAAGCTCGGAAAGAAAAAAATATATTTGCAAACAAAACAATGAGACACTAAAACAAGGTGGGTTGGGTATAAAATAATTAAACTTGTAATAGGTATAATATTAGTAAAAAATAATTAAAAAAAAGAAATAAGTACAACATTTTTCTTTAAGTGTCTCGTGTCCCTAGGGTTGTTCCAAAAACATTTCTAGATCAGCTGTTTAGTAACCTTACTATTATTGCTTTCAAGTGTCACTGGGTGACGGAGCTGAAAAACAATTAAGTTGGAACACAGCAATACTGCATAAAAGCATAAATAAACCAAGGTATTCTAACCTGACAATATGTTGGTGATTTGGGGTCCACGTCGACAGTGGCTAAATAGTCTTGTTTCGTTTTATCAGGCTGGACACAAACCACGTATAGAAGTTCTTCTCTGGGTCCATTTTTGAAGGCGTCTAAAGGAGACGGGTATCCAGGTCCCCGTGTACCTATGAAGAAATGAATTTGTGATTTTTAAATCTAATTACGATGTAATGTTTAAAGTGTTAAGCATTATATTTTGTTAAACATTCAACAATTAACACCATATTTTTGGATCACTCAAATCCCCGGATCCTGACCCGTAGGTATATATATATATTCATCTGTGAGAACATTTCATAGATACCTACTTCTTTTGCTTCGCTCTCGTTTGTAAATGTTGTCATACATACTATAACTTAACCATTAAATTAATATTTAAAAAAGAAAGAATTCGTGACTCTACTTAAACTTCGTGCTCAAAACAAGCAACAACTAATTGAGACACCCCTACCGCCTAGTTCCCTTTATAACGGTAAACATTTTCCCGTCTAGTCTGAACGGTGAAGTTTAAAAGTTGAATTTTTAAATTAATTTTTAACCCGAAAAACCTTCGAAAAGAACCTTTACATAACCATAGCTTCAAATAAATTATAAGCTTTCCCCCAAATTGTATGCATCTATAAACCGAATAATGAAAAAATCATTCCCATGAATTTCCCGTCCAATATTTACTTTAGGCTCAATGCTCTTCCGAATTTCTTCGAAAAAAGAACTGTCATTTCATATAAATCGTCGATAGGCATCAAAATGTTATTTTTCCCGCACAAACGAGGGTAGCGGACAAACACCGAGGGTTGCCACCCCTTGCAATTTAGGTAATCACGTCAGGTAATGCTTGCATATAAATTACTCCTTTGTTCGGTTTAATCCCATCAATAACCCATTGTTTCGCCTGCAAATACTGCAGACTATCACATATGATGATAAACATACGAGAATTACTACGAGATCTACATAGTCTTAAAATTTATATCTTAAATTAAGTATAAATAATATTTATACTAATATAATAAAACCGTTTTTTTTTTGTTTATTTGTCTAAGTATCGGATTTGTTTTTTTTTTTCATTTAGATTGTTCAATTCTTGAGGAAATCAAGCTATGACCCCTAGGAGACGAGCAAAAAGGAAAAAATCAGAGAAAGTTATTATAATAATATATAATAATGTGACATTTATTATAATTTGGACGGGATAACGTCTGTCGGATCAGTTATTAAATAATTCTTAAATAAAATGTAAATACACAGCTATGTGTGCATGATTTTTTGTTATTTAAAGCTTATTTTATCGATTCACAAGTCTCAACTATAGTATAAAATCTTAACCCGATAAAATCCGTAAAATGTATAGATTTATTTCAATTTCATTCCAAATAATAATCCATTCTGCGAAACGATGAAACTAACTTGTCTACTTAATTTAAAGTCTATGAATAAAAATACCTGACTCACTACTTTTACAAACACCATTTTATTTAATGCCTTTGTGTGTATAAACAACCTATCTAACCCCTTAATAAGATTAGGATATTTTTCTTTTAGATCTGACAACACTGTCAGTGTCACGCAATCAAAAAGTATTAACTCCGTTTCTTTTTTTACAGACTGGCTGCTTAGTGATAAAGTTACGGCTGTTACCTGTGATTACTCGATAAATTAAACAATAAGGTTTGTATTTTTTTTTATCATTTGATTTCGTTTGGCAGCACCTCACCTGTGATGAATGAGTGACGATGCCGGGGATAAAACACACAAACTTAAATAATGCCTATTCACTCTCACCTTGAAGGTTGCTAAATCATATGTATCGGAAATACAGCAGCCGGCAGATAATTTTTCAATATTTATTCTTATTTTATTTTTAAATGGCTGGTTCTGCTCATGCTGTAGATTTTGTCTGAGATGGTACGCTCGAAACCAGAGCTAGGTATACAGGTAGCTTACTAAACATCTGTGTTTTGATAAAGATTGTTTATTAATGTATCACGTAATATGCGTTGAAACGCAAGTATTGGAAGCTGCTACTTAACAAACCATTGGGCGTATAATTATATTGCAATGTATGTAAAGATGCGGATGTCGTTCGCTATTTGTATTCCTCTTTTGTTGACTGTACTACCGTGTTGCCATATTCAACCGTTAAGCAATAATGTGCTTACATTATTGTGGAGTTACTGGGCATATGAGATTTAACAACTTATGTCCCGAATCTCAGCCTATATGCTTGTTTGTCACCTTATTCTCTAACCTAAAAAAAACATATTTTCCAGTAAAAGATAATTGGCTTTCTGTCACTTATTTTTTCAGTCCTCCTAAATAGAAAGTTACCTGGAAGAAAGCGCTGATCGCGATAAGGCCGCCTATTGTATGCTTTTCTGTATGTTTTGTAATTTGATACATTGGTGTACAATAAAGAGCATATTATTATTATTATAATTATGGACCTACATAAATAAATTTTATCGTGTTTTATTAATATTGATATTTTTTAATTTCTACGTTTTGGACCCTTTACAAATTGTTAACGACTAAAATTTGCAATATAAAGTCCGTAAAAAGTGGTTAAATAACAGGATAACGTACTTCCTCAGTTTTAAGACTTATTTAAATTGTTATGTTAAATTGTATTTTGTCCTGTTTTGTGCCTGTCAGAATAAATTTTCTTTCTTTCTTTCTTTCATAAATGTCAAATAAAATATAATTGATTTTCTTTTCATTGTAAGTACCTACCTTACCTCATAGTTTTTTCTAGGTATAATAAAATAAAATTTATCAATATGTATTCAATTGATAAGCTAGTTGAGATGTTATGATGTGTTAATCCTTTTAAATAAACGGTCGGATGAATGTCGCACATTGATTGAATACTTAATGTAGTTACTAGTTAGGATGTATATTAAGTGGAAGTATATTACTACTAAGGAGTACTGAATAAAATTTTTATTACAATATAATAAAGTAATAAAAATGTTGCGGTTTTAGCACTACATTTTAACAAGTTGGTACAAGTAAATCAAAAATAAACTGTTCAGAAAATATTCTTTAAGCATTTTAAGAACTGATAGACACTAACCAGGATCATAAATCTAAGTATTTCGTGTAAGAAGGAATAGTCGAATTCGGTTTATAAATAACTAGGTGTTGCCCGCAATTTCCACCGTATCCCGAAGCGGTTATTGAGAGAAAAGGTAGCCAATACTTTTCCAATATCTAATCTATCTCTGTACCAAGTTTAATCATAATCGGTTTAGCGGCTCAGGCGTGAAAGCGTAACAGACATAGAGTTAATTTCGCAATTACAATATTATGTAGGGAGTAAAAAACAAAGTACAGACGCCAGCAGGTCAAGCTATCCAAAACTGACAAATTTTCCCAATTGAAAATAAACCTTATTATATTGTATTAAAGTTGAAAATCTATCAAAGAAATTTGACATATTTGACTCTGTATATACACAAATTGAGACCCTCCTACGTTTCCTTGAAGTCTTATCAACGTTAACGAATGTTCCATTAGATATAGATATTGAATAAGACATATCAGTATTATTCACATCATCATCCTTCGAACCTTCCCCACCTATGTTGGGGTCGGCTTCCAGCCTAACCATATGCGGCTGAATATCAGTACTTTACACGAAGCGACTGCCATCAGACCTCCGCAACCCAATTTCTGGACAATACCGATACCGGACTTTCTGAGCTACCTACTACGACTAATGCAATCATTAACACACCTATAACACTTAATAGGTGTTATTAACGTGTTCTCCAAGGCTCTAAGGGGTCTCAATATGTTAAAAATGGTCACCCATCCACAGACTGACCGCGACTAGCGAAGCTTAACCTAGCAGATCGGTTGATCAGGTCAGTTATTACTTTGCCACGAGCCCCTCAGTATCGTTTAGACATAAATACTGAATACACTCATCTTTTTCATATAGGGCAGAAACTACAAAATAGACTTGCATATTTTATTTTTACGCTCACATTCTTGCATCTTGTCACTGCGCACCTCAACTCTTTGAAGGACCCAATTACCTAAGTCATAAGTATCATTAAATAGCTGTAAAGAAAAAATATCACGTTAACAGCAACAAAGGATATTAAAACAGCTGATTTTTAGACTTATTAGGTACCCACTCGACTTAATATCGACATCATTCGAAATTTAATTCAAGCACCTCATTTCCACTTATTTCTTTAGCTTTGAGGGAGCTGTTAAACCAGTGCCGCGATTAATAATTCAAAGAACTTCTTGAAATTTTTCTATCCTCAAAAAGGAGCTTTATCTAAACAGTGAGATTAAAATCACTAGGGTTCGTTTGAGGGACCTCCTTTAAGGCGCTTTGAAGGCGCGCCTTGAGGCAAGAATGATAAATTGCAACCCGCTTGATGTTTCTGACACTTTTTTTTCATACTGTGACCTTTTACTGGTCTTTTATTTCGCTTATCATGTGACACGGACGAATAAGTTTGTTAAAGAGCTGACAAATAGCGACATAGAAGCAACCGCGTGGAACATGACTAGGGAGCATATTGAGTTAAAAATGGTGGATCATATTTTGTTTTATCTAAGATTTTTTGTTTTCTTGAAAGGCTGACTGCCTCATCAGCTTAGTGGATAAGCAGGACTGCTGAGTAAGTAGGCTCACTAGGTTCTAGGTCGAGCAGTGGTCAAATATAATTCTGTGGCCTAGTGCAAAAACGGCCAAAGTCAATTTTTGTAATAATCATTTTTTGTATAATGGAGTGAAAACTAGACCTATTAAAGTTAACTGAAACCCATTTTGTATTACAATGTTAGCACAGATTTTAATATAGCAAAATTTTTGGACTATCTGCAACCTTCCTTTAACAACCTTTAAGCTATACTTGAAACTTTGTTCATTGCTATAATGCTATTTACGGGAAATATTTTTTTTTAACTTTGGCCGTTTTAGCACCAAGCCACAGAATTTTACCCCTATATATACAAGTAAATTACGAGACAGAAATGTGTTGCTTGGGAGTTTTTAACTCGGCTTCTTCTTCCCAGCTAAAACACTAGGAGGCGGTGAAGGGCGGGCGTTTTGGCGGCTGTCTTAAAAAAAATTACGTTCAAAAAGTACTAACTAGTAGTCTATCTTAAATAAATTATTTTGACTTTTGACATTGGGGTGAATAGGGATGCAGGGGTGAATTGGGACAAAACATTGAAGGGGATTTTCCGGTTTAATTATTATAGTTCGATGCCCCAACAAGGTTTCTAATGATTTATTATAATTTAGGAGAAGTATAGTCCCTTTTTCAACTATAACAATTAAAACTGAAAATCCATAAAGAAACATTTTTTTTATTTAGCAAAATAAATTATGAAAAGGGGAGACTTTTTGCAATACACTATGACTGATTAGCCTATAATAAATCAGTAGGTACTGAATAGTTGAACACTGAATATACTATAGTTTTGAGTTGCTAGCTTACTGATTAAGAAATTAAACTAAATTTACATAAAGGCCAAACAATCGAATATTCATGAGTTTGTGTAATGATACAAATTAAAAACTAAATTAATATGCAAATCTATATAGTAGCTGCTACCACAGTTATGCTTTAATTACTTTAAAAAATACCAAATACTTGGTTTCGAATAAATATGTATAATTATGTATTTTGTACTTATTTCATGAATATCATCGCTTTACTTTCGAGGAACCATAAGATTCACTACTACCTAGGGACCCACCCCTGCTTTATCTAGGTTCATAAAATTACTCCTATATTACTCGCTAATAATCTAATTTTCTATAGGTAAACGAATTTCTAAGATCGGTAAATTATTTTTGAGTTTCTACGTTACAATCACACACAAATCGATCAAAAACGTACAATCTTATCTTTTCTCTTTATAATTTTAGTATCGATAAAATAAATGTATCTACTGCAGCTACTTGCATCACTGGTTTACATTTGGATTGTGAGTGCAAGCGTGAAATCCCATATTTCTGACCCCAATCCCAGTTCTGTAACGGGCTGGGTAAAGATATAATATATTAGTCTCGAAGATACGCAGTAGTATGTAATACTATATAAACTGTGTATGCATGTGCAAATATAAAATTTAAATACTGTAATTTGTATAAGTACCATAGATTTATTGTTAGATATAAGTAACTGTAAACAACTTCAAGCACGGAGAATCAATTAGAAGATAAATAAACTATACTAAATAATTGTTTATTGACAAAGAAGTAACAATCAATGTACACGAGAAACAGGGAGTTCATAAAATAAGCATAGTTTGTACAAGAATAAATAAAAAATAGGTACTCTTCAAATAAATTGCAAGTCATAAATCAGTAACAGTATTTACTTCTAAGATTACTCGAGACGTTAAAACAGATGACTGTATTGTGAAAGATAACGTTTTATAATAAAGATATAGTGATGTTGTAAACGACAACATAACACCTACACAAAATCATGTACAAAATAACCTTGACAATGACACATGAAAAACAGAACGAGATCTGTATAGAACTACTCGTGAAATTGATATAGATTTAAAACTAATATTAATAAAATTCAACCAATAACAGTACTTACAACAAGACATATTTATGACACTAAACTGGCGACCAGTCACACTGATAGTTCAACAAATAGTAGCTATAAAGATATTTTAGTATGCAAACAAAACATGATGATAACTGACAGATACCGATGTCCCTTTCTATCTCATTGGGTACGTTGAATAAGATGTACCGGTTCATACGGTTCAATGATTGTAAAATAAACGTGAATATGTTTTGGAATTTAATTTTGTGTAGAACATGAACTTGACAGGTGAATTTTGATAGACGAGTCACATTGTCTCATCAAAGTCGAAGTACATACCTATATCTGAATCAAAACAGCTTAATGGTTATAATGCAAATAATAAAATATGTACTCTAGTTAAAAGATTTATTTATCAAACTACTTGGAAGAACAAGTAATTACTTGAGATTATTTCTTCTATTTTCTTCTACTTTTCTATTTTCTAAAATATTTAATATTTTTTCTATATAAAATCAAATTGTAAAAGAAAGTTTTAAAATATTCATGTCTATTCATACAAGTAACATACTAGTAGGTGCGTTTGAAAATCGTAAAATGCTTTCAACTTTTATTCATCAAAAGAACTGAGATTTAATAAAACAGACGATAACTTATAACAATGAAGAAATCAAAGAGCAAACATAATGAAGTTGAATAGCTTCGGTAATGAAGCGAAATAAATTCTTAAACGCGATTTAGTTTAGAATAAGAAAAGTTTTTAATTTCAAATAAAAACGCTTTAAATTACATTTTTAAATTAAGAAGAGACCTGCTCGAATTGTTTTAAATTGACGATGTTATATAAATAGTGAGTTTTGTACCATAAATGGTATCGAAAATAATTACTAAACAATTTGTTTAGTTAAAATAAATTATATTTTCAAATTATTTGCATAATAATTATTTCAGTTAAAAAACTCTTCCTTGATAGTGGGGCAGCTATCCTCTAGCTATTTCTCCTAAGTAGTGAATATCTATGAATTATAAATAAAAATTATCATTTTTTTTTTATTTATTTAATACTTTATGCACAAATAAGTACAAAGGCGGACTTAATGCCTAAGGCATTTTCTATCAGTCGACCTTGATGCAGATATATAAATTAGTAGGTGCACTAACACGTTTGATAATTTAAAATAAAAAATGTTAAATTTTATAATGTTTGTATCAATAAACAAAACAAAATGTAAGTAGGTATGTAAAGACGAATAAAAGTGATAGCATAAAATTATATTTAAATAAATATACATTAACATAACTATATATAAATATACTACATACTTTATAAACTTAATACATAATATTATATGAAAAATTGAATTTTTTCACCTAAATTTTCATCAAAGTGAAAACAAAATAATACTTCACCAATTAATCTTGTCAAATAAAATTAGCATTGTCAGTCTGCTCTCGGAAAACATTAGAATTTTGTTTTTTATCTCCAACAAAATCATCAAGAAAACCATTAATCAAGATACCTGAGCAGAACACAAGACAAAATGAAATTGTCCTGCGCATAAAATGTGAGCAATAATATCATTCTGTGAGCGTAACATCGTTAAGAACCTGCAAGGCGAAGATATAGCGCCACAAAATAAAATGCTACAAGAAGAAATAAGACAGACACATCGTACATACGTGCTCTGGGATACAAGCGGCTTGCACTCCGCTTCCAATCGCACTCCGAAGAAACACAATACGACTTAAAATACGCTTATTGTCAGTTCAGAATTTAAAAAGTCTCCCACGTAACTTGTATACAAATGTCTATCAATAAACTTAGCTGCTATGAATTTATCTCCGTCTACGCAATAACAGTTTTCTCCGTCCCATCTTTCTGTTATGTGTGTGCGTATTACTGTCCTGCATTATCCGTCTCAGGCTCGCGTGCTGGTGGAATTCATGTCGGATTGAAATATGTCTGCTTATATTCTTGAACAGAATATGCCACAAAGCTTTGTCCTTGTTCTTCCACAATAAATCTGCAGTCTTCTCCTTAATCCTACGCATATTTTCCTCCAGTCTCCTAGCTTTTATTTCCATTTGTATGAGGGAACGGGTCGTATTTGTCAAAAGGCGGTACAGGTATTCTTTTCTTCGCGTTTTCCTCGGCTCCGTTGCTGTCGTATTTATCATGGACTCGTATTCAGTGCTGTCCTCGAGCTCTTGAATTTCGTCCAAACCCGTGATTTGTGATTGCTTATTTTTTGTACGAAGAAATACACCGGTGAGCAATATTGCGAGCACGAAACTTAATAGCATGAGGAGTCTGGCATGGTTGTAGAGGGGTTTGGCTATGAAATTCATGTCAGTAAGTTGTAAGTGGTCAGTTTCATAATAAACACGTCACGTTGCATCGGGATGCATGTTTTGTTTGTGTGCAAACGTCGGGTGTATATTTCGAGCAACAAGTCACGTGGTCGGCACGGGAGCACGGACGGCGCCCTCTCGCGGCGTCGGCGAAAACGGCACTGGCTGGAGTGAAAACACGCCGGTGCGTCGCACCCCACGAATTTCCCCAATGACTTTTCCTCTTGGATGTGGGAAAGGGCGTTTTATTTGGATGTGACAGCTATACTTAAACACTTTGCGACGTGGGTCGGATCGTGTAATTAAACCGCAATGTTGTATGACAGCGATTAAACTGTCATTTTCGATGTCTGGGAACAGAGAGAGTGAAAATGTAATTGTTTTGGGTATTCATTATTATTACGGACAACAACATGAACGTTAATTTTATAAACGTGTAAATAATATCTTCATCGTTTGTGCGGTGAATATCGAGTATTATTTTATAACGGTTATAAATTTATAGCGCAAAATTTATTCGGGACTATTATCATGAATTATTTTGTTGGCTCAAAAAACTTTCAAACAAAAATTAGTACGTTAGACATTTTTATTGTTAAAGTTTCAAGTTTATTCTTTCAGGACTCAATGTTATCGAGGCTTCAGGTGCGTAAGTAATGGAGGGGGAACCGCAAAGGTTCACTGACAGAACGAAGCAGACATATTTTCACGTCACTATCTCACTATCGAAGACGATTTATGTCGAACCCAAAAGTAATGTATTTGTGACGATGTTTCTTGTATTTATGTTTTTTTTTGTAGAGGTCAAGCGCAAGCCTATTTTCAAAAATATAAACAAAATACCAAATAGTATTGATAGATCAAAAAGTCCAATTAACTGAAATCATGATATTTAGAAAGTCTTTGTTTATTTCCGATGCGTTATAATTATGATTTTGTCAAGTCATCGTGATAACGGAACAACCACCTAGAAAAAATATCTGAAAAAAGCGGTATTATATTAATAATGGATCAACCATTTAGGAGCAAAAATGAGACAGCTATAATGTAGCCCTAATATTATAATATAATACCGCTTTTTTCAGATATTTTTCTAGGTGTTTGCTCCGTTCTGTTTGCTATAAAAATGTTTTTTTTTTCTTTAAATACAGATTTAATATAAGACAAACCAGCCAGATAGAAATAGTTATTATTCATAAACTACTTACCGTAAGAAATTCAATGTTTTCTTAGAACATACTATCACGCCTGTATTCTCCAGAGGGTTAGGCAGGCGCATACTGATAACAGCTGTGATAGCTACTAGGGGTATGACCATTGGACTGCCAAGTCGAAGGTCTCGAGTTCGAATCCAAGGCACGCACCTCTGACTTTTTCGAAACTATGCGCGTATTAATAATTAATCATTACTCGCTTAAACGGTGAAGAAAAACATTGTGAGGAAACCTGCATGCCTTAGAGATTTTCTCGACGGCGTGCGAAGTCTGCCAACCCGCACTAGGCTAGCGTGGTGGACTATAGCCTAATCCCTCTCATTCTGTGAGAGGAGACCCGTGCCCAGCAGTGGGACAGTATATGGGTTGACGATGATACTGATAATACTGATAGCCGGTAGAATTTTAGTCCCATGTAATTTAGGGGTGCGCATATTGCCGTTAACCAAGCACAAATCTGAACATGGAGCTGCTACGAACATTTTTCTAATGGTAAAACTCAATAACACTGCTATATTAGCTCGTCTCGGAAATGGGACCCAGTCTCAGCAGTCACCTTTATATGAGGAGTTTTCTTCAAACAACATATTGAAATATTCCCAGAGTATAAATTCTCCAATATCTTTAGTTTTATAGTTCTACGAGAGAAGTTTAAAGCGCCTGTCGATATCTTCGTAACATTGTTTACTCTAGTTTTAATAATACATTGTTTGCAGGCGTTTGCCAACCTAAAACAACTTTAAGAACTTGAGTAATACAATTGATATTTGCTTCAACAAACAAATGGCAATAGTTACAAGTAAATGGGCTTCGATATTTGAACGTTTATTGCTTGTTGATGTGAAGAACAAATGAAGCTCACTGTTGTAACAATTTATTCTGATACGTGATGATCGCCTGACTGAATGTTGGTAGCACGTTGTATAATGTCTGTTACGAATCCGAGAAATTATAAGGTGCCAGAAATGTTGGACCTGAACTGAACTTAGTGATAAATACACATTGTATTATGTAGAATATACAAAAAACTGTTCCGAGCGGCTATCGAACAGTCATAAGAGTCATGGGAGTCATACGAGTAGCTGGAGCTCATTCACTGCTCCTAACAACATTATTTCACTCAGCTTGAGTGTATATTTTTCTGTTTTTTTTTTTCAATCCTAAATTATCGTACTTTATTTAAAAATCCTTTCGAACCGTTCAATGAGATTTGTCATAAGTATTTCAGACAAATTTCTCTCACTAAGAAAAGCTCAAACCCGCAGCTAATATTATTTTTATTATTCTCCCTAATGTACTGATCCGAAAAACAAGGCGACGAGATATAAAAAATATTAATAAAACCATTGGACCCTTAACTCACTGGATTGTTCAGAACAGCTGCCAACGAAAGATAAGCGACCCCTTCTTTTAAGTTCCTTGTCTTAAATTGATTTTTGGCGGACAAAGCGTATAAATATTATAGATAACTATAGCAACGCAATCGCAACTGGTAGGTACATTTTGGAGGCTTTCACTGAAAATGCCACGAAATAAGTCAAGCAACTTAGTTTTTATACTTACATAGGTATATATGAATATTTATCAGTCAATAGAGAAGAATATTATTATTATCAACTCAACATAATATATATATATATATTATCAAAACATCATATTATGATTAATTAACCTATCTTTTCATTTATCCATATTATACCTACATGAACTATACCTATATCTATTTAATAAATACTTACTGTTATTGAAAACTGGTTTGCATCCGTGACACATCACATTATTCCAAAGGTCCAGTTGAAAACCAGCGTCAGCAGCTCACCAGCCAGCGGTCTGGCATTTAGCTGAACTGGGGCCTATTTGACACAGATTTCTGCACTCCTTCTCCATAATATAAACTTTAAGTTTGCCTAATCTCACACCTCCGTACGCGCAATATCATTAAAATGTGATACAAAGTTTTTTCTGCACGTATAAATAGATATATAAAAAAACACGGTAACGAGGCATTATTCGAGAAAAATCAATACATTAAATTAGTTCCATAAATATGGGTCTCGTGGCTAAGTAATAATTGAGCTTGATGAACCGATCTGCAAGGTTAAGCTGCGCTAGTCGCGGTCAGTATGTGGATAGATGCCCATTCTTAACACATCGAGGCCCCTTCGTACCTACGAGACGCCGTAAAGCCTTCGGTCTCGGTTATCATACGAACACCTATGACAATCGTTAGCGTCAGTCAGATGCCCAAAAAAAGCCTGACAACCAGTCTATCCTCAAGATATCGGTAATATCTACCCAAAAATTGGGTTGCGGAGGTCTGATGCCAGTCACTTCGTGTAAAATACTGATATTCGGCCGCATGTAGTTAGACTGGAAGCCGACCCCATTAAAATTGGGAAAAGGCTCGGAGAAAGAAGAAATGAACACATTGTCACTCCATTTACTTAGTACTCTATTGTTACTACCTGTAGTTACATTTTCTATCGATTCATTCACACTGTAGTGAACAGTTTTGTTTGCTTGCTAAACTTTTGCAGTATTACGTGGAGTGTTTAGTGTGTGCGAGTTTGCAGACAGCTTATACAAGTTCTGTATTAAATGAAACGACTTTTCAGTGAACGCGACGAAAGTTCTGAAGTACCATGACTCACTTCGAAGTTAAATCTGTAAGAGTTTGTTTTTTTTTTAAGTTTTAGAATTAACAGATACCTACATGTTTTAGATAACATAATAATACGGGTCTGTTAATTTATCTGGTGATTATGTCCGGTGTTAGACACTTAGCTATCCCTCTCAGCCTATTCCTAACTTATATGCTAGCGTTGGCTATCAATTTTACCAAATAGAAAAACACAACAGAGACAGAAAAGCTTGACAAATGGTTTAAACTAGTTGTCAGGCTTTTCGGGATTCTGACAAAAAATTATCTCAAACAGTTTTTATTATGACCGATTCGAAATAGTAGGCAAAATGGAAAATACGGATTAACAAATGATGTGTGTAACGCGTGCTAAACTTTTTTGAGGATTTTAGAGGAAGAATACATTAGTTTAAAATAGATTTACCGGAGGGATGCAAGATTAAACCCTGCCTGAGATCGAATTTTGCTTTCTCAAAAATTTATAATCTCAAAATTATGTCTAATAGTAAAAAAATATTACTTGGATTCCTTTTGTTACAAATAAAAAATTATAAAATGGTGGTTCCAGTATACACTTACTAATTAATAAATTATTACGACGAAAAAAATCTAGACGATTGAAAAAGGCTCGTTGATTAATTGATGAACTCAGTCCCAGTTCTCTTAGCAATCTTTAACACGTCACTCAGTAAAATATTACTCCAACTTTATCAAACAAAATTGTCTGTTACTGAGTTTATTACCATTTATTTTTTATAGATTAATTCGTGACAGAGTTTTTATTAGAAACAAAGAAAATACACCATCTGTAAAGTAATAAGTTTTATCCTATCCTATCCTACAAATCCTACTAATATTATAAATGTGAAAGACTGTAAGTGAGTATTGATGGATGGATGGATATTTATTACTCATTCACGGTAAAACTACTGAACGGATTTTGATGAAACTTTACAGTATTATTACTTATATATCATAACAATATATAAGCTATAATCTATAACGATTTTGAGTTAAGTAGCTAAACTACAACGGTAATTAAAAGTAACTTTTCCACACGGCAGAAGCTAGTTTATCTATACATTTAAAATTGTTATCAATCATTCTATACTAAATAATCGAACCTGTATATGGAAACCCATTCTTTCAGCAGCAACGTGACCTAGCCGCTAAGAAGCTTAATCTCCTCTCTTCGCCTTCCGCCCCACCTCTTCTCATTTCCTTCTTAGTTGGTAAACCTTGGCTAATCGGTGACATGAAATTAATCGGTGATATCTTTTTTAATTTTATTTGCATTTTTTCAACTTTAATACAAAACAATAAGGTTAATTTTCAATTAGAAAAAAATTACAGTTTTGGATAGCTTAACCTGCTGGCGTCTGTACATTTGCGTGCTGCCTCATTAGTCTAATGGTTCTAAGCGCGACTGATACGCTAGAGGTCCTGGGGTCAATTCTCAGGTCGAGCAAAGTGTTGAGTTGAGTTGAGTTTTTTGAAATCTCAGTAGCAGCTCGGAGTTTGGATATGTACCCGGTAAATGGCAATATTTTTGTTTTATTATATTTTATTAAGTATTTATTTATTTCTTACATGTAACTATCAAATATGATCATATTTCTGAATATCGCACTAAGCTCAAGTGGCTTCCAATCCGCCTTCGTCGGAATGCCCATATTTTATCATTACTTTATAGTATTTTATTTAATCCCGCCACTCCCTCTTATCTCAAAGAACGTTTTAAGTTCCTCCATGACACACATACAAGGTACCTGAGATCATCGGAGAATTTGAGTCTGGAAACGCCAATGCATTCTACAACATTCTATGCTAAATCTTTTACGGTACAGGCTGTGCGGTTGTGGAATGCATTGCCCGTATCCATACGACGTGCTCAGTCATTAATAAGTTTTAAAAAATTGGTACATGCCCATTTCTTGTCACTTTAATTCAAGTATACTGCTCCTTTCTTCTATAATTATCAATTGACGTTTTCTCATTTATTCTCAATATTTCAAGTCTCACTCTTACATGTCGGTATGGATGGATATTGTTGCTTATGCTGTATTTCTGACTACCTACGCTGCTATATGTCATATAATATATATATATGTATATATATGTATATAGATATAAGTATATGTATATAATTATATTTATTTATTTATCTTATACGATGTATTATATTTATATTTACTTTAGGTGTTTTATTATATATTTTATGTTTAAGTTGGTTATAGTACACCATTGACTACCCACCATTTTTTCAAATGTTCCTGTCCATCCAAAGGTTGTCTGGTAGATATCGCTATTAGCGATAAGACCGCCATTGTACCCTTAGTTTTATAAATTCCAGAATGTTTGCTTCTTGTCTTGGTGTACAATAAAGTTTTATTCTATTCTATTCTATTCTATTCTATCATTACAGAAAATCCTAATTCGATAATTACAGCTTCATACCTTAAAAATGTGGTTAAATATAGTATCAAAGCCACTTTTTGTACCATTTTTGTACCTAGAAGTATAAATAAATAAATAAGATACTCTAACTGAACCTAAGTATATCCTAAAAGATGTATGAAAGTAAGTAGGTACATACATAATAGTTGGGTTACCTTATGGGAGTATTGAGTCATATCGGTAAAGTATAGGTACATGTTACTAAAAAAATTCATAACGTTGTATATTTTATGGCCGATAGTTTGTCGTTCCGACTTCTAAAGAATGCGGCTTATATAAATTGCAATATATTGTTCGGATCGAAGTTACGAATCGAAACAAAATGTATTAGGGGGTAGATTCGAATCCTACAGTAACATTTGATATCTCTAAAAATGTTTAACATAATGTTACTACCAAAAAATCATACTTATCATATTAATTATTTATATGTTTAAAACCTGACGTTGACCTAAAACATTTTTTTCAAGCGTGAAATCACTTTTTCGAATACCTACCGAGTCATGCCACCATCGAATCGCAACAAAAAACGTTACGAATCACGCGTTCCCTAATTAATTTTGTTACAAAAGTCATTTCCACGCCAATTTGTTTTCACTACCAACATGAAGGGGCTCGCTGTAATCGGGTATGTTTTGTCAATTAGGACTACGCCCTGGGAGCCCTAAATTCCCATTTGCTTCAGACTTGTCTGTGTGATTATCCTTTTAGAAAGGGGCGGTTTAAATTTATAGTTCTCTGGTTAAGTCCATTAGGGTGGTCGAAGTAACCATATATAACTGTCTACTTCGGAGCGGCCATTATCGTAGTACATATGAAAAATTAGATTAAAGGGTCATGTGTTGCCACTAAGTGCTGGCTTGTAGTGTTGGCAATATGTTAATTTAAATGCTGACATTAATGAATGGAATGTTGGTATCGGAATTTGCGAGGCTGGAATGTTTCAGGCTGGTTATGTTGACCGTTTATCGATTTTAACACTGTTATAATGATAACATTATCCTCATAATAGTATCTGATACATTTTTAGACGTACTTTTTTATTGTCAGGAATGAAAGTAAAATTCATGCGAAAAAATTCGATGGTATATATACCATAAAAGACATTTATTTCTCCCATGAACATTCATTTATCGGAAAAATACAAGGATACCTTATACAACGCCACCATCTTTGCTAAAGGTTTTGTCTCATTACAACAACAATGCAAAAAAGTAGGTATTTGGAGTTGTTTAAAATATGGATACGTATTGGGACATTATTTATTTATTAATATTTTATGCACAGTTGGTACAAAGGCGGTCTCAATGCCATACGGCACTTTTTGCCTTTGGGGTGATGCAGAGACGATGAAATAGTAGATGCACTAGTACAGTTAGCGTCAAATAGTTAGTGACACTCAGGGTATTCAAATAAATAGACGCAACCAAAAAGTCAATAATATCGGTACAAACAAAGTTTCCATAATGTTGTCAACATTATAGTCGCTCAAAAGGTCGAAACGTTTAAAACGTCATATAATTAGGTTCAGTCAAACCGTCATAAATATAGTAACAGTCATCCCGCCAATGGTATCCAAGCATTCTAAGTGTTCAAAAATATGGAACACATTAGAAAAATAAACCAGCATGTTATAGAAATAAACGGTTTCCCAAAGATGAAAACCTCTTTAGGCAATCTAGTGATATTTGCATGTCATTATATTTATCTATCAGTAATATCAATGTCAAGTGCAAAACTAAAGCAAGCTAGAAATATGGCTACGCATTAGTGACACCACAAAACATCGAATTATATATTTGGGGAGGAAGGTGTCTCCTTATCAGATATTTCAAATGAACTGGGAATATCCTTACCTATCGTTTTAGATGTTACGTGTAGTTACCTATCGAATTATTCTCATCTCTCTAGATTCTCATTTCTATATATTCGCACATAATATGTATAAACAAGCACACAGCCCGCCTGATGGTAAGCAGTCGAAAACTAGAGAAAATTGAAAAGATGCAAGCGATTATCGACCGTATTGACATTATTTTATTGCTTATTTTTAGTTATTCATCCACTCTATTACCTTGTTTATGTTTAAAATAGCAGTTTTTGAATAATAGTCAATAAGGTTAAAAAGTTTGCACCTCTTTTTGCAAGCACTATCGAGTCTAGTTTTGTCGACGTTCATTGTTAAAATAAAATAAAATGATCATGATATTGAATCATATATTTTAATTATGCACTCTTGCTCTATGAGATATATAGTCATACTCATTATCAATAAGGTTTAGGTACATCTATTTTCAGTCAGCTGTATATTGCTAAGTATCGTAAACGGCTATGCACGAAATTCTTTACAAAACAAAAGACATGTCTATGACGTCATGCTTAAAATGAAAAAGACAACAGTAGTTTCTATTCCTTTCATTTTTGTGTATAAATGTTTTCACATTAATTGATGTGAGAAATAATATTTAAAATGTATAGCAGTAAAGTTAATTTTTCTAATGTGTTCCATATTTTTGAACACTTAGAATGCTTGGATACCATTGGCGGGATGACTGTTACCATATTTATGACGGTTTGACTGAACCTATCTATATGACGTTTTAAACGTCTTGACTTTTTGAGCGACTATAATGTTGACAACAATATGGAAACTTTGTTTGTACCGATATTATTGACTTTTTGGTTGCGTCTATTTATTTGAATACTCTGAGTGTCACTAACTATTTGACGCTGACTGTACAGTAATCGTGGTCTTACGATTGATAAAAATAAATATATACAAATATATTAATTATACATAAATACAAGTAAAACTACATATCATACGTGTCAAATACAAAAACACACACACGTATATATATAGATCAACGTCGAGATAATAAATCTGCCAAGGTATTATTCTTGAAGATATTACGTAACTTTACCTTAAAAGAAAGGCGACTGTTTGCCATCCTGATTTCAGATGGGAGAGCATTCCATAAAGGTTTGACTGAATGAAGAATGTAGAGTGGACAAAGTCAGAACTATGAGAGGGACATTGAAGAAGGCGATTATTAGAAGATCGCAAGTATTTTATATTGTGATTGGTACATAGATACTGAAAGTGAGAAGTTAAGTAAGAGGGGGAATTGGAAGAACTGAGTGATTAGTAGCGCGTAGTCAGTGCCCGCATGTGACTACGTTGCCGAATGGGCAACCATTTCAGCAGCAAACGATACTCAGACACTTGATCATATTTACGAAGATTAAAGACTAATTGAATGCAGTTATTAAGGAGGCGATCAAGTTTATTGAGTAGATCAGAATTCAGGTCAAAGTAGTACACATCACCATAATCAATAATTCCGAAAATTAGGTTTTGCACAAGTATTGTCTTGATCTTAGGTGGAAGTATGTTTTTCATGCGATACAGAGACCGTAGACAGAGACACTTCCCACTTATTTCGCCAGCTAAGGGTAGTGTCGATGTGTAATCCTGGATCTTTAACACTAGGGCTAAGCGGTATGATCGAGCCACCAAATACAATTGGGGGAAGATTGATATTACCCAATGTGCAATAAATATTGCGATGACTCCCTATGATAATGGCTTGACATTTGTCAGGGTTTACCGCAACCCCAAACATGTCAGTACATTTCTTGATGACCTTCAGATAACAATTTAATGTACTGATTACATCAGATCTATTCTCCACCCCTTCTTGACAATATAACTATTACTATCTTACTATCTTTAGAACCACTTAGAGTAATGAAAAATTATAACATACCTACCTCCACCATACGATTATAGCCTCAAAATGTGAGACATTTTTTTGTAAGAGTACGATTCTCAAGCTGGTCCGATGATTCCTATAAAATGACGAGTGTACGGGAATTTAGTAATGATTTTAAATAATACAAAACATAATTTTCTTTTGCTATTGGTTTCGGGCCGAATGATGTATGGACGCAGAACAATGTTATTTGATCAGTGGAGTTAGTGGTCCTACGCATCTTAGAACATATAAGAGTCAATGGTAAAATATAATGTTTATGCCCTGTACCGTTTCAGAGGAATAGCAATCAGTGAATGGATTGCATTTAATGTTTTTTTTTTCAGACTAGCTCAGTTATAGAACACATTTATAAAAAAAAGGAAAATAGTGAAAAGCTCAGCAAACATTTTTAGCTGGTTGCTCGTACAAGCACACTACAGAAAAACTCGAAAATACATGCCAAAGGCTTGTAAATCGTTCACAAAATAGTGAGCAAAACATGTACGACTAAAAAATAAAATGGTCAACCCTGTACAGCCTGTGAGTCTTGAATAATCAACTTGCACAACAAAGTGTGGAACATAATTTACCGTACCCTCCCTCTACAACCAATGGTCAAGCGGTTGAGTTCAAAAGTCCCACTTGAGGCCTGAATAGGAATAAATCAAATCCCACAACGTATTGGTAACGGCGGCAGGCCACACTAAAGCCGGGACTCCAACGCAAGCAAGTCATATTTTGGCTTAGCTCCATTTCCACTTGAGTCGGCAAAGGGTAGTTTCCACTTTTGGCGAATGATGCGGGCGATACGTCGTGGCTGAGGATAGGGGTGTTACGTAGTTTGAAATTACGGTATTGGCTACAAAAGTTGTGAAGCAAGATTTGGGAACGACCTCGTTGTTGAATAGAAAAAAACTTTTAAAAGGCAAACTTTATACTCACGTAATTAATACTTTTTAAATTATATTGCATTTTGCACTTCAACTTTCTTATATAATGAGAGTTTTAAAAAAACGCTAAATATAGTTTTTGTTTTATGAAAATATAAAGACTGGCGAAATACATTCACAGTCATTTTGTACGTTTAATTCTAGAAATGGTATATTTACGACAAGCTAAAACGCCTAATTGCAAAGTGTTACCTACAAAACTTTTATTACTTATTAACACTTTAAAGAATATTTAGCCTGTCTTTCCCATGTTGATACGGCGAGATATTATATAAAAAATGATACTCATTTGAATAATTGATAGATAATTATATTTTTGGAATATTATAATTGAATGATATTATTTTCCAATTTGTAAACTAAATCTTAAGCATATTTTACATGTTTGTGTACACAATAATAAAAATCTTAGCTTAGCTCATATTGGACCTACGGCGTAAGGTTCGAACTTTAGGGCCATGCATGAATTTTTTGCCACGGGTTTCCCCGCGTTTAGTTATTTAATAGGTACTAGGGTTGCCTCACTGGTTCATTCAACTGAAAAATCGTTGACCAACCCTAAATTGAGTTGAATTTTTGGTGTCTCTCGCATCACTGGTTTGGTTATTACGTAAGTATTCGTTTTAGTTTTATTCAAATAAACTTTCTGATAAAAATATTAAATTTCTGATTATAAATCTTATTCATTTGTATTTAATATTAAATCTCATCGTTTTTGACTTGATACTTACCGAATACAATTCCGTAAATCTTGGTGACAAGTTTTGTCAGTTGCTTTTTATAGCATATTACTTTCTACTCTTTGTAAATGGGAGAACTGTTTAGAACTTTATTTTATACCTAGCTGTATTCGCAATACCTAGCTGTATTCGCAATACCTAGCTGTATTCGCAATATTCCAAAATTGTTATTTCATGTAAGTATACAATTTATGATTATTATTGTATCGAACATCATTCTATAAAACGATCATTTAAAAGAGTAACCATGGAGTTTCTTGCCGCTTCTTCTCCATAGGAAACGAGTAATTTGGAACCGTGTATATGGTTTATATGAAAATAAAACTATTTTGATTGATTTTTAGTTTGATAGACTCAGACTAGATGTAAGCCATATAAATTTATCGCTTCGTGTGGGGATCGAACCCGCGTCCAGCTGTTCTAGCCGTCCGCTCAACTACCGCACCAGTCTTCGTTTCATCCAAGTATCTGTTTTAACAATATAGTGAGCAAAAATTATATCATGATAATAACGTCCGTATGTATTTTACACTTACGTCGCGAAGTCGAACTTATGACGTCACGAGCTCCCTTGCCAGGGGTCGTCACAAAATATTTTTTTACAATGAGATTAAAGATTTTGGTACGAAAATCTCGGTTGCTAGTAAATCCTAACAAAACGAAAGCGACAAGAAAAACACAAAACTTCAGTCATTACGGCCAGAGAGGGAAGTCGAGAGTGCAAAGTTACTCCATCTGGGAGTGACTTGTGCCTCCCTTTGACTAACTGAATCAAAACATCTTTGGAAATATTTTTGTACATTGTTAGAACTAAGAATATAGGTAACTATTCCTGTACGTAAGTTTTTTTACGAGATCATCTCTTATGAAGCTAAATCACTATAGTTAAGTTCCCTTGTAGAGAATTGTGTAGTAATACCAATAGCTCCTTTTTATCCTCCAATCAATGATTCACCATCATCCTAATCTATTTCCCAACTATAATAATTATATTATTTATAGTACACCAAAATATATAATTACAAAAGAACAGCGTTATAGAAAACATATAATAGGCGGCCTTATCGCGATCAGCGATATTTCTTCCAGGCAACCTTAGGATGGAGTAACAGAACTCAACTTATGTTGGGGTCATGTAATCTTACTAGATGCGGCTGGCAATCCTGCCTGACTTCCATAAGGCAATACCAACGATAATATAGAATAAACTGGTAGTTAGGCTTTTCGACGACGACGTAACGACTGTCATAATTAAATGCTCGATGACTACAAGATCAGCAGCCACGCTGAATACCACCAGATTTTTTAAAGACGGATTCCGTATTATAGATTGACCTGCCTGTCGCGGGGGACTTAAAAAGATACAATAGTGACTTTAGAAACAGACAAAAGTACCTCCAGAATTATACTATAATATTTATAAACGTGAAAGTAACTCTATCTAGCTATCTGTCTCTACACCTAAACCGCTGAACAAATTTTAATGAAATCGGATACAAAGATAGATTAGACCTTAGAGAATGACATAGGCTAGCTTTTGTCTCAAAAAGCCTTTTGGAATGCTAGTAACAACGCGGGCAACAACTAGTATATAATATTAGTTTTGACTCGAAATACGATATTTCGATATTTGTCGCTTATATGGAACACACAAATATTTGTTTTGGGTGGTAATCGAACCGCCGCCATGCGATGAAGTAGTGGCGAGGTAACTACCTTAACCGCTACATTAAAAGCGCAGTCAAGTTTTTAAAATTATACTAAAATATTGAAAACTTTGTTACAATTATATTTTAGTTCGTAACATTATTTCTTGTTGAAAAGTTTTTCGTGCTTATGCCGTTCGTTGAAGCCGCCTCAATTTCCTGAACACATTTTAGCGTATTTGAGTCACAAAGAAAACTTTGTACTAATTTTCCTTTAACTTGACCGTGGTAAACTCCTTTCTTTAGAGTGTACATTTATATCATCATAAAACTTATTTAAATAACTAACAAAAACTACCCTTAGGTACTACGTAAAAAGTGAGCTCACCGTATCCTTTTATGTGCAGATTAAGGGTTAATGAAACAGTTTGGGCATTGCGCATTAGGACATTAAGACCACTCTTCTGTATTTAAATTAGCATTTTTTTTTTCATTTCAATAGCCTCATGAAGGAATAGTATGTTTTTGCAAGTACTTTTAGGTTAAATAAACTGATGTAATGTTAGGCAATGGTACAATATGCCGCGAAATAAAATAAGGTTTCATGTCAACATAGCTGTATTTAGAAATAACGAAGTAACCATATAAAAGCGATATTGGTTAGAGTTTTAATCATATTATTATGTAGGTATTATCTACTTTTGGTTTTTATAATATATAATTATTTATATTAAACATAATAATATACCTTTGTAATAAATAGTCTTAAATTGGCTCCTTTCTAGTTTCTAAGTGTGTACATAAATAAATAAGTACATAAACTCATAGCTTGATTTTCAGCAGCGCACACAAAATCTAGTAACCGTATATTATTTATTGTTTGTATAATTTCCTATGAGAATAAAGTTCTTTAACCACAAATAAATGAAGTTATACTTTAACAAAGCCAGTAACATACATAATTGCAATTGTTTTAGAACTTCTTCCCCAAATACACTTCACAACCCATTTCTCACATATTCGAGGGTTTATTGCGTTAAGGTATTGCCTCTTAAGCCACTACAGCTGTAAATCTAGTTTGTCCGGCAATACCAACACCGAGTGGTGTTAGAAAGTTAGTAATGGAGTTATTAGCAACTTCTTCGACCCTGCAGCGAGTGGAAAGTAAACATTTCTTGTTTAGCTCCGCTTTCTTAGAAACAAAAGCTTTTAATCAAGGCGTAGGATGTCTCGGAAGCTCATGCGAGTCGAAGATTATCTTTCAACGGTTTGTTTTGAAAACATCTGGAACAAAGAAGTGGGTTGATTTATTTTGTTTTGTTTGCCTTTCTTGTTTTTCACGTATAGATTCATATTTCATACATTATGTATTTCACATTCTTCAACAAGGGTAAAGTGGAAGAGTACTGATAACTACCCAGATTGCTGGTCTACTGCTATTTATTTTATAAAAAAGGTTTGTACCTATTTGCCAATTAGGTACAAACAAGGTTGCTAATTAGAACTGTCTAATGGAAGAAACCAAAGTACCTACATTTATTTTTTGTATCCTGGATACCGAACCTAGGGTCTAACACTCATCAGCCTCGGTTTTTGCGACTTCACTAATGAGGCTAGTTTTTCAGAGGTAATTATTGTAATAATTCGTTCTGTGGTTTATTTTGTTAATTAATACAGTACTCCACGAGGAAACGTGTTGGCAGTGGGGTGACTTTGACCATTATACTGCCAACCCAACTATTCCTCTTTCGTTTTACAGGGTCGGCAACGCACAAATGATACTCCTGGTATCACAAGCGTCTATAGGCTATGGTAACCGCTTACCATCAGGTGGGCCGTATGCTTGTTGGCCACCTTAGTAGTATAAAAATACAAAAAATAACAGGACTTTTTTATTTTTTAAAAGACTACCGCCTATTTTATAATATCAGTGTCTTGCCGAGTGTATAAAAGGAAGGTAAAGACGTCACTCGTCCACTTTGCCCCTTGTCGTTGTGAGAGTAACATTGAGTCTCGGTCCGATCAACGCATAATTATTGTTATTCGTATTGTATTAATCTTAATGTAATCCTGACTCTGTAAATTGTTACTTTGACATACAGTCCCTACTTACTTTGACCTATTACTTTGACCTATATTCATTTTTTTTAAAAAGATACTCGAAGTCTTTATTTTTAAGATCAGAAGTGGGATTTGAGCGCCGTAAAGCCGTGAGAGCCATTTCTGATTTTATTTATTGATGTTTTTCATATTTACCGATCGCATTCGATTTTGAGTTTCTATGCTTGGACAGTCTGTGGTTTGCGATAACTTCTTGGAACAATGACGTAGCAAATACAAAGTTAGTTTGATTCGTACTAATACAATAGAGGAGATTATTGAGATTGCAGATTTACGAGCCGTGTGTCTGCTGAACCGCATGGCTTTGCGAAGTCAACCCAGAGATCAGTAGCGTCTTTGAGTTGTCAAGTGTGACGTCACCACTTCCTTACTTCCGCTACAGCTAATCATTTTCAAGAGCGAAGGCTTCGAGGACACAGCCATTTCAGGAGAGGCTGTGTTATGAGACTGATGATTTTTATAAGATTACCGCATATTTAAAATAGGCGGTAGTCTCGAAAATTTCATAGAGCAACTGTCCCAATAACATTGCTCGATCTAAGAATCGAACCCAGGAACAGTGTACCTAGAGCAGCAATCGAACTTAAGACCACCAGACTAATGAGGCTAATTAGATTTCAAGTCTGCAATAAATAGCTCCCCGATACTCATTGCAATAAAACTACCCTCAAATTGAGTCTTACTGCGAACGCGAAGGTAATTTACCGATACGTTAATGGTTTGTTTACAAAAGTCGTAAATAACTTTGTAAGTATCGTAGACTCGTAACGAAGGCTATTGAGGTAAAGTAGTAATCAGCAAGAAGAAGAAGTAGCCTAGTTGTATATCCATGGACATCTGTATAGGTTTACAGTTTCGAACTCGAGATTTCGGAGTTGAGAGACAAAGGCAGGCACGTGTAACTTTCGTGTGACTAAAAGTCACATAATTTCGTAAAGTGTTGAAGCTAAACAAACGGTGAAGGAAAACATCGTGAGGAAATCTGCATACTTCGGTGTGGCAAGTCTGCCAATCCGCACAAGGATAGCGTGGTGGACTATTATAGTTTATGGAGAGGTGAGATGTGTTGCCTCCAACCTAAGGGAGCATCCTCCGACCAGGCGGGTGTTTTGCTTGGCGGGCGACAGTTGATGTCGAGCGTCTGTATATTATGCAACTTACTTTGCGAATTTTGATCGTCTGTTTCAGGATTTTTTCGTCGTGATTCTATGTACCACGATAGATGTCGCTACTAGCTTAACACGTCTCATTCTGAGACGTGAATCGTACACAGTCATGGACAGTAAATGTGTTAAAAGTAAAAGTATGTTGGGGTCAGCTTCCAGTCTAACCTAATGCGGCTGAATATCAGTATTTTACATGATGCGATCGTTATCAGACCTCCGCAGCCCAATTTCTGGACAATACCGATATCCGAAGGATAGACTGGTGGTCTGGTTTTTTTAGGCTTCCGACTAATACTAAAGATGTAGTCCCAGTTATACTCCCATAATAATACTTTGCTCGACTTGGGAATCGAACTCAGGAACTCTCACTAGACGAACGAGGTTTTTAAGATAAATGTTAATTCAAATTTAAACTTTATCTTTACTTTAAATGAGTAGATAAATTACCTGATAGGTATTAAAGCCTAG
This sequence comes from Acronicta alni, assembly GCA_964056405.1. Classification (NCBI taxonomy): domain Eukaryota; kingdom Metazoa; phylum Arthropoda; class Insecta; order Lepidoptera; family Noctuidae; genus Acronicta; species Acronicta alni. Next base: position 8,840,907 of record OZ043925.1, on the reverse strand, counting down.
AAGTTATCGGGCGCTTAGCTGGCGAAGTTCTAACTATTAATTTTTACAATCAACGGCTTGGCCGAAAGCAATCATGTTGAGGCAAAGTTTCCTTCACTACGGAATAGTTTCAATAGTTTCTTTATACTTGCTAGTTGTAATAACAGCTCTGGGAGTTTCAAACGGAAGGATAAATTGAGTAAAGTTGAAAGCAGTTGTCGAACACTTAATCAAGTTTTTCATAAGAATATTTCAATTAAATGGACGCAATTTTTATTTTCTTGTTATTTAAAATGATTAAGGAAGTTACCAGTAGAGACGTGGACTTTATTTTTGACACTTCAAAGTACCTGGTCTTATTGAACCATGAGATCATTGTTCAATTGTTCATGGTCTCATAAACAATGGTCTCATGGTTCAAAATTCAAATGAGAGTGAATGAGAATTTCATATTAAATTTTTTGAATTTGAAAATCTCAAACTTTATTTATTTAAACACATACAGCTTCATTACAGTCTTAACCTAATACAATAGCATATTTGTAGTTATAAGTATATATTATTATTCCAAACAAGAAGTTACAATACCAAATGCGGCCCGTGTGAATTTAAAATCTCATTGAATTTGAGATTTTTTAACCAAAAATTCCGCCTTTCATTTTACATTAAATTCATGCAAATTTTATAGTTTTGGGTTTTTCACGGACGTTTTCTGAATCATCACACCTTATTTCCCTAAGGGTTAGGCAGAGATGTACTAATGTACAGCCACAGTTCGCCGGTGTGTTTAGGTTCCATGTAGGGGGCGAGCCTATAGTCATTAACCGGGCACAAATTCAAACTCCGACATGCTACTGAGCATTTCATAAAAAACCTAACAGCACTTTGTTCGACCTAGCAATCGAGCCCAGCAGAAGTAGCAGTTGTGCTTAGAATCATCGACCGATATACTGTCCAACTGCTAGGCACGGGTCTCCTCTCACAGAATGAGAGTGTTTAGGTTATAGTCCACCACGCTGGCCTAATGCAGGTTGGCAGACTTCACACGTGCCGTCGAGAAAATCTCTAAGGCATACAGGTTCCTTCATGATGATTTCCATCACCGTTTAAGCGTGAGCTTTTTTGTGTTACTTGGAATCACTAGACTATATATAAAACACATAAGACAAAGATTTTTTGGTTGATATTAACAAGTGTACTGGAAATCTATTATTAGAGCTAAAACGGCTGTTGCTGAAGACAAGCCTATCCCAGCAGAACGGTGTATCGATCAATCCCAGGGGTAATTACTACGCTCGGAAAGCAGATTGATGATCGCAGTATATTGAGCTCAGGCTCAGGTTTATACTGTGTCTAGTCTATCGATTGTTGGGTAGAATTGCTCCTGACTTATTCTTTACAGAATACAGAAACAAATGTTTTTGCAAGGAACAAACAAAGGTCTTGATTTCTGACATTTACGCGAATATTATACATTGAAATAAAACTACTTTTTACATGGTATGCTGTTCTATATAGTTGCGAAACGTCGGGATTAATATATAACAACAAAAGTAGTTTTATTTCAAAACAAAGGTCTGTTCAAATATGAGCAATATTTACACTGTGTGTAGTGAAAAATACATAGCGGTAGGTACTGACGGTGAGCAAAAATTAAGTCTCGCTTCCTGTATGGGTGGTGACATTCGCTGAGATCGAAATGTAGAAACACGGCATACCTAGTACGTTTTCGGTATAACGAATAGTTGCAGCTTATACCGCGTTTATATGAACTAGCCTTAAAATAAGAGTTTTTTTTTAATTATATTACTTAATTACGCATTTCTTTTTTTAGGGGCTCGTGGATAAATTACTACGCTGAGTAAGGTTATTACAGAGAGGTATCCTAGAATGGGCAAGCGAAGCGTAGCGTTTTTTTTATACCACTAAGGTGACAAACAAGCATACGGCCCACTTAATGGTAAGCGGTTACCTGAGCCTATAGACGCTTGCAAGACCAGGCATATCACTTGCGCGTTGCCCTGTAAAATGAAAGAGGAATAGTTGGGTTGGCAGTATAATGGTCAAAGTCACCCCGCTGCCAACACGTTCACTCGTGGAGTACTGTATTTAACAAAATAAACCACAGAACGAATTATTACAATAATTACCTCTGAAAAATTAGCCTCATTAGTGAAGTCGCAAAAACCGAGGCTGATGAGTGTTAGACCCTAGGTTCGGTATCCAGGATACAAAAAATAAATGTAGGTACTTTGGTTTCTTCAACACAACGTTTCTTCATGGAGCAGATTTATAACGACCAATGTAAGAATGAAAACCCCACTCTGCCTGACTATCCATAACTTTCCAGACGATATCTACATAAACTACAAAGTTTTTATGTACTCACAAATTATATTATCTTCGGATCAGCGCAGTTTACTATAACAAATATTTAGTGCATTATTAAACTAAATTTTATGATATATTGCTCCAAAGACGAGTTCGAAAGATATATTCCTTAGAGAAAGCGACTGATCGATTCTTGGAACTCGAAACACTATAAAAATAATTCACAAAATAACTACGACAAGGCTAATAAAATCAGCTATCTTTCAACAACAAGATCTAACTTCTGTTATGAAGTTTTATGGACGTACATTTTCAATAAAATATTTGTCATACACTAGTGACGGGACCAAGTATCACCTGTATTTTATAAAAAAAATAAAGTTAGCACATTATTGCTTGGCGGTAGAAAAAACGTACTACTTACCTAGTCAAAGTTGGCAAACCTTGTCGCAGGGTTTTCATAACAGGAATCTGGATAGGTAATGTTGGGGTAAAAATTGAATTTTCTCGTAAGATATAAGCGGCTGTTGGTAACATCAAAATCCGTTCGTTGTCTGTCAGTAACTCAGTACCCATCACTGTTACAGTTTTATTAAATAAGTACAGAGGGCAGCACATCAAGTTACCATCATAATCTGTAAAATTTATTTGATAGATTTTCAACTTTAATTCTAACGTAATAAAGCTCATGTTCAATTGGAAATTTGACAGTTTTGGAGAGCTTGACCTGTTGGCGTCTGTACCTACTGTCGGTGTAATCTAGTACTAAAAAATAATCATTTTGTTTTGTTTTTAATTAAAAAACTTTTCCCCTTACATAAATACAAACACCCAGACCCGGAACAACTACACGTAGTTCATACAAATATTTCTTCCGTGTGGGGATCGAAGTCATAACCCGTGGCGCAGAACCCGATCGCTCAGTCGCTACGCCAAACACGTTCAGCGTGGCCATTTTACTAATCAATGATTGATTAGTAAAATGGCCTTTCCAATTTCGATGTATGTACAGAAAAAAAAATTACTCAAATAACGAATTTAGAGTAGGTACCTTTCAGTAGTTCTGAAGTTTGTAAACAAACAGAAAGTTCCTCCGTTCAGCATTAACATAGATTTATTATTCCCCCAAAGCATAAAAATACAAGTTATAAAATAACAGTAAAATTATGCAGCGGTAAATGTTAGTGGCAGCCGCCAATTGCGGGGACAATGACCGCGCTGGGAATCAATGAAAATGCTATTTCATGTCCCCTAAGGGTGTCGCTTACGTGCCTATATCTGCTGGAAATTCGTATACATAGTGATGTGCGTATGTTGACATGGCTTGCCGGATATTGTTGGTGGATTTTCGTTGTAATCTGAGTATGTAATTTGGGAACATGTATTGTTTGATCCAGGCGTTTGTATTTCAGTGTAAATATGTTTGGGACATTTTACATAACACCATCTAGTCCCAAACTAAGCATAGCTTGTACTATGGGTACTAGACAATGGATATAATACTTATATACTTTTTTTTTGTAAATACATACTTATAATACATAAGAAACACCCAGACAAACACAAATACTCATGTTTTACCCACACAAATATATTTGTGTCCTGTGGGAATCGATGCCACGACCCCATGATCAGCAGTCCGGCATCGAACCACTAGACCACAGACGTCGTCAAAAAGTGTGTTCTGCTCGTATGGTGACGTTTGTTAAAATAGTGATGTTTTTTGTCAGTCATTTATGTATTGTATGGGATCTACATTTCATCATCATTTTTCGAGCCTTTTCGCAACTACTTTGGGGTCGGCTTCTAATTTAGTCAGATGTGGCTGAATATCGGTATTTTACACAATCGACTGCCATCAGACCTTGGCAACCAAATTTCTAGGCAATACCGTTATCCTCAGGCGTCCTGAGGATATACTGGTTGTCACTTTTTGGGCGTCTGACTAACACTTACGTGGTTCATCATTTCATTTCATTTCATTTCATTTCATTTCATTTCATTTCATTTCATTTCATTTCAACGGGGACCTACGACTTTTCGTGCTCTTTGAGGTACGGATGGGTCTCGATGTATTAAAAATGGTCACCCATCCACAGACTGACCGCGGCTAGCGCAGCTTAACCTCGCAGATTGATTAATCAGCCGAATTATTATAACTTAGCCACGAGCCCCTCTCCTGCGGGAAAATGAACTGTTAAATCAACTTTTGGCCACTAGGCCTTCGACAAAGACATTTTTGAGATCATTGTTTATAAATATACATACCTACTTCTTGTATATACTTGAATTCAAGATGAATTCAGATGTTGGGAATCCATCCGTCCATCCATACTCCATAATTTACATAATACCACCATATCATGCTCAGCAGCTTTTGTGATCGTATAATCAATGTATCAGTTCTGAGTTAGGTTAATGATACTTGAAAAAAAAAACGTAATGTACTGACGAACTGAATAGGTGTACACCACCTATTGTGGGTGTTGAGGGCGAGCCTTTTACCAATATTTGGGCTCAAATTCAAACTCCGAGCTGCTACTGAGTGTCTTATAAATGCTCGACCTGGGAATCGCTAATGAAAATTGAAATCCTAAAAATTATAATATTTAAAGAGTTTTGCATATAAAAAAATTATAATCTTTTGTAACGATTTTCATTAAAATTATGCACACCTTCATAAAATTATTTACTTAAATACATGCTCATATACTATCAGCACATCTCATATTCTCCAAAAGCAAACAGCATCATCACGCATCTCGTATTTGCAGTAAACAATGACGTGACACTCCAATCTAGACTCTCGTCATGAGCAGTCAATAGACTATAATGAAATTCCCAGCCACGTCATACCTGACGTCGTTGTGTGAGCTGTGATACCTAACAGATTGCGTCCAATATGCCCTGTAGGGGTGCACGAAGCACACACGAATAGCACAACACGACCACTTTCAACAGACCTCTCATTTCAGCCCTAGTTTATCCGCCGAATATCTGTTTTGCTAAACCCGCGGGAGCAGCAGGGGGTCTTGCGTCTCTGGCCGAGTACCATAGATGTATTTCATGCAATTTCTTGCGCCTGGAGGCAACGAAATGACATGCGGGATGCTTCGTGTTATATCGATGCCAATAATGTAGCCCCCTAAGCGAGATCGTCGAATGAATATAAAGAGGCGTATGAAGTAATATTGCGAGTTGAGTTCAGAAAAACACGCGGCAAGTTGAATAAGCATAAGAAAGATATTTATGATATTTCACGTCGTATTCAGAACTTTTATCCAATGCATATCAATTCATATAACCGGTCCTTGTGGAAATTTATAGGTAAGGGATGTATTTCATCAGCACTTTCTTTAGCTGACTTGACAATAACGATGATAATAATTCAAATGTTTTTAAAATTTTATTTAGGATTTTTTTTTCGTGAAATCTTTTTAATATTTTTAAGACATCTAATTATGTTATTCAAAAGAGAGGTAGGACATAGTGGGAGTAGGTAATTGCACTCAAATTGGAGCTGCCCGACTGAGGAAGCAGGTACCTCCGCCTTGCAGAAAATCCTTGAAAAAAATTTGAAATAACACTGCTTTGACCCGTATTGTTCCTTACGGTGAGCAAAGTTGCCAGTGCTCCACTAAGAATTGTTGTGTTGATCCTTATACTGCCAACCCAACTATTCCTATTTACAGGATCGGCAACGCGCAAGTGATACCTCTGGTGTTACAAACATCATATAGGCTACGGTAACCGCTTACCATCAGGTGGGTCGTATTCTTGTTTGCCACCTTAGTGTATCACGAGTAACGTACAGACGCCAGCGGGTCAAGCTATCCAAAACTGTAAAATTTTCCCAATTGAAAATAAACCTTATTGCTTTGTATTAAAGTTGGAAATCTATCAAATAAATTTGACAGATTGTGGTAGCTTGATGTGCGGGCCTCTGCCAGACTAAAGAACGCCACTTGCTACGATTCTTCCATACTTCTTTTGTTTCAATCACGAGTTCCTACGACTAAATTACCTACCTCAGTCACTAACGAATCTAGGTATATATTTTCTTGGACCTACTTTCAGACAATTAAATATGATTTTTTAAAACACCACTAACCGCTTTATTATTCCCTTTATTATTATTAAAGGTTCTCTGCAAGAGATTTCATTTAGCGATAAAACCATCCATTGTACCACTATAATTTATAAACTTGTACTTGGCATTCGTTTATGGTGTGCACTAAACAATATTCTATTCACCCTTATTTCTTACTAAACTAATAAATAAATTCTCTTTTTGGGCCCACATATCTTTTTACAGCTGGCCGAGTGATCACGGCGCAAAAAAGTTCAAAAGTCCCGTAAAAAGTTTTAGACAGCGCCCCGTCCTCTGCGGGCAACCAAAACAAACACCAACTTTAGAATTAAAGGACATGTTCAGTTTGTTAAAAACTCGAATTATTTGCACTGAACTGAGCTTTTTTATATATTTATATTATATTTTATTACTCAAATGCCAAGGAATGGTTATGTTTTTTTTACTATGAGATCAGGTTGTGACTTTTCCTTTAAAACATATACCTACAGTTGAGAAAAGCGAACAACACCGCCCAAGTTTACTATTTCAATTATTGAACGAGTATTAGCAGATTTCATAGTGAGAGAGTTTCTTTCATCATCAAGAGAGTCCACTGCTGAAAAAAGGCTTCCCCCATAGCCTTCCACAAGGACTGGTTCTATGCCGCCTGCGTCCTACGACTTCCATCGACCTTTACCAGACAGATTTGGTGGACCGAAATCTTCGAATAGCAATCTTGAAACCAGGGTCGTATGCCACCTGTCAAATTTCTTCGTACAATTTCACTATGATCAAAGAAATCGTATATCTGATCAAATGTACAATTTATTATATGTGTGTGTGTGATATTTATAAGTAACACATTTAATAAATATACATTCTACATATTGGCCCGGACACATGGTGCAGCTGATCACCACTACACCAAACGTGTTATGTAATTAATATAGAGCACTCTTCTTTACTTCAAAGTTTTTTGACAGTTGAATGATGTATCAAATATTTAGTAGTAATGTAGGTATGATAGATTTGTTCAAATTCTAAATATTAAAAAAAATGGCTGATTTGAAGATATGATCAAATCTTGGACAAATATCAATATATTTGTCCAAGATTTGATCAAATCTTAAACAAACATACTTATACCAGTGGCATACCACCCTAAGACATTGCATAAGTCTCGTTTGAGGTTATTGTCTCAACTTTCAATCCCTTGCGACGTGATATGACTATGATCTGTATTTTATTCCAGGGTATAGTTCTGAATTACAATTGAAAGGTCGTGATATCGAACCGAAAATACAAAGCAACCATTTAATAAAAAAACAGAAAATACAAAGCAAGCAAATAAATCGTAATAATAATATATATTTGAAACACTTTGTACAGCACCATCTAGTCCTAAATTAAGTAGAGCTCATATTATGGATATGGGTAGGACTAGACAATGGATACTTTTTTTACTTAATACAATACATACTTGCCGCATGTCTGATGAACTGTGGGCAAAAATAACGACATTGTGGATGCCTCGGGACATTAAAAGACGTCGCGGTAGACCCAGTATGAGATGGCGGGATGAGCTTGACTCGTACTGCAAAGTTTGGAGGCAGAAAGCACTCGACCGAGAAGACTGGAAAAAGGAAGGGGAGGCCTTTGCCCTGCAGTGGGACGATCATGGCTGAAAAAATAAAAATAAATATAATACATACTTATAATACATAAAAAACACCCAGATACAAACACTTATGTTCTTCACGTAAATATTCGTGTCATGTGGAATTCCAACCATCAGACCACATGACAGACGTCTATAATTTCAAGATCAAATAAGTAACTTGGGACCCAAAAAGGTACTAGCGACTCGCTCAATTCCATAAAAAATTATAAAAAAATGTTTTGTTCTATAAACAAATCAGCTATGCAATACCGCACAAAATCGTAGTGTAACAAAAAACCCACATAAATAATGGTGTTTTGCAGCACATGTTTACAACGGGAATTCCTATGGGCACCATAACTTTACATTAAGCGACACCGTCAACTGTTCCCATAATAAATAAACATAAAATTTAAAAGGGAACTTTTGCGTGTAAATAGAATATCATTTTCACACTATTAGGTATCAGAGAGAAGAGGAAAAATAGAAGAAGTGAAAAATAAAAAATGGCAGTTGCTTCGTGTAAAATACTGATATTCAGCCGCACCTGGTAAAACTGGAAGCTGACCCTAACATAGTTGGGAAAGGGCTTGGAGGATGATGACAGGCAGTGGGGGGACTTTGACCCTTATACTGCCAACTCAAATATTCCTCTTTCGCAAGGTTGGTAACTCGCAAGTGATACCCCTGGTGTTACAAGCGTCTATAGGCTACGGTAACCGCTTACTATCAGGTGGGCCGTATGCTTGTTTGCCACCTTAGTGGTATAAAAAAACAAATTTCGCTACAACCAAATCACACCAAACAATCTCAGGGCAGCTATTCGTTTGCATACTAGCTGTGCATCATGGGCAATCACGGCAAGCGGCGAAACGTGCAATGATTGAAGTGTAGCGGACGCAATGCATGCAATATATTCCGTGGTTATCATAATATTGTTGATTTAGGCATGTTGACAGTATGAATGAAAGATGATTAGCTAACTAAAAGGGATTTATGGTGAATGTTAGTGGCAGCTAGATGCATATTAGGTATATGTACCGCAGCCGGTATTGTAAGATGTATCAACGTGTAAAAAGTAAACGAAGTAAATATGTAAGAATCGTAGCAAGCGAAGCGGTCTGAGGTTACTGCCTACCTCTGCAGGAAAAAAGCGTGAGTGTATGTTATTTATAATGGTAATTTCAAATCTTGTTCAAGTGTCGGCTGGTTTATCGTCCTATACAAATTAATTTAATTGAGGAAAACTGTTCATAAAATGGTTAGTTGGTTGGTGTAGGGTTATCTATCTGCAATAATTATTTGTGCCCCTATAATTATACTTCTAACAATCTGAGGTTATGACTCTAGAATTAATTCCCTAAGGAGTTTTCACATTTTTCTTAATTAGATGATTCTAATGAAACTGGTATAGAATATGTAAGTTAAGCCTTTCACGTCAGTGTGTTTACGTAATCCTTGAAATGTACACACATCAAAAAAAGTTATCGATCATATGCTGATATAAGTTTTTAAATTGAACTTTATCAAGAAAATTCTTTGTTGTGTTTTCTTTAAATAGAAATACCCTGTTTGAAAGAATCTAAAAAGAAGAAGAAATCATAATATAATCTACCGTAGCAAAAAAGATTTCGATTTTTCAGTGATCGCAAACTTTTTTTGATGTGTGTATGTATGAAAATGGCGGGTAGTGCTGAACTCCTTCCAGAAAGACTGGTCCTTAATAGACAGAGAGAAGTGAAAGAAGTATGTGGGAGACTCCTTTGCCTTGTAGTGAAATACTAAATTGAAAGTAACAATAATAATTGACATACATAAGGACAAGTACTCGAGGAAGCTGTTAAAGTAACTGCACTAAGCAAGCACCCCAGTGAAAATAATATGTAAATAACCTTCTGGCTTATCCTGAGGGGCTAAAATCAGCTGAAGGCTGAAATCGGGTAGGTAACGGCTAAAATCAGATAAAGGCTAAGGCTAAAATTGGCTAAAAGCTAAATTCTCTACTTTTAATCTCTACTGGAAATCTATGGCACGCTATGTCTTACATCCCTGACTCATATTGTAATTCATAAAAAGTGTCTATTTCAGCCCACCTGATCTCCCTTGCTACTAATATGTTGACTGTGTAATTTTTTTCCACAACATAAAATATTACAGCAGGGGCCAATGCGGTCACTAGATGGTTTTAGTGACCCTTTGGCGCCTAGTGTACTAACCCTGGTGGACTACGCAGTTGACAATTCTCCCTAGAAAATTACGTTTATTATAGTTGCCGCTAACTAAAATAAATCTAAATCTCAATTTCTTACAAAGGGTCTCGATAGCAAGTAAATAGCACGAAACACTTTCCACCTGCCCCGATTATTCAAAGCCTTTATCTAGACACGCCTAGCCTTTACTGATTATCCGTGCCGGTTAAACCTTCTTCATATAAATAACGGACCTTCAAGGAACGGTCGATCTCTGGCTTAGCAAGATTAACGACCTCGGAAATAGTTTATAGAGAAATAAGATTTAGGTCGCTATCTTTTTGTATATTTTTGGCATTTTCCATGCTAAGATTTTAAAGTTATTTAGAAAAGGAAAAATACGACCGCGGGCAGGATTCGAACCTGCGTCTTCTGGTTGGTGGATTTAGGTCGCTGTCAATTTTTATGGAACGCAAAAAATCGGACACAGATTCCATTAACGTATACGTAAACAAATAAAGAACGAAAAATTTACAGTGACACAGTAATGGAAAATGTACACAATAATAATAAAACATAATGAAAGATAACAAATAAAAATTGGGTGCCCCACGACTCGTCAAGTCATTTCAGCTAAATGTTCTGGCATTTAGCTTATGAGATTTTAAGCCTTTGAAATGTGATCATTATAATAGTATTATTGGTGTATTTATATAATGTATATCCAATGTTCGACAACCATAGGGTAAATGTAACTTACAACCTAACTGTAGGTACCACATAATAGCCCCATTTATTCGGCGTTAATACAAGAGAATCAAAAACCTTGAAATTGATTAACCCCATCTATGAATCTTTACGTTTGTGACAAATCAATCAGCTCAAGATGGTCTACATGACAATTAATTCCTTTTCCCAAAATCAATATTTTCGAAAACGAAGACATGCTATTTAATGTAGATTATTTTTTATAAGATTGAACTTCACTCAAGGTAAATTCGTTTGATCATACAATAATCAGTATCAACTCTAATTTATTAGAGTTGATTACTTTTAAGTAATCGAATAAACTGAATCATAGAGTAACTAAATGCATTTTAATTATATTTTAGTATTTGCTTCCAAAATATTTTATCAACGCTTCTTGTGCCATAAAATTGTACCCGTATTTCGTCATATCCGGCCACTCGCCTATCGCTCCGTGCCGCTGTTGCATTTTGCCGCTCATCCGGCTTTCGTTCCTTCCGTTCAGTCTTCGTTCGTTCGGTCGCTGTCCCGATTTCCCATGTTCTTTTCTACTTTTTTCTATCGATACGGCTATTTAATGATTCTATCTTCAACTGTCAGTCTTTATTTAGTGCCTAAAGTAATGACTACCTACTATCTAGGATGTTCTCTGAAAATGTTTAGTAGGAAAAATGTTTTGCTACGTAATGCCTGCTTGTCATGCAATCCTCCAATTCTAAGACCTTAATTTTTTCGGTCTTGTATTTAGGCCTAGATATAAAAGCTTATCGCAGTAACAATGTAAGTACAATTGGGAATCTTCAAAGTTTACTCGATTCCCTTATTATTAGGAACTTATGGCCGAAAATTGCATTGATATTCTTTACGAGACAGAAATTTGAGTCATAATAACAATATTCGAATATTCAAATTCAAATTCAAATATTTATTTGCTTACAAATATGGTTACAAAAGGTGTTACATAATATTTATAGTATAGTCCATCATATTTCGTCATAAAGATAATGACATGCAAATATTTAATAGTATGTCTTGTAACTTATCATGAAAGCAAAAAACTGTCATGCATCATCAACTACTAATATGGTAATATTTTACTTGGAAATATTCTTTCAATGAGTAGAAACACTTTTCAGTTAACCATTTGCGTAATGCCCTTTTGAAGGGTGTCATCGGTAAAGTTTTAATCTCGATAGGAAGTTTATTATATATTTGAATGCACATAGGATAGCAACTACGTTTATACAATTCTGTTTTCATTTTAGGTATTACTATCTTATTTGGAAATCTGGTTTTAAATGGGCAGTTTTCTCCCACTTTTACAAATAGCTCAGGGTGAGATTTCGTAAATTTACAGGTTTCCTCAATGTAAATAGTTATTGTTAACACTTTTAGTTTTTTAAACAATGGTTTACAAGATGTTAGCAGATCAGCGTTACATATGGCCCGTATGCACCGTTTTTGGGCAATGAAGGCTTTTTCGATATGCACCGAATTGCCCCATACTAGTATTCCGTATTGTAGGACCGAACCAACACATGCGTGATAGGCCTGCAGTGTTGCCTGTTTTGTTGTTAGGTTTGATAGACGCCATAGGGCATAAGCAAACTTACCAATGTTTTAGCATACTTTATTTATATGATTGTACCAAGAACACTTTTCGTCTATACTATTCCCAGAAAATTTATATTATTGGTTTGTTCTATTTGTGTGTCTTTATATGTCACATTTCGGATGTCACAATACAAATGTTGGATACTTAAAAATGCAAATAACGCAATAGAATAGTATTTTTGTTTCGGGATTAAATATAAAAAATATATTGAAACAACTGTATCTAAGAGGAATAGGGCAGACTATGCCAGATAAAAGAAAATAATACCAGATAGCAGATGGGGAATAAAGGAGCTAGAATGGAGACCTAGAACGAGGAGTAAGACAGACTATGCTCAAAGTAGAATCATCAAGTTCATCACATTAATATTTGTGTTCTGTGGGATTTTAACCCGCTAGACCACAGACGTCGTCATGAAAATTAAATCTCCAGTGAGAATAATAATCTAAAGATTAATTCAAGCCATAAATGCAGATGGATAACTACAATTCCAACGTTAGTACAAACGAAACCAACACGTCTAGTACAAAGGAGGGAACTAATTATCAGCAGTGACGTAAGCATTTCCACTGCCTCCCACATAAGAGCAATTTCCACTTTAGCGTGAAATGGATTACTTTGAGTTAGTTCATCATTTGCTTTGGCAATGTCTGCCAATTATTCGTATCGTAGGTGTATTAATAGAAAATAATTAATATCTAATAATGTATTGAATTTGTATGGTCATGTTAATGTTAAACTAAATAAGTCTGCATACAGCAAACTCTACTCCATAAAAAGAAGTTTCTCATTTTATCATTTCTCATTTGAAAAGATATCTAGGTAGGGCATAGTGGGAATAATTCCACTCAAATTGGAGCTGCCCGATTGAGTAAGTACCTATGCCTTGCCGAAAATCGAAGTAAAATAGGGGGGAATAAAAAAATCCTTTTGTTAGTCGCTTTTCATCCATTCTCTTAACATGTCCAAAACCATCTCAGCATATTCGAAGAAGGACACATTTATACAGGAGAGCCCATTGCCATTAACTATGCACAAATTCAAAGTCCTTTTTGACAATGAGTAATTTACAACCACCTATTATAAATTATTTAGCTTAATTAAGTAACAACCATATTATTAATTTTTACCGATTAAATTTACCTTAGCTTGTTTTACTTCATACATCCCTCGATCTAAAAAGTTTCATTATGAACGGTTCACATAAATAAAAACCGTATGTGATGCTTGTTCTTTGCATTTTATAACTCCTATTAATTCCATATCAGCAACGCGGACTCAAAGGAGTCCCTATAAAAAAAAAGCTGTCTCCATATTTCTCCAACGACTGGCTGATATTAGTCCTACATGACAGAAATGAGTTCGTGGTACATCGCTTACACGTCGCCCACAGATTATCACTACGCGGAATGAATGCGACTAATTTTCCTAGTCCCCTTTTACCAGACAGATTTTAATTCCAGCGCCATGTTTTGTCTCGTCATATTTTTATCTGTGGAATGTACAATATTTTCTTTGGTACACATAATTTTTAATATTTGTGCTTATATAGTTATAACAACAAAACGTAAAACGAAAATTTGTTTTTTTACTCAATCACTCAAAAACTACTGAACCGATTTGCATGAAATTTAGTACAGAAGTAGTAGATATGTGACCGGAAATAACATAAAGGCTGCTTTTTATCCCAGAATAATGTGGGAATATCCCGGAATTCCTGAAAACTGATATAGGAGAACTCCTTACGAGATTTTAATGAAATTTTGGTACACTAATAGTTTATGACTAGCGCTGGTATATTAAATACTTCCAATAAAAAAGTTACAGGAAAAAAGTGGGAACTTCCCTAACATTGAGTATCTTTTATCCCATGAAATCAATCTGACAACATTTTGTGTTACAAAATCTACGAAGTTATGGTTAAAAGCTACAAATTTTATTTAAAAAAAAAAGATGTAATTATTAAATGGCAGAAGCTGGATGCGAAAAGCCGAGGACAGGGTGAAATGGCGCACATTAGGGGAGGCCTACGTCTAGCAGTGGACTAATATAGGCTGATGATGATGAATTAAATAAATATGATTTATATAGATTGATGTAATTTCCACACAGGTTCTCACCTGACGAATAGGATATGAGATTCCTGTGTCTCGTCGTAAGGTTATATTGGAAATATCCAATAGCAGTCACAGACGCATTGGAAAACGAATACGTGGATACTATGATTGCATTTGAATTTGATTAGGTATGCGAGCAAAAACTCGGAATATCGACGTCTCGCGATGCACATGTTAGATCTCAAACACGAATAAGTATGAAGATTTCCCTTTTGTTACTTAATTCATTAAAAATAACAATTGTTTTTCTAAGTCTGTTAATTGTTTCTTGAAAGGTCAATTTAGATTCGTTAGGTAGGAATTTGGCAGTTATGTACGTATTTGTTTTATTACTGTTTGTTGTTTTCTAAACAATTAAATTAAATAAGTTAACATAATATGTTTTGAAAACAATACTGTATTGTATACAAGAATTGGTTATCTTAAAAAAACTGCGATATCTTTCAATGTCAACTGTTAAAATATATTCTTGTTATATTGTCTAAATAGCTGATAACAGAAATCTCGCTTTCCGTAAAATTACGCTACTACTTTATTCAAAAAAGTCTGTTCGTGGTCACAGCTTCAGATAAAGCCGTCAACGGGGACTTTATTAAGTTAGGGCGAAGATTTATTCGGGCCCTTTTTGCTGGAGTTATCCATACCATAAATCCCATTTTGCCTCTGCTAAGCGCTTTATCGGGGGGCCATTCTGCACGCAAATCAAATTAAAGGGCGATTAGACAACTCCAGTGCGATGCATGACCTAGATACAGAATAATAGGGACAAGACTTCAATATATTATGAGACAGCCTTGATAAAAATCTCTACACGAAGCGCCACGCCGATATCTATCACGATTTATATTTTCGGTGTAATATCAAGAATATAAAGGTCAAAATGGCGTGCGTGGATTTGACAGGTCTGTCCATTGTTGCCAACTATATAATTTATCTTATTATTTCATAGCCTTTTGTTTTAATACCTATAGTGTAAAAGGATAAAAGGAGTAACAAAGAAAATACAGTTTGTTAAGTGTATTGTTTAATAAATAAATAATGATTTACGAGGGCTTTTAGATAAAAGACCATAACAAACATAAAACAAATAGGCAAACATATTACAAGAATATTAAGTTAAATACTAATTATTTTTTTACTATTTTAATTTATTTAGTGTCATTTAGAAGATTAAACAGAGAAATACCAAAATGTAGATAATAAAAACCTTTACAATTTTGTTCCAACCTTGTGTTCTCATCACCAATTGTCAAATCTACGGAATTTAAAAAAACGTCAAACGTCAAAAAAGTATTAAGTAACGAAATCGACAAGTGATCCAAAAGCAACATGGAATATGAATGAATTAACGTCAGAACTAAATTTTGATTATTTTATTACCTACTAGAATTATTATATATTTGACTTTTGATCTTATTCTCTCACAGTATCAGTGAAATATAATATACACTTTTATCATAAGCGGTTTCTTTTTCTTGTACTACGTCTCTATTCCGCAATATTGTTTTAAATATACTTACTTATTAATTATCTTCAACATAATGTACAGAGGCCAGCACATCAAGCTACCCCAATCTGTCAAATTTCTTTGATAGATTTTCATCTGTACTACTAAGTAATAATGTTCATTTTCAGTTGGGAAATTTTGACTGTTTTGCATAGCTTGACTTGCTGGCGCTAAAATAAATAATATTATGATTTTGTATCTTATTCTTACCCTATAGTCTTTTCTTTCTTTCTCGTTACTCTATAAATGATTTTCTGTTCTGTTTTCTGACGCTTGCTATAATGGAAATATTCCTACAAGCATTTATAATTTATTAGTAGGTATACTTAATAACCAAATTGAAACAATTTAATCTTTCTTTTAATCTCTCAAATACTTTGAACATGACACTGGCATATTACCAGTACGCCAATAAAAAAAAAACTGAAAAATATGGTAAGTATACATTTTAATTCGGTCAGCTAAAAATAAACCAAGTATGTATACATTTTAAAATGTAGGGCGAACGTACAGTCAAGTGTGACTGATTCATTATCCTGTACAAGGATATAAATATTATGGCAAATTACTCACTTTGTACAGCCAACAATATTGTTATTGTAATTATACAAGTAATTTATCTAGTTAATTAATAGCTCCGCGATACTGTCGTGGAATCTTTGTGAGATCTTATTAACAGTCCGTTTTATAAAATCGATGATTATTTTTATAATAAATATATTTAATGGCAATTGTAGATGAATATAAAATAGCAAATATGATTTTTACTTAATATATAAAAATAATATTTGCTATTTTGCATTTATAAAGATGTATACATATTTTACTTATACTTATTTACACTCAACTAAGTGACATACATAAATTATTTGCATTACTATCATATGCAATAGACAAATCCATTAAAATATATTAATTTGCATTAATTTTCAATAGAAATCTCATTTCAGTTTGGATTGCTCCTTAAATCTTAAAATGAAGTATTTGACTTTCTCTCATATAGTACCTATTTTACAATATTTATATATGTATATAGTTTATATTTTTACCTAATTTGCAAACTAACTATAATGCACATTTATTTTGCAAAATTTTGGATTTTAGTTGTACCTACTATACAAAAATTAGATACAGTACTTATCTTATAAATTAACATAGTAAATGGTTGAATATGGAAGGATAAAAATCGCAACAAACCTTATTGAGCTTGTTTATGGACGGAGAAAGGTTGCAAATAAATATGTATAATAAAGTTGAACTTGCTACAGAATTGAAAACAAAATTCATATACTTTATTTCAATGAAACTCAAACGTATGTACCAAAAATCCTCTTCAGACTAAATCCAAACGGGCCGCCCGATCAAATAGCGTGGTTCCGGTGTAGCGCACTAAAAGCTCTTCACATACATTCAAGAAGAATTACCACTCCTTCGCTAAAGCTTTCCAACTCCGCATTCAAAGGGTTAGATCCCTCTGTACACGCGCGACACTGCACAGTCACATTGTCTCGATGACCCTACAGATTATGCATGTATAGGAAAATTTGCAGAACATCGGGTCATCGATACAGCTATATCGCAAATTATCGATTTTGCTACTTACGTCACTCCACGTGGACGCTTGACTAACACTTTCGTTTCACTGATGTGACAGTCTCAAGTTTCTATAACGCTCACCATGTATCCGGGCAGTACTGGACAAGTTGTGACACTGAACATGGATTTAGGCAACACTCGTCAGCAACCTGCCGCTTTAGTCGCTGATTAAACAACGATGCGGCTCTCTTACCCCGCAATTTGGAAAGTCTTTCAGATGGCAAATCAACAACCTGCATATTTCCCGTGCAAATTTGGAATATCAGTCTTGATAACGATCTGCTACACACGTCCCGTACCATCGTATCCAAAGTAAGCGCGTCTCCTGAATTTTTTTCATTTCCCTCAACAATTTCCGTAAACAAAAATACGGCGTATATCACTATACCGAATTTGGCGCTCAGAGGCATCATTTTGTTCGGAGTTTAGGTCGTATCTGCTGACTGCCGAGGGAGAAACTGGCGCTTTCGTCTAGAGCACGATACAGGCGATGTCTTTGAATAAATAGATTCGATAACCTGTGTCAACGGTGACAACAGAACATACATAAGTTCAAAACAACAAGTCGGAGGGCCCTCGGTGTCAAGACGAGTCTGTACCGATTTGATATTTATAGAATTTAGATAACGAGTTGTTTTTAGAAATTCGTGGTTGGTACAACGGACCCTGATTGTTTGCTAGTGGGATTGTTTAGAGATTAGAATTAAGTATGTCAAATTATCGTTCGAGGGAGTAAATAAAGTCTAGTTGGTATTTACTCTTCTAGATTCGGGTAATAGTTGGTTCATTAGAAAAGCGAGGGTTTGTCGTTAGTATTTTTTCATGTTTTACTGCCCGTCTTTTATTTAGGTACAGCTGAGGAGTGAATACTCGTTAGCACCTGACGTAATAACATTTTTTCTAATAATAAGCCGTCGATATAAAACTGAAATAAATGTTATGACTAATTATTTGCCAATATTTTACTGTCATGAAAATATGTAATAATTTCTCGAAATGTCTATTTCGAGTTGGTCTGTAATTGTCTAGCCGTAACCATTACAGACCAACTCGAAATAGACATTTATTGTTCATTATTTTTTTAAATAAAACTGCCCGGTCTTGAACTTTCTCCCGTGTTATGGGTGGGTTTACAAACACATTTGTTTACGTAAACAAACACACGGACTCAGAACAACTACCTGTATATTTTTCAGTAGAAGTAAAGTTGTATAATTATGTCCTTATTTTTATTTAAGTTATATATTTTGATTATAACAAGTGCGTATATAATCAAAATATTTAATACATTTTCAGGCGAAACCGCGTCCTAAGCATACACCCACGTCCTTTGCCTAGACATGTTTAGACACTGATGTATTATTATCCAATACAGGACACAATCAGGCGCCATTATAATTAGCGGACATTATAATTAAAGGACATACAAGAATAGATCAAGAGCTGACACGAAATGGACCTTGCACCTTAAAATGTAACTTTCCATTGGGTATCTTCTATTATATATAAAAAAATAGCAGGTCTATCATGACACAAACCCATCTTCAACTTATTTGTAAACAGCTACAGCCTTCAGAAGTAAATAACGCAACGGAATATAACGCAACAAACATAGAACCTCCTCCGTTTTTCGCCGGTTAAAAATGAACTAAAATTTGAACTATGTACTGAAACCTTAAAAATTTAAATGTAGATTCAGTAGGCTGGCTGCGGCTGCAAGATTTCTCCTCACAAAAAAAGGCTGTTTGTCCTAGACACGAGTATACTAGAACAATCAAAATTCAGTTATGATAAGACTATGTTGTTCTTGTTTGTTAAAACCGAGCTTACATATGCGACTTCACCTCTAAGTTGAACGATAGGAAACCAAAAAGATGTTGACGCATTGGGGAAATGTATTTTGGGCCTTACGCTCTTGTTTTAAGTCCATCTTATTGCTTTCTGATACTGATTGATATCTGTTTTTTTTTTTTACTTTTTTTATTTCAGATCTGTATGAGATACCGATTTTAAAAACATTTGTAATATTAACTAAATCAAGATAGTTGATATTGTAAAAAATACGAGTAACTATATCCAAGCGAATAAGATACATGCATAATTGCAATTTTGATGGTTTGTGAAGTCTGCCAACCCGCACTAGGCCAGCGTGGTGGACTATAGCCTAATCCCTCTCAATATGAGAGGAGACCCGTGCCCAGCAGTGGGACAGTATATGGGTTAATGATGATGATTTATGATGTGTAATTGCAATGACTTCAAATTCAAATATTCCAAATCATTCGTTTCAAAATGACAATATCTTGCAAGAACGATTGCCGAAATTTGGTCCTGTCTTATTTCCTATTACATCCACTACTTAAATTTATCATTATTTCACATAACAAAATGAAATATACATAATGATATTTATTTATCTACTAAAACATGGGTAAAGTCGTTGTGGAGTTTAGCCAAGTAAATGGACAAACAGACAGACATGTGTGTTTGCGACAGAGATATGTGTTTTATATAATATGTCTTTAAGATCAACTGTCATCTTAAAAATATTTATAGCAGAATATATATTTTTTTTATCTTTATTTATTGCTTACAAATAAACACTTATTTATACAGTCCAGTTTAACGTAGGAAAAATATACGTTGCGTCAGTTGCTTACTTCCCACGCAAGTAGGAATTTCCCTACAGGAAGGAACACTGAGTTAAAGCAAACTAGATGGGACACCTCGAAGCTTCAAATGACAGTATGCGTTGAAGCTTTAGAGTTACAAATCGTTTCGTATCCGTCACAGGCATATCGATGTATTTGTACCATTTAAAAAAAGGAATACTACCATAAAGAATAGGCACCTACTATTAACAAGCCCAAACATTATGTTTGTAGTTTCCATCATGGAGTTCCAGTGGAAATCTTCGTACTCTATCTTCAGTCATGTGGAAAGGAATGTACTCATGGAAACAAAACAGACTAGCCCAAATTCGACTGTTCTGCCATTTGGCAACAGGAAGTATCAGTCCCTACATCCCGGCTCTGTCAGCTCATTGGTACCATAATATTATATTGTTACCGAACTAAATATAAATATGCCAAAATTTATCTCAATCTGATTTTACAAAATCAAAAACTTAAACCAGCAAGTGGTTTAAGTTTTTGATTTTGTAAAAGTTGGAAAGAGGACCATCCCAAAGAGGACTCTTTGGGATGACGGGCAGAGATGAGATGAGACTATGGAGATGGACACAAGTCTATCTCCATCGTCTCATTTATTTATGTACCAAATTTCAAAATAGAAAAAAAACAAATTAGCGTCAAAGCATAACATACAGACAGAGTTACTTTCGCATATCTAATATTAGTAGGGAAGCAGGGATAATTCTACAAGAATTTGTTAGTAAAATAATTTACCACAGCGCAGGAATATTGCCGCCATGTTGCTTTGTAAAATCATTATAATTAAAGAACTGATAAACGGTAGGTATTTAATTAGAGATAATGAATCATCACCATAGACGTTAACTTAATCATCCATTTAATTTGTTACAAAATGGTGGATGGGAATAATAAAAGTCATATATTTTTAAACCAAAGAATACAAAACATCCGCCCACTTAGTATGCATGTATATATGTCATACCATCCCCCTGTATTCCCCGAAGGGTTAAGGTTCCGTGTAATACAGCCTATTACCATTATGCGGGCACTCCATGAGAATTCTATAGAAAAACCAATAACACACCGGGTAATCGAAGCTAAGAAGTATAGCGAATCAGTCGGTCTTACGACCACTATGCTAATAAGGCAATTACTACGAGTAAGTCCATAGGATAAATTTATTCTGACAGAAAATTAATATTTGACGTGACTCTTCTATTTTGTAATACCTCAATGTACGTATGGGAACGCCTTTTAGGGTGGTGCAAGCCGTCGGGGTCGTGGACACTACAAATGATGAAGGCTATTTTTAAGTGTCTTATGGAAACTTAATTTTTACCATTTGAAAAAAATAACCTATAACTCCAAAATCTTACTCTTAATACTATTTAAATATATAAATACTGAAATATTATATTCCTTCGCTAAAATAACTTTATAATCATACTTAGCAAGGAAAATTCAAAAAAATACAAAAGGATAATTATATTATCTATTTCTACTACTTAGTTATATTTAATTCGTAAATGCATGTCAAAACTTTTCAATATGTATCAATACCCAACTAGGTATTAAAACAGTAAGTATATTTGAGAACCATCTAGTCAGTTATTTAGTCATTCAAGTCGAAAGAAAACATCAAAACGACATGACACCTTCAATACAGGGTGTTACAAAACTACCAGTAAAGCCGAGAGGAGGTTAAATGGGGCCATAAAACGAGTCCATTCACAATATTAAGAACCGTAGTAACGCTGTATAGCATACCCCAAAAAAAGGAAAACAACAACATTTATGAATGAAAAATAGAAAAACTATTAAAGTAGATAATTATTAGGTGAAATAGGTACGTAGGCCTTTCTGTTAATTAATCTGGTTCCCTGATATGACAGCTGACAACATTTTTGGCTTTGATAATTAATTATATTTATTACGGGGTATTTTGTAACACGATGTATAACCCAACCAAACATTGTATTAGCAAAACAATAACAACACGAACACAGAATATCACCTGCATAGTGTCCCGGATGTCACAAATGTCGTCAACCCTTGACGTAGAGCGGCAATATATTCACGCTGACACTTGCACCTCCTAGATCAATGTTTCTTAAAGTAGGGCCCACAGACCCCTTCGATCTCGTGACATGAGTGCCACAAGTCCAGCCACACAGTCAAATTTTAACATATTTATCTATTAGGATTTTATATTATTATGATATTTTTTTTTTTATATAATTTTACCTATTTTCATGACATTAACCTGACATGCCTGCATATTCTTTGACATTAATTATTAATATTATTAATCTAATTTTGTATGCCTATCGGCGGGACATGGTTCGTACAATAGATATTTATAGTAAAAAACACCTGTAATCACCTATGTTCACAAAATAAATAAATTGAAATTGAATTGAAAGGAAAATTATTATTTTACAGTAGGTACTTAATTCATGCATTGTTTGTTTGATGCACGGTCCATGGAATATTTTAAATTAAAAAAATCAGGTGCCATTAAAATGTAAAAAAATGATTTTGTAAGTATGTATGTATCTTTATTAAAACTTTCAAAAATTACAGAGTTATGCAAAGCCCCACAAAACCGTCTTTACGGTTCAGTGTTTTAAAGATGTCTCTTTACAGAAATAAATTTCATTTTTTTAGTTAAAGTGGTCCATGGTTATAACAAGTTTAAGAACCACTGTCCTTGATAAACGCTAAATGATACGTATACACAGGGATGAGATATTGCTGGCTGTTATAAAAAGAACAGGTAAGGTTTGTGTCGATTCGATTAGATTGTTTAACTGCGTATTTTGTAATCTTTAACCTGTAATTAGTAACCGTGGATTGGATGCCAAAAGTGAAGCAAAGTAGAACCACATTGAGGGGCTGTTGCTACTGGCTTAGCCGTGAAGCCCCCACTGAAGCGGCCACTGTAGGTTGCAGTTTCGTATGGGATGCACCGTACCTGAGGCCGCGATGTTGTCTGGATGACACTGTGGCTGAAGTTTTACGGGGCCGCGGTGGGAGAGAAGTGCCGGTATCACGGTGCACCGCTTTCCCTACCCTCTGTGTGGACGGCACTGGAGCCGCATATCTTTACCGCCTCAAAGAGGGCCTTGGGCGGCGGACTCGGGGTCGTCAGTACCCATTACCCATTGCATTTTGCCCTCCGAGAGGATCCGTCTATGGACTCTACATTGGGATCACGGATCATGCTAGTGTGATTCGCGTGATCCCACCAGTGGAAGGTGGTAGTGGTGGTAGTTTTAGTCGGTATGCTGGCCAGCTGGCCGGAGAGCCTGACATGAACGTCTCGCATCCCCAAGCGAGGTGCATGCATAGGGTGCATTCGAAAAATCGATGGCAGTTGATGTAGGTGTTAACTACATTGTATGTCTTAGAAAGCTCTAGAAAATTCTCATGGAAACTTTATAATGTAGCTTAGTCACAATTATCTATACAATTACAGAATACATTAAGAATAATTGACTAGTAGAGAAAACAGTGATGCAGCAATACAAAAATACAGTCACGTTTGTACATTCCATTGTGAACTAGTTGTTTATCGCGGTGTTGTCTGCGTTGACCTCGGTTTCCCAGTCTCAGGTTCTCAGTTCTCAGGATGCACTTAACTCGTAGAATTGATGGCCCCAGATAGCCTAAAACCGGTTCTTTGAAAGTCTATAGGGGATGCCTTTGCTTTGCTAGCAGTGGACCTATTAACTGATATGATGATCATAATGAATTGATAATTATGATGATAACACTGACAATTGTCAGTAAACGCCAACACCATTATTTTACTATCAAATCAAGAGTCATACTTTCTGAGTTTTCATGATAAATAGTCGATGTGTAGTTAACTGGGTTTTGATTTTGTATAGATGCAATATATTATATTAATGATGATTGATACGATTACCTTTTGTCCACGACTGAACTCTTGGATTTTGAGGGTATTTTGGTACCGTTTTTTTTTAAATTTTGGTTATAAAAATAGGTTTCAAATATTTGAATAAAAAAACTAGGTCTCTACTTTTATGAAATTCATCGCAGAATAATAAATAAATGTGTAAATATTTTGGACATTGTATCATCATTACATAATCTAGTTCCAAACTAACGGGGCTACTGTGGATACTAAACCATGGTACCTATAAAAATATAACATATATTTTTATCACGAATCTATTTTCCAATCTTGAATCATGAAAAGATTATATTAATCAGTTGTAAACGTGAATGACCTAACTTATGACAAGTCAATAAAAATAAATGGCAACAAACAAACGGACAATGCATTTATTATACGTTGACATGATACACGAGTGTGATTCCACTTGTTTACAATTTCAAATCTGAGTTTTATTACTGACTTTTGCTCTATAAGACATTGTAGGTGGGTAGGTATTCATCCATTATGGAATGCAATCTAACTACATTAAATACAAAGTTAGTTTGTACGTATTCGCACTGATGCATCTGGAATGTGGTGCTGGAGGAAGATACTGTATTCCGAGGACGCCAGGTCAGACTAATACCTCAAGTTTCGATGAATTAAAAATTACTATACCAGGCTCAACAGGATTATGTCTTCTTCAGAATTCTTAAATTCGTTGGCCACATAACCAGCAAGCGCGGCTAATCTAGAAAAACTGCTTGTGACAACTGACAGGCAACATCGAAAGTAAAAGACTGAGGCAATGGAGTCCAATGCGTTGATCCGACTGGATTCGCTCGATACTCGACTCCAGTGTACGACGCATAAGACGCACTTAGATTTTATTATAAAGCTTGTTTTTCTCTTATAGTTAGAATTATTTAAGTTGTATAAAAGGGGACAAATCAGCTCTTCAGACACAGACAGGTCTTCGCTTACTAAAGCGAAACACATTGACACATTAGATGGTACTATGCGTTTCAGATAAGAATAGGAACGTCAATAACCTTGAATGACCCCGATCTGTCAAAAAAGTACAACTTGCAAAGAAAATTAATTTTATCTTTTGAAATTTTAAAACTATATATATTTTTATAAGCAGTAATACCAAATCCGGAACTACAATCCGGATTCACAATCTGCCAAAAAACTATATTATAGACAATATTTTAAACTCCCATGGCTTTGAAGTTTTGAAGCTGCCACCCTATAATTTATTGTTATTTAAATCCAATTGAATATACCTGGCACTTGATAAGCGTAGGGTAGCTGACAATAATGTTCAACAAATAGAAAGCCAAATTGAGAATCTAACACTGGAAACTATTGATTCAATTACCAGTGAAGATTGGCAAAAAGAAATTAACCACGTCAAATGAATCGAAAATAAAAACCAAAAAAGGGAAATATTTCAAGACAACAATATCTTTAGTTTTATTATAAACACGGGTAATAAAATATCTAATTTTCTTATAACAATCGGTGGAATATTTTAAATACTTACATAAAAAATATAATTTCAAAAATATCTGTTTTGCTCACCCTACCTAGCTGGTTTGAATTGACAGCTATGACGTCACAAGATGGCTGGAGGTCAGTCCTATTCTTATTTGAAACCCATAGTAAGTAAGACTATGTCATGCCGCTTTGTACTGCGAGCATGTTATGATTGCAGAAAAGGCGGTGGAAAGGGACAGGGTAGCATCCACCTCTCTCTCGATTCGCAGTAGACGCACCAGGCTCCGGAGGATGTAGATAGTCCTCCGGCCTGAGCCGACAGCTGCGACCTGCGGGCGGCTTACTTGTGAACTCCTCTGCCAGACCAGACAATGGCCCCAGTAAGCGGCACGCGTGCTCTTGTTTTTGTGGCCAAAACACAGTCATGTACCTTTGATAAGTACCTATAATATAGAATAGTAGAGTATGCGAGACAAGGCCTCGCCAATAAAAGTGCCATCGGCTGCTGTCCCACAGCCTGTCATGGTCGTGGCGAATTTCACAAATCTCATGGCCATGTGTATAGGGCAAGTGAAGGCAAGTGCGGTTTTTAGTCGGTACGAGGTCGACGTCCTTGAAGGTCCCAATATTGTATAGTGTTCGTCAAAAAGACCGCCGACAGAGGGATGCATGCCACTACATAAAAAAAAAAAATATGTATTTAAATTGAACAGGTTTTTTTGTGTGTATCAGGAAAGGTGTATGACTACAAATGGCCATGCGATATGCGTATGAGGAATTTCTACGTGAAAAATATTATTTCACATTTTTTACGTACAAAAAACGTGTTCAATTTATTTTAATAGTCCAAACAAAAGCGATAAATTTACTCATATTAGTTCATCATTCGTAATACTTACACAAAACATGTTTACGAATATAAAAACATCATAATATTTTTCTTGTAGAATAAAATTGGAAACGCAATTACACTTTATCTACTTGCTAATAAAAGCGAACTGCATAATATGTTTATGTAATTAATTTGGCAAAAGCATTGCATTCTCATAACATAGGTAACGTCAAAACAATCAATATTTAATTTAGTTATTTTTTAAAGTATTTTTTAAATAATATTATGTAGGCGATAAGTAAACTTAAGTCATAGTTCATTGTCACTCACATCGGCCTCAGCTATTTAAGAGTCATGTTTCACTGAGCAAACACTCGAAATAGGTACCTACGTCAACAACGATTCGACACAATTTAGACAATCTTTATTTATTTTTGTACATTCAGAAGGCTTAAAAAAATATTAGGCATTCACTTATAGATGTGTTAATTTCTAAATATTCATTAGAACTTTGTAATAAAAACACTCGATTTCAAAGTAAGTTCTTTATTTTACTTAAAACTTCTTGGAATTAATGGACAAAGACTCAAAGGTTACAGACTAAGCTAAGTAAATGAAGACCGATTAGTCATAATAATCTCATGTACAATACACATGATAGATTCTATTAGATACACATAACAATATTGTATAGAAGACAAACATACGCATAATTCTAAGTAAAGGTCAAAGATCATACCCATTTAATGAATAACTAAACGCAATGATATATAATATACCCCGGTTACTCCATAGATACATTCTGATACTGATACGTCATAACGAGAGCTAGATTTTTACACGTACAATTTTGTGCAACAGCGTGAAATAAGTAGGGTTGCTTTTGTGTAATATTCTATGTCACAGTCAACTGGTTGAAATGAATCAAATGATTGAAGTAGCCGTTTACCTACATACACACTTAGCCATTTAATTGCAGGGCTATCTCAAACATTTGGCATCGAAACAAAGATAATGTGCCTTAAAATACCGTGTGCATCTTATTTCACTTTCAATCATCCGCTAATCCTTACTTTAGGGACAACAAAAACGACAACAGCGGGGAGCAATGGGTTAACTAAATGATAAATGATATTTATTTATGTAAATAGATCTTTTAAAGACACTTTTACATTCAATTTTTTTTTAAGCTAGATGGTTCCGGCATTTCCTAGCTGACGACCTCTGAGAAGCAACGCCGAAACAATCAAACAAACTCAGAGAATCATAGTCTCATTGTCTCACTAAAATGAGTGATACAGTGCAGCCAATCTATGGTTACATTCTAACTCTGTTTCAAACGGTGGAACCTCACATACTATTCTGTACCACAAAAACAACTGATAACGCACGATTTGGTCACGTGTCACCTAAATTTTAATGTCAGTGGCATAACTTAAGAATAATATTTGTTTTAGATAATATCGCTGTTGCTAAGAGCTTGTGTTTGTTTATTAAATACTACCATCCGGAGTATAATCACGGACGGGATACTAATAAATATTTGTTTGCACTTAAATGAGATAGTATTAGGCTGGTGCAGATCTCGTCAAGTGGATATTATTGACACTATGAGAATTTACTTGACTTAATACAGTGTAATTTTGTGTCTAAGTATTATCAGTGTAGACTGCAGACTTTGTGCGGACTAATGGCTTAAATCGAGTAATTGCAGTAAATATATAATTTTATAATATACATCTACACTACTATTATAAAGAGGAAAGATTTGTATTTTTGTGTGTATGTTTGTAATGAATAAATTAAAAAACTACTGTGCCGATTTCTAAAATTCTTTCACCATTGGAAAGCTACATTCACCCTGAGTAACATAGGCTATATTGATTGCTATAAAAGATTAGGAAATCTTATGTCCACCCGTGCGAAGCCGGGACGGGCCGCTAGTAAATTATAAAAAGCAGAGATAGCCTAATGATATGAGCATTGGGACTGCCAAGTCAAAGGCTGCTGGCTTAGTGTGGGTTGGGAGACTTCACACACCTTCTAGAAATTCTCTGTCATGTGTTTCCTCACGATGCTTTTACTACTACTATAATGATGCTTGAGTATTCAATTCGATGCCCAAACCTAATAAAAATATAGAATAACAGATCCTGGGGTGACATAATGTGAAAAACAGACACTGCAATTGAGAGTATGCAACAAAACAAGTGTATTATTTTTAAATCATATCTGGTTCCTCCATTAAAGAGAATTTCATTGCTGTTTTGTGCATGATATTTTGAAACCAGTGTCATGCATGTTGTGAATGGTAAGCATGCATGTTGCGCAAGCGAACGCTAGAGGGTTATCGATACATAAAAATGTTCTCTTGTAGTTCACTAAACTGTTGGTTTTCAACTGGAACCCATTCTAATTTCAAACCAGCTCCATACACTTCAAACTTTAAGACTCTCAAAAAACCAGCACAGTATCATTTCGTCTACCCATGGATGGGTTCAGCACTACCAATCCTCTGAGATTTTTCCCAACTACATTAGGGTCGGCTTCCAGTCTAACCAGATACGGCTGAAAGTCAGCATTTTACATGAAGCGACTGCTATCAGACCTCCGCAACCCAATATTTTCTTGGGTAATAATACCGATACCCTGATATACTGGCTGTCAGGCGTTTTGGGTTTTAGTCTACCACTAACGATTGTCATAGGTGTTCGTATGACAACCGGGATCGACGATTTTACGTACTCTCCGAGGCACGGAGGGGTCCCGGTATGTTAAGAATGGTCACCCATCCACAGACTGACCTCGGCTAGTGCAGCTTAAACTTGCAGATCGTTTGATCATCGTAGTTATTATTTAGCTACGACCTCTTCACTATCAAAGTTCATCACTACCAAGATTACCAAACAATAATAAAATTTTAAAAATCTGTCTAGTGTCAGTCACAAAAGTAGGTTTATGTTATTAGGTGATATGCTAATATGTTTTAGGTACCTAAACCTAAAAAAATATCAGTATACTACATATTATAATGGACTTTAAAAGAGACCATGATTCTCTGAGTTTGTTTCGGTGTTTTTAAATGCCTTCTAGCATAAAAATATCTAAACATTGACTTGTAAAAGTGTCTTTATAAGATCCATTTAATTTCATATAAATTAAGGCCACACCCGCATTGAGTTTGTATTTGTTCGGGCTAATCTAAAAAATTGGTGTATGGATTTTCAGAATTCCTTCTATCAGTGAAACCTTAATTATCCAGGAAGATTCTATAGGCATATATATTTTATGAGCATAGCCGTGCCAAGCCGGGGCAAAAATAAAAAAGAGCTACCAATAAATTAACAACTTAATAAAACTTCAAATAACCATAAAATACAGCAAATAAACAGAGTATGAAACCAGTTAAAACTACACTAAATGTAGTAATTTGTTTACGATATTGGATCTTAGTATAAAATTTTATCGTAAGTTATAAGCTAAGTAATTGAACTTCAAAGCATCGTTTAAATACCATTACTAACGAAAGTTTAATTAAATGAAAGACGACTTTAGATCCTAAGCATTTTATTATCTACTTACTTTAAAACGGAGACAATAAAATGGAGAAAACACAATCATTTTCTTTATTTATTTAATGTTGTTAGTACAAACAGTTTAAAATTCAATAATAACATCAGAGGATAAATATTTATATAACTAGTAAGACCACAAAGTCGTCAAATATAATTACGAGTAGGTATATTATATCTTTTTCCTAAGTCTGAAATGTAGCTGCAGTTTGAACGATAATATCTTAGTCTGTTTCTATGTCAGGATTGGCTTTCAGCCTTATCAGATGATCATACCTATAGACAGGACATAATATCACAATTTGACCTGCGGGCGGCTGAATTGGGGATTCCGTCGTCCGACAGGTGACACGTGTGTTTCCTACATGTGCGTTTGATTAACTTGCGAGGGAAGGCCTCGCTGATTGAAGGGGTCCAGCGATTGCTGGTCGCAACCTGTTATGATCGTGGCGAATTTCACGGATCCCATGGCCGTGACTATAGAGCAAGTGAAGGTAAGTACGGTTTTTTGTCGACATGAGTCATATGTTGCCACCTCCCCAGGTGGCAGAAGATCCATGAGGATTTTCCGTATTATAAAAATAAAAGAATATTACAATATTGATTTCTTACACGAAAATAGACATTGAAATAAAACTGCTTTTAAACGTATTATATCGTGTTATATTGATATTATTAATCCCGACGTTTCGGACCCTTTACAGCGTCCATGTCTACCCGTGACCATGGACGCTGTAAAAGTCCTACCTAAATAAAAGTGCTGTAATAATAATAATATAAATAATGCTCGGGGGTGGAAGTGTCTAATGGCGTAATAGCGGGGAAACCCAATCCGGGTCTCGTGGAGACTCGCGACGGTGAAACCGGGGCCGCACCTCTCTACACCCCTAGCCACTCACACCGCTGTTGCCGCCTTCTGCCTGCACTGGCAGCTTTTCGGGGGGCCCAGCTAGTGAGTTGGCGAGTCACCGTCTGCCATCCCTAAGGATGTATGTTCGAGGCGTAAGGCAGACGCCGTTTTCCTCCGGCACTAGAGGTTATCAGTCCACCAAACCCCCACATCCGTAATCCCAATAATTTATAGTTCCATATTCTACAATAGTCCTGCACCCGCCCGGGATACTCCATTACTGTACTTTTATAGTGCAGGAGTGGAGTGACCCGGGTTGGTGCCCCATCCCATATTTAGATAAAAGCTCTCCAAGGGGCCTCTACGCGTTGGACCTGTGTCCCCGCGTAAGCCTGCCAAAGGACCGGATGTCTTCCTCACGGGAGATATGCCGTGATATCCAAAAAGGAGATACAAATAATATAATATAATAATAATAAATTTATTTTCAGATTAAAATCCACACAATTAACAATAATCATATTTATAATATTATATGTAAGTGTGTTAGTAACTATAATAATAATTTGTGTTAGTACTGTTAGTAATTTATTCTATCTATTGCTATATACCTGTCGCTGTCCTTATTGAATGGTTCTGGAAAGGACAGTCTAATCTTATAGCAATGGCGTTCAGGATGCTGTTGCTGCTACTTCTGAGACGATGTAGCAAAGAATACGCTTTCTTGAGCATGATAGCGTGAAAGCCATCGGTACGTGCCTCCGCGAACATGCCAGATGCGCTGCAGCGCCATGGCAAGCGCGACAACATCCTGAACGCATTGTTATACTGGGTGCGCAAGGATCTGTAGGCTCGTTGCGTGTATCCCACCCACAGACCGCTCGAGTAGAAGGACTGGCAATATGCTTTAAAAAGCGTAACCCTGTAGGCAATAATAAGGATAAACTTATATACAAGAATACCAGGCTAAATGATTACCACTTACAACTGTCTATCTGCTCTTTAATAAATAAAATTTCGAAATTGTATAAAATGTAAATTGTAATACGTTCAAAATAGCAAGTGGTGTTTACCTGTAAAGATTGTGCAGTTAGCATAAATTTATTAATTTAATAAATATTTCATTAAGTTTTAGAGATAAGTAACACTGTAACAATAGTTGGTAAACCTAAATAAATAAATAAAATAAAAATAAACTGTCATAGATGTTTGTATAACGGTTTAACGTGTTCTCGGATAAACGGAAGGAGGCAAAAAAATCCCATCAATTGACCGACCGTGACAAGCGTACATGAAACGTTCATCATCAACCCATACACTGTCCCACTGCTGGGCACGGGTCTCCTCTCAGAGAGGGATTAGGCTATAGTCCACCACGCTGGCCTAGTGCGGGTTGGCAGACTTCACAAACAGTCGAGAAAAATCTCTAAGGTATGCAGGTTTCCTCACGATGTTTTCCTTCACCGTTTAAGCGAGTGATAATTAATTATTAATACGCACATGAATTCGAAAAGTCAGAGGTGCGTGCCTTGGGTTCGAACTCGAGACCTTCGACTTGGCAGTCCAATGGTCATACCACTAGGCTATCACTGCATCGACACAACATGAAACGTTACAGCAATTGATTAGCATAGTTAGTTAACCACAAGACACTCAAAATTCAATTTACAGCTTAGGTCAAAATTTAATTTAAACTGGTTTTAGGTTTTGATAGATTTAATCAAAGTAATAAATCAAAAAGCAAACAACAATGACCTTTACGTCTATGTAAAAAGTAAAAGAAAATCTGTTTTCTTTGAGTGCACGAAAGGTTCAATGTCCAAGTAGAATCAAGTTTGCATTAAGCTTAGATCTAGTACGTATAATATCATTGGCCGACTGTATAGGCAATAATATCATTGGCCGACTGTATAGGCAAAAAAAAACGATGTAAAAAAAATGTAATAGATAAAACACCTACACTAGATTGAGAGGAATTAGGCTATAGTCCATCACTCTGGCCTAGTGCGGGTTGGCAGAACTCACACACCTTTGAGAAAAATCTCTAAGGCATGCAGGTTTATTCACAATGTTCATCATTGTAAGTGAACTATGTTCTTTATGAGTAATAAAACTCTTTAAACCTATGTTTCCCTTCGTCATTTAAGCAAATGATATTTCTATTTAAATTATTGATTAATTTAATTATCGTGATTAGATTAATTAGCATAATTTTTATTCTGCAGGACGAGTCACGAGCTATCCAACAAGTTCTTAAAAAAATAAAAAATGAAGACTTATAAAGCATATAAATAGCGCTTCGAAATGAAACTCTCTGTGCTGAATTCCAATGGAATCTAGTTTTAATATAACTTTTATGTTAGTTTATTAATATTCTGTGAAGGTTGGAGACTAATTTTATTTTTTAGATGGGTACAAAATGATGGCATTGAAATTCTGTACTGAACATTATTGGATTACGTTACTTTCATGATGATAATTCCGTAGAAAATATATTGCATGCCAATTTGGCAACTGAGACCCGTGGCAAGCAGTGGAACAGTATATGGGTTGATGATGAATCTATCTGCGAGGTTAAGCTGCCCTTACCACATCGAGATTACTCCGTCCCACGGAGAACACGTCAAGCCGACGCCGACGGTCCAGGTTGTTCTTCAAACACCTACGACAATAGTTAGGCAGAGTCCCGTACAGCCGGAGAACCAGTCTATCCTCACGACATTGCCCAGAAATTGGCTTGCGGAGCTCTCAAAGCGGTATCCTCACCTTGTTAGATTTGTAGCTGACCTCAACATCGTTTGAAAAAAGTCAAAAGAAACCGCTTTTCTCAGGATCATTTAGATTAGCCACGAGCCGAACGCTGGAGCTGAACACTGAAATTCGTTGATCGACCGATCTACAAGGTTGAGCTACGCTAGCCATGGTCAGTCTGTGGATGGGTGACCATTCTTAACAAATCGAAACCCCTCCGGGTCTCGGAGAGCACGTAAAACAGTCGGTCCTAGTTATCATACGAACACCTATGACAATCGTTAGTGATAGCCATAAGCCCAAAAAACCTGACAACCAGTCTATCCTCAGGATATCGGTATTACTCAGACATTGGGTTGCGGAGGTCTGATGGTTGTCGCGTCGTGTAAAATACTAATATTCAGTTGCATCTGGTTAGACTGAAAGCCGACCCCAAAATTGCTGGTAAAAGACTCGTAGGTTGATGATTCCAGGGTTTGGCTCCTGATCTTATCAAAGAACTTGAAACTAATATTACCCAACTGACAGAATGCAAGTATTTTTTTCTTAAACGTGACTTTGGAACTTGTCCCATTGTTTCACCCACATTTTGTAAATTTCTTACGCAAAGACAAATTTCAAACAAAAAGTACCTACCTATAAAGTTTTATTCGGGTATTATAATTTGTTAAATAACCGTGGTCCTGCGAAATGGAATTTAAGACCCAGAATTATATAAGAGGCGCTTTGTTCTAATACTTTTTACTTGTTCTCAAATTATACTGTGGGTTGTATTATCATTATGTCGGAAGTTTAACTAAAAACCTTCAAAAAACAAACTAGGTATAACATGTTTCATAATTTATATCAATCTTCTCAGGATGTGGACATGGTATCATAAATTTACTACTTAAAACAGATATTTCGTTATATGTCTAGTATTATTTGGTCTCATCTTATGCCTTCTTTTTCCAGACAAAATTTATTTTCAAGTCTTTTTTATGATTCGACCCTTATACTTGGCATTTTAATGAGGGTTTAAAAAAGGTCTCCACGGATGATTTATGGTGATCTTCCAAATCCTTCAAACGACTTCTGTGGCAACCTTATTATATTCTGTTTTTTCTGAAAAATCGTTCGAACTTTGATCTAAAAGCTTCAAATAATATTTTTTTAGTTTATTCTCAAAACTATTTCGTTAACTCAAATCAACATTTTGGAAACTTGAATAGTTGTTTTAAAATGGAAGTCAAACTCTTCAGACATTCTGTTTAAATATCTACGAGTAGATAAACAAAGTAAGAATAATAATAATGTTTAGTTATTTTAGCGAAGGAAAGATTCGACTGCGGGCAGGTTTCGAACCTGCGTCTTCTGGTTCAATACACCTCACGCTATGACGGACATGACTTACTTTACAGTTAATTCAATGTACAAACAATACAAAAAAAAATGTTAAAAAAAATCTGTAAGTTGCGGATGTGTTTGTGTGATTTTGAACGAGTTTTATTAGAAAGTAGATAGATTTTATACTTCTATTGGTTCTTGATTTGATTATTGATATACTTGCTATAACTGATGTTACTGGCTGTTAATGCACTGTGCTAATTTCTACACTGTATACTTCGTATTGTCAAAAAACTCCCTGATTAACCCAGTGCTCGTAAGCACAAGTGCTACGCTTGTATTTCAGGGGTTATGCAGTGTTAAATTCTCAGTAGCAGTCGGAGTTTAAATTTGTGCCTGACTAATGGCAATACTCTTGCCCCTATTACATGGGATAAAACATACCGGCGAACTATGGGTGTACCTCTGCTTCTACCTACTCATTGGGCAATAATGATGGTAAGTTTTATATGTAATATCCAACATGACATTAATTACAAGCAGTCTGACTGGACACAACCTATTTTACGATCAGAGGTGTGATGACATGAAATGATATTTTATCCCTGTAAATAAATAAAATATATATTCTTGGTCAATTTTACACAGCACCATCTAATGTACTATCTAACTGACGACCTCTGAGAAGAAACACCGAAACAAACTCAGAGAATCATAGTAGATTGCAGATAGGTAAAGCTGGAAGCGATTTTTTTAAAAAGAAATTTTGACGCGTTCGTGTACCGCGCATAGTACTGGTATCCCCTATATGCTAAATTTAATGGAATGCTATTGATTCGTTGGACTGTATATTTTTTATACATTTGCGTAACTGAAATAGCTGTGAGGATTGGACGGTTACGTACCTATCTTTTATGCCCGTGTGTTGAAATTCAGTGGCACTATTTTTTTAGTTCAATTTTTTTAGACCTGTGGAAAAAATTGGATGAGGCCTTTGCTCAGGAGTGGGACAACACAGGCTAAATAAAAAAATAAAAAAATAGTACAGCCAATTGCATTAAACTGAGACAAAGTATACCTACTCTTAATATCTAAGACTGATGCATATGATAATTCAAGCCCACATAGCAATTTTAGCATCGCAGAACGAAACAGGAGCTTTCATATTTAATCTAAATCTAATGTTATTGGGTTTTTCTATGAAATTCTCAGTAGCAGCTCGGAGTTTGGATTTGTCCCCGGTTAGTGGCAATAGGTTCGCCCTCTATTACATGAGACCTAAACATCCGGTGAACTGTGGGTATACTTAAGTACACCTTTGCCTAAACCTTCGGGGAATACAGGAGTGATAGTATAAAAATCACTTTCAGCACTTTCGATACAGCGTATAGCACCGGTATGTACTGTTTTGCATCACAAATGTTCAACTAGAGAGTTCTAGGACTACCTATACTATTCTATAGCTTAATATTAACGCAGGGGAAGAATTTCAATATACAACATATTGCTTTTCCATGTACTAGATGCTAACAGCCAAGATAGCTTGCATTCTTTAGCCTCCATCAAGTTTGGTTTTATATTCAACGGTAATTTTAGAATATTTCGCTTTCCGATGATTTTTCACAGAGCAGCCAGAAACAGACGCTTTTCTGTAAAGGGTATTTAATTGATGTTACAAAATGAACGCGAATGACGGATACGTACGACATTATCTACTTTCTATTAGTCAGTAGGCACCAACAGGCAATCAACGTTAAAATTAGAAGCTAAAATCAAAACTTCTAAAATGATCCCTAAACGATCTATCTACAAAAATAAAAAATATAATCTGTCATCTAGTTTCTATTAAAAATGAAGAAATGACTTATTTTTAAAACAATGTTCCGCCAAACATTGTTCTTAAATATATCTTATAATAATTTTGTTACGAAAATAACTTTATGAAAGCACATAAATAAAAAATAAAATAAAACACAAGCTAAAATGCTTTCAACTTGACGACGGAACTGCTCGCAAAAGGTTTTAGTCGCCAATTAACTTATAAAATATTATTTTTTTATTAAGCTGGGTGTGAAAATGACATCAAGTCCTTTGAGAATTAAAAAGTTACGTTCAAAGACCGCCATTAAAAAACATGACATTCCAATTTTAAAAACTCTAATAAAATTAAGTAATTTGAGTTAATTAAATGTAAGCTTTAAATTAAGAATACAAGAAACATGACAAAAACTCTCAAACATGGAATATTTATAGAGTAAACAATGACTTGTTTCTCTTCATTTTTTAGATCATCAAATTAATTGATTTGTAACTACAAAGTTAAAAATTTATTGAGCTTCCTAGCCAGCACTTCCTAGCCAGTCTTTGACAAGCCTTTGAAAAAGAGGGGAAATAATTGGTATTTCTCCGCTTGAAAACAGAAATTGCGAATATTTTCTGTCTGGAGCCTTGACAACTTAATACGCTTTGCATTATTAATCGGTAGGCAGAATAAAAGAATTTTCAGTCCAGTTTTTCTATTTTGGATACAGGGGAACCTACTTGAATAGTATATTAAAAATAAAGAGTTATTTTTGTGAATGAAGCTTCTAATAAAAATATTGGACCATACTGGACAAAGAAAACATGACCCATTAATTGAAATCCACGTTCTTCCCCTGGAGTTGAAGGTGGACTAATCCCTTTTTATTAAAAATATATTTGTTAAGAAAAGTACGGCTTAAAAAAATTGGGCAATTATTTTACGATTTCCTTCTCTATAATGCCTTACTATTACATTTTTCACATGTACAAGCACATAAACTGAAATAACTTACTCTTAGGCCTAAAAAATTTACAGAAACCATACATAAATACATAATATACCATCACGCTTGTATTCCTTAAAAGGTTAGGCAAAGACGTACTTATGTAGACCCACGATTCACCGGTATGATTAGGTCCCTTATAATCAGGCACGATAGTGGTGGTAAGGCCTGTCATGGAGGAGTCGCTGTAGAGGTGCCATGGCGCCCTCAGTTTCTACGCAGGTAGGATATGGGTGTTTCGGGAAGTATCTGTGTCGCATACGCCGGAAACCAGAACCCAGCTGTCACCATTGCGTGGACTGCCCCGAGCGCAGCACACGCTAGAGGGACATACCTCTAGAGAGAGGTATAGGCAGAGCAGCGCCGTGATCTAGTCATGGCAGTGGGTGGTGACCTATCGCTTCCGATCGTAATTTGGTCCATGGTCGGGAGCGAGAGCGCGTGGGTAGCCGCCTCTTACTGCAAACAAGTTATGCTTGCAAAGGAGGCGATGAAAGGGAGAGAGAATTGTCCACGTCTCTCCCAATCCGTTGTAGACGCACCGGGCGCTGGAGTGCGCAGACAGACTTTCGGCCTCCATGAGCTGTGGCTTGCGGGTGGCTGAATTGGGGATTCCATCGCCAGATTAGATAATGGCCCCAGTAGGCGGCATGCGTGCTCATCCCACGTGTGCCTTCAGATAGGATGCAGGTAAGGCCTCGCTATATGATGGGGTTTGACCACAGCCTGTCATGGTCGTAGTGAATTTTACGGATCCCATGGCCATGACTATAAGGCAAGTTAAGGAAAGTGCGGTTTTTAGTCGGTACGAGTCCGAAAGACCCTGCCGCCTGTCAACCTGTAACAACACCCTCAAATATAAATTTTATTTCAGTTCCAAAATATCTACTTAACTAATTCTAGATGGATTGATTAACATGACATCTAATCGACCCAAATACGATAGAATTTGATAATACCATTTAGAGGCGTCTTCAACAGCTAAACCCGTGAAATTAGCAAAGGGCATCCAATAAGAGGAATGACTGGACATTTGTACCCCAATTAGTACTGGACAGCCTTTGTCTGAATGATATAGACAGGCACGAATTGCAAGTAATAATTTATTGTGGGGTTAAACTGTATAACCCAGATGAAAGTCGGAGTAGCAATTTGGTATTTCAATTTATCCTAACAAAATAGAAGAGAGAAACTAAGATATACTGAAAATTCAACTAACCTTTTTACCAAAACATACCTACGATAGAAGAAAAATATTATGTTATATTATAATTATGATCATGCAATTTATAACGAGACACTCAATGCATCGAATAAATAGGATTCAGGGCGATTCGATCTCGCTTTTCTCCAGAAAGCAACCGCAGCCTTACAAGGTTCTTCAGCCCAACTATAAATTCATCAAAGAATCGGTTCAAAAACCGAAACAATTTTTGTTCTATTGTATTGAAACACCTACTGCCCTACGATACGAACTACTTTCAATACACCTTCTGCAACAAATTAGCAATTTACAATGTGCATTCATGCTGTTTGGGTCTGATCGAGTTGTAACCGTCCAATTAGGGGACCGTCTCTGAATAGATCGGAACTAAATGTGAAATGGAACACTGTTGCCGCCAATTCAGTTACGGTAAGGTACCTAAGTAGTTCATTTAATGTAATAAACTAGGTACACTCAAACGGGGTGAATAGAGAATGCTCAGGGGTTAATCGGGATAATACTTTGAAAGGGATTTGGTTCAGGTTTAATTATTATAGTTTGATGGCAACAAAGTCTTCTAAAGTTTTATTATAATTCAGGAACATACTATCACGCCTATATTCCCCAAAGAGTCAGGCAGAGGTGTAGCAATGTACACCTACAGATTGCTGGTATGTTAAGGTCCCATGTAATAGGGGGCGAACCTATTCTTAAATTTTATATATGCACTCATCATCATTGCGTATCAGTAGTCCTGGATGGATCAGATTTCTATATTTAAGTTTTTCACCTAGTTTGCGGTGGCAGGTGCCGTGTATTGTTGGTGGCCGGTATTTTTAAGTCTATTAAAAAGTAAACTGTTTGGCTTTTAGGTTTTGTTCGTATGAAAAGTGGAAACGCCGGCCATCTCGATGTGTTAAAGAATTGGTAATTCATAGCTTGACTACGACAAATGCAGTTTATCCTTTGCAGATGAATTGATCACCGTATTTCAGATACTAAGCAACGAGTCCCTCCATTATTTTAATGTAGTTACATAAAATCGAGGTAAAACAAACTTCAAAACGTCTTTATTTCTCAAATTTAATAATTAAATTACTATTAGCTTAGGTACAAATGTAAATTAAGCTAATTAAAATATTTAATGGATAAACGAAGCCAATTACAGTTATCTGATTAAATTGTTAGGATTTAACATTAAGTCTTAAGAGTTATGATGTTACTAATTATGATTTTGATCTTAATTAAGACTTGTATTAGGTATTTATATTATGTGGTGCTTCGCTTCTAATTTAAAGGAGTGTGTATATTATTTAAATGAAAATAATTTATGAATAAATGTATACTGTAGATCTACATGATAGCTTCAACATCTACAAAATATTCTGTTGATGTTATTTTATTAACTAAAAACGGCTATAAAGATCAATAACTTGAACAATCGTTTTTGTTTATACACAGAGGCCAGCACATCAAGCTACCCCAATATGCCAAATTTCTTTGATAGATTTGCAACTTTAGTACAAAGGAATAAGGAATCATTTTCAATTGGAGAATTTGACAGTTTTGGATGGTGAAATGAAACTACTTTTTAAGGATTTTTTCGCGTTATATTGACGACGTTTCGTACGTTTCGACGTTACGGACCCTTTACTTTACAGCGTCCATGGTCACGGGTAGACTCAATAGTTTTGGATTATTTGACCTGCTCGCGTCTGTACCATTAACTTTTTGATTATCCTGTGGCTGTCTAGCCTATCTTTCAAATACAGAGACAGATCATTAATTATTAATTCAGCTAATCGCGTAAGGCCCTGACGGGGTGCCCAATAACGATAGATTTGTCAGTAATTTGTTTATTGACAGGTAAGGTATTGACGTAACTATATCTTTTTTTTAAGAGAAAATCCTCTTAATTCTGCTGCATGGACGTAGTCTGCCACGAGAATAGGTAGCCGGGTATATCAGACTCGTAACGTCTAAAAACCGCACTTGCTTTGCCAATTTTGCCGTACCTACCTTTCTGGAATTCCTGACTGTTTAGTGTTGAGCTTCCGCGAGGCTCGATAGATGGCGTTGTGCCGTCCGGCTGAATCGCGGTGTTAAGAGTCTCCGCGATTAGTATGTAGGTCTAATGAATAAATGTTTTTTTTGGTACTCTCCAAGGAACAAGTTTGTTTTATTTAGTTCC
Source organism: Acronicta alni (assembly GCA_964056405.1). Lineage (NCBI taxonomy): Eukaryota > Metazoa > Arthropoda > Insecta > Lepidoptera > Noctuidae > Acronicta > Acronicta alni. The sequence goes on along the minus strand of OZ043925.1, from coordinate 8,799,500 downwards.
TCACCTATCGGTGCCAGTGTATAGTTCAGTGTGTGAGTGGTGCCTGAACACTGACATTGTTATTTGCTACGACTTATAACATACTCCTGACTCCACAAATAATGATGTCATACTTTCATATCAATAACTTAAAAATACTTAAATATATATCAATCTTTGCCGACATCTACGGTTCAATGTTTCGAGTGTCGAAGTGCTCATCACGAGGGCGTGTGTTCGATTCCCACAGGACAAAAATACGTATGTGATGAACATAAGTATTGGTGTTTGTTTGGGTGTTTCTATGTATGTATTGTATGTATTTACAAAAAAAATATACATAAGTACTAGCTGACTCAGCAAACTTTGTTTTGCCATATAATATAACTATAAAAAATGGAGGTTGGTGGTAGAAGGGTGAAAAATTTGTAATGCCACATCATAAAAAATAAATATGTTAGGGGTGGACCACCGTTATCACTTAGGGGTATAAATATAAAATGTCATACAAAATCTGTCAAGCCATTTCCGAGGAGCATGGTAAAATAACACTGTGACACGAGAATTTGATATATGTATATTGATTATATCCAATGTCTAGTATAGATAGTACCTACAAGCTCTGCTTAGTAAGGGACAAGATGGTGTTGTGGAAAATGTCCCAAGTATTTATTATTATTATTAACTTTATAGATAGTCCTATCACAAGATGTTGGTTTTCCTAGCAATTCGTAGAGGGCTGTATCGATATTTCAGCCCGACCCAAGTATTTGTCTTCTAAATCCCCAGAATTTATCGAAGGATTTTATGAAACAGGATAATGAAATACAAATAAATAAATTCTTATTCTTCATGACTTACTGACTGACAAAACCATTTTTGCGACCTCTGATAAGGTGTCTAAAAAGGTTTTAAGTATTAATTTTTTTATTAATATTTGACTCTGTGACGGGTTCGAAACATAAAAATTTATATTATATCAATATACTATTTAACTGTCTCGTTAGTTTAGTGGTCCTAAGTGCGTTTGCTACGCTATAGGTCCTGGTATCAATTCCCAAGGTCGAGCAGTATTATTAGGTAGTATTTTCTATGAAATTTTCAGTAGCAGCTCGGAGTTTGAATTTGTGTCCGTTTAATTGCAAGCTCGCCCCCTATAACATGGGACCTAAACATACCGGCGAAAAGTGGGTGTACACCACTGCCTAACCCTTCGGGGAATACAGGCGTGATGGTATGTTTATGTTATCTTAGTTTCTCTCTTCTGTTTTGTTAGGGTAAATCGAAATACCAAATTAGTACTGCGACCTTCATCTAGATTAAACAGTTTAACCGTACATGCTACCTGGTCCCTCGTACTGTGCACGGTCGGGAAGTGCGCCAGAGACGTCTGTTTGCTACAAAATTCTGCCGTACCAACTCTGGAACACGATCACCACTGCACCGATTGGTGGACACTTATAATAAGCAGTTTGGTTTAACTGATATTATGTTTCTCAGCAAGCATATGTTCAGAAATAGGATTATTGCCACTTTAAAGGAAAAGCTTTAAACTAGTATTTAGTATTTACAGGACCTACAAATTCGTACCAGAAATATTATATATTTCTAGAGATAGTTATAGTTCTAGTTATAGCCCTCAGCAAAAATCGGTTGTAATTGTAATTGGTATTATTATTATTAAGTAACTTTTCGATTGTCCTATTTTTAACAGTTAGCTATTTTGAATAGAATAGAATAGAATAGAATAGAATAGAATACATTTATTTGCATAAAATGTAGGTTACATTATAGATGGAAATTACAAACAGTGCCATATACATTTTATCGCTTTGCGATATGCAAATATAAAATTAAAATTAACTACTTAATACAACAGTGAAACTTATTTTAATAATTCTGTTACTGAATAAAAGGATTTCTCTAGAAGCCATATTTTCAATTCTTTTTTAAATCTATTTGATGGCAATCCCTTAATACTATGTGGAATTGCATTATAAATATGTCCACACATAACCTTACAATTCTTTAAACACATTTTTGTCCTTGGTAAATTTGTCAAAACAATTCTGTTACCATTTCTTTTGTTTCTAGGGAATAGATCTTTAGCGGTTTTAAATAGGTCAGGGTTAAGCTTAACAAACTTTGCTGCTTCTAGAATGTACATGCAGGCTAGTGTAAGGATTTTATATTCTTTAAAAAGTGGTTTGCATGATTCCCAAGGTGGTATACCAGCAATGGCTCTAACACATTTTTTTTTGAGTAAGAAAAGCTTTATGTACGTCCGTGGAGTTTCCCCAAAATAAGAGACCGTAATTTAGAACGGAGGACACGTATCCGTGGTATGCCGCTAGAACGGTTTTGAACGTAGAGTTTTTATGTAATTTATATAACACATAAACAAATCTATTAATTTTATTACACACTTTATCGACATGAGCTTTCCAATTGAGGTGTGTATCTAAAGTCAGTCCTAAGAAGGTCGTTTTGTTTACCTCAAGTATTTGTTGATTTCCATAGCTAATTTGTAATTGTTTGTGTGGTCTTCCATATGTCCTAAATTGGATAAAATTAGTTTTGGTTAAGTTAACTTGTAAATTGTTATTATTAAGCCATTTTATTACAGATTCTATAGAATTATTAATGTCAATAGTATAATAATTAATGTCAGTTTCTTTATCACATGTCAAAATTAAAGAGATGTCGTCAGCAAATAAAATACAAGGTTTTAAGGTTATGTCAGGGAGGTCGTTAATATATAACAAAAACAACAATGGACCCAGAACACTGCCTTGTGGAACACCGAATTTATTTTCCATATATGCAGAACGGTATGTCCGAAGTACTTTGGCTTCATCAATATTTGTGATTTCTATAGATTGTGTTCTGTTTTCTAGATAGGTTTGAAGCCAGTTTAAAGCAGATCCTCTGATCCCATATCTATCGAGCTTTTGTATTAATAGATCATGAGATACATAATCAAAAGCCTTTGTCATATCGAAAAAGATCACAGTCATTATCTTATCGGAGTCTAGGCTTTCTACAATATTACTCACAAGGTCAAAGCATGCTAACGTCGTCGTTTGTTTTGTAATACGTGGATAATGTCGTGAGTAGTGTATTTGATACTACCGACTGCTAATATTGTTACTACATTTTGTTAAATTGTTAGTACACTGCTGTTTGTTATCCCTAATAAAAAAATAAAAAAAAAATTCGAGCCTGTCTATATCAATCAGACAACTAACCCTTCGGGAGGGAATACAGGGTTGATGGTATATATGTATGTAATACGATACAATTCACAAACAATAATAGTTTTATGTCAATGTGTAATATTTACGTAAGTGTCAGAAATCAGTGACTGTATTAATAACAGGTCAAGCAAAAAAGTACTCAACCCATTAGCAAATAAGGTTTTGAATGACGTAGATATTTGTATAAAATGTCAGTTTCGGATCTGTGTAGTGTGTGTGAGTAGTTACCATTATAGACATCTAAAACTGTTTATACATATAATAGTGAATACACATTGCGTAAACAGCAATCCCGTATTTTAATTAATCTCAATTCGCTTTGCAGTTCATAATTTACCACTCCGAGAAATATACTTCTGCTATTTGTAATTAATTCATATGTAAATTATTTTTATGATGAAAACCGATTCATGCCGTGAATTCTATACCTACATTTACCGAGTGACCTAATTTTATAGCTCCATTACCCATGTTTCTTCATTAATTAGGTTACTGAAACTGCGTTTTACCTACTTTGCTCTGCAACCAACAATGTTTGTTTAAATTATTGAAATTTACCTACTTTTACGGATTTTATCGCGTTATATTAATATTATTAATCTCGACGTTACGTAGTCCCTTGCAGCGTTCAGTGGTTTCAGGTAAACTGTATAATATAACGAGGTAAATTTCATAAAATGTATTTTTATTTTTGTCTAATATTTGCATGAGTGTCAGAAAACAATTGATTCGTTAAGTTCATACTCTCCAATTGAAGTGTCGAGTCGTCATTTTCCACGAGGATAATCAATGATAATTTCTGTCCTTCATTATAGAGAACAGCGTTGTTAACGTCAAATAATTCCTACCTACTGTTTTTGTATTACTATGTTAAACATAGTAATACAAAAACAGTAGGTAGGAATACGTACATTGTTAAATTTATGATTTTTATTATTGATCAGTACCTTAGATACAGGCTTGCCTAGTTTGAGACCAATGGAAAATTGTAGTAAATGGTTATTTTTTTTATCTTTTATCTATTTTTACAGTATTTCCATTATACAGTATATTCGCGGTTCAGATTCTGTTTAGACGTAGATTTTTTTATCGTCTTTCTAAAGTCCTACCTATCGATATTACAGATAATACCATATTTGATTCTTATGTTAGATAAGATTAGTTATAATTAATGTAATCTAAAAAAAAATATTATCTAGGCAAGCGAACCAGCAATCGGCCACCTAATTACGCAAATCGAAGAAATAAAACTAAAGACCCAATCGTTTACCTATCCAATGACTATTGTTACATTTACTGGCAACACCGCAACACAGGCGAGACGACTACAATTTTAAATATAAACTTAAAATACTTTCCATTTTGATTATTTAACTTAAAATAAAGTTACATTAATTGAAAGATTAATAATAAAATAATAAAAAGGTGTGTGGCAGAATATGGGAGAAACTTTGGATCAAGCAAGTAAGAAAAGACTGTTATTAATTTTATAATATAAAAAAATAGCATTGCAAATTTAAAATGTTATTATTTTTGTGACTTGACGTTGTTTGCAATCAAAACAATCCATTTTATTTTAGAACAGTTTTGGCAGTACATTGATACACGCAATCATTCTAACTCCCGCGTTGTCTGTGATTGGTTTAAAACGGAAAATCATAGTAAATATACAGATGTGTGTGAATAAAGTGAATAATAATTATATTGTGTAAAAACAAATGATTACTTTGACCATTTTATTCAGATACTATGATTTTTTTTTGTATTAGGTACAGACGTCATCAATTGATAATCAATTTACGTAAATTCAATGCAGTATTTTAGCGATAAGTAATATCAGGTATTAGTTTAATCGATACCTACGCATTACCAGTACCGACAACATAATTTGAAACATTTGGAAATGCGTCACTGTGAAAATGAAGTGCTTTGCAAACGCACATGACGTATCCGTTTCGTTATTTAAACCTAGTCACCCATCCACGCTAGTTTAACTCGTGTAATATTTACTTGTACTAAAAATATATATGATCATAACATTCATTTTACTTTATAAGCTAGTTTGATTTGGGTAGCTCGCAGTTTCGTCCAAATAAAATAAATGAATACGTGCCATTATGAATAGATCTTTTATTCATAGTTTTACGACAACATTTTTTAAATCATTTTCAAACAGAAATTAGGATTTAATGTTTTTTAAAGGACAGATAATATTTTTTGAACTAACACAATAATTCAAGAAAATATACTTGCATTAAAAACTGGAAAATAATTCCACTACATTACATAATTTATCATTTTTTAAATTTACCAATTTTGTTGATAAAACTTCACAGAAATATAATTTCCCTATAGATCTGTGACTAGCCGAAGCGCAGTTGGTCAGCCATACGCGCCACTGCGGCCCTTAGTAGCGACCTTGCGGCATAAATATAGACTTGTTCTGTGTCGCCAACAACAAACCGAGTTACCACAATCACGCCTCAGATACTACTTGTCTTATCAAAGAAAATGGCTAAACGATCGCATTCTAATCGTTTTACACCAGTGCGCGTGAATCAAAAAGTGTTTACGAAGTATAAATTTGTATTGGACTCAAACTAGTTACATTTTGTTGTGGCGTTAGCGTTATTTTCAGAATGTCATCCACATCGTCGCCGGCTGTGAAAAAAAGTTAGTGTATATTATTAGTTGCGTGAATCTGTGCTATAATAACTGTTAGTTCAGTGATTACGATACGAAGTTCTCTATAGTGTTGTACAGTGATGGTATATTGTAAGATATTTAACGAGTGCTTCGATTTTCAAATTTTAAACTAGTTTTGATTATAAGTATAATACATTTCATAATCATTATAGACTTTGAAACTCAATTATTTCGATCGAAAATCGAGGTAAAACATGCATTAGCTTTTCTTCTGGAGCATTTTTTTCATTTGCTCTCAAGGCCTTGAACTTCTAACTCTGTCTTTCTAATTATTACTCTCAGCAACTATAAATACAGACTAATCTAGTCCACATGTGAATATTATTCCTATTACCATTCTAAATTGTATATTGGGTTGGAATTCTCAGTGGCTAATTCATACTCTAGAGCTATTTTCAATATTCTCATGTATTTATGCTCTCCAAATTCAATATGCATTAAATTACTAAAGCTTTGTAAATATTTATATTTCTAAACAGCGTATTTGGTTATCCGCTAAAGCTTTCAAACTAGGTATCTACTTATTTAAAATGATTATAATACGGGTAAGTCCTGATTCCCTCTGTTCTTGTTTCCCCCCGAAAGTTATTAAAATGATATACCTACCTACACCAAATAAAAATTCAAAAAATGGTTAATCACTAGAATTTCTGTCGATTAGAGTATGTAAACATATGAATTTAAAGGCTCATTTTTCCATCTATTGGTATTTTTTATTCGGTTCTATTCTTCAGATGAATGCTATTGTACCATATTAAATCGCTTGAATACTATTATACGTATGAACTCGGTCTACCTTTCGTTCATATTTTGATCAATACCGTTGAATTCTTTGATTGCGAGCCGTATAATTAGTGCCTACGATTTCATGCCAGCATTATTCTATATTCTAGTACCTGTAATACTCGTATCATTACATTGATCATTATCTCAATTACTTTCACGATTATTTCCAATATACTTTTTCATCATATTCGTATACAATTGTGAGAGTAAATAAATCGCTATGAGATAAATGTCTTTCTAATAAATCTTCGTAATTTTCTGCTCGGCTACATTTATTGGGATCGACAGAAATCCACTTATGTTTATTTTCGGATTTATAGCTGCAAACGTGTGCCTAATGTATCATCCACGTTTCTAGTAAATCTGTCTAAATTACGGTACGTTGGTTGTTTCAATAGTCAATATGACCTTAATTTTCCAATTATATACCTATCTACTCGAACATATGTGATGTTGAATTTATAATGTTTAGTTTTCCTGTGTATAAATATCTAAAATTCGTTTCACTGGATAATTGAAATTTGTTTGATCTCAAAGTAGCATCATTGAAATAATATTTTATTAAACAGAACGTTGGTATAGTTTGTCGAATAAGTGTAGGTATATGACTGTTTTATCAAACAGAAGTACTATTCAGCCAAATATCCAATTCATTCAAGAATTGTGTTGGTTTGGAGCAATTATCGTAAAGGAACATCAAATTGTATTTGAACAATACTGGTAATAAACTGCATGTTATTATTGTTTAGCATAAACCTGGCACGCTAAGGTACTTTAGAGCATACACTGAGATAATATCTTCTATCAGGTCTTGGTGCATTGAATTACATGTATGGTTTTCGGTGGTTTCTCCACTGAGCCCAGGCTTTGTGTTACATGGGAACTAAACATACCAGTGCATTGTGGGTATACAACAGTACACCTTCCCTTCGTGGAATATAGGCGGCTATGTTTGAGATTTGGTAACATGTAGTCACATTGGACCTAGATAGACTAGATGTAATCTACCGTACGAATAGCCTAATTAATCGAATTAAAATTTATGGAAATTACATGTTGTAAAAACGCCCAACCTGTAGAAAGCTTACATCATTTCTATATATTCATTCCGTACAACCTGGGAGTCTTCAAGTCTCGAGTGAATAGGTTACATCTAGGCAAGCATACTCCATCGTCGATCGAATCGGGGTGAGCTAGTTGTCAAAAGTAGGCTTATCCAAAATATAATAATGTTGTTTCGATCCATTCGTCGAATCTGAGATTGCATACATACATATATTACTACACTCACGCCTTTTTCCCATGAGGGTTAATTGCTAGGGGTTAGGGTGCTACGATTGTTGTATACTTCTTTTGTTTCCACCACATTCATACATCTTGTCATACACACACGCCGGTTGCGAGTACTACGCACCTGACCTTTTCGAAGAACCCCACCAATAAGGTCGGCGTGCAACTTGCCTAAAGACAAGAACTGTTAAAGACAGATTCTTTATTTAAATAGCTATGTAATGATGTTATCTGGTATAATGCTATAAAAAGATCCTGTTAATAGCGCCATGAATTTCGAAAAAAAAATTAACATGAAACTTTCGTTCTAAACTAAATCGCAGCTAGGGTTCTGATGCCATGAAACGTACTAAGAAAGATAATGATAATAAATATTCATTGGTATGTTATTTATTTACCAACTTTAATTGTATTTCATATTTCAGTAGTATTAAACACCCTGCTCGAGACGGATCACTACGGGGGCCTGATCAAGGAGCTGACGTGCAACAAATGTAACAAATACATGCGGCCACCCATCCACCTGTGTGTGGATGGCCACAGTCTTTGTGGACGGTGCTTTGAGAAGAGCTACCAGTGCCATATCTGCAAGGTAAGAATTTATTTTTGTTTTACATAAGTCATCATCATCATATAACTATATATTGTCCCACTGCTGGGCATGGGTCTCCTCTCAGATTAAGAGGGAGTAGGCTATAGTCCACCACGCTACCTATTACGGGTTGGGAGACTTCACACTCCCTCGAGAAAATCTTAAGGGCATGCAGGTTTCCTATAGATGTTTTCCTTCACCGTTTAAGCGACTTATACCTTAGTGACAACCCTGAAGAATTTATTGTGTTCTATTTAAAACGTTTGAGATTGAATAGCAACCATAGACAGATTTTTGAGAACATTAAATAATTTTATTGGCACATAAAATGTAGATTCAGTGAGATTTTTTCTAACGCATTATACATTATATGACGATAATGCACTATAGCACTTATAATCGCGATCTAAGAGTCAAATTAACGTACTTATCTACATATTATAAAATTTATAGGATAGCATAAATACTGTGAAAATTCGCCTCTCCGAACTTTGCCAGCCTTTTAATGGAGATAAAATACAATTGAAATTAGAAAAATATATATTAATATATTGGCGTTTATATGGGATATACGCTTTTTTTTAGAATTGAAAATGATTTGATTTGAATATGCTTTCAAAGACACTTTTTTTTTGAATTGGTTGGCATTCGTTAGTGTGGCTCTTAATTTTCGTACTATTACTTCTAAACAAAAAAAAAATGCTACATAGTACAGACAGCAGCAGGTCAAGCTATCCAAAACTGTCAATTTTTCCCAATCGAACATTAACCTTATTCCTTTATTTTAAAGTTGAAAATCTATCACAGAAATTTGACGTGGGGTAGCTTGATGTGCAGCTGACCTCTGTACATATTTAATATTATTACAACCGAGTCTAATCGTTGCCCTACCCTGTCGTGCCTAGGTGTTGTCAAAATTACTTATGAAATATAATTTATTATAGGCATAACATACACGCTAGTATTCACCACATTTATCGATTAGCCTCCTATGGTATACATACTAATACTGGATAATACTCAAAATTCTCTTAAAATTGTGACATCACGTTTGTCGCAGTGCCTGTGCAATGGGTTTCTGTACTATTGGTCTCAGAACAAGTACATGTCTGACCTGTATGCGGATCAAGACCCGTAGTATCCGTATAATTATTTTATTATATAAAGATATAAAGTGTAGCGAAAGAAATATTCGATATCAGACAGGATTGGAACCTTCGTCCTTCTGGTTAAATACCCAGGACGCTTTAGCCAACTAAGCTGCCGAGACGCTAGTGACGTCAAATTTCTCTTACCAATTATCAATCTACGTCTTTGAATTACATTAACTTCCGACATAGCAGGCGTTCATAAATGTCATGTGCATAACATTTTGTGTGTCGAAGTGAACGTTAGATTCCGTACGTATGCCCGCAAAACCCTCTATTTCATCTCATTGGAGACACCCCACGTTGCGTTTGCCTAAAATGGAGCAGTTTGTCTTCGAATTTCAAATTTGCAACCTTGAACGAAAAAGCGGATGCCATTTAAAAATAATGACACAAAAAGTATACATTGATATATTATGTATACGTAATCCATTAAGAATGTTATCAAAGGTATCGGGTATAATGTAAATCTCGGTTTTAGTTATCACACTGCGACAGTTTTATCTATAATAATAGATATATAGATAATAATTTGTCGCATGGATACCTACTATATCGCTTGATGTTGATAGATTGTAAATAAAACCATAATACGCTCGTATGATGCTTTTGATGAATCATACAATATTATTTACAAAGACGCGCAAAAGATGATAGATTTAAAGATGTAAATTTTTAGGAAATTAAGTATCGGCTTACCATCAGTTATGCAGAAAACGTTAAATAAAAATTGTGAGCTTTTAAATTTATATTTAAATATTGCTACACCCGATGTGATGATGATGTTATTACGTACCAAATTTTAATCAATAAAAAGTCAAAGATAGGAAGGTCTTGGAACTGTGTATGAAACATATGTTTCTTTTTATATCACTAAGGTGGCAAGCAGGCATACGGTCAACCTGATGGTTAGTGGTTACCGTAGCCTATCGACGCTTGCAACACCAGGGGTATCATTTGCACGTTGCCAACCCTGTAAATCGAAAGAGGAATAGTTGGGTAAGTAGTTTAAGGATCAAAGTCCCCTCACTGCCAACACAACGTTTCCTCGCGGAGCACTGGCTACCTTGCTCACCGTTAGGAACACTATATAGCTGTTGTCACTTCGATTTTCCGCAAGTCGGAGGTACAGAGGCCAACACATCAAGCTATCACAATCTGTCAAATTTCTTTGATTCATTTTCAACTTTAATACAAAACGATAAGGTTCATATTCAATTTGGAAAATTTGACAGATTTGGATAGCTTGACCTGCTGGCGTCTGTACTTTCCCAGTCTGGCTTTTGAGTGGAATCACCCCCACTCTTAGCAGTATGTACACAGCTCCAAGCAATAAAAAAAACTTGAGAGGTGTCAAGGGACCCCCGGATGGAACGAAGTTCCTTTCATTAAAATTTAATAATTAAAAATAAAAAAACCTGTATACACTCGCGCGAAATTCAAATATTGTCATTCACTCAATAATATTTGAATGCTTGTCAACAATATTTGAATTTCGAAAAAAATGTCGTGGCAAATTTCGTAAGAATTTTTTCCGTCTAGCCCCCTTTCACAACGCGCGATAAGGAACTTCGTTCCAATATTTATGACTTTGACTTTGACGATAAAAATGTATTTGTGCCATTTTTGACTGTTGAATAGTTGATTTTTAGTTTCCTGCATCCAAAGCAAAAAGCTTTGGCGTAGTCTGTTTGTTTATATGTCTGGCAAAACCAAATAGCTTTAGGCTACACGGGGATATTAAACTGAAAATTGTCATAACGGCATACATTGCATTGAAATAAAACTACTTTTTACGGATTTTATCGCGTATATTGATATTGTTAATCCTGACGTTTCATTTCATTAAATGTCAGAAATCAATAGGCTTACATTGCAATTCTAGAGGTCTCGAGTTCGATTCTCAGGTCGAGCATTGTTATTAAGTGTTTCAATGAAATGCTCATTAGCAGCTCGGAGTTTGGATTTGTGTCCGTGTTAATGGCAATAGGCTCGTCCCCTATTACATGGGACTTACACATACCGGCGCACTGTGGGTGTACGGCAGTGCACCTCTGCCTAACCCTTCGGGGAATACAGGCGTGATGACAATATTATGTAATTTCGTTTTTCATATTACTTCTGGCTGTTAGAACCTACTCTTGTCGGAGGGATGTGCCCTACTACCGGGTCTACGGACGAATGCTACAGCGCTCCCGTAGTCCCGGCACTAAAGTGGTGACGCGAAACGCCGAGGTTGGTTTTAGTCGGTAGATCGCTCTTTTCAGAGCGGAGTCCGACACACCCACCGCTCCGGGGAGAACGGTGGGTAGTGCATAAAGCATTTCCAACCCCGTCAAAAAAAAAAGGGATGTGTCTTAACAGGCATTGCACAAGGGGTTACCTATTAAGAGAGCACGGTACCTCATCCATGTGTTGATAGTGGCCACCAGGGTGTTTTCAAAGTCAAAATAATTTTTATTCAAGCTATACTGTGTTGGATGGATGGATTGTGTTAAAGCGATCATGAAAAAAAAGAGAGTGACTGATGATGTGACAGCTGATAGAGATAAATGGAAGAAAAGGACTACGCCGACCACAAATAAATTGGGACAAGGGCAGGAAGATAATGATGATTCATAAGACTACTAAGCAGTACTTTTTGAACGTCATTTTTACATTAAAGACAGCCCCCAGAACGATCGTCCTTCACCGCTTCCTAGTGTTTTAGCTGGAAAGAAGATTTAGAGAAGTTTTATAGAGTAAGAATCTCTAACTTTTCAGTCTTATCCCAGTAGACCAGTCGCCTTTAATAATTTATTGAAGATAAACTACTAAGCAGTACTTTTTGAACGTCATTTTTACATTAAAGACAGCCCCCAGAACGATCGCCTTTCACCGCTTTCTTGTGTTTTACCTGGAAAGAAGATTAAGAGAAGTTTTAGAGAGTAAGAATCTCAAACTTTTCAGTCTCATCCCAGTAGACCAGTCGCCTTTAATAATTTATTCAAGATAGACTACTAAGTAGTATTTTTGAACGTTATTTTTACATTAAAGACAGCCCTTCACCGCTTCCTAGTGTTGCTGGTTTAGTTAGCTGGAAAGAAGATTTAGAGTTGTAGAGAGTAAGACTCTCAAACTTCCCGGTCCAATCCCAATCGACCGGTCTCCTTTTTTGAAGGTTTCCACCTAGAAACAAAAAAGAACACAAATACTCTAGCATATCTACCAAATTAAAAAAAATACTCCTTTATAAGATCTACGCACATTACCAAAGAGTCCCTGTAAAGAGGGGAAAGAGTAAAGTAATTAATTACATATATAATTAATTTTGGAAAGAACGGATGAAAAATACATAGAATTCTTTTAGAGGCTGCGTAATTGATCGTCCATGGAATACTCTCATGCTATCGTGACTTTGTATTAAATACCAACGCTATACTATTTCGTAAAATGCGAAGCTTTAAATAGGCGGTATTTAGTTACTGAATTTCATTAAAGCATAATTATTTAATTAGTAAGTATAGGTACATTCGTAAATGTATACCTAGTAATTTCACTTACTTTAAATAATTTGATATCACGCACGTTAAGCTAAGGCTTTATAAATGTTTTCGTAAACATATTTTAATTTATGTCACAATTTTTTTTATTAGGTATATTTCGGGTTAACGCATGCTAAATATTTTTAAAGATATAAATAAAAAAATATCAACCCATATACTGTCCCACTACTGGGCACGGGTCTACTCTCAGAATGAGAGGGCTTAAGCTATAGTCGGCCACGCTGGTCTAATGCGGGCAGACTTCACAGATTTACTTGACGACGTCCTCACGATGTTTTCCTTCACCGTATAAGCGAGTGATAATTAATTAATACATGACTCACATAATTAATTAACATGGCACATGATTTTGAAAAGTCAGAGGTGCGTGCCTCGGGTTCGAACTCGAGACCTTAGAGTTGGCAGTCCAATGGTCATACCACTAGGCTATCACTGCTTTTAGTGAAAGCAAAATTTCAGTCATGATTTGAACCTGCGTTCTTCCGGTTAAGTACACCAGTGAATTTTTACGGGTTTAATCATCCTGCTTCAAATCAAATCTTTTATTTGCTGAATATAAGTCCTTAAGGTCTAAATTAGGTACATTGTTAGTTCCATTATATTCTGCCACAGCATGGCATGCAAATGTTATGTTACGATAGACACACGTTACAATATTGTTTAAAATAAAATTAATTGAATGTCATGCTAATAAATTAATGTCAAATTGTCAGTTATACAATAAGCTATTGATATTATTAAATCCTTGTGTTTCGCGTTGCGTTGACTTTACCATTTAAGATAATTATATTTTTATATCTAACTAGCTTCTGCCCGCGAATTTGTCCGCGTGGAAAAAATACTTTTAATTATCATTGTAATTTAGCTAATTAACACAAAATCATTATAAATTATAGCCTATATGTTATTCTGATGTATAAATAATAATACTGTAAAGTTTCATCAAAATCCGTTCAGCAGTGAAAGAATAACAAACATCTATCCATCCATCCTCACAAACTTTCACATTTATAATATTAGTAAGAATATACGTGTTAGTGACAGAAATGAGTACCAAACTATACACATCATATTCAATATTGCCCTAAAAATTTAGTACAATTTTGATCTGTAGTTACAAGAGAAAATACCAATACAATATTCACTGTGTAAAACTGGAGTCTTTCATCAACCTTTATGTGTGGAACTGACTTTGCTGTCAGTACATAAGTCTAGCTAATCCCTTTGCCTCCAGGCACATGTGGTACGAATGGACAGGATACCTAACGGTAGCCAAAGCCGACAAATTACAGAGTGTACGTTTTTTGCCGTACGTATTTCGCCCAATGTGTTGAGGGGACGTAATCAATCGATAGAATAGTTCAAAAGGTTATTCGTTTAGGTATTCTTTAATTTCTTATGTAACATACCATCACGCCTGTATCCTGAAGGATTATACAGAGTTGTTCTGCTATATAAAAGCAGTGATAGCCTAGTCATATGACTATTGGACTGCCAAGGCAAAGTATTAATAATTAATTATCACTCGCTTAAACGGTGAAGGAAAGTGATCATCGTGAGGAAACCTGCATGCCTTAGAGATTTTTCTCGACAAACCTTTTGGGTGCAACTGAAGTCGTAGGCAAATAAGTACCTAGTATTAAATAGTAAATAAATAACGATTTGGGACATTTTACTCAACAACAATTTGAACACATTTTGGTTCACTCTCTGGTATTTATTCAGTGTAACATGCGTGAATAAACAAATGACATATATTTGAATTGCGTGAATAATAAATCTATATTTGAGATATTTTTACACAGCACGATCTGGTCCGAAACTGAGCAGAGTTTATACTGTCCCACTGCTGGGCACGGGTTTCCTCTCATAGAATGAGAGGGATTAAGCTATAGTCCACCAGGCTGGCCTAGTGCGGGTTGGCAGACTTTACACGCCGTCGAGATAATCTCTAAGGCATGCATTTTTCTAAATATTAACTTGTAATACATAAGAAATACTCAGACAAACACAAACACTTACGTTCATCACATATATTTATAAGTATTTATTTAAGCAAAAAATAAAAAAGTTTAATTTACATAGAATTCTTTTCTCGGAGATCTATTCAGGACATTTTCAACCCCCTGTAACTTTATTGTGTTTTTAATTTCCAGAAAGAGTTCTCCCTCACAAGATCGGCGGCGCTCGAGTCGTTGGCCAACAAGGTTCTGTTCCCGTGCACAAACGCCGGCTGTCCGAAACATGCCGTCCTGCCACAGCTCGAAAAACATTATGCCCACTGCCAGTTCCGAATCATCGACTGCTTCATGGCCAGAGTATATGGTGAGTTAAACATATTGTGCTAATATATATAGATATGTCCCAGTCGGCGCATATATGAGGAGTTTCCACATACCAAAAAAAATGCATACGTCATGTAGTAAATAATAAATAGAAAGAGCCAAGAACACAATTAGATTCAATCGATAATTCAATCAAGAGACAATTTTAATAAGACACAACACAGTAAAAATAGCAAGAAAATCAGTACAAAATTCAACACGGTAAATATTTAGCTTGTTATTTATAAAAATTAAAATGGAGAACCTACCTAGTATGAGACTGTGTGATCAAATAATTCGAAGGAGATAAAAACGTTACCAAAAAGCTTTTATATTAAATTTAATACTTACCAGTTTTACATAAAGTAATCGAAGTGCACAAAAATATCTAAGTAATCTGGGTAAGATAAAAACGATCGATTAAGAATTTCTTGAAAGTCAAGTACTGAAATCGCGATGCAAAAATGTTCCTAGCGTAGCAACCCTCTGATAAAAAAGCAGCCATTCTTATTTACGTCAGTGAGTGTAACAGTTTCGGTATAAGGAAAACGTCACAAGAAAACGTGAGTTAGTGACAATTTCCGAACGTTGCGTGTCTTGGATACGAAACAAAATACGTCATCACATATCGCTCATTGGGAAGACGTAAATAAATCGTTCACAATTTAGTTCAAACACATATTTTGGTCCACTGGATAATGACTATACGTGACTCTGCATAACATAAGTAAAGAACGGTTTACCTTACTGCGGTTAGGCTAATAGTCCACCACGCTGGCCTAATTTGTGTTGGCAGACTTCACACGCCCACCGTCAAGAAAATTTCTCAGGCATGTGGATTCTCTCACGATGTTTTATCTTCACCGTTTAGTCGAGTGATATAATTAAAATAATATTAATTAATAAGTCAATAATTTTGAAAATTCAGAGATGCATGGCTTGGATTTGAAGTCAAAACCTGTGCCTTAGCAGGCCAATGCATATAGTAGCATGAACTAGCAAATCCTTGAAATTTCTGACGATCGATTGGATGCTAGTATTGTATTGTATTCAAATGTAGATCTAGAGGGGAAGGAATATATTTCACAGGATACCCTGATGTCAATACTGCCTTACAGAGAATCTACTCAAGATGATCTATGACAGTACCTCTATTGGCAAAGACTCTAGCTGTAACCACAGTTTTATATACAGTGGTTCATGATGTTTTTTCTACGAAATAAGTGCGATGTGTACCTTTTATTTATAAGTAGGATATAAAGGCGATTGTCAGCGACCTTATTGGGGTCCTTTAAAAAGGTCAGGTACTTGCAACCGGTGCGTGGAGATGTGTGAAATTGGACGACTCAAAATAAGTATGCAAGAATAGAAGTGTGCAAGTGGCGTCCTGTAGTTTCTGTGTGTTATTCGTGGAAAATATACCTACAAAAACAAAGAGAAAAACTTCCCAACATTTTGATATAATCCACATCCATAATATTGTGTTCTTTGTTAGAAGTAATTACTACAATATTTCATCCTGTACCTTTTACAATATCCGCCCAAAGTGGCAGGTTGATGTATCCAAACCCGGGTAAACAATGACAATATCTCTTCAACATTTTTCTAAAAGTACTCGTAATTCCAGGGGACTGCAAATGGAAAGGACGTGCTGGCGACTGGATGGATCATTGTTTCATGGAACACAGCGAGAAGGTCGCTGACCTGCCATTCATTACGGTGAAAAACCGATGGGACGCCAAGAGAACTGAACCAGTACTCAATTATTTCCTACTGAGGTGCTATGAGAAGATATTTAATGTATACCAGATTTACGACAAGAGAGGAGGTAAGAATATTGTTTTATATACACACACACACGCACATACGCACACAACACACACGCACATACGCACATGCACACACACACACACACACACATACACACACGTATAGGATATTTTTGCTTAACATTGAACTTGTTGAACTGCATGTACTTTTTTTATACTACACCAGGGGTATCTCGCGCATTGCCGACTCTGTATAAATATTTTCACTCCCTTTTTAAAGAACCTCATACTTATAAGTAATAGAAGAGTTTATTTTTTTCTTTTAAGACTTACGGTATCATATTTTGGTTTTATTCGTAAAAATATAAAACGTCTGAAAACCTCCTACAGCTAAAATATTTGCTAAAATATTTGCTAAAATATTTTTACAGAAAACCGTCTCGTCCTAAACTAAGCAGAGCTTGTACTATGGATATCAAATAATAAAAAAAAATGTCTTGTTCTTGAAATGTGATATTTTATAACAGAGAAAAGAAGTCAAAACATATTTTTTAGCTATTAAAGATGACGGTTATTGTTTGTAAGAATAAGAAGATTATAACTAAATTGGTATTTTTTATACAACAAAAGGGATTTATAAAAAAAGTAAAGAAATGGAAAAGTCATATAACGTTACGACTCAAATGTGTATTTTGTATTTCATATTACCCAGCCAGCTTTAAAATTTCCACGAAATTCTTTTTGATCCGATTTCAAAACGAATAAATCTTTGAAACGTTTAGTGAATTAACTTTCGTCCTTATCCATATTATTAAGTACATCAAATGTCTATGAAAATACGGCATGCAGTTGGTGAAGGGTTCGACTGGGTGTTGAACTGTGCTGTGTAGGGCTTCTACCGACGGCGTTAATCGCTGACCTGTACAACTGAACTGTTAATAACTCAATTATGTGAAAGAAAATACTTGAATATACTTCATATTACATTTATTTTTAATTTATATTACTGTATCTTATTATTCTGTAAGTTCAGAGCCCGGCTGTTGAACCTGAGGTTCTTGGTGCGTTTCTTAGTAGGTACGCCTAACATCCGCGCCATGAAATAATTTTGTCGTCGCATATCTTGTGCCAAAACTATGGCTGGGGACGAGGTAATGCGACGGATAAATTATGTCGTGGCATGTATGTTAGCCCCGCAGGTCAGGCATAGTGGAATACTATTTTTTCCCTGGTAATGGCAATAGGCTCGCTCTCTTTTCATCCATCCATCCATCCATCTTGTCAGTCCCTCAATGCTGAGGATTATGACCTTATAGGATACTTATGTCTTTTAGGACGTCAGCATGCTCTCCAATGCGAAGTGTTTTTTACAACGACGGGGGATGGTTAGAGTTAACAGTAGCATACTAAAACGCTCCCTTCTATCGAACCTTAAAACCAACTGACAAAATGTGGGTCGGAGTGTTTGTACTTTCTTTTTCATAAGATACCACTAGTTTGTAACCGTGCACCTAGATTCAATATTTCATAAGCCTGTCAATGAAAGAAATATAATTATAAAAAGGGAATGAAAATTTGATCTCAGATTGAGTTCGAATCGGCGTCATTCCGTTGTATTTACACCGACCGCTATAGCTAACTAAGCTACTGTGAGCATATTACTGTCTGTAGGTAGCTATACGGTTTACATGTAGTTATTACTATATATTGATATTCATTTTGTTCGTCTGCCTAACCTCTTGGAAAAGGCGTGATTTGTATATTATGTAGTTAACCCACTACTTTTTCAAGTACGCTCCCTTGATAAGCACCCGACCAAGCAATCTGTTACAGCTAGATAACAATATTGAAAGTGTGTTATCACTGACAATCGGAGTGGGTCATCGTAAAATCGGTACCATCCGTTATCATAATTGATTTTAACGAAGATGAGAAATGGTTCCTATGTCCTTTTTTAAGCCAACTAGACCATTATAATTTGGAGCGGTCTTATTAAAAATATTGGTTTGTAACTTTCAAAAGTAAGATTTTCTATGGAAACTGTAGGTACAGGGGCCAACACATCAAGCTACCACAATCTGTCAAATTTTTTCGATTGATTTTCAACTTTAATACAAAATCATAAGGTTCATATTCAATTGGAAAAAAATGACAGTTTTGTATAGTTGACC
This sequence comes from Acronicta alni, assembly GCA_964056405.1. Classification (NCBI taxonomy): domain Eukaryota; kingdom Metazoa; phylum Arthropoda; class Insecta; order Lepidoptera; family Noctuidae; genus Acronicta; species Acronicta alni. Next base: position 8,779,933 of record OZ043925.1, on the reverse strand, counting down.
TGCTGGCGTCTGTACTTTAATTTAAGTTCATTTGGTTTGTAACTGCTTTGTTAGTCTATTAGTCATTAGCGCGACTGCTACACTAGAGGTCCTGGTTTAGATTCCTAGGTCGAGCAAAGTAATTATTTATTTATTTTACATGAATTAAAACGATACAAACCAATTACAATAATTAAAGAAACATTACAATATAATAAAATTATTGGTGTTATTGGGCTATTGTATGAAATTCTCAGTACCAGCTCGGAGTATGGATTTGTGCTCGGTTAGTGGCAATAGGGTCGCCCCATATTACATGGGACCTAAACATACTGGCGAAGTGTGGACCTGTACCCTTCAAGAAATATAGACATGATGGTATGTTAGGTTCATTTGGTGTGCTCACAGACAAGAGTTTCTGTAATCTATATAAATGAAAATTAAATGCTGTTCATTGGTAAAGTTCAATTCCAAGGCACGCACCTCTGACTTTTCGAATTCATGTGTGAATTAATTATCACTCGCTTAAACGGTGAAGGAACACATCGTGAGGTAACCTGCTTGCTGTCGTGATATTTCTCCCTTGTGTGTAAAGTTTGCCAACCCGCACTAGGCTAGCATGGTGGACTGAAAGGGTAATCCTTCTCAATCTGAGAAGAGACCCGCAGTGGGACTGTATAGGTTGATGATAATGAACATTGGTAAATGCTTAACTTAAAAACGGATGGACCGACCGATTCATTTGTAACAGTTCTAATAAAAAAGTTATCGGTAAGGAAAGAAAGCTAGAAAAACTGAGTGTTTATTTTTCTATTGAATTTTTGTTTGGACGGGACAATAAAGATTGAGTCACCTAGTATAAAACCATATATAATATAATCTTCTATATAATATATATATTATGTATATATGTATATAATTATATAAATCTATTGCTGTTCGTTAGTCTCGCTAAAACTCAAAAACTGTTGTACCAATTTCGACGATTTTTTTTGTGGGTGAAGATTAGCAATTCGATTGCAGCGTCACCTACCGGGTACAAATCGTAATAATTGTAATTCTACATTTATAATTGAAGCCGTTAGGTGATTCTTGAAACGGATTGCAGGATAATGCCTGCCGGGCCAGCTACTAAAAAAAAAAACATCCAGTGCTAGTCAACAGATAAAGCATTTAATTGTATATTAGGTAAGTTGTATTTTTGTATACCTGATTGGAACATCTAAGCATTTTTTTACTGTTAGCTTCTAGAAAAATCTGTATTTCTATTTCACATTGACTTTAGTCATTAGAAGGAAACAAAGTAAACATTAAAGGAATTTCTGCTTATCGTACCATCAAGTCTGTATTTCCCGAACAGATAAACAGAGGTGTACCAATGTACACCCACAGTTCGATGATCCTATTTAAAAGGGGGCGAGCCTAATTAATTTATGTTTAATTATTAACTTTGCATAAATCTAAACTCTGAGCTGCTACTGATAATTTCAATTATAAAAACATTATCCTGGGACAAAATCCAGGACCACAATCGTAGCAGTCGCACTTAGAACCACTAGGCTAATAAGTTAGTTATTTATTTATGTTTAATTATTTTTGTGTTGATGTCTTGGGGGCGTACACTGAAGAACACACACCGTCTGTAATGTGATACACAATTATACTAAGCTGCTTTTTTAACGACTGTCTCCCTTATTCAAGAAGCCAGAGGTCTGTCATGGTAAAAGTAGGTAGGTACCTGTACGTACTGTCTGACCGAAAAATTCTATATCTTTATATAGACCTAAAGTACTTCAATATTACCTAAAGAGGTTACGAAAACAATGTCGTAAAATAAATGTTATTGAATAAAATTGGGAGATTGGACCGCTAACACAACAGACATATTATAATATACCCACCTTAGTAAGATACATACCTATATATACTAGCCCGCAGTTTCACTCGCACCTCAAAGGATTATTTGAGCAAAATGGTAGCCTAGGGGTATACAAAATAGCCTATATACCTAACCTCAGAACTACCAAATAAAATCATAGAAATCGTTCAAGCCGTTTCGGAGGACTTCTATAACAAACACTGTGACACGAGATTTTTAGATATAGGTACCCACCATCACGCCTTTAATCCCCAAAGGGCTAGACAGAGGTGTAGTAATAATTTTGCTACGTGATACCGGCCACCTATTTTTTAATGTCCTTATTCAATTTTCAGGAAGGATGATGTGGACAGTGCTTGTAAATGATGACCATGCAGAGAAATTTTACTTTGAAGTTGATATCTTCCTGCCAAACTTACCTAGCAAAAGAATTGTGTACAGGTATGTAGGTACCAGAAACCATTTATTTTTGTACAAATATCAAAAGACAGTCACACATTAAACATTAGTATTATTATTATTTAGCCGCTGTCGTCCCACTGCAGGGCAAAGGCCTCCCTACCCTGCTACCATTCCTCACGGTTCAAGGTTATTTTGGGACAATCCTTCCAGAAAAACTCAAGCTCATCCCGCCATCTCCGTCTAGGTCTGCCGCGCTGTCACCTTTCGTTTTGTGGGACCCATTCAGTAATTCATTTAGTGCACATTAAACATATAAATAAAAACACAACAACAACAGACACAACAGGATATTTTGTGCGGTGGGCACAGCATTTACTTTAGGGAGCTCCCCGTCATTAGAGCACAACATTGTTTATGACGAGCTATGGAAAATATATTTTTTAAAATTAATTAAATATTTGGGACATTTTACACAGCAAGATCTAGTCCCAAACTAAGCAGAACTTGTACTATGGGTACTAGACAATGGATTTAATACTTATATATTTTTTTGTAAATAATTTTATAATACATAAGAAACACCCAGATTAATACAAACACTTATGTTCATCACATAAATATTTGTGTAATGTAGAAATCGAACCGGTGTTGCGGGTGATAATGGGCGGCGGTGATCACTTACCATCAGGTGACCCGCTTGCTCGCTTGCCTCCCATTTCCATAAAAAAACCCACGATCTCGTGATCAACAGTGTAACACTCCAGCTAAAGAAGTCATTATACAGTTATAACATAATATTCATCCTTCCCTCGACCATATAATTATAACTTAGATAGGTACATAAGATAATTTATTTATAATATAGTTTAGTGTATGTACCTATAGGTATGGCTGAACATTACAGAAAATAATAATGCCTTGCCTAAACCGATAGACGATCTGCTATTGTATTGTTTGGAGTCTTAGGAATTCTCTGGTTACATTTATGATCGAGCCTCATAGACTAAATCATAAAACGTCGCGTAGCGTCTGATCGAGCGGCTTCTGCGCCGCGCGGGTATTCGGTTACATCCCCGCACCGAACAAACCTATTTAATTGATCTACATGTTAGGTCTGCGTGTTTGTGTACATGTAAATTAGTATTTGTAAAAGCACCTACGATACAAGAAAAAAACCTAAGGTACCATCCATTTGAAGGACCCTAGCGAGGACTGGACTACAACCTGTTACAATCGTTGCGAATGCCATGAAGCCCATGACTTTATCAAATAAGGCAAGGAAAGGGAAGTCCGGTTTTTAGTCGGTAAGAATCCGACATACCCTGCCACCTCCCCAATTGTCAGATGATCCATGAAGATTTCCGTGCGTAAAAAAATAAAATAAGGGTTGGGCAACATTTTTTATTTAAAAAAATTCTAAATGGTTCCATAACACGAACAAAATTTGTTGGATTCCCATATACAGAACATAAATAAAATTCCATTGTGTAAAGAAATGTTCTTGCAAGTACCTATTATAAATTGTTCTGCCTGTGTATAAAACATTCCGAGATTTGTCTTTTGTGTTCCATCGTCGGTTGAATTTTTATTTTATGCTACATTTTATGGGGTTCTGGGATTAGCAATAATTTCTAGCTACATTGATTAAGTAAATGAAATGAAGTAAAATTTCTTTTTGCGGATTTTATCGCGTTATACTGATATTATTTATCTCGATCTTTCGGACCCGCTTCTTTACATGGTCTAAAGTGTCTACTTTCTACAGTGTCCATGATCACGGGTAGATTGATTACAGTCTTGTAATCAGTCTACCCGTGATCATGGACGCTGTAAAGGGTCTTATATTGTCTAATATTAGCGTCAGTAGAAAATAATAAATGAAATGAGTTAGGTAATGTTTGCAATGTTACAATTCTTAATATTTACATTATTGTTAGAAACAATTTCAAGTGCTCTGTACATATTAGAGACACGAATAAATGCTGTTTCATTTACAAATGTCAGCAGAGCGCCATTAGGCCAGCATTGTGAACGATAACCTACTTCGCTCTTCTTCTGTGAAGAGACTTGCCTCCAACTGTGGAAAAGTTGATGATGACACTGTCATAACGTAAGCACATAGAGGCCGCTTGATGGCAAGCGGCAACCACACTCTATATACACCAGCAACATCAAACTAGCACAACCTTCAGACACTGTTCAGAATCATCATCAACCCTGTCTCACTGCACGGGTCTCATCTCAGAACGATAGGGAGTAGGCAATAGTCCACCACGCTAGCCTAATGCGGGTTGGCAGACATCACACACCGTCGAGAAAAATCTCTCAAGGCATGCAGGTTTCCTCATGATGTTTTCTTTGACCGTATAAGAGAGTGATAATTAATTTATTATTTAAAATTCAGTTGTTAAATATCATATGCCCACGAACTTCTTTGGCTGCATTACCCTTCAAATCGTAACACAATGGAAAAATAATAGAAAATGGCGTCATTATTGCTTAGCGACAGAATATTTCGCAGTGTATACACATCAGACTGAATTATAAGCTGACCGCGTATCCTATAGGCTTTCCGTATAAGGATATACGGAAAGCCTATACGATACGCTGTCAGCTTATAGTGGATATGTTGAATTCTACCTTTACAAAAAGGTTGATAATAATCATATTATTTCAGGCGTCCATGCAAGTGCGAGAAAGATGCAGATTTCCTGGAGCACACCCAGAACGTGTACATTCCCGTAGAAAACGTGTTCTCTATGTTAGACGAGGATGAATCCGTCAACTTCATTGTCAGAATCGGTAAGTACGAGTAATGCATGATCTTTTCACATTAAAATAAGGCGTAAATCTGAGTAATTTATTTATGTAAAATCTAAAATGATATTTTACCAATTTGACGGCGATATTAGCTTTTTTTTTGTATAAAATAATCATTACAGAAAACTGAGCTCATAATTTGACTATAATAGAGTTCTAAAAATATCCTGAATCTCAGCCGCCTGCGCAGTTGCGCACGCGTTTCTTTTGTAGTTGAACATTTGAAATTATTCGAAAAAAAAAAAAAAACAAAATAGTTTTATTTTCATATAAACCATATACAGGCACTTATGAAATGTCGAGTCTAGGTGCACGGTTCCAAAGTAGTCGTTTCCTATGGAGAAGAATTCGAATAATTTAGTTGTTTTTTCATAATAATGTTCTAACAGTGACTTTAATATCATTTTGTATCCAGTAATTAATAAGTAGTTGTATATAGCACAACAGAAATATGGAACTATGCCACAAGTACATAATTGCATAATATGATAAATATATCCTACCATTAAATAGTTGGTAAATATTAGTAGGATCTTTTTCTTTTTTTTTTAATGTAAGGTTTGCCACACATCAATCTTTTACCCAACCATACTAGAAAATAATATTATATTTATAGTTACCTACTAATAGTAGTCCCCTAGTAAATAAGTGATGGTAACATTTTACTAGTCTAGTCACTTTGACAGTAAAATAAATGACATTCTATACATTGTCATACATGTCATCATTACCTAGATTTTTTAAATTTATTCAGAAAAATGGTGGTTTACGTACTACGAACCGTAAGGCCACGTTCAAAATTAACACCGCTTTTATCAGTGAGTATCATTCATCAGCAATATTTCATTAGATAGATAGCTATTTTTCCCACTACACCTGATTTGGTATAATTCAAAATACCTATACGTCTAAAAAAGCACTTTTGAATAGGGAATGGTAATAAAAAAACAAAACTGCCCGTATGTATCGAGTTTTTCAGCCCGTCAGTTTTATTTAAATGGAAAGTTATTTTTAAAAATCAGTGCTTTTGGTTTTATTGTGGCCTCTCGACGTATTTACCCAATATTCTTTCAAGTACAGTGATGTTAAAAGATAAAATTCCAACGAATAATATTTAAATTGCAGGTGAGGTAGAAAACTTACCACTGTTCGACACGCCTACTCCCAGTGAGAGTATCATTCTTCTCCACAACGAAGATCGCAAAGATGAACACGATTTACATCAATAAATTTTACGAGTACAACATTAATTTTATGCAACTAATCAAATGTTAGCACATGTCAAATAAGGACAAGCATACACTTAGCAGAGAACCAGCAGAACAGTTCCATTTTCTAAAATACCCAATATGTCACCGTATCCGGACTAAGGGCAATTTCACCAAGATTTAGTACTTGAGTAGCCGCTATTCCCCGAATAAATTCAAAAATGGAACAGAATTTGTATGAAATTAACTGCCAAGTAATTGAACGGGAATTGAGTTGGTGAAATAATTATATCGCAAGTATTCTATTTTTAAACCAAAATCCCTCAACTGCGTAGTATCAAAGTTGCTGAACGCTTTTGTTTAACATTTTATGTCTTAAGTCTCTCAAGTCTTAGTCTTATTTTTAGACTTGCATTGAGAATAATCCAACATGATCCTGTTTTTAATCTATCAAGCCATTTGAGTAGCATAAGCTTATAATATAATAAAGCTGATCGTCCTCATTATAAAAGTGATCGTAAGCGCGATTGCTACGCTAAGTTCGATTTCCAGGTTGAGACTTTTTTAATGGGTTTTTCTAAGACAGCTCAAGAGTAGCTCAGAGTTTGAATTTTTGACCGGTTAATACAATAGGCTCACCTCCTATTAGATGGGACTTAAACCGGCGAACTAAGGGCGTTCTTTAATACACTTCTGCCTAGCGCTTCGGGAGAGGCTACAAGCGTGTATGTAATAGTCCTGATATATTATATTTTACCTGCCAAAATTTATTTCTTGTGTCATTTGGATTTTTCCGACTACGACTTCTCGGTTCAAGGTATCAACAGATTTGAAATCACTGATCGAATTTACAGAGCAACGGCGTTGAATCCGATGAACTGCGAAGAGAATCGATAGCATGTCTCATCGCGAAGCATTCCGTTGTGCATCCACCTTAAACATTTTATTATTTACCAGCCTATTGCGGTGGAGTTATTGTAATTTCCCATGGGAAACTTTTTCTTAGAAGTTCAAACAAATATGAGTACTTTAGATAGATTTATGTTTTTTTACCTCAGCTATAAATATTTTTGTCCGGTTCTAATGAATTTTTACTATCCGCTTTTATTCTGTTATTATAGGTACCTTTTTTTGTAAAGTACGAAAAATCCTCATGGAATCCGCCCGGGGAGGTGGCAGGGTATGTCAGACTCGTACCGACTAAAAACTGCACTTGCCTTCACTTGCCCTATAGTCATGGCCATGGGATCCGCGAAATTCGCCACGACCATGACAAGTTAACCCGCCGGCTGTGCCGCCGGTAAAGTGTGTAGGCCCCTCTAATCTAAGCAAAGTTATTAAGTATAGCTTAGTACCTTTTTACCATAGTTTTAGAATTCACTCCAACTCTTCCATAACGTTTTTATCACTATCAATAATGTATTTAAATATTTCACAGTCCATCACTATCGATGATGTATTTATAAAACTTTTTTACAGTGTAAATAAGTATACAAAAATTTTCAGTGAAATGTTGTTTTATTTCTTAACAATTAATTTATAATACCTAGGTATTTAGTGCATATCTATGTAGAAATTAGTTTTAAGTTGAGATAATGGAAATTGTATGATGATAAGGATACTTGAAAGTAGTAAAAAAATAAAACTCTTCATACTTATTTATGTTCTTGTAGTCACTGACAATATTTTATATAATTATGTAAGTACACTATAAAGTGTAGTTTTAAACATAGAAGATACTTTTATGTAGGTAAAAGCCATTAAGATGTTGAGGAAGCTATAAAATAGTAAAAAAATATCTAAACTTTTAATATTTACTTCGTCACTGACAATAATTCCAACAAAGTGGATTTACGACACCGTACCCAACCAAAGAATCGGCTTTTATCAGCACCCATATTCACTTTTACAAAAGTTACGGTACCACATGAAATGCAAGATTGACTGTCACAGTCGATCGGACGCGAGCCATGTGTGAGGTAACAATAGGTACATATCAGCAATTCAAACTTAACCCAGCAACTTGTTTACTTTCTTAACAACGCAGTTGGGACCAAACGAACTGGAAATTGTGTGCAGAAATAAAAATATATTGACGCTGCAATCGATCTGCCGCACAAACCATTAAACTTTAAGCGTACGATAGAAAATATCGGAAACAGCGAACGGGACAAAGCAAAAATATTCTTTTGAAACTATTCTTCGTTGAGACTTCATTTGCGAAGCTTTTTGAACTTTTGGCTCGTTTCGTTTGATGACTTTGCAGTGTTTGCATACATATTTATTGACACCCCAGGCATATGAGGGGGCTCCCTAAAGACAAAAATGGGTTTATTTTTTCGACGTCTTTTTTTTTCGTAGTATTAAAACCTCACCTTCGTGTGAATAATATTTACTTTCATCTAAATTATGATTATTTTTACAAGGCAGTATTTTAGATAACTGAATGTTTTGCTTATTGGTTAAACCATCGCTGTAATATGGGTATAAAAGAAGGATGTCATAGAGTGCTAGTGCGGAGCCCTTGACAAGACCATGCTACACTTGCTGGAATGCCCAAAATGCTCCAAAATGTGAACCTAAAGAATCGCTGCCGCTGATGTCACAATTAACGTGGCCACGTTAATTACGGGGCTCAAGTACCTAATTATCATCATCAGCCCATTTACTGTCCCACGGCTGGGCATGGGTCGTTTCTCATGATGAAAGGGATTAGGCTACAGTCCACCACGCTGGTTTAATGCGGGTTCGTAGACTTCACACGCCTTCGAGAAAATCTCTCAGGCATACAGGTTTCCTCACGATGTTTTCCTTCACCGTTGAAGCGATTGATCATTAATTATTAATACATGAAATCAAGTCAGAGATGCCTTGGATTCGAACTCGAGACCTTTGACTTGCCAGTCTAATAGTCATACCGCTACGCTAGGCTAGGCTCAAGTAATACAAATAATTAAACGAAAAGATTACTAATATTGTTTTACAGTTAGTCACCAACAATCACAAATCCCATTCAACCTTGTATCATCCTTAAGTACCTATCTATACACGATGATTTTGTAGTCGTTTTGGAACCGAAAATTTTAGACTCTGTATCAGTAATAGAACCTATTAAAATATAATTTAAATTAAATAAAAATACATTATTTTATTGATTATTAAAAGTAATGTCATATTCGAACAAAAAATGAGAACTCATGATAATTCCACTCAATGTTACGTACTACGATCACTACGATCGATGTCATTCAATGTTACACACACAACACTAAGCGGTAAAACATGCCTAGACACGTTATCCGCCCATTGGATGCGGCGCGGCGCCCGCTGCCTACAATTCACGCACACAGCTGTAATGTATTATGTGCCTACCCTTAGTAACAGGCTGCGCGGCGCCGGCGCGGGCGCGGCGGGCGATCCCGCGCCGTCGCCCGCGCCTCACCCACCCCCGTTAACCGACGCGCACCCGCCAGTTCTGCTGCAACTCGCGCGCGGTAAAGGTTGCATTGTTTACGTTTTACATAGCCACGCAAAAATGAGTCTTCAGTATGAATATTCGAACGCGGAGTAGGTACTTGACAATGGTTCAGCTGTACACTATTACTAGTTACAATTTGGAAGGCCAAAGCTGAGGCCAAGCGGTTGTATTCCCGGCCAGAACATTTAAAGGCGCTGCGGCTACGAGGGATTGAAAGTCCTCAAGTACCTTCAACCTCTACCAACTTGGCTGCAACCCAGCGCCTTCTCAATCATGGACAATTCCGTGTGCCGGCTCACGCGCAAGGTCGAGGGCACCTAAATGACTCGCAGGAGAACGAAGACGCTATTCTGGAGTAGGTACTCCGAGCGGGCTCCGCGGCGAAGCACGAGAATGGCGGCACAAGAATTTAATGTTAGCCAATGCTTTGTATGGAAAACATTAAATAATAATGGCTTAACATCCCTATAAGTTCCGTCGACCTCACGTCATCAACAACAATGATGCACCGGCAAGAACTGCCCTATGTCAGCTGCCCGGCTAGTTATGCAAGTGTTGTGCGTGCTTACCCAAACAATCAGTTCCGTGATCGATGGATAGGCCACGTCGCGCGGCGGTCCCGTAGCTTGCCCATCACGGAGCCCAGACTTAACGCCCCTGGATTTTTCTTGTGGTCGGAAATAAAAAGACTCCTTTATACCCGTGAACATGAAAGTCTTAACGAGTTACGCAGTGCGATAGTGGACGCCTTTGATAAAGTGAAAAGTGATAGGCTAAAAGACAATAGCATAAAACGGACACGTTTGTGTATTGAACGCGGCAGACTCCATTTCGTGTACTTGCTTCGGTACAGGGAAGTGTAAACAATTTATAAATAAACTTTTAATAGGTAAGTACTTAGCTATGTACATAAGTTAATTATTTTGTAAATAGCTCACATTCCAAAAATCCAAACGCCTGAAGTACCTACTCAGTTCATTGGCTCTCTGTTTCTAATTATTGATACCTACAGTAAAATAAAGATAAGTTCAATTCAAATAAAGTATTTCTGCCGGTCCTAAGCCCGTGTAAAGTATGAACGAGAAATTGGAGTAGGTACAATTTACGTAGTTGGCGTGAAAATGTTGATGCGCAGCGGCTGTGCGAGCGACTGCTGCGCCTGTCGCGGGTTCGATCCTCGCTCGGAACAAATTTGTATGATCTGTGGGTGAATGTTCTGGGCTTGCGTGTTTGTGTATGTGAAAATTTATGTTTGTAAATGCACCCATGACACAGGAGAAAATCCTAGTGTTGGGCAACGTTTTTTTTTCTTAAATAAGAACTACGATAAAACCTACCTACACACAGTCTTATTCTAATTTTTTTAGTAAGAATGTAGGTAATACGTTCGTGTCCCGTATCAGCTGATTCGCTGGGCGCCATACTTGTAGTATTTGAACTGCGATCTAGGTACTAACCTAACATCAAATTACGTCGCTATCTGCATCGTAATGCAATTTATTTTAATAATAAAATGTACTTGTCTAGCTACTAGCTATTAAATCACGCGTAGTAGGTACTCGGACGAATCATCCGACCGTCGTCCGTCGCTCGCGTTGCTGTAGGTAGGTGACCAGCTGATGAGCTGACTCGTACCGCGCTCGCGCCACCGCGCCCCGCGCCCGCGCCACCCGCCGAGCATCATTGATAAATGGCAAGCTTGAGACTGCGGCGGTTTTAGAATGAAATATTCGTGCACTACTACGAACAAACTCGAACAAGTGAAATTTTTTTTTGAAATGCCAATTTTTTTATTATTAGCTGTACAGTCAACTTAATATTTTTTATTTGTACTACTAATTATCCTAAGTTACCACGTTTCGGTTCCAAAACGACTATAAAGTCACGGTGTATATCTCCGTTATAACTTGTCATTATCGCCGACATGTAATTTAATTTAAGTAAATTGTTAATTTCTCATTTAAGTGAACTGTAATGTTCTTTTGAGAATAAAGATTCTTTAAACCTAAAAGAAGAAGACGACAGAAAACATTTAAAAACTACGTAACCAATTGGACTGCCTCATTAGTCTAGTGGTCCTAGGCGCGACTGCTACGCTAGAGGTCCTGGGTTCGATCCCCAGGTCGAGCAAAGTGTTATTGGGTTTTTCTATGAAATTCTCAGTAGCAGCTCGGAGTCTGGATTTGTGCCCGGTTAATGGCAATAGGCTCGCCCCCTATTACATGGGACCTAAACATACCGGCGAAATGTGGGTGTACATTAGTACACCTCTGCCTAACCCTTCGGGGAATACAGGCGTGATGGTATGTAACCAATATCTGTATATTAACTAACAGTAAGCAGTTATACTGACAACCCTATATGTAAAACGTCATGTTCAATATACAACGTATTACAAAATACCCCTTAAAAATATAATTGTGCAACTAGTTTGACTTTTCAAAAGTGCTATTTTAATGGTCTAATTGAAATAAAATATTTGACTTTGACTTTGACTTTGACTTTGACTTTGAATTAATTATCAAAGCCAAAAATTTTGTCAGCTGTTACGTCAGGGAACCAGATTATCAGAAAGACTACGTACCTATTTTACCTAATAATTGTCTACTTTAATAGTTTTTCTATTTTTCATTCATAAATCTTGTTGTTTTCCTTTTTTGGGTGTTATACAGCGTTACTACGGTTCTTAAATATTGTGAATGGACTCGTTATAAGGCCCCATTTAACCTCCTTTCGGCTTTACGGGTAGTTTTGTAACACCTGTATAATATAAGGCTTTTATCAGTATAAGCGAAAAGAAACCTTATTCAAGCAATATATCATATCGGTTGAAAATACAAAATATTGCAAGCCCCCATCATAATTTTAATCAATATTAAACATCAGCATAATTGTCTCAACATAATGACTTTCAGTTAAATAATATACCGGGGGGGTTTAATTGGCATATTGTACAAAAACGTGGGGTTGTGTCGCTGAAAATCATGCTGTAAATCACGCCACAGAATTATGACAGCATGAAATTTATTACGTTAGCGTCCGCTTGCAAATTTTCATCATACAATAATTCTATACACATACAAACATTTTTATTTTTCATTGTAATATTTAAGATGACAAACAAGTATACGGATCGCTTGATGTAAGCGGCAACCGCAGCATTTATGTAGGTGTATATATAGACGCAAGTATCACCAGTGTTTCTGCGAGCCTTTTTCCAACTATATCGGGGTTGGCTTCCAGTCTAACCAGATGCGGCTGAATATCAGTATTTTATACGAAGCGACTGCCATCAGACCTTCGCAACCCAATTTTTGGGTATTACCTGTCGGTAATAAAATTAGGGTATCCCGTAAGGATATACTGGTTGTCAGGCTTTTTGGGCTTCTGACTACCACTAACGACTGTCATAGGTTTTTGTATGACAACCGGGACCAGCGGCTTTACGTGGTCATCACATCTCGTCTCATCATGTCTGTGGATGGGTGACCCATCCACAGACTGACCGCGACTACAAATTTGTGGGATTGTAGTGAATGAAACCGTAATTAGCTCCTTTTAACACTTTTTTATTTCTTTATCACACACGTCTTTACAACCGTTAATTGTCCACCGCCATCTTCAGTCCCTTCCTTTCCTCTTCCGTTCAGTCTTTCTCTCCTTTCTCTCTCTGACCGCGACTACTACTATTATTACATGCATCTCATTACATAACTACGCTCATCTTCAAACATTATCACACTTTACTCTTGCACTCAGCTCCACAGTTACTGCTTGCCAATATACGTCATAAATTCTGGGTCTTAAACGGTAGGAACTTAGCCAGGAAGACAGTTCATAATTGTATCACATGTTGTCGCTTTTCAGGCTGAATTAAGCAGCCAATTATGGGTGATCTAACTGAACAGCGCCTGCATGCTGAATACCCATTCATAAATACAGCAGTAGACTATGCAGGGCCCATCATGATTTTGAACCGAAAGGGTAGAGGTAATCAATTAATCAAAGCATACATATGTGTTTTTGTATGTTTGGCTGTCAAAGCAATACATATAGAAAGAAAGAAAAATCATTTATTCAGCACAATTCATAAAATACAGGAAGGTACTAGGTATACTAATTGCATGAATTATTGCGCTGAAACAGCGCTGGTTCAGCATATGCCAGACGGAATGCCTGGGGCTGGTATTCAACCAGACCCTAGTGGCTCACGGATGGTACAAGCCAGTTCAAAAATACTTAAATAAAAAATATTTACGATACAATATAAACTTAAATAAATATAGTATACGATTAAAACACAACAAATAAATATAAAAAAACATCATAAGTACATACTTACATATTAATTAAATTATGTGTGCGATGTGAAGTGGTGTGCGTAGCCGCGCGCTCGCTGGTTTCGATTCTCAGAAATCGAGATTATGGCGTCGGCGACGCGACGATTTAATAATTGCATAAGCCATACGCTCAATACGCCGAGAGGCAGCAATCACAGCGAACGTCACAGCAAACGTCACAATTATCAATTGAAATTAACGTGTTGATTCAATAATAAATACTTAGGTATTTTGTGCAGTTATAGAACTTGTAACCGATCTGACGTAACCTTGCAGATCGGTTGATCAGCTTGGTTATTACTTAGCCTAAGTAATAACTATGCTAATACTCAAGTAACACCAGTGGTATCACTTATTATCTCGAGACAACTGCCTCTTTAACCTAGCGATCATAAGTGCGACTGCTACGCTTGATCTCTAGGTCCGAACTCCAGGTCAAGCAGTGTTATTGGGTTCTTCTATGAAATTCTCAATAGCAGCTCAGAATTTGGATTTGTACGCGTGTAATAGCAATAGGCTTGCCCTATTACATGGGACCTAAATATGCTGGTGACCTGTGAGTAATAGTAATAATTAGTACACCTCTGTCTTCAACCTTCGGGGAATATGGGGGATATGTACCCTACGGGGGCATCACAATGTTATGTTATGTTACTGGACACATCACTAGTATATGTGACGATAAAATTGGCAAATTATTAGAAAAATATTTGGCAATATCGTGATACCAACCCAGACGAACTCGGAAGCAGAGTTCTACCACGCTTAATAAATAAAAATCTATATCTACACATACAAATTAATGTATCCAAATCTCTCATAATGTTTGCTTTTTTGTTATAAGTACCGTGGATTCGGCGGAAGGGTGGGAATAAAAAATTGTTGGCAAACATTTTGTCTGCGTTACCCTCAGTAAATCGTTCGTTGAATCGATATTTTTTCCATGAAATGTAGATTTGCCTCTTCTAAAACATTCTTCACGGTAAGTTGGTAACGAAATCGCTAAAAATTCTTCGTCTAAATTATGTAGGTAGCTTACATGAAATTTATCTCACTATTCCAGTTGTAGGTACGGTGTGTTGCATCCCTTTTTTCTGTCTTTATTTTATTGTCATAAAACTTCGCTACCGTGCATACAAGAACTCAGTAAAGTTTCATCGTAATCGGATGAATGAAATAAGAACGCGTAGAGGACGAACATCATCATCATCAACCCATATACTGTCCCACTGCTGGGCACGGTTCTCCTCTCATGTTGAGAGGGGTTAGGCTATAGTCCACCACGCTGACCTAGTGCGGGTTGGCAGACTTCACAAACCGTCGAGAAAAATTTCTAATGTATGCAGGTTTCCTCACGATGTTTCCTTCACCGTTTAAGCGAGTGATAATTAATTATTAATACGCACATGAATTCGAAAAGTCAGAGGTACGTGCCTTGGGTTCGAACTCGAGACCTTCGATTTGGCAGTACAATGGGCTATACAAATAAATAATTCATTTTATATAAACTTCTCCGTAAAACATTATAAAATCAGACACCATTCATTCAAACCACTGGCTTTTACCCAAACAACCTCACTTCAATTCGATACAAATCAAAAAGAAGGAGAACAGCTTTCAGTAGATCTCGCTATTCATAACTTCCATTAAACATAGGATACAAATTAAGTTTTTACTGCAAACTCCGAGGCTTTAAACGTTTGACAACTCATTAAGGGAGACAGCGCTAGAATGCGCTTCATTATTTCTTGGCTTGCAAACGAAGACTCGCTTTTCACAGCTACGAAATATTTTAAATTTCGAATAGGTTTCTCTTTTGATGCTGTAACGTAAAATCATGACATTTTAAGAGATGTGTTACAGAGCATTTTACTGAAGTATTCTGTATTCAGCAGAAATATAGAAACTAAAAAATCGAAATATATAATTTGTTTTCAGACTTGAGTCTGAAGGCAAAACAGTTTACGATTCAAGTCACAAGTAAGAGGTAGATTAGATTAAAATTTACGTTACCTATGTATGACAGGAAACCTAAACGAAAAAACCTAAGACACTGACTAATGACTTGTGAATAAAATTATCCATAAAGATTAATTTACAGAAATAAATTATAATTTCATTTTAAAATCAGTAATCCCATGGCCATGGCAATAGGGCAGGTGAAGGCAAGTGCGGTTTTTAGTCGGTATGAGTCCGACATACCCTGCCACCTCCCCGGGTGGCGCAGGATCCATGAGGATTTTCCGTACTTACTATAAAAAAAAAAAAAAAAAGGTATATACAAATAGTTTTTTTCACTAGCCTGTTGTGTCTCTTATACTGGAAAACCAATCTCTAAAAACTGCTCGATAACCGCAATACTAAAAGTACCCTTTTAAGCAACGAAAAAGAGAGGGTTGCCATTAACCATAAGTAGTAAAGAGAAGGGTACTCAAACTACATTACAAGCCATCACGCACAAATGGAAGCACAGCAAGCAAGCCCATTTCAGTTTGAATATGGAATGGGACTCGTTGTCAACACGAGAAACATTCATGTAACAGACAAATTGCTTTCGCCGTGAGAGTTTGTACAATGTTATGATAACTCACACAATGTACGGCGTTGTATCACGTATGTTATTGTAATAGAGGCTAAAGTTTGAACCGCCTATCTCGTTTTAGGTGGTATAGTGTTGCTTTGTATGTAAACTAAATTGAAACAATGTTTGCCGTTAAGAAGTGGTTCGGTTTTTAGTCGTTTTTCAAGGTGCTCTACGGAAATGTTAGACAAACATGATTGAGTTAAAGGCAGCTTGCTGGTCGGGTCAACAGATATAGGTTAAGTTCGATACGGTTTACGATTGGTGTACGAACCCGTTTATCGCTTCCTATTGGCAATTTTTGACCTTCATATTATCTTTAAGTCCTTCAATGTCCTTTCAACTCATATAGTCTTATCATAAGTTTTTCATTTGAAAGGTCATATTTTTCAAATCAAAAAGGAGTAGTAACTGGTAATATCTTCAAAACAATGTATTTACAAAACCTTGGGGCTTTTATTGCATAAACATTATATGTATTAAGTACATAAACTAGATGTAGTTAATGTATCTATGATCTCCTCTGGTGAACTCATGTAAGCATAATTTCTGTTTCCTGCAATAAGCAAACAATTTATATTTGTTTGCTTCGTTATATCTCATACATACATACATATTGGTTTATGGATCCACCAAAGACCAATAAGTATCTATTTATTTCAAACTTGAAAAATTAAACTTTAACCGCAATTTAAATAAGATTCCAAAAATAAAAGTAAAATAGAATAATTTCTGTAAAGCGTTAAATAGTTTTCTCAGGGAAGGCGTCGGCATTTAATTAATTGGCTTCTTCTCGGTTTCATAATCTCGGGAGACGCGATTGATCGTCCCCCCGACTCGGGCTTAATTTAATTATTGAATCCACGCCGTTAACTCGCCGATTTGATTCCGACCTTGAATTTATAAAAATATGCTCCTATCTGGTAGATATTTATGCTAATCTAAATAGGTATAGCTTTAATTACAGAGAAGATAAAAAGCAATAAGGT
Organism: Acronicta alni; assembly: GCA_964056405.1. Lineage (NCBI taxonomy): Eukaryota > Metazoa > Arthropoda > Insecta > Lepidoptera > Noctuidae > Acronicta > Acronicta alni. The sequence goes on along the minus strand of OZ043925.1, from coordinate 8,762,257 downwards.
ATTTGAACATGTGCATATTAGGTATAAATTTTGCATAGCTTGTTTCTCGAGTGTAGGTTAAATAGAATAAAGATTCTGGTACTTAAAAAGTTGGTCACTATTTCTTACAGCTTTTAAGGTAGTGAAATCATGTTTTAGACAATTATACTATATATAATTGTACTATATATTACCTTGTATAAGCGAAAGAAAATAAGCCAACTTATTTGCGTTCATAGCAATCAGTACTCTTTTCCTATATTCCGAAGTACTTTATTTCTTTGGAGTATAAATATACCTACATAGTAATATATTATATTCCTATTACATGGCATTTTTCATAAATAAATTATTTATGTATGTTAGACTAATATGGGGAGATAAGGAATAATTGCACACATAGAATTAAATATAAAAACAAATATTTTTCTACACAATTTTACCAACAAAATTCTAACAAAAAAATAACGGAGTTCCAATTTTTCGGCTCGAACATTCGAGAAAGGGAATGGAAGTTCACAACAATACGGGCCGGTTTAATTCCGTCTGAGATGCTGATATAACCATTGTGGGTACGTAATAAGAACAAACTGTTACCTATAAAGTGGTGAAGGTGTACTTGGAATTAATTCGGGTGGAATTAATTCTAGTCGAATGAGTAGGCGTCGCGACGTCAAGCCGCCATGCCATCTGCAGGTGTCGACGTTAAACGGACGCCATAATTTTATACCATGTTATAACAGATGTTTCCCAAAATTACTTGATGTATACAAGATACCACTACCAGGAGGCAGTATGTCTTGAATTTATTACGATATTTATTATTTTTAAGATATGAAGAATCTTTGTTTTTTTTTTCTTCTTCAATATTAATTACTAGTTGTCCCGCGGTTTCACTCAACCCATTTCACGTCACAAAGGTAGAAAACTTTTTAGAGACAAGCCTATATCCTTCTCCGAAGTCTAATCTAACACTGTACCAAATTTCATCAAAATCGGTTCATCGGTTTAGGTATGAAAGCGTAACAGAGAGACAGTAAGAGTTACTTTCACATTTTTAATATAAATTATTTATGAATAAAAAAACCTAACCTTGTGATTGATAAAAAATATATTTCATAGTTCTCATGATACATAGAGTTAAACTACATAAGGTCAGGGTGGCTAATTCCGGCATAGTTTTTGTCTACCTTAAGTTTGATTGACCACAATCTATGAGCTTTTTACATTATTGCAAATGTTAAGGTATCACGCCATTAGGAATTTATTAAACTTTTTATTGAAATTATCAACCTTATTTTAGGTATCATCGGTATTGATATATGCAGTTTTTTTTAAAACCAAGTCACTAGACGGATTTTCCCATAATATCGAGGGCAAATCCGTCATACTGCATGATTTTGAGAAATTTGTCGTTATTCTAAAGAAATCACACAATTTGCACATGTATTAGTTCATGATAGTCAATTATATGCTTTCCCACAGTAAAAATAAAGCTTAGTTTGGATTTTATCTTATGTAAAAGCCTTTGTGGGGCTATTCCGGCATACTGAAGGAGGCAGGGGTGGTAAACATACAGTATCGTATGCTTTTATTAGCTATAATATGAAAAAAAAATGGGTTGACTTGATATTTGTAAGAATAAATAAGTCTCAAAAGGAAATCTGGTTTCGTCCAGGTTCCAGATAGCATGCGGTTTATCTTTTAAACCCAGTTCGTCTATAGTTTTTTTTTAATTAATCAAAATAAAGAACAACCACATACTTATGGATTTATTGCTGTTTTTCGAGCATAGTTCATAGCTTGGGGCTTTTGTATTGATAAGTTATTGTGTTTTGCAAAGGAAACAAACCAATCATTCCCCAGAAACCCAATTATTAAATGTGGTTTATAAATTATTGGTAGGTATGAAATGGTTGGAAAGTACCTCCAACCATTTCCAAAATTTCGGCCATCATATCATAGCGGCTTTACATAACAAAAGTTAAAACTGCAAAAATCATAACCACTATATTAATTAAAATATTACCAACAATCGGCTAAAACATTTCATGAATAAAAAAGGTTTATGATATCTGAAATCGGGTAACCACGGCATATGACGATCAAGCCCCATTCAATATGGACGGAATTTACCACTTCACTATTATGAGGTCAGAAATATTTCAAGCCATATAATTTAACTATTTACAGTGTTTTATTGCAAAGTAATACTAAAAACGTTTAAACGGACATTTAACTGTATGTATTGCAGTCTCTCAACATTGTAAGTTGCATCATTTTTTATTTATTTTCGATAAAGCGGCGGTACACGTTACTCACTTTTCAATCTCAGAACACAACTGAAATTTAAACACTGTTTTATCCTACCGTATGCCGACTAGCGCCATCTTCAAAATATAGTTTTAACTAGAAAGTGATGCTGCTTTACTGACACGGAAATCAAATCCATAGCTTGATTGTGACGAAAGTTATTACAATTAGACGGATAAGCCCCGTAGACGGCTTTACCCACCTTGACCTTAATTATATTATCATGACTGTATGAGAAGAAGGGGCTCTCTGGCCTTCACTGAAAGACGAATGTAGACTTCTACATCCAGCGGTGGACGAATCTGTACAGAGGCCAGCACATCAAGCTACCACAATTTCTCAATTTTCTTTGATTGATTTTCAACTTTAATACAAAACCATAAGGTTCAAATTCAATGGGGAAAATTTGACAGTTTTGGATAGCTTGATCTGCTGGTGTCTGTACATACATTCTCTTTAACGACATGTTAACTACTCCTTTTTAAAATAGGTCCAGTTTTTTTATTGTAATTGGCTCAGTAGATTACTTCTTTTAGTATAATGTGTTCTAAAAAGTTGTTGGTTAATTCATTTTTATACGGAAGGTAATCAGAGGTGAAAAACATTTTGTTTATAGTTAGTCGTGCTAGCATGCGATAAAGGAAGTCGCGAAAAATAAGTATTAACCTCATAATAGTCCAAAGATAATAATCAATAAATTTCAGTTTATTTCCAAAATGAGAACAACATTTTGGTGACAACCTCATTTAAATTCTAAGGTAGTCGGGTCACGTGACACGAATACAGAGTAACAATTTAAAATTGTCCTACTTTTCTATAGCTGATTTATGATTCCTGAATTTTGATGAAGTACCGTACGTATAAGGAAGGATCTTGGTCGTCCTGTAGCAAGATGGGTGGATGATATTTTACCATCGCAGAGAAGACAAGAGCACAAGAGCGTGGAATTGGAACTACAAAAAGAGGCCTATGCCCAACAGTGGGTGATATCGGGTTGCAGATGATGACCGTACGTACATACATTGTATAGTACCAACCATGCCGGCAATCGGCATAAAATGGTAAGAAGCCCCATGTAATAGGGGCGAGCAAGCATTAACTGGGCACAAATCCTATAGGCTAATGAGGCAGGTTTAAGAGATTAAATGGTTAAGATCATTTTATGAAAGACTAGCGGCCTGTCCCTGTGCTTCGCACGGGTGAATATGTAATCACGTAACTCACTCACTCGCGTAACTCGCGTACTCCTTATAACATCAGCTATCTCCCAGTGAAATTCCCGTTAAAATCGGTCCAGCCATTTCAGAGATTAGCCGGTACAAATGGTAGAAAGATAGACAAAAAGTTTAAATGTGTTTTTTTTTTATGTATATACTTTCACATGCATTTAGTGCCAAACAGACACTTCAATTTTATTTATGTGTATAGATTGTAAATTGGATTGCACGTTAAGTCGTCAGTAGTTACCAGTTGCCATACGAATAACTATGACAATCGAGGGGTAACTAGTCAGAAACTCAAAAAGCCTGATAATTAAATTTATACTTTATCGGTATCCCTCAGAAATTGGAACAATTAGCCGCGATATTGAGCGGCATCTGGCTAGTTTGGATGGCAACCCTGACGTATTAAGAAAAGGCTAAGATGACGTCATGACACTGCGTAGGAGTACATTATGGTATCAATACATCACTTTGCTAATGCCATTTTGCTGCTAACCTTTAGCGGGAAATGAAGCGTGGGCGAGGTAGGTGGGGGTGATCACCGCACCTTACCTTGAATTTATCCTATAGTAAGTTAACGTGTGGGCTTGTATGTAATAATTGTGTTATAAACAATGTGTTCCTGGAGAGTTTGTTGCGCTGCTTTTTCTTCCCAGCTAAAACACTAATAACACGTAAATGGCAGGCGTTTTGGGGCTGTCTTTAAAAATTACGTTCAAAAAGTACTACCTGAGGTTTGAGATATCTTTATTTCCCATAAGAATTACAAATTCACTTACATGAGAAATTTTTAAACTTACAGACATTATTAACAAACGTACAATAACAGTTTAAGCTAAAATTACAAGTATAAAATAAATATTCGAAAAGTGTAGGGTAGGGCAAAATACTTTTACAGTTAGAACGTAAACATACACGGAGTACTAACAACTGGAAGTGGCATGTACTAAGGTGCGCTCGCTTTATCAAAGATATGCAATTTTAATTTTTTTTTAAATATTGTCATGGACTTTGCATTTTTTATACTGTTTGGTAATTTATTATACATTGCAGCACCTTCGTACATTACACTTTTTTTGCCATAGTTAGTGCGTGATGAGTATAATTGTATGTCATTCGCATTTCTGAGCCTAAGTTTCTGTATTTGATGTTTTTTTATAAAATGTATTTGTGTGTGAATGTTTTTATTAAGTATTTTTCTAATTAGGATGCAATTATTATATAAGTATGTTTGTTGTATATTCATTAGCCTAGTTTCACTGTATATTTTTTGAGTTTTGGTGTACTGTAATCATAGTGGAAGAGTGTTTTTATTAATTTGTTTTGTGCTATTTGCAAAGTTTCAATATTGGTTTTAGCCGCTGTGCCCCATACTTCTATTAGATAATCTAAGTGAGGTTTTACAAGAGTATTATATATATTATATCGTACGTACTACCTAGTATCTTCTAGTCTATCTTGAATAAATTATTTCATCGATGGTCATAGCGTCTGGTGTACCTAACCAGAAGACGCAGGTTCGAATCCTGCCCGCGGTCGAATTTTTCCTTTTCTAAATAACTTTAAAATTATTTTGACTTTGACTTTGATTTTGACCTGTATTTATGGAATTAAACTGTCAAGTTTTGGTATTGATATTGGATGCTCAATACATACATATCATGACGCCTGTATCTCCGAAGAATTAGGTAGAGATGGACTGATGTACAACCATAGTCCACCGGTTTGTTACCAGCTTATATAGCTAAAGTTGTAATCTTTTTGTATTTTTTGCATTTTCCATGCTATTTTAGCGAAGAAAAAATCCTGCCCATAGTTGAATTTTTCCTTTACTAAAATAGCTTGTTGCTTCTAACATTAGACTAATTAATTAACTAGGAGGCTACTAATGAAAAATTCATAAAAACTCCAGTAACACGGCAGTCCTGGAAATCAAACTCAAGACCAATTAATCAAACTTAAGACTCAGTTCTTAAATAACATTTGGCATTACCACATTCTAAGAAAATTTAAAGATAATAAATGTAACGAGCTAGTTTACAGGATGATGGTTATAATATCTTAATAATGTATTCGTAAAGGCATGTTACCAATCAGCTCCTAAATAACAACAAATTAGTTGTACATTATGTAAACAATCTTGTTTCCTAATTTATACATGATGCTGAGAGCATATTAACTAATTTGAATATCAATTAGCCTGATTAACGTAGGTACTGCTATAGGAATATTGAAGCAAATTGATACTAATTATCTTACAATCATAGATTCCCGAAGGGTTAGGTAAACGTGTATTAGTGTCAGAAATATCAGAAAAGCCAATGTGTACCGTCCATTAAGCTTATGGTATCTAGTCAAGTTAGTTTTCCAAATTTAAATGAGGTTTTTTTATTGAGGTTCGTTTTTTTTTATTTTTGCGAACGGTATGAATACTAAAACCCGACTACGAATATATTCTTATGTCACCTAATAACCTCTTTCCTTTTCCGGAGCTGAGTGAAAATATTTTTGAAGTAAAGTCATTAAAGAAATAACTAGTAACATAATTATAACCCTGCTTACTAATATGACCATTTGACTGTCAAGTCAATTAAAGACTTTTCAAAATCATGTACGTACCTATTAATTAATTACTCACTCGCTTAAACGGTGAACGAAAACATCGTGAGGAAAACTGCATGCCTTAGAGTTTTTCTCGACGGCATGTGAAGTCTGCCAACCTGCATTAGGCCAGCTTGGTGGACTGAAAGCCTAATCCCTCACATTCTGAGAGGCAGCTCATGTCCAGCAGTAGGACTGTACTCGTATATGGGTTGATGATGTTAATGTAAAAACTGTACTATACAAAACTATGTAGTAATACTACAGTATTTACCTACTATTTTTTTAATTTTGTTAAGGAACTGAAAATCATTCTCTCCAATGGCGAATAGTGTTGTCTCCAACCCCGATTGTTAACTTTTGATTTTAATTTTGTTTTTAAATTTTTAACATGTATTGTGTGTATCCTGTGTTGAAAGTCCATAATAAATAAATGACTTACAAGTATAAAAACCTGCTGATGGTAAACGACAACCGCATATTATAGACTATTCCAGTAGTATTACTAGCGTGTTGTCACCTTGAGACTTCCGTTAATTCTCATTTATGCCTCATAAATTCACTAGCTACATTGGCTTTCAAACCGGAATACAATAATGTTAGCACCTTATTGCTTGCCGGTAGAATATTTGCCAATGCGATGGCATGGTGCTTCTGACTTCGACTGCAGTTTGAGCACAGCCTACACTATAATAATATTTTTAAGGCAGAGATAGATTTTTAATTTATTGTTCCGGGTGTGGGAGTTTGTGTATTTGAAAGTTTGTGTTTGTAAACGCACCAACGATAAAGGAGAAATTCCTAGTGTGGGGTTTGTTTAATACAAAAAATATACTAATACTAAAAATAATACCGATAAAAAAAGATATTAAAGGTACAGGGTTCCACTTACAAACCTATCTCAATGAGTCACCTTGTAACCAATGTTAAGCAAAGTAGCTTGGCACAATTCCATGTCGAAGGCTTTACATTTAAAACTATGACTTGTTTTTCCTAGAACGAAAACCTAGAATTGTTGAAGTCTATTCCGAGTAAAAGCTTAGCTGCTTTGCAAAATTTGTTGGACGCTATTTGCTTTTACGAAATTCAGAGAGGTGACTTCAGTTCTACTGAATGTAAATTGAATGACCACAAAAGAAGTGAAATTTACACAAAAACATAAAAACACTATCCTATGCCTGTATTTGCCTAGGGTCAGGCAGAGGTATATTAATGTAGAGGTATATTCATAAGGACTGTAAAAGTACACAAATTATCAATTTTAGGCCTTATTGGTAAAATGGCTAAAAGAATATAACTATGAAGGCTTATACATTCGCGCACACAATCAAAATCACACACCCGCAAACACACACACACACACCACACGCGAGCACAAAATGTCTAGAATTAAGATTTAAGTAGAGAAAATTTGGCATTTATGGATAGCTTGACCTGCTGGCGTCCATGTATTGCGAGCCTATTACCATTAACCAGACACAAAACCAAACTCCGAGCTACTACTGACAATTTCATAGAAAAATGTAAGAACACTTTTGCTCAACTTGTTAATCGAATGCAAGACCTCTAGCGTAGTCGCGCAGACAACCACATGACCAATGAGACAGTTTAACTTAATATATTCTTCACACTGTCATCATAATCGATGACGTCTGTGGTTTAGTGGTCCGAGTATCGGTCTACAGCTGATCATGAGGTCGTGGGTTCGATTCCCACAGGACACAAATATGTAAGTGATAAACATTAACTATTTGGGTGTTGGTCCGGCTGTTTGTTATGTAATTTAAGTATGTATTTACAAAAAAAGTATATTTGTATTATACCCATTGTCTAATATCCATAATACAAGCTCTGCTTAGTTTTGGACTGAGAGGAGATCAGTACCTAGCAGTGGGGCAGTATAATTATGAGTGGATGACGTTTAATCAGCGTGATTGTTACTGATCCATGAGAGCTAATAAAATTAGCATAGTTTATCTAATGAAATGAAATGATATTGCTATGAAATGATATTTATTTTCTGTAAATAGATCTTTTAAAGACATTTTTACAAGTCAATGCTTTGATTTTTTTATGCTAGAAGGCGCCGGCATTTCCTAACTGACGACCTCTGAGAAGAAACACCGAAACAAACTCAGTCCAGACATAATAATATCAAATATGTGAGTTTCACAATGTAGGGTAATGTCTGAAATAGCCTTTTGAAAAATGAGCCACAGCGGCTTTGAGTAGGTAATAACTTCACCAGTCGGAAAGCCTGATGGAATTTTGAATAAAATAATCCCGCTTACGTATAAGATAAAAAATACCGCGATAGGATGAATTCATCATAACGAGAAAATCGACTCCATTATAAGTAATTGATATTTTCCCGGTATTATAAAGAAATCTCATCTCATGCCTGTTATAAAAGTATGTTGCTGAAATCTATGAAGCAAGTTCAATGAACCATAAGCTTTATTTGTAAAGAGATACGTATGAAAATGGATTATCTACGTTTGTATGGAATAAATTTTCAGTGTTATTATACTCGCACCTACTTAAATGACGATGCGTTTCTGTGCGATGCAAAATATTTTATAGAAGGTTTGACCAAATACGAACTTAAACACTAATTGATTAGTTTTTGTATCAAGTACTTAGAAAAGATTTTGAGGGGCCCGTGGCTAAGTTACAACTACACTGATCAACTAATTTGCAAGGTTAAGCTCCGCTGGCCGAGGTCAGTCTGTGGATGGGTGACCATTCTTAACAGATCGAGTAGACCGCTCTGTGTCTCGGAGAACACGTAAAGTCGTTGTCGGTCCCGGTTGACATGACAATCGTTAGTAGTAGTCAGAAGCCCAAAAAGCCTTTCAAAAAGATTTGTGTTTCAGCTTCTGTTGGTTCAGTCATAGACCTAAAGATTGTGGTCAGCATTATTTAAGGATCGATGAATTCCACTGACCTTTGCTCTCGCGTCGTTAGCTCAAACCAAACCCACGATCACCTAATAAGTACAGCCAGCACATCAAGTTACCCCAGTCTGTCAAATTTCTTTGATAGATTTTCAACTTTAATACAAAGTGCAAAGGTTCATGTTCAATTGAGAAAATTTTTACAGTTTTGGATAGGTTGACCTGTTGGTGTGTGTACCTATGATAATATTGTTAGTCTAATTGACTATATTGTTCTATGAACAACAATAGGTTGTTAATAATGTATCTGTTATAATTGGATTCAGTTCCGATGTTACTTCTCTAAATTGAGTGGCAATCGTCCACTGAGATAATTGATATTTGATCAAGTATGTGCGTATACATATGTATGTACAACATATGTATATGCACACATAATATATCTATATACACACATTAAATCAAACGTTAATCTGCACACATAGAACCCAGTTCCATTATATAGTTGGTGTTTCAATTGACACAATGGCCGGGAAATCAGCTGCTGGCTCGAATCGTGAATTCGATTCGCCTTCGGAACAAATTTTTTTTTAAATAATTTTATATAACGGGAGTGTATTCTGATCATCAGACAAAAGTCACATTTAACTAACACATGATATAAACAAATATGGCAGCCAGCTCTCGACGAAAATATCCGAACCACGCCGGACGGAACCGAACGTCTCAAGAGGGGGCATAATGTTTTTTCCATACATGACGATTTCTACCAGGTAACTCCCACCGCAACCAACCGTTAAAGAACTTCGTTTCAATAAATTAATGAGCAAATAAATATTTGCGAAACGGAACGGAAGTGTACAAGTAATAACTTGTACACTTCAGTGCATACAATTGACCCACGTTCTGCTGTTACGTCACAGATAGCAGCTTTGTATATTACACGTGTCCCAGCTAGCAACAGTTACTGCAAATTAAACTACATTCGTCGCATACAATTAGATATCGCATGGTTGATCATTTGCGCAGTGCAAATACAATCGCCGTGAAATACGAGTAGATACGTACAACCTGAAAATAATAAACTTATTAAATTTATTTATTTATTAAATAATAAACTTAATAAACTTATAAACTTACATTATCATATTATATTGTTCTTAGTTATTTTTCATATACCCTAGTTGACCTGACTGACGTTGTCCTGTTCAAGATTTATTTCAAATTATTTAATAAATCTCATAGAAAATTGTGTGATTGGTATAATATACCTATACTATTTTTATCACACATGTTTTACATAGGAGTAAGTAGGCAGAAACTAAGGAACGCCACATTCTATTTCACATTTACTTATCCTAAAAGTTTTCGAGTTATCAATATTGTGACGCCTATCCCTAGACAGACACTAGAAGATAAATTAGATATCGCAGACATAGAACTCGGTAGTTTAGGCTAAAGGGACTGGTATGTAACAAAACCTGCTCGAGTTTGATTTTATCTTTCACAACGACATATTTTATAATAATTCTTGTAATTACAACCAAACCAAGCCACCAACACATTCTGCCAATATTGCTACCCAATTTATCTACAAAAATTGGTACTTTATTTGAAAAAGCATAAGCTTCGATTCAGCTTTTGCATATATTGACTTTAAATAAATATAGGATTGGTTAGTATGTTTTTGATCGTGTCAGTTATTAAGCGAGAGATGCATGTATACGTACATATAGTGATGAAGAGAAGAATTGGAGGGAGACAAAAGAGATGGATGAGAGGATAGAAGAAAGATGAGATTCATGGATGTCATAAGACGTTGTAGATAAAGAAAATTATTGTTTTTTTATTTTTTATTGAGTTAATTTCCGCGGACTTGGAGGGCCGCGCCTTTTTTTACAATAATTGATTATTTGCTTGCGTAATTAATTATATTTGGGCAGTTAGGCTGCTCCTATGGGACATTGTTCTTAATTCTAACTTAATTCTACGCGTCCTGTTTTTTGTCCATTGTATTGTGATATTTTTTTTTTGCTAATAAACGTTATTTTATTTTATAGTGATCCTCAAGAAATATTCTTGGAAAATAATGAAATCGTTTAAGTATATTTTATCTAAAAATCAAGTCTAATTTTAAAAGAAATAATTAATAAGAGTCTCAGATCTATAATTCAAACGCAATTTAAGTAATAAGATCACTTTCAAACGATACAATTGCTTAGGCACTTTAAAATCCGATCTCGATATTAAATTCAAATTCCATAAACACTTAATTTTTCTTTTATAACTGATCCGCCGTCAACCCACTTATAGAATTTGCTAGAATATTTAATCAAACGATAGCTATTTCAAATCAAATGGGCTGAATATTTTATCAACTAAGTGGATTCGTTGATTAACACTGAATCGGGTTTACGTGATCTGATACCGTTACTGTCAATATTCAACGATAATCATTTTACATTGAGTTGATTATTATTTGCGTTGCTTTAGGGTGGATATATTATTTAATATTACTTAAACAGTGATTACTTATTCGATTGTTAAAAAATATCTGATTGTAGCTTTAAGTTTGTTATGCTTTGGGACTTGGGTTCATTATGTATAGTTTATACATAATGAACCCAATAGTTTATGTTTGACGGCACGTTTAAAGTCCCTAGTTGTTAAACGATTGGCTTCACCGCCACGGGTTATATGTTCGTTCCTCGTAAAGAACAATTGTATGACCTAAGGTAGTTTTCCCGGGGAATTTGTGTCTATAAACGCACCCAAGATATAAACGAAACCTCTAGTGTGGGGCAACGAGCATTTTCACCTAACTTCTAGAATAAGGAGGTACCTACTAACTTGAAATTGGGTCAAAAACTAATAAGAAAACTGCAAAAAGTTTATCATAGGCAATCACGACTGACAAAAACCTTCATGGTCCGTACCTAAAAAAATGTACCCATACAAAACATGTGTTTACTTGCAACAATTCGCTTTTTCAACCGCGGTCGTGGAACTACAAATATTACTTGCTATTTTACGATTCATAAACCCCATTCACATAGCCCTAGAATAAATTAACGGTGTCAAATATTATAACTGCTTTTTGTACGGCAACAGCAGTTGTAACAACAAAGCTATCTTCAGAAGCGATCTTTATGTAAAACCGCTTTGTAACATTTTGGCATACAAAACATAACGTACCATTCACGCCTGTATTACTGAAAGGTAAGGCAGAGGTACTTCTGTACGCCGAAAATTCGCCAATGTTTTTTTTGGTCCCACGTAATAGGGGGCGAGTGTCTTACCATTGGACACAAATCCAAACTCTGAGTTGTTGTGTTGTGTTGTGTTGCTAACGGTGGACAAGGAGGCCAGTGCTCAACAAGGAAACGTTGTATTGACAGTGGGGGGACTTTGGCCCTTATACTGCAAACCCAACTAAGTACTTATTCCTTTTTCGTTTTACGTGGTCCGCAACGCGCAAGGGATACCCCTGGTGTTGCAAGCATCTATAGGCTACGGTGACCGCTTACCATTCGGTGGGCCGTATGCTTGTTTGCCACCTTAGTGATATAAAAAAATATTTTTTAAATAATAATAATACCAATGCTACTGCTGTATAATATAACAATGAAAACCGCACTCCGACCTGAAATGAACCCATTACAGAAACCGCAACTACAAATTGCTCTAATTCTACCAATGTAGTATATAATACATGGACCAACAATAATCATTAGTCATAGAGATCTAAACCCATGTTACATCTTGCACGTGACATTGGCATATCTCTGACACGCGCTTACATGCATCAGGCGTTCAACCCTTGAGTGGAGGCAAATTTGTCACGTCAGCTCCAGATGATTGATAAAGGAAATATCGGAGCATATTTAATGTGTGTTTATAGTTTGTAGTAAATGGCGGTGGATTGAAGAGTATATTAGTTGTTTTGAATTTGAAGGTAAATAAGTATTATAATAATGTTAAAGGTTGGCTTATTTATATTGTCATATTAGGACTAAGTAACATCATTATCATCATCATCACGTCACGAGTCCATTCTAGCACCTGATTCTAGAACCTGAATTGTGTGCACCCGTGATGGGTCTTGTTTTCCCCAATTCCGTGGGAAGTTCCCCCACCCCAATTTCGTTCGCGAAATTTCGTGAATCTAATTTTATTTAAGCTGCGCGTTGTGTGCCAGCCAGTGTTATAGCTTTATTAACTAAAACGTATATATTATATAGTTTTATTAATTATGATAATATTCTTCAGAAAATCTGTCAGTCATGTAAGTTTCCTCACATTTTCTCTGGACGTATGAAGGAGTAATCACGACATAGTATAAAACAAAGTAGCTTTCTCTGTCCCTATATCCCCATGTATGCTTAAATCTTTAAAACTACGCAACGGATTTTGATGCGGTTTTTTTAATAGATAGAGTGATTCAAGAGGAAGGTTTATATGTATAATATAGGTATGTTATTAGTACATTGCCCCCGTGCGAAGCGGGGGCGGGTCGCTAGTAATTAATAATATCTATGCATTCAATAATGTCATACGTCACTTCACTCTGAGACTCTTCCCGGACAAATCCTTTGCTAAAAGACAAAAAAACTTTCATTTTCGTTTAAAATCTCATAATATTTAATTCAAAAGTAACATAAAATGAAGTCGAGAAATTAAGGAAGTTTACCCGTTGAAGTTCTGACTGTCAGCAGTTAGTTCAGGAGCTACCGAATGAAGAAAACCTGATACCATGGAAAGCTAAAGTTTGTTGCATTGCTTGTAACTAACAAGCAATGCAACAAACTTTAGCTTAGCTTTAGCCGAAACTACTGAATAGAATTCATGGAATTTTAAACGGTCCCGTAAAATGTTTTGAACAATTAATGTCTGATGTGCAGAGCATCTCATTTGAAGTGAAAATGAAAAAAGAGGGATCTCGGTTTGTCGGCATCTTTTCTTTATGTAGGTATGTTCCCTTAATACTGTAAAACGGCTGGACTGATGCAGAAAATTATTTCCTTGTTTGAAAGGGAAGTATTTCGAACCCTTTCAAACAAGTTTAGTTGGTTTTATATAAATTTGGTTGGTGTAGATATGACTATCGGTTCTGAAGATATACACCACTTGAAGTCTGTTTTCTTCCCAAAAAGGTTTAATATAATGAGGAAACATTGTAAACATTATGAAGTTTTAGTAAAATACTTTTTATTTTTTCAATAAAAACAATTCGTCTTTTACAAGTTTCATTCGGTTTTATTTACAAACACAAATTTTCGCATACATGAAAACCCAGACTTTGAACAACTACTTGTAAGTTATACAAATATTCGGTCTGCGCCAAAAGTAGCGGGTTTGATGGCCAAACCCGCTACTTTTGGCGCAGACGTCAGTCGCTCAGCCGATATGCCAAACGTGACCTCTTTACGCTGACCGCACATTGTATAGGCTTTCTGTACAATTATAGGTCCGCTCAGTGTGGGGTCCTGTGTTCGATACTCACATTGAGCGAAGTGGTATTGAGTTCCTCTATGAAATTTCCAGTGTCAGCTTAAATTTCGTCGTGTCCAGTTAATAGCAATACCTAAGCTATCAAGCAACCTAATAATTATATGATTCCATACATACATACCTGTTTTTTTACGGGGGAAACCTTCAAAAGTCTGCCGGTCTACGGGGGTTAGACCTGGGAGTGTGGCATTCTTACCCACTAAAACCACCCCGATGGCTACCATCAGCACATGTACACATCACACATTTCCACTTAATAGACCACCCCAGAACCCCTATGTGCAACGCCTATTCAGGCACATCCTGCCTAATCCTTCCGAGAATACAGGCCTGATACTATTATTTCTACCGTCAAATTCGCTGCGTATAAATTTAGGTTACCGTCAAGTCTCACTATGTCGCATATCAAACTTGCAATTAAACAGTATGTAAGCACTTCGCCCATACAAATTATTCACCAAACTCAGTGAACTTTACTTCAAAACTTTAAATTGGCTTAAATTGCAACTGGAGATTCAATATTTCAATATCGAATGCAAACATGAAGGAATACGCTTCCTAGATACAAGTGAGGTGCATCTTTTGAATAACTCAGAAGGGTAATTCTGGTATTTTAAAAATGTTTAAAATAATAATTCCATCGGAAAACATCGTGAGGAAACCTGCATGCCTTAGAGATTTTTCTCGACTGTATGGAAAGTCTGCCAAACTTTACTAGGCCGGCGTGGTGGACTATAGTCTAATCCCTATCAATCTGAGATGAGATCCGTGCCCAGCAGCATATACTATTCGTATATGGGTTGTTGATGATGTTTAATTATAATTCCGATTTACTTAGCCTCAGTTCCGTAAATGGCAAACGATATTCTACAAAACATTAAACGTGAATACCATCACATCCGTATACCCCGAAGGGGTAGTAGGCAGAGGTGTATTAATAGACAGCTACTGACAGGTCACCGGTATGTTGATTTTTTATGTAATAAAGGGCGAGCCTATTGCCATTGCATTTAATCGGGCACAATTCTGAGCTCCTCAACTCAGAATTTCATAGAAAAACTCAAACACTGCTTGACCTGGAAATCGAACCTAGTATCAAGCGTAGCAGTCGCGCGACCACTTCGCTAATGAGACAGATACGCTAAAGTGGCCCTTTTTTTATAATTGTAAATTATATAATTATAATTTGAACGTTTTTGGAGTACCAAAATAGCTGGGGTAGCAGTTCCTAGATATATATTGAGTAAAATTTTACGTTGTGACTATGTTATTGTTGTGCAACAAGTCCTCGGACGGTTGAGAGTATATGCAACAATGGATTTAGATGTCTCAGTTGCAGGTGCTAAATTTGGAGCAAAAATGTTGTTACAATCGCACGGCTGAGCATCATACATTTACTGTATGTAATTGTATGATGCTCAGCCGTGCAATTACACAGTTTATGCTGATCCCTTAGTGTACATGATGACGATGATGATTTGGTCCGACCAGTTTCGGTCACGGCAACCGCTTTATGAACTCTGTTGGCGCTGGTGAGCCCGCATGTGGCTTATGTAGACAATTTTCTTACTAAAAGTTCTAGTGCAATGCGGGCATGTGAGTTCACCATATTGTAAGAAAATGCCGCAGGTGGTCGGTCTTTTAATTCATCGCGCTTGGCGTCAAGTTCAGAGCGCCACTGTATTTCGAAATCACGGACTTTAGTTTGCACCAGAGTCCGCCATTCAAGTCGGTGTACATAATAATATAGCCTATACAATCCGAGTTCAATTTATACTAAAATCGTATGCAGGTACTATTCACTGTTATGCCGACTATGTTTCCAGCTTCATTATACATTCTGAATTTACGGTAACTACAAGGTAATGTTTATGTATATTGCTCTTCTCGAGAATCCTATTTAGGTAACTCAAAGGAGATTTTCTATGCTTGCAAATGTGCAAACCTGGAAGTATCTTGAAACAATATTTCCTAAAATTAATTCTAATATGTGTTAAAATCGAAGTCCAGTGGTATAATCAAAATAAATAAACTAACATACAACAACAATACAGAAAAAAAATAGTAGCTTATAATAGTTTAATATTTAACCAATAGGCCGCCACGTCAATAACGAAAACCTGTGTTCTCTACGCCAAGAACTATAAAAAACTGGTATTTTTGACGTGCCATCGTTGGCGTCGTGAGCAGTTTTAATTTGACGTCTATAGACGTCCGTGGCGGTAAAAGGGTTAATAAAATAAAATTGTCTTACATGAAATGACAAAAATTATGTAATATTACAAACAGCAGAACAACGTTTAACGCAGTACGTTTCCGTCGGACAATACATTTTTTTATCAATAAAAAAATAATATCTGCGGAGTGATTTTCATAAGTGTGAATGCTATACTTGAGATCTTGCGGTCGGAGCGTTATTGGGTTGTTGTGAATTCTTTTTTTTTTTCAAACTATTCATAAGTAGCGAAGTATTCGCGTTACAAACTTAAAGAAACCGGTGAATTGATAATCTCCTCCGTTTTTCGTCGGTTGAAAAAATAACTAGATATATTTCCTTTAAACATACTTTCAAAATAACCTAAGTAATCCTATGATATCAAATAAAAGTGGTAATACGTAATACTTAAAGAACTTCTCATTACAGGACCGTTCTGCACATCACTCAGGCCGGTCACGTTTACTAAGGATGACACACGCGGATCCCTAACGAATGTTGACTTTGACTTCGTATAGGCTTGTGCGTTCAGCCCACAGAAATCTTAAAGTCAATAGAATTTCTATACTTACGTAATACTTATAGTTACAAGTTACTTCACAGAGAAAACAAGCAACAAACACAAGGATATCTATGAAGTTCGAATTTTGAATGTACACAATATTCTAAATTCGTATTCGTCAATTATTCGTCAAAAGGTAAAATCGCACTTAGTGATGACGAAATAAATAATTAATCAGCTGATAGTGACCAGTTTAACTTAGTACACTGAAAACAAACTAAAATACGGAATCATAGGCCAAGATATACTAGCTCTTCTGTATCCTATATGTAAGTTTATTTTTGAATATTTTTGTTATTTTTGTTAGCTTAATACATGGTTAGAATATTCATTATATTGGAGCACGTTAAATTAGGTGCCCCTGATTGTATTTCTTCAGTTTTGGTTTGCACACGGGATTACACTGGAGTGGTACTCAAATATATGTGTTGAATGTTAAGTATGTTTGATGTTAGATGGATGGTAGAGTTTTTGAAGAGAGATAAATACGCAGAAAACGCAGCTTGACCAAAATATTGTTTGATAAATGATATTTATTTCTGTAAATAGATCTTTTAAAGTCAATATTTGATTAACACTAGATGGCGCCTTCCAGTCTTCGCATTTCTTAGCTGACGACATCTAAAAAGAAAACGTCGAAACAAACCTAAAGAATCATAGTCGCTTTAAAGTTGTCATGTTGTATCGACACATCATAATAATTAGAGCCACATTCTGGTGTTCAAATTAGCAGTTATTATTCTTGTGACGCTGCATATTTGAAAAAATATTGTGTACGATGGATCTTCTTGTGTACGATGGAAATGAGAATGCCTTCGTAGATTCTAGAATGTATAATATTATTTAATGGTACACAAGTAGAAGTGGGTAAATCTGCAGTCAGAAACTTTATACACTTTGACCACCACCTCCGCTGCATGTACTGACAGCTCGACCGGGGAATCAGTTTCATGCAAATCTCATTTATTTACCAGTTTATTACCTTTTGTGGTAGCTGCAATACTAAAAACAAAGATTATTCTATTTTTCGTGATGTCATTCATAAGATAGATGAAGGGCATACACTACCTATCTCAACGGTGCACAGAATTAGTCAATCACGATTACCCAAAAGTCCAAACTCAAAGTTTGTCAACGATCGACCACAGCATCCTTGGTGTAAAAAAAACAGATCGCATACGAAATAGCATTATGCTCCAAAACCCAAATGGCTGACGTAGCCCAAACGGTCGCATGTCTGATGATCGGTCAGTCAAAATCATTAGCAAAGGGAGCTCTGAGACTGATAGGCCACGTCGTGGCAGACTAAAAAGGAAATGGCGTGACGACTTTGATACTGTTAATCCAGATTGGAGCCGGCTGGCATTGGATCGAGATAGATGGAAGCATGAGGGGGAGGTCTTTGTCCAGCAGTGGGACATGCTAGGCTAACGGTAATCCTATTCTACCATCCCATAACACGATAAGATCCAGTAAGTCAGTCAGCAATATTGATCGAAAGCTAAGCAAATGGTTTATTATGTATCACGGAATTAGCACCCATCACAATGACAATTTACGACAACAATATCGAGATTAGACAGGACACAAATATTTGTGTGGGTAAAACATTAGTACTTGTGTCTGTCTGGGTGTTTCTTATGTAATATAAGTATGTATTTACAAAAAAAACTATATAAGTATTTTTTATCCATTGTCTAGTACAACCTCTGCTTAGTTTGGGACTAGATGGTGCTGTGAAAAATGTCCCAAAAGTATTATTATTATTACTTGGTATACACAAAAATATATGCTCATTCTACTCACAAAGAAATGAGGAACCGATTGTGAAAGCAGCTTTAAGGAGTTTTTATTAATATGGCTATTTTATTTAACGAAAATTAAAATGAGGTTTGATACGTGAAATTCAAACTCACCCACAATTCTCTGGTATGGTACGTTATTAGATACCATGTACTAGGGGGGAGTCTAATAGAATTAAGTGGACACAAATCCAACCTCCTCCTCCTCCTACTCAACTGTTATTGTAGTTTCTACAAATGATGATGTTGATGAATAATATGTAATTGAAGATGAAGTTAATGTAAATAAGATGTAATAATAAAATGAGCCCAGCGGCTACAGATAGGTACATTTGTATAAACTACAAAAACAATTATAAAAAAAGTTATTAATATTATGTCAAGAAAAAATAAAGCTCCTTTACAAAATAATTTTTCTGGGCCCTTGAGAGACCATTACGCAAGACTAATCTGTTCTCCAGACATAAATATGAATTATGAAGCATCCATGTGACCTTTTGACGGACCAAAGTCTAATAAAGTAAGATCTCTTTAGAAACTAAATATGAGCAACTTTTGAGAAACTGAATAACTTAGTTAATTAGTTTTGTAACTAATTAAGAAAATAAATAAAAGAACTGTTTGTACTTCATCTTCATATAATGGCTGATACATCATTGAATTTTAAATATACTGGCATGTTAACCGATCAATCATCCGATCGAATCATAGACCGATCATGTACGTAATAATAATAATTAATTATTAAAAGAATATAATTATGTGCTTAAAATAGTGAAGTAAAAAAAAACATCGTGAGGAAACCTACATGCCTTAGAGATTTTTCTCGACGGTGTGCAAATTTGCCAACTCGCACAAATCCAGCGTGGTGGACCATAGCCTTATCCTTTTCAATCTGAAAAGAGACCCGTGCCCAGCAGTGGGACAGTATATGGATTGATAATGACGACGTGAAACAATCATCAATTACGACCCTCTATGCAAATTCTAGTGTGCAGAAATTTTGTTTTTATTAAAAAATTTGAAAACTTTTCTAAGTAATTTCTTTATCTAAATATCTGAAAACGGACACTGATATGAGAATACTTAGTAACGATAATTGTGAATAGCTGCCCCGGTTGTCGGATTGTCATGGCGACCCTCATCCCACGCAACTCCAAAACCCCGACCCTTTATGTAACCTATGGCAACTGTTACAACAGTTATGCGGATAGATATAGTTTTCATTATTAAACAAAGGCTTGATCCAAATTGTCCAAACGGTTGTGTTACGGCTAACTCTCTAGACATTTTTCCTGGATTAATAACGTAAAATTATATTGATATCGATCAAAACTTTTTGGTATTCAAATAAAAGTAATTTATTTTAATAAAAGGGTTTTTAAGTAGTCAAAAACTAGTTTTATGGTTCCATAAAGTGGGTTTTATGGAGAAGAAACGGGAAGAAAAATAATAGTTTCAAATTCTTGTAACAAGATCGAGATCTTGTAACGACCTATTATAATTATTTTTTTCGGGTGGTGAAATGCGCCATATCTTATCTTATCTTAGCAGTGGGGGCTGACATGGCCAGCAACACTTCGACCAAATGTGATCTGTTGTGTTGTCCCCAGCATGGTACATTCCTTACTCTTCGAAGACGTGGTTCATGAAGGCGGCTAGCCCACTAAGAGAAAGGAACCTGTAATCCTCCGGCTTCGGGTATCCGTTGCCGAGATGACTCATCCGTTTCGTCGCTAGGACGTCACAGTCACACAAGATGTGCTGCATGGTTTCCCTGAATTCACCACAAGCTCTACAATCATTGTTCAAGGTCAGCTTCATTTTATGGAGCATGTCATTTGTAGTAAAATGCCCTGTGAGGGCTCCGATGACAGCTCGGGCTTTGTCCCTTCTATTGTTAAGTATGAATTTGGAGATGCGTGTGGTGCTGCTGCCGAAAAATCTTCGTGAGTGCTCTAGCCCTAAGCTATTGCACCACTCTTCTTTGTGTTTTGTATCGGCATATTTCTGTAAGGCCTTCTTGATGGCGCATGTTGGTAGTCCCATACATGGATCTGGTCCAATCATGGCATTTGCCGATCCGGTTCTAGCTAACTCATCGGCCTTCTCATTTCCTTTAATGCCTGCATGCCCTGGGACCCAAACTAGTCGTAATCTGTTCCTGCGGCCTAGCTCATTAAGAGGTTTTATGGCATTTAGGACCAGTCTAGAATTGACTTTGCAGGACGTCAGGGCCTTGAGTGACGCTTGGCTGTGTGTGAAATGCGCCATATACATGCCGCCTCGTTCGGGGACGCGGGACGGTTATGTTGGACTCTGCGGCCAGGTGGCCAGCATACCGACTAAAACCACCACCACTACGATCTTCCGCTTAGTGATGGGATTACAAGGAATCGTTCTCGAATGATCCGCGATCACACCACAGAGTCTAGTGTCGGACCCTCCTCGAGGGCCAAGTGCAATAGGCGACTGACGACTCCGATTCCGCCGCCCAAGGCCCTCTTTGTGGCGGGACAGATGTCCGTGGCCCCGCCGTCCACACTCCAACCTATTATATCTACACATATGAACTTTGATTCTTCGATAAAAGTCATGATCACAAAGTTCTTTTAAAACGAATTAAAGGCATATTATTCTTGAGTTTGTAAAGTTGTTCCTCTAAATACGTAAGAAATAAAGTCTTAAACCAACCATTTTTTTTAAACGTTTCCCTTCACACGCTTTTCTCCTGTATCGTGGGTGCGTTTACAAACACAAACTTTCACATACACACACACTGAGACCTTTTTTTTTCAGAGATTTTACATGACCACAATGTTAACAATTTTTAAATATTAAAAAATATTACTGCAGTACCCAAATATAGTCAGCATGTATCACAACTCGTCCTCAACGGTAGACTGATCACAAAGCAGGCTCGTACGTGAAATTTACTTCGTCATTCAAAAGCCGAGCTTCCCTTCATATACGGTACTACAGTTTTCTCTTTGTGAAATGTTGTAACATTATACAACTGGCGAAATAGGAACAAAACTTCAAATTTAAATTATTTTTATAACATACCCACATGAAAAATTCCTTTTTTGTTTCTACAACTTCTTGACAGTTACTTTGTTGTTTTATTATCAGGTGAACTGTATACACTGTGTGAACAGTACATAAGCAGTACATTATGTACTGCTTATGTACTTACCTATGTACTCACCTATGTACTCCTTATCTACTTACCTATGTACTGCTTATTATTTAGCTACGTACTCCTTATCTACTTACCTATGTACTGCTTATTATTTAGCTACGTACTACTTATGTACTTACCTATGTACTGCTTATGTACTTACCTATTTACTGCTTATGTACTTACCTATATTTTGCCTACGCACCACTTATTTACTTACCTATGTACTGCTTATGTACATACCTATGTACTGCTTATGTACATACCTATGTACTGCTTATTTACTTACCTATGTACTACTTATGTACTTATCTATGTACTGCTTGTGTACCTACTTATGTACTAACCTATTACACACGCTGCCTACATCCGGTTGATTGACCTATGTATGCACGGTCATCAGTGTTGTGTAAATAATAATAATAATAATTCAATGTATAATATTCGCGTAAATGTCAGAAATCAATATAATAATAATAATGTTTTATTTTCTCACCACAATACACATTGATTATAGGTTTACATTGTAGCATTTGAATTCAGTAAGCATATTGTGGTAAACTAGAGTTGAGGCCTGTATTTCTCTTTGGGTATGGTTACATTTCATATGCTCTAGTCTCAACAGTGGTTTGAGAAAGTTAAGAATAAAAATAAATATATAGGATAAAAAATTATGATAGTCACATCACGAGACAAAACAATATCCAATAACAAAACAATAGAATTAAGTTTTAACCTAATTAAGTACATTGAAATTAAACTACTTTTTACTGATTTTATCGCCTTACATTGATGTTTTTATAACGCGATAAAATCCGTAAAAAGTAGTTTTTAGTAGTTTTATTTCAATGTATTATATTCGCGTAAATGTCAGAAATCAATATCTAAGTACATTAAGTAACAGCTCGGGGTTTGGATATATTGTGCCCAGTTTATGGCAATAGGCTCACCCCTATTACATAGGACCTAAACATATCGGCTAAGCACCTCTGCCTAACCCTACAAGGAATACAGGCGTCATAGTATGTCATATTATTTACAAAGTTTTCGTTGATTCGGTTTTGATTCGGTGAACCACGTTTTGCCTTCGCTGGCTATACGCCAATTCTTCATGATGTGAACTATGAGTACTGCAGTGACCCATTTACTATAGCCAAGATAGATATAATATCTGATACAATATTCATTGTTACTGTAGTTATGTAGCCTGATGTTATTAGCTGGGTACTGTAGTAGGTACATACCATGGTCGTGGTGATCACGGCCCCCTTTTTTATAGTACGGAAAAACCTCATGGATCCTCCGCCGGGGAAGTGGCAGGGTATGTTGAACTCGTACCGACTTAAAACCGCACTTGCCTTCACCTGCTTTATTGTCATGGCCATGAGATCCGCGAAATTCAGCACGACCATGATAGGCTACACCGTCGATTTGCGAGGCCTATCTTCGCATACTGATTTTAAGGCACGCTTCGTCACAAGCGTGCCGTCTACGGGGCCATTGTCTGGTCGGGCCGTGGAATCCCCAAATTCAATTGGCCGCAGGCCACAGCTCATGGAGGCCGGAGGTCTGTCTGCGCAGGGTCCTCTAGGCATGGCTATAGGGCAAGTGAAGGCAAGTGCAAGTTTTAGTCGGTGTGAGTCACATACTCAGCCGCCTCCTCAGGTGGTAGATAAACCATAAGATTTTTTTGTACAGACGCCAGCAGGTCAAGCTATCCAAAACTGTCAAACTTTCCGAATCGAATATGAACCTTATCGTTTTGTATTAAAAAATTGTTGAAAATCTATCAAAGAAATTTGGTAGCTTGATGTGCTGGCCTCTGTACTATAAAAAAAGTTAAGTACTGTAATTGGTAATACGTTAGGTATCTACTAATAATATAAGATAAAAAAGATAAAGATAAAAAATATTTATTAACCAAAACATACATTTGCACACTTAGCTTTTGCATTGACCCCAAACTAGGCAAGTATCTTGTATCTTGGGTACCAATTTAATAATTAATAAGAATTTCTGACATTTACGCGAATGTCAGAAATTATTATTACTACTTTTTACGATAAAATCCGTAAAAAGTAGTTTTATTTCAATTAATAAGAATATTAACTTTATCAACGAAATTTTAAATCTCAAGATAGTGATTAATAGCCATTAATTATAGTACCTAATTAGTTCATAAATTACGTAGGTACATTGATGTTACGCAATCTTGTTACTTTAATTATTGGAAACTTCTGACGTTATATGATTGTGTCGCAGTAAGATAGTTGTTATTGTGTATAAGCTGTTATTTACTTATATCTCTACTTACTACTTAATTAACCGTTTCTTTAATCTACGAAGTACTGGGTTCGAACCACATATCAAGCAAAGTGTTCAGTTTCAAGCAACCTGAACGCACGTAGGAGGAAATTCCTCCAAAATCGCACCGTATGAGACTAGGGTATGTGGCTGTGCCTGTATTCCGGAGGTAAAAAGGAGCCGTTGGCATCATATCAAAGAATTCCACAGAACACTGCCCGTTGTAGAAGCGGTAGAACACCTATCCTGTCCTGGTGTCCTGACCATAAGTGACAACAGTAAGAACTCTATATGAAGAAGTTTCCAAACTTCATAAATATTTCCAATATGAACCTATTGCGAAATTGTTTGAAACCAATCAAATTAAATTGTTTTCATCCGTTCGAATATTGTTACCAACTTCCGAGGTCCATGATCACTGACCCTTTAGTTTATTTTTGTTTCCAAACGGTCAACTAACAATAGTTGTGTAGAAATTTGGATACCTATTGGTCCTAGAGTCAATAGTTTACCCGATATTTGGGAGAAAGTATTGGTTGGCGATAGATGTAAGACTTAGTTTTAAACTAACCGGGAAGATTTATTAATTAAAGTTTCTCCGTGAAATCACAATTCACAAAAATTTTTATTAGTCAGTTTTGTGTGTGTTTTTTTTTCATATAGCGATAAGTATTCAATATAGCGATATTTCGATAGAATGTAAATGCCATGCGTTGAATGGTCGATCAAACAAACATTTGATATTTTGAACACTCGATGTATAGAGTGTACAAGTTATACTGAATGTTCGATTTATTAATATTTCGATATTACAAACGTTCGAGTATTTAGACGTTCGATTCATAGGGTTCGATGAATTGATATTCGATTGGCGTTCGATTTGGAATAAGAAACTCGCTCGTCGCGGCACGGAACGAGTAAATTAAATATTATTTATTACAATAAAAACAAATAAAATATATGTAGATGTTAGAAACGACAAGCTGAGATGGCACGAAATGCTCATTAGATGTATATACAACCATGGGCCATAATCGTATACAATGATAGGCATACCTACTTCTCGAATTAGTGTTTAAAATTATCACTATCAGTCATATTTCCAGTGTCCAAAAACACAAAGCTGCTAACCGTTGTGTACCTACAGAAGTGTAAGTGCTATTAAAACTTAACTATGTACTTGAAATATGTTTTGTTGGACTCGCTCTAATTGTTGTTGGCACCACATTTCGTACGATCACAGTTTAGAACTTTCCCTTAAACGTTCAATCGCTTATGAGAAATGTTTAAGCACTTTGATCTTGCTAGAAATGACCGTCACCACCCTAGTCATAAAACTTTACTCGCATTAATAAAGGTCCGATTAACGATTATTAAACATTGGGCATTTGACTTTTGAAACGATTACTCGTCTTCATACATCTATCCAATAATATCCTATAATATAAATAAGTCTTGATGTCAAGTTTTGTCATTTGTTGCTTTATATAGTTTATTAGTTTCTACTTTTTGTAAATGGGAGAACTGTTGTAGACCTTTCTTTTATACCTAGCTGTATTTTATACATTTGTAATCTTCGCAATATTCCTAAATAGTTCTCTCCAATCCAATTTAAAATGCTTATTGTATCGAACATTATTGTACAAAATGATAATTTAAAAGAGTAACCATGGATTTCCTTGCCGGTTCTTCTCCATAGGAAACAACTCATTTGGAACCGCGCACCTAGACTCGACATTTCATAAGTGCCTGTATATGTTTTATATGAAAATAAAACTATTTTGATTTGATTTTGGTTGTTAGGTCAGCTCGTGATATAAGATAAGGCTCTAGCAAAGATTGAACCACACATACTAAATCTGCTATGCGAACAACTTCAACTATGATGTAGCCAATTAGCACAGTGTAATGAACGTGAGTTAGCGATGAACTAAATAAAATAAAAATAATGATATTAAAATGATATTTATAATATAATATTATAATGATTTATTTTCAGTAAATAGATCTTTTAAATACACTTTTACAAGTCAATCTTTTCATTTTTTAATGCTAAATAGCGCCGGCATTTCCTCCTAACTGAACACCTCTACCAAGAAACATCGAAACAAACTCAGAGAATCATGTTTTTTTATGAACTACTAAGGTGGCATACAAGCTGCTAATGGTAAGCGGTTACCGTAGCCTAAAAACGATTGCAACACCAGGAGTATCACTTACGCGTTGCCGACCCTGTTAAACGAAAGAGAAATAGTGAGATTGGCAGTATAAGGGTCAACGTCCCCCCACTGCCAACACAACGTTTCCTCGTGGAGCACTGTGTCCGGAGGATCAACTTTTTGGAACCATCCAAACAAAACAGTTGCAAGTCCTTTCATAAACGCTCGTAAAATTGTATTTAAAATAAAAACATTTTTGATTGAATTTGTATTTATTTATAATGTGACTTGACATGACAAATGAGGTCGGCTTCCAGTCTAACCAGATGCGGCTGAATATCAGTATTTTACACAAAGCGACTGCCATCAGACCTTCGCAACCCAATATTTTTTTTGGGTAATAATGATACCCTGAGGATAGACTGGTTGTCAGGCTTTTTTTTAGGCTTCTGTCTACCGCTAACAATTGTCATAGGTGTTCGTATGACAACCAGGACCGATGGCTTTACGTGCTCTCCGAGGCACGCAGTTATCTCGATGTGTTACGAATAGTCACCCATCCACAGGCTGACCGCGACTAGCGCAGCTTAACCTTGCAGATCGATTGATCAGCTTACTTATTACTTAGCCACGTGACTGAGGATAATTATGTAATTTGACACTGAATGTAAAATGAGTCTATGAAACTTGAAAATGATTATTATTCTTATTAATGACTTGTCAGTGTTTGTTGAACGAAACACTGCAACAAAAAGTTTTTTCTTTCCTTGTTAGTGTCATTCTTAGAAATATAGGTCGATAGCTTCCGTTGACAGTGCAGAATTGCAAACATTCGTTAGCTATTCCTTTGTCCCCAAGTATCACAGTTCTAGTGGAACTGTACTACAGTAACTCGAATTCATTTCACTGATGAAAAAGATTTCGTTGTTCGCATGTGGTCGTAACAATTTTCCATAATTTCCATAATAAAATATTTTTATAGAAATCACTATATAAGTTGATAAAAAAAACAACAACAAGAATCTAATCGTGGATTAATATTATGGATTTGTAGTTTTGTTTAACACAAATTATTTCGTAAGTTTTCAAATACGGGAATTTGGTTCTAAAGGGGTCTGTAACGCCTAAACTGCTGAATTGATTTTGATGAAATTTTGTACAAAGATAGATTAGACCTTGGAGAATATCTTTTTATCTCAAGAAGTCCTTTAGCATGCGAGTGACAACGCGAGCAACAGCTTGTTACTTATATAAATAAAAACTGTCTAAGTGGTCCTGGCCGTAAGCACAGTTGCGTTGTTGGTCCTGGGTTCGTTTCCGAGGTCAGGCAACGTGTTATTGGGTTTTCCATTAGGAAACTCTCAGTTAAGGCTCGGATTTTGCATGTGTTGGGTATCCGGTCAAAAGACTCATACCCTATTGAATGGGACTTAAAACGGCGAATGGCGATTCTTCTGTTTTTGGGACTATATTCATGGCGAATCCCATAGATGTAGTCCCAAAAACAGAAGTAATTTCTGCCTTCGTACTATAACTCCAGTCTTCTTTGCAGAAGTGATAGTATGTTGTCATGTTTTAAAAGCAGTTTATCTTCATGAACGGCTGAGCTAAAGTGTCACGAAATGTTAAGAGAGGTAGAGTTTAGTGTGAGTAATTCCACCCAAATTGTAGCTGCGATCGGGGTAGTACAGAGGCCAACACATCAAGCTACCACAATTTGTCAAATTTCTTTGATTGAATTTCAACTTTAATTCGAAACAATAAGGTTCTTAATAAAAATTGTGAAAATTTGACAGTTTTGTATAGCTTGACTTGCTGGCGTCTGTACCTCCGCCTTGCAGAAAATCAAAATGCAATGTTACTGCTTTGGGCTGTGTTGTGTTTCTTACACTTTCTTCTTTATATGAATTCCCAGGTCGAGCAATATGTTACACTGTAGTTTTACACACAAGCAAATTACACTTTACTCGACCTGGGAAGCAAATTCGAGACTAGCGTATCAGTCGCACTTAAAATTACTAGAGCTAACGATGCACCTTTTCGTCTTAAGCAGAGTACGTGGCAGCAGCAATGATATTCTGAGAATTATATCTAATAAATATCAGTGTCCGATGCACTCCCTCTGGGTAAAAATTATAGTTGGGACAGTGAAATAAAATAAAATATAAAATAATAATAATATACTTTGATAGGTACTACTAACATAGTTATAAGACAAGTGTGAATTGTTCCTAATCATTATTGGATTATGTTATCTGAATTAATAAATTATTATTCATTGAATATATAAATTATAAACATTCATTGAGATGTGTCACCCTTTGGGCGATATTATCGTGGCGCAAGAACAGAAATGCTCTTAAGCCGAGGAAGGAAAATTATTATATTATTAATACAAGTTTTTTTTTTATATTATAAAACAGAGCTATGTGAACGTTTTGTGTGCGAGGCGCTAAACTAGGTGTTACCTTTGATTACGAAC
Organism: Acronicta alni; assembly: GCA_964056405.1. Lineage (NCBI taxonomy): Eukaryota > Metazoa > Arthropoda > Insecta > Lepidoptera > Noctuidae > Acronicta > Acronicta alni. The sequence goes on along the minus strand of OZ043925.1, from coordinate 8,733,028 downwards.
CGTGAATATCAAGACATTCGACACTCGCTCTAGTACTGACCTATTTATCAGAGCGTGCAAAAGACGGCACACGTGTTGAACACTGTATTGGCATAAATGTCACAGTATAAAATACTCTGAACAATGCAAAGTTCTGCTAAGATATTATGTCTAGGTAACGCCTTTGCTAAGGAAAATAGACGGCTTAAAAAGTCTATTACATGACGTCGTTTCAATGATTTGATTTTTGCATCTTCTTAGTTTATATGATATTATCTACTCCTAGTATTGCATGCCCTGAAACAGTAGGTAGAGGTGTACTAATGTACACCAACAGTTCGCCGATATGTTTAGGTCCTCAGTAATCGGGTAAAAATCCAAACTCCTAGCAACGATTGAGAATCTTATGAAAAACCAACAGTACTTTGCTCAACCTTGCCATTGAACCTCGGATACGGGTCTCCTCTCATATTGAGAGGGATTACGCTATAGTCTACCACGCGGGCCTAGTGCGGGTTGGCAGACCAGGTTCACACACCTTCGAGAATGATGCAAGACTAAGGTATGCAGGTTTTACGGTGTTTCCCTTCAAAAGTCGGAGAAGCATGCCTCGGATTCTAACTCAAGACCTTTCCCTTGTCAGTCCAATGGTCATATTACTAGGCTATCAACTGCTATTACTGCCTGTACTATGTAAATCCTTTAAATGTACGTACCTCACAATACATAGGTCGTTCTAAACTATCACTTTGAGCTACGGTTCCAAACATTTCCATCTGGAAATAGGATGAGCTTTGTTGAGCCGATTGCTACCTGATTCCATTTCTAAACTATGTTTTCGCTTTGTACCATTTGTCTGTACTGTTTGTTTGGAACTATTTGTAAGCTTAGTAAAGATTATGTAGTCGCAAATTGCACCAACATTTTGCAAATATCGTTTTTCATACATATATATATATACATTATATCATGTGCAAAAATATTATGATTGTACATAATTATTATGTATGACATCTATGAGTGTGTTTTTGTAGATCTTTAAGTTGTATTTTTAATTCTTTGTCATTATCTAGTTATTCATTTTCCTTCCGTTATCAGTGTCACCGACAATTACCAAAATAGTTTTGTAAGTCATATTGCTACGCTGATCAACAGATTTGCGAGGTTAAGCTGCGCTTGCCACGGTCAGTCCGTGGATGGAACCTATGAGATCCCTTCGTGTCTCGAAAAGCACGAAATACGGGTACAAAAACCTATGATAATCTGGTTATTGAAGTCACAATAAAGGCGTAAATTCTAAATGTGAAAGCAAAATTCGTCATGGTGGGGTGGCTTAGCGGTCATAGCGTCAAATCTTTGTACTGAAAATGCCATAAAATACAAAAAGAACATACCTATAATAATTTTATTTTATTAACGGCCTCGTTAATTTAGTGGTTGGTCAGCACGACTGGTCCGGCTGGATCCTGGTGGATTCCCAGGTCGAGTATTATTGGGTTCTTCTATGAATTTTAGTAACAGCTCGAACTTTCGAGGTGTGCTCGGCTAATGGCAATAGGCTCGCCCCACTATTACATGGGATCTAAATATACCAGCGAAGTAGGTATTTATTTAATTTATCCATATTTTTAAGGTACCTAAAGATGACAAAAGGAGCAAAGGACGACAGGTGAAACGTTGGGAAGATGACGTCAAGAAAGTAGCAGGCCCAGAGTGTATTCGAAAGACAGAGAGATGTGGAAATCTTTAGAGGCGGCCTTTGTCGAAGGACAAGTTGATTCGATAAACAGTGCATCGATCGCCAGTAATTAGGAACTTGAAGGGACTATGATAAAAGACATTTCTTCTGTAAATAGATCTTTTAAAGACACTTTTCCAAGTCTGGCTCCGGCAGCTGACGACCTCTGAAAAGAAACGCCGAAACAAACTCAGAGAATCATTCAGGATTAGTTTAAGTACCATTCATCATCATCAACCCTTATACTGTCCCTGTACTGTCTTATACTGTCCCTACTGTTCTTAAGTAATATTTAAAATATCTCTAAGGCATGCCTTAGAGATTTTTTAAATATTACTTAAGAATTAAAAAAATGATAAACAGATTGTAGACCAGCAATAAAGGCTTACTTAATTTTATTTGGGGACAGTGTAATAATCTTTTATTCCATTTTATTAAAGCTTAAATTCATTTAGTTCATTCATCCCTACTAATGTTTTATATTACCTATATTTTTTTAATATTATAAATGCGAAAGTAACTATCTATCTGTTACGCTTTCACGCCCAAACCGCTAGACCAATTTTGATGAAATTTGGGACTGAGATAGGTTTGACCTTCGAGAAGGACACAAGCTACCTTTTGTCTGAGTCTATATCCAAATAGGATAAAATTTAATATTAATGCAATACCTAATGGATACTATTTATAGAATTCGATTTCATGAAAATACCGACCCAACAAAAGCTTATTGAATTGAGCTTTGTGCTCAAACGAAAGCGGGCCTTGACAATCAAAAGCACAGCCCTCTGAAGTAAGGATTACTTACAATAGGAACGCTTTTTCCCCAAATAAGGCTTTCCACACTCCTTTAAGAGATACAGTACAAACAAGATAATCCTCATACGACTGTCGTACGTGACGATATAGTGAGAAAACAAATCTGCGAACCGTGGCCGGAAAGTCAGAAGGTGCATATTGGTAAGTACGTGTATAGAATTTTTAAAATAGCTTTTGAAACAGGAAAGTTTGGCTGCGAAGTAATTCAATATATCCGGTTACCAATTGAATGTTCCTGAGACCATGTTCAGATTTTGCGAGATTTTATGATGTATTTTTTTAAGGTATCTACTAGCTTTTTCTCGCAACTTCATACGCTTACCCTGTTATTCATAAAAACTTAAAACGCTCTTTATAGACCGTTATAAGTTTTTATGAATAACGGGGTTAAAGTATTAGCATCTTTCACTAAGTACATGATTTCATACAAATTCTGTTACATTTCTTAATTTTTCGGGGAATAGCGGCTACTCAATCTTGATCTTCATGTTATGGTGTCAATGGCTAAAGAAGTTTCGAGTAATATAGCCGTTTCAATAGCGTTCTAGAATATTTTAAACTTTGTGAAATAATTGTGCTTAGTAACATATCTGTACCTGTATTATTGGTTCTAAACATTAGGATAAGCAGTGCCTTATCAAATACTGGTCACAAACTAGATAATCAATATATGTAACCACTTTACAGTTGGTGGATTTTACAGCAGTCCATGGCAACAATAGTTTCCATTTTGGAAGGCGGCGCCAAGGTCGGACGTTTCTCGGAATTATTAAAAATTTGAGTGTTTTTTCTAAAAAATTCTAACAACAATGTCCTGTCATGTTCTGTCAAGTGGGTAACTGTAAAATTGTTAGAAAAATGTTTTTTTTTTTTTTTCACAACTACCACCTATTTTTGCAATGTCATTGCGTCACAGTGTATAAAAATGGAGGCTTGAACGTCACATGAAGCATTTCACCGCTACTCATTATGGAAGTAACACCGAATCTTTGTTTTCTAGTAAATTTTCTTGTAGTAATAGTAATAGTAAAGTAATAGTAAAACAAATTGATATCACCCGCTTATTGTAGGGAGTCGCTCCTATGCCTGGTGTAGGTTAAATATTCGTTAACTATTCCTTTGTCGCATCTTGTTTCTGACGAGCACGTCAAAGCAAAGTTTCGCTGTAGCGACGTAAGCAGTAATTTAAAATATTCCTATAGAATGAGGGAAGCAGTCGGTCCCTCTACTAGTTTCAGTAAAGGTTTTTTTAACTACTTTGTATCAAGCTTTGGAGGTTTTTCGTTTACATTTTAGAATACGTCTATAGAATGGAGTGTCTGTGGCGTTTCTTGTCGGTTCTTCTCCATAAGAACTAGTTTTTAGTACCTTGCAACTTGATTAGTTTTGTCTTTTGACTTTTCTAAAGTTGGTCTATTTTAATAGTCTAATTGAAATAAATCATATGATGACTTTGAATATAACAAAATTAAATAAGATTAAGGTATTTTTTTACTTTGTACCTTTGAAACAGATAAACATTATATCTCATGTGAACCTTTGTATACCTCAATGTCATTCAAATAAAGTTAAAATTTCAATAATTTCAACAATTTGTGAAATAGAACTTATAGGCTATTATAACGTTTTTCCTAATTAGCTTAGTGATCGTCGGTCGAGCAAAGTGCTATTGGGTTTTTGTATGAAATTTTCAGTCGAACCCAGGACCTCTAGCGTAGCAGTCGTGCTTAGAACTACTAGGTCAATGGCCAGTTCCATGTATACTTACAATAAAATTCCAACTAGACAAATAGCTTTATCCCCCCGAACAACACCGCGGCCCCGACGCGGTCATTAATATAATTAGCCTTGTATAATAAATCTATACTAAGTCATAACTTAGTTATTCAGATTCGCATAACTAAACTCGTGGGGTTACGCCACAGGCAACCAAACTACTAGAGAATGGCGATGATACAGAGAATAACAAATGTTTCAGTTTATATTTAAATGGGAATTGTATAAAGTGAACTTGTTGCGTGGTAGAGAGCACCTGTTTCATAGATTAATTTGTATCATTTGAAGTGTACGCTCTTTTTTTTTCTCCTAATTATTGCACACAATCAAACACAGTTAAACCAAGGAGAACTAGAATATAAAAAGGGTAGTAGATACTTACCTTTAAAATATATAGGTTAAAATATGATTGCACCGTAATAATAGAAACCCCGATCACGCAAACATGCTAAATCAAGTCATGGTAAACCGATTTTTGTATTTATTTACTATAACTTATACAAAAATTAATTTAAAGCAGAATTAGCCATTCAAAAACCACATCATTGAACGTCGTCTTTGCAATAAAGTAGAACTAGTGCTTTGTTACAAACACATTCATCGCTTTCTGTCCGATATATTTATGCGACTATAAATTTGTCCTGCTTCCCCGAGGCTTTGCTAATGTGCCCATACTCGTACATCCATCTGCTTCCAGCGGCTAGAGACAAAATATCGTTCAATATGTTCTCTGTATTTGTTCTTGAACAATGAATGTGGGACAATTTGTGGGTCTTTGTTGGTTGAGATGAAATATATACAGAGTATAAATATATTTCAGCAACTAGTTCTTGGTTTTTGTTTTAATGAAAATTTAGAAAATGACACATACAAATGGTAGTGTGTCCTATGTAAGCTAATTTATAAAAAAATTGGGTTAATAGTCAACAATATTGGTTTGATATTTAGATATTTTGTATGATTAACGGCCGAATATGTTTCGGGGTGAAGTTGTATAAGTAGATACACTATGATTATAATTATGAAAATAAAATATTTCAATTGATACTTACGCAAAAAAAAACAGTTGTACATAATAAAGCAAGTTCCAACTTAGAAACAGGGGTGCATTATGAGATTCTTCAAGAAGGACGATATGTTATATCGGCCAATGAGTGAGATTTGCAACATACTGACTAGCTAATCGTTTTATCGGAAACGGTAGAAGAAACCACAATAGAAATCCATTAAAAACCTTTTAGTATGGATTCTACAAAAATATTTAAACCACCATTATTTTGTACAAAGCGAAAACTTAAAATCCCTTGGTATTTTATAACGAATGTAAAATTTCGATAACAGTATGTCGTCGTAGAACTATCTTCGTAGTTTATGGCTCCCAACAGACATGTAGGTACTGTCGACAAAAGAGTAAGGTACAAATATAGGCAGCGAAAGAAATCTTACGTAGATTGCGTTATTGCTGTCAGATAGAATCATTACGTCATGTTTATACAATGGTAAGAAACTGCAGCGTGATATTATGTATTTCTTTTAGTTACAATTTAGTTGTTTTTTTTTTTTATTTGTTTTTTTTTTGTAAATTCTGTGTTTGAAATAAAGCATTATTATTATTCTGTGTTACTTTATTACACAATCTTTGTCAACACATAGATATTGTTAATTAATTGCCTGTATACCTGTCTCCTTTGTCTACTGTACACATTGCTATCACTCCAGTGATATTAAATACCTTTAAAAGAGTCAAATACGATAAGGGCACGAATTATTTTCACGTAAAGTATCGTTAATTTAAACAACTTTTTCAAAACATATTGAATATTCCAAGTACATACAACCTGTACACATTTTGGTACGCAATAAAATAAAATTAAATTGAAGTACATAATGTTGAATAAAATTAAATGAAACTGCCATAATAGTATTGTAATTTCGATTTATAATTTACCAAAAATATTTAAAATATTGCTGACAATTAAATATCGTGAATAAAATCGTAAGTAATCTGTTATATTTTTCCAATTGGAAACAAATCACTCAAATTAGAGCTGCCGACTAGGGAAGTACCTTGCCTTGCAGAAAATCGAAGTAAAATAACACAGCATTGAGCTGTATTGTGTTCCTAACGGTGAGCAAGGTGGCCAGTGCTCCGCGAGGAAACGTTGTGGTGGAAGTGGGGAGACCTTGATCCTTATATCCTGCTTTAATCCTTTTAACCGCCACGTCAATAACGTAAATCCGTGTTGTCTACGCCAATCGACAAATTTTTGTATCTAATAATAGGTAAAAAAAAAACAACAAATTTTTGTTTATTTTGAACTAAAAAGAAGTGGTATTTTTGACGTGCCATGCCGTCGTTGGCGTCGTGAGCAAGATTTAATTTGACGTCTATGGACGTTCGTGGCGGTCAAAGGGTTAAATATCTACCTTGTAATTTGAGTAATGTTAGCGATATTTCATGCTAGGCTGTCAGTGAAACATTAAATGACGGTCAATAATTATCACCCTTTACCTAATGTTTCAGCTATCTATTCTCGTTTTATCTTGCATGTACCGCATATAGATGCGGTACATTATATATATATTATGCAATATATATATATATATTATAATAGTCTTGCATTCTGCCTATACAGCGCATCAGAATGACAAAACTAAATTCTTTGAACATCACGTACCCTAACGACTATTGAAATAAAATATCACTGTTCTTCTCAGCAACTATCGTATTTATGTTTCACTAACTTCTCCAACAAAAATAATAACAAAATCCTTGAAACGTGATATCTCGAATTTATTTTGACAAAGGTATTTTGTGCGCAAAAATGTCTTGATCTTTTATAAATAAAACAATCTGGGATTCACTACATGTATAATGGAGGAGTACTATTTTTCTCTTTCTTGGAGCTTGTGAATTTACAGTATCATTTCTCAGATACCTTACAAAGACTTTGAATTATTAGATGATAACGTTTTTAAACAAAGATAAATAACTATATTATGATATTGCTAAAAGCTGTAGTGTTTTTAAAAAAAATATGTAAGTAGGTATTATAATTTTTTGGGACCGATACGGTCCATAATGATCAAAGCTTTTTTCATCTAGGCAAGGGCCTAGGAAATGGCGGAATGATTTCTTCTGGCACGATTAACCCAGAATACCCTAGAACCTTGAGGACAGAGAGGAAGAAAGGGCCATTTTTTAAATAACAGCTGAATAATAAAATACTACAAGTCTCCATTTACATAGTATGGTACAAATTATCAGCATGTCAAATAAAATAAAATTTAGTGTAGCTGCAGTGCACGCACGTTCTCACGTTGTGAAGCAATTTATGATCAAATACTCAGAAATAACCTCAAGCTTAGCAGCTCAGCTACTGCATGCCCCATCTGAAACCCGTACAATCGAAAACCAATCTCATGCAAGCCCATTCATCAGAAATCTGTTCGGCCAGCACCCCACATATCTCCAATGTCGTGTTCGTCACATAAATAACTTGCTTAACAGGAATGTAACAAAGGCACGTTGCTAATACGGGAAAGCCGAAGAGCTTTGATAGACACCGAAGAGCCCCAGTAGGCTAATAAAAGAGCCTATCCTCGCCACAATCCCAATACAAGTTAATACCTCTTTGTTATTGCAAATGAGTATTTACTATATTATTTGCTAAGTCTGTAAAGACTAGTTGTAGGTACCATTATCGAAAGTCTGGTTATTACTTTTAATTTTGTATTACATTTATTACATTAGAAGGGATATCTTTATTTTTTGTTTTTTTTTTGTTTCAATATTTGGTTTTTGCTTGTGGGGCCGATCTGAAATCCAACTAATTTATTTTATGATTTTAAATCCATTCCGTCTCAAAGCATACACAAAACGTTATATTTATTTTAGACATTGACGTTTCATACATATATGCTATTTTTTAATATTATACCAATTAAGAATAAAACTAGTATTTGTCAATCCGTGCTTTATTGATTGAAAAAGAAAGGTAAGTAGACAATAATTATAATATCTACGTAACCCCAATTATGATTATCACTGCCGGAGGACTTAAAAACCGATATTTTAAATATAAAATTTAATTAAAATGAAATTATTACAATTAAAGTTCTTACAACTAAACTTAACAGTGCTAGGTGTCTTAGTTTTTAAAAATTATTGATTGAACAAAGATTCACTTCCCTTTTTCCATTCTCTGAACTGTGAGGAATGGAAGGTGGGTAGGAAGGCCTTTGCCCTGCAGTGTGATGACAATAGCTAAATAATAATAAGAAAGATTCGCAGGGCTTGTAGTAGGCAAGTTCAAGTAGGTCATTTCCAAGGTTGCGCCACGACGCGGCAAGGCCTAGTCATCCATGTGTGTTTAACAATTATTGGAAGCATTCGTCATAGAAAATAACTATCATATCACTATACCGCAAATCTGGTGTAGGCAGGGTGCGTAACATACCTCAATGAAATGTCTACTCCATTCCATAATTTATCATCATTGAAAAAAATAATTCATCAAATGAAATAGGAATAAAAGAAGTAATAATTTCCATGTGAATGACACTCCCCCTTGGATTTTAATACTGATGGGATTAGCAAACAAAATAATAATAATTATATTATCATAGACCAAGACGTAAACAAAAATTTATAGCTTAAACTTGTAATTAAAGCAGTTCAATAGCGGCTCTGAGGTTTTCAGCGTTCCCGAGAGAACCGATTCGATTGAAATGATCGAACATTACAGTACAACCCTTAATTATGTAAAGACTTGTTCAAACCGCGATTTAAATCCGTAATGAAATATATTGTGCGCCACTGAATAAGTTCCAATTATATGAGCTTCGGTATAATTAATCACTGTAAGTTGTATTGAATTTATGAATTAATTGATTCAGTCGTTTGTTTAGTAGTTAGTACCTCTTTTCAGATTGGAATACGCTTTCCAAATAACCCTTTTAATTTGGAAAGCGTATACCAATCTTAGAAGAGGATATACCCAGGATAATTAACACCTTGTTCCACTGATTTTAATAAAAATATAAAAAAGGAAATTTGCATCCTTCATACAAAATTAACGATTAAATTTTCTCGTTTTCATAGAAAGATGACCACCTATTATAATTTTAGTCAATTTGTATCTTTTTTACTAGAAGCTACTTAGGTAGAATATTTGGGTATATTTTAGGTATAGTTTGCCAAATTTTACGAATGCCGAAACTATCTCATTTTCCATTTACAAAGGCAAAAAAAACCCTAGTTTCACATAAAAATATATGAAAAAGAAACTAACACTGAAAGTCTTCAAAGTAAACTATTCAAATAAAAATTTCTTATAGTTAGGAATTCTTAATGGCTTATAAAGCTGAATGTCTTTTCCAACGAATACTTCGCTTAAATAAGAAATACTCGTACAATCTTCGTTTAGATTCTAGGCGGCTCAAATTTTCCATTGACCTAAATAGATAGGACCCATTGAGCTAACACTTTGTTGGAATGAAAACTGAACGCTCAGAGACACGGTAAACACTACAAAGGTAGGCACTAAGGATACAAAAGTAACAATATCCTTTATATCAACGCCTTACATAAAAGGTTTACGCCGCGCGCCGAAGACGTGTCGAACAATTCTTTGAAACTGTCAATGTAGACCAGACTTTCTCAAAGTGGACGATGACACCCCCTTGTGAGTGCTCGTGTTTTGTAGGTTGTCACTCTATCCCATCCATAATAATAACGCACTTTTTTCCAATATATAATTAGGTGAAGATATATAGATTTCAGCGAAATAAAAAATTACTTCTATAACTAATATCAGTAGATGGTTTTTAAGGTAGAATTCTACTGCTGAGTTAACAGTTTACATTGATACCATTGCCTAATATTCTGACGATAAGCAATAATGTGCCAGCATTATTGTGTTTCGGTTTGAAGGGTAATGTAGCATGGGAAATTACTGGCCAAGTGAGAACTGCTGAGATAAGGACTACGCGTGCGTGACACTACTGGCAAAGAATATAACTATTCCACTGGTGTTACTGATATCTACAGGCTGTGGTTGCCGCTTACTACGCCGACGGCACTTTTACTTGTTTGTCATCTTATAACAATAAACTGTTTTTGAAATGAGCTACAGAGATGCTAAGTTGAAAATCTTTAGGGGGCTCCAGAAAAGAATATATATTAAGAGGGTGGTGGACGAGATAAGTTTGAGAACCTGTTGTGTAGACCATGTCAACAGCTATTTTCAAGAAACGCTTAAACGTAACGAATAGATTGCTTTTTGTAGAATAATTTATTTTGTCTTTAAGCTCAACTGTAGGAGTTTGATGTAAATTTTGAAGTGATGCTTAACTGTCGCTTTGGTTTAGCAAGAAAACGAGTGTAAAAGCCGAGTTCGATTCCAAGACCGAGCACATTATTATTGGATTTTCCATGAAATTCTCGGTAACAGTTCGGAGTTTGAATTTGTGCCCGGTTAAGTAATAAGTTTGTTTCCTATTACATGGAACTTCAAAACACTAGTCTACCGACCAGATGGATTTAAAGCCAATGCTTAACCCTTCGAAGCAAGTTATGTAAAAATATATAAAAAAACATTACTTTTTATTGTACTGAGATGATTATTAAAAGTAATTTTAACACCAATAAATGAATTTGAATTTGAAAAGTCAAACTGGTTGCACGGTTTCAAAAAGTGGGACTTCTAGAGAAGAACCGGCAAGAAACAATACAAATACTCCTAAAAAACTTTTTTTTAAATGACAAACAATGATGGTAAGCAGTAACCGCAGGCAGCCTATAGGCCAGCAACCAAACCTACTGTGTGACATGATTTTCATGTTTAGTGACTTCAGAGTAAGACCTAGTTTTAAACAGAACTAGTAACTTCCAGTAATACTTGTAACACTCCAGTAACATAAGCAAAACTTGCTCCACTAATACCTATAAATAGTTAAACACAAGCTTTCAACCAACAAGTATGATAGATCTTGATTTGAAAGCCAGTATTGAGGTCAGAACTTGAGCTTCGTTAATTAGACAAATGGTAAACATCAAGACAATCTGTGAAGTTAGCTACGAAGTTCACACTTCTGCCATCTGTAGTAAGTACATTACGAGTTTCAGCGATTGTAATCTGCTAGGTTTCAACTTTGATAGAAATAGAGAAGTAGATACTTGATATTTTGTTGTATTACTTAATACTGTCTTATGCGACTTAAACTTTTTAATTACTTACATATTTGTGTAAAAATAAGAAAAAGCAAAACAAAAAATCCATAGGAACTAGACTTAACTGCTAAGTGAAAAGGTCTATGAAATAATAGTAGTAGCAAGTCTAGCCTTAGGATATCGGTATTGTCCAGAAATTAGGTTTCTGAGCTCGTTTCATGTAAAATACTGATATTCAGCCGCGTCTATTTTTTTTTAAAACGTTGCCACACCCATGCTATGATTTTCTCCTGTATCGTGGGTGTGTTCACAAACACAAATTTTCACCGACACAACACCCAGACCCGGAACAAATACCTGTAGGTCATACAAATAATTGTTCCGAGCGGGAATCGAATCCACAATCCGTAGCGCAGAAGGCGATCGCTCAGCCGCTGCGCCAAACGTATTTACGTTTAGACTGAAGACTGAATCAAACATACTTTAGGTTAGAAAAAGGCTCTGAGAAGGAGAAAGACTATCACATAAAAACGAAAAATCTAATTCGCTCGCAGTTGATTTGAGATCCTCCTCACAACAACACGTATTTTTCTCTCCAAACACAATCAGGCCAACTTACAACATCTACGTAAGTAATAGGTAGTAGTATGTATTGCTCACAGTATGCCAGTATGCCACGTCAGACCTGCGTCAAGTCGTAATTACGATTTACCACCTCGATTGGACAACAAAGAAACAAATCAACGTCAGCCGGCTATGAACGGTAGGGATCCCGCTGATGAGTGCAGGGTTAATTCACTCTTTACTGATTGTTTTTCTTTGGCAACACTGTTATATATATAGAAGTTTACATAAGTTACAGTAAGAGTTACTTTTTATGTAAATATATTATCGATGTATTACAATAACGTAAGGAATCGTTAATATTGGTGAGCGTGAAGTTTTAGGTTCAATTTTCAGGTCGAGCAGTGTTATTGAGTTTTACATTAGAAGTAGTTCGGTGTAATGGCTTCTCAATGGTAATACGTAATACTCTCTCTCTCTCTCTCTTAAAGACACTGTAACCCTCCAGAGGGTCAAAACAGTTGTTTTTCTATTGCGTGTGCTAGTTGATCCTCAGTAGGTTATTGAACCAACTACTTCTTATCTTTATCTAAATTAATGTAAGTACCAACACTTACTTATGTAAAAAAATGGCCAAAATTGTCTGGACATTCAGTATAGCTAATTAATTAGCTTCCATCTCATGTGAAATTTCATAAAAAGTCCTTGTCACATTTTTTAATAATTATCATTTAACCGAGCAGCTGAAACTAACGTTGAAATATTTTCACGTTACCCCGAGACTTATTAAATCTTCTTGTCTAGTACAACATTTTCAGTTTTTAACGCGGAAAGAACTCGCGCAGCTTAAATCGCACTTACGCGGTAGGGTTCCGTTTGTTTTTTTAAGTAAAGTCTTCATGGATTTTCGTACGTATGTCGGACTCCTACAGACTAACAATCGCACTTGCCTTCTATATGTCACGCCCATGGGATTCCTGACATTTTCCACGACCAGGGTAGATACGATATGCAGAATATTGATCAATTAAGGCCAACACTAGTAATTACAGCGTGAGGTAACGAAATTATTAGTTGATGGTTCCATTGTGTTGAACAGAATAACAAAGATAACCTCTTATTGCTGTTATTGATGTTGTTATTTACATGCGTTCAGGAAGCGTTGATTTAGAATTTTATTAGTAAAATCGAAAAATAATAATCATTAATTAATCAATTCAGGTAAGCTTCATCATCATCAACCTATATTAGTCCAGTGCTGAACGTAGGCCTCTCCTAATGTGCGCTATTTCACCCTGTCCTCGACTTTTCGCATCCATTTTCTATCAGCAGCCTTTCACAAATCATCACTCGATCTTGCCTGAGGGCGTCCTACACTACGTTTGCCGAGTCGCGGTCTCCACTCGAGAACACGTCTACCCCAGCGGTTGTCGGTTCTTCAGATATGGCCAGCCCAGTGCCACTTCAGCTTGCTAATCCGGTGTGCTATGTCGGTTACTTTGGTTCTCTGTCGGATAACTTCGTTGCGGATAAGCTTAATGAAGTCCAAACTCCTTGGTATTGTTAGTCTTATTAAGGAACACAATTGTAGAAATTTGTCGTATATCAAATCGTTTAGATTGTATTATTGGGTTATTTTTGTAACATATATAGCGTCTAGTAGCTGACAGGCAACATCGCAGACAGTGGATCACAATATCGCTGATACCCCTTGCTTACGGAACCCTAAAAAACAGAGGTAAAAAAATATAATTATATGCATAACGTTGCCGTGAAAATTGCATTCTCTTGTAATTCCTGAAAGAGTGCAATTACCTACTAAAGGACGCCTTAAAAGATATTTATTGTATAATTCCGTGTTGCTAGGGTTGCGAAGTAAGAAGGGTTGATTTTTTAATGAGTGTTTTGTTACTTTGTTAATTTTAATATTCGGATTAATTAAAACTGTTGCCGTCTTCATTAAGCGCCAACGATTACGAATAACGTAATTACTCTCATATGACGTTTCCGGTGCAAACGAATAATGTATACTATTAAAATTAAATTATTTCGCGCTAAGTGAAACTACCACACGTTTTCATTAAATACAGCTTTATTAACTAACAATAAATTTAATTTAATTTAATGCTTTAATTGCATGCTTCCATTAACATACAATGTACATATATTTACTTTACACATTTTTAATCCTATCACTGCGTCTATCTATCTATCTAGTATGTATTGTCCCAATGCATATACACATCATACACACACACACACACATTGATATCTTAGGTCTTTGTGAAGGAGTGCCAGTCCTTTCAGCAAGAGTCAAGTTCGACCCTCCATCTTCACCTGGGAATAGAAGCAAAATGTTTAGAGCAATGTATTAAATTCCTTCCCTTGCCTTACCTTGCCAGAGCCCAATAGGTATTTTAACTTTATCCCTACAATTACAACCCAAGGCGATTTTTTAATTAAAAACATAATATCAAAATGGACGAAAAAATGTCAAATGATTCCCAGTTATGTAAATAAAAGTCACAATAAATATCCAAGCCACTTAAAACGCGTTTAAGCTTCGAAACCGTACCTTTGTCATGAAACGTCAGAAAACATAAATTTTCCCGTTGCCTTAAACGCTGTTTACAGAATATCAAATATCGGTGTATCTTTCAAATTATTTATATCCATAGCGAATACAAGTGAGTGGTTGAAAGCTTTTAAAACATTACGTGTATTTGAGTTTGTGTGTTCGATATTGTTTCCGACATTAAGGCTGTAACCACATTAGACTGCAGTTTGTAATGCAACTGGAAAAGTGTTAAGAAATACATGGTAAACATTTGCCGTACAGTTTACACCGAAATACAAATTTATTTTAAAATAAAACTACTTTTTACGGATTTTATCGCGTTATATTGATATTATTAATCCCGACGTTTCGGACCCTTTAGAGCGTCCGTGGTCACGGGTAGACTGATAAAATCCGTAAAAAGTAGTTTTATTTCAATGTATAATATTCGCGTAAATGTCAGAAATCTATACAAATTTATTTTTTTTAATCACTTATTTGTCGCAGGTCATGTCATAGCCTAATGTAGCCAGCCCTAGCTGTTGACTATGATTAATCTGATTTATATACCATGTCAACTCTAAAAATATAATTATGATTAATATTCGCTAAAAAAGTACTGGAACAAAATGTTCTAGAAAAAAACGTGTTTAAATGTTCTATAAAATAACTTCTAGCCCTATAAGTAATTAATGATAGCAGGTCGATTGAATTGACAGACTGTAAAATAGAAGATGTTTGAATTAACTGCATCGAGAACGGAAAATTGTCCTTTAAAGTGAAATTGTCTATGTAACCGTAACCAGAAGACGCAGGTTCGAATCCTGCCCGCGGTCGAATTTTTCCTTTGCATAATAACTTTAAAATATTAGCATAGAAAATGCCAAAAAAAATACAATAAAAGATAGTATGTAATCGTAATTTAGATATATTTCATCTTAAATAAATTTAATGATTTGACGGCATTTCCAGCTAGTCCAAACGCTAAATGAATTTTAATGATACTTAGGTTACCTTAATCTATATTGAATTATATTTTTAAATACTTTATGCTCAGCTTTATTTTCTAGAATAAATCTTCAATCACGATTTCAATTAATAGTTAGTTCAGAACAATATTTAAGTAGTAAAAATCCATCATAGGTATTAGTTGTGAAAACATAGAAATAAAATAGATTATTAACGTATAAAAAATATTTTATGCTTACATTTAATACCTACGTGATCCCCAAGTTAGGGGAATAAAGTATTCTTGGTTGTACAGAAAGACGACTCCAACATAGTTTGGAGTTCTGAATCTATGATTTGAGGACATGCATTGCTGTCGTTAAGGTCACCATTAGGGGTGAAATGTTTTATTATAAATGTCCTGGGACGTTTATAATAAAAAAATGACACTCCTAAAGGTGTTAGATACCCATGCGAAGCTGGGGTAGTAATTTATAAGAAGCAACTGCCATCATCATCATTAACCCATATACTGTCACTGCTGGGCTCGGGTCCCCTCTCAGATTGAAAGGGATTATGCTATAGTCCACCACGCTGGCCTAGTGCGGTTTGGCAGACTTCACACACCGTCGAGAAAAATCTCTGAGGCATGTAGGTTTCCTCACGATGTTTTCCTTCGCCGTTTAAGTGAGCGATAATTAATTATTATAATAAGAACTCGATACATTTGACTTGACAGTTGAGTCAAGTCAAAAGTGTCGAGAGAGTCAGACAGACCTTCCAATGGCCATATCACTAGGCTTTCACTGCTTTTTAACTAGCATCAGACCTCCTTAAACCAATTATAAAGTGGAAATGGTTAGTATTAGTCACAAGGTGGTTAGAATGTAAGCCGACCCCAAACATAGTTGGGAAAAGGCGCCAAAGAGGATGGTGAGTCTGCTGCTACCGATCTGGACTCCCGCCAGCCACCTTGCTGGTAGAAACTGGATGAGAAGAGTAGGCTCTTTTAACCAGCAAAACCTAAACTAAGGTCAGCAGTGGACGAATATAGTCTGATAATGATGACGTCGTATCATAAAGTATATACCCGTATCATATGAGTGAACTATCACATATTAAGTGATTGTTTACTCATATTTTGATACGAACAAAGTGCGCTAGCAACAATAACCTCCCATTGCATAACTGTTGAAAGTAAATGTGTATCATATTCAACCCTCGCGTGGTAACGACGTATTTATAAGGATGAAATTACCGAAGGATTAAGTCGACATCAGTATATGAAGGGCGCATCCATCAACGGGATGACGTCTTCCATTTATCACCATCGAACATTGAGCTATAATAAACTAGGTACACACCGCGAATTGGGGCACTAATATATCAGTTGAAGAATTTACTCAACAACAATTTGAATGCAAAATGTTGACTACGACTCAATGTGATACTACTCTTTAGTTATATAAATACAAGGCAAAGCGGTACAATGAAGTGATATTAACTGTGATCGCCATTTTAAATAATTATACAATGTTAATTTAATTGTTGTCAATGTTTAGTTAAGGATTACTCATATATACACTATTCATTAAGGTCAAGTCATTGTTTATAATAAAACTATGGACTCATGTCTGAAATAAATAATTTAAATTTCCCTCTTAAGTTTTTTGAACTGTGCAGTTAGAGTTTTAACGTTTCATGCACGCTTGTAAGGTCTTATTAGAAATAAAAACATTTTGCATCATTTAAATTATCAAATATTTTTGAAATACAATGGAAAATATCCTTTTGCTGCCGCGTTTTTTTTTTAATCAATGATGTATCCAACAATTTTATAACACTACTCTAGTAAGAAGTACTTATACATCCATGCTATTAAAGGGGTTGATTGAATATGGACCGATCCCTCGTGATGGTCTGTCGCTTAGATGTAAACGTCAGTGTCGTAAACATTTTCGTGGAAATGCTTATTCATTTAAGTCGAAATTGTTTTTGGATAGTCAATCTCCGGGAGTGTTTTAAAGATTACCGAATTTAAATCTTACACAATAAATTGATTGTAATAATCATTAGATTATTACAATCAGTTCATCCTAGTCATCAGTTCAGCCTAGGATTACCTAGGCTTAAGGTTTTTTATGAAAGAGAGATATTTGTTCGTGGCGCAATTTGGCAGATCCGATGTTATTTAGGTACATTTTTGATGTGGTGATAAAATCCACTTAGACAACAATGTACCAAACAAATTTGTTTGGATCCCAGTGCTCGATATAATAATATAACTATACTAGCTGCCCCCGCAAACGTTGTTTTGCCATAAAAAAAAAATTTAGGGGTATGAAAAATAGATGTTGGCCTATTCTCAGACCTCCTCGATAAGCACAAAAAATTTCATCAAAATCGGTCAAGCCGTTTCGGAGGAGTATGGCAACGAAAACTGTGACACGAGAATTTTATATATTAGATTATCCTAAAGGCATAACCTTAATTTGTTGCTTGACGAGTTACTTATAATTGGCCACGGATTTTAATTTATTTAGATCTATATATTATTTAAATTTATCAGTGATAGCCTAGTGGTATGACCATTGGACTGCCAAGTCAAAGGTCTTGAGTTCGAACCCAAGGCACGCACCTCTGACTTTTCGAATTCATGTGCGTATTAATAATTAATTATCACTCGCTTAAACGGTGAAGGAAAACATCGTGAGGAAACTTGCATACCTTAAAGATTTTTCTCGACGGTTTGTAAAGTCTGCCAACCCGCACTAGGCCAGCGTGGTGGACTATAGCCTAATCCCTCTCAATATGAGAGGAGACCCGTGCCCAGCAGTGGGACAGTATATGGGTTGTTGATGATGATGATATATATTTTTTAATATTTATATTATTTTATATTTAAGAAGGTTATCTCATGATTACATTGAATTATCCAATTTCTTTTGATATTTTTGTGTTAAGCGGTTACTTTAGCATATCTAGACGCTTGCAACACCAGGGGTATCACTTGCGTGTGGCACTTGGTTGGCAGTATATGGGTCCAAGTCCCCCCACTGCCGACACAACGTTTCCTCGTGGAGCACTGGTAACCTTGTTCACTGTAAGAAACACAACATGGCTCAAAGCTGTGTTATTTTACTTCGATTATCTGCAAGGCGAAGGTACTTCTCCAGTTGGGCAGCTCCAATTAAGCTCCAAATTGAGTGGAAGTAATAAAATAAATAAAATAATAAGTAAGTAGGTATTTTAAGGCCTTAATATTTTCCAGACATTGAATAAACTCAATATAATTGCCTCATAAGATAACCTTAAAAGGCAATCTTATCAAAAGATTTCGAAAAACCCTCGATGAAAGGTAAATTGATTTGAGGACGACCATTCAATCACTATTTTTTTACCAAGAGATTGCTTTCAATATTTATTTTTATATAATGAACTGAGAACACTCTGCCCCAGGTTATAAAGAAAAGTCATTATAGACACTTATTTATTTACGTAAAAATATCGGAGCAATTTAAAAACATAACAAAGAATGGAACGTTTTTTATATTCTCTAAGAACTTTGGAATGACGTATTTCTTTAAAAAATCCTCTTAAGACTTATATGCATTATGTGTGGTGGATCATTAAAGTCTAGAAAAAATAAACAAAATATTCCAGAAAATCTATATATACACAGATGAATATGTGGATATAGATTTAAAAGAAAAAGTACAGTGTGTAGGAGATGGAGAGAGAGAGAGAGAGAGAGTTAGTATGTAAGCGAGAGAAGCAATATCTAAGGGAGAGGGAAAACCAAAAGAAAATATGATGGGACACCTCACAGTTTAACTCATGTATTAACGACTGCTTTACAAACATACAATTGATGGACACAGACTTGAAACAAATATCTGTGGATCAGACAAATATTTGCCTTGGGTAAGAATCGATCCCACGACACTCAGGGCGATGGTAGAGGTGACACGACCTTAGCTGGCGCACCTGATGGTATGGTACAATCCACCTGATAGTAAGCAGTTACCGTAGCCTACAGATGCTTGTAGGGGTATCACTTGCGCGTTACCGACCATGTAAAACGAAAGAAGAATGGTTGGCAGTATAAGGATCAAAGTCCCTCCACTGCCAACACAACGTTTCCTCGCGGAGCACTGGCAACCATGCTCACCGTAAGGAACACAGCTCAAAGCAGTGTTATTTCACTTCGATTTTCTGCAAGGCGGAGGTACTTCCCCAGTCGGACAATGGACAATATATGGTGATGATGCCGTCTTCAATTTTATTCTTCATTCCATAATAATAATCTGCCTCGCTAATAAATACCTTGAAATAACATTGACATTTCAAAGCACGTAGGTTAATTGAACTAAGCACGTTAATTAGATAAATGCCAATCCAGTGTTAATTAATTAAATATCGTAAATTGGTTATTAATAAACGTGAAAATGGTCTTAAAACCTAAATTGTTCTAATAATGTAACAGGTTTCAGTATTTTACAGTAAGTACCTAAATGAAGCATTAATTATTAAAAATGTAGTCGTTTTGAAAACATAACAAAGCACTTAGCTGAGTTAAAAATTAATGAAGTAGTTAAACTAAAAAGGTTATTTAGAATGGTCGAGTGGTTATTTCGAGTCATTACGGGAGGCACCTACCTAATTTTAAAACCTCATTCATGAAACCTTTATCAATGATCTTATTTGTAAACATTTAAAAAGTTGCTTGATCTTTATCATTTGAATTATAAAAGCAAAAAAAATATATAAAATGAAATCTAACCTTATGTCACCCGACAATTATTGGGAGAGCTAGTATAAAAAAAGGAACTACTTAGAAACATTTTCTACGAATAATTAAAACGCCAAAATTACGTTTTAAATATATTATACCTAATTTAAAATCCTTGAAGGGCTAGACTATATAAATTTAAATCTATTATATGCGATCCTATAATCTATTATAATTATCCTATAATTATCCTATAATTTTTGCTGAGTTATCATAACATCCTCTTCATAATAATATGCCTCTGATTAGTTATTGACCAACATAAAGCTATCTAAGCTTAAAGGTTATCATAAAGATTCTCTTCGTGAACTTACGATAATACATTAACTAACTTACCTGTCTAAGCTTCAAACAAACTTCACAAAAAAAAAACTAGTCACAAATTAAACATTTTTTCTTTATCACGTTCCGCCTGGCAGTTTTCTAAAGTACCGGCAAACATCAATCTTTATGTCATTTTCTGGCAGTGGACTTAGGAAAAATGGCTTCATCGACTTTACATCCTTAGAGAAATTCCGAAGTCATTAATCTTCGGAATACCAAGCGGATAATTTATACTTAGTGAAAGACTGCTCATTTTTCAATATTCCATATGAAAAGCCACGTCGGCTTTGGAGAGACGTTAAATTATATCAGCTGGGCCAATGGTGAATCGTAAAATATCATCTTAATGATTGGCTGGATATACTCTTCGCCTCTATTGTACAAACGTATACAAAAGAAATTCGTAAATGTATTCAGAATATTTGAAGACTGATAACAATTTATTTGAAGAGTTTTACAGCAAATTTAAAAAATACATGTTACCCATAGCAGTTTTATTTACCGTAGCATATTATTTTATTTACGAAGCAAAATAAAAGAGAACGAGGGTAGATCAAAACAATATTTTTGCAGTGCATTTTATAGATTTAAAAATATCAATCCAGATTGTAAGTAAATATTAAATGAATACAGACTACGTGTTCATATCAATAAATATTTATTATCTTTCACTGAAACGTTGACGGAAAATGTCATGAGGAAACCTGTATATCTAAGGAATTTTCGCAAAAGCATCTGATTTCTGCCAACCCTCTCTTCCTGCGAGGAGACTTGTGTCCAGTGTGAAACAAAAGAATGAGTGGATAATGATGAAAGTGGAAGTGAAATATTTTAGTAGTATCAGTACATTATTGTATCAAACAAAAGGAGAATCATATTGAGTTTCATTTCAAAAAGGAGAATCGTCAAAAATCGTATAGGAATTAAAACCTGAGGATGGCGTGATTAAAGTTTTTCTTAAACGGTACACGATGGTTTTAAGTTTTCAAAATTATAATTCAGTTTGAGCCTTGTTTTCGACCCATCATAAAAATATTAAAATAATGAATATTCGAATATAAAATTTAAAATATGCAAATCTAAATGAATATATTTTCGTGCCGAATGTAAAGCTGTGCGCACATGAAATTTTCCAACAACTGCCGAAATTAGTGGGAGTTAACACGCCAATACGTAATCCGATTTGTGGGTGATCAACTGCATATATTGGATAAAGATATAAGCTTGAGCATACACATGCATTTTGGGGCCTGTGTTCATGCATATCTCCTTTAATGGCGTTTATTTCGTTCATCGCTATTTTTGAAACAATTTAAACTTTTTTTATAACTACGTCGGTAAAGTTATTATAGGTATTAGTATTATTAGAGTAGTATTGTTAAAGAATATTGTTTTAGGGTTATGATGTATGATACTAACATGTGATCAGTTAAATAAGCGGTAAATAATTTTACTGTGACAAATAATAATTATAAATGATATTTCATTCTGTAAATAGATCTTTTAAGCACACTTTTACAAGTAATTGTATTACGTTTTTTAATCTAAATGTCCGGTATGTCCTAATAATCTCTGAGAAGAAACACTGAAACAAAATCTGTCTTTTTTAAAGTCCAGACGTAGGATAGTAGCAAATATTGAGTGTTACAATGCAGAGCAATGTCTGAAATGAAGGATAAAGTAGTTTTGTGGAAAGAAGTAGAACAGTCTAGTCAGTTAGTCTTTCCAAGGACATGATAAAAAAGTTAATTTTATATACTAACCATTTTACAAAGACTTCAATTGAAAATTGTTATTCCCTGATTACCCATTGCTACTAGAATCAAAATAGAAAACCCACCGCAAATGTAAATACTGCAAGCACAGCGATATTATTTCCCACTCTGGCTGAAACACTAGACTTTACCATAATACCTCGCTCGGAAAACTAAGTTGAATAAAACAGCTAAGCTGAAACAAATACTGCACACAACAAAGTAAATAATACATATTATTAAAACGTCAACAAAGTTTTATCCGCAAAAGCAGGAGAGTAGCATGTTTTTGTAATTTTTCACCATCACTACTGTAACCCCGCGGTTCTTATTGTGTTCGTAAACGTACCCACGATCGTCATCCGAACTTTTTCCCAACTATGTTAGGGTCGGTTTCCAGTCTAACCAGACGCGGCCGCGCGCGCCATCAGACTTCCGCAACCCAATTTCCTTGGTAATACCTAATGATAGACTGGTTGCCAGGCTTTTCAAGCTTCTGACTACCACTAACGACTGTCAAAGATGTTCGTATGATCACGGGGACCGACGGCTTTACGTGCTCTCGGAGGCACGGAGGGTCTCGATGTTCCTCGCAGTACTTTAAAAATGTAAAGCACGAGATCAAGTGTCCTTCTAACCCTAAGTACATTATATCCCATTATTATAGATTAGATTACTTCTCACAATAAATATTACAAATAGAAAAATAGCGAGGTCTTATTTATACCCCAAGGTTTAACCAGCGGGAATAAAATGTAGTTAGTAAGGTCTCACGGTACAAAAATTAGTACTAAATAAAAATAAATTATCATTGTGCGTACATCACTTTAATAGTGTTATAAATTTTAGGTTTACACGAAAGGTACAGAGTAGCTGAACCTTCAAACCTTATCACGAGGGTTATATTTTTTTGATGAATTACAAGAACACGCGGCTATACATATCTAGTGTAAGCTGACCCCACATTGTACAGTCTTTCATACTCTTAGAGGTCAGCTTATACTGGTACTTAATGGCACTTTGTGTGTTGTCCGTGAATTATATTATTCATTATAAGTGGCCATTTCGCCCCTCAGGTTTTTTAAGGCAGTTTAACGTAGGGATTTAACAACACATACCGTAAACTGTAAAAAGTAATTTTATCAAAGTCATATTTTAATTATTTCAATTGGACGGACATGTGAAATCTGCTAACCCGTATTAGGCTGCCTCAGCTTACAGGTCACCTTCAGAATGAGAGAGATTAAGCTATCCTTAGTTGGGTTTTCCTATGAAATTCTAAGGAGCAGCTCGGAGTTTCAAGAGTGCTTGGTTAAATGGCAATAGACTCGTGACCACATGGGACCTAATTAAACCAGTGAACTGTGGGTGTACACTAGTACACCTCTGCACAACCCTTCGGGAAATACAGTTGTGATGGTATGTTATATATTTATCCGGACCAGAAAAAGCTCTGGACAATGGACAGAAAACGTATTACTAAAAGATTTTCTGCACAATGTATTATGTTCTACATATCATGCTACAAAAAACCTAATACCCACAGCGGAACTGTTACCTTTTATTTGATGATAAAACAAAGAAAATCCGGGATCCGGTTGCTCCGAAAAATCCATCACTCTTTTTAAACAATAGATACGTATTTGCACAGACAGACGGCTGAAAAATCTACTTTATCAGGCGGTAGTGACAAAAACTCAATTCCATTATAAAGAGATTTTACGTCCACTCCCGTCGAAATTCATTTCGGTATGGTCACTGTAAATATTGTACTACATTCGTTGAGAACATCGCAGCAGTATTTTACCGCTGTTGCATTCTTTACAATCCATTGAATCTTTAGTGAACAACAAATAAAAGCTGTTTCATAGATGCGGCTATATAAAACGCAATATTCCGTAAATTTTCTGCATGTTCAATGCATACGATGCAGTTACGCGGAACGAGTAAATCACTGTTAGTACGCAGTCGCGCGAATGCTAATATTGCGTTTGAATATCTCAAAATGTTTTGCTGTCATCATAATACTTTTACTACTTTATACTGTTTCAAATACTTTGTGTAAAACCTACAATAAAATTATCGCGATTTTACTTTTGTACAATTATGATAAATAAACAGGTCCTTCAAGAGGTTTAGAACCACTTTACACAACAATTCACCCTTTTCTCCAAGATTCGCTAATCAGCAGGTTGACTGAACAGAGTACACCGCACGGTCATACTTTGCAGTAGACCATCGTGGAAGCTCTGTGACACCCCAATCGAACTGGTTAAAAAAGCCACAAGGTATATTATTTTTGACCATAAGGTGCGGAAACCTCTCATAGATCTTCTGCCGTTAGAGGAGGTGGACCACCACAGCCCCTGTCTGCAGAACTTGTACCTTCTAAAATCCACATTTACTAATCTGTGCCCTTTGGTCGTAGCCATGGAAAATGTGACACATTCACCTCCAAGCAATTGCATCTACTACTCTTTAAAGTTCATAATTATTACCATAACACAGAATACTGTTACTAAAGATATTATTCAAAGAACACTACTCATGTTTCGAAGTCATCTTGTTAGCCCAACAGCGATTTCAAAAGAGTGAACGTTTATTCAAATATTCTATTAAATATCAAAGCAAAATATCTCTTTTTGCCTATTTTTCTTACCAATGACGGAAGTCGTGTAGCGTGGTTAGACCAGTTTTGTTTTTATAAACTTAATTTTACTCTTATATTCTCAGCATGAAAGGCAATTTTAATGTAATATTGTAAATAGGCGTTTCAACTAGCAGTTTAGAGATCTTTTTTCATCCACATGTTCGCTAAAAGGGACACTCCATCAAGTGTGACAGATTCGGAACCACCTCTCTCAATATGGTTTTACTCTTTCCTTTTTAATGTATGAAAATTCTCATGCACCGCATTGGTATTATAAAATAAAAATAAAAATATTATTATTATAAAATAAAAAAAAATATTATTATTATAAAACTAAAAAAAATATTATTATTATAATTATTATTCTGGCGCTAATCAATAACGTGATAACATTATGTGTTCCACCTTTGGAGGGCAATGTAACCAGTGGAATTACTTTATATGATACTTATCAATACTGAAGTCTTGAGATGACAGCGTGCGTGTGATACTACAGTTGTTGCTGGTGTATACATATAGGCTATGGTTGCCACTTACCATTAGGCGGCTTAAGCTTGTTTGTCATCATATTACAATTAAAAAAAAAAAATACAACTTAGCATCACCTTTCTTCTCTGAAAAAAAAAAACAGGTGAGCACTTACCGCCACCCCAAAAAGCAAGCAAACGTTATTACAATCACTGTTTAGTGTGCAGAAGACATATCATGCTAGTAACCTCCAATTTCCGTCCCTATTTTTTCGATTCCCAGAGCGTATTCCACATACATTTAGGTGCGTACCTGCGGCTAATAATTTAGGGGAGGGTATAACTATTTGGTGGCAAACAGAGGGGTGTTAGAAGTAATAGCTGCAATCTCGGGCGACGCACAGACGACTGCGCGTCTCACGAATTTCCCAGGAGAATGTGGAGGTTGATACTATTGGTTCGCCATATTAACTTTTATGATGTCGATATGTGTTTTTTTACGGAGGTGAGGTTTCGAAAATAGATTATGTTTAAGCATAAGTAATTGTATGAATGGTCTTTTTATAGGTTCACCCCCTATTACATTGGACTGAAATATACCTGCGAACATTGGGTGTACAGTGTGCCAGGTGGTAAAGGTATCCAAAACCGTCAAATTTTTTTAATTGAATATGAACCTTATATGCCTGTGCATTAAAGTTGAAAATCGATCAAATAAATTTGACAGATTATGGTAGCTTGATGTGCTGGCCTTTGTACATTTCTCTGGCTTTCTCTTCCGGGAATACAGGTGGGACGGTATGTTAATTGTATGAATACGTATCACGATGATAAAATGTGAGTGATACGATTGGAGTTGCTAGTCTCTATTAATAATAATAATAATAGTTTTTACGATTGGAGTTGCTAGTCTCTATTAATAATAATAATAATATTTTTGGGACATTTTACACAACACCATCTAGTCCCAAACTAAGCAGAGCTTGTACTATGGGTACTAGACAATAGATATAACACTTATATACTTTTTTTTTTGTAAATCATACTTATAATACTTAGAAACACCCAGATAAACACACATACTCATGTTTTATCCACACAAATATTTTGTCTTATTATAATCAATTTATTCATTGTAATTTATAACTTTGTAATAGATAACTTTGAAATTAGATGAATGTGTGAACGAGTTACTTTTGAAAACAAGTGGTAGTCGACTTGTAAGAAATAGGGAGTATAATCTCGCCTTTCGGGAATTATAAATTCATTTCGGGTGAGATGTGGAGAAAATCTATTTATTTTGAAACTGCAGTTGCAGTATTGTGTGTCTTCAATTAAGGGGTGACATAGGGAAACACGGTAGGTACATTACATACACATGATACATACACAAACAGATGATTTTGTGACCATTGCATTTGATTACATGGATGCCATTGGTTGCATTTGATTTTCTCGACCGCGTGTGAAGTCTTCCATCCTGTAATATCAATTTTAATCTTAGTTATTCTACCTTTTACTTTTAATAAAAAAAAAAACAAACGAATTCAATTCTATCCTAATAATCAAATATTACTTTGATCAATAGTAACAATTGTCATCCTATTAACTCGAATTCGGGCTAGGCCAGCATGTGGACTATAGCCTAATCCCTGTCATTCTGTGACAGGAGACCCGTTCCCAGCAGTGAAACAGTATAATTATGGTTATCACACACGTTGCAGTGCATAAATAAATATATCTTATTTTTGTTTTTATTATTATATAATATGTCGTTTTATTTTTTAAAAAATTGTGCATTTACAGGCACAAATTGTCACATGCATGAACTAAAAAACCCGGAATAACCGTAGGACATAAAAATATTTTTGCGTGCGGGGTAATATCAAGTATCTAAGTTATTTAGAAAAGGAAAAATTGGACCGCGGGCAGGATTCGAACCTGCGTCTTCTGGTTAGGTACACCAGACGCTATGACCACTAAGCCACCGCGACTCCTACCCGTCATGTGGAATTTTTCCTTCCCATACTGAATTTACGTCTTTATGGTGACGTAAGTAACACCTATTGAAATGCAAGTTTTTGCTTTTCAACCGACACAACTTACTTTACAGTTAGTTAAATGTCGAACGATGCCACCTTACCTTGTAACTATCTTTTTGTATATTTTTGGCATTTTCCATGCTAAGATTTTAAAGTTATTTAGAAAAGGAAAAATTGGACCGCGGGCAGGATTCGAACCTGCGTCTTCTGGTTATCCTGCCCGCGGTCCAATTTTTGGAAAATGCCAAAAATATACAAAAAGATAGTTACAAGGTAAGGTGGCATCGTTCGACATTTAACTAACTGTAAAGTAAGTTGTGTCGGTTGAAAAGCAAAAACTTGCATTTCAATAGGTGTTACTGACGTCACCATAAAGACGTAAATTCAGTATGGGAAGGAAAAATTCGACATGACGGGTAGGAGTCGCGGTGGCTTAGTGGTCATAGCGTCTGGTGTACCTAACCAGAAGACGCAGGTTCGAATCCTGCCCGCGGTCCAATTTTTCCTTTTCTAAATAACTTTAAAATCTTAGCATGGAAAATGCCAAAAATATACAAAAAGATAAGTATCTAAGTGATGAACATGACAGTTATTCAAAATATCATTTAATTTTCCGTGACCGCTCAAAAATAACAAAAGACATAATTCAATGCAGAATGAGAAACGTAATTAACTTAAAATGTTCTTTATTCAAAATAAAAATATTTGCGAGGTATTATTTAATTTCTAAATGTATAATAGAACACTAATGACGTCATAACTTCTGTTTTAAGACTATAGTAATCGTAAAAAGCAACAGCTTTTGTTGTACGACTTTCGAACGAAAAAGTCTGTTCTCCATAAAAACTGTGACATCTAATATTTTTTATGATCTAATGAGTGTAATATTTCACAGATTCACCGCTATTAAAGCTGACTTTGATTGTAATTAGAATTCGAATCATCATTATTATTTTGCGTAAATGTTTTTATCTCTGTTGAATTTTATATGCTTACTAGCTTCTGCCCGCGACTTCGGCCGCGTAGAAAAGTTACTTTGATTTATCGTTGTTTATGGTTTACAGGTTCGATTGCCGCAAAGAACAATCACATATTAGGTTCAGTTTATTCCAGATCTCGGTATTAGTACCTATATCTATGTGAGAATTTGAGTTTTTAAATGCAACCGCGACCCAATTGTAGGGCAGTGAAAAAAATTAAAAAGTTTTATTTCTGACACAAAAGAAACTGACGCACTAAAACTATAGACCTATTTAATAATTACTAAGTGTGGTACTAAATAAATATCCGTATCATACTATATACAAAATAAAAAAATAATAAAATGCTATTTACTGGCAACACAAATGAATAAAAAAATACATATTCATAAAGAGAACGCAAGGGTTCCATTTTCAAATTCAATATGTAAAAAGCTACTGGCCGAATGACGTCGCACAACAGATTGTCACTAAAGAAATCTACCACAATATCGGGGCTTCCAAATGAAAACGACGGTAATGTATAATTAGAGCTTGATAAGGGTCTGACAGTCGTATTTGGGACAGGAAGGCAGGAGCTCACTAGCAATTTGGGAAGGTGCACCTGACGTACAGATAACAAATATAACGTTCCCACTAAAATAATAGACAAACATTTTAGTTGAATGTTTGGTAAGTGTATTGAAGTTGAACTAAATAAGTACCTACAGCACTAACAAATATAACGTTCAAATAAAGAAAAAAGTGTTTTTATTTCTTTATATATTGGAATTAAAAATCAGAAAACTGTTATTCATATTCGGTTAGGTTACACATTATGTTTCTTTTACTGTTTCTGTGTAAAGCCATGTAAGCGCCCGAAAGTCGATTTCTTGACGACTTCAGTACAAAATATTGAACTCTCTTTACTATGCTTAAACATAATGAGACTTTTTGTATATTTTACGACTTTTTTATACTACTTATTTAGTGGTTGATTAGTCTGATTTTGTTTAGTGAAGTGTCATAACATTGTTATAGAATTTATTATCTGTATGTTTAAATATCACTATCATAAAAGGCTGGTGAATAAATAATTTTCCAAACCGGCGAACTGCTTTTTTGTACTATCCTCATTGATGACGTAGCTTTTAATCTGAATGTCAACAGAGGTCAGCACATCAAGATACCCCAATATGTCAAATTTATTTGATAGATTTTCAACTTTAATACAAAGATAAGGTTCATTTTCAATTGGGAAAATTGGACAGTTTTGGATAATTTGACCTGCTGGCATTTGTAAAGTTTGTATAGGTTTTTTATGAACCTTCTCTTCTGATGATTACTTTTTAAAGCTGAAGATGGAAAAGGCCTTTGCCGCCTCAGGTATCGTTGCAAAAAAATACTGTAAATACACTACAAGCTTTACCCCGATATAGGTATTCAACTATAAATATTGTTGCCATACATTAAAAAAATAAAAGAATATCTTTAATACTACTACTTATACTTTTTGTAGATATCTTTGATTTCGGATTTTCCTGTAATGTTACCTGTTAAAAAAACACACTGTATAATATCACTATGTTCATAAATATTAAGTTATTATCCGTAAATTCAACTTCACAAAAAGTTAGACATTAGAACCAATAAATAAATCCTTGGGTTTTATATTCCGTTTCACTTTACGTCCAACGAAACGGAATGGAGGGGACGTGAGAAGATTTTTTACCTTCAAAGTAAAACAGTGTGAAACCTTTATTTTCCTCGATTAACTAGACGAAAGGAAGGAAAATGTTGGAGTAAGGCTTAAAGAAAACAATATTACGGTACAAAGAGTTCAAGTAAATTCGAAGTTTCTTTTGCGGAAATGAATCCTTATAAAACTCTTTATTTTATGAGTAAGACCAAGTATTTATAAAGTTTGTATCATTCTGATAATGAATGATATAAGTATTTGAACAATCACCTAGATTTGTTAATAGACTGGCGATTTCATTGTGTTGTTCAATTGTCAAGTATTTGCAACCGCTTAGGATAATTATTAATAACAATAATTTATAGTATAATAATAATAATAATGTGGGGACGACGGGAACTTCGTGAAAGCCGAGAAAGATAAGCAAATCAAGTATCTTAACTTGGCTCGCGAGGTTGTCGACATGTGGGATGTGGAGACAGCGATCATTGTACCGATAGTCGTGTCAGCCAATGGCTTAATAGCCACGAGCGTCGACCAACACCTTAGGAGGCTCTCGTTAGACGGATGGGTCAAGGGTTTGATCCAGAAAGCAGTACTGCTGGACACGGCTCGTATTGTTAGGAGGTTCCTCTCTCTGGAGCCCTGACCGCCGGTAGCTTGGACCCCGTTCCCGGTACCGGTGGGCCTCTATTTTTTATATTTTTAAATACAGGGTGGAAGGGACATCGACGCGCAACGGCTTACCATGACTTCAGTACATAATTCTGGACCCCGAATTTAAGAAAAAGCCGACGAAAAATTCCACTGCCCCTGCAGTGGAATTTTCAGTCCAGTTCAGTTTTTGGTCCAGAATCATGTACTGAAGTCATGGTAAGCCGTTGCGCGTCGATGTCCCTTCCACCCTGTATTTGACTGTATTTTTATATTATAAATTATTAAATATTTAAAAATATTAGAAGAAAAAGGATGAATATAGGAGATAATAATGTATAGTATAAAAAAGCAGTAATATGATGATTGGACTACCAAGCCCAAGGTCTCGATTTCGAATCCAAGGCACGCACTTCCGACTTTTCGAAATCATGTACGTATTAATAATAATCAATTATGACACGCTTAGATGGTGAAGAAAAACGCATGCCTTAGAGATTTTCTCGACGGCGGCGGTGTGTGAAGTCGACCTGCCTGTATGAGGCCCGCGTGGAAGACTATAGCCTAATCCCGTACCCAGCAGTGGCACAGTATTATGTGTTGATAATGATGATCACAGTTTAATAATTATTCATTTATTAGTATAAGATGTGATTTCTAGGGATTATTCTCAGGTCTGAAAGTTTTATTGGGTGGTTTAAGTATCTCTAGGCAACAGCCAAATATTTTAATGTACTAATAACGTGGGACCTAACATATATCAGTTGCGAGTTGTGTGTGCCCTTCTTATAAAAGGACGCATCTGCCAATTTTCTCGACTCTCTTCTCGAATGATATGAAAATACTTGCTAATGGTTGCTAAATGTTGCTAATTATAAACATACTTCTACGTTTTGATAACATCAGCTCCACACATTAGATCAACGTTGGCACAAATGCTATTCAGCGAACGTGTGGACCGGTTATTGCCGATAACAAAACTACTAACACAGTGATGAAAGTGTTTTCCGAAATCGACCGAAATAATTATGAAGTTGGTTCATGAACTACGTCACGTTGCCGTTTGGCTTGTTTAACAATAAGTAAACAAACAACCGCACCGCGTTCGTAATTAGTCAGTGTTTTGTTCGTGCCGCTAACTTTGTACGAGATTTCACAGCTTTACATGTTAATGTGTGTTAGCACAGATAAAAACATTAATATTTCAATCGTAATGTAAGTAAATGTACCTACACGTAATATTACGAAAAGTAATGGAAGTAGCTTTTATAGAAATAAATATTTTAGTAGACCTGTTTTTTTACAATTTGCTTACTTTATATTCTTTATTCTAAATAAAACCTTTATTAGCTAAGTGACAGCTCAAGTAGGTATTAACTGTAGTGCCATTTCACTATAATGTCATCAAAATGACAGGTTGTCATGTGTCAAATCTCCGGATGTAACCATTTTTTTAACCCTACCTTTCGGATATACGTGTGAAGGTATGGTTAGTGTTTCAGCAACTACTAGTACTAAATTAAATAATGATTTATGCTTCTTATTGTTATTGTTGAAAACAACAAACAAAAATATTTTTATTTTATTTAATAATTATTATTATTGAAATATACGCGATAAAATCCGTAAAAAGTAGTTCTGTTTCAATGTATAATATTCGCGTAAATGTCAGAAATCAATAAATTATTATTATTTTCGAAGAATCCTTATTTTATATAAAGAAATAACTTGATATTTTTTTTATTTGTAGCATTAGCTGAGATTGGTATCGTATTTTGGCCTCATACGTAATTCAAAGTTTTTTTTATGCTTTTTGTTTTATTGATTTATGTTTAATCATACAAACTAAAAGATTTTTCTTTCTTTCTATTTAAATAAAGAACTCGCTATATTCACAAAAATAGCCCTCACGTCTCCTTTTTTTAAATTATTTCAATGTCTATTGAATTTTTTAATAGAAAAGGATATTCAAGTAACTCTAACAAAGTTTACAATTAAAACTTTTGGATTAGCTAAAATCTTTACTAACTTGCAAAAGGATCTGCGGAGATAACGGGTTGGGTTTACTACGGATTGTTTCATCGTGTTGTTTTGTTCTTTTGGTTTTAAATTCCCAAGCTTATACCTGCCACTCAGCTTGCCAAGCAAAATTCCCAGAGGACCTGTTCGACTTTCAGGGTAAAACAGACACCGGGGCGGAGGAGAGGATACTACCAAAACCGAACTACGAAGTTTGGTGAAATTTTCGCAATTTTAATTCCTTCTTTTGCGAGGACGCTATTTCTAAATGTCACGGTTTTGGAACGAAGTTCCTTATCGCGCGTTGTGAAAGGGGGCTAGACGGAAAAAATTCTTACGAAAAGTTGTCACGACACTTTTTTCGAAATTCAAATATTGTTGACAAGCAATATATATAATATTTGAATTTCACGCGTTGTGAATTGTTGAGTGTATACAGGTTTTTTTATTTTTAATTATTAAATTTTAATGAAAGGAACTTCGTTCCATCCGGGTGTTCCTTGACACCTCTCAAGTTTTTTTTAATTCCGTATTTGATATTATATCCATATTTAAATTGGGAGTATATATGTGGTTGATTCGTTTCAAATCAAAGCTTAGTTTTTTATTGTAGGGCGCCAGGACTTACTGACACCATTAGGCTATTTAGTCTAGGTCCTATATAACATCGATCGAAAACATCGTGAGGAAACCTGCATACCTTAGAGATTATCTGGATGGCTTCTAAAGTCTGCCAACCTGCATTAAGCCTGCACGGTGGACTATAGATTTATCGATCTCATTTTCAGAGGAGACCCGTAAGTCTATGTATATGGGTTGATGATGATGATGATTAGTATAATGTAAACTGCCTCATTGGTCTAGTGATCTGAAACGCCCTGGGTTCGATTGATTCTGAATTAAATTCTCAGCAGCATGGAGTTGGATACTAGCATCATCATCAACCCATATACTGTCCCACTGTTGGGCACTGGTCTCCTCTCACAGAATGAGAGGGCTTACTTAGGCTATATTACACCACGCTGACTTAATGCGGATTGGCAGACTTCGCATACCGTCGAGATAATCTTTAAGGCGTACAGGTTTCCTCACGATGTTTTTCTTCACGGTTTAAGCGAGTGATAATTAATTATTAATACGCACATGATTTCTAAAAGTCAGAGACTTCGACTTGGCAGTCTAATGGTTATACCACTAGGCTATCACTGCCTCATGATAATAGCATACCGGCGATATACCCATGAGTAGGCCTCCTGGAGTACATGAGTACACCGTTGCTACCTTTCGAGGATTGAATTCACAGTTAAAAAAACATTTAATGTTATTAAACTTTAATGGTGCTCTCTCCAACATGTTGATTTTCTCAACAAAACTCGTCATACAACTTTTAAATATAATTACGGGTAATTAAAATTTATCCCTGAAAAGCTTTACATATATAACACTCATTATCCAAATTGTGAGATTTTGTTTTGAACGTGATATTCATTAGAATAATTATGATACTGAAGAATTTACAAACCTGCACGTGTTTCGTATTTAATATTTAAGTTACATTCGGTAATTAATAGATGGGATAACTTTATAAAGAAGTTTTCTAATGGTGGTATGTTACTTGTCAATTATTTTGTCTAATATCACTTTGATTAAAGTAATTGAATTTTACTCATCCAATATAATAAGCGAAACTTTATCTTTAATTCAAATAATCTTGACAACTGAATATTATGTCAACCATCTCGGAATTATCTATAGTTGATTTTTATTCTAAAACAACGTTGCCTCTGCCAGTATTTTCTTCTGTATCGTGGGTGAGTTTACAAACACTAATTAACACATACATAAACATATGTAGCTTATACAAATATTTGTTCCGTGCGATGATCGAACCGACAACCCGTGTCGCAGAAACCGATTGCTAAGCCGCTGCGCCAAACGTGTTGTTAAATTCTAACTAAAAAAACTGATGAAGAGGCAATCGCCAAGATATTTGATCAAATCTTGGACAAATATATTGGACAAAAGTGTTTGAACTCTGGCATAATACTCTTTGTGTGCATGTTCATGTGTAATGAAACGTAATAATATTTTTTGTCTGAGACTAAAATAAACGTAGGTACATTGTGAAATATTAAATAACCAATTATCCACTAGAAGCAAAATGTGAATATCAGCTTTAAACCTTTTACTGAGCGTAATGGGTTTATAGGGTTGCCAAATTATATATTAATGTATCGCGCATTTACTGTTATCTGGCTCAAACAATCTGTTAATGTGTTTTTACTAAAATTACTTTAAGGGTTGTGCTTTTTGCTTTGCAGACGGATAAGATAAAAAATGATTAGGTGTAAACATAGTGAAATTTCGAAGATCTGGTTTGAATCTAGCACGAGATTAGCTATATTTAATTGCTATAAGTTATACAAACATAGGTTATATGTGTTTCAAAATTGCACCTACTAACATTATATTATTTTTTTCTTAAATCAATGTGCAGTATTGAGATAAACATCACTATCGTAGAAATCTTTAGCAATGTAGTTACGTGTCATGAATTATTATCATATCAGCCACAAGAGGTCCACTGCTGAAGAAAGGCTTCCCCCATAGACTTCCACAAAGACCGGTTATATGCCACCTGCATCCCACGACTCCCAGCGACCTTTACAAGATCGTCCGTCCATCTCGTTGGAGGTCGTCCTACGCAGCGTTTTCCAGTGCGTAATCTCTTATGTTGTAAACACTTAAGCCGGATTTATATTTGTCTGATGTGTCGTGTTGTAATGCGTCAAAACGGAATGGGTTTAATACTTTTGATGCGATACAACACAAGCCATCACAACATATTGCGGCAGACAAACATAAATCTCAGTATACTAAACGTATAAAACCCATACCGTTCTGACGCGTCACAATACGACACGTCAGACAAATATAAATCCGGCTTTATATTGACGGACCGTGGATTTATTTTAAGACAAATATCTGCCTGTACTGCTTTTGTCAATTTCTTAAAAGCATGTGATTATGACGTGCCGCGTGATCTTTAAATAATATAAAAATCTTATCTTATGATCTTCTATACCGTGGGTGTATTAACAAACAAACAAAATATCTACATGTCTGACAAGTCTATAGGGAAGGCCTTTGTTCAGCAGTGGAACAATACCCAGAACTGGACCAACAACCAGTACCTAGGCCATAATAATTATTTGGTCATGCTGGAATTAAACCAACGACGCAGAAAGTCGACCAGCTACGGCGGCGACGTCTAAAAAGTTCCATCGACAATTTCATACGACACTTTTTGATATTTCCATCAAGTCACGGTATAAGTCCACTTTATCCTTGTCGAATAGGTGGCGCGTTTAAAAGGCACTTCATTTACTTTTTAATATAGCTGGCAATCAATCACCGCCATGACAGGTGCCCAACTGAATGGAATGTCGATATCGCGACTCAACGCGCTATTTTTATACGCGTTTAGATTTTTTTTTAAGATAAAGAAAATGAAAATTGATGACTCATTACCGAATTCAGTGAGGCGTTGTAGGGTTAGAAATATTATGAAGTATTTTTATTTCCGAATCATAAGTGGTATTTGTTTTTTTTTAATAGTCGTTGTAATTATTGTCTACTCTACTCTATTACTACTAAGACATAAGCCTCTCCAATAACAATAATTATAGCTACTAACCCATAAGCCTTGTCAAAGCAATCTCCAATCCAATGACTACTAAATAATCCATCTATCTTCAAGGTTATGCTGCGCTTGTTGCGGTCAGTAGGGATAGGTGACCATTCTTCGCATTCTTCTTCATCCGTATTTTGAAGCACTTGAAGCTGATTGATTCAGAATACCTGATAGTAAGTGATCACAGTCACCCGTATACATTTGCTTTGTTTTTACTATAAGACCTGTTTTACATTCACCAACTTATATACTGTCCCACTGCTGGGCACGGGTCTCCTCTCAGATTGAGAAGGATTAGGCTTTAGTCCAGCACGCCGCTGGCCTATTGCGGGTTGGCAGACTTCACACACCATAGAAATCTATAAGGCATGCAGTTTTCCTCACAATATTGAGTGATAGGTACTTATATTAATACGCACATAATTTCAGAAGTAGAAAAAGTCAGAGGTTCGTACTTTGTATTCAAACTCGAAAGCTTTGATTTGGCAGATCATATCTGTAAACTATCACTAATCACTATTTTAAATAACTTGAGATCTCAAGAATAACATTCAATACAAATAGCAGAAATGGAGTAAACACAATTCAAACAACCCTCATAAAATGTAATGTTATCTAAAAGTGCACATACCACTATTTTCAGTGCAACCACTCCGTATATTTTAACAAACACACTCACCTCTATTTATATGTTCAGCTCTGAGGTTATCGCTCTCCAAATAACAGTGGCAACATCTACGTTGTTGACAATAAACTATTTGCAAGCTTTCTGGTCGGAGATTAAACTGCTCTAGTACAAACTTCATACGTG
Organism: Acronicta alni; assembly: GCA_964056405.1. NCBI lineage: Eukaryota > Metazoa > Arthropoda > Insecta > Lepidoptera > Noctuidae > Acronicta > Acronicta alni. The sequence goes on along the minus strand of OZ043925.1, from coordinate 8,695,608 downwards.
CACATTTTCGTTTATAAACCATCAACACAAAGGCTAGAAGGTAAGCTTTAAAGCTATTATATAAAACCTCCTTTGAGAATTTTAACAGAACGGACAATAAGAATTGCATAACATACTATTATGCCTGTATTTCTAGAGGGATAAGCAGAAGTGTACACATGTATATTCACATTTTTTTAGGTCGTATGTGTCACTAACTAGCATACTCGCAAAAAGTCCATACTCTGAGTTGCTACTGACAGTTTCATAGAAAAACCTCAAAACATAGTTTTAAAAGGTTGACCAGACCTTAATAATGTCAATCCATGTTGTTATTTAGCGGGTAGAAATCTATAGCCGCTGCTTAGAATTTCCTAATTGAAAAAACAGTTTATAGGTACTTAACCCAATCTAACAGCAATGGCCCAATGAGGCAATAAAACTGTACAACTATATTTCTCACATGCTTATGTTACAATGCTATAAAAAACCTTTGAAATGTTGAAAGCAATTACTGCATAACTAAGGTCAAGGGGTCGAAATTCTCATATTACCGTCCAAAAAATTTAAAAAAGGAATCCAAATAGAAGCAATCAAAATTGCTAGCAAAACTTTTTTTATATATGGCCAGTTTGTACGTGTGTTGACTAAAAAGTTTATAAATAAACTGTCATTGTTATATTGGCACACTCGGTGGTGGCGCAACAAAAATATTATACGCTTTTATTTATGTACCATCTTATTTCCTTGACATTAAATCGTTCTTTTTTTTCATATAAAACGTGACAAGACAGATATGAGCTTTAAAATTATTTATTTATTTTGGCTCACTAACAATTATTGAAAACACATTATATTACAAAAAAGTTTAGTATCATAATCACTCGGGGCGTCGGGCGTCGCATACAATATGATTTAAAGCTTGAAAACTAAAAACAATGAGTATATTTTTCGTAATTTTTAAATGAACGATTAATTTGGAACAGTATCTTGATAAGAAGTCATGGAAATCAGACAGAATTTGACAGATGAATTCGATAAGTTTGAAGTTGATTTCCCTATTTTCAGTATCAAATGTAACAAATTTCACATTGTGTCAATTTTTGATCTCGATAAAGACGTATGACGTTTTTATTTAGGAGAATAGCATTTGACAATTACGACAAAGACTAGATGGAGATTTTATTTTAAACAGTTTTAATTAGGTATCTGAATTGGTTTTCTGGAGCTCCGGCCACCTTGAAGGGGGGGGAGCAATGGCCCTACAGCTACTAGGCTAAATATTTTAGGTGAATAAATCAAATCCCCGAAACCCTGATTGACACATACATTACGTACCTAAATACGTACATAATATATTTGCCACTTGTAAGTAATACCGGTCGCGTACTACATAGATACCCACGAGAATCCCTAGCACCTGCAGGTCAATGTTTTCCATAAAGAAAAAAGTAAAAGCCATTTATCAAGTCCATTAAATATCATTTACGTAATGGAACCTTCACTCGAAAGTACTAGGATCACAACAACACCAAAGAGGCGACCGCACAGTGTTGGTATACCATCGATAGCAATCAATATCTGTCACGTCATAATGGCTATTAATCAATTATGTATTCAATTATTTTTGTTGCTCCTGTCTCGACGCCCGCCGCACGCAACTGTCTCATTATATGGCTAAACACGTAATATATACCAGCATTGAATGGTAAATATACAGCATTGAATAAATATTTATTAATAGAGTGTGATTAAGGGATCGTATTATACTTAGTTAAAGATATGTGAGTCTAAACACCAGTATTAGAGTTATTTAGAAAAGGAAAAAATCGACCGCGGGCAGGATTTGAACCTGCGTCTTCTGGTTAGGTACACCAGACGCTATGACCACTAAGCCACCGCGATGCCTACCCGTCATGTCGAATTTTTCCTTCACATACTGAATTTACGTCTTTATGGTGACGTCAGTAACACTTATTGAAAAGCAAGTTTTTGCTTTTCAACCGACACAACTTACTTTACAGTTAGTTCAATGTCGAACGATGCCACCTTACCTTCTAACTATTCATTAGGCATTTTCCATGCTAAGATTTTAAAGTTATTTAGAAAACTTTAGAATCTTAGCATGGAAAATGCCAAAAATATACAAAAAGATAACCAGTATTACAGATTTTATTCAGACTTTCTATGTGACCGTACTCTACTATGCCATTAAAAATATACAAAATACTAATGCTTGTGTTCACAAAGAGTTAGGCAGAGTTGACTTAATATTACTTCATTTATGGTGTAGGTTACTTACACATTATGTAGTTCACTGGCGTGTCTTTAGGCTCCATATACCACAAGACCACTAGTCCAATGAGGCATTTATGAACAATGCAACAACCAACTCATTACCACTCTGCTCTTAGAACCTAAAGATCCCGCATCAAACGGGTTTGAAGGGCATTAAGGCCCGTAAATACGGAATGTTTTCTAACAAAAAAATGTATTAGATTTTATGACGCAAATTTATGTGGGTTTATCTGTTCGATACTTTACTTACTAAACGCATCAAAATTCTCTATTATAAGACCACAGTATCATATTATAGGCTATATACCAGCCAAGCACAACATTGACCATGAAAGTATATTACATTTAACCCTTCTTTGCCTACTTAAGGTCGGAAAATTCCTCCTTTATACTACACGCGTTTACGTCATAAAAAGTATATGGCGTACTTTCACCCTTTTGACAACGTGGGTGTCAAACACCGTGATTTCTTTTTTGTTATCAGCTTTGAAGGGTTTCATTTATTTTTTTAAGAATGGAATCTGTTTTCAAAGGAGTATTTATTCCTTAGTCTCTGTGATTATAGTGTGAACAGCACCTGAAAGTATAAAGTTATTTCTCGTACGGTTTCATTGCTTCAGTTATACCAAGCGTGGTTGCTGAGTATTGTTTCGAGTTTGATTTCCAGGTTGAACAAAGTTTTATTGGATTTTTCTTTATAATTCTCGATAGCAACTCGGATTTCGGATTTGTGCCCGTTTTATAATAATAGAGTCGCCTTGTACGCCATGGGACCTGAAACACAGAGGCAAACTGTAGGGGTAAAATAATAAACCTCTGCCTTACCTTTCAAGGATATAGTCATGATTATAACGCCTCTAATGTAATAGAGGGCGAGCGAGCCCTGTTAATAGTTATTTCCATTGACCGGGCACCAGTCCAAACTTGTGTTTGTAAAGTTACTTCTCCATAATATGTAAATTTCTGAGTATTGCATGATAGTGCAGAATATTTTTATCAACAACTCAAACAGCTCGTTAAAAAAGTATAGGATAAACGGATGGAGTCCAACATGACTGAACAAAGTTACGTATAACTTTCCTTTAAAAATTGAGTATCAAAAATACTAATAAAAATTAGCAGAATAATTGCTACTAAAATCTCCTTTGCTGCATACTGTTTTTTGAGACAAAGCAGGTTTAAATCTAAATAAGGCTTTATATAGATAGATATTGTTTCTGAAAAATGGAAACTGTGATGGTTTATTTGGTGCCTTGGTTGAGCATAAGGCTGCTGAATCAAACCTGCAACACAAGCAAGGTTGCAGGTTCGGTTCGTGTATGGGTAGTACGTAGATTGGTAGATTTTCACCCATATGGTGAAAATCTTAGAGTTTCTATTCAAAATTACCTACTACATCGAGTAAAAATTTTTTTTTTAAATCTCTATTACCACAGGACTCAAATACTTATATGATAAACATAAGTGTTTGTGTTTGTCTGGATGTATCTTATGTATTATAAATATAAAGTATATAAGTAGGTATTAGATCCATTGTCTAGTACCCATAGTACACGCTCTGCTTAGTTTGGGACTAGATGGTGCTGTGTTATAATGTCCCAAAAATGACCCAAATTGTATTTATTATCTTTCGTTTATTTTGTCCGCTCATTGTCTATTTTGTATGTATTAGGAGCATGACACGTACACATGCTTGGCTCGGCTTTCACGTTCACCACGCCAGTTGCTAGTCATACGAGTCAACTGGAGGAAATGGATATTGTGATCGTAGCGCGCTGGCAGCCTGCCACTATTCATGCTCAAATGTACAATATAAATCCAACTTGTTACTGTTATTGTACAACTATACTGTGACTGTTGCTTAAACTATGAAATCTTAGTGATTGAGTTTCAGATCTAGAGTTACTGTAAAATTTTAGAATTGCTTTAACGATAAAACTGTTTTGTGATATTTGTTCTTTTTATTTGCGCATACAAATACACGTTACATACCTAATTGTTTTCTACTTTTTTTCCTTAATACTACTTGATTCACAAGGAAGGAGAATAAAAACATTAATAAATAGCAGTAATAGCCTAGTGACATCACCATTGGCAATTTAATCATCACTCGCTTAAACGGTGATGGAAATCATCGTGACGTAACATGTGCCTTAGATATTTTTCTGGACGGTGTGAGAAATCTGCCAACCTGCACTAGGCTAGCGTGGTGGACTATAGCCCAATCCCTCTCAATATGAGAGGAGATCCTACCGCAGCAGTGAGAATGTTTAAGGGTTGATCATGGAACGCAATAAGGTTTCCTAAATAAAAGAAATTCCTTCTAATTTTCACATAACTTCGATATGAAATATTGATTACCATTGAGAAATACCCAATCATGCGTTCATTACACCAGAGTATGTGTGTTAAGCCCACTTAAATTCAATATTTGCATAGGATTAAAAATTTATTGCAATAAATGTATTGAGTATTGAGTATTATTGAAACCGCAGCTAAAGCTTAATCCCGAATTGTGAAGCACTAGTTAGCCCTTTGAATAAATAGGTCAAATCAAGCAAAGTATTAATAATAAGCAAGCAAGCAATATAGGCTTGAAATATTTATTTACTTCCACCTCTTTTTAATCATCATCATTGTCATTCACAGCTTTTATTTACTGGAGGATACTTTTTACGACAATCTTATCCAGGTCTTTCCAACATACTTCACTATATCACCCACCCACCTGGCCATCAGTCTTCCTACGTACCGTGTGCCTACTCTCGGTCACCACTTGCCACTTGACTAGACGTGGTGACTTGGCAGGAACTTGACCTTTTTATTTTTGACGGGGTTGGAAATGCTTTATGCACTACCCACCGCTCTGGGGAGAGCTGCAGTGGGGTGTGTCGAACTCCTCTGAAAAGAGCGAGCAGAAATGAAACAATTATCGTTCTTAATAATTTTAAATCCTCCAAATAACTGCATCCTATAAAAAAAATATTTATCTATATTTATGGACATGAGTCGGAGAATGTACAGTAGCCTCAAATAAATGTAATGCGTATGAATATTTCATTCAAATATTTTTCATGAAAAACCTTGAATAGCGCCTCCAGTGATCATCCGAAGAACTAGATTTGAAAATACTTGACAGACTATATAGTGTCTATTAGTTAAATTACTGGTAAACCATTGGTAGCCCACGTTCTACTGCGTAGAGACCAGTACAAAGAGGCGATATTTATATAATGAATAGGGCTTTGCATAATAAAAGCACTAGGTACTTATTTATAATCGTAGATAACGATTCCTAATTTTTTTTTGTATTTGGTGCTAACGCATGCTAACTTTTTTTTAGCACTAAGGTGACCAACAAGAATCCGCCCCACCTGATGGTAAGCTGTTACCGCAGCCTATAGGGGTCTATAGGCTGCGGTAACGGTCGGCAACGCACTAGTGATACCCCTGGTGTTGCTGGGTAGCAACACCAGGGGTATCACTAGTGCGTTGCCGACCCAGTAAATCGAGAGAGGAATAGTTGGGTTGGCACTCTATGGGTCAAATTCCCCCCACCAACGTTTCCTCGCGGAGCACTGTCAACCTTGCTCAAAGCAGTATTATTTCACTTCGATTTTCTGCAAGGTGGAGATACTTCCCCGGTCGGGCAGCTCCAATCGGAGTGGAATTGTGGAATTACTCCCACTATGCCATATCTATCTTTGTTGGCTAAGATCTGTTACTTATTTATTTCAGTAAAATAATGTAACATTAATGGAAACTAATAATTACTGTAATTTTTTTACCAGAAATCTGTCACTCGACAAAATTAGCAATTAAAAATTATAAAAGGTACCAAGTACTTATTCAAATTTTTTGAGAAAAAGGGCTTTACTTTAAATATTCCATATAGGTTTGCCAACTCATAAGTTTAATTTGTATGGAAAGGTTTTTTTTTGCTATAATTAGGTACCAGTGTTTATTTTAAAGTGCTTCTTTAGAAGTGAGATTTTATTTAATGTCGTAACATCTTAGCTACCTTTTATATTAGAACAAGTTTTTTAATATAATTCACGCATAATTTCAATTTTTGGATTATCCTGAGAAGTTCCCACAATATAATAACACCACGTGATAATTAAGCTGTTTTATTCAATGTTTGGGTAATAATCATCAACCCATACACTTTGCACGGGTCTCCTCTTAGAATGAGAAGGATTAGGATGTAGTCCACCACGCTAGCCTAATGAGAGTTGGCAAGCACTTCACCCGCCTTCGAAAAAATCTCTGATGCAAGCATGTTTTCTCAGGATGTTTTCCTTCACTAATTGATTATTATTAATATGCACATGATTTCGAAAATTCTGAGATACAAGATTCGAAATCGAGACGTTTGAGTTGGCAATCCACTAGATTATCACTGCTTTTTGGATAACAAACTTCTATTTTTAGTCCCTCCTGAGATACCTCCGCGAGGAAACGTTGGTGGTGGGTGGACTTTCACCCTTATACTGCCAACCCAACTATTCTTCTTTCGTTTTACAGGGTCGGCAATGCGCAAGTGATACCCTTGGTGTTACAAGCGTCTATAGGCTACGGTAACCGCTTACCATCAAGTGGGCCGTATGCTTGTTTGCCAACCTGGTAGTATAAAAAAATCCACTTTGCGTGGGTTGTGCACCGTATGTTTAGTTGACACATAGATTTGTATCAATTCTTACTACAAAAAATATTTTTTCTCTTGCGTAAGAGCACTATAGGCACCTCCATAATAGTATATATATTAAGGTGTATATAGTCTGATATGAATCTTATATTTCCTTCGAAGAGCTTACAGCCATAACAATCTTCCGGGAAAGTCGGTCGCAGGCTGCGTGAATATCACCATTTCCTTAGTATAATCTATTTTGGGGGTTAATGCTCGCCCCGCTATATATAGCAACGGGTAAGAATGTCGGTGTAGGCACCCTGAAGTGCCATAAAAATATACTAGGGGTACCTATATGACTACCACCTACGCGCATAAAATTTTATAGAGTGTGAAATGTTTAGTTCACATATACTTACGTCCTATATATAATATATAATTATGTATAAAATCTGAGTAAAGATTTAAAATTATGTTTATGGTTCGTAACGACATTATCTGTCTATGTATATAAAAATTAATCCCTGTTTCCCTTGGTCACGCCATAACCTGAGAACGACTTTACCGATTTCATTAATTTTTTTAAAAGTTTTCTAATACATTGTAGAAGGTTCTTACTGAAAAAAATTAAGAAAGTTGTGCAGAAAATTAGATACTTTTTATCCAGGTCGTCCACGCAGGTCGAAGTCGCGGGCGAAAGCTAGTTAAGTAATAATTTACATATATATCGACATAATAATAAATTGGTCACAATAGGTCCACTGCTGAACAAAGGCCTCGTCCATAGACTTCCATAAGGACCGGTTATATGCCGCCTGCATCCAACGACTTCCAGCAACCTTTACCAAGTCGTCCGTCCATCTCGTTGGAGGCCTTCCTGCGCTGCGTTTTTCAGTGCGTGTTCTCCAATCTAGAATTACTGTGGAGACATGATGATGACGATGAATAATGATTTGTACTCTTCTAAGAAAACTTACACCCAATAACTGTCTTAAACTGAAGTACTACTTTATTTAATATTAACAAAATACAACCTTGAAATAAAATTACTTTTTACGGATTTTATCGCGTTATATTGATGTTATTAATCCCGACGTTTCGGAAACTTCTTTACAGCGTCCATGGTCACGGGTAGACTGTCTAACCGTGACCATGGACGCTGTAAAGGGTTTATTTCATGTTTAATATTTGCGTAAATGTCAGAAATCAATAAAAAACAACCTCAGTAGTCGTAACCGTGACTGTTACGCCTTGTTGATTCCCGGGTCAAGCAAAAAGTATTATTTGGTTTTCTATGAAATTGTCAACAGCAGCTCGGAGTTTCGATCTGTGTTTCCTAATAGGCTCGCCCCCTATTAGAAGAGACATAAATATGTGGTGAACTATGGATATACGTTAGTGTACCTAAATAATATCTAACCCTTCGCGGAATACAGACATGATGGCATGTTAACAAAATAATGAAGCTGTATTGATATTAGATTTTCTAGATATTGTCCTAAAATAAGAAAATATCTCTCAAAGTAAAGAATCTCTTACATATCAGAACATACGCTTGTATTACCCCAAAGGTTTGGCTCAAATTTCTGTAAAATAGAATATTTATAAACTGACATTTATGAAAGCATGATAGGTACAGAGGTCAGCACATCATGCTACCGCAATCTGTCAAATTTCTTTGATAGATTTTCAACTTTAATACAAAGTAATATGGTTCATGTTTAATTGGGAAAATTTAACAGTTTTGGATAGCTTGACCTGCTGGCGTCTGTACATAAAAAAACAGAAAAAAGTCAGAGGTGTGCGTGCCTTGGATACGAACTCGAGACCTTCGACTTGACAGTATGGTCATACTACGAGGCTATCACTGCTTTATATTTTAATTTAGCTATAATTTACTTTTTTAATAAGCATTATTTCCTTTTTTGCAAATTTACGTAATGACTAACACAATAACTAAGTAGTGCCACCTCTGCCTAACCCTTCTAGGAATACAGGCGGGATGGGATGTATGTATTTAATCATTAATTAATATTGTAAAAGTTGATTAATAAATTATGATCCACAAACAAACTACTCACACTTGCACAACATGAATGTGTAAACTTATAAGTCAAAGTTCAATAGCCTAACGTTCAAACCACAGCAAAGTAAGACGTTAATCCATTAATTTTCGTAATTTCCACTATTCCAGTCATTTTTCTTTGAATCGTGTACTCCGTAAGCGCCTGATGTAGGTAATTGTGTGAGCTACCAGCTGAACCTTACACGTTTATGCCACTTTATTCACATGGCAATGTATGTGCACACATTGCAGGCTTAATGATAAACTGAACTATTGGGATAAATTATATTTATTTCTTTAAATAGATCTTTTAAAGACACTTTTGCAAGTCAATATTTTACATCTTTTTTTAAGGCAGATGGCTCCGGCATTTCCTAGCTGGCGACCTCTGAGAAGAAACGCCAAAACAAACTCAGAGAATCATAGTCTCTTCTAGTTCTCTCACAAATATGTGTCTTTCAATGTAGGGTAAAGTTTGAAATGGGCTTTTGAAGAAAGAGCCATAGCGGCTTTGAGTGGACCAGTCCAAACCGATGGCACGCATGCATCAGCCATTGTGTAGCCCAACCATAATTTAGGGAGTTCAACAACTGACTGTTCAAAGCTGAGTATGTATATTTAGCCTATAAAGTACTCACAGTAACCATAATCACAGTAACCATTTCAGTAATATCTGCTAATATCAAATTAATATAAATCATTGTTATGTCAGACTTACATGAGAGCAAGACTCCATGAATCCATCTCCAAGATCCATGAATGTCATTCATGTTTTTATTAAATCATAGATGGCATTAATTACCGGCAGCCTACTGGTAATGTCAAGTATGATTTGATCTAATCAAGACTAAGGGTAGGCTATGTAGATCTTTATTTTTCGTAAGTCATTCATGTAGATCAAAAACAATAGTGGTCCCAGTATCATCAAATCCTTGAAAAGTAGCTATATCTCGTTAGCGTCACAAATTCAGAATTTTTTTTACAGAGTATTTTTTTTCCAAAATGGCTATATATGCAAATATTATAGATATGCAAACATTAGCGTATCGTGAATACGTAGTAGTTATTTTATGATTTTGGCCATAATACATGATAATTTTATTTATGTTATATGTCATGTAACCGTATGACATGTATGTATGTAATGTATAAAACTACGTCCGTAGTCTGGTGTGATCGCCACGTGCAATAAAGTTAATAATACTTTTCTAAGAATCATTTTGTAAAGATAATATTAATTTTATACTACACTTTTATTTTCATAATTTTTATTTTAGACGTCGTCTGTTGTCGAATGGTTCAAATGTAGGACTGCTAATCACGATGACGTCGTTTCGATTCCCCCACCCACAAGACACAAATATTTAAGATACACGCTGAACAAATATTTAAGCTCTACTTAGTTTGGAACTGGGTGGTGATGTATAAAATATCTTAAATATTTAGGTATTTATTTGTTTATTTTATTTGACTTCTCATTAATAAAACACAGTGATATATACAAAAAACATTTTATTCATACTTTCAACACCATGTAATGTTAAAGTGTTAAAGTACTGCGCAAATAATAATTATGTTGAACAATATCGTTTTACAAATTAAAGGGCTATACAATTGACTGTGAATTAACTTGGCTGATGAAAAAGAGGTTCCATTGAAACCGAAACTTTTTGAATTTAAAGCACCAACCAACCAAAAATAAATATACATAATAAGTAGATATAATAATGATACATTTATAGTGATTCACTTATTTCATGTTCACTTGTTTGTGTGCGTGACATTGTCAACATGTTTTGTTTTCTTGTTACGTCACCTTATATTTATCACGACTGTATAAAGTACCTTCGCGCATAAAAACAAGTAAATATTTAAACCAAAAAAAAAAGGATTTTCATGTTGAAATATTTTGAATTATTAGCTTAAATGTATTGTCTTCTAGAATAACTCTTAAATTATAAGTAATGTTAAGGTAGCGTTTAATTATGTATTTGAATAACAGGACAGAGTCCAACGCCATGCCACACCAAACTATTACAAGAATGCATACCATCATGGAGGAAATATTCTAGAATACCGGTCTCAGATGCTTATTCTATGGAGCTCAACAAACTAGTCAGTTAAATATTATCCTTTTAAGCGCCTGAAAGCCTGAATAATAAACTAAAATTGCTTGACAGAATGAAGACTGACATTTCATACAATTAACGTAATTTACATATGATGATTTGAGCAATTAAATAGCGTTATGGTTACCGTTTGAACACCTTTCTCGTATATCAACTTAAATTATATAAAGTACAGTGAGCGACAAGGTACAATTAACGTTAATAAAGTTTCTTATTGTAACCTGATATAGAGATGATTATGTTATAAGCCGAGAAGATATCGATTTTCATTATCAGCCTTTATTCAACTGTGTTAGGGTTGACTTTCAGTCTAGATGCAGCTGAATACTATTATACACGAAAAGATTGACATCAATCTCCGCAACCCATTCTCTAGGTAATACTAATGTCCTAGGATCAAGTGGTTGCCCTGCCAAGGCTTCTGACTACCAGTAACGATTATCATAGGTGTTCGTACAGCTGAGGTCGATAGCTAACATGCTCTCCGAGGCACGTAGAGGTCTCGATGTGTTAAGAAAGTTCACCCATCCATAAACTGGACGTGACAATTGCAGCTTAATCTTGCATATAGATTGATCGGTGTAGTCATTTAGCCATGAGCCCTTCAAACAAGGTACAGATCAGCAGAGAGTAGTAGGCGCCTAGAAGTAAAGCAATACTTCTAGGCGCTGTCGGCTTACGAATAGCTAGTGAAGAGATGGTAATTATAATCAGTATTGCATCTCAGAAAATCGAAATAATATTATACATTAATACAATCAATTAATTATTACATATTTTAAAGTATATGAATGCTTAATAAAAAACTAATTAAACGTAATTATAACCTCATTAATGAATAAACCATTTAGGCCTTCACATACAGTTTATTGTTATGTAGTAATTTGTTGTACCTTGTTCATAATAATCGCATAATTATATTATTTATCTCTGCATCAAAATAAGTTATGGCATTTTTCAACTAAGCATTACACAATAAAGTGAAATTTATCCAATAATATCTTATTTATAAATAATAAAATACGAATTAAGTGTGCTATATCATATTTACATTTAACATTAACGCGTTATATATGTACACATAGAACACAGTCATTTACATTTTATCGACGTACAAAATATTTACAGCTACTTGTTATTAAAATCGTTTTCATTTAACACGACCGCAAATGCATCCAATGTCACATGAACTGTTGATAATATTCATTTTCCGGCACAACGAGTACAATGGAAACATTATATTTAGTAGAAACAGTTCCATAATAGAATTCGAAGCAATTTCCGCGAGAAGTTATTAGATAAATGGTTATTTATTTGATATAGGGTAGGTTTGGTAAGACGTCGGGTCTCCGTCGATGGTGGGCGCCGTGATGCCTCAAATGTATCAATGCTTCTCTCATTTTTTGTTCCCTCAGCGATCGGATATATTCCTCATCAATCATATGTCTATTTTTTTCTCGCAAAGGTTTGTTCATTCTCTCATTGTCTTTGAACAAAACACACCACAAAGACTTGTCCTTGTTATCCCACAGTAACGACTTCGTATACTCTTTTAATCTTCTACTATTTTCCTCCACCCGCCGCATCGCTATTTCTATTTTAATTAAGTCTTTATAATGGTCCGATATAGGCGGCGTCGTGGTAATGTTATTACCGTCACTTTTAACGGCGCTTATATTAATTCTCGACAAGTAATAATTCTCATATTGGCTAGCGGAGCCACTCGTTCGCAATAACCACACTACACTGGCGATGAAAGTACACGACACTATGAAAGTTAATATGAGGAGAGTTAGTCGGAATACTAGGCTCGGGGACGCGCAACTCATATCACTATTTGTTTATGTTTGCGGACACACTGTGTTCGTACATGCCGCGCCGGCGTAGTCGCTCGCTACGACGTGCTACGGGCGTCCGCTCGCTACGTGCTGCCGCTACGAACTGCCGTAGACGTAGCGGCGACGCGGCGTCGCGACTCGGCGCATAGCCCTGTTTATCTCAGTTGTAATTTGCAGTCCAAAGCTGTATCCAAGCTGCAGATGCTTTCAAATCTCTTTGTGCGAGCTTTCTTTGCACTTTTGTGCAGTCATTGTACTGGAATTTTTAAATTCGCAACTACGTCGTTGTCATAATTGCTCACAACGTGTATAAAACTGTATGCTTTAGAAAATGCTTAAAAACGTGATTAAATAAATGTTTGTATTTAATTTGAAACGTTGAACAGCCCTTACAGTGATAAAAGAAGTAGGTTACAGTTTTTGTGGCTTAATTCAGTAATTTGGGTGGAAAGGCGTCAACGATAACGATCTCATAGTCGCTGCAATTATTGGGCGTGTTTTTTGTGTCAAAATCTATAGTTAACCGAAATTACTGAGTAAATACGTATTCGTTTTTAATGTTAAGGTGGCTATAGTTTTGTGTCTTAATCAATGTGAAATAAATACAGTACATGTAAGTCTTGTTGAACATTAACCTTCAGTTATGACCTTTGAGACAAGTAAAGGACGTAGTAGGTAATCAGTTTATTATGTCGTAAAAAATAGTCTATAAAAGTATTAATATTAACTGTAATATATGCTATATACCTCACACTACCTACCAATGTATTTTGTACAGCAGCCAGCACATCAAGCTACCCCAATCTGTCAAATTTCTTTGATAGATTTTCAAATTTAATTCAAAGTAATAAGGTTCATGTTCAGTTTAGAAAAATTTACAGTGTTGGATAGCTTGACCAGCTAGCGTATGTACTTATATTTATGTACCTACCGTGTACAGTGTACGTGTGATTGCACGACCTCCTTCGAGAGTCAAGCAAAAAAAATAACAAGCAATGGTGAACTACGATCATAATAATGTACAATTAAACTAGTAACTGCCTAATTAGCGCGACTACTACGCTTGAGATCACAGTTTCGATTTCCAGGATGAGCAGTGTTATTAGGCTTTCCTTTGAAATTCTCAGTAGCAACTCGGAGTTTACATTTGTGTCTTGTTAATGACAATATACACGCCCCTTATTACATGGGAATTAAACATCACGGCGAACTATTTGTGTACATTAATGCACGTCTGCCTAACCCCTCAGACAGGCGTGATGGTGTATTTATGTTACCATAAAGATTAAAACAATATACTTAATATACTCTTTACCTATAAATGTATGAAACCTCTATTATAAGGTTGTCTACAAAGCCATTAAAAACAGAAAATACTCCAAAAGAATATGAAAATTACAATGTCAGAGTGAAATAATACACAACATAAGAGCGCAGAACGCTCGGAAACCGCGTAATTTCATATCATGCGCTGGATCAACCCCGTTGTTACCTCCCTTTAAAAATACATTTTCATAAAAAAAAACATGTAAAAGCCTGAATATTTTTATGGCCCCGTGAAATAGTTCATTATCAATAGAGCCAATTAACAAAAACAAAATTAAAATATGTTTAATAATAAAGAAATATTATCTAATAATTTAATTTATGTTAGATAGAAAGCGTATTTACCAACATATGACGTCAGGTGTTCCATCACATGGTGGTGGGATCTAATGAACCACCTGGCCGCTGTTTTATTGACTATTTCAAGAAGCGTCTTTTCTTAAGAAGTTTTAGTCTTCTGACTGTCTCATTTACCTAGGACTATAACATTAGAATGCCTCATTAGCCGTCGTAAACACGAATGTTATGCTTGAGGTCCTGGAGCCATACCACAACGTGTTAATGCGATCATTTTTAGGTTCTAGGAAAGGGATGGTGCTATTTGATTTATAGAGTGACATCCCTCTCTCTCAATCGGAAAACGATCGCAATAATAGGTAGGGGTACGCCCTCTGGGTTTGATTCCCAGGTTGATCAATGTGTTATTGAGTTTTTTTATGAAACTGTCAGTAGCAGCTCAGAGTTTGGATTTGTGCCCCGTCAATGGCAATAGGCTCGCCCCCTATTACATGACTTAAACTTAATGGCAAACTGTGGGTATAAATTAGTACACTTCTGTTTAAGCCTACTGGAAATACAATTTGATTCAATTAAATAATAGATACATTCAAAGAGCATTCCAGTAATAATTGAGTTTAATATAAATTTGAAAATGTGTTGATTGAATGCCATTGGCATTCTATGATAGATAGCTCTCACTCGTTCAATTAATTTTGACACATTAATTATTATCGGTAGCAACTCTGAATATTCGTTAATTACATTAACTGCCATTGGTGAAATGATTCTAACACATCTATATTTCTATCCTAATATTATAAAAAGGTAAAGTTTGTGAGGTTGTAGGTGGTAATCTCTGGATCTGCTGAACCGATTTGGATACCGTCATACATACCGTCACGCCTGTATTCCCCGAAGGGTTAGGCAGAGGTGTACTAATGTACACCCACATTTCGCCGGTATGTTTTAGGTCCCATGTAATAGGGGGCGAGCCTATTGCCATTAACCGGGCACAAATCCAGACTCCGAGCTGCTACTGAGAATTTCATAGAAAAACCCAATAACACTTTGCTCGACCTGGGGATCGAACCCAGGACCTCTAGCGTAGCAGTCGCGCTTAGGACCACTAGACTAATGAGGCAGTCATTTGGATCTGATTTTGAAAATTATTTTACCAATAGAAAGCCATATTATTTGTGAGTATTATAGGCTATATTTATGTGTAATATGTGTATGTTATAAAGTAGTACATTGCACCCACGCGAAGCCACAGCGGGTGGCTAGTAGATTATAAGTATCGTATCATTATCGGACTAATTTGCATTTAGATTGATAACCCTATGAACAGAACAGGAATGTTACATTTGCATAAAAACCAAAAAACTTTGATAACTTGTGAGTATAATAAGTTAATGATCAATTCAATAACACTGAAATCGATTGAGTTATGTTTGAGGTAATCGCTAATCGCTAAGAAACCTTCTTACGTATGGTAACACAAAATCACCATATATATATATAGATAGTCATTGCATCTCACAAATATCTTTAAATCATTAACATTAAGTTCAAATTTCAATATAGCTGCTCCTCCCAGTTTAAATTTATTGGGTGAAATTAGTTTAATTAATAGATTATTGAGTTGATCTTGAATTTCTATAATTATATTAATATTAATTTATTTTTTTAGTTCTGGTTATAATTTTACGATACGATGATATAGAATATCTATACTTATGTCCTTTTCCAAGTTACTCTATAAACACATAGCATGGTCGTGGCGAATTTCACGGATCCACGGACCATGAACATAGGGCAAGTAAAAACAAGTGCTGTTTTTAGTCGGCAGCGTCCGACATAACCAGACGCCTCCTTAAGTAGCGGATAATCCATGAGGATTTTCTATAAAAATAGGTACACAGAAACTGTCGTGTAGGCTATCGATGTAGGACAATACGCCTCCCCTTAACTCTGTTAGGTTGATCAAAGTAGTGACACCTAAAATAATTCAGGCAGCTGCTGTCCATTCAGGCCGTAAGTCCCCTCGTTGGCCTAGATTGGCACACATTTAAAACCTTTATTCAGCACTTGCTTCTGCTCACGACTATGTCTGCGTGGCCTTTAGAATTACCTGGATAAAAAGTATTGTATGTGTTGATCCAGGTTATAAACTATCTATGGCTAAATTTCATTATTAATTTCCAAACTTTTAGATTTATAATATTAGTAGGACTTACAGATACCAATGACCTCGTTTTTCTTTATTTTTGTAATTTACCAAAATCCCGTCTTAGTGCTCACCTATGTTAATATATGGAAGTCCTTTATAAAATGTCACGATTCTAGACTTACCCTGGTAAGCTATGCGTTGTCTGTCAGTCAGTTATCGAGTCTTATTATGTGGATCTTATTATTTATTTTTTTGTCTTCAAAAGACCTCGCCCGCACTAGAGAACAAGTCCAATGTCACGGGTGGACTTTAAAAACATACACCAAACGGACACAACGACAGTCTCGAAAAAAAATGTGTCATACAAAATATTTGTCTCGGGTGGGAATCGAACCCACGATACTTGGCGCAACGGGGTGATACCTTAACCGTACCAGTCGAACAGTACTCAATATTTATTTCACTGTACCGAGCAAAGTTTAATAAACGATTTAATGCATCATGAACGTTCGGGAAGTTCGCTCGAATTCGATGTGTGCACGAGCTAGCAATAATATAATACATACATAATGGATTCGCATATCCAATCCAATCCATCATGCTCAGTCTTTTAATATTACAGATCTTAATTTACATTCCTTTATTTAAAGATGTTTTTCTTTATTGTTAATGTAAATGATAATCTAAAATCTACAGACATACTTTTGAAAATGTATGTAACATTGTTAAAAAATCATATGTCAAAAAGGTGTGTTTGTCCTACATTGAAGATATTAAAAAAAAGTGGGTCAGATTAAATAAAAGTCACCGAAGCCAAAAATCTGATTTTTAAAATTCTTGTTATAAAAACTTAACTTTCCATTCAAAAACATGTAATGCTGTATGCATCATTTCAACTTAATCTACTTAACATCTTCTACTTAATACATCAAGTGACATTACAGGCATAATACAAAATCTATCGTTGATGGGCACGGGTGATCTTATTCGATTAGCTGACATTGCTGTATTTCTTTACAAATTACTCAAACTGGGAATCCAACCCAGGACTACAAGCGTAGCTATCGTGCTTATCGACCACTAGGGTAATGAGGTAAATTAGCAATCATAATTTACAATTTACGATACCAGAGCGGCCTGTAGCGGCCTTCAACGCTGTTTATGTTTGCCTCTATTCATGCAACAAGATTATGCACTAACCGTAAGTTCAAACAATGCACGTTACCGACGATCAGTTGCGTGCTATAAATTCCGAACTCGCTTGTGTGTACTGCCATTAAACTTTATCATGTTATGTATAAGAGTAGTGACAGTAGACAGGTTACGGACTTATAAGTTCCTTTGTTTTGGCAAGCGGTATTTTATTGCAAACATTGTATAGTTTGTCAAATATAAACGGATATATACCCTCTTATTTTTTTAACTTCGTAAAAAAATTAAGGGATCATTGTACTCATCATTATGAACAACTTTTACCATGAGACCAACCCTAAAATCGTGAAGAAAATGTCACCTTTATCTCTTAAGGGTGAGGCAGGGGAGTCAAACTCAGCAGTAACAGTCACTCTTGCGACCACTACACTAATGAGGCAATTTATATCTGTCTATCTAGTATTTATGGCGTTGACTGTGACAAAAAACTGCTTTGAGCTGTGCTGTGTTCCTTACGGTGAGCAAGCTTGCCAGTGCTCCACGAGGAAACTTTGTAGTGGCAGTGGGGGGACCCTTATACTGCCCCAACCAACCCAACTATTGCTCTTTAATTTTACAGGGTCATCAACGCGCAAGTGATAACCCTGGCGTTACAAGTGGTTACGCTACTTAGGATCAGGTGGGCTGTATGCTTGTTTGCCACCTTAGTGGTATAAAAAATAACCTTCACGTTTTCCTAACTTTTATAAGAACATCCTATTTTATTGGTATTATCTCTGTCATCCGCCAATTCTGCAAATGGACCACGTGTCGGAAATCCTCATGAATTGTCCGCTGCCAGGGGTATACATTGCTGTATTTCGGACTCGACCGTACCGACCACAATCCGTATTTCCCTTCCTTGCCCTATAATTGGGAACTTGGGTTGACTTTCATCACAACAAACAAAGCAATAATGCAAAAATATTTATGACTCTTGTTCTATAAAGGATTAGGAACTATTTCATCATAAGGTATGCACCTCAACACTTCAATAGACTGCAGCATGTAGAACAGAGAATGCTTATTCAAATAACATAAAGAACACGTTTGCATTTATTTTTATAAAGTTAAAATATTAAACGGTTATTCTCACTAAAGCAATAACCTTTTTCTATTTACACCATTATCACAGGCAGTTTCCTTATCATGAAAGAACCACTGCGATATTACGATCTACGTACTTATAGACCAAGTCTGCTCCTCCAAGCTCGCCATTTCTATAATCTTACCGTCTGGGGGGTAATCTGCGAGGGTAAGAATGGGGTAATAGGGAGGGAACTACTTAACAGTGTAGATAGGAGCTAAATAAATATAAAGAGTCTTCATACTTCGTGTTATGATCGTTGAATACTCGTTGTGTTACTATCCTTACTGTTTCTGTTACGGTATAAACATTTCAAGGCTTTCGTTTAATTTTATTCGATTAGACTTTTCAAGGAAGGAAAGAGAAGGAGAAAGAAAGGAGATGGAAGAGTTTTTGCTCAGCAGTGAGATCATATAGTATTGATACATTTCATTTTAAGCCACAAAAAAATATCCCCATCTATTACTTGGGAACTAAACATACCGGTGAACAGTATGTGTACATAAGTACTGCTCTGCCCAACCCTTCAGGGAATGCAAGCATGAAGGAATATTTGCATAAGTAAAAACGTGTGGTATAGGTAAAATTATTTTGATAAATGTTCGATCTAAGCATGTAGGTAACTCATATAACCTTGGTGTCTTTAAAGTAAGAGTGAACAGGCATTTTCTGAGTAAGCGTGTTCTATCTTCGACCTCGTCGTAGCTTACCATCAGGTGAGACTGAGGTCAAACGCAAACCCATCAATAATAAAAAAGGTGATTTACGGAAACCAATTTCATCAGTTTTTATTGCTACCATTTAGAAGGTTCCTAGAGTTAAATTTAGCCCTAGCTATGGACCTAAGATACACTATGTAGACCATAATCAACCACGCAGGTTAATTATGAGTAAATAGGCATCAGTAGATCAACTGTCCCTTTAAGATAACATTTTTTTGGCTCAAAAAGCAATTCATTTACAGGATTTTATTTACTAAAAACTTGACACCGTTTCACAGTAAAAACAGAAATGTTTTTCTTTGAAAAAATATAACTACTTACAGGACTACGGTGCTTAGTGCCACCTGTCACCTGCTACAAACACAGGTAAGTATAGAACTGGCAATAAAATAAATAAAAAAGCCGGTCAAGTGTGGGTTGGAAACGCGGCGAGTAGTTTACTTTAAGCCTCACGCTCAACTAACTCTTAAAGTTCTTCAAGAATTTCGGTTGAGAGCTCTTAGAGAGTACTAGTGTTTTCTTAGATATTTTTGATTCATACATTGTTAAAAAGTTATTATATAAGGAGCAAATACTCTTTACTTCTTTTTGACAACATCTGTGGTCAACTAATATCTATGTGATGAACGTAAGTGTTGGTATTTGTCTGGCTGTTTCTTAAGTATTATAATTATATATTTAAAATCACACTTAGAAACTAGAAAGGAGCCAGCTTACTTACGACTATTTAGTACAAAGGCACTGCTTATTTCTAAAGAAATCTCTTCCAGCAGACCTGCGAGAGGAGAATTGAAAAGAAGGAATGTAGACAGCAGCGTGAAATGAAGCAAATACTAATTAATATTATACAGGCGAACATATAATAAATACAAAGTACACATATACTCTATTAAATAATACATAGATATTGCACATAATAAATATTGTTTACACAAATACCTACATATATATTATAAACAATATACAAATAAATAATAGTTGCAAACATACGAAGATATCATATTGAAGACAAATTATTATTATATCCATTGTCATAGTAAATTTTTGTTTAGTATGGGCCTAGAAAGTGCTGTTTAAAATATCACAAAAATTTATTTGTTTAGTTGTGGAGGCAAAACGTTGAGTGGTATTGATAGGTTTTCGAGAATAAGACCGAAGAATGTGGGATTGTTATCTACTAAAACTATCCCAGTGGCCACTCTATCTCTATTTTCAAGGTATCACAACCGTAATTTACATCATCATCATCAGTCAAATTTATCCACTGCTGGACGTAAGCTTCTCCTAATTAACGCAACGGAACATGTATATAATATACGTACACTAAATTCGTGTCCTAAATGGAATTCATTTCCTAACAGTCATCAAAATCACTCAATAAAGGGTTTAAGCCAATAAATGGCATGTGTCGTTACATTTAATAGACATGTCCGTCGGATCTAAATTTAACTTGTAAATGCTGTTCAAATGTGTATTAGCCGAGATAACTGCTGTCAATGTGTCTAGTAGTGACCGGAGGCCGAATGCCGACACATTAAATATGCAAGCTCTAGTGGCCTGGGCCTATTCGTCTGACCCAAGTATTCACTGAATTTTATTTTATTCATTAAATAGCCTTTACACATGGCTGATACGTAAGTATCTTATCAAAAATATAAAAAGGGAAAACGAACTGGCAGGTTTGATGAAGTGTACAAATAGTTTTGGTACATTGAACTTTAAAATGTTTTTTTATATAATATTCTAATAATTTAAATGTCGAACAAAAACACTAAATTGAGAAAGAAAATAAGACATTTAATTATGTATTTCGATTTAAGGTGGGCTTAAAAAAATTACTTCAGCAAATTTAGTCCATAATTATCATTTTGTCCACAGACATTTTAGGTATTTTTCTACTCTTAAATGATAATATATCCAGTGACGCCAACATATATAACTTCACTGGATCATAGGAAGAAAGAAAGAAATCATGAAAAAAATATATTCTCCTTTAAATTATAGTAAGTATTTTTTATCTTTTCTGTGCTTCCATCGACATTATCGTAGCTATCGACAGCAAAATGAAACTAGCAGTGCCACTATCGGTTGCTTGCGGAAATATCGGTGCGTCTGTTAATATGTCAAATACATGACGGCCTTCGAAGCTCGGTGTAGTGGATAGTAATAGTAGTGTATATATTGTGACATCGTCGTAATTTTTATAAGTAGTAATTAATAATTTAATGTAGCATTAGTTAATAGCTTATTAATGGTAAAGTCGTAAGGTGCAGGCGGCATATAGGCGGTAGTTAGAGGCCAAAAAAAGCCTGACAACCATTATATCTGTACCGAGGTCTGATGGCAGTCGCGTAGCGTAAAATACTAATATTTACCCGCCTCTCGTCAAACTGGAAGCCCACCCCAACATAGTTGTGAAAAGGCTCGAAAGATGATGATGAATAAAACAGAACATTATCCACTATGAACGCCATTTTGAAAATAAAAAAAGTAACTTTTGCACGAACGAACAGTTTCAAACTGCCGGAAAAAGTTATGGGACAGGGAATACCTTTTCAACTGGTCGCTCAAAGTATGAAAGAATGTTCAGCTCTGGTGCAGAACTCCACGACTATACAGTAGTCTGTAAGCAATGAAAATGGGACAATTGTTTAATGTGGAATAGTATAACGTGAATACATCATGATGAATAGATTTTTGTTAGGTTAGAAAAGGATAGTGGGCACAGCTGATAAGGTCGTGACCTGAATGATTTTTAACATTGTTATGGTGATATCTTGTAAGTGAAGCAATGTCCACTATTCTCTATATGAATCATCATCACCATCACGCCTATCCCTTGAAGGATTAGGTAGAGTACCCAAGTACACCCACAGATTGTCGGTATGTTTAGGTCTGCGAGACTTCGAGCTGCTATTGAGAATTTCATAGAAAAACCCTCTAGCGTATCAGTCATGCTTACGATCGCTAAGCTAATGAAGCAGCTAATAATGCTGTTCAGCATGCTAGAAAGCAAACGGTGACACAAATTTCTTGACTTACAAAGTAATGAATAAAAATACATACTACTCACGAGTTATTCACATTTTATATAAAACTATATAAAACTGTCATCTCCTTTCAGTTTGACCTTTTCATAGACCTCGATTCTCGAGTTATGCTTTAAAAGTTGCATTGTAAAGCAAGCTGAACCATCACTTTCAAAGCTAATTCTATTGAATAAATAAAATCTTAAAAATGCAAGTAAAAAGGCATATTACTCAAAAAGAAAATAATAAAAACGCGGAAATTAATATGAAATTTAAAAGGCATTTCATAACAATTTACGTCGGCTTCATACGTCGACCTACTTTGTGCAAAACGTAAATAAAGAAACCCGCATCACGTCTTTCTAACTTACGTCGACCATTTGTCATACAACAAAGGTTTGTCCTTACCACAGAAAACTAAATAAGGTAATAGAAGGGGATTAAATAACAATTTAAAAAAGAAAACTAAATTCATTGGCATTTATTTATTTACTCAAGACATGTCAACGATTACTACAGGACAGTACACAAACATTAATAAGTTACAAGAGACAGAGATATATATATATATAGACCGTTTTGGAAAAAAATCTTAACAATAATAAAACAAATCTACAGACAAAAAAAAACCTCTAGTTTTCACCATCTTACCGTCCCACTGCTGGGCACTAATCTATTCTCAGGGTGAGAGAGGTTAAGCTATATCACAACGCTCGCACTTGCCTCATGCTAGCTTGGGAGACTTAATACACCGTCAAGAAAATCTCGCAGCATGCAGATTTCTTTACGATGCCTTCCTTCACAATTTACGAGTAGAGGTCTTACAGTCTTAAAATGCACGCCAATTGTATGCGAATTATTATTTTAATATATTGGAAAACCATCATAAATTACTGCGCATTGGCTTTGATCTCCTAGAAAAATTTGAAGAAATTTAACCGAGATACGTGCAGTGGATCTTTGAGATAAAGATTGCTATATTTTGGACGACGTTTGTGATCTAGCGGGTTGAACGTCGGACTCTGCTGATCACGAGGTCGTGGGTTGATTCCCACAGGACACAAATATTTATGTGCTGAACATAAATCTTTATATTTTTATATATTTACAAAAAAAGTAAATAAGTACCTATATATCCATTGTCAAGTACCAAAAGTACAAGCTCTGCTTAGTTTGGGACAAGATGGTGCCTGTGTAAAATGTCCCAAAAATATTTATTATATTATAGTAATTTAGCTTTAGACTAAAAGATCTAAGTAGATCTTTTAGTCTAAAGCTAAATTACTGCTGTTTTAAAATACATAACAACTATCATTATATTAGAATATATTTATTATCTTATAACTATAACATACGCACGTATTAGAATGGTGATAATATTATGTTCTACGCACGTTTGCCTGCCACTTCTATATTTTACAACGATCTCTATGGTCGTAGCCTAAGACTTTTTTCTTTAAGGTCTTTTTACCAGAACTTATTCTGGATTCATTTTACGCTATTAAATAAATAATTTCTTGAAAAAATCTACCAATCAGATGTTTTAATTATAACGTAACTTTCTAATTAGTCTAGTGGTCCTAAGCGCGACTGCTACACTAAAGGTCCTGGTCCTGGGTTCGGTTCCCATGTCGAGCAAAGTGTTATTGGGTTTATATATGAAACCTCAATAGCAGCTCGAAATTTGAATTTGCACCTATTTAATGCCCTATTACATGGGACCTAAACATACTTCAGAACTGTGGGTTTTCAATTAGTACACCTCTGCCTAAACCTTCAGGGAGTACAGATATGGTTATGACAGATGGTATTTTCCGATAAAAAAAAATACTGTCATCAAATACTATGGTTTACTTTTAATTTACATACGACCAGAAATAATGTAAGTACTGTCATTAGAAAGCCAATAATTATAACACTAATGTTTTATGAAATGACAGATTTCCCATTTTAATTACAGCCTTGTGTGGCCTCAGCTTTAAATGTCAGTCATGAACTTTTTTATGATAGTAATTTTTATGATGATCGACAGAATCGCGTGTTAGAAATTCATTTGATTTTACTGACTAATTAAAACGACGGATATATAATTATATATGTTCACATTTGTTTAAAATATGTCGGAATAAAATATTTTATTTATCAACATTCCTATCATTATCGAGTTGATTAATAACACAGATAAAAAGTATTTTTGTAATTATTCTACAATATTCCAAGAAATGCTCAGATAGCAACAAGTTAAGATTTTCTCAAATAAAAATATGATGTGATACCTAACCTATTAATTTATACAATCATTAATATTATTATAATATTTTCTTTTTTAAGCAAAAATAGCATTCAATTGAATCTAAAATTGAGCAGTGATTGCCTAGTGATATGACTATTGAAATGCTAAGTCAAAGGACTCGAATTCAAATCCAATGCACTTCAAACTTTTCGAATTCTGTATAATAATAATGAATTATCACTTACTGAAACGGTGAAGAAAAACATCGTGAGGAAACTTGCATACCTTACAGATTTTTCTCAACGGTGTGTGAAGGTTGCCAACCCGCACTAGGCTAGTGTGGATTGTAGCCCTTTCACGACTTTTAAGTAACTATTAGCTACACGTGTACCTAATGTTTAATACCTAAAACTGTATGCAGAATACCAGATTTGACAAATTTGCATGTCATATTTGCACAATGATTTAGGTTCACAAGCCGTGGTATGTTTTACGGTACCCATGGGAGGAGTTAGCACAATGTTAGCTGGAAATCTCGATGCGTACGTACAATATCAGTGGGTAATACTCAATAATAATAGTTGTCTCATTAATTTCATGCGTTAACCGCATAGACAAACAATAAATTTTTGGACGTAATTTGACTAGAATTGATCATGTGAGCAAATAGTTTGCTTGTATTGACTAGAGAGCCATCGAATTATGGGTAATACCAATGTGACTTTTCAATTTCAGATATGCCTTATAAGCTTATTTTGGACATCATTATAATCAAATTTATCAATATAATCTATCAATTGTCTTTTTGTAATTTTTGGCATTTACTATGCTAAGATTTTAAAGTTATTAAGCAAAGGAAAAAATCGACCAATTCAATAGGTGTTACTGACGTCACCATAAAGGCGTAAATTCAGAATGTGAAGACAAAATTCGGCGGGTTGGTATCGCGGTGGCTTAGTGGTCATAGCGTCTGGTGTACCTAACCAGAAGACGCAGGTTCGAATCCTACCCGCGGTCGAATTTTTCTTTTGATTAATAACTTTATAATCTATCAAGTAACTAATAGTGAAAGTAATCATCACAAGAAGTTAGTTGTCTTAACTCTTAACTCCTAAAGTCGCTAAAAGCAGTATTTGACATAATTGTTTATGAGGTGACTATACACGTTGATATTATAATAGTACCTGCATTTATACATACCTTATACATACATAATAATTAAGTGCCGCAACTACGTAGGTACCACGACCACGGGTCCACCACGTTGGCCTAGTGCAGGTTGGCAGACTTCTCTCTTCTTCAAATCTCTATCTGGAACCCGCATAGATGTGAAGATTTGCTCACTACGTTATGTAATGGCAAGTCAATTTCTAATCAAAACACCATATTGGAAAGTCAATATTACGTTCCAGGGATTTGAACCAAGATCAGCAGCAATAGGTTTTTTTTACGTTCTTCCTTATTTCTATGTTTATCCATACACCACTTAAAATATTTGAAAAATTAAGCAATGCTTTTGATGTCGAAGAGAATTCTCAAACAAATAGTACTTAATACAAGTGACAACATTAAATATATACAAAGATCGGAAAATTATTCATGTGAAAACTGACAAATGAACCAAAATCAACTCGCTGAGTGAAAACCGCCAATGAAAATTGAATTAATAGCCGATGAATATTCAACACTGGACATTGTTC
The DNA here is from genome assembly GCA_964056405.1 of Acronicta alni. NCBI lineage: Eukaryota > Metazoa > Arthropoda > Insecta > Lepidoptera > Noctuidae > Acronicta > Acronicta alni. Next base: position 8,668,932 of record OZ043925.1, on the reverse strand, counting down.
TTCTCAGTGTTGTTTGTTCGATTAAGCCCACATTGTTTACCATCTCTGATTATTGCTCAACATTACAAATTGTAGCTTCAACGACCTATTGTGCCCGCCACGAGGGATCTTCCTTATCAGATCGAGCTTGACGTAAATTGGTTTCAACGTCGAACCAATTGTTATTTCCAATCAAATCGAATTATTTTCGACATTGAAAGTAACTTTTGGAATAACAAAACGGAAACAGCCACGATTCAGTACGAAATGTGTTCTAAACGCAATTAATTTCGCTACCTTGATTATTATAGAAGGCGAAATTTGTTATTCATTTTTCGATTTACTCAGACGCAAAACACAATTTGCGGATCGTGGGATGAAATTGAAAAAGTTTTCAGTTATTTATTTGGAACGTTTTGCGATGCCGGCGGCGTAAGCATTAAATTTATTTTTCGAACTTAGTCAAGTCGTACCTCAGGTTCTTTGGAAAATCTTGAAAGGGAGTCCTGTTTTAAAAATAGAGAAGGTTTTCAATACATGCATTTTGTATGTATATTCGCGCATAGTTTTGATGTATAGGAACCTACTAGCGCACATCTAGTAGGTTCATGAAGATCAAAACTCGCGGTGTTATGTTAATCTCATATTTTCCAATACCGTGAGAAATTCCCAAAATCATTATTGAGATAATGATTTTGGGAATTTCTGGTGATAGGCATTGGCTAAGGCCAATGCCTATCACCACATAGTATAAAACAAAGTCACTTCGCGCTGTCTGTCCCTATGTATGCTTGAATGATTAAATCTTTAAAACTACTCAAAGGATTTTAATGCGGTTTTTTAATAGATATACATTTAATTTAATATATTTATTTAAGTATAATACATGTATGTTATTAGTATATTGCAACCGTGCAATGCAGCGGAGGCGGGTCGCTAGTAGCCTATAAGGAACCAACTGTATTCATTAAGTTCATGAAAATGCTATGTTAGTGTATAGTTTCTGGGATTTCATGATTAATCTGTAAGTTAAATATTCCGATTTTTATAGATTTATCTTCTTTATTCGATGGAAATATAATATGTCTGAGATGAGCCCGTATAAATTCAATTGGTATCTGACCATCCAAGTGGAGATTCATCCCAGCAGTGGAACAGAAATTAGGATAATAATAATAAATAAATAACAAATAAATACTAAAGGACAATCTTCTTCTTTCTCTGAGCCTTTTCCCAACAATATTGGGGTTGGCTTCGAAGCGACTGCCATTAGACCTGCATTATATAACCATTGCGGATGTAGCCATTAGACCTCAGTGTTCCGGTATTACCCAAAAATAGACTGGTTGGCAGGTTCTTTGGGTTTCTGACAACCACTAACAACTGTCATAGGGGTTTGTATGACAACCGGGACCAACGGATACTACTAATGGAAATACTAAAAACCGTGATAGACTAAATTTCCAGGAGGTAACAGAAATTCAGTACAACTGATTTTCAGTTAACACTTCAATAATAACGCACACAATCCATTAATCCTACTTTCAATCACCCTCAAAGTCAATAATCAAGTTTATAACTTCCATAGAAGCTTAGTCTTGGAAACTTAGAATCAACTGTGTTGCAGGAAATGGCTGAAGTCTCGAAGTAAACACATCAATGTAATGAAGTCTATAATCACTGGAATGAACTTGAATGAGTCGGGTGGGATTTGGTATGTGAACCAGTCACGCAGGTTACACGTGCTTATTAATGATGGGCCTTTATTACTCGAGTAATGGCGGCAGTTAATAAATGGATGACTCGAAAATTGTGTTCTTTTATTCCTAATTTGAATCACCTGACACTGGGAGCATTTATTCCAATAGACATTATATCTTTGACTAGTCACCGACAAAAAAGCTTTCTTGAAATTAGCGATCGATATTCAAAACCAGTGATTGAACTTCTAAAAGCGCTTTTCCTTTTTCAAATAGATCTTGTACTTTGAAATAAAACTACTTTTTACGGATTTTATCGCGTATATTGATATTATTAATCCCGACGTTTCGGACCCTTTACAGCGTCCATGGTCACGGGTAGACCATGGACGCAATAGCAATATATAACAATAGCACGGGTAGACAATATACGCGATAAAATCCGTAAAAAGTAGTTTTATTTCAATGTATAATATTCGCGTAAATATCAGAAATCAATAGATCTTGTACGTTTTTTTTTATAATATTTTTGTGACATTTTACACAACACCAACAACATCTAGTCCCAAACTAAGCAGAGCTTGTACATACTATGGGTACTAGACAATGGATATAATACTTATATACTTTTTTTTTGTAATAGATACTTATAATACATAAGAAACACCCTTCTTCACCTTCCTTTGGTATATTGGAAATGGCCTAATTATATATTTTTTAACGTGATGTAAACGACAAGTAGAACATAAATTTTCTGACATAAGTTTGTATAAATTTAATGAACTTAAATTTTTATTTTCTCTTTTGTCTTTGGAATAAATATAAAAAATACTTATTCATTACTTTCTGAGAACTAGCCAAAACATAATAATTTTAGGTGCTTTAATTTTAATAACATAATAGAAGCTCCGAAAAATTGATCCAACACGAAGTATTCCAAATATTCAATCAAAAAATTAATTAACTTGTTTTGATAAGGCCAGCTTATTAATTTTAATGGGTCAGTAAACTTGAAAACTAATTTCGTTTTCTACCAGTAAATAGCTTTCAATGTTTTTATTTATATTAATTACAATTATGGCGGTTCAATATCAGGATTACATAATGATTAAAATTTAATATTTGTTCTTTTTTGCTGCTCTGAAAAAATATAACGCTGTTTCTTACAGCAGTCCAAAAAAGGGAGAATGAGTTATTTCGACTTAAGTAATATAATAGACATACGTTATTAGCGGAGGAAACATTCGATCTCAAGCAGTATCGAACCTGCGTCCCTCCAGCTAAAATGACAGTTTTTTTTTTAATAAATGAACCCCAAAATATTTATTTCAATCATCATGTTATCTATTACCTTCCATAGCTCTATCAAGATACTATTTGTTTTGTATTTGGTACTAACGCATGCCAACAATTTTCAAAGATATATTTTTTTCTTTCGCTATAATTTACAAATTCATAGCAAGAAAAAATGAAAACGTGTTTCTTAGCACAATAAACTTTATACACAATAGACTGCCTCATTAGTCTAGTGGTCCTAAGCGCGACTGCTACGCTAGAGGTCCTGGGTTCGATCCCCAGGTCGAGCAAAGTGTTATTGGGTTTTTCTATGAAATTCTCAGTAGCAGCTCGGAGTCTGGATTAATTGTGCCCGGTTAATGGCAATAGGCTCGCCCCCTATTACATGGGACCTAAACATACCGGCGAAATGTGGGTGTACATTAGTACACCTCTGCCTAACCCTTCGGGGAATACAGGCGTGATGGTATGTAATGTATGTAATATTAATTAAATAAGTTAGGTACATAATAATTGTGCCAAAATGGCCACAGATGAGCATAATGTCTGATGGCAGCGATAGGGACCACCTGACGCTGGTTTTCACCTGCCACCCACGGGTGGCATACGGTCGATAGACAACTATTATCTTTATCACTGCTGAACAAAGGCCTACAGACTGCCACTAGGACGGTTACATACTACCTACATCCAACGACTACCAGCGACCTTCACTAGGTCGTCAGTCCATCTTGTTGGGGGCGATCGTATGCCTTTTTCGATATGTGGTCTCCAAACTTAATAATTATTATGATTTATTCAAATATACTGGGAATAGCCCCACTTCAGAAATCTACACTTGTTTCCCTTCTTGACAGTTGTGACATTGTTGAAGTTTAGGCTCGACTAAAAGGTTACCCTTGGGATAAACAATACATTTTTTTTGTACAAACTTGACAATTGAAATAAGAACAACTCACAACTGTTGAAACGTTGCTACAGAACTTTAAATTACATTAAGGATTTCTAACGCTTTTTGTTTACCGAAACAGTTTACGCGTTTGTTTTTAATATTATTTTTTTATAAAATTAGATACTTACAATACTAGGTAATTCAGGACGAGATTTCTTCTTCGGAATATAACAGGCAGACTACACAACCCACTTCACCCTCGCCTTTAAATGCTTTCTGTAATTTAGAGAAAAAACTGTATTTTTCTGAATTTTTTGCGCCAATCTACTTTTAGAGTGTAGGTACTCGCACCTTAAGTTAAAACAATCCCCTGCTTAACATTAGCAGAATCATACCTTATTTACCTTGATAGGTTTCCCAAAATTGCTCGCTTAATAATTAAAGTATTCCAACCCTTGTTTTTAACGTTGACGTTTTTAACGATAACACCAAGTTTCACTCAACGTTCATAAATAATCTGTGGAGGGTTATTCGTGCTACAGTTTATAAGCTCTACAAAATTAATTAATACTAATGAATGTACTTAGTGCAGGTCCGGAGTCCAGGATTACCCTCGAGGTACGTTTAATTTCTTCTCACTGGAGCGAGCATTATGTTAAGCAGTAGGTTTGCAAAGAGATTGTTACGAAAACGCTTACTATATAACATTTTCTTTGCGGCCTTTTGTGCACTGTTTGCAGACTGTATTAATTTCTTTTGTGTGAAAAATGATGTGTACATAGTTCATTGTTAGTTGTTGAATGAGTAAACGGATACAAAATAAATAGGTACATTACATTTAAGTATATTAAATGTGTGTTTGAGGCACTTCATATTACATCAAACTACTTTTCTCACTCATTCTATTGTTTCATATTATTATACAGTGACATGTCGAAGGCACTTCAGTTTAAAGAATTTATTCCTCAAAAGAACATTACATAGTTCACTTATTATAAGAAACTTATTACTAATTATAATAAATATAGTACAAAAAAAACGATCAGCCATAGTTACACAACTCTGTAGATTGTCATGTAGTTTTGGGCAGTTTGTTATAATTCTTAAGCTCCGTCATATCTATAATATATATTTCTCTTATCTTTTTGTATTTTTATGGCATTTCTCATACTAAGATTTTAAAGTTATTAAGCAAAGGAAAAATTCGACCGCGGGCAGGATTCGAACCTTCGTCTTCTGGTTCGGTACACCAGACGCTATGACCACTAAGCCACCGCGATACCTACCCTTCATGTCGAATTTTGCCTTCGTATTGTGAATTTACGTCTTTATGGTGACGTCAGTGACACCTATTGAAAATCAAGTATTTTTGCTCCTCAACCGACACGACTTACTTTACAGTTAGTTAATGTCGAACGATGCCACCTTACCTACTAAATATCTTTTTTAATTTTTTGTGCATTTTTCATGTTAAGATTTTAAAGTTATTAAGCAAAGGAAAAATTCGACCGCGGGCAGGATTCGATATATTTATCTTTCTATATAGGATTCTGATCATGGGTAGTTGTATATTAGCTCTATTATTTTTTAGATATAAGTTTTGTAAATTGGTAGGAGCTGCTTATCCCTATTGGATCTAATAATCTAGATGTGACTTAGTTTTGGTGATAACTTGATGTGGTGGTCGCGTGCCGCCGTGCCGTGTGCACCGCACAGTGATGGGATAACAGACTTCCCTAGGACTTTTCTTTAGCTACATGTTTAATTTATATAAGGGTTGTTGAGTTTCAATGACAACGTTGCGCTATTACAACGCTTGAGTGCCCAAAGTAAAAAAGACATGTATCGTCGACATAGAGTGAGATATTTCCTGCGATCCTAATAGTGCTTGCCGTTGTAATGCTGTTAATATAAACCAGGAAAAGTAGCGGGCCCAAAACTGAACCCTGCGGAACACCGTACCGTTTTTGGTATCTGTTACCTTACAAATTCAAATATTCAAGTTCAAATATTTGAATACTTTGTAAGCTTTAATTCATTGATACCGATACTTACAAAATGTCTGATTGTCGAAAGCTTTTTTAAGGTCTACAAAAACTCCAAGAAACAGTTCAAAAGGCATATAAAGCAAACCAAATAATTTATTTCTTTGCTAACATGAGTATGATGAACAGATGTTGTTCAGGCTTAAAGTTTTCCATATAGACTTCACGATATATCTAAGAAAAAATTGAATTCTTCAATTGAAACAGATGTTATATACTTACTCACTTTTTCTTTGTATAAAAAATTGCTGCGTTAGAATCGTCTGTGTGAAGTCAAACTATAGTGTCTAGTTCGATTTTAACACTTTTGTACTTCCAAACCGTACTTCCTAAACCAACTTTTCACTCTGTTGTTATTACCTACGATTGGAAAAATCAATTTAAAAAATCATCCAGTTTCCATCAAGAAATTGAACTCGAGTCCAAAAGAATTTTGGAAATAGAAAGAGCCTTTTCACTTTACGTATTTCTTAGAACCCTTTAAGCTCAATTTGCTTCATAGGAATCGAAACGCGAAAAATCAAACGCGGCTTTTAAATAATGAGCGACCACCGAGTTATTAAGTCGATTAACGTTTTATTTTAATTTGGTAAACCATTAACAGGTAATGCTTACTGTCATAAAATATTCATTTAATTTGAAATTTAAACGCAATAAATAATTTGGGAGAGGCCCAAGTCCAGCAGTAGACTGCGATAAGCTGATTTGATTTGATTTAACAGCAGTAGGCTCGCTCCCTATTATATGGGACCTAAACATACTAGCGAAGTGTAGGTATACATTATTAGTACTTACACCTCTGCCTAACCCTTTGGGGCATACAGGTGTGATGGTATATGTATATTCTAACAAAGTGAACTGGCTTGGGCACAATTTATGACACAAGTTAATAATTCCGCTCACGCCCACAGTTTGCACCACAAGTTAATATTTCAGAGTACACTGACGAAAACCAACCTGCCTTATCGATTTATTGCTTCGTAGTCAATATAAAAATATAAATTTATAAAACCAAAACAGATTCCGTTTCGTATTCCATTAAATAAATTTCAAAGAACCTGTATCTTCTCATAGCATTGCGGTGAAAACTGCAGATACGGATAGAGATAGAAATATTAACCAGTCAGTAGATACATGCACAGACGCCAGCAAGTCAAGCTATCCACAACTGTCAAATTATCCCAATTGAAAATAAACCTTATATTTTTTTGTTAAGATTTAAAATCTATCAAATAAATTTGATAAATTGAGGTAGCTTGATGTGCTGGCGTCTATACCTTGATTACAGACGATTAGTAGTCGCTAGCGTTGGCGACGAAATAATACCATTATATGGAAATACGATTTTTGTTATTTACGTCACCGACAGTGGTGTTGTGGAATTTTTCATACAAGTGTGTACATACCTAATGGTTAGAGGTAATAAGAAGCGCGAAATTACTAACTGGTTACAACCATTATATAATCCTAAGGTTAAATGTATTGCCTAGAAATTTGCGGAGGTCCGATGGCAGTCAACTCGTATAAAATAATAGTTACAATAATGAATTTTTAAGATGACATTTTATTGACATGATTTACCTTGACATTATTTTTATTCAGAAAACAAGTTAGTACATAGGACTTTTTATTTATATTTCATTTACGGAATTATAATTGTAAAATACAGATTTTTAAAATATTGCCTAATACATATAATTTTAACTTTGCATGCCACAACCATATGGCGGAGTATGATGAACTAATCACATAATTTAAGAACTTATTGTACCATGCTTCACGCAAATAAAGATCATCATTTCATTACAGTGAAAGCTGACAAAGCCTAAGCCCTAAGTCTAGCCTTTTCTCAACCCTTTTCTCAACATATTCAGAAAAGGCTAGGACAAAGATGGCATCTATCTTTTATTATTTAAACAACAATTCTGGGTTAGGCAATTTCTGTATATAGCGTTACAAATTAATATTGTTTAATGACCATAAGTATATACCCTAAATAACCTTGACCCTTAGTAAGCCTTCGCATGACAATTTTAAGCAAGATTATCAAACCTTAGAAATTTGAAATCCTTTAGAAGTAGGTATGCAACTCCATACCTTCATTTCATACTTCCATATCTTTTTAATAAGTTTTTTTTTGCATTCACAAAACTTAAGTTTTTAACTAATTAATGTTATATCTATGTATATTAACGATATGCACGCCTATAATTGCCTTGTTTGCACAGTACAGAATAAGAAGTACATAAGGAGTACATAAGGAGCACATAAGGAGTACATAAGGAGTACATAAGGAGTACATAAGGAGTACATAAGGAGTACATAAGGAGTACATAAGGAGTACATAAGGAGTACATAAGGAGTACATAAGGAGTACATAAGGAGTACATAAGGAGTACATAAGGAGTACATAAGGAGTACATAAGGAGTACATAAGGAGTACATAAGGAGTACATAAGGAGTACATAAGGAGTACATAAGGAGTACATAAGGAGTACATAAGGAGTACATAAGGAGTACATAAGGAGTACATAAGGAGTACATAAGAAGTACATAAGGAATACAACAGGAGTAGGTACATAGGAATGTCAGGCCATGAGACACTTTATTACTACAGAATGGCAAACTTGCCTTCCCTTGCCCTATAGTCCTTCATGTCTTTAGGATTCACCACGACCATGACGGGCTAAGGTCCGATTCAATCACCTGACACCATAAAAGGGCGAGGCGTCTCCTTGCCTCCTACTCGAAGCGGAATCGCCGTACGTCACTTACCATTGTCTGGTCGGGCGGCTGACTCTCCAGGTCAGCCTCCCGCAGACCACAACTTATAGAGGCCGGAGGTCTGTCTGTGCAGTCCATCAACTACGAATCGGGAGAGAAATTGAGGATTCTCTCTCCCTTTCTGCCGCCTCTTTTGCAAGCATGACTTGCTTGCAGTAAGAGGCGGTGGCTTCCCACGCGCTCTCGTTGCCTACTATGTACTGGATGATGGACGAAACTCACGGTGCTGCTCTGTCCAAGCTTTGTCGTATACGCTCTCGGTGTATTATTCGGAAAGCCATGTCAGTGACTCCAGTTCTTTTCCGGATAACTTCATTACGAATTTTATCTTTCAAAGAAACCCCGAACATAGCTTGCTCCATCGCTTGCTGAACAACTTTAAACTGACAGTAGTCAGTGTCCACGTTTCAGCACCGTATATCATGACAGGCAGGACGCACTGGTTGAAAACTTTCATCTTCAAGCACTGTGGTATAGGCGACGCGAAAACTCGGCGAAGTTTGCCAAATGCTGCCCAATCCAACCGAGTCCTCCTGTCGGCTTCTTTCTCGATGTTGTGTCTACCAGCTGAATGTTCTGCCCTAGGTAAACGTATTCCTGCACAACTTCAAACACCGACCTTTAATGACCGATTTCCTCATAAGAAGCACAAGTTTAGTAGATTTTTTAATACTCTTCATTATGTGACTTGAGAGTCTTGAAAGTCCCGTTATTCCCGAGACGGAAAATATAATTCTCGAGTCTCAAAAATACCAAAAAATCATCGAGACTCGATATTTTCGAGACCGATACTCCCAGGATGAAGGCCCTAATGGACACCGTAAGGGGTTCGAAACTTCGGAATTAATAATATCAATATAACACGATAAAATCAGTAAAAAGCAGTTTTATTTTAATGTCTAATATTCACCTATTTCAGAAATCATTATAAAAAAACTATAGTCCCTACAGCTTTTTTTGCAGTACTGAAAATTTGCATGTTCCTCTGCCACCTGGCGAGGCAGAATAGCAGAGTAAGCAGTATTTCGATCTCATACCAACTAAAAATACTAGCCTTCCCTTGACCTTATTGCGGCCATGGGATTAGTTTCATTTGCTACGATCGAGACGGGCTGTGGTCCGGCATTTACCCCGAGACCCCATATAGGGTCTGCCCTCTTTCATTCTGTGACGAGACCCAGCAAGTCGATGAACCAAAGTATTTTTCTTTACAAAATTCTCGTAGCCTTTAAAGGGATGATATGGGTAGGTAATTTTGTTTACATTGGGCTGCTACTAATGTGTTCAGTGTTCAGTTAACACGCCAGATGACGTTTAAGTAATGTTTGCCTCCGCTAAAAGCTGGATCGTGCTCTCACTATTCCTATTTATAGATTGATATGTTTGTTTGTTAAGACACATTATATAGGGTGGAGACAAAAACACGACATGAAATTATCCAAAACAACAGTTTTCCATACAAATTATATTGACGCCCTGACAAACTTCTACAGGAAATTGTTTTATTATTGTATGATCAATATTACTATTTCTGTTCCAACTGCCTTATAAGTCTAGTAGTCGTAAGCGTCACTGGTAAAGATCCTGGGTTCGATCCCAGGTCTAGTAAAGTGTGCAATATTTTCAACCTACATAGTATAGGTCGTTTTATTTATTATTTTAAAGTATATAAATATTTTTTTTTTTTTTGACGGACACAGTTTTTAGCTCGAGGGAGCTTTAAAAACTTAACCGGACTAGGTGGCGAGGCACCAAATGCCTCCAGCCAGGGGCAACTTATAAACTAAGCAACACAGCTAAGGGTGTCCCCTGCGGGACTCGGACCTCGGCTTAGGGCGTTGCTGGGGGGGCAGCTAGGGACGGCTGGATCTGGGTTTAAATTATTTAGGGGCGAATTTAAAGCTACTGGCTCGGCACGGGCCGGCTCGAGCAAGGGACGGGGAGGATTACCGTTAAGGGGTCTTCGCGACGGGCCTCGCCGGCGAGGACGGTATATCGGGCGGCGTTTTTGTGCGTGTGTTTTGAGAGTGCTAGTCACTCTGTTTGACTCCTGCGCTAGGGTGATTAGGTCGTCAGGGTAAGTGAGTGCGTGCCTTGGGCGGCGCACTCTACTTATCTGAGAGGGTTTGTAGTCTACGCTACTGACCACAAGGGGATTAAGGTGAAGGGGGGCCAAATCGAAATAGCGCTTAGAGGCGCGTTTCATAAACTGCTTGATGGTAGGCAGTTTTAGGTCTAAGTGAAGGTCCCTATTGCGCACGTACCAAGGGGCGCCCGTGGCTTTGCGCATGAATCTGTTTTGGAGGGTCTGCATCCTATGGATAGCGGGACTTTCTATGTGAGCGAATACGACACTCGCATAGGTCATGATGGGGCGAATACACATCACGTAAATTCTCACCTTGTATTTGAGGGAGAGTTTACTGCGTGCATTGAGCATGCCATGTAGACGTCCTAGAGCAAAAGCGGCGCGCGAACGCACCGTTTTTATGTGCTCTCGGAACGTAAGTCGGTAATCTAGAACCACGCCCAGGTATTTGGCTTTCTTTTCCCAAGGGATCTGTTGGCCGAAGAGGGAGATGGGTTGGGCTTGAGCGGAGAGGTCGGAACTCTTGTGAAAGAGAACCGCCGCGCTCTTGGAGGGATTCACCTCTATTCTCCATTTCCTGAACCAATTCCCTAGGGCATTGACTGAGGATTGGAGAATTTTGGTGATGTTTGTTAGGCTGCTGCCGGAATAATATATAGCCGTGTCGTCAGCGAATAGAGCCAACTGCGACTTGGATCTTTTTGGAATATCGCTGGTGTACAGCGTGAAAAGGAGAGGGGAGAGCACGGAGCCCTGAGGGACTCCGGCTCGGATAGGATGAGGGGACGAGAGTGTGCCGCCCTCTATACGATAGCGAAAGGTGCGATTCGACAGAAAATCTCGAATGATGAGCACGAGACGGTCTGGCACGTTGAATGAATATAGCTTGTAAATCAAGCCATTGTGCCAGACCTTGTCGAAGGCTTTCGCCACGTCGAAGAAGAGCATGCCAGTCGTCATACCGCGCTGGAATCCAGCGCTGATATGTTCGACTATGCGATGCACTTGGTGGATACAAGAGTGTTTGGTTCGAAAACCAAACTGCTCGTCGGGAATGAGATTATGGGATTCGGCAAATTTCTTTAATCGGGCATAGATAAGCCGCTCATAGATCTTCCCAAGGACTTTGAGGAGACTTATGGGGCGATAACTGGAGGGCTCAGACCTGGGTTTACCGGGTTTAGGAATACCGATGACGGTAGCTTCTTTCCACACTTGTGGGAAGATGTTATTATTTAATGCCGCGTTGAAGATGGCGGTCATCAGAATGATCAGGGAGGCGGGGAAGAGCTTAACCACCTTGTTGGTGATGCCGTCTGAGCCGGGGGCTTTCCTGGGTCGTAGGTTCTGTACGATCGACCGGACTTCGTCCGCAGTGACGGGGGGGACGGGATCGTCTGGGTCGGGAGCGGGGGAGGGAGTAGAACTTGCGGGGGCCGTAGGGTTATCAGGGGACAGCGAGAGGGCGACTCTACGTTCGACTTCGGCGTTCACCTCATTGAGGTGGGCCTTGTCTACTGGTAGAGTGCTAGGCGAGCATTGTGCCTCTAGACTGTCGGCTAGGCATTCGGCTTTTTCGTCGTCGTCAAAGGCGGGCCTTTGATTAGGACGATTCAGAGGGGGCATTGTAGACTCTTGATCGGACTTGAGCTTCCGGGTCAGCTGCCAGAAGGCCTGATGGGTGGGCTCCAGGTCCCTCAACCAATTGTCCCAGCGGGCCTCGCGCAACTCATTTATGCGTTTCTTTACAGCACGCTGTAAATTGCGCATGTGAGCGCGGTTCGGCTCGCAAGGAAAATTGTCGTACGGTCTGATGGCCGCGTTCTTCTCCGTCATCAAGCCACGCACATCCTCCGGCAGATTCCAGTGGTTATCAAACTCCTCTGGAATCTGTCGTGAACATTCGTTCAACAGGGATTGTACATGGTCGGTGAGGGAGTCGATCGCGCCCGTCGCGTCGGCAACTGACACTATAGAGTCGGGGATGGCATCCAGGTGAACGGATGAAGTCGACTTGAGTCGTTCCTCGAGTTTCCTCCAATCCGTTATCACCTTTGTTGGAGCGGGCTGACCTGGATCTGAGGGGGCAAGTCTGGGGCCTAATACTAGGATCACAGGTCGGTGGTCAGAGTCTAACTCTTGTAGCGTCTCTAGAGAGCGTAAACCTAAGTTTACGTTCTTTAAGAGGGCTATGTCGAGTACGTCAGGTCTGTGGTTTACGTCAGCGGGATAGTGGGTGGGCATCATTGGGGCGATGATATCGTAATTTAGCAAGGTGCTCAGGTTATCAAGCTCTCTGCCTCTCTGGTTGTTCGAGTGGCAATTCCAGGCGACATTTTTCGCGTTAAGGTCACCTGCTATGATAACTGAGTCACCTAAGCCTAAGAGGGCTTCTAAGTCGGGACGTATGTGAAGCCTAGCACTGCTAGGGGGGATATAAGCCGATACGATAGTTATCGGTTGGTGACCGGTCATGCCTACTTGACATATCGAGGTCTCAATATGCTCGAGGGAAGGATTATCCATAGGAGTGCAGTACAGGGACCTCTTATAGTATATGAGGGTACCACCTCCTTGAGAACGAGTCCTGTCATTGCGCACTATATGATAGTTTGCAATTCCAGGATTCCTCTTGGATGGTTTGAGGAAGGTCTCCTGTATAAGGAAAATGTCAATTTGATGGTCGCGGAGGAAAGTGGCGATCTCATCGCGTTGACCATTCATGCTATTCGCATTGAAAAAACCTATTTTAAGGGACCGGGGTTTGGTTCTACCTACGTGCACCGCCATTTAGAACCTAAGCTGGGAGAATGCATCAATTAAGTCAGCATTCTCAGATATGATTTTGAGAATGCTGAGGCCGTTTCCCTCATTAGCTATGAGGGCGTGGCCAATGGTAGTGATGCGTTCAATGGGGGCGACACTGAACGCTTTTAAAGTAGCACCCAAGGACCTACCTGTTGCCGGGGTGGCAGAGGCAGGAACGTGGGGTTGCGTGGGTGCTGGCACAAACACAGGCTGAGAGGCCTGTGCGGGCCTTGGAGGGGCAGCCACGAGAGCGGCCGGGGAAGCCGGCGCGCAGTGAGCGGGGGTGGGGGTACCCATTAAGGGTGGGATGTTAGCCACATGCTGTGGCGTTTTAAGTGGGGGAAACGCTTGTTGGTGGTTCAGAGCGCTCCACGGGGAGGGCCTTTGAGGGCTTAGGCGGTCAGGGAGGGCGGCCGAGGGGCTTTCCCTCTGAGTCTTATTGGCAGCACGCTTAGCGTGCTTGGGAGAGATTTTGGGGGCCTTGGGGCAACCACGGTAATTTGCCGGGTGACCTTGCTCCCCGCACAGAACGCAGCTAGGAGGTTCGGTACAAAGTGTCCTATCTTTAGGACGGCTGCAGTCCGCGGTAGCGTGATCAGGGGCAGGGGTGGAAGCAACCTGGGAGGAGGTTGATGGGATAGGAGAGGCTGGGGAGTCGGTGACCTCAGCGGTCCTGGGGGCCTTAGCGGGGGCATCGGAGTTGGCCTTAGCTTTACGCGGCCTTTTCTTCCCTGTTACGGGAGTGAATCCGTCGGAGGATTCCGAACTAGAGCTAGAGTCCGAGAGGGATGACTCGGACTCTGAGTCAAGCGGTGCCGATGTGTCCATCGGCACCGTTTGGGTCGGGGGCGGGACTACAGAAATTGACGCACGTGCGTCAACATTCTCAGAATCGGCGGACAATAGGCTTGAGAACCTATTGTTCGCGATGGGGATCGGGGAATCGGACAATAAAGCGGGGTCGTAAAAGTGAGCCTCCGGGCTTTCCGGAGAATCTCGTTGTTTACGCAGGTGTTCCAATGAAGGAACATCTGCGTCCGGTGAGGCCGGGCTATCGGGGATGGGGGCGCGAGCGGGACGAGGGGCTAGCTCACGTGGGAGCTTGGGGCCATATTTGGCCAAAAATTCGGGGTCCTTTAATAGGAACTCCCTGAGGAAAATGATGAGGCTGGCGTCGGACATCTTGACGAGATGTCCGAGAGAGACAAAGGGGAAAGGGGAATTTCTAGTATATCCTAACTCTACCGTCCCCGGGTTGGATGGGCCCGGGGTTGTGTGGGTGAATGAACCCTCCCTGCCGGGTGTAGGCAGGGAGGCGTGAGTACCTGTAGTGTACCCTAGCTTGTCTCCCGTCGCCAGTCTTATTGTGCGAACGGGTTCCTATGCTCTAGTACCGTACTAGTACGATACTAGAGGAGCTGTAAGAGAGCGGGGTTAGAGCCAGGGTCGACTAGGAGACCCCCCAAGGCCGGTGGTCCTAGCTCCTTCCGATTTTTGCTTTACCCAGAAGGGGCTTAGCGGGTGTATCGGGTCCACACCCCACTCGGTTTCGTTGGCACCGTACGGTTTCCACCGAGGACCACGAAACTGTGGTTTTTCCCTGAAGGGGCTAGAGCGCGAGCGTACCGAAGTCCGCAAAAGACAGAAAATCAGCCACCGCCTTGAAAAAGGCAGCTTTTGATCAAATATGTGGGTGCAGTCGGGACGACTACGGAGCGCTGTGGCGGGGCACAGCGAGACGAGCTTAGAGAGAGCGCAGCGCAAGCGATACGTCCTCTCGCGGCGAGCGTCAGCGGGCGAGTGAGTAATATATAAATATATTGTTAAGTAAGTATTTATATGTAGGTAGTGAGTAGCGCACTACATTTAATATTACATTCAGTAAATATATTCGAAATTTTTATTTATTTACTAGCTTCTGCCCGCGACTTCGTCCGCGTGGAAAAGTTACTTTTAATTATCGTTATAAATTATAGCCTACATGTTATTCTGATGTATAAATAATAATACTGTAAAGTTTCATCAAAATCCGTTCAGTAGTTTTAGCGTGAAAGAGTAACAAACATACATTCTACAAATTTTCGCCTTTATAATATTAGTGTGATTGATAAGGCACACCAATAACTTATTTACAATTTCAAACATAGACGTAAATTTAAAACAGTGTAAGATTATGTACTCCTTATGTACTCCTTATGTACTCCTTATGTACTCCTTATGTACTCCTTATGTACTCCTTATGTACTCCTTATGTACTCCTTATGTACTCCTTATGTACTCCTTATGTACTCCTTATGTACTCCTTATGTACTCCTTATGTACTCCTTATGTACTCCTTATGTACTCCTTATGTACTCCTTATGTACTCCTTATGTACTCCTTATGTACTCCTTATGTACTCCTTATGTACTCCTTATGTACTCCTTATGTACTCCTTATGTACTCCTTATGTACTCCTTATGTACTCCTTATGTACTCCTTATGTACTCCTTATGTACTCCTTATGTACTCCTTATGTACTCCTTATGTACTCCTTATGTACTCCTTATGTACTCCTTATGTACTCCTTATGTACTCCTTATGTACTCCTTATGTACTCCTTATGTACTCCTTATGTACTCCTTATGTACTCCGTATGTACTCCTTATGTACTCCTTATGTACTCCTTATGTACTCCTTATATACTCCTTATGTACTCCTATGAACTCCTATGTAACCGAACACCCAAATTTAAATAATTAAGATGTGATATAGATTCCTTTGTGCGTATGTAACTCCAAGCCTAAATTTGCAAGGCCAAAAAACACGAATATAGGAGCGAGAATAATACCAATATAACGCAGAAAAAATTTTTGAGAGAAATTCACTCAAACATGCACATTTCCTCACAAAGCTTTCCTTCAATGAATTAATTCGTACATGATTGTGAATGATAAGATAATGGCTGATAGAGACGTATATTATGAAAGATACACTGAGCGGACCTCGAGTAAGTTAGGATGAGAGCAAGGTAATGATGACTATAATGATGATGCATGGTGATGATTGGGAAAAGTCAAACGTCCTTTGAATTTGACGAATGACTTGGCAGTTCATCATTTTATCACTAGGCTATAATAATATGAGTCTTGCAGTAAAGTCTCGACGCAAGATATTTTTTTTTACTTTAGTAGCGATGTAAAGAATTTTAATATATGAGATGCTGTATTTTTGTAAACATAATGGTATATAGTTCTTATTTTAAATGAGATGTTATATTTCTACGTTCCATTTATTATTCTCAATAACAATCGTAATACAAACCCTTTGAGTTCTTAAAAAATAAAATTGAAACTAAAATGGTAGAAAAATGTATTATATGTATGTTGTGGTAGATTAGGCAAGAATGTCATTGACAAAATATTTATTGTAATGTAGTTTAATAGAGATAACCGAAAGTAGTATACAGAGTGGTATTCATTCACTTACAACATTTGTTTTTAAGTCCCATGTAAATAGGGAGTGAACAAATTACTGTTAACAGGGCACTTATACAAACTCCAAGTTGCTACTGTAACTTAAATAAAGTTTTCTTTCTACTGAAAATTTTACAGAATAACACTAATAGTATGCTCGTGTCGTGTATTAAAAGTAATCTAATAAAAATCTAACTTTAGAGTCATGTGTGTCTTCTTCACATACCTACATTAATTTATAGTAAAAACTCCTGTAATCACATATGTATATCACAAAATAAATATATTGAATTGAATTGAATTAAATATTCTTGCAATTTCAAAAACCTTAACAGTATAAGATTACATAACTTTAAAATTATGAACAATATATTAATGTTTTTACTATATCGCAATAAATTATGTTATAAAATAAACATACCTTTTAAAAAAATAGCATGTCAGTATAATGAACGTAGATTTTAAAGTGGCTACATATCATATCCGCTGGAATATTTTCGGTCTCATGTACCTTCGAGTTACTTCGGAGAGTTTCAGAGAAAATACCCAATAACACTGCTCGACCTAAATTTAACGATGTTAATGAACATAGACCGTTATCAGCTTTACCTTAGCACCCGTGCTTACCACTAAGAAACCAATGGGTTGGATCAGAAAAACTAAGGGAGCTCATCATATTCCGAGTCCTTTCCCTACCATGTTGTGGCCGGCTTCCAGCCTAACAAGATATCAGTATTTTGCACGAAGCGACTGCAATCAGACCTCCGCAACAAAATTTCTGACTACCAATATTCTGAGGATAGACCTATTCTATCCTCAGGATATTGGTAGCCAGAACTTTTGTCACACACTTATAATACATAAAAAATACCCAGACAAACACAAACAATTAGGTTCATCACATAAGCGACATTGTTAGATATATGTATTTTTCTATTTTATGTGTGGATTGTGTTGGTTTAAAAAAATTGTCATTCCTTTCTTTTTTCTTTTCTTTCTATATGTAGCGACATCTATCGCGCTACATGAAACTAAATCCTGAATCGCGCAAGCAACATTCACAAAGAAAGTTGCATATATATACAACGCTCGACATCAACCCTCGGGCCGTAGCCCGCCAGGCAAAACACCCGCTTGGAGAATCCTCCCTTTGGTTGGACGGGCAATACACATCGCCTCTCTACACATAAATATGTATGTCTTGTGGGAATCGAACCTACGACCGTGAGGAGTGTAGGACTGCTGAGCACGACAGCAGTCCTACACTCAAAACGCTAGACCATAGACGTCGTCCAATAGTCCAGTATAATATTGATTTATTTTTATTCATATTCAATAACTTAGCAACTTGCACCAGGGCGAATCTCATTCAAATAACAAAGTCACCGCAGCGATCGTTCGATTTTGTTCACGGATATATTTCGCAATATAAGAGGAGCCGTAACACGTACGGGAGCCCTTCTCGTCATCCCTTCAACGCCAAATTGAGTTACCCAACAGAGTTAATAAAGAGCTCTGATCGTGCTCCGAATCACAAAAGTACAATAACAGCCACGACTTTAATATAAAGCAAGTGGAAATTAGAAAAAAACCGTACGGCACAACAGACGAGACCTTTGCTCGATCGTAATTGCTCCCCTGATGGTTATTAAATCCGGGATTTATAAGGCCCGAATTGCGAGGTCGTGGGCTATCAGAGAATTAGCAGGCAAATTTGAAGATCAGTTTAAAGAACAGATAAGGCGACAGGGCCTTTACTACCCGTGTTTATAGCTAATCATGGTTTACGTTGGGTATTTATTTATGACTGCTTCATCAGTCTAGAGGATGAATAATCGCTAACTACTACGCAAGAGGTCTTGGGCTCGATTCCCAGATCGAGTAAAAGTGTTATTGGGTTTTTTAGGAAGTTTTCAGTAGCAGCAGTTGTTGCAGTAGTGGAGTTGGTATTTCTGTCCAGTTAGCAGCAATAGACTCGGACCCTATTCATGGGATCTAAATGTATAGTTATTTTTATAAATTTAAATATATTATGTAGGTACCTGGTGAAATACCCAACATAATTCAAACATAGCGCCAATGAAAGGCACAACATGGTAAAAAAACAAAAGCAAGAATGTTCCATTTTCAAAACGCCAACAGCGAGAAGTTATCCCGTTTGTCATTAAAAGAACTCATTTCAACGTGTTAGTGAATTCGCACACGCTTTCTTATTGTTTCGGAAACAGTTGAAAACGTTCCATAATTAAAATTAAATTAGCTATCCGTCTACAGCAACTGCTTCCATTCCAAAGACTATCTACCCCGTACAAGTTTATTAAACGAAGCCTTTAGTAAACTTACTTCGATGCGAACCCCGCCTAATAATGAGACACCGGAGAGTTCGCCAAATTAATTTAAGCAATGCATCTAGCGAAAACTGAGATTTAGTTACCTACTTGAAATTTTAGTACCTATTTGATGAAATATTTACAACTTTGTTTATATATTACGACGGTGAAATAGATTATAAGGGCACCAAGTAGAGTTACATATTTTGCACACGTTAATTTTAGGTAAGGTTCATTTTTTTTTTCAACTTAATAAAAATGACAACCATGGTTAAATGGGTAACTAACTGGATATATCAATAAAGACCTCGGTAAGCTCCATAACCGTTCCAAAATCTATTTCATTCCGAAAAGAGACCCGATTTCCATAACCAGTCCATAATGTATTGGGTAAGTACCTCCGCCTTGCAGAAAATCGAAGTGAAATAACACTGCTTTGAGCTGTGTTGTGTTTCTTACGGTGAGCAAGTTTGCCAGTGCTCCACGAGGAAACGTTATGTTGGCAGTCGGGGGACTTTGATCGTTATACGGCCAACCGAACTATTCCTCTTTCGTTTTACAGGGTCGGGAACGCGCAAGTGACACCCCTGATGTTACAAGCGTCTATTACGAAACGCCACTTCATATCCTGGAGGAATGCGGGTCCTTAATACACAAGACCAGTGTTCATCTAGGGAAACATATCGTAAGCCTAGATGAAATAAAAGAGCTCACCCCTAAGCAAATCCTGCAGTCTATAGTAGCCGCAGGGTTTAGTGGTGAACTCTAATGCAACGAGTGGCGATCAAAGTAGACTGACTGCGGTCGCAGTGAAACTACAGCCGCATTATAAAAAAAAGTGAACACCTTAACCCTGAGCGAAATGAGCAAAATAAATTATCAAAACCAATGACTTCTGACATTTACGCGAATATTATACATTGAAATAAAACTACTTTTCACGGATTTTATCGCGTATATTGATATTATTAATCCCGAAGTTTCGGACCCTTTACACATATCCCGTTTTTTAATAATATCAATATACGCGATAAAATCCGTAAAAAGTAGTTTTATTTCAAAACCAATGACGTTGACGTTGCACTTTTCCAGATTTTGATTCGTCGCCGCGCGTACGCATTCAACCACAATAGGCAGATGACTTTAATCAAGACGGAATGACCGCTTGAACACCCAAAAAGTTACATAAATTTTGTCCGGACTTTGTTAAATTGTATTTTGCGTTTGACTGAACTTCCCAGCTGGGGGAGGGAGGGACTGAGTAAAATAAATAAGTTTTCACAAGAAAGCTGTGTTCATCTTGGCAAAAACGAAAATAATTTTGTAAAAGGCTTAAATCTCGTTTAGACCCGTTCTTTGATTTATTGCCTTAAAAGACGTTTTTTAAATAAATTTATGTTCATCTTTGATATCATTGAAAGAGGGGCTTAGCAGTAACTACTGTAGTACATCGATCTGCAAGGTTAAGCTGAGCTAGCCGCGGTCAGTCTGTGGATGGGTGACCATTCCTAGCACATTGAGACGTGCTTTTCGAGGCACGGAGAGGGTCGTGACATGTATTTAATGCCGTCGGTGCCGGTTCTCTTTAGAACACCTATGATAATCGTTAGTAGAAGTCCAAAAATCCTAGTCCCTCCTGCCAGTCTATCCTCAGGATATCGTTATTATCCAGAAATTGGGTTGCAGAAGTCAAACGGCAGTGGGTAGGTTAGGAAGCCGACCCCAACATAGTTGAGAAAAGACTCAGCCATCTCCTTCTTCTCTCCTCTTCTCCCTAGAAGAAAAAAATCGATCTCAGGCAGAATATGAACCTGCGTCCTTCCGGTCTATAAACTTCATCAAGAGTTGGCTTCGTCAAGATTGGGCTATCAAATGCAAAAATATTTTTTACAAATCCAACCAGTAATTTTCAGAGATTAGCGCGGTCATACAAAAAAAAAATCAGCTTTATTATGGATTGTGATTATGTTTTTTCGAACCCAATTCCTTTACTTATTATTATTAAATTTTAAATAGTTACAATATACCATACCATCACGCCTGTATTCCCCGAAGGGTTGAGCAGAAATGTACAGTAATGTACACTCACACTTTGCCGGTATGTTTATGTCCCATGTAAACATGTAAACATACCGGCAAAGTATGGGCGAGCCAATTTCCATAAACCGGTGAAAAATCCAAACTCTGAGCTGCTACTGATAATTTCATAGAAAAAGACAGTAACACTTTGCTCAACCTAGGAATCGAACCCAGGACCTCCAGCGTAGCAGTCGCGCTTTAGACCACCAGACTAACGAGGCAGTTTAGTAGTCATAATATCAACCGTAAAATAAGTTTTATACCACAACAGTTGTTCGTTTTAATCTGACAAGAAACACTTAAGCGAATGTGTTATACACTAAGTACTTACCTAACAATAAATGGTTGTAATATTTCTTCTGATAACTAATTATTTTTTTCATATTTCAGTCACGAACATAATTTATTTCTATTAATATTTTTTTCATAATGTCATCATCATCATCATCAGTCTATACTAGTCCACTGCTAGACGTAGGCCTCCCCTCATGTGCGCCATTTCACCCTGTCCTCGGCTTTTCGCATCCAGCCTCTACCAGCAGCCTTTCGCAAATCATCACTCCATTTTGCCTGAGGGCGTCCTACACTACGTTTGCTGAGTCGCGGTCTCCACTCGAGAACACGTCTACCCCAGCGGTTGTCGGTTCTTCTGCAGATATGGCCAGCCCACTGCCACTTCAGCAAATCAATACTTCATAAAGGTTCAGTTATTAGCCTCTGATCGGCTAAGACTTGTCTCTTGGCAGATAGGTCGACATAAATAGGTAATTAGTCATGACGCAAACGCAATTGCTGAGTATCATGTTATGTTTTTTTTTATAGACAGCTCCCCTGTATCGCAGAGGACTTTACAAACATATATAGAGGCCAGCATATCAAGCTACCACGATTTGTCAAATTTATTTGATTAATATTGAACATTAGTTTGTAAGTAATAAGGTATGAACCATAATACTTACAACTCTTACTTCAATTGCTATGTAGCTTTACCTGCTGGCGTCTGTACAATTAACAGACTCGATAAAAAAAATAACACAATCTCGCCCCGGCACATCCCCACCACTTACACTACAACACTTCATTTTTATTTACCTTAATTTAAATCATCATTATTATACTTTTTTTTATTGTAACCAAAGGGAAAACATTACTTCTCGAGATACAGGCCTAGTTCGATAGGGACCATAAAATTGTAAAATTATTATTTCAGTAAAATTGGGGGACGTTACAAAAGAGGAGATAAGAGAAAGTGTAAAGGTGGTCAAACTAAGCTGGGTATATTTTATACCAATATGAGACACCGTCACAGTCACGCACGCATGATGACAATGTGTAATTGTGCATTAAATAACACATTGTCCAATGACCTTGAGCATTCGATCTCTGAACTATGGCGCCATCTACATACCAACATTGAAACTACAATAGCATTGATCAGTTTCGATTCCCAATTGAGCAGTGTGATTGGTATTTTGATATTCTCAATAGAAGTAGATATTGTATTTGTGTCGGGAGAATTGCAATAGGCTCGCCCTTTTCTACAGGGGACCTAAAACATACCGGTGAAGTGTAGTCCAACAAAATCTGTGCCTAACCCTTCAAGGAATACAGGCGTATGATTTTTGATCTACCTCAAGGACTTTAGCACTAAATAATAGGGCCTTATTGCATTATCATTTACCGCACACGATTTCCAATACTGAAGGCTTTTGATAAACCTTACAATCGACCCCAAATCCACATACTGGTGCCCACTAGAACACTGATGGCAATTATGTTCGTAGCGAATCCGATTTAAATACTACCGTAGAAATAATATATAAATATTACAACTACTATATTATAACACGGTCTACATATAATCGGTTGGTACTAGACGCTCTGCCAGTTCTAGAAGTATTGCTCAGCGAGACACTGTAAGAAATAAACATGAAAGTCTTTCATTTGGTAAGTATAATACATTCAGGAATATATCATAATAGCATATTCAAATTGTCATTGGAGTGTAAAGGCTTCTTTCTATAGAGTTTTTTACTCTATAGAAAAATACTTGCATTCAACTTTAATCTGCAGGTCGTCGTTCATTTTGTTGTTAGATTATTCGTATTTAGCCATTATATCACTTAAGGTATTATCATCATCATTATCATCAGCCCATATTCATCCACTGCTGGACATAGGCCTCATTTAGTGAACACCACTGAGCCCGATCTTCATACATTCGCTGCCAGCTGCCTTTCTGACGTCGTCACTCCACTTGAGAAATGCGACGACCAAAATTAATTCAATTATTGGCTAGTTAACCTGCTTAGTATGAACGACTTTTGACTTTGAACTCGTGTGCGTTAATAATTCATCGATTACCATACTGAACAAAATTAGTTTGAGCATGGGAGATTTATTTGTCGTGTTTATTGTGACTTATAAAAAAAAAGTATGTAATGACAGTAGCCGGGAGCCAGCTCCGTGCCAGACTAGGGGATAAGTATTATATCCATTGTCTAGTACCCTTAGTACAAGCTCTGCTTAGTTTGGGATTAGATGGTGCTGTGTAAAATGTCCCAAAAATATTTATATATATTTGTTGTGGCACACCTCCGGTAGACGTTGTCCAGTACCAATACTGAACATCCAGTACCAAAACACCTAGTACGACCACTTAAACAAGATGACGTCTGTCTTACGCATGTCTGTGTCAACAGATAGGGTTGCTTCGTTTTTTGAACTGCGGTGAGAGGTGGGATCTAAAGTTATACCTGACGCAATCTAATAGCTACGATTTTGAAGTTTATGATTTTGCCTGTTGAGCTATCTTTGTATGAACGTCTACACAAGGAAAAATTCGAACCTGCTTAGTGGTAAGATACACCAGACGCTATTACCACTAAGCAACCGCAAGTCCCACCCACCAGGCAAAATTTGCCTTCACATTCTGAATTTACGTCTTTATGGCGACGTATAACGTTCGAAGCATGGAAAATGCAAAAAGATAGTTTGACTAAATATTTAATTTATTAATCTGCAATATATATCTGCTTTATACCTTTCAGTTATGTGTTCTTGCCATGGTGATAATGTGTCAAGCAGCTCCCAGCAGTCTTGAGCATCACAGCAGTCTTGAGTCCCCGGTTAATCATCATGACCGTCTACTTAACTATCCTTATGGGAAACATAATCGTCGATTCGGTTATGTCGCACCTTATGGCGTCGCTGGACTGGGGGGTGGTGTTGGCGCAGGTATTAATGGTGGTATCAGCGCTGGCTTAGACGCTGGAGTTAACGCTGGTCTTGGTGCCTACGGTGGTCTCGGTGGATATGGATTCGTCCCTGGATATGGCTACTACGGATAGAGCAAACACATTTTCGCCCGTAAAAGAAATATTACGAAAAAAAATGCAAATACACTTGATAGATTCATATTAAAAAATGTGCATAGTAAAAAATTGTCTAAATGAGGATTGGGATTACATTATTTGAATATAATTTGCAAATGAATTAATAAATTGGTCTACAAAATTAAATATGTATTTTATTAAAATTATTACACCCACACATTTACGCTTTTATCCCATAGGGGTATTCAGAAAACATACAACGTCATTTGCTACTACTCGGTTACTGATTTAAAGGTATTTTCCCGGAAACTTTTAAGAAGGCATTAGTCACTCCTGTATTTAAGGGTGGGAATGGAGGTTTTAAAGGTTCTGAATGAAAGATTGCTATCTTACACACAACAACATAATTGCTTCAAACCAATACCAATACTAGGAAAAGAGTATCAACAGAAGATGCTGTTATCGAGCTTATTAGCCAAATTGCTAAGAATCTTGATTGCAGGACAAAAACTATAGGTATATTCCTTGATTTAACCAAAGCCTTCGACACGTCTCTACTCCCATCCTTATACGTGGTTTAGAGAATAAGAGATATCACTCTAAAAACCTGAACCTGTTTCATGACTATCTTACGAACCGTAACCATTGAGTTTAGGTAGACAACTGCATCAGCTATAATGTGAAGTTGTCTTTTGGCGTACCACAGGGTAGCGTGTTGGGTCCCACTCTCTCTGCTGTATGGAAACAGATTGTGCCAGCTGTCAGTTCCGGACTGCAAGATCCTCCTTTATGCAGATGACAGACGACAGAAGGAGTACACATCGATTGCACACTGAGCTGGCAGAAAAATATCGATGTGACAGTGTCGTGTGTTCGCCAGATAATTATTCCTATGAAAAAGTTAAGAAGTGAAGTAGTTGCTGGCCACGGTTAAAAACTATTTATTTTACTTTAGCTCAGTCACTCCTTACATAACTGTTTGGGGTGGTACTTTTAAAGCCTACTTGCTGCAGCTTGAGAGAGCACAAAGAGCTGTCTTGAATACCAAGACTATCCAACTACCCCGCTATATAAAGACATATCTGTTCTGACTGTCGGACAGCTTTGTGCGCTTAACATCACTTTACGTGTGCACTAAAACACAAAACTGCTTTGGGAGTCGAAACTACCCGATCCTCAGAAGCCACCTTTACAATACCATCAACAAAATATACAACATATAACCCTTGCCGAAACTCAAATGTAAAAGCATAGATAGTGATTATCTCCATAAGTTAACCTACGTTGAGACTGAACAACTCTTTGCAAAAAAATCTTACTAATCAACAAAGACTAAATAAACTTAGAAAATTAAGTAATGGATACCAAAATTCTTTGCGTAGTTTCTTGAAGATCAGCTCAATAGTGCTACTATTATTATACTTGGACGAAGAAATCGAATATTCTATAAAAAATCGCCATTTTCACGTAAAAGTGGAATCATTTGCTCTGGTTTGCCAACTACCGTGACGCTCAAAGATATTTTAGGTCTAGCAACTATCTTATTGACCACACGATAAAAAAAGAAACAAAGTAATTGATAAAAATAAATGTTTCTATATTGTACAGTCAGCGTCAAATAGTTAGTGACACTCAGGGTATTCAAATAAATAGACGCAGCCAAAAAGTCAATAATATCGGTACAAACAAAGTTTCCATATTGTTGTCAACATTATAGTCGCTCAAAAGGTCGAGACGTTTAAAACGTCATAAAGATAGGTTCAGTCAAACCGTCATAAATATGGTAACAGTCATCCCGCCAATGGTATCCAAGCATTCTAAGTGTTCAAAAATATGGAACACATTAGAAAAATAAACCAGCATGTTATAGAAATAAACGGTTTCCCAAAGATGAAAACCTCTTTAGGCAATCTAGTGTTATTTGCATGTCATTCTATTTATCTATCATTAATATAAATGTCAAGTGCAAAACTAAAGCAAGCTAGAAATATGGCTACGCATTAGTGACACCACAAAACATCGAATTATATATTTGAGGGAGGAAGGTGTCTCCTTATCAGATATTTCAAATGAACTGGGAATATCCTTATGTACCTATCGTTTTAGATGTTACGTGTAGTAACCTATCGAATTATTCTCATCTCTCTAGATTCTCATTGAACTCTCTAGACTCTATATATTCGCACATATATGTATAAACAAGCACACAGCCCGCCTGATGGTAAGCAGTCGAAAACTAGAGAAAATTGAAAAGATGCAAGCGATTATCGACCTTATTGACATTATTTTATTGCTTATTTTTAGTTATTCATCCACTCTATTACCTTGTTTATGTTTAAAATAGCAGTTTTTGAATAATAGTCAATAAGGTTGAAAACTTTGCACCTCTTTTTTGCAAGCACTATCGAGTCTAGTTTTGTCGACGTTCATTGTTAAAATAAAATAAAATGATCATGATATTGAATCATATATTTTAATTATGCACTCTTGCTCTATGAGATATATAGTCATACTCATTATCAAAGAGGTTTAGGTACATCTATTTTCAGTCAGCTGTATATTGCTAAGTATCGTAAACGGCTATGCACGAAATTCTTTACAAAACAAAAGACATATCTATGACGTCATGCTTAAAATGAAAAGGACAACAGTAGTTTCTATTCCTTTCATTTTTGTGTATAAATGTTTTCACATTAATTGATGTGAGAAATAATATTTAAAATGTATAGCAGTAAAGTTTATTTTTCTAATGTGTTCCATATTTTTGACGGGATGACTGTTACCATATTTATGACGGTTTGACTGAACCTATCTATATGACTTTTTAAACGTCTCGACCTTTTGAGTGACTATAATGTTGACAACATTAAGGAAACTTTGTTTGTACCGATATTATTGACTTTTTGGTTGCGTCTATTTATTTGAATACTCTGAGTGTCACTAACTATTTGACGCTGACTGTACCTACGATAAAAATCGTTATTTAAATCACATGTTGTATTACACTGTTTGATCATAAAATAATATGCCGCATTATTGTTTTTGTAATCATGACGAATTGACGATTAAATGTTAAATGTATAAATACGGCTTCGAAAACTTCAGGTCAAGATATCCGCGCCGAAAAGATGAACGTCCACTTTTTGGTAAGCCAAATGAAGACTTCTTTGTTTTTTTATGTCTCTTTTATGGCTCATGGGACTATTATTCAAACTTTTTTAGTAATTATAATTATATTATTAAGTTTTTACTAGTAATATTAATTTAAATAATCTTTGATTCTTACAATTTATTTTGAGAGCCGTATTTTGATGTTATTTTTTTTCAGAATAAATTGAGTAATTATGATAAGCTACTCAGTAGCATAATACATGTACATTAAAAGAGACTCCGTTATTTACAGTACAATAATAAAAATATTGTGCAGTTTTACTATCAGAAGCCCGAGGTTTATCTTTGTACAGGGTAAACAGCAAAAGATTCAAATCACTCCATTATTTTAAAGAGAGGTAGGGCATAGTGGGAGTAATCCCACTCAAATTGGAGGTGCCCGACTGGGGAAGTACCTCCGCCTTGCAGAAAATCGAAGTGAAATAACACTGCTTTGAGCTGTGTTGTGTTTCTTACGGTGAGCAAGGTTGCCAGTGCTCCACGAGAAAACGTTGTGTTGGCAGTGGGGTGACTTTGACCCTTATACTGCCAACCCATCTATTCCTCTTTCAATACAGGGTCGGCAACGCGCAAGTGATACTCCTTATGTTGCAAGCATCTATAGGCTACGGTAACCACTTACCATCAGGTGGGCCGTATGCTTGTTTGCCACCTTAATAAAATAAATAAATATACCACGGGGCTTAAAAAACATCCCATGCTAACTATAGTTGTACAACATTATACACACGCGTGCCTTCGAATGGGATGCGAGTCGGGACGATAGTTGATGGGTGCACCCTTGGCGACTGCTGGTCCAATATACCCTGCAGGTGGCAGGGTATATTGGACCAGCAGGGTCCCAGTTCACGGACGATCCATGAGGATTTTCCGTACTATAGAACAAAGGGACTAGATGATGTTATTAATGCAGTTTATAATTTTAATTTCTTTATTTTTCAGTTGTGTGTTATTGCATTGATGATTATGTCAGTGACTCCTTTGCATGGGCGGCATTTGAGCAACATTGAGCCTGACTACCAACGCCAATTAAGCAGCCTTGAGAATGACTACCGGCGGTATTTGAGCAATCTGGAATTCGTAAGCGGAGAGCATGGAACTGGGCAGCAGCCGCCCTTGCTTAACCTGCTAGCACGTCAAAACCACGGAAATGTCTATCCCCCAGTTGCCAGACAACTGTATGACTTTGGTCTCGGCTAACCTGCCTAACCCAGACTGTTCCCTCTCAACGAAGTTGTTCTCGAACATTCTGAATTCATGATTTTCTGGTTTTGGAGTCTGTAAGAAAATTCAATGATAAAGTGTCTTTTTGGAATTATATCACAATAAAGTTTGTCCATTATAATTTATTTATTTTGATTCTGCTGTTTACAATGTCTTTTTTTCAGTCGCCATTGATATTCCTAGATTATTTTATTACAATAAAGCTGCAAATGGGTCCTTTAAAAGAGCCTCATTCATAAATTATATTTATTTTTGTAAATAGATATTTTAAAGACACTTTTACAAGTCAGTTTTGCATTTTTAAAACTAGATGGCATACATGGCCAGCATTTGCCAACTGTCGACTTCTGAGAAGAAACGCTGATAGAAACTCAGAGAATCATGGTATCTTTCAAATTCCAGAGATAGTGCGTAATATCAAAGTAGTAGGTAGGTATTTAAATTTGCTTTGGGCAATGTCTGAAATGGCCTTTTGAAGAAAGAGCCATATCGACTTTGGGTAGACCAGTCCCAGCTAACAGCTTAAATAAAATCCACAAACACTAATTTAAAAAGGATGAATGTAGCGGTTGGAGGTGAATCATTATTGTTTCCTCAATTTCTAACGGGTCCTGGCAAAGATAAAATTCGGCGCAAGAAAAATAGGAATTAAGTTTGAAAAAAAATTTAATCAATATTCTACACATTTTTGTATTATACCTCTTATATTTCTATTGTTATTATTATGACTTGTTTCAAAAATTAAATATTATATAGTTCCAACGACAGAGTTTTTATTATATTTATGTGTTTTGCGTTACTCTAACTTGTAAATACTTACTTATTAAAATAAAATTTTTTGATTGTTCCAAAAAGTTATAAATCAGGTTGCATAATAAACGGACTTAAAAACAAGATGGTGTAGATGAAATAGATCTTAACCATAATAGCCATAGCCTGCGCCACCATGGCCATAGCCATAACCATAGCCTCCTGCCCCGGCACCAATGTGCCCACCTATACTACCGCCGATACCAATACCACCAGAAATCCCACCACCAATCCCGGCACCGACACCTGCACCAGCACCACCACCTCCATATGCACCATGATGATACATGGGGGGTGGATAACCAAACCTTTTATCCATCTGCACATTAGGCGAACTATTTACATTTAAGTTTGGATTGGCATCGTAAATGAGACCTGGTGGAACCTCTGCATTTCCCATAACATATTCTGGATTGTTCGCTATCGGATAATCAGTAAGCATAAAGGTATTGAGAGTTTCTGGGTAGCCGTTCCTGGAAGCGTTTGAAGGATCAATTGCTAAATGGGTTGAATTTTCTGATTGTTGTTTTAAATTTTCTGTGTTCTCCTGTTGACCTATATTTGGTGGCTCATTAGGTAAAAGATTGGAATATTTTGTAAATCCTTCTCTAGCTACTTCATTGGGTGAATCGCTTATCCAACTTCGTCTGTTCATGTACTCCAGACTGTTTGGCTCTGCTATAGCTAAGAAACATAACTGAAATTAAAAAAAAATAACAATATTAATTATGTTCCCAGTGTATTTAAAATATTGAAGTTCTTTCTTCTAATATATATTATCAACGTTCAGATTTGTGTCTGACAGGTAATATACATTTATCGGAACGTATATAGTAAGTATCAAATATAATACTTATATTTTTATCCTATCTAACTTTAATAGACAACAGTTTTAAGTTCAGTTTAATTTTGTCCATCCTAAGCTTGCCTGGAAAAAATGCAAGTAGCAATAAGGTCACCCATTGTATGGTTTTTATTACACCATATACCTTAGTCGTATTAATTATTATTGTGTACATTAATAATTAATATCTATGTCTATTTATATACAAATAAATAAATAGACAGATAGATAAAAATTATACCATATTATTTACTGTAGATTCGTCAAAGGATAAAGTATATATAGAAACTTTACAATAATATGGTTAGCGGTCTGATCGCTGGGAACCATTTCTTTCAGACAATCATAGTGAGAGAAATTTGCGACTGATTGATATAATTATGTATTCTATTTATAAATTTTAATTCTATCTTGACCTTTAAAATCAACCTTGAAATATTGAGATATGGGTGAACTTCTAGCTTAAAAGCAAACAACTCTCTAATCAAATAGAGACAAACTCCTAAGGACAGGTTTTTTTTTGTAAAGTTTGTTTCATAGACTTGGCGACTTACAAATTACCGACACAATTGAAAGTTCAATAGGTCTCGGGGACTGGGATCTTCATGTGATTGAATTAATTATTAAACTAAGGTATAATATTATATGGACATTTATATCAAACAACATTTTGCTTGACTTACCAAAAGATACACACTCATTATTGTTTCTGCCATATTCCAGCAGTATTTTTGCAAACAGCGGCTATCCTTAAGACTGTGTTAAGGTCTTAATATAGCAAACATACATGCTTTCACTAAATCGCCATTTGTTACACCTCCGCGAACAAATTAATCATTCGTTATCATGTGATAACAATCAATCAGTGAATTCAATCAATTTACTTGACACATTTGCAATTTCTGATATCTTTTACCAAATTTATATAGTCAGAAGCTTTTGTTTTGGTTGTTTGTATAGGTATTTAGTAGCATAATTATTGTAAAATTAATTATTTGTATACCAATAGATATGATGGCATTTAGATTTTGAGGTAAGTACTTAATATTGATTTCTGACATTTACGTGAATATTATACATTGAAATAAAACTACTTTTTACGGATTTTATCGCGTATATTGATATTATTAATCCCGACGTTTCGGACCCTTTACAGCGTCCACGCGCGCGTTCTGCAGACAGATGACGCCACGAACTTTAAATTATTATTGATTTGTATAAAATCATGCATTAGCTATCTATATTATCTGTGGCAAGAAAAAGGCGCTCGGTCTCTCTCTCTTGGCCTTACAACCACGACACGAACAACGTCTATATAATTTCACGAACATTTGTAACTTTTATTTATTTTTACGATTATACCTTTTAATAGAAGACGATCTTTAATTTACAAAACTACGAAACGAAAACAAAAAGAAAAAGTTCAAAGAAGACTTCACCTTAAAAGAAGACCAATGCAGATGAGAAATTCGGCATCATAGCCAGTGCAGGCAATCTCAGTACTTAGTTGACTAAAACATCGGTACCTACCAAACTGAATAACGCAGTTTGGAACCCTTCCCGAGCCTGAACAAGAATTATCTGAAAAGAATTATAATTTTTATAGTTTAGTTAAATACTGCAGGTTTCAATAACTAAGCAATGTAACTCCTTGTAGGGCTGTAATTGCATCATATTGTTAAAATATTAATATATGGTGTGTTGGGTTAAGATCGGCGCTGGGGTAAGAACGTATAAACCAAATTCTCGTCTTATTGGATGTAATTTTTAATGCTATGCTAATGGAAATTTAGTTTAACGTTGGCGCTGGGGTAATGTACACATACTTATAGAGTGTTGGGGTAAGGTCGGTCTTACCCCAACACTCTATAGGTACCTAGGTCCTATTTAAAAACCATTTGATTAAAATTAGAAAAAAGAGAAATTGAATAACCTGATATTTTCAGGCTTTGTCTTCTATAGTGTATGTTTTCTACAGTGATCAGTATCAGTAGGTATCAGTGATCTTCTATATATGTCCTGTTACGATTATGGTGAATGACACAAATCCCATAACCAATCTCAGGTCATGAAATGAAATGAAATGATATTTATTTCTGTAAATAGATCTTTTAAAGACACTTTTACAAGTCAATATTTTACATTTATTTTAAGCTAGATGGCTCCGGCATTTCCTAGCTGAAAACCTCTGAGAAGAAACGCCAAAACAAACTCGGAGAATCATAGTCTCTTTTAAAGTCCAGACATAGAATAGTAACAAATATGTGTCTTACAATGTAGGGCAGTCTGAAATGGCCTTTTGAAGAAAGAGCCATAGTGGCTTTGAGTAGACCAGTCCCAACCGACGGCACCCATGCATCAGTCATTGTGTAGCTCAACCATAATTTAGGGAGCTCAACAACCCGTCGATGATACCAGATCAGAGGAATATACATACCATACCATACATGTCATACCTATACGGCAATGGGAAGGCAAGTGCGGTTTTAGCAGGTAGGAGTTCGACATACCCTGGTACCTTCTCAGGTAGCAGAAGTTGTAGTAAGTATGGAAAATCCTCATGGTTGATCATGAGGATTATCCATACAAATAAAAAGGTCTATATATGTATATAACCAATGTCCTTAATAGATGTCATTGCTGTTACCTAAAAAACTTAGAATGTGGAAAAGAAATTCGACATCACAAACAGGGGTCTCGGGAGTTCAGTGGCTAAAGTACCGCTGTACTTAACCGGAAGGACGCATGTTCAAATCTTGCCTGAGATCGAATATTTCTTTCGTTAAACATTTTTATTAAATTGTAACGAAGTGGAAATATTAAAGTAATTATAGGGACAATAATTTGTAGGAATCTTCGCGATTTTTTAATTCCTTAATTAATAAATGTACATATTTACTGCGGCCAGCGTGGTGGACTATAAACCTAATTCTTCTTATTCCAAGAGGAGACCCGTGCCCAACAGTGGGACAACAAATAGGCTGATGATGACGATCACGATGAAATATTTACAACGCTTACACAAATTTATTTTATTTAATTATGCGTCTTAACAGATATTTACACAAACTGACACACAACTGCCAAAATATCTCTATAGGTAATAAAAACCTCTTTTTTATCATGATTTAATTTATTTGCCATTCATATCACATTTTATTCCAGTCAAAATTGACGAATATAAAAGAAATATCTATTTTACATGATTATCACTTTAGAAACAGATTTCATCTTGTTATTATTATTGTTTGTAGTAAATAGGAATACCTCCGTAACCGTAAACACCCAAACCGCCTCCGAGATGAGCGCCAAGATGGCCACCGAGGTGACCATAAATACCAAATCTATTTTCCAACTCTTCGTCATGCTCAGTTAATGCATCTGGGTTAATTGCTCTACGATAGCCGCGGCCGCCGACACCAATACCAGCACCCACGCCACCAACAATACCGGCTCCCACGCCACCAACAACGCCGGCTCCCACGCCACCAACAACGCCGGCACCAATGCCACCATTAATACCAACGCCTAGACCTCCAGCAACACCATGTCCGAGGCCAGCATGAACCAGGCGACCAGCACCGAGGCCACCTACACCGAAGCCACCATGACCGAAGCCACCATTACCGAGGCCACCATTACCAAGGCCACCATTACCAAGGCCACCAGCACCGACGCCACCAGCACCGAAGCCACCAGCACCGACGCCACCAGCACCGAGGCCACCAGCTCCGAAGCCACCAGCACCTAGGCCACCAGTAACACTACCACCAAGGCCACCGTTAATCGGTATTAACGGTCTAGGAGGTGGTGCTATTAGGCCACCGTTAATTGGTATTAATGGTCTAGGAGCTGGTGCTGCTAAGCCACCGTGAATACCAGCGCCTAACCCTGCACTAATACCAGCACCAAGGCCACCAATAACACCAAGTCCCCGGCCAATAACACCTCTAATGCCACGCCCTATACCAATCCCGAGGCCCCCACCTATACCGGCGCCTATGCCCCCACCTATACCGGCGCCAAGACCCCCACCAATACCGGCATGAATACCAGCACCAATGCCAAAACGTCTATCCAAGTTCGGTGTGGCATTGTACAAGAAATTAGCAGGATCATAAGGTATTAATACGCCTTCTCTGCCAACAGGATGAGTACGTTGTGAAATGTCTTGGGAACTTCTTGATGGCAATGCGTGGGCTTGGCAAGTGTAGACTATTGCCGACAGAAGTACCTAGAAACAAATTTTAAAAGTTTAATCGAATATAAAAATATAACAAGTTTAAATCTAGGTT
Source organism: Acronicta alni (assembly GCA_964056405.1). Taxonomy (NCBI): domain Eukaryota; kingdom Metazoa; phylum Arthropoda; class Insecta; order Lepidoptera; family Noctuidae; genus Acronicta; species Acronicta alni. The sequence continues at coordinate 8,633,796 of OZ043925.1, read as the reverse complement.
TTTTTTTTCAGTTTTATTAACAAACTGCATGAATATTATTTCAATGATTGTGTCAAATATACAGGATCCATGAAAGCAGGACACCTGCTTAAATATGGTGGTAAAAAGTAAGTGAATTGATTTTTGTTACGTTAAAATACGGCAGTGTGCACATATTCGTAACCTGAATGATTTTTAAACATTGTCCAGGGAAAGGATATTAAAATTAGGATCGGAAGGAATAAAAGAAACTATTCTACTAAAAATATTTTATTTTAATGGTTCCAGCTGCTTTTATGCTATTACTAATTTTCTTTTTGTAATAGGATATTTGTGTTATGCTCTTTCACACTTTTAAGCAGATATCCAATTTTCTTAGACATCCTGTATATGTATGTATGTAATTTATAGCCTAACCAAGGGTTCAGTGAGAGATAAACGCTATCGTCTCTGAGATCCTGTTGTTCCTTGCATCGTCGGCAGAAGAGTTGCAAGACATGGTAACAGTAATGAATGGAGCATGTAAGTTGAAGGGAATGAAAATAAATGTAAGTAAGACGAAAGTTATGGTTTTCGAAAGAAATGAAGATGTATGTGTGTGTGATATAAATATTGAAGGTAAGAGTATAGAGCAAGTGAATGAATTTGTGTATTTGGGAAGTATGTTTACAAGGGATGGTAAGATTGATGCGGATGTGGAAAGAAGAGTAAATGCGGGAAATAAAGTGAATGGTGCTATACATGCGGTTGTGGCTAACCAGTCGGTGTCAAAAAAGGCACGGATGGCTATCCACTACGGTGTGTTGGTACCTACACTTATGTATGGAAGTGAAAGTTGGGTATGGCAGAAGAGACATGAAAGTAGAATAAATGCTGTAGAAATGCGTTCCCTGCGAAGTATGTGCGGTGTAACTCGGAATGACAGATTGAGAAATAGTGTGATAAGAGAACGTTGCGGCTTAAAAGACGATGTAGTGACGAGAATTGAGAAGAATATGCTGAGATGGTTTGGGCATGTCGAGAGAATGGATGAAAGGCGACTAACAAAAAGGATTTATATGGCGAATGTCAGTGGAACCGCCGAGAGGGGACGCCCTAGAAAAACTTATACCGACCTTATTGGTGAGGTTCTTCAAAAAGGTCAGGTGCGTAGTACTCGCAACCGGCGTGTATGTATGACAAGATGTATGAATGTGGTCGAAGCGAAAGAAGTATGCAAGAATCGTAGCAAGTGGCGTTCTTTAGTTTCTGCCTACCCCTATGGGAAAAAGGCGTGAGTGTATGTATGTATGTATCCTGTTGTTTGGGGATCTCATTTGATTTGGTGACACTAGAGAGTTTCATAGAATAAATAATGCAAAAGTGGATTTTTACTCGCAAAGGCCGTTTAATTTCAACATTCGATTTAATACTAAAGCCAAAAAATATGTATTAAGTTGTTTTAGAAACGTATAACTGTAAATTAACTCTCACTCGTTAATACGGAATATATTTATTTATTTAACCACATATTAAGCAGACTTTGTAGGTACTATGGGTAATGGATAAAATACTTACATACTTTTTTTTGTAATTACATACTACCCAGACAAGACAAACACAGAGATATCCAGACAAACACAAACACTTATGTACATCACATAAATATTTTGTTCTGTGGGAATTGCACCCACGACCTTGTGATCAGCAGTCCGACACGCGAACCACTGGACCACACAGACGTCGTTAACTAGGATTAGTTGAATATCAAGGATGCGAACAGACAATAATGTAGTTATGATTTAAACTAAAAGATATACTTAATCGCCGAAAGATTTAGTTGATAATTAAAATTATATTACGTTATATGTGCAAATAATAAGCTAAGAGCTGCGTTGTTTGCCTTCATTTAAGATTTTTATAATTTGGACTGACCTTATTGGTGGGGTTCTTCAAAAAGGTCAAATACGTAGTACTCGCACCGGCGTGTGTATGTCAAGATGTATGAATGTGGTGAAGCAAAAGAAGCATGCAAGAATCATAGCGAGTGGGAAAAAGGCGTGAGTGTATGTATGTATAATTTGTGCTTTGAAGGTACGTTGCGTAAAGTTAAATTAGTCTACTTTGTGAAAACCTGTGGTTCCACTTACCAGAATAAAAGCTGACATCATTGCTGATGTGTGACCAGTACTCCTTGTCGAGCTTTAATATCTACGTATGGTTTGAGTATCCAAGATTGATCTTTCTTATGGCGATATTATATTAGAATTGTATGCTAGAACTAAATCGATATTCGTCACAACCACCTAAACAAAATTTATATATAGTTTACATAATAACCGATTATAGAATGTTTTACTGATATATTTTTAGTATTACAATATTTACTCATACTGACCCGCGGTTCCACCTCTAAAATCTACTTACCGACCGTACTTTTACTGTAACTAGATCTAAAGTTCTCATCAAGATAAATAAAATAATCCGAAACACGAGGTAGCTACTGTAAACCATTGATGAATTTCCCCGACTGTCTTCTGGCTCCATCAACTCAGATGTCGGCAGAGGTGTAATAAATGAACACCCATAATTCGCCGGTATGGTTTGGGATGGGTCAGCTTAGTACCCACCGCTTGACGCGTTGGAATCCGCTGAGAAGCGCGCCAAGATGCTCATTGGCAACGACTCGCTTGTCCGGGCTAAACTCCAGAGTCTCCGCAAAGTTGCCTGTCAGTTTTCGGGTCAGGGTTCGATTCCCACAAATCACAAATATTTATGTGATGAACGTAAGTGTTTGTGTTTGTCTGGGTGTTTCCTATGTATTATATTTATGTATTTATAAAAAAAATGTATGAAGTATTATATCCATTGTCTAGTACCCATAGTACAAGCTCCGCTTAGTTTGGGACTAGATGGTGCGGTGTAAAATTGTCCAAGAACATTTATTTATTTATCAACCTACCGCTGAAATGTGGAATGACTTTCCTGACTGGGTCGTCCCCAATAACTATAATCTGGGTGTCTTTTATCTTGAGTGAATCGGTTTCTTCCAGGCAAGCGCGCTCCACCGTAGATCGCAGTGTCGCTTATCATCAGGCGAATTAGTGATCAAGCGTAGGCCTATCATGAATAAAAAAAAGGTCCCATGTAGGTACATTGTACTTGAAGTGTTTCAAATAAATTTATTATTTATTTATGGGGTGAGCCATTAACCGAGCACCAATCCAAACTTTGAACTCTGCTACTGAGATTTTTATATAAAAACCCATTAATACTTTGCTCGATCTGTGAATAAAATCTAGGACCTCAAGCGTCCTCAAGCTTAGCACGACTAGAGGCAGAATTTAATATTATAATACAGAAAAAAAATACTGCACCTAAATATAGTCAAAGTTAAAATAATTTATTCAAGATAGGCTAGGTACTTAGTACTATTTGAACGTCATTTTTACAATTAAGATAGCCCCTAAAACGCTCGCCCTTTACCGTCTCCTAGTGTTTTAGCTGGGAAGAAGAAACGGCGCAACAAACTCCCTAACAACACATTTCTGTCTAGTCTATAATTGTGTAGATACATATTTCGATCAAGCAGTGATAGCCTAGCGGTATGACCACTGGACTGCCAAGTCGAAGGTCTCGAGTTCGAACCCAAGGCACGCACCTCTGACTTTTCGAATTCGTGTGCGTATTAATAATTAATTATCACTCGCTTAAACGGTGAAGGAAAACATCGTGAGGAAACCTGCATACCTTAGAGATTTTTCTCGACAGTTTGTGAAGTCTGCCAACCCGCACTAGGCCAGCGTGGTGGACTATAGCCTAATCCCTCACAATATGAGAGGAGACCCGTGCCCAGCAGTGGGACAGTATATGGGTTGATGATGATGATATTTCGATCATTAAGATGTCTTTGTTCCTATAATCCAATATTAATATATAATTCAAAATAAGTTCCATCGTCACCACCTCGATGGTTGGCAATCCACCACAGACCGCTTCAAGAAAAGAGCGTACACGTATTTAAAAGGCCGGCAACACATTGGTGACAGTCATTGATGTCCATAGGCGGCGGTAGTCACTTACCATCAGGTGAACCGCATGTTCGTTTGCCCCATCCCTACTAATATTATAAATGCGAAAGTAACTCTGTCTGTCTGTTACGCTTTCACGTCTAAATCACTGAACCGATTTTAATGAAATTTGGTACAGAGATAGAGTTGACCTTGAGAAAGAACATAGGATAGTTTTTATCTCGGACTTTTGAAGAGTTTTCTTGGAAACGCGATATAACCGAACTCGACGCGGGCGAAGCCGCGGGCGGAAAACTATCTGATATAAAAAAAACACAAATAAAATACACATACATAAATAACATTGTCGCATACAGCATATAATGCAAACTCAACGAATTAATAAATAATAAATATTTTGGAACAATTTTACACAGCACCATCTAGTCCCAAACTAAGCAGAGCTTGTACTACTAGACAATGGATATAATACTTATATACTTTTTTTTTGTAAATATATACTTATAATACATAAGAAACACCCAGACAAACACAAATACTCATGTTTTACCCACACAAATATTTGTGTCCTGTTGGAATCGAACCCACGACCCCATGATCAGCAGTCCGGTACTCGAACCACTAGACCACAGACGTCGTCATTGACGAAAACATGTTTCTAAAGATTGGTACAAATTAATATATTGTAAAACAATATCACATCACACAATATTACTATCAACAAGATATTTAAATTTAATACCATTGAAATATAATGTAATAAAAAAATGAATAACAACATTTTAGAATCGTTGCCTTTAGCAAACAAGTGCCGACATAATACACATACTCGTACATCCATCATATAGAAAAGAAAGAAAGAAAGAAAGAAAATATCATTTATTTAAACCAAACACAATCCACACATTAATAACATATAGGGTTAGTGTGGAGTTGTGCGTTTAAAAAGGCCACAGCTCAGCAGATGCTGCGGATATAATAATATTAATTATCTACAGCGCTGATTTTCAGCTGAAGCCTAAGGACATATAATCGGGATATATAAGGATATATAATCGGGAGATTGAAAACTAGTCTGATGAGGAGAATTACAGGAAAGGAGTAAGATTGACCAAGCAAAGAATATACAGCCGACGGTTTCAAGGCTAAATAAACAAAACGACTAACCAAATTGGAAATTTATATGCCAGAAAAGAGAGAAAGTAAATTGAGCTTAATTTGTGTGTTGTTTGTGTAATGTGATTTATTTTCGTCATGATTTAAATTATATAATATTTAAAAAGAAATCCTAGTTTAAGAGGTAGCAATCAGTCTTATACAGATTTGCAGCATTGATCACAAATAGGTACAGACGCCAGCAGGTCAAGCTATCCAAAACTGTCAATTTTTCCAATCGAATATGAACCTTATTGCTTTGTGCTAAAGTTGAAAATCAATCAAAGAAATTTGACAGATTGTGGTAGCTTGATGTGCTGGCGTCTGTACCATAAACTACAATTTTTAATATACAAAGAAACTTGTATGGTAAAGCTAAATGTCTGCCTCATTAGTCTAGTGGTCCTAAGCGCGACTGCTACACTAGAGGTCCTGGGTTCGATCCCCAGGTCGAGCAAAGTGTTATTGGGTTTTTCAATGAAATTCTCAGTAGCAGCTCGTAGTCTGGATTTGTGCCCGGTTAATGGCAATAGGCTCGCCCCCTATTACATGGGACTAAACATACCGGCGAAATGTGGGTGTACATTAGTACACCTCTGCCTAACCCTTCGGGGAATACAGGCGTGATGGTATATATATAGGTATATGTATAAATCTGTATGTGTTTTGGATGAATAAACGTTAATTATTATTATATTAAAAAAGGGCTCGTGGCTAGTAATAACTAAGCTGATCAACCGATCTGCGAGGTCAAACTGCGCTAGTCGCAGCCAGTCCGTAGATGGGTGACCATTTTGAACAGGTCGAAACCCCTCCGTGCTTCAGAGAACATGTTGAGCCGTCGTTACCGATTTTCATAACACCGTAAAACGTTTTACACGGTAAAACGGATGTTAAATGTAATTTTATCTATAAGTACTGATATTATAAGGAATATAATAAACCGCGCATCAAATACTGATTGAGGGACAAAAATTATAATATGAGGAACTATTGGTTCAAATTGAAATATTTTTGTGTTGGATAGTTCATTTATCGAGGAAGGTTATAGGTTATATAACATCACGCTACAACCCATATGAGCCGAGCAAAAAGGAAAATGTCAGGGCGGGTGAAATCGCGGGGCAAAGCTAAAACAGGGTGTCCATGAAAACTGAACATCTGTATATATGTTACGGTAAATCTGATTAATTGAAAATTATTAATATTTTTACAAAATTATTAATAATAACCACATGTTTTGGTAAATGTGAATAAACGATCGAAATTTATTACTTTTATTTTTTGAATATATTAAAGAAAAACCTAACAATCTAACCTGGCCTAAGTACGACTTTAAATTTTATTTAGTTTTTATAATTCCTTGCATATTGGAGCTCAACTAATATAATTGACCACAACGCGTTGTGAGCTGTTTTTGGTCCTTGAGCGTTACTTATGTACATTTATCACTTTAACCTCGACTTTCGGTAATTATTAATAATAATAGATAATTATTAATAATCTTCAATTATTCACTCTTACCGTAACATATATACGGTATAGTATCCAATCATCCTATGATTTAAGCCTGAAAGCAAGAACTAGTGCATTTTTTATTAAAAAGAGAAAAATCTGTTCCGCCATAAGATACTGCAATAGAACTATAATTATATTTGGTATTTCGGTTAAATTGATAATTATTAATAAATTATATTATCTTCATTCATTTCCATTCCTAGAATAGCACATTATTGATCGCAATGGGCAATGTATAATTAATTAATAATTTTCACAGCGTCCTCTTGTTATACTTACCTACTCCAAATATACTATTTACCTAGGTTACCTAGCCATTTTTTTGTAGCATTAATAGAATCGAAGTAAAAAAATCCAAGTAAGAACTAAATTAGTATTTGTAATAATTTTCCAAACAAATGATTTCTTAGTTTGGGAGCAAATTGTTTTCATATAGAAATATTTGAATATACAAGAGATCCAAACTAATTAACATTATAATTATTATGTAATATTAGTACTATTAGAAAATTCTTCAGTGAAAATGGGTTGCTACTCATAAGGCAAAACAAATATTATTCTTTTTTTCGTCATTTATTAGGGACAAATAATAAATATATGCACTTTGATACATTTTATTTATTACATACAACATATTCGCATCTAATTTAATGTTATAAACTTGAGTTAATGGTCAACTGTGTGAAAACCCTGCTATTCAATAACAAAAAAGTATCTATGTAATATATTCTAAATATCTTCAATGAAAATTAAAAAAATATACATAGTTGAACATTTTGAAACAATAAAAAAACTGTAAAGGAAATTTGTATAAATAAATATTAAGGAAACTATATAAATTGCAAAAGTGCAGTCATCTATAGGTATGTTTTGTATAAGTACCTATAATTATATTGTATATGTACATGCAGATGCCAGCAGGTCAAGCTATCCAAAGCTGTCAAATTTTCCCAATTCAACATTAACCTTATGATTTTGTATTAAAGTTGAAAATCTATCAAAGAAATTTGACAGAATGGGGTAGCTTGATGTGCTGGCCTGTGTTCTAAGCTATGTGAAACGGAACGTGAATTTAAACTCCAATGAGTGACAAATGGCGTCACAGCATACGAATTACATGAGCCCAGAATAACTTCTAATGCCAGTAAAATAAGTCCTACAGTTTTTACATTTTATTCAACTGTATTAAACTATCTACTATCATTGTCAATGTCATTATAATGCTTGACTGGCGTAGACAGAGAAACCTTTTTTTTTTTTCCTTGATGGCAATTGAGTCGTTGTCGACTATTCTGCCAGCGTCATGTGTGATGTGGTTATTGTAAAATTCTCGACAGAGAAACCTATTGACTTGGTATCAAGCAATAAAATGACATTGACAATTATATTTTCCAATAATTTGACAATGACAGGTCCTGGTCTTCATAACAATGATGTATAGAGGCCAGCACATCAAGCTACCACAATCTGTAAAATTTCTTTGATTTATTTTCAACTTTATTGCAAAACAATAAGGTTCATAATCAATTGGGCAAATTTGACAGTCTTGGATAGGTTGACCTGCTCGCGTCTGTACAGAGGCCAGCACATTAAGCTACCCCAATCTGTCAAATTTCTTTGATAGATTTTCAACTTTTGCGCTGAGTAATAGGTTCATTAGGTTCATTTTCAATTGGGAAAAAATGACAGTTTTGGATAGCTTGACCTGCTGGCGTCTGTACCATCACCTTATTTAGAGTTTAAAAATGGCTGTGTAAACAAAATGTATTTTTAACATACTTTTTTAAAATAAATACAACAATAGGTTTTATTTTGGATCTTTACACTAAAATAAAAAGTTAAGTAGTTAGTCCACTTTGCTTTTGGTATATAAATTAAGTGGACACATAATAATGAGATCGAAGTAATATAAAATATAACTCTTAGTTTATCATGATTTTTCATGGTCCGAATATTTTTCTCGACATAATAATTATATAATATAGTTTCAACTATTAAAAACTTCAACTATATTAGCCTCCACTGGTTGTATAACAGCAAATTTCTATAAAATCACTTATTTTTAACCACAACAGCACCATAACTTCCACCATAGCCGTACTGAACGCCGCGTTTACTTGAATCACTGTTGTTGATCTTAGAATTACCACTATTAGAACTGAAACCTCGTACAGTGGACTCCAATCGACTGGCCGCGGCAGCGCCAAGGTATGCTCCAGCTGCAGCTCCAAGTTTGGCGCCAAGCTGGCCAGCTAATTTACCACCAATATACCCGCCCGCACCGGCACCGATTTGAGCAGCAGTCCCAGCAAAACCACCTACAGGTGCAGTAAAACCAAATCGATTTTCATCAATCGGAAAAGGTTCATTTAGATTAACTTCTTCGATTTTAGTAAGTAAGGCTTTTCTGTCTTCCTTTGATAGTTTGCTAAGTACAAGTCGCCGGTCTTCATCTGATATTTTACTTAGAGCTTCTCTATCAATTTCAGCCAGTTCAGCTTCTCGGGCAGCTTCAATTTGCTGACGGATCGGTACCTCTAGATTTCCTCTGGAGTATACTGCTGGGTTATATTTTGCATATTGGCTACCTGGGTTGACATAAGCTCTGAGGTAACTAGGCTCGTAAGTATCTGGAATTAAGAGCGTCTTGGGATCTGATTCATATGAATTTTCATAAGGTTGGATTAAAACTCCTTGCCTCGCCAGCAGTCTCGGGGGTACACGCAATCGATTAGCTTGACATGTGGCAAATATGACGACAATAAACAGCTGAAAAAAAAATCATATTAAATCCTGTTTGCATCTCTATTAACTTAAAAAGAAAAGTAAGACCCTTCCTATTCATTTAGTATTGCATTTGCGACCCAGTTTTTAACGCTTTTGAAATTATTGAGCACATTCCAAGAAAGGTTTTAATTTTACTTTACATTGAAACTATTTTAAGGGAAGAGGGAGGTTAAAAAAATATTATATTGGATAACATATAGCTCAGGGTGGAGTACCTACTGAAATTGACTTTAGATACATACCAAAGATGTGATACCTTTGGTATGTATCTAAAGTCAATTTTTGAACATGGGTTCACTTCTGAACCCATGTTCAAAAGTAGTGATACGATAATGCGCGGTAATGGCGGTAAAATTGGTGATATATTGTGGTTAGAACCACCAGATATTTTTGAAGAATGGGGAATAATAACTCTTATTATTATTGTTCTTGATTCCATAAAAGAGGAGAACTTACCTGACTATATAATTTCATGATTATTTATTCCACTCTTACGTACTGCGCGGACGGTCAAATCAATTGGAATTTATTAAGGCAGTATTATTATAACTAGTCTCTATCGCAGGATTATAGGCCATTAGTAACGGTCCAAACAAATTATTCCGGTGGTCTACAAGCGATAAGAGCCGATTATTGCAATGTTCCTACGAAAACATATTTGAAAAACATTGCAGTCAATTTTCAATGCCAACTACTTTCTAACCATGGTTTCTTGTGAGTTAGGTACGCTGATACTGCAGCATCATAAATAATGTAATAATGCAGTTGGATTTATGCGAGATTTTGTCTCACTCGTGGTCCTTTAGCTCTAACAAGGGGGCTAACATGCGTGCTGCGACAAAATAAAATACAATCTGATTAACAATTTAAAAAATAAAAAGAGCTACGGCATTGACGAACTACCCGACATTTTGAAACAAGCTATTATCAAACCTATCCATAAAAAAAATTCAAAGACAGACCCTAAAAACTACCGCCCTATAGCCCTCTTGCCAACAGCTTCAAAAATATTTGAAAAAGCCATGTGCGTACGGGTTTACTCTTTCTGTGAAAAATATAAAATATTTGATGAAGCTCAAAATGGTTTTCGGAAAAGTCGGTCAACTACTCTAGCAGTATACAAATACATACAGGAAGCGCTTAATATTTTAAACAACAGGGAATACGCAATAGGTATACTGCTAGATATGACTAAAGCCTACGACAAAGTTAAATATAACATCTTATTAAATAAACTACATGGAATAGGTGTCAGAGGAAAAGCGTATGAATGGTTCGCATCTTATTTATTAAACCGAGAGCACACAGTAGAAATTGAATTCTTTAATAAAAACACCAAAGAAATCCAAACTATACGTTCTGACAAGGAAGTTATCAACGCGTCCATCCCACAGGGCAGTGTCATCGGATGTCTACTATTCCTGCTGTATATTAATGACTTGCCAAAAAATACACACGGTCCCTGCGTTTTATTCGTGGACGATATCTCCCTACTAGTGTCATCCCAGAATAGTATAAATTTAAATAACCAACTCGCAACCCTCCTAAACAATATAAAATCCTGGATGAACCTACATAACTTAGAAATAAATTATTCCAAAACCAAATTGATAACTTTCCATCCGCCTCAAAAAGCACCATTAAATCTAAATTTTGCGTTCCAGGATCAAAGGTTAGAAGTAGTTAGCAACTTTACCCTATTAGGTTTAAACATAGACACCCATATAAATTGGAAATCTCATATAAATAAAATTAAATCAAAATTAGCTAAGTTTTCATATGCTCTCCGCGAAGTAAAAAAATCCACAGATATCCAAACTGCACTCGTCACCTATTACGCCTATGCTTACGCTTGGCTCAGCTATGGCATTATCCTGTGGGGAAACAGCACAGAAGCACCATCACTTTTTACTTTTCAAAAGAAACTTATACGAATACTTGTACATATAGAGGATACTGATAGCTGTAAGCCGCATTTTAAAGAACATAAAATACTAACGCTACCTAGTCTATACATTTTAGAAATATGTAAGTTTGTTAGAAGCCACCAAAATTTCTATACAACACGAGAAGACAAAAACCAGAGTCTAAGACATAAAAATAGACTAAACCTACCAAGCTCCCGTCTTAAAATGCACTCTTCTAGTCCACATGTCATGTCGATAAAAATATATAATAAACTACCCCCACGAATAAAAAATGAAATTAAAGACAGCATATTTATAAAAAAATTAAAACATATCCTATTAACTAAATGTTACTACCATATAAATGAATACCTAAATGATAAAAGTATATGAAATATAATAAATGGAGATTTAAATGAATACTAATAATAATATACCTAATAATAACATAAACACAAATACATACATATTATATAAACAAACATGACATACATTTATAATAAAAATATCTGGGACATTTAATTTCTTTTCTTTTTACAAACTCTGATAATAATGACATAAATACAATAATATATAGTTAATAAAATAATATTACATATAAATAAAACAATATAGTTATAACTACATAATAGAATATCATATAATAAAAACAGTTGTAGTAATATAATATATACATATATATATATAGAAATCGCAGCTTAATAATCACCTATATAATATACCTAATAGTCAATGAATATCAATTTAAGTAAAATATGAAAATAATAAAATAAATATAAAACTTCCTCCTCTCTCCTACATGTTGCCGTGCCGACAAGGCCCACACATGTTTCTTATATTATACCATTGTAACATCTATTTAACTTGTGGAGTGCAATAAATGTATTGAGTATTGAGAAAATTATGTCTCCGCATTGTCGTCTTCAGCCATTGTTTCGGCACGAAATAAGTGACGGCAAAATTATTTCGTAACGCGCCTACCAGAATATAATGAACGGTGGATGTTAGAATCTCTAGTATATATCTTTCTTATGGAAAACCTTCTAGCGGTTACTTAAGGAACTGACTAAATTGCTAGAAACCTAGAAACGGTAGCGTCTAGGTATTGTTATTTTTTTAATACTACTAAGGTGGCAAACAAGCATAAGGCCCATCTGATGGCAAGCGGCTACCGTAGTCTATAGACGCTTGCAACACCAACCAGGGGTATCACTTGCGCATTGCCGACCCTGTAAAATGATAGAGGAATAGTTGGTTTGGTAGTATAAGGGTCAAAGTCCCCCACTGCCAACACAACGTTTCCTCGTGGAGCACTGGCAACCTTGTTCACCGTAAGGAACACAACACAGCTCATAGCAGTGTTATTTCACTTCGATTTTCTGCAAGTTATATTGTTCATTAAAGTAATGGTAAACCTATTGATATGTAACGCATCTTTTCATTTAAATACTGCAAAGGAGTATAAAGTTGCTTTTCCAAAGAAATGTATAATTTTCTAAATATATAATTAAATTTACCTATAATTTGATGGCTTCCTTGATTGACTTCTTTGATGGATGAAGTTGACTCGATTCCTTTCTTTACGTACTTATTTGTTAGGGTTCCGCACCTCAAAAGGGAAAAGGGAATCCTTATGGTATCATTTCGTTGCCCCTTTGTCTGTCTATTTATCAAGGCCCTTTTTCTCAGGAAAACATAGAGTTATCGAGAGGAAATTAATATTAAATAAAATACTCAACAATCCCGTAGGAGGGAATTCAGGAGATGTGAAAATATCAAACAACTAAGTCAACGCAATTATACACATTTTGACACTCGCCAGGGAATAATAGTAAGGGTACTTCCCTGGCGAGGGTTCTAGGGTCCTTTCCGTTGACTTAGAATCATGAAATTTCTCAATTAGCAATAACTTATCCCCAATAGCCTAGTACTAGAATTTTCTCCTACATATTGGGTTTCTTCACAAACCGAAACTGCAAGGCCAGTGCAGATTATAGATGATGCTTCTAACATGGTTAACTACGCTACCGCCACCCCTGGCGGCGTTTCTCACATAGATACGGAATAAAAAAACATTACAGATCCGAAAACTGTATCAAAACTATCAAAAAATAATATAAGCCTTAAGAGGTCAAAATAGTGACACAAAATAGTATAAGTTGACTCACATTGCCTTTGGCTTTTGGTATAGTCAGAGGCCAGCTGGAGGTGGAAATGTATGGGCCGTTGTGTAACCGTTTATGATTTAGATTGATTTTATATTGATTTTAAATTCGAACATTTGAGCCGCTAGAGTCTCCCCTTATATTGAAAGAGGTAACGGTTATAGTCCAAATTTCTGGTCCAGTGCGGATTGACAACTTCATGCGCCATCGAGAGTTTCTGTCTCGTTCTTTTATTAATTTGTATTTAGTATCAGCGCCATATGCACCTCCTTTAATATAATACAGATTCCGACTACCTATATTATTTACGACCGACCCATTACATATATCATAAATTATACAGTTTATACGTGCCCTTTACTGTCAGACAGATGTCACAATGACATCTGTAATGTCATACTACCGTTTTTTGATTTGCCGTCAAAAACCGACACGACTACATTTGCAATAATCCACTTTGACTGTGATTTTCCCATATAAGTAGGTTCAAGTGCCTAGTAACTAAACTAATACACTATATTTACTGAAGTAACAAAGCAACAATATAATAATACTCTGAGTAGGTACTTATCTATTTTATTTTTAGAAGTTTCTAGTATAAGTAAGACTCAATTTACTCTTAACTACTTATTTCGGTCGCTAGTAAACCCTGGAACAGATTCAGTTTGATAGGTTTTGAACCACAAGTTTGAGCTGTAGTCTTTTATAGGAGTTTACAATTTTTACACAGAGATTACTATATAATTATATTTAGGTAGTGCTATTTTATGAAATCAATAATGAAGATAACATTTGAGTTCAGTAAATATATTTAATAAATATAAAATTATACCAAATATACATTTTATTATAGCCAAAGTTCATAAAATATAAAAAACATAAACAGTATATAAACCAATTTTATAGCTTAGAATAAATATGTTATTTAAGTTTATTTTAATTTAGAAGGAGCAGATGAGATTGTTTATCCGGCATATACGCCGCCGTAAGCACCGGCAGCAGCGGCGGCGGCTGCGCGAGCACCAAGGTGGCCGCCAACATGACCCCCGACGTGACCACCAAGGTGACCCCCGATGTGTCCCCCAAGATGGCCCCCGAGGTAGCCGAAGCGCTCTTCAGGGTCCGGAGCAGGATAGTCGCTACTTGGTCGTGGCCAACTACCAGCATAACCATATGGACCAGGAACTGCCCAATTATCCTCGGGGACATTACTTCTTGCAACCGGTTGTCTGTTTAATGTATTGGCTTGACATGTGGCGACTAGTACGAAGAAGAATAGCTGAAAAACAAGACAGAATTTAATTGTAAATACGCGAATATCACCTATGTCACATATTATATTGTTCACTGTTCTGGAACTACCAACAATTAATTATATTAAAATACTTTAATATGAAGATATCAAATTATGAAAATCGGGTAATATAAATAATATTAAAATTGATGTAATATTTTTATAATAATTAAATTCTATTTTATTTATCTTGGAACTTGACCTTACTTTTTTGTGATGAAGAGGAACTGAATATTTCGAAATTTATGTCAGAATTTTACCAAAAAAAATATTCGTTCTTTTTAGGTAAAATTTATTAAAAGTAGATAGGTAAAACGGCTATAAAATGAATTATTTAGATAACGTAGTAAATAAAGTTTTCAGTAATGTTAATTTTAATTGCTTTATCCAAAGAAAAATGAGAGTGGGCCACAGAGCTCTGCTCAGGGCAGATTTTTAACGTCTAGCTAGATAGGTTGGATGCAGAGGGCATGTATAAATGTAAATATCTCCGTCACATTATAATAATTATTTTTTTAATTTGTAAATAATTTAGGAAAATGGCTCTTTAGCTTGCATTAGCCCATATCCCACAGCTGGAATCGAGCCTTCTCTTTTAATTTTTTTTTTTATTTTATTAAGATGACAAAGGGCTTTCGGCCCCTTGATGGTAAGCGACAACCGCAGCCTTTAGACGCCAGCAGCATCATCGCGCATCTTGAGACCTGAGTTGTTAAGTAATATCACTTATTACAGTGCCCATCAGATCGGAACACAATAATCTTAGCTCATTATTGCTTGGTTGCAGACAGTGCAGGTAGTGTTACTAGGCCAGACGAACTCGGAAACATGAGCAAAGCCACCACCTTAAGCAGTTTGCGAGGGAATAAGGCGTAATCTAATCCATCGTAAAACTTTGAATTAAGCTAGAACTTTAGGAAGCCTTTTCAAGCATGCCGTTCCCGCACTATATTTTCCGTCACCGCCAAAGAGTATGTAAGCTATACCTATTCAATTTATGTTGCGCATAGATAAGTCAGGTGCCCAGACTTGAACATTAACTTCAAGTTCTATTCTGTTCCCTGCGCTCTGGTCTGATGGTTATGAAACGAGGAAATGGAAGTAGAACGCCCATTAACGTAGAGAAAGAAGCACAAGTCGCAAGTGCGATTGTTTAGCATGAGTTCGTTCGATTCCCAAAACACACAGACACAAATGGGTGGGACAAAGACTAACAAATTTTCCGTAGCAGCCTGAAGTTTGGCTCTCCGTTAAATGGCACTAGGCTAGCAACTTATTACATTACAGCTTAAAACATACTGGCGAACTGCATGTGCGGTACACTATTCTACTGATTACTACGGATCAGGAGACAGGACGCTTCATCTCCCTATCCACCACCTTTTTTGCAAGCAAAGGAGTCTTTCTTATTTTCTTTCTTCTTTAATTCTTTCTTGTTTTAAATTTACAGGTGTCAAAACTGAAGTATCTGGCTCACTTACCAGGTAGTATGCTTTCATGGTGATTGGTTCCGATATCCAGCCGGCTTCAATGTCACCACGGACGGCTGTGTGGATATCGAAGACTGATCGCCTTTATTGAACCGCCATTACATATAGTTAGGTTTTAACACTACAACACAGATTCCATTTGCTGCGGTCCCCTAAACAAATTAATACTTAGTTTACAAGTGATTAAACTTTGAAATACTGATTAGCTAGTGTTATCGGTTAAACCGTTTTGGATAAACAATGTAATAATATATGGAAATTATAAGCTAACACGTGATTCTTTTTTAGTTTTACCATGCGTTTTTTTAACCTTCTATCTCCTATTATTAATATTAATGCGTTTACGGTAACCTATTGAAATATCGAATTTCTGTTACCCGAATCTTAAAACCCCGAAAACGGTTGGTAGAACTTTTAAAAGACAGGTGTAATGAATGACAACTTTCTATAATTCCGTTTTTAATTTCCCAGATGAATCAATTTACAGGTGCACTAAAACCAAATTTTCAAGTAGTATTTTTTTGTTTCCCATATTGTCATAATCCAAATGTAGTTCCCATATAGATACCAGATTCTCAGAATATTATTTTTTGTTTCCCATCGTACCATTTTCTAAATAAACTATTACCAAATTTTCATAATATTTTTATTTGGTTCCCACACAATTGTGTTCCAACTAAACTATATACAGGTATAGTAAAACTCAGTAAATTTATACGATTCATTTATTAATTAAATTTATACGATTCATTTATTATTAAGTAAGTAATTTAGAAATTGAAATTAATTTGTTTTAATTTAATTGACATTAATTTGTTTTAATTTGCAAAAGTTTGCTATATATTCTTTATTATCGCCTGAAAATAAAAATTGCCAGTCAGTAAATTTATTATTTTAGTTGCCTATTACAGATAGGTGTAAGTGTCAAATTCGGCTCAGTAGGTTAGGTTAGGCTAGGCTAGAACTGCGACCCCTGCCAGAACCTACTCGCTATGGTTTTACTTGCCTATTACAGACAGGTTAAGGTTAAGTACCTAAAATAAAAGGATTTAGTTTTTCTGGATATCGTTTATTTTAATTTTAAAAATCTTGGTTTTCATTAGTTGCATTTAAAAAATTTGTGTTTTAAAAATTCGGCTTTCGTGCATATGGATTACGGTCATCTGGATTTTGTGCATTTAGATTTTGTGTGTCTGGAACTCGTTCGTCTGGATTACAAAACGTCGTACAAATGAATAAATGGGCAAATGAAATTCGGAGTTGCGATTATAATATGGCAAATAAAACTTCGGAATTTGAAAAAACGGGATTATGAAAAAATGGCCAAACGTTTTCGGGATTATGATATTCGGAATATTAAAATTCGGTATTAAGATAGGTAACCTGCGTTTACATATATTTATTTATATTAATGCATTTACATATATTTATTTATATTAATGCGTTTACATATTATATTATTTATATTAATCAGTTTACATTTACACAAAATTTAATGCAGCAACAATCTTGAGGATCGGGGTGTTGCTGCATTAAATATGGCCGCAGTTTATAGAAATATTTGGTATGTTCGGGAATAAAACCCCAGGACCCTATTGACGATGATTTTGGCCACTACTTTACCTCCAGTTTATCTTTTGTGCCTTTACAAGAATCATTTGAGAGTTTATTTCATTCAGGAATCAAATTAAAACACAATAGGCTCAGCCACTCTCGTACCGTTTTTAAAAAAGTTATTACATAACATCATGCCTATATTCCCCGAAGGGATAAGCAGAGGTTTAGTAATGTACACACACATGTAATAGGGGGCGAGGTAAAAACAAACCTTAGTAAATTATGCATACAAAAAGTCATGAGCATTTTCTTTCTATTTTATTATTCTATTTCTATTACTTAGTATTATTTATTGTTATTATTAAAAAAATATTCTGCAATACAGTGAGTGTTCAGCAGGACACTGAATTTACTTATAATTTCACCCATAATAATATTATAATTAGCTAATCTTAAAACAAGTAGGTAAGTTAAAACAAATAAATAAAAACAAATTTATTTATCTTCGACACGATCACACGATAGTAGATTTTTTTTTCTGAAAATACTTATATAAATAGTGAATTTAAAAAAATCAACACTTTCTACGTCATAACTACAGCAAAATCAAATTGTAATATTTCATAGGTAAATACAAAATTGTATTTCATGCTTTTAAAACGTAAAACATGAAAATAATTTAACCGTTAATAACATTGAAACTAAAAAAATAATCGAACATCTAAATATAGGTGGTTGACAAATTTTGAAATGGGCACGTGCTTAATCTTGTCAAGTAGGTATTAAAAGGAATGCAAATGTTTATAAAAGTAAAAATAGAGCTTACCGTGATTGAATTTGGAAATTCGGGGTAATAAACACCACATTGAGCAATCCATCTACAGTCAAACCAGGAATTCTTGTGAGCGATAGGCTCGCTTTCCGAGAGGCCTCGCACCTCGCACTATGCATTTACGATGCGATGGCCATCGGACCGCTACTAAAATTACCCGTAATAAAAAAAAAACTCCCAAAGTGTATCTTGCCCAAATTTGTATAAAATTAAGCTCAAAATCAAAATAGTTTTATTGTCATAAAAACCATTACAGCGACTTATGAAATTTCGACTCTAGCCCTCCATGTGCTGGTGGTGGCCACCGGGGTGGTTTTAGTGGGTAAGAATCCCACACTCCCTGGATCCCTAAATTCTAACCCAAAAAAGGTCTAACAAAAAAAAAAAGGTACACGGTTCCAAATAAGTTATTTCCTATGTAGAAGAACCGGTAAGAAACTCCATGGTTACTCTTTTATTTTTATTTATTTAATACTTTATGCACAAACATAGTACAAAGGCGGACTTAATGCCTGAGGCATTTTCTACCAGTCGACCTTAGGGTGATGCAGAGACAGAAATTGGTAGGTGCACTAGCGGTGTTGTTATATAAACAAAGAAAAAACAATATTTATTATTGTACAACTAAATATATGCAATTTATAAATATATTACATACATCACATAATTATATATCCATATGCATACATAAATAAAAACACATACATAATATAATACAATACAATATATATATATGTATATATATATATATTAACATTTATACAAGGAGAGGTTAATGTTAAGAATCTGCCAAAGAACAGAGGAGATGTTTCCGAAGTTTACTTTTAAAAGAGTAGCGACTGGTAGCCATCCTGATCTCCCGAGGTAGCGCATTCCACAGGATTATGGATTGTATGAAGAAAGAAGATTGCATGAAGTCAGTATGATGAGATGGACATCGCAAGAGACGATTAAAAGAAGACCGAAGATTTCTATCATGATTTGAGCATATAAATTGAAATTTCGAAGTAAGGTAAGTAGGGGAGGTGGAAGAATCAAGTATAGAGAATAAAGTGGTCAATGCCCTTTGCACTCTACGCTGACGGATGGGCAACCATTTTAAAAGCCTTCTATGTGCTGAAACATGATCATACTTACGGAGGTTGAAAACGAATCGAATGCAGTTATTCAGAAGACGGTCAAGTTTGTTGAGCAGATCTGCATTCAGGTCATAGTAACACACATCACCATAGTCTATAATTGGAAATATGAGGGTCTGCACAAGCATTGCTTTTGTGTTGGATGGGAGTAAATTTCTCAATCTGTAGAGAGACCGCAATGCTCCAGTAACTTTTTGGCTTACATTGGTGACTTGTGATCGCCAGTCTAACGTAGCATCTATAAGCAAGCCAAGGTCTTTAACTTCAGTGCCAAAGGGAATGGTTGTTCCATTAAACACCATAGAAGGCAAAGTTGCACTATCCACCTTGCTCAAAATGCGTTGACTCCCCACAATTATTGCTTGGCACTTTGTAGGATTTACCGCAATACCGAATCTATCAGACCAATTCTTGATAGCTGCCAAGTCACGGTTCAGTTTGTCGATTGCCTCCGGTATACTTTCAATTCTTGCTTGACAATAAACTTGTAGATCGTCGGCATACAGATGATACGTACACTGAAGTTCAGGAGTAAGGAAATTAATAAAAATTGAGAACACGAGAGGAGAAAGAATACCGCCTTGTGGAACGCCAGTTTCTAAGTCAAACCAGCTTGAAGAGATCTCACCAGCTTGAACTGACTGCTGACGTCCCTGAAGATATGAAGAGAACCAACCCAGTGCCTTATGTGAGATCATAAGATAAGAAAGAATTGAGAGAAGGATATCGTGACTGACAGTATTGAAAGCATTGGAGAAATCCACCAACACTAAAACAGTGACTTTGGTGTCTTCCATACCAGCTCTTATATCTCCAGTCACTTTAAGGAGAGCGGAAGTAGTACTGTGCCCAGGTCTAAACCCCGATTGAAGTGGGCTAATGAGGCCATTGCTATGAACAAAACGAGATAGCTGTTTGTGAACACAAGCCTCAAGTACTTTCGATAAGAAGGGAAGGATGGAAATTGGGCGGAAGTGGCTGGGAAGAGACGGGTTGGATATTTTCGGTAGGGCACGGACGTAAGCTTTACGCCACAGGGAAGGAAATGCTCCAGAAGTTAGAGAGAAATTAATAATGTGAGATATTATAGGAAGGAGTTGGTCAAGGATTGTCATAATCATGCGACGGGTAATGCAGTCACACCCCACAGCATTGGATTTAATGGAAACAATTACCTTTTTGATCTCTCCGGGGTCAACTGGGAAGAAGTGAAAAGAGTCAATATCAGGACGCGTTAGACCAGTTATGTTCATGAGAGTTTGTTCTTGGGTCAAACGATCCATAGTAGGTACAGTAGAGAAATGACGGTTGAGATCGTTTAACCCAATAGAGCTAGGTAGATCTAAATGCCGCGACTTGCCAATGCCCAGAGTTCCAAGGAATTTCCAAACATTTGCAGAAGAAGAAGAAATGATGTTTTCGAGAATATGGCGGCGTTTGGCGTTACGTATCATCTGATTACACCGATTCCTGGCAGACTTGAAAGTAGCCCAATTTTCATCAGTGCGATCTTTTTTAAATTTGCGAAAGGCGCGGTCCCTACGCCTCATGGCCATACGAATGCCTCTAGTCATCCATGGCGCAGGTGGGCGCTTCAATTTAATTTTCCTAATCGGAGCATGCAGATTATATAGCTCGAGCACAGCGTCATTAAATATAGAAACTTTATCGTCCACTGTAGAAGCTTGAACCAATGAGTCCCAGTTTATATCAGAGGCATCTTTACGTAATGTATTTACATCCATACGCGCAAAACAACGCCTGTACAGTACCCTAGGACTAGGTTTGGGAGGTTTTAGAATATAGGAAAGGAAAATAAGATCATGATGGGAAAAA
Organism: Acronicta alni; assembly: GCA_964056405.1. Classification (NCBI taxonomy): domain Eukaryota; kingdom Metazoa; phylum Arthropoda; class Insecta; order Lepidoptera; family Noctuidae; genus Acronicta; species Acronicta alni. The sequence goes on along the minus strand of OZ043925.1, from coordinate 8,612,127 downwards.
CCAGGAGCAATATGTTGACCATGGGAGGAAACGAGGGAAGGGTTTGAGGTAAGAATTAAATCAAGCCAAGTGTCGTCACCGACAGTATTGTGATGAGTGGCTTGAAGGGGTAGGAGGTGTAAGCTAGCCGACTCAATTAAGTGACGGAGTTTACAGGATCTGGGAGAGCTGTGGGCAAGGAGGTTTGTATTAAAATCACCCATGATGATGTGATGTGCATACTCAGAACCCAATGATTCTAATACAGATTCGAATTCTGTGAAGTAATCAACAGTGGGGGGACAATAAACTACACCAACTATAGTTTTAACTCCTCTGACATTAACCTCAAGAAAAAGAAACTCGGACGAACAAGTGTTAAAAGACGAAGACGCTATAATTTTAAAAGGGAAGTCGCTACGTAGATATATTGCCACTCCGCCCCCTCTTTTACCAACCCTGTCGTTCCGGATAAGAATAAAACCAGGGAGAGCGTAAGTAGTAGATAGCAGATTTGGTTTGAGCCAACTCTCGGATACCAGGACGGCATGAACATTGCAGTTGGAAAAAGTATCGTAAAGTTCATGATAATGGCTAGCAATACTCTGAGCGTTGATATGGCAAACATTCAACAGTTTACCTGATCGACCATTAAACTCGCTACGTAAAATATCTCCAAGAGTGTTGGTCAGCGAATTGAAACTTTCATCTCCAGAATTAACAGATTCATTGGCAGAATAAAAAGACTCGTTATCAGAGTCCATAAATAAATAATACAATAAAATATATAATATTAATAAATATTTCAATATTCTTTATACTCTTTGCCGTGCGTGAATTTGATGCATCTCTGCACCACCCGCCAGCTAACAACATAATTCATCACAGTCAATCACAGACAGTTAATTATGCACTATAATGTTAAGAAATAAAAAAAATAATAATAATAAGGAAGCACTAAGCAGGCGAAAAAAAAATATATATATAAGAAAGAAGCTACTAACGTTATTTTTATTTTAATATTATTTTGAGAACGGATCCGAAAATATGTGTGAGTTTGACAAGTCATCGATTAGTTTGACAATTCATAACTAAATGACATTTGACGTTGACAATCACGACAAATTCATTTCAAAAGTTTTAAAATAATGTATAAACACGACCGTCCGAAACAGAAAGAAAAAGTAATATTAATGTACTCAAAAGAAATAAATTATTGAGGGTATCAGCAAAGCGAGATGAACTGTTTTGTTTTAGGTTTAGATCATATTTAGATACATCACTAAAAGTATCCATAATGTAAAGAAAAAATAAGTTACACTGAAGTTTGCGGTACGTTATCGGTAGGTAATAATATAAAAAATAAAAATGTACATTACACTATTATGTAGTAAACAGGATCAGCATATTAGCATTTCCGTGTATTTTTCAGATGCCCTCCTGCACCTTCGATACCGATTCGATATTTGTTAGAAATTCTTTCACTGAGATTCCCGAACTCTTTTATATTATCGTTCTGTTAAAAATGATGTTGGATACAATAATAATTATAAATTGGATACTTACATGAAAGAACAATTTAGAAATATATAAAATACAGCTAAGCGTAAATTGATGGAATTGGTTGGTAAAGTTAGGTAAAAGAAAATGAAATTTAATATAAAATACAAATGACTTAAGTTGGGGTGGGATTGGTTAATAGACATACACAATATACACATACGTCGTTACAGAGCTCCCAGGGAGCCACATGTGTAGAAATATCAGTCCAACTATCGCGAAACCTCCCTATCATCGACATAATCTTGTACTTTATATTAAGCTTTCTTAATAAGGATGCGTTTAACATGTCCCTTAAACTTTCCATCGATGGGATCTAATACAGATTTGGGTAGCTTGTTATAGAATCATACACCATTTCCTAATAATGACTTACTTGTTTTAATAGTGTATTTTAATAGACAACATATTATTTTGGTATTACTAATTTATATTAATTGTAATGTTTTTTGATGCTGTGGGTATCAATCCTAATATTATAATATTCTACTAATTTTTGCGACTATATAAAATATTTTCAAAGATATAGAGTGACGACATTGTAAGAATATCTTTAAATAGATTTCTATGAGACTCCCGAGGCCCCATATTATAGATGGCGCGGACAGCTCTCTTTTGTAAAATTAAAATTAAAATTTCTGTAAGCTGCTGAGCCCCATAGAAGGATACCGTAAGACATGATGCTATGAAAATATGCAAAGTAGACTATCCTAGCTGTAGCAACATCGGAGCTAAGCTCCCTAACTTTTGTCATCGCATATGCAGCAGAGATCAACCTACTCAACAAGGCAAGCATGTTTGATATGTGCACCCCATTGCAGTTGACTGTCGATAGTAATACCTAAAAATACTGTTTCCCTAACTGTATCTAGTTAATTGCCTTCAAGCGTTACATTTAAATCTACTTGGGAGACATTTGGTAATGAAATTGTTAGGTATTTTGTTTTACTACCATTGAGTACAAGAATTATTCCTTGCGGACCACTTCGAGAGAAGGACTAGGATTTCATTGGCATGTAAAACATTTCTGTCTTTCCAATTTACTTAATATCTGATAAGGAGGCCATCACAAAAGGGAGATCATTTATAAAGTTCTAAATTAGAAAGGGCCCAAGGATTGTGCCCTGTGGCATACCAATCTTGACTACAGAGCCCGAAGATACTACGCCATGTAATGTATGTACATGTGGTTGGGATAGCCACTGGATAATCGTTATCGAATCGGCCATTATTTTTATGGAAAACCTAATTCCTTAGGAGCCCACTAGAGGCGCTATTCAAGTTTTTCATACAAAATATTTCACTTATTCGATTAAGACTATAGAACTGGAATCAGATTTTTTAGAGCAGATTACGCCTTTTTAGTAAAGCGATGTTCTGCAGATCATGCCACCGTGAAGCGGTAAATAGTAATAGATATTTTTCTGTATACTTAGTTATTTTTAAATGCGTCAGGCCCACAAACAGGATCCAAAATGGAGCACTCATTTTAAGTAAATACTCAGGCCCTGGCTGTCACATACTCACGACAAAAACAAAGTACTTACAACTGTTTGGTCTCATAAGAGACTCCCCTTTTATGGTCTCCCCGCAAACGTGTCGGTGCTGCATCAGTCTGCTGCTTTAATAGCTGGACTGTTTCCATTATATCGAAAAATGGGAAGGACTAGTGTCCTGACGATGTATATTTTTGTATCGTTGAGTATGTTTCGTTTTCTAGTTGTTACTGTACAAAGTCGAGGAATTCAGCGTCCGTTCCGTCTCCATCATAATATCAATTGTAGGTCTACGTTATGTTGAAATCACTAGAACTACTTATGTGTGCTGTTTTAAAGAATCAGTTCACAGGTGAAACCTCGGTAGATAAGAAAACAAACGTTTTTCTACAGTAAAACTACCTCGGGATTTTTTTTTAAATTGGTCTACAATTTTATGGACAAAAATATCGGTGAACATACACAAAAAAAAAACAAATAAAGTAAAGAATCTCATCTGTATTTCGTCAGTTAAAAAATCTGGTTTCATTTCTAAATCAGTTTTATTCACAATATTCGAAGTTATTTCAGTTCCTCTTTTATTTTAAGCATAAGGTTAATTTAAAGAGGCTGATAATAAATATTCTTACTATATTGAGAATCAGTACAGAAGGTGAGTATAAATTATTATTACATACAACCGCTTGGAATCAACCAAATAATAATATAACAATATCATATTGTATATATATAATGTACTACGATTATTTATTAATTATTTTATGACTGCAGAATAATAATAATAATATTTTTGGGATATTTTACACAACACCACCTAGTCCCAAACTAAGCAGAACTTGTACTATGGGTACTAGACAATGGATATAATACTTATATACTATTTTTTTTGTAAATACATACTTATAATACATAAAAAACACCCAGACAAACACAAATAGTTATGTTTTATCCACACAAATATTTGTGTTCTGTGGGAATCGAACCCACGACCAGCAGTCCGGCACTCAAACCGCTAGATCACAGAGGTCGTCAATAATAATACACTATTAATACAATAAATATATACTGTTATTAACTTCTAGCCATTGCATAGAAAAAAATATAGCTTCCAAGCACAAACCTAGGTAACAAAAATATGCTTAAGTGGACTGCGAAAACAAGAGAAGATGCTTAAAAGATACTTGACACTGTAAATTGACTATTAAAAAATATATATTTCTTTATCTTACAAATAATTACTATATATACATCAAGTTCATTGCTTTAATATATATCAGTAAATAGTGAAGTACAGAGGCCAGCACATTAAGCTACCACAATCTGTCAAATTTCTTTATCTGATTTTTAACTTTAACACAAAACAATAAGGTTCATATTTAATTGGAAAAATTTGACAGTTTTGGATAGCTTGACCTGCTGGTGTCTGTACTTTTAGATATTTAATTAATTTGTATATAGTATTGATTTTATGTCCACATTTAAATGGTGACCAATATTTGCACGTATCATTACAACTAAGGGCGCGTTCCCATTATGTCGTACCGTTTTATTTGTCGTTGGAGATAATATCAAAAAAGTCGTGAACAACAGTCTGTTGTCGTACCGTCCTATATGTGAACACCTCCATTTAAATATGAAAGCCACGTCAGGTTACACACGATTTTCTGTCGTCACGACATAGTGGGAACGCGCCCTAACACTGAGTCTCTTGGTCACTTGAATAAAGTTTTATATTATTATGATATAATATAATTAAGTCCTCCAATGTACATTTCATACGATATAAAGTTTAAATAAAATTAAATAACTATACAATAATGTATAGGTACCTAGAAATATGTTTCATTTTAATTTTGACATATTTACTTTGACATTGACTTAATAAAATTGTCTCCAATCTTCCATCTTCTCTTGTTACATAATTATGTATTTAATACATAAAAATACTACTTAATATAATATGTATTTAATCATTATATTCCTGAATTCTCGAGTACCGTACCGATTGAATGATTTAAGGTAATGCGCTACTAGTAAAGCAAAGAAAGTACGAGTGGCACAATTAGCCCCTGTATGGTGCCCTGGTGCCAGTATACCTTTTTGGAATAACTCCAGTGTTAGCATTATTAAGAGCATTAATATACGCGGCAGCAACATCATAGTCGTTGGGACCAATATAGCTGTTGCCATCAAGGACTTTTTGAAGTTGGCCACGAATAGCTGTGTACCCCAAACCATACTCATTAATATAGCGTCCACCATGTCCCCAAATATCAGCCTCACTATCAGCATTGACGTGACTGCCACCATGTCCCCAAACATCAACTTCACTATCAGAATTAGCGTGACTACCACCTTGACCCCAAACATCAGCCTCGCTATCAGCATTAGTATGACTGCCACCTTGTCCCCAAACATCAACTTCACTATCAGCATTGGCGTGACTGCCACTATGCCCCCAAACGTCAGCCTCACTATCAAGATTAGTGTGACTGCCACCATGTCCCCAAACATCAACTTCACTGTCAGCATTAGCGTGACTACCACCTTGCCCCCAAATATCAGCCTCGCTATCAGCATTAGTGTGACTGCCACCTTGTCCCCAAACATCAACTTCACTATCAGCATTGGCGTTACTGCCACTATGCCCCCAAACGTCAGCCTCACTATCAACATTGGCGTGACTGCCACTATATCCCCAAATATCAGCCTCATTATCAGCATTGGTGTAGCTGCTACCATGTTCCCAAACATCAGGCTTACTATCAACGTTGGAGCCATCATCTATCAAAGTATTAACATTAGTATCAGCATTATCGGGACTGCTGCGATTACCTGAACCATGAATATCGGTCTCAGCATTAGCATCGCTACTGGAAAACCGTTCCAAAATATCAACTGAACCGTCAAAATTTCCATGCCTGTTACTATGTCCCCAACCATTAGAGTTGGTAGCTGCATTAGCTTGACTGCCAACTTGGCCCCAGACATCAACTTCGCTACCAGCGTTAGCGTGACCGCTTCCATGTCCCCAACCATGGACGTTAGCATCAGCATTAGCGTGACTGCCACCATGTATCCAGCCATTGATATTAGTATCAGCATCAGCGTGACTGTTACCTTGTCCCCCGCCAATAACATTGGTATCAGCATTAGCGTGACTGCCACCATGTAACCAGCCATTGATGTTAGTATCAGCAGCAGCGTGACCTCTTCCATGTCCCCAACCATTGATGTTGGTATTAGCATTAGCGTGACCACTTCCTTGTCCCCAACCATGGATGTTAGCATCAGCATCAGCGTGACTAATACCTTGTCCCCCGCCAATAACATTGGTATCAGCATTAGCGTGACTGCCACCATGTAACCAGCCATTGATGTTAGTATCAGCAGCAGCCTGACCTCTTCCATGTCCCCAACCATGGATGTTGGTATTAGCATTAGCGCGACCACTTCCTTGTCCCCAACCATGGACGTTAGCATCAGCATTAGCGTGACTGCCACCATGTATCCAGCCATTGATATTAGTATCAGCAGTAGCGTGACCGCTTCCACGTCCCCAACCATGGATGTTGGTATCAGAATTAGCGTGACCGCGTCCTTGTCCCCAACTATGGGTGTTAGTATCAGCAGTAGCATGACTGCCACCATGTATTAACCCATTGATATTAGTATCAGCAGTAGCGTGACCGCTTCCGTGTCCCCAGCCATGAATGTTAGTATCAGCATTAGCATGACTGCCCCCATGTATCCAGCCATCGATATTAGTATCGGCACTAGCATGACTACTACCTTGTCCCCCGCCATTAACATTGGTATCAGCATTAGCGTGATTGCCACCATGTATCCAGCCATTGATATTAGTATCAGCAGTAGCGTGACCGCTTCCATGTCCCCAACCATTGATGTTGGTACCAGAATTAGCGTGACCGCTTCCATGTACCCCACCATGGATGTTGGTATCAGCATTAGCGTGATTGCCACCATGTATCCAGCCATTGATATTAGTATCAGCAGTAGCGTGACCGCTTCCATGTCCCCAACCATTGATGTTGGTACCAGAATTAGCGTGACCGCTTCCATGTACCCCACCATGGATGTTGGTATCAGCATTAGCGTGACTGCCCCCATGTATCCAGCCATCGATATTAGTATCGGCACTAGCATGACTACTACCTTGTCCCCCGCCATTAACATTGGTATCAGCATTAGCGTGATTGCCACCATGTATCCAGCCATTGATATTAGTATCAGCAGTAGCGTGACCGCTTCCATGTCCCCAACCATGGATGTTGGTATCAGCATTAGCGTGACCGCTTCCATGTACCCCACCATGGATGTTGGTATCAGCATTAGCGTGACTGCCACCATGTATCCAGCCATTGATATTAGTATCAGCATCAGCGTGACTGTTACCTTGTCCCCCGCCAATAACATTGGTATTAGCATTAGCGTGACTGCCACCATGTATCAACCCATTGATATTAGTATCAGCAGTAGCGTGACCTCTTCCATGTCCCCAACCATGGATGTTAGCATCAGCATTAGCGTGACTGCCACCATGTATCCAGCCATTGATATTGGTATCGGCATCAGCGTGACTACTACCTTGTCCTCCGCTATTATCATTGGTATTAGCACTAGCGTGACTGCCACCATGTATCCAGCCATTTATGTTAGTATCAGCAGTAGCGTGACCGCGTCCATGTCCCCCGCCATTGAAATTGGTATTAGCATTAGCATGACTGCCACCATGTATCCAGCTATTGATGTTAGTATCAGCATTAGCGTGACCGCTTCCATGTCCCCAACCATGGGTGTTAGTATCAGCATTCGCATGACTGCCACCGTGTATCCAGCCATTGATATTGGTATTAGCATCAGCGTGACTACTACCTTGTCCCCCACCATTAATATCGGTATCAGCATTAGCATGACTGCCACTATGTATCCAGCCATTGATGTTGGTATCAGCAGAAGCGTGACCGCGTCCATGTCCCCAACCATGAATGTTGGTATCAGCATTTACATTACTGCTTCCATGTACCCCACCATGGATGTTGGTATCAGCATTAGCGTGACTGCCACCATGTATCCAGCCATTTATATTAGTATCAGAATCAGCGTGACTACTACCTTGTCCTCCGCCATTGACATTGGTATTAGCATTAGCGTGACTGCCACCATGTATCCAGCTATTGATGTTAGTATCAGCAGTAGCCTGACCGCTTCCATGTCCCCAACCATGGATGTTGGTATCAGCATTAGCGTGACCGCTCCCATGTCCCCAACCATGGACGTTAGTATTAGTATCAGCGTGACTACTACCGTGTCCCCCCCCATTAATATTGGTATCAGCTTTAGCGTGACTGCCACCATGTATCCAGCCTTTGATGTTAGTATCAGCAGTAGCGTGACCGCGTCCGTGTCCCCAGCCATGGATTTTGGTATCAGAATTAGCGTGACCCCTTCCATGTCCCCCACCATGGATGTTGGTATCAGCATTAGCGTGACTGCCACCATGTATCCAGCCATTGATATTATTATCAGCATCAGCGTGACTGTTACCTTGTCCCCCGCCAATAACATTGGTATTAGCATTAGCGTGACTGCCACCATGTATCCAGCCATTGATGTCAGTATTAGCATCAGCGTGGCTGCTACCTCGTCCGCCACCATTAGCATGGGAATCAGCATTAGCATGACCACCACCATGTATCCAGCCATTGACATTAGTATCAGCATCAGCGTGACTACTGCCGTGTCCCCCACCATTAATATTGGTATTAGCTTTAGCGTGACTGCCACCATGTATCCAGCCTTTGATGTTAGTATTAGCAGTAGCGTGACCGCGTCCATGTCCCCAGCCACGGATGTTGGTATCAGCATTAGCGTGACTGCCACCATGTATCCACCCATTGATATTAGTATCAGCATCAGCGTGACTGTTACCTTGTCCTCCGCCAATAACATTGGTATTAGCATTAGCGTGACTGCCACCATGTATCCAGCCATTGATGTTGGTATCAGCATCAGCGTGACTACTACCGTGTCCCCCACCATTAATATTAGTATCAGCAGTAGCGTGACTGCCACCATGTATCCAGCCTTTGATGTTGGTATCAGCATTAGCGTGACTACTACCGTGTCCCCCACCATTAATATTGGTATCAGCAGTAGCGTGACTGCCACCATGTATCCAGCCTTTGATGTTGGTATCAGCATTAGCGTGACCGCTTCCATGTCCCCAACCATTAATGTTGGTATCAGCATTAGCGTGACCGCTACCATGTCCCCAACCATAGATATCGGTACTAGCATGACTACTAGCACCACGGGTATTAACGTCTGCGTTTGTATTATCTATCAAATTGACTAATCCGCTACTGTGTACAAAACCGGTAGCAGTGCCACTGCTGTCAGCGTAACTAGAAGCACTTCCACTACTTTGAGCCAATCCCCCAACACTGCTACTGCCATGAACATAGCTAACAGCAGTGGCTTGGCCGTCACCACTGTTGCTGACAAATCCTCCAGCACTACCAGATGCGTTACCACTCCCGTGCACATGACTAACACTACCACCCTGTGCATTACTGACTAAACCAGCACCTTGAATCTTACCATCGGTTGCGCTACCACTTTGTACGTAAGTGACCGATTTGCTACTACCTTGGGCATTAACACCCGAAGTGCCACTTCCTTGTACAATTCCTCCAACAGTATTACCACTGTTCACCCCATGAGTATAAACATAACCGCTTGCGCTTCCGCTTGTGCCAGAGTTACCGTGAAGTACACCGCCTGTACTACCAATAATAATACCGCTTACACCACTACTTAAGCCACTGGAAGCCCCGCTTGCGCCCCCACCAACAGCTGAACTAGCTACACTACCATAGGGAAGAGCTACGCTGTTACTGTTTAAAGAACCAGAAACAGGGCCATAGCCAAGGACGCCTGCTTCTCCGCTTAATCCATTATTGACCGGTGCGTTTGCTCCACTGTATGAAGAGCCAGTATAATCGTAGCTTCCGTTACCACTTGTATCATAATGAATAAGGGGTCCAACATTCCCGCTTACGCTGCCGTTATTTAGACTGGCACCGCTGATTATAGCATTACTTATGGCACTTCCATTGACTGACAACACGGTACTGTTGACTTCAAGACCACCGTCACTGCCAATTACAAGACCAGCTTCACCACTTTTACCTCCGCTCAGGCCAGCACCATATTCTTTGATTCTGCTATTAATTCTTATATGGCTGGTTTTGTCACTTTCATAGGGGCGGAGACCTTTGTTTAAAGGATTGTAAGCGCTTCGCCATCCTCCATTATTTGCATAGCGCTGAAGAAACTCGCCATAGCCATCTTTAAGGCGTTGACTTTTTGGTACCACACTAGCTTGACATGTGACAATAACGCCTAAGAGGAACACCTAAAAAAGAAAATACATTTTAAAATAAGTATTTTAAATAGTCGCTTATCCTGGTACTATCACAAACCTCTCTAAATCTTAGTAAAGGAAGTAGTGGAACAGTTTCACCTAGCTAGCTACCACCCTAATAATAGGGGTTAACGTATGAAATTGCCGTTTTATTGTAATAGGTACTTCGAATTGACATAGAGCCTTCATTGTTTGAGAGTTTTTGAGTGAAACTTTTTTCACATGGTACCTATGAAGTTCTTCTTTTAAAAATTTACAACATTCGATTATCGACTTTCAGTTGTTTTTTTTATTCAGCTTAGACAAGAAAGGTGGATACTTCGAAAATTCGAATGATTTTTGAATACGAGTTCCAACGCGGAACTAACGCCGGAGAAACAGCTTGCAATATCAATGTTGGGTTTGGAGAGGGGACTGCTAATGAACGCACCATGCGATTTTGGTTTAAACGCTTTCGTGATGGAAACTTTGATTTGAAGAACGAATCACGTGGAAAACACAGATGAATAACAATGAATTGAAAGAGATGGTGGAAGCTGATCTTTGCCAAACTACCCAGGAATTAGCGGCATGGTTTAACGTTACCTTACCAACAATATTGACTCATTTTCGTCAAATCAATAAAATAAAAAGATATGAAAAATGGTACCTCATGATTTGACTGATCTGCAGAAAGAAACGCGTTTTGAAATTTGTGTTGTTGAATCGATACAGAAATGAATTGTGACATGACGATGAAAAGTGGATTCTTTACGATAACCGTAAGCGAAAAATGCAATGGCTGACCCCAGGTGAAACGCCGCAACAGTGTCCTAAAGCAAAGCTTACCAATAAAAAGGTAATGATAACTGTTTGTTGGTCTCAGCATGGTGTTATTCACTAAAACTTTCTCCGATCTGGTCAAGCAATAACGGCAGATGTCTACTGTGCCGAACTCCGAACAATTATAGCAAAACTAGTAGTGCAACAGCCCCGACTCATGAATCGATCTTCACCATTACACAGAATAAATATGTAACAGTAGGGAAACTAAGCCTAGTTGAAGAAATAATTACCTACGCTCCATTGAAGCAATAGGGTTGTAACTTTTCATGTTTTTGTATTTTTTTTTTTACTATAACATTTATGTTTTGTAGTGATCAATCAATCGAATTGAAATAACTAGCATACAAATATAATTTAAATAGGTGTCTCTTAATCTTAGCAAAATATGATAGTTTAAAACACGGCAAACAGTTTTATATTAACCCAACAACTTGTAGAACTTATCTTTAACTCTGTCATTACGGCGTAATCTTTTACAAGTTTTGATGGGAGCGTATGCGAGCCGCTGCTGTTGCCCTGTTGGACAGAAACGTTTCGTGCGCTCGTCGGAGTGGGCGCGCGGTAGACGCCACGGCGCAAGTGGCTCATGAGCAGCTTCGAACCGTACCGCGTTTCAATAAAAAAATGCTTGTTATATATTATGTAAGTACCTATTACAAATTATTTACAGAAAAATACTTTCGTCTGCTACGACACGCCACTTTTACTACTCGGGAGGAAGGTAACATAGGGCAGTATTTTTTTACAAAAGTTGTTGTTTACCTTTTGTAAAAAAATACTGCCCTATGTTTTTTACATTTTGATATCACTATCGGCTTGAACACCCTCGAAAACCATGAAAACGATACCCATGACAAAAAAGTTGATAATTTATTGCAGTCGCCATCTTGAATTGACTTTTGACAGCACTATCGGTTTCAACACCCTCGAGAACTATGAAAACGACACCCGTCATGGGTGTCGTTTTCAGAAAAAGTTAAAAGAAAAAGTTGTAATTTACTGCAGCCGCCATCTTTAATTTACATTTTTGCAAACAATAACTAAATCATTCTTACCTTTCAAAACCAGCATGAAGCTTAAAATATGATAGCTCTGGTTTTGATGAAGCCGAGTTAGTGGAGACGGGGCAATCGCTACAGACAGCACCGCAAAAACCCCTTAGGGGCCTCGTCGATGCGCAATCGTTTGTGTGAGTGTGCCGTTTCGAGCGTTTGTAGAAAGCTTCACTACTGTTCCTATTCCTATTCTGTGACCATTATTGTGTGACCAAATTTCTACGTGATAAAAAGTTTTCTTCCCAGGAAGCAGTACAAAATGCTTTCACACATTTTATCGAATCTCACCAGAGTTCTATCATAAAATGATCTTCCTATTAGATGGCAGCAATGTATAGATAATAATGGTAATTATTTTGATTAAATAAATATATTAAATTTATAAACAAAACTAATTTCAATTTTTCATTACAAATCGGCAATTTCATACTTTAACCCCTAATATTATGTAAGACTGACTCCAAATAGTTTTTACTGTATTCTGTTATGTGTATGTGATAGCTCGAAAGAGTATTTACTTGAATTACGAGTTCCATTTTAAATCTTTTTTTGTGCTTCCAGACGGCACTAGAAAATTAATTGAGAGAAAGCTAAAGATTGTTACCACATTTTTTATTGTATTTTCACGGGTTTGTTTTACGTTTTACACTAGATTTTACCCGCTACTTTGTTCAAATTATTGGTTGTCATAAAATCTACACAACATAATTAATAATAATAATTTATATTAAACATTTAGATTTCTGAAAAGTATTATGTGTACGTAATATATTTGATGCTATATGGAGTACCTGTATCTATGGTAAATTTCGTTGATATCGTTTCAATAGTGAGGTGTCAAGAAGTTACAAACAGACAAACTTCCCGACTCGACGGTCGTGGTAATGTGTTTCACATATATCATAAATTTAATAGATTGCAAAGGTTGACTAAATTATAAATGACAACAATGATATAAAAAAATATAATAATATTTAAAAACAAAAAGTCTTAGACAACTCACTGGGTGATATTATCTTTCACGTACAATTGCATATTGTATTCAAAATAGCCACCTGCCTATTCCTTCCTATACCTATAGGAAGGAATGTCCTATTGGAAAGACTAGACTACCACACTATTATTACTGACCAGATTTCAATTTTTTGAAGAGCTGCTGAGAATATCACAGAATAAATGCAATATCTGGGAATCTGACCCTGGACGTCAAGCGTTGCAGTCACGCTTACCATTAGGCAGATGAGGTAGTCTTTTGTTTTTAGTTTTGCTACACATACTCGCAATCTTTTTCTCAAGATATATTTATTATAACAACCTGTGTCCTATTTTCAATTAGTAAACCCAACTCAAATGAAGATTCCTATCATTGTAAATACATTAAGTATCTTACTACAAGTATTCCTTGAGAGGTCCGTAAGCACCAACATTTTTTTTACATAAGTTGCACTCCATAAGCCGGTAAGTATGTCTGTTTTTTTTTTATTACTTCTTGACGCCGTCTCTTTCAGGTCACCAAGTCCAAAGACCAAAATTGAAAAACTAAACTTCGGACTTTTCAATATATTTTAAGATAAGTTCTTAAAAGTGTCACTAGACGTCGTTGATATCAATTTATCAAGCACTTTGTACGTGTTATAGTGATAGCCTACAGGTATACTCCAATTCGGATCCAGCGCAGATATTATCTATTTGTTTTCCTTATTAAACTCGAAAAAATCTGAATTGACGATCAGAAATACTAATTCCATATCAAAAATAGTGGTTTCACACAAAATATACTAATTCATCGTCATCATCTCAGCCAAAAGAGGTAGGCAGCGACCTTTACGTGGTCCATCTCGTTAGAGGCCATCCTACGCTACCTTTTTCAGACTTGGTCTCCACTTGAGAACCTTTTTGCCCTGCGGCTGTCAGTTCTACAACCTATGTGCCCCATCTACTACCACTTAAGTTTGCTAATCCTTTTTTAAAGTTGGCAACTTCGGTTCTTCTACGGATCTCCTCATTTCTGATTGAGTCGCCTAGAGAAATGCCAAGCATAGCTCGCTGAGCGCCCTTGAGCTTTCTTAGGAGACCGATAGTGAGCGACCATGCCTACTAATATACTAGTTGCATACCACTTATCTATGAAAATTGAATTCATATGGATTGATTTCCTGAAAATCTTAGAAGATTTTAGTGAGGCTTTCATAATTTTACCAATATATTATTATTATCTTGATGATAGAGGATCAAAAAGATGGGACGTTCATATGATGGCACATTACTGATGGAATCTTTGCCGGTTTTCAGCAGGCTGCTCATTATAGCAAGTCAAGAAACAATTTTGTACGGATTCAAATTACCTCTGTAAAAAAACATTGTGAGAATTTAAAACCTGTGTGCACTTTAAACACAAGAGTTGCTTGAAATATTCTAGATGTTTTCGTAATAATCACTCTGAATTTAATCATAAATGATTGATAAAAGTCTGGAAAAAATCATTAGGGTTGACCACTATATTTATCAATTACGTATCCGGACCTGGATTCTAAAAATCCCAGGTGCGTGCTAGTGGTAGTGTAGTGATGGTGGTAGTTTGGCTAGGAATACCACCCTAATTCACTCTTATTAATATTGCTATGCTTGACAGTTTTTGAGAATAGTCGTGACACTTTTACAACACAATTTACACCTTACTTACCAGAGAATATATTTTCATATTTATTGGTTCCAATGTCTTGTTGGGCTTCAGCATTTCTGTGTCTGGTAGTTGATCAAAACTGACTGGCTCGGCTAAGGTAGCATAAGAGCTGATTTAAACGTTAGAAATATATCTCCATTGGCCACGGTCTCCTTAACAAGTGACTACCTAATTTATAATACGATAAGCGCTGATTATCTAAATGTTTTCACCTAAGCCTTTTTTTATAAACAATACAATAAATGTTATACTATAAAATAAATTGTATAAATACCCCAACAATAATAATAATAGTTTTAACGGTATGGTTTGTAATTTATACCCTCCCGAAAAAAAACATAGGGTTTTATTTAGTTTGGCACTTGCTCGACTACTATAGGTTAAATCGCATAATCAATTTTTCGTTCTCTTCAGCCATATCTAATTGATTTTTTATGCATACTTTACAATTTGCATAGGGTTCCCGTACTTGAGTTTGGGTTTTCGGCGCATGAGTGGATGAGAAGTTGAATCTATAAAACTGTCTTAAATTATTTTAATCAATAAAAAGCCATTCAATTCAATTGATGTTTAGCCCACTGTGTCCGACTGCAAGGCAAAGGATTCACCTATTTCCACTTCTTTATCTATCGCTATTTTGGGTAAATTATTTTTGAAAGATTTCATCTCGCCATGTCCTCCTGAGCCTGCCACGATGTTGGTTATGATTAAATCTAATACACGATCATAATATTTATTATCTTCAGCAACAATTATAACTAGAATTAACTACTTGTGTATAAGCTTGCATATCATGATATCCTATTTTAATAGCTGAATGTTGGCTATTTATACATAGGTACATTAAAATATTACACAAACATTCCTCAAAAAGAAAGTGAACCAAATCAAATCTGCTTTCAGCTTATAACTATTCTTTAAGGCATTGGTCGTCTGAATAAAATTTCACATAGTCATTAATAAAATATCACATATTTACAACAACAGTTGTTAAGATAATAAATAGGTCGACTTATACCGCAACTTCTCGTCGTTTAATAAGTATTATATGAAATACATTGCAATTTGCGGTTTACTAATTTAGAATTCAATCCATACAAATGAGCAAATTATATTTCCAAATGTTAGACAATCTCAGAGAAACTTGTACTTGACCGGATGCTTAAGCTTACGCGTAACCCACGTCACCACCAATGTAGCCGCCAGCAGCACCACCAGCAGCTGCACCCACGTAACCAGCAGCTTCAGCGCCTGCATAACCACCAGCGCCGGCACCAAAGTAACCACTAGCTTCACTGGCAAAGTGACCGCTAGCGGCCCCACCCGCGTAACCGCCAGCGGTGGCCCCGGCTTGAGCTCCTGCACTAGCACCCATGTAAGCACCAACCACGCCACCAACTACGCCACTAGCAGCGGCGTTGCCACCGACATATCCACTAGCAGCAGCTTTGAGATTATTTGTTGCAGTGCCAGTAATAAGGCCACCACCACCTCCACCAAGGAATCCACCACCTTCACCACCAAGGTATCCATCATCTCCACCACCAAGGTATGCAGCACCTCCACCGCCAAGGTATCCACCACCTCCACCGCCAAGGTATCCACTACCTCCACCGCCAAGGTATCCACCACCTCCACCGCCCATGTATGCACCACCTCCAGCGCCCATGTATGCTCCAACAGCACCAGTTCCATAACCAGAAGCTTCACCACCGATTAAACTACCAGTACCTCCATAAACATTACTACCTGCAGCAGCTTGGTGACTGGCAGCTGCAGCTCCATTGACATGACTACCAGTGTAACCCCCAGTATATCCACCACCGGCATGACCACCAGCGGCAGCAGTAGCAGCAGAACCAGAGTATCCACCAGCGTAACCACCAGCGGCAGCACCAGAGACAGCACCAGCGTGGCCACCAGAATTACCACCAGCATAACCACCAGCTGCTGCACCTGCATAGCCACCAGCCGCGGCACCTGCATAACCACCAGCTTCACCAGCAGCATAGCCACCAGCACTACCACCAGCATAATCACCAGCAATACCACCAGCATAACCACCAGCTGCTGCACCTGCATAGCCACCAGCTGTGGCACCTGCATAACCAGCAGCTTCACCAGCAGCATAGCCACCAGCACTACCACCAGCATAACCACCAGCTGCTGCACCTGCATAGCCACCAGCTGTGGCACCTGCATAACCAGCAGCTTCACCAGCAGTATAGCCACCAGCATAACCACCAGCTGCTGCACCTGCATAGCCACCAGCCGCTGCACCTGCATAGCCACCAGCTGTGGCACCTGCGTAACCAGCAGCTTCACCAGCAGCATAGCCACCAGCACTACCACCAGCATAACCACCAGCTGCTGCACCTGCATAGCCACCAGCTGTGGCACCTGCATAACCAGCAGCTTCACCAGCAGCATAGCCACCAGCACTACCACCAGCATAACCACCAGCATAACTACCAGCTGCTGCACCTGCATAGCCACCAGCTGTGGCACCTGCATAACCACTAGCTTCACCAGCAGCGTAACCACTAGCACTACCACTAGCGTAACCACCAGCTGCAGCACCTGCAAAACCACCTGCCGCAGCACCCGCTCCTGCAGCCCCGCCAACATAACCTCCCGCGTACCCAGCAGCTTCACCGCCAACATAGCCAACAGCTTCGCCACTGACGTAGCCACCTGCGCCTGCTCTTGCAGCGGCAACTAAGTCTGAATAGCTACTATCTGTTTCACGCCTATTTGTTGACACCACATTAGCTCGACATGTGATGGTCACGGCGACGAACCACACCTGAAAATAAAAAATTATGCAACTTGATTTTATTATTGCTCAAAGCGAAATGCAGTGGAGATTTTTGATTTAATATTTTTTATGTTTTTTGTTAAGAAACGTTAAAAACAACGTTTCTAACAACGTTTTTAACAATAAGCCTAAAATTGCATCAGCAAAATGAATGATTTCTATATTTCTTTAATCGACCCATTTTTTTACACAAGAAAGACACTAAAATACAACGAGCAATAGACTTAGAACTGCATGAACAAAATCGTAATGTATGTACTACCATGACGTGCTTAACCATTTTTTTTATTATACGGAAAATACTCATGGATCCTCCACCACCCTGGGAGATGGCAGGGTATCTCGGCCTCGTATCAAAGACAGAAATCAAATCAAGTCGGTATCAACATTGCAAATGTCCCAAATGGCCGCTCCATAACCCTTTTAAACTTTTTTGGTATGTGATTAGTAGCTAAAATATTATTGAAGTTAGTAATCAAATACTAGATGTTTGTATTAACCTTGACTAGATTATAATAGATTTATTTATTTCACCAAAAAATGTGTAGTATGTGAAAAGTTACAATTTTTAAATATAATAGTTGTTTTTTTTATTGTATTTTGCATTTACGCATGCCAAGCATAAAGTTACTTAAGAAAACATTGTATGGTATTGAAATTAACATAAGTAATGTCGGTTAAATAATGATCCATTACGAAATAGATAATTAAGTATTTGCTTTATGAAACTGCCTGTATCTCCACAGCCAAATTCATAAAGCAAATACTTAATTATCTATTTCGTAATGGATCATTAATGCTATGTTATGATTTCATTAGTTCAAATCAACTATACTATACAAATATCTTTGTATAGTAGATTCAACAAAATTTTGACATATTGGCTCTTTTGATACTTCACTAATTAAAACTAAAGAACCATTCAAATCAAATAGAATTTAATGTTGCTTCCTGCAATAATTTAATGGAAGTACGTGAAGCCAGCTTTAAAAGTTAAAGATCGTTTCTGGCACTTGCTGTAAGTAATGGGTCATTAAAGTTGCTGACATCACCTTAAAGCCAATATGAAACAGAAATACGACATCACAGGCACTGATCTCGGTATCGCAGTAGACTGAATCTTCCAGTATACCAACTGGAGGATGACGCAGATGCTTAAGATCGATTTTTTCTATAGACTATAAATTCAAATTTCCTCGTCTAGCAAAAGTATCTAATCTCTATCACTATACGTATGCAGCAGTTGAAAACATAAGGAGGTACGTATTTTCTTTTGTTGGGTAACATGCGATTCAATTTTCTATGTATTTGACAGTTTAGAATAAGATACCGTCACGACTAATCCTTGAAAGTTTAGGTACACAGATCGCCGGTTTTAGATCCCAAGTAATAGAGCGCGAACTGCATTGACCGCACTCAAATAAAAAGTGCTGAGCTGCTCAAAGTGTTATTGGGTATTCATACAAAATTATCAGTAAGTATAATTTTGTATTGTGGAGAGGCGAGGTGTGTTGCCCCTCCAACCAAACGGAGGATCCTCCAACCAAGCGGGTGCTATGCCTGGCGGGCCACGGCCCGACGGTTGATGTCGGGCGGTTGTATATATTCAACTTTTCGTTGCGAATGTTGCTTGCGCGATTCAGGACTTCGTAGTTCTATGTAGCGCAGTATGTCGCTACATCACTCCCCCCCGAGACCGGAGGTCGATGATCCAGATGAGTCAGCGGTCAGTGCGTCTGAAGAGCTTGCCAGTGCCAGGAGTGCGAGTTCCAGTGGGTCGAAACAGATGCCGCGTAGTCCGCAGTGAGTCGGGACTGTGTTGCGGTGAGTGCGATGAGTCCCCAGTGAGTCGGGGCGATGCTGCGTAGACCTCAGTGAGTCGAGGTAGTGCAGTGGAGCGTAGCGAAGCGTAGTGGCTGGCTGCTGCGTCGACCAGGAGAGACGGCCTCTGCTTGTTGACCGGCCGAAGTGCAGTGTGCTGTGCCAAGTCGCTGATGTCGGCTGAGAGTTCTGACCAGGCTGCATGTCTGCTGCAGGCATGTGGTCAGGCTGCCCGTTGAAGCCGGAAGAGTGCTGGCTGGCTGTATGACTCACTGCTCGATCCGTTGAAGGCTGCTGGTCTCCGGAAGGCTGCGCTGATGTTCTGCTCGAGGTCACAGTGTGGAGAGGCGAGGTGTATTGCCCCTCCATCCAAAGGGAGGATCCTCCAACCAGGCAGGTGTTATACCTGGCGGGCCACGGCCCCCACGGTTGATGTCGGGCGGTTGTATATATTCAACTTTTCGTTGCGAATGTTGCTTGCGCGATTCAGGACTTCGTAGTTCTATGTAGCGCAGTATGTCGCTACAGTATGAAAACCCAATAACACTGCTCGATCTGGGAATCGAACCCAGGACGTCACACATGTTAAGTAGTTTATCTATTAATTAATTATCTTTTATGATTCAGATACACGAGAATCACAGATTACAAAAATCAATTAATGCAACGAATGAATGAAAACGCTAAGTAAACATCTATTAACTAATGAAACTTTAAAATATATGAGTACTTGACATTACATTGTCATGTCAATGAGACGGTACTTCAGATAACTCCTCTTTAGTTAAGAAACACCCTAACAATCGTTTTGGATTAAGAGGTAAGTAATTAACAAGCCTTAGAGGGCTTTGTTACTAATTACTACGCTTTTAAATCGATCTACAAGATTAAACTGAGAATGACGCGGATGACAACCGTTAGTGCTATAAGTGGTAGTTTGAAACCCAAAAAATCTGAAAACCCGTTTATTATCCAAATATCGGTATTGCCAACTACTCAGTAACTTATTAACTGCCTTATTAGTTACGCTACTTCTAGCGAAATATCGACCTCTGAAACGAACTCAGGAAGAAACGAAGCCGAGGAGAGGCGTCGGCTCGATTTCCAGGTCGAAGTAAGCTCGGAGTTTGGATAAATTGTGCCCGATTAATGACAATAAGCTCGCCCCCTATTACATGGGACCTAAAACATAGCGGCGAACTGTGCGATTACTTAAGAACACCTCTTATTAACCCTTTGACGGATACAAGTGTGAGAAACTGAGTTGCGGAGGTCTGATTGTAGTTACTTCGAATAAAATACTGAGAATCTGGTTCCACAGGAAGACCAATATGTAATTGGAATAAGATTAGGATGATGAATAAACGAGAGCCTAATTATTCAAGTCACTACAAATGACAACTGAATAATTACACGTGACTTACCAGTATGTAATGTTTCATTGTTGTTTGTGTTTCAAGCTGCAATGCCTATGGTGAGGGTACATGAGACTGCCTCGCTTCAAAACGACATTACTAAATATAAATGCCAGAATTTAATTGCTATTTGTCACAGTCTGCCGCGAAAATTATTACTTAATTTACAGGTGATAAAAGCTGATTAGGTTTCATTATTTTGTGTTTAACTTGAATAATTTTGAACGAACAAAATCATAATTGTGTACGCTAACTTTAAATTGAGATCTTACCTGCGTTCAAATTTATTCGCTTTAATTATTTTTTAAATCTATACATATCACGTGAACAATAATGCAATCTATCTATAAAAAGAAACGTTTTTGTCATTTTTTTATAAATATTTAAATTGTTCATGTTATAGTTACGCAGCGAGCACAAATGTACAGCATAGCTTCCCAATAAAATATGAAGTAACTAGTAGTAAATTGTTGTTTTTCAAAGAAGTCTCATTAAAAGTCTTTAAAATGGTAACATAAATTGCGCATGAAATCAATTTAATAGTGGAAAAATGAGTTTAAATTTCAAATCTGAATAAGTAGACTTTAAATAAGTATTTACCGATAAAAAACGTTTGCAATGTAGTACTCACGAATTTTATTATTGTAAATAAATTATTGTTTATACAGGGTCACATTTCAAAGACCAGCCAAAAAAAATTAGGAAGTTACGATTTTTTATTATTGTTACGCCGGATACGTAATAGAACGACTGAGGTGGCTCACGAAGATTCTAGAAACGCGTGGAAGTTTAATCTCGACACTCGCGTAGGTATAGGTAGGTACTTATATCTATAAGTGCCTATAACAATACCTCAAGGTCACGCGGCTCGCGACACAATAGGCTGAGGTCAACGCCCGCGAAACAATAGGCACGCGAGTACCTACTCGTATTCTTTGTAGCATTTTCGGGATTATTCGATTCTGGAACTTTCTGAGCCATATAAATAGCGGTCCTAAGGGGCCAGCAGGGCAGTTCGATTGTGG
Organism: Acronicta alni; assembly: GCA_964056405.1. Classification (NCBI taxonomy): domain Eukaryota; kingdom Metazoa; phylum Arthropoda; class Insecta; order Lepidoptera; family Noctuidae; genus Acronicta; species Acronicta alni. The sequence continues at coordinate 8,590,000 of OZ043925.1, read as the reverse complement.
ACACGGACAAGTGAAGATCGAAGCGAACTACGAAGCGACTACAGTGCGATAGTGAATTGTGAAGTGAACTAGTATAGCGACATACTGGTGATTTGTGTTTTGTATTCGTGTGGATAATTAAAGTTTTAATTGTTTACCGGTTAAATTGGTGACATTTAATTTATCCCGAACCCCAGCTCGTAACAATTGGTGTCAGAAGTAGTGGGATAAATTATGTCAGTTCTACCGAAGGAAGATACGGACGGTATTCGTACCAGGAGTCAGCGGCAGCAAGAGATGGACCAGAGACGGTTTGGAGATTCTCCGTCACAACCTTCGGGCCCTCGGCAGCCGACGTTAGATCCGGTCGCTGGTCCATCTGGAGCCCTTCCAGCACCTGCGGTCGACTTGTCGGCCTTGATGGCGCTGATGCAGGATCAGACCCGCCTACTGCGGGAGCAGCTGCAAAAGGACAAGGAGGAGCAGGCCCGTAAGCAGGAGGAGCAGGCCCGCCTACTGCGGGAGCAGCTGCAAAAGGACAAGGAGGAGCAGGCCCGTAAGCAGGAGGAGCAGGCCCGTCAGCAAGAAGAGCAGGCCCGCCTACTGCGGGAGCAGCTGCAAAAGGACAAGGAGGAGCAGACGCGTCAATTGCAGGAGCAATTACAGCGTGGTAAAGACGACCAAATGCACTTTTTGAAGGATATTCAAGCGACATTTGGCAAAGAGCTCAAGGAGGTGAAAGAGCAAGTTAAGCAACACGACAGTTGGATTTCCGAAATCAAAGTGGAAATATCTGATATAAAGAAAACTTTAAGTGATCTCAAGGCAGGAAACGGAATTGTGGGTCCTGTGGGTGGTGGTTCCACGATGCCTTCACGTTGTGAATTCAAGTTGCCACCATTCGACGGAACGTCTTCGTGGTCTGCATATGAGATTCAACTAGAAGCTGTTAGGAAGGCAAATGGGTGGACAAACGAACAGGCCATGACTGCACTTATTTTAAGTCTTCGCAATGAAGCCTTGACTGTTCTAGAGGTTCTCGGGAAGGATGTGACCTATGAACAGGTGGTCGAGGTTTTAGCGAGAAGATACGGTGATGCACACCTGGAGCAAGTGTTTCGTGCTCAGTTGAAGAGCCGTGTACAGGGAAATGCAGAGACCTTACAGCAGTGGTCTCTGGAAATTGAGAAATTGGTCCGGAAAGCGTACCGCTCTAATCCTGCACTTATTGACGTTATCCTGGTGGATGCGTTTGTCAACGGAATTAAAGATCTGGAGGTAAGGGCTTCGGTGAGACTAGCGCACCCTCAAACGTTGAAGGACGCCGTGGCTCATGCCTTGGAGGTGGAGGCAGTAAGACATGATTGTGGAACCTATCGTGTTAAGAAGATTGTAACAGGACCTAGGTGCTACTCCTGTGGTAAGAAAGGCCACGTTAAGGCCGGTTGCTGGAAAGGTCGTGTACGGAAGGAGGATCGACCAAATGAGGAAAGGAATAGGTCGGCCGCTCCGAGATGTCACCTCTGCGGAGAAAGAAGTCATCTCCGGATGAGTTGCCCGAAACGAAGATCTAGCGAGAGGTTCCCGAGCAGACCTTGCTTTGAAAATTGGAGGATGAACGGAAATGGCAAGTACACTGATGACCGGAAAGAGGCTGTAGTACTGGTACCCTTGCGAACTTTAAGAACAGACTTTAGTGAAGTACGAAAAGAAAGTTCAGAGCACGTCGGACAGTCAGGGCAACAGACGTCCGAGGAAACGAAGACCCGCTACGACTGCAAGACGAACAATAAAGGCTTCGACGAAGGTTCGCTAGTGTGGCTACATAACCCGGTGCGCAGCAAAGGAAAGTCACCTAAGTTACAGCCAAAATGGGACGGTCCCTATCGAGTCGTGACTAAGATCAACGATGTCACCTACCGAATACAAAAGGGACAAAGAGGTGCTGCGAAGATCGTTCATGTGGATCGCCTGGCACGATATCACGGATCTAATAATGCTCGGGACGAGCATGTCTTAGGAGGGGGCAGTGTTACGCCGGATACGTAATAGAACGACTGAGGTGGCTCACGAAGATTCTAGAAACGCGTGGAAGTTTAATCTCGACACTCGCGTAGGTATAGGTAGGTACTTATATCTATAAGTGCCTATAACAATACCTCAAGGTCACGCGGCTCGCGACACAATAGGCTGAGGTCAACGCCCGCGAAACAATAGGCACGCGAGTACCTACTCGTATTCTTTGTAGCATTTTCGGGATTATTCGATTCTGGAACTTTCTGAGCCATATAAATAGCGGTCCTAAGGGGCCAGCAGGGCAGTTCGATTGTGGACACGGACAAGTGAAGATCGAAGCGAACTACGAAGCGACTACAGTGCGATAGTGAATTGTGAAGTGAACTAGTATAGCGACATACTGGTGATTTGTGTTTTGTATTCGTGTGGATAATTAAAGTTTTAATTGTTTACCGGTTAAATTGGTGACATTTAATTTATCCCGAACCCCAGCTCGTAACATTATTTTATTTCATATATCGAAAATGTTATCGATTCCGAACAGTCTCGGTAAATTTGGCCGATGATTGAAAGTTAGCCCTGTTTATAAATTAGTATTAATATTCAAACATTGCATTTTAATCGAAGTTTGTTGCGTATCGAGTTTTATTAGTCGTGTAATTGTGACAATTTTATCCTTCTTCTTAGCGTGTCGATGGTAAATAAAAAATATAATAATAATATATTGTAGGGTCATATTTTTCCGGCACAGAATTCAGCAGCGCGGACTGTGTTTGCTGCTGCAGCCACCAAATCCTCCCGTGTGCAGCTAACAGGGCCTTTAACGGCAAGATAGAAGGTGAGCCATTGTCTGCGGAAAGACGCTGCACGCACACTGAAGATCTGAGGACCGATCTGCACGCATCGTCCAGCACATCGACTGATACGCGCATATTTAATCACCACCTCAACACTTTAAAAATACATTCAGTTACATATTACATTGGATTTATTTATAATCCGACATCTCCGATTATTCTGGAAATCATCGTTTCTAGATTTTTTTTCTACAGAAGAATCTTTAGATTTTGTTTTTTTTTTATACTACTAAGGTGGCAAATAAGCATATGGCCAACCTAACGGTAAGCGGTTACCGTAGCCTATAGACACTTGTAATACCAGGAGTATCACTTAGGTACACGTTGCCGACTATGTAAAACGAAAGAGGAATAGTTGGTTTGGCAGCATAAGGGTCAAAGTCCTCCCACTGCCAACACAACGTTTTCTCGTGGAGCACTGGCAATCTTGCTCACCTAATGAATCACAACACAAAAGTAGTGTTATTTTACTTCGATTTTCTGCAAGGCAGAGGTACTTACCCAGTCAGGCGGCTCCAATTTGAGTGGAATTACTCCCACTAAGCTACATCTCTTAAAACTTTACCTCTCTTTTGGTCCTAAAATACTTCCTTGAGGAACTCCTTAAAGATTTGATATACTTACAAAGAGTAACTGTCCATTATTGTTCATATCTGTTTGTATACTGACTCGTATATAATTAAGTAGTTTGGCCCTACATGTAGTTTCATTTTTATTCAGAGTCGAATTAACCACCTATGAGCTCGGCGTCACATAGAGAAAAATAGGTATTTTTTTGTAGGAAGGTAAAAAATGTCAAACGTTCCCCTCAGAAGTAAAAGTCGCAACTCTAATGGTACACCTCTCATTTTAATTAATGTAATGTAAGTCTCCCAGATTAATCCAGCACTGTTTTTATGAGTTATTCTGGAAAGGACAAATAGAGTCGAAAGGCTTCTTTTTCTATTGTGTTAGTTACTACAGTTAGTTATTATAGTTACTACACAAGTTGATAGCTAGTTTGAATTTCAAAGGTTTACAGGGGGTCATTTACCTGTATACATATTATATTGTATCTTAGATACAGCTTAGATTATGAGAATAACGTTTATTAAAACTTTTTTGTTGTTTTCTTTACGATAGACGCAGTTGTAGATGTAATGTTCCCAGTCTGACATTTCTCCTAATTACTGTAATAACTGTTACATGGATATAAATATTCTGTAGCTGCGAAACTATAGTTATCACACGAGGTGGAGGCCTTTCACACATCGAGCCCCCTGTGCCTTGGAGAGCACGTATAGCCGTCGGTATCGGTCGTCCTATCACAATCTATCCTCAGGTATATCGGTATTACCCAGAAATTTAGTTGGGAAGATCTGATGATAGTCGCTTCATTTAAAATACTGATATTTATCCGTATCTGGTTAGACTGGAAACCAACCCTAATATAATTCGGAAAAGACTCGGAGAAATGACTGTCTTTGATTCTGTAATTATTCTCTATCTTTACCCTTTTGAGATTTATAGTAAAGTCAAATCAATTTTAGGATAGAATTAGAATCGAATTTTCCAGTTTTAGAAGCCTTTATTGGTATATTTTTTACTAAGAATATGATCGAGGTATGATCACTGGATAAGGGAAGTTTCTTGTTTAATATATTTTTTATTATTAAAATAACAATTCAGTTCCATAAAATATGTATTGACTCAGCATAAGTGTTAGATCTTAAATTAATACAATGCGTCTTTAATACATCTATGAAAGTAACAAATAAATATCACTTATCTTACCATTGAATTTTTAAGAGTTAAAAATTATCTTTTTCAAAATGTGTTAAAAATGAAATTTTATACAATTTATATCACGCAAATACCGTAAAGTACTTGGGAATACGTTGGCAAGAATGAATATCATCGTTCAAACAATGATTTAATATAATATTGATCTATTATAATTTTTTTTAAACATAAACAGTACCAATGCAGCTATGATCGTATTGGATAGATATCTTATTAGGCTTACGAGGGTGGATAAAAATATTTAGTCTTTTTGTCTTATTCTTTTATCTTAAGTAGCTGTATATATTTTATTCTTTCTTAGTATATTATTTACCAATTTATAAGCATAAGTTAAAGATCTTATATTTTGGTAACATTGAGAATAATTGTGTTTTTTATTCTAATTACACAACTAAGCAGTATTACAAAAGCATATTCTAATTAAGGTTGTTTGAGATGCTCGAAAGATATCACTCGATTTATTTGAACCCATATGTGTAAGTGTAACCACCAGCGCCACCAGCAGCACTAGCTTCAGCTCCACCACCAACGAAGCCACCGATACCTCCCCCAATTGCACCACCTACACCGGTCGTAACACCACCACTTCCACCAGCATATCTACTAGCTGCAGCACCAGCACCGGCGAAACCACCACCCCCTCCACCAGCATATCCACCTGCTGTAGCACCAACACCTGCACCAGCGTATCCACCGGCTGTAGCACCAACACCTGCACCACCATATCCACCAACTATAGTGGCAGCATCTGCACCAGCATATCCACCACCACCTCCTCCAACGTATCCACCAGCTGCAGGGCCAGCACCTGCACCGACATATCTACTACCAATTCCTCCAGCATATTCACCAACTATAGTGCCAGCACCTGCACCAGCATATTCACCACCACCTCCTCCAGCATATCCACCAGCTGCTGCAGTAGCTGCTAGGCTAGCATCAGCGCCAGTGTATCCATCAGCACCACCACCTATGTAACCACTAATGTCACCTCCAACATAACCGCCGATATCACCGCCAATATATCCACCTCCATAAAGACTAGCAGCAGCACCACCACCACTGTAGACACCAGCTCCACCACCAGCAATGGCTGTTGCACCTCCACTAGCCACACCGCCTCCATAGCTACCGCCATAAGCGCCAGCTGCTCCACCACCGACAACATTGGCAACTCCATTAGCTACACCGCCTCTATACCCGGCACCATATGCACCAGCAGCAGCTCCTGTACTAGCGCCAGCAGCACCACCTCCATACCCACTACCATAAGCACCAGCAGCACCGCCACCACCTCCATACTCACTACCATACACACCACCAGCAGCAGCGCCACCACCTCCATACCCACTACCATACGCACCACCAGCAGCAACGCCACCACCTCCATACGCACTACCATACGCACCACCAGCGGCACCGGCTGCTCCACTTGGAGTAGCGCCACCACCTCCATGCCCACTACCATACACACCACCAGCAGCAACGCCACCATCTCCATACCCACTACCATACGCACCACCAGCAGCAACACCCCCATCTCCATACCCACTACCATACGCACCACCAGCGGCAGCGGCTGCTCCACTTGCAGCAGCGCCACCACCTCCATACCCACTACCATACGCTCCACCAGTGGCAGCGGCTGCTCCACTTGCAGCAGCGCCACCACCTCCATATCCACTACCATACGCACCAATAACACCACTAGCTCCACCACCAATATCACCACCTACAAATCCTCCCATTTCACCGCCTGCATTACGCCCCATTTCACCACCTACATAACTTCCCATATAACGACCCGGTGAACCACCTCCATAAGCACCAGCAGCAGCACTAGCAACAGCACCTCCATAAACACCACCGCGACCGTAATTTTCAGCTGCACCACTACCGGTGGCTATTACACCTGTATTTGCCAGACCTCCTCCATAACCACTCCCGTAGGCGCCAGCAGCACTAGCGGGAGATCCAACTCCATACATACTACCATATCCACCAAAAGTGCCACCAGCGGCGGTGTTTGCAGCCGCACTTGCGGCACCATTCCCGTAACTATTACCATATCCACCGCCACTGCCAATAGCATAACTGCCTGCACTACCACCAGTTTCTATTCCAGCTTCTATGCCACCTTTAATATCAGCTTCTAAACCACTTTCAAAGAGGCCACCGATGGCACTAGAGATGAGGCTACCCAAGCCGCCACTCGCACCAGCACCAGCTTCCACGCCGCCTGATACACCGCCTTCGATGCCAGCTTCAATGCCTCCTTCAATACCGGCTTCAATACCAGCTTCAATGCCACCGCCAAAACCAGCGCCGAGGCCACCACCTATACCACCACCAGCAGCGGCCGCAGCGCTTGTACCAGCCCCTGCACGGTAACCAAATCCATATCGCAAAGCATCTTTATTATCTGTTAATGCATCTGATTTCTCTATGTTGGATGCCTGATCAGCTTCTAAATCATTCGCTTGACTTAAGCTGTTGCTAGAAGACAGTCGTCTATTCACGGGCACGTCATCGGCTCGACATGTGATGACTATAGCGCAGACGAACAGCTGAAATGAAGTTTTTAAAGTAAAATTTTAACGTATCGTTTTCTTCCCAATATTAATTCTAAAATAAAGTGATTTGATATCTGTAATTTTAATTACATAAATTGACTAAATTTATTACTTAATCCCATGATAAACTAAAAAAATCCTCGAAAAACAAATAATTTCTTTATTGTTTTTATAAACTTACAGGTTGAAGTAGACATAAGGAGAAGGTAACCAGTGTCGGTCACAGGGCTCAATCATAGCTTTTTTTATATGTACTCGCGTCTAGCACACAAATACTCTAAAGCATAATAATGTCAACGTTTATATAATTATTTTTTTAATAAATCGTAGAATTACTTCTACGATTTACACCCGCTCTTAGTGACATTATTTGCCGCCTACGACCATGCGATGTGTCTCTATTTATATATATGTTAGGAATGTGTAATGGTACCAATGGTTTCCTGATCTGAAATTTTCATGGTAATAAATTATAATTTTATCATGCTTTCGACTCTCTTACATTCGACTTTAGGCAGTTGGGCTACAACCAATAACTTATCTAAAGCTTTATTTAGACGATGCGAGTTCCGGTACATTGGGGCATCTTGCGACATCGACCGATCATCAATGGTAATGTACCGCAACTTGCATGATATTTCTCGCACCATCTAAAGAAGCTCTTATAGAACTACATTCAGTAAATGCAACCTCACTTACCAGAGAAACTTTCTTTCTCGCTGGTTCAGCCATCATGTCGAGCTTCAATGCTCGTTCGTATGGCGTGGGAGCCCAAGACTGATCGACTTTAAAGGCGGTATTATATTTCAATGCCAGTGCTAAATCGCCTTTTGTCACGGTCTCCCAAGCAAATTATTACTTAATTTACACGTAGTATTAGTCGATTATACAAATGTTTTCTATGAAACAATTTCGGAAATACAATAGAATAAATGTATAATAATAACATAACTTTTACCTGCGGTTTGGTTTCTGTAATACCAGCATTACCTACTTGTCATAATATATTAGTATTAAAAAAATAGATACCACACTTCAAGCAGATAATATCTTATTTGTCTCCTAGTTTGTACATCAACTGTACATCATTCTCCGAGCCTTCTTCCCAATTATGTTGGGGGCGGCTTCCAGTCTAACCAGATGCGGCTGAATATCAGTATTTCTGACGAAGCGACTGCCATCAGACCTCCGCAACCCAATTCCTGGGTAATACCGATATCCTGAGTACCTATAGACTAGTTGTCAGATTTTTTGGGCTTCTGGCTACCACTAACGTCATAAGTGTCAGTATAACAACCAGGACCAACGGCTTAACGTGCTCTCCGAGGTACGGAGGGGTGTCGATGTCAAAATGGTCACCTATCGACAGAATGACCGCGACTAGCGCAGCTTAACCTTGCAGATTGGTTTATCAGCTTAGTTATTACTTACCCACGAGCCCCTGTACATTCTCTCTCCCTGTACATTTAAAAAAATATTTCATAATCATTTTCTATACCAGCAAAGTTAAAAAGCTAAAGAGGACACAGTACGTGTCTTATACATAATGTGGCAATCAAGACCCACGTTGGAGGTTACTTAAAATTTTATTACTGCCATTTCTCTTACATACTGTCTCGTCTCATAGAATAATTATGCTAAAATACGAATGATGCTAATTTTATGTAATAGTAAAAATGACTGCCTAAGTAAGAAATTTAGCAAATTTTAGGTAATTACAAAAATGACTGCTTAAATAAGAAATGGCTATGTAATAAAAGTTCAGCTGCCGCTAGACGCGTTCAGTCTGTGGATGAGTGACTATTCTTAACACATCAAGATCCCTCCGTGCCTCAGAAAGCACATAAAGCTATTAGTGCCGGTGTCATACCTTGTCATATCTATGTTGGCGTAAGTGGTAGTCAGAAGCCTGACAACCAGTGTATCCACAGGACATCGGTATTGCCCAACAACTGGGTTACGAAGGTGACTGACGGCAGTCGCTTCTACGGTAGTTTCAGTATTTTACACGAAGCGAAGCCGCACCTGGTTTAGACTGGAAGCCGACTCCAACACAGTTGGAAAAAGGCTCGGAGGATGTTAAATAAGAAATTTAATACGTCATCATCATCATCATCAACCCGTATACTATCCCACTGCTGGGCACGGGTCTCCTCTCATATCAAGAGGGAGTAGGCTACAGTCCACCACGCTGGCCTAGTGCGGGTTGGCAGACTTCACAAACCGTCGAGAAAAATCTCTAAGGTACGCAGGTTTCCTCACGATGTTTTCCTTCACCGTTTAAGCGAGTGATAATTATTAATACGCACATAAATTCGAAAAGTCAGAGGTGCGTGCCTTGGGTTCGAACTCGAGACCTTCGACTTGGAAGTCCAATAGTCATACCACTAGGCTATCACTGCTCTATTTAATACGTATTACTATTATTTTATTAATACACCTTTACTTGATCCAGATCCTGATAAAGACAATTTATTATTTATTTATTTATATATACTTTATTGTACACCAAGTAAATAAGTAATATACAGACACACATTTTATATTTGAAAACATACAATGGGCGGTCTTATCGATGTCTGCGATTTCTTCCAGGCAACCTTTGACAATGTAAGTTGTCACTTTAAAATTACAGTTTGGCAGAGGCTAATATTAAACATTTTATTGTATCATGAAGACATCTCAATAAAAATAATTAATTCTCACAAACACACCTACATTTTGAAATTATATAATGACCTCTATTTTGAATATTCGGTTCAGTTATATTTTACAATTGTTTTACCCAGTTTACTTACTGTATACCACGGCAACTGCAAGGGCACGGGCAAGGTGTTCTTGAGTTTTCCTATTAAAAAAAATTAAGAAACAAGAAATTCCCCTAAAGGCATCATTCAGTTCTGTTGAGACAGCAACCAGCAGTAACTGAGCAGCAAGCTCGATCAAGTCATAGTTGTTCAATATACTGATTAAAAAAAAGTTTGTCGGTGTTGAAACGTGTACCGAAAAAATGATATAACCACTTTTTTAATAAAGAAGAAAGACATAGTGATGGAACACGGACCCAGTTTTTTTTAAAGTTATTTTTAAATAATATGCGTTTCAAATTAAATGTGCACCGTGCAGCTAATTTGTAAAACTATAAATACCTCTGCGAGTACATTGTAACTAATTTTGTAACTGTTGTTAGTATGTGTTTTGTTAACATAATTATTTTAGGCGATAAAAGGTACGCATATTTATAAATTATGTTGTAACATAAACGTAACCATCAATGTAGTTCTTTTAAATAGGTTTATATTTACTCCATAAATCGGAAACCAACTTTTAGACGCTTATTTTCGTTCATCGACATTAAGCCCAAAATCTATGGATCCATAAGAAAACATCAGAAATATTAGTCATTCAAGCGACAACTTTACAAAATTGTATTAACGTCCTTGACGCCCCACAAAAGATATGTATGTAGTTCTTTGATTGCTTTTCATTTGTGTTTTATCACCAATTTCCTTTTCAAAATAATGTTAAAATCAAGTTTAATTTAAATTATTCTAAACTATTTTTTTATTGTCTTTTACATCAAACGTACTCTAAAGTACCAGCACTCTATGCATTAAAGTTATAAAGATCAATAAGTTGGGTTCTGCACATAACTGCTACTAGTCTGCACTCCAATAGTTTCGATAGCTCTGGCCGTGTCAGCAATTTTGCTAGTTTCTAGCTTAACAGATATGCACAAGACTTTAGTTAACCGTATTGATAAAAAACTGCATTTTACGGATTTTATATGCAGGAGTATAAAATCTTTATCGCGTCGCGTTGTCGTGGCTTCTGTGCTGCATATACATTCATCGAACACCCACGCTGGACAAACGTTAGTGTGAAGGGGCTCTAAGGCATCGGTAGCGCGGCTACGGCCACTTCTTCCTAACGTATCGCTTGCAACTGAACGCTGGATCCGCGGCCGCCGCCGGCTTCACCCACTCTCTACGCTTCAACCGCCTTGGTGCCACACACAGAACTCGCTCCTCTTAGTGACTTCGTTACAGTAGAGCGGCAACCTATTTTCATGACGTATCTATTTCATATTGAGCTTCGTCGACTTAACAATTTGTATGCCTTATTCAAACTACCTCAACATACTCGTATGTAGCTAAAAAGTTATACCGCACTACCACAATTTTCACACTAAATAAATCCACATTATTATGACGCACAACTTGACTCACACTTTAACTGCAACACAGTACATAAAACCGTATCCGGCGCACATAAAACCGGTACGTTATGAAAGCCCCGGACAAAAACGGCCGGGCATTTTTAACCTACGCCCGCGATGCGTCAATGATGTTTACTCTCCCTAAAAGCCTTTACGTTGAACAAGCTATGTCTAGCTATATATATGCGTGAAGTAGAAAGGGCTTTAAAATAAAAGTCAGATGGGATCAATCTGTATGAATGCGCAAATTTGAATGTAGAATGTAGGCGTATGTATTCAAACAATGCCTCAGGCAATTAGTTGAAAATTCACAGCACGGTACTCGTTATTCCCCATGGAATACAGACAAAAAGTTCTGGATTGATTGCGTTGTACACGTGGGGGTGAAACAAAAGGATTGTCAGTAAACAGTTGGACAGTTTGGTTGATATCAATTTGGTAGGTTTGTTTTTTATCATGTTTACGAATCCCTAGCAAAATCCAAGACTCAACGGTAATTCAAAACATACCGAAATGGATGTCTTCACTATTTCATCTGAATAAAGGAACAATTTTGACTAACCAAATAGGATTATAAGTTATACCAGTCTTTCTCTGGCTACTGTAACCCAACTTATCTATGGCAATGGGCGACGAAATTAAACCACGCGTTCTTATCGACATTACGTTCTTATCAAATATATAACATATATATCATAACATAAATACAAGAGATATAGGGAGACTTTTCATTGTTTGCGCATGGAGTACAGTAGATTACTCCATGGGCAAACAAGCAAATATTAAAATGAAATCCACACAAACCCTGAGAACAGCCATATCTTATCATTACAAGGACATTGAATCACGCAGTTTATCAAACTCAAGTAAAATTACACGGCTTGGTTAAGCACGTGTAATACAGCTCAATAACAACAATCTTAAATTGACGAACTTCCCTTTTGTTGAAAGTTGGTTGGTTGAAAGCGTCTCAAAGCGTTAATAGTGACAGCGCACGCGGGTCGAAAGTTTTCCGTTGTATTCTAACACACGACCAGACTTGTTTAGCACACGTAAACTTGTAACGGAGACGAGTTCAGAACTTAGTGTTTACTTAAAACTGTTAAAACTCCCCGCTATGAACTTTATAAGTGAAATAAAGTGTTCCAAGGCAGATTTATCTAGGTAAGTATGCATGAACATTGTACAAAGCACTAGAAGGTTTACTTTAGCTCTCAAAATAAAGTTTTTGCTTATAAAGATTGTCTTACAAAGTGTGCTAACTGGTATAATGCTGTAAGTTGGGCAACTAAAACTGTTTAATGGTCTTTTCTACTACATTATGAGACTAAATTCCTAAATGTAAGCTTGTTTTATACAGTTGGTGTCTCATGTAATGGGTAGTTTATTGTTTGAAATACAGAAAATAAACAGAAATTTCTAGAAAATCGTTTGTCGGACTAAGTTCATCGTCAACCCATATACTGTCCCGCGGCTGGGCACGGATCTCCTCTCACAGAATGAGATGACTTAGGCTATAGTCCAGCACGCTGGCCTAAGGCCGTCGAGAAATCTCTAAGGCATACAGGTTACCTCACGATGTTTTCCTTCACTGTATGAGCGAGTAATCATTAATTATTAATACCCACATGATTTCATAAAGTCAGAGGTGCGTGCCTGGGTTCAAACTCGAGACCTTCGACTTAGCACTCCAATGATCATACCACTGGGCTATCATTGCTCAATTCGACTAAGTTAAAAAACTATGATTATAGTAAATACGAAAGTTGACCGATCAAAGACAGAACTTATGTATTCAGAGACTTGAAGAACATATTCTAAATTAATCTCAAGATTTTCAAAGAAATTACAAGTTTAATCACTAGTTTCAAAGTTCAAAGTTATTGAAACATGAATGTACTCTTTCATACTTCGCAAGCAACATTAAACATTCAATAAAATACGGCACCGAAAACACCATTGAAAATAGTTCTTAGTAAAAAGATTCAGTTTATAACTATTGGAGTGGAACTGAAGTGCCTGGCGCGGACAGAGAGTCATTTTAAACGCAGCACTGACGGGAAACGGTTTAGATACTGCTTCTGATAGTGCTAGAACTTACTAACATAACTTTTATCTTTCTTTTATTGATGGTAACTTTAATACAAATATTCTAAAACGATCGCCCTAAAATTAAAAAGCCATTTACAATCGCTAGAAGAATATTCCAGAATTTTGCAATGTGCCTACATAATACTTTTAGAGGACAATATATGACAGATTTTATGACCTTATTGTTTCGTTTCACTAATTTAGAATGAATAAGGACCATCATCACCTTCAACATAAAATATAATGTGATAATTTCTGAGTAATCAGCGTATATTTGGTTACCTATGGTTATTTCCGACACTATGAGAATTTCCCATAATCTCGTCTTAGTGCTCGCCTATATTATACAGTTTCTTACTGTTTGACCTGTGCCTTGTCTCTCAGTGTTAAAGTTATATTAAAAATGTCAACATTATAATATTATTATATCATCGATTCATCACCTCTTGGTGATGGATATGACTTTGATGCATCCCATGTTTTACTTCGACACCACTTTCTCAAGCGCCTCACATTACAATTAGGAACCGGACTTCCCCCTTTCAAGCAGCAAGTCATAAATCCATAAATGTATGCCATGCACTATCAGAATAACGTGTTATTCATCTTGGAGCACTGCCATGTTGTTTTGAAAAATTAGAGGGGCCAGGGAGGAAGCAATGCGCGACAGGCCGAGGCTTGGTCCGGCGCCAAGAACCACGTTACGGCTCTACCCAGTGACAGCACCCCGATAAAGGCTACCCCGCAGTTTGAAATATCAGCTACGAGCTTCTAATTTATATGAAAGGAAATTGGCTTTACTACTATGTGCTAGTTCGTTAACTCGATATAGAAAGCAGAAAGCGGAACCATATTTTTCTGAAAACTTAGCAAATATTTTTAGGTTTGAAGTGATACGAGCTAGAGAGTACAAACAAGCAAACATTTGAAAGAAATAAAATGGTAATATTTTTCTTGTAGAAGATTTTAATGTAAGGTAAACTTAAGGTTGTCGTGTTGAAATAAACTGATACATACCCTCAGAAATTAAATGATGATTCTAGACCGACTTTAACGTTAGATATTATAATAAAAGTTAAGCAACAACGCTTATATTTACATAATCATAGACGAATTGGTCAGGCTAATGTTTATTAAATGTACTGCTTAAGTATATTTTATCGTATTATGTTAAAGTATTTCAATTTCCCTGAAGTCAAAAGAGCGTGACAGTTTAACATAAAATAATATAAAATAAATTTTATCGTATCTAATCAGAATCCACTTACTGCAACCTATAGAAAATTATTTTTCTCGCCTATTTTTTCATTTTCCCGCAGGAACGAACCTTTTACGAAATATCCGGCAGAGTAAAAGCAATAAAAGTCGAATTACTGTTCGAGTCATGCATCACGAAAGTTTTGGGTTCGAGTTACAAATTGAATAAAATTAAGGTCAGCATTCCGCCTTGCGTCGGTGCGCGGGTGTGCTGACTTCAAACGAAACTATCGGCACGAATGTAACTTTTTAACCTGTTTAACTGGAAGCTAGAGAAGGGTTAGATTTTAGCACACCTCGTGGCAGGCGGGTGGTTAAGACAGACCAATAAAAACGGTTTTACTTCCCATCAAAGGTGGTTTCCGACCAAGTATCCGATACTCGAATTCTTCCCGTTTTGTATGAGTTAGTATGGCAAAGATAACGGTGACCATAATCGTCTCCTCCTAAAGGTAAACAAACTTTAAAATATGAGCGAATATCCATCCATAAGTCATAACACAACCCTCCTTTAAGGATGAAAAAGTTCAAGAGCACTACGCTGGCCTAGTGGGGATTTAAACACCAAAATTTCGAGAGGATGTACAGGTTTTCTCACGATATGTTACCTTGCCGATAAAGGAATGATAATCAATTTCTGATCCGCAAAATATGCTTTCAAAAATAGGTACTACCATTGTTTAATTTACTATGATAAAGAAACGGCAAAAAATACATGGATATGTTACATATATCTAAATATATATATCGTATATATCTAAAGTTCTGCGAAAATGCTGCTGAGTTCTACCACCACATTTAATATTCTCCCGCTGAACAATTTAAGGTAACTTTATTGTGTTCCGGTTTGAAGGGTTATGTAGCCAGTGATATTACTGGGCAAATGAGACCCCAAAGTCAAAGTCCCCCCCCCCCCCACATCCAACACAACTAACGTTTCCTTGCGGAGCACTGGCAACCTTGCTCACCGAAAGGAACACAATACACCTCAAGGCACTTCTCCAGTCGAGCCCCTCCACTCCAATTTGAGTGGAATTAGTCTCACTATGACCTACCTCTCTTTGTTTCGCATTAATTTTGTCTTTACTACTTCATTACGATATTTTTGCACATAATCATTTTCTCCACGACGCAACGGAAGTTTACCTATGCGTTTAGTTATGTCATCTGCGCGGCCGCTCGCAAAGGCTGTGTATCAGAGGCTGTGTGTAAAATGGCTGATGGTTGGCAGTGTGCCGTTTTCCTTTAGAATGTAATAAACACACGTCATAGCACTACGCGTGCGGCGTGCCTGATTCCGGCGCCCGTCGGGCTCATGATTGTTTCATCCAATACAAGCCTTTTTTTATATGATCGTATGTTTGTTTGCAGTTCGTTTTCAAGAAATTGTACAGCCAAAAATTTGATTCACTGAAACACTGTGCATGTACAATCCGTGATTTATTTTAATAACGCTAAAACTGATGAACTAACGATGAAAATATCGAGATGACAATAATAATAAGAGATCTTACTATTATCATTAATATAATTAAAAGGATCAGATCTCCTTAGTCTAGAGGTCTTAAGCCTGACTATTTTTTAATTTTTTATTTCATAAGGCACACCAACAACTTATTTACAATCTATGAGTAGACAATACATTTAAAAAGAACATTCTGTGTAAACAAGTCAGTTACAGGCGTGCACATCATTCACAGAGAGACGAGATTTATAACACTCGTTTACATTATTTATTTAAAATTAAAGTAACTTTTTAAATAATCAAATAGAAGAGAATAGTTACAATTACCATTTAAAAATAAGTTATTACAATTTAATAGTACGAATATTTGAACATTAATAAAAATCATTAAAAATATATATATATATTACAAGCAGAATTATATAATTACAAAAATATATAAAATCGTGAGCAAGTAATCAAAGTAATCAAGGACAAAAGTGATACGGATACGGATACGGTGATACAGATCATCAATAATCGCTGTGATTTTTGACTTAAACTGGGCAAGAAGAAGACTACTACGCTAAAGGTGCTGGGTTCGATTTCCAAGTAGAGCAGTGTTATTGGGTATATGAAATTCACAGCAGCAGCTCGGAGTTTGGACATACTGTGCTCGGTTAAGGAAATAGGCTCTGCCCCTATTATATGGGACCTAAACATACCGGTGAAGTGTGAGAAGGAAATTTCTGGTACATACAAAAATTGTGGTATATGTGGTGAGCAGGAACATCACAAACGTCACCTTCAAACGAAGCACATGGAATCCATGAAATTCACCACGAACATGACCACGGATACTTATGCGTCTAGGAGGTTGTGCATTAGAGATTTTTGTTTTTAAATTTCCTAACAATACATGAGATAATTAAATTGCAGATTTAGATAAATATGCAGATTTACAAATTTGCGTTTTTTAAATCTGCATATTTACAAAATGCACGGAAATATTTCTGTTAGCTCAAATAATACGTAACGTACCTCCTCAGTTAATAATCATCAACCCATATACTGTCCCACTGCTGGACACGGGTCTCCTCTCAGAATGAGAGGGATTAGTCCACCACTCTAGCCTAATTCGTGTTGGCAGACTTCACATATTGTCGAGAAAAAACTCTAAGGCATGCAGGTTTCCTTTTCCAACCGAGTGATAATTAATAATAAATTATCGACGACGTCTGTGGTGTAGTGGTTCGAGTGTCAGACTGCTGATCACAGGGTCGTGGCTTCGATTCCCACAGGACACAAATATTTGTATGGTTAAAACATAAGTGTTTGTGTTTGTCTGGTTGTTTATATGTATTATAAGTATGTATTTACAAAAAAAAAAGTATATAAGTATTATCCATTGTCTAGTACCTACCCATAGTACAAGCTCTGCTTAGTTTGGAACTAGATGGTGCTGAGTAAAATTGTCCAAGAATATTTATTATCACTCGCTTAAACACCTCCTCAGTAAATACGTAGACGTAAGTACCTCTTCATAGAATCCACAAAAGGAAGGTCAAAACAAGTATGCTTAACCTCACTTATACTCTATACTCGACAGTCGGTATATTATTTTAGTATCAGTAAGTCTGCTGGTCCCACCTGTGACCACTGAAATCCGCTCAGTGCCGCTTTCTACAGATTATGGTAAAATCTCACTGCATTCAGAAAGCATATTTTGCGGTTGGAAATACATGAGTTTTGTTAAAGCTTGACTACTAGGTACTGCACTGTCTTATTTGTTACATTTGTAGGACTCTGCTAAATCTCAATGTTTAATACCACCTTCTTCTGTGAAACTGTGTAGATATACACATATATTTATCGACGTTTTATGAACAAGTTCACCGCAATTTTCAGGTTCTGTGTAATAAAGGTGCCATAGAGAATTATCTAAAACCCACTTTGCAGTGAGTTCAGGGCAGTGAACTCACTGAAATTACATCTTTTTGAAAGCACGAGAGACAACAACAAGTAACAGTGACCTATTCAGGGGTCTAGAAACCTGAAGGCTCTCAAAATCTTAGGTTTTGAAGGCTACAATTTAAGGTGCTGTCCTGAGGGTTAAAATTTAAGGCTGATTACAGGTAAAATTTGCAAACATTATTTATTATGTGTGTATGACTAAATGTATGAACGTCGAAGAAGCAAAGAAGTATGCAAGAATCGTAGTTAGTGGCAGTCTTTAGTTTCTGTCTTGCTTGTGGGAAAAAGGGGTGTATGTATTATTTATTAAATTGATCTTAAGGAAAAAAATAATAGCAATAGGCATGCCCCATATTATGTGGGACCTGAACCTACCAGCAAGCTATGGGTGTTCGTAGAATACAGGGGTACTGGAATTGGAATTAATGTAATATTACGGAAAAAAGAAGTACTCGATGTTTCATTAACAGGGTAAGGTTTTTTTCGTAAAAAGAGCTCGAAACTCAAAAATAATACCTAAATCTGCCCTTGCTCACCTGCCGTTATTAGAATATCACCCAATGTGACCCACAATGACTAAGTTTATAAAGCCAATTTCTATCAAAACTTTAGAACCACTTAAATTTAGATTGACTTTACCAAGTTCTGACGTAGCTATGTAGATTCGATTATACTGTAATGCAGCCCAAGCTGTTATCAAAAATTGTGTCTTTAAAGGATCTATTTGCAGAAGTTGAGTTGAGAGGTGAATCTATTTTTACGCCTCTGAATTCCAACCATTGACTGCCTCATACGGGAGGAGAAACCCGGGAGAGTTGTATTTCAGGTCCACCAAAGACATATTCCATAAAATTCTCAGTAACAGCTTGAAATTTGCTTTGGTGCCCGGTTAAATGGCAATAGGTTTGCCCCCTATTACATAGGACCTAAACATACCGGCTAACTGTGGATATATATATATACTGTCCCACTGAGCACGAGTCTCCTCTCATGGAATGAAAGGGATCAGGCTATAGTCCACCACGTTGGTCTAGTGCGGCTTGACACGCCGTCGAGAAAATCTCTAGTACATGCAGGTTTCCTCACGATGTTTTCCTTCACCGTTTAAGCGACTGATAAGAAATTATTAATACGTGCATGATCTCGGAAAAGACAGACGTGCGTGCCCTGGATTCGAACTCAAGATCTTCGAGTTAGCAATTCAATGGTCATACCACTGCTTTTTGCATTTTACATTAGTACACTGCTGCCTAACCTTTCGGAAAATACAGGCGTGATGTTATGTTATGAATTTCAACTAACATACTAAAACTCAAAGGCCTGTTGTAGCCATTTTATCATCATATTATCTTAGCCTTTCGCAACTACGCTCGGATCAGCCGACACTGTAAGTAGATGCTAACCCCATTAGGTTAGACTGGAAGCCGACCACAACATAGTTGGGAAAAAGACTCCTAGAAGAAAACATTAGATCAGGTCCTGATACTGTATGAATAATTGTTTTTTGATAATATTTACACAATAATACTATAGTGGCTGCATTAACATGAATTTAATTAATTTTTTCATAATTGGTAATCAATAGCATTAGTCAGTTTTATCAACTTGCCTGTGTTGTACTAATAGCTAGTACGTAATAGCTAGTTAATAACTTAGTACAGCCTATGTAACTTTTAAGTAATTTACGTTCTCCTATATATAGTACATATTCTCCTATATAGTGCGTTTATTTCACATATACTCAGATTCCGAACAATGGCCGGTAGCCACACAAATTTATTTTCCATGCGGTAAGCGAATCTCCAACTCGTAAAGCTGCAAAGAACAAGCTGATCGATCAGATACAACAGCTTTGTGCCAAACAATACGCAACACGCAGGTAAGTTCTTTTTTTTTCATAGTTCTAAAATAAACAAGTATTCCTGTGCATACCAAGCCTGGTGGTAAGCAGCAATCACAGCCCCAACCTATATATATATATAGAAAGAAAGAAACAGAGAGGTAAGTAAAGAGAGGGAGTAAATTTGAGTGGAAATTCAAATTGTTACGAGCGATATTGAACTTGTACTTGCCATTTGTTTATGTTGTACAATAAAAATATTCTATTCTAGGTTTGGTCCCATAGAGGAAGTTGAATAGACTACGAGAAGTCGACTGCGGCTGCTAAATATGGGGCCCTGAGTTCAACTTAAAGTTCGAGCATATTGTTATCAGGTTTTTCCAAGAAATTCAGAGTTTGTTTTTGTTTAAAAAAATGTCAGTGGAACTCACAATTAATATCCTCGGGTGGAAATCGAACCCACGACACGCAGCGCAACGGTAGTGGCGAGGCGACCACCTTAACGCTAAATAAAACGTGTAGTCAAAACACA
This sequence comes from Acronicta alni, assembly GCA_964056405.1. Taxonomy (NCBI): domain Eukaryota; kingdom Metazoa; phylum Arthropoda; class Insecta; order Lepidoptera; family Noctuidae; genus Acronicta; species Acronicta alni. Next base: position 8,569,436 of record OZ043925.1, on the reverse strand, counting down.
ATGAAAAAATAAATAAACAAAATGAATTACCTTCACACTAAAATATAAAACCCTTTACCACCTTATTATTTCGCTGTATTTCCCCCATAATTTGTTCCACGCACCTTTTCCCATAACTTTGCAGGTATTACTTTCTATTACGCAAATATTTTTTAGGTTGCGAGAGAGATAGCGCTATTTAACGTGAGGAACGGTATCTCACTCTCTCAACCTAAAAACGGTGGCGTTTACACGTTGTGGTACGGCCTCCGAAGTTTAATTTTTTCTAAGAATATGTTCACCCTTATCTGAATGTAAATCGTTCTGGCTGCATGCAAATTGTTCGTTTATTAAAATAAGCAAGACATTAGAGTTTTGAGCAAAAAGTTACGACTCAAGAGCGTCAGCGATAAGAATTTGTTTTAATATGTATTCCTGTAATGTTTGGGGCTTTTTGGCAAATGGCTGCAAACATTCTAGAGGTATTACTTACATGCATTCAAATAAATTCAGCTTTTTATTATATGTATTTTTTTAAAAGTTAAATCGTCATGGATCGTCTGTCTGGGGAGGCGGCAGAGTACCAACTAAAAACCGGACTTGCCTTCACTTACCCTATAGTCATGACCTTGGGATCCGTGAAATTCACCACGACCATGACAGGCTGTGTCCAGCAGTTGCATTATAAATGAAGGCACACCCTGAAATTATTTCTTAAAGCTAAAAACACCCTAGGCCAGCGTATTTGAAAAAATAAGTTGAAAGCTTGACAGCTAGAAGAGTCGACTCTTTAATATATTCCTGCAATCATAGTTTTCACAGTTCCATATTTTAATATAAAGTCAAAAGAGGTAATTGAAAGCTCACATAATACTCGAATAAACGATACAATATTCAGAATGTTTTACCAAATTATTTCATTAATTTTCATAGCGCAACAAATGGGTCGAATAAATTAGCAAACGCATGAAATAATTCATTTTTGAAACCGTCGCGACCACATTCGAATAACTGGAATAATTTTATATAAATGTTTTTGTTGTTTAATTATTTACATTTCGACTTAAAAGTAGTAACTGGAAAGCTTTTCAAACAATGCATTACGGAAGCTATATTTAACTTTTTTTTTTACATTATTTACCTAATGTTGTAAGCCGCTCATACTGAAACTTCAAAAACTATCAAACAATCAGTTTTTTAGCTATTACTGTCCCACTATTAAGCAAAGGCCTCCCCTCAGGTACTTCCAGATATTGTTTTCTTGTGCCGCCTCAAACCAGTCCTGCCACCGCTTTCTGGGCTTTCTTAGCTTTCTTTCAAGAATAATTATTTCTAAATTTATATTCCTTTTTTGTAAATACGTAAAATTACGTACTTATAATACATAAGAAACATCCAGACAAACACATTCATTAATTCATTCATTATCAACCCACATACTGTCCCACTGCCGGGCATGGGTCTTGCAATATGAGAGAGATTATGCTATAGTCCACCACACTGGCCTAGTGCAGGTTGGCAGACTTCACACGTCGTCGAGAAAATTTCTAAGGCATGCAGATTTCCTCACGATGTTTTTCCTTCAACGCTTAAACATATTCATCACACAAATATTTGTGTCCTATGGGAATCTAACCCACGACCTCGTAAGCAGTAGTCCGACATAGGTAGGTTCGTACATGGCGAATATTGTATGAAAATGAAAAATTAAAATTAAAAAAAAACGTTTAAAATACAAATCACGGTCTTAAATCAACATAGAGTGTTTGCTATTAAATTTGTACATTGTCTCGAGTTACAAGGTGCATTTGCCATGGTCCGCACACTAGGCCATGCCTGTATCGTGGGGGCCCTACGGTGCCGTAACTAATATTATTAATTAAATATATTGTGGATAAATATTACGATGTTGTTGTAATCATCCTTCCTTTATCCTCATAGTTTAAATTAATTATCCATTTAATTATTTTTTGTTTTGCTTCAACTGCTGAGCAAAGCTACATATTACAAATTTACTATTGTATTGGCAGTCTAATATTATATTATAATAATTTATTTATAGTTTAGGACTTTTTATTTATTTAAAACAAAATACACATAATATGTCCCCACTGCAAGTCATTTTATCTAGAAAATACAGCAATACCGCAACCCAATTTTTATATTAAAAATTTAATAAGCAAAGCAAATTTAAATTCATCGGTGAACGAAATTCTAATATAAGGGAACGTACCTTACATTATTTCATAACACAATATATACGTATGGTTTTATTCTAAAAATTTTAATCCCAATCTAAATAATTTGAATTCTGATTCTTTAAAGAATAACATTCCGTTATCTTTATGATTAAATAAGTTAATATTATAATAATAATAAATATTTTTTCACACAGCACCATCTAGTCCCAAACTAAGCAGAGCTTATAGGTAAGGTACCTACTATGGGTACTAGATAATAGATATAATACTTAATTATTTTTTTATAATACAGAGATATTCAGAGGCTCACGGCTAAGCAATAACTAAACGTGTCAACTGATCTGCATCTTTAAGCTGCGATAGTCGCGGTCAGTCTGTGGATGGGTGACCATTTCTAGCTCATCGAGAGGGGCCTCGGAGACCACGTAAAGCCATCGATCCCGGTTGTCATACGAACATCTATGACTATAGTTAATGGTAGTCAGAAGCCCAAAAAGCCTGACAACCAGTCTATCTTCTGAAGAAAAATAAACTCCTTATTTTGTTCGTTGTAAGTTATGCGATAAATGGAACCTTTCAACAGCAAAAATTATTTAACAAAAGAATAAAGAAACATGAATAAAGTAAATTATGGTCGTAAATAATATGTCTCGCAGAATCAACCTGCACCATGCATTCGCAATGTGATTCAAAGGAGAATGAATATCGTTGGAAAAAATTAAATTATAATTTCATGAGAGCGGTCTTACTTTTAATCTGACTCCAGAGGGCAAACTTTGTCGATATCCATATAAATTTCCATTATCTTAAATCCAAGGGAAGCGGCTTCATTTTAATTTAAAATAAATAGCTTTTCTTCGTTATATTAGAAGATCTGCCTCATCAGCCTTGTCCTGAGTTCGATTCTCATGTCGAGTAAAGTGTTATTGGTTTTTTCTATGAAATTCTTGGAGTTTGGATCTGTACCCGGTTAATGGCAATGGGCTCGCCTGCCATTACATGGGACCTAAAAATACTGGTGAACCGTGGTGTACAGACGTCAGCACGTTAAGTTATCAAAACTGTCAAATTTTCACAATTAAAAATGAACCTTATTGTGTTGTATCAAAGTTGAAAATCTCTATGAAGGAACTTTGACAGATTGTGGTAGCTTGATGTGCTGGCCTCTGTACATTAGTACAGCTCTACCTACCCCTTCGGAGAATATAGATGTGATGTATATAATGTGTACGTTTTTTAATTTTGTTTCTTGCGCTGTAAACATTTGCAAGTTCGAGTATGATAAGCTTATTGCAACGCGCAAGTGATACCACTGGTGTTACAAGCGTCTATAGGCTACGGTTATCGCTTATCATCAGGTGCCGTATGCTTGTTTGCCACCTTAGTGGTATAAAAAAATAAAAATAATAAGGATAATTAATTTCTAAATTAAACTATCTTAGCAATGTCGTTGCGTGAATAGTGTTGAAATTATAAATGAGCTGTGAGTCGAACATTTTATAACAAAAATTAGAGGTATTTTATGATGAGTCTCGTCGATAGTTGATGCTTTAGAAGTTGCCATCCGAATTCTAACTCTATTTACTGCGAATTGTAGACGTCTGATGTTTTATTTTCTTTGAAGTAGTATAGGAATTCCATACTTGAAATAACAGATACTAAAAACGTTGAAAGAACGTTTCGCATTTATTAATTTCGCTTTTAGTATCAAAGTGCATAGAAACATTATGGACAGTCCTTAGAGAAATACCTAAAAATTGGTCTGGAGGTCTGAGGGCAGTTGCTTCATGCAAAATACTGATATTCAGCCCAATCTGGTTTGACTGGAAGCCGACTCCAGCATAGTTGAAAGAGACTCGGAAGATAACTTCAATTAGTATTCTATTAAGTATCTTAATTTAGGATTTTCAATAGGTCTCACTGACGTCACCATAAAGACATAAATTCAGAACGGTAAGGAAAATTTCGACCTGAGGGGTAGGAGTCGCGGTGGCTTATTGTTCATAGCGTTTGGTGTACCTAACCAGAAGACGCAGGTCCGAATCCTCGCTGCGGTCGAATTTTTCCTTCGCTAAAATAACTTCAAAATCTTAACAATGAAAATACAAAAATATATTTTCAAAGCAGCTCAATTACTTTTTATGTAATAAAAGAATAAGGTTGCCTCCTGTAAGTCGACACTCCTGTTTAAATACCGTAATATTCTCTACACTCTGTATACAATTTGACGGAAGAGAACATCCTCTGTCGCGGTTCGGTAAATGTTTCCGCTTACAATTGTTCATTGTCTACTTGTCTTATGTCCCACTGAGCTACCGAATGTACCGAATCTGAAAGGGACGCACTCATGTGCATCCCGCTCGTTCATACACGACCAATACGTAAGCAAAACAGCAGTTCCATGATTCCAATTATGTACACATTTTAATTTGTAGAAAATTATTCATACATTCTTTGAGTATTAAATACAAGGCAGGAAAATTACACGGTTAGTATTTTATAATAGGGCTCATGTACCTTTAATAAACGTCAATTGTTATTATGTTTTACTTTTTAAAACGCAGAAAACGCTCATTGATCAAAAAACAGCTCACAACGCGTTGTGATCAATTATGAGTTTCAAAATGCAAGGAATTATAAAAACTAAATAATAAAAAAATCTTACTTAGGATAGGTTATGTTGTTACATTAAAAAAAAATAAACTCAAAAACTCGATGCCAGTTTAAATAAAAACATAGCTGAAAACTGATTATTAAGCTGCTACTTCTACTTTCTTAACTGACCAGAACGCGTTGTGAGCTGTTTCGCTCAATTAGCGTTTTCGTTTTTTGCGCGTAACATGTCATTAGATAGGTATTTATAACAGGATAAATACAAAAATCCCTTGATTCCAAGTGTGTATTTAAAACAGAGAGGGTTTAACCCTCTGTGTTACATGTGACGTGACAAATACAGCAGCCCTGAACAATGGTGGTAATAAGTGGCGCGCATTTTCCAGTGCGCTGGGCCAAATCACCACGAACTGCTGCAGCTTGCTTAATTGTTATTGCAGTCTTAGATGTCTATATATTCCCACTACATACATGACAGCTTATATCTGCTTAGCATCGTTTTATATAGCAACCCAATTACGATCGGCCCTAATAACAAATCAATCAGTAGATTTACTTGCTACAAATATAATTTTGACATAAATTGTATAGATCCATCCTCCCAGCCTTTTCCCAACTATGTGGAAGTCGGCTTCCAGTCCAACTAAATCCGACTGAATAATAGTAACTTACACGAAGCGAATGCCATCAGACCTGCATTACCCCATTTCTGGGCAATACTGAGGTCCTGAGGATAGGCTGGTTGTCAGGGTATTCGGGCTCCTAATTACCAGTAATGGTTGTCATTGTGTGTGTATAACAAGACCATATACTATCTTTGAGGTTCAGTATGGTCTCGATGTGCTGAGAATGTTCACTTTGTAAATTTCACTTGCATCAGGTTAGACTGAAAGCCAACTCCAAAATATTTAGATAAGGGTAGGTAGTTTTCTATTTTATACCACCAAGGTGGCAAACAAGCACACGACCCACCTGATGGTAAGCGGTTACCGTAGCCTATAGACGCTTTTTAATTAGATTTTCTGCCAGGCGGAGGTACTTCCCCAGTCGGGCAGTTCCAATTTGAGTGGAATTACTCCCACTATCTGTGTGTGTGGAATTACTACCTCTCTTAAAAGGACGTATACTTCTAAAATTGTGGACTGACTAGTCTAATATGACGATACCAATGGATTGACTATCTATATTGTTTGTTAAAGATCTTGTCAACATGAGTTTCATGAAAATAGTTCCATGCCATCGTGAAAGTATTAGCCTTTAGATTTCTAGTACTCATTAGATTCTCCGATAAAAGCACAAAAGTTAAGCTAAAATGGCTATAACTAATGTTAGCTATAAATTATACGTCTAAACAGCAATAAACTAGGATTTATATAACATGAAAAAAAATACCGCAGTGAAATATTTGTACTCATTACTTGGTTTTCTTACTTATTTTCTGTACCACGTAAGTACATAACATAGTAAATATTTTGTAAGTGCGACTACATTACTCTTTGTTAATAGAGTGCGATTTACTATTGAGATCTCGCCTAGAGTTAGTGAACTGAAACGAATAGTATAATTATTGTATAAATACCCACACTTTTATTCCCTATAAAAGTGAAATACTAAAAAAAGGTGGTGTTACACAAACACTTTTAGGAAAATTGTGTGGCAAGTGGGGTCCGTTTCCAGTAGCAGAAAAGCAATATGGATCCATTTCTGAAATAGTTTTGTTTATTATTTTTCGAAAATCCTGTGTGAACGTTATTAACAAATTTAGTTAGTTTCATATTACTTAAAAAAGCTAGGTACTTACTTATTATATTATATTAATTTACGTAATTTTTATAGTATTTTATATAAAGTGACTTAAATATGGCCTTGTGTTGCCCGAATCTGCCCAATTTTCACCTGTGTAATGTGACCTTATAATTTAACTAAATAAAGTTGTACTGACTATTTAATGTTCTTATTTCAAATAAACGTGCCCCTTACAGCTAGTTAATCCCCGACTCTGCATTAAATAAACCACTAACAGAGCCTAATTACGTCCACTACACCAGTACAACCATAAAAGGATACGCACTGTAATTGAAATCGTAAACTATTCTAAGTACACATAGTTTCCTATATAGATGTGGGTTTACATGCCGTGAAACCGATATAGTGCGGCAGTAAGGCTGTGTACCCGCCTAATTAGCGGCAAGGTAGTTTCAAACAACTCCAGTCTCCGCCTAAATAGGGTGAGATCGCAATGCCTCCCTATAGTCGTCACCGACGCGTCAACTTTTAATTACCCACCCATGTAAAGTGTTCAGTTTTTTTTTGTATTTAGAACTTTTTAGGGATTATTAAAGTATGTTTTTCAGTTTCATGTAATCTGCTGGCAACATTTTTTCAGTGTAAAAGTCACTTTCACCGTTGTATCATTGTTCAATCTCTTCTGCAGATTATAAGTTGTTTCGGTTTGACGTCGCTTTTTAGTTTAGGACAATACGATTTGACATTTAAGACACTGAGACTAGATCGTAAATATTTTTAACATTAATTAATTGGCAACTAAATACACCTTTTGCAACCTGTACCTAATCGTGCTTCAAATCTGTACCTATGTGCCTACATGTACTTTTCATACCTTAAACACTAGCAAAAAAGTGCACTAATACAGAAATTCCCACGAAATAATTCCCAAAAATAAGATCATAGCGGATGACACTACGGGACATTTTGAGTGTTTTAGTTCAACGACTGAGTACATTAAATATATTTTAAGCTATATTTAATGAAAACGATCGTTGAACTAAAGCATTTCAATGTTCAGTGTAATGTACCGCGAGGAAATGTGCTCAATATCGATAAATCCTGGGTGTTTAATGCTTTAAAACGGCGATTGGTAGTGCCACCCGTCATTAAGTGAGAATTATAGCCATGTGCCAGTATTCACCGCGGTGACTTGCATTCTAATTAGTTCAGCTGCTCTGACAGAGAATAATTTATATTCAAACTTTTTAGTGGTGGCTTTAGGGGGGCAGTCTCATAGAAATTAGCATAAAGGGATGGCCTTACTAATGGTCTTAGAGATTTTTTGTTGGAAAACAACAGTCACTCTCAACGACTTCAAAAATAGGAGAATCAGGTTTTCAAGTAATTTATGCGTTTATTTAGTTACACGATTAGGTTATTCATATTCTTGTATAACATTTTTGTCAATGTCTTTGTCCAATAGTATATTTCTCAGGCGGTCCCATGGTATGTTTCGTATCGGAACCTCGTATTTTTTTTAAGTTTTTGGTATCTAGTTTTTTTGCTTATCTAGTTTTTTTCGTACCTTCTGGTACGATACGGTACCTCCACCTGGAGCGATGGTAGCATCGCTCCAGGAATTAAATCCATATGACCCTTCATTCATCTTGTCTTCATGATTAACGAAGATCGTCAGCAAACAGTGGAAATTTGGAATAGGTGAATATCTGAAATATGAAATACAAAGTGGGTTACTTTGTATTTCATATTTCAGATATTCACCTATTCCAAATTTCCACTGTTTGCTGATCTGTAATAAGAAAAGTAAAGATAGTTACACATTTTTATTTGTATGACAAGATGTATGAACATGAAAGAAGTATGCAAGAGTCATATCAAATGGCGGTAGTTATATAGTTTCTGCCTACCCCTGTGGAAAAAAAGTCATAAGTCTATGTATGTATCTATGTAATATATAAATTAGTATTAAAAGATAAAATCTAGTTCAATTAAAAGGTCTAAAGAATCAAGTAGATTTTTTTATGGTTTTCAAGGTCGATATAACCATCAGTCTATTGACAGCTGCAATAAAACCAAATAGAAACTTAAAGAATTTTAGAATCATTAATTAAAGAATAACGAACCATTAGTTAAACAGATTCGAATATCTCCCCAATGAAAGCATTAGAGCAACACATTAAGAAAACCATTTGTTTTATTTTCGCATAGTCACTACACAATAATCACCAGCGATTCTAATAAAATGAACAATACACTTTACGTATACAACGTGCTCTAACTGTTTGCAATTAGAATAGAAATACTACAATAGAAATAAAGAGTTATTATCAAACATAATGAGAGTGAGAGCGTTAATGATGATTAAGTCCAAACTAACTTAATCATCATTAATGCTTCAATATACTTAAGTATTGTCTCTCTACACGTAAAAGGATTCTTTTGAAGGAATGATAATAAAAACAAATGAGTATCGCATGCAAATCTAGACTTAAATAACTACCTAGAATAAAATATACTAAACAAGAATAAATAACACTAGGTATAGGTTATTCTATCAATATCTGTCAATCGAATCTAAAAGACGGGTCTTGGATTTGTTTAATAGATGATATCGTGTAGTCTGACGCTTTTTATAAGAAACTTTATGAAAAAACGAACGTTGGAAGTCCTGAAATAGATATTGTCGTCATCGCAAGATGAACCTGAACAAGACTGGCACAGGTGCTTGGAAATTAAAGAGAGGTTCACAACAATTACAGAGTGAACGATAATGATGATAAAGATGTACAAAGACCTGGGGGCTTAGACAAGTGGCAATCTGACAATCGAATCGACGAACGAATAGAAACAAAATGTATGGGAATGACATCTATGATCGCCAGATTTGTCGAAAGCTTATGTCATTTCCATACTTTTTGTTTCTATTCGTTCGTCGATTCGATTGTCAGATTGCCACTTGTCTACAGGCGCTGTACCTTAAGTAAGGACCCAAGGATTTGGCATTTCCAACTAGCCAAACGTCAGAGACCTAATATCACTGCAATATGGCATTAATATAATATTTAAGATTAAATTCATATATTTCAATTTGCTTTAATGGCTATGTTCTCCAAGATTTTTGAGAGTTAATATCGTTTAACCAGATATTATCATAGTCATGTCCCCCGCGAGAGGAGACACATGCCCTGCCCTGCCTTGCCATGCCCTGCCCTACCCTAGTCACGAGTCTCCTCTCAGAATAATAGGCAGCTTTAGTCCAGATATAATCGAATACCACTCAACAAAAACATAGGGCACACATCAAGATGAAGCGTATTACTAACGAGTGTGAATATAATATTCTGAAACTTGGCCCCATAATTGCTAGTATTACTGTTATTTCATACAATTATTGCTACAGAATTATGGGAGGCCATCTAGCCCACAACTTAAGTTCAACAAAGTCACTTAAGTTCATAGAAAATAACACAATTATTCACACACTATTTGCCGCTGACATGCGATGATTTCTAGGTGATGTGGTCACGTGAACAGTCTGTGGTATATATTATACCAGTATTCAGGTCCAATTAGAACAATATCATGGAATTCCCTGAAATTATTATGCCTAATAATTTTTTTAAGAGAAATAACAGTGGGAGTAATGGCACTCAAATTGGAGCTGCCCGACTGAGGTAGTACCTGCAGAAAATTAAAGTGAAATAACACTGCTTTGAGCTGTGTTGTGTTCCTTACGGTGAGCAAGGTTGCCAGTGCTCCGCGAAGAAACGTTTTTCGCGGAGCACTGGCAACCTTGCTCACCGTACTTTCTCAGGGTCGGCAACGCGCAAGTGATACCCCTGGTGTTACAAGTGCTTATAGGCTACGGTAACTAAGTTACCATCAGGTTGGCCGTATGCTTGTTTGCCACCTTAGTGGTATAAAAAAAATTACAAGCTACAAATAACTAAAACGGGTAATTATACCGTTATTCTTACTGAACCCCACCAGTTCATACATTTTCAACTTTTTATAATACATATATCAGTCATACTCACATCTTCATGTGCAGCCACAGTTCCACGCGCACCCACTATGCACCTAACCTTTTTTGTAATCGTATTTCCCACTATGCACCTAACCTTTTTTGTAATTGTATTTAAAAATTGAATTAGAAAAATAATTGTATTTTTCAATTAGATCTTTATCTAATAAGAAAGTAGGATTGATTACTACTGTAGTAAATACTAACTTCTTTTTTTCTCGGTTATTTAATATCGAGTAAGTGGATATGTAGTTTGACATTGTTTAAATATTTACATAAAATATATACTTATATCAAAAGTCTCGGGCGCAAAATAGAGCAAGCTCAAATTGCAAAGCTAAGAAGTTAGGTATAATAATGTTTTGTAAAAGCAATATGCCTTGTAGGTACGTACAAATGCTAGGTACTTCAAAGCGCACATATTTACATAGAATTAAGACGATTCGCCTTGTCTACATAGTTTGTCGAGACTTGTCGGTGATTTTCCCCACGGTCGATTATTGTCAAAGTTAGTTCAAACTTGGAGTTAGCTCAGTTTACATTTCACATGGCGAATACTAAAATGCGGTCGTTGAAAACTTTGCAAATTAAAGAATCGTTCGGAAAAAAGTAGTGCAATTCCAATTTTGAAGTCCCATTGAGTTCAACGTTGGAATGAATAAGAGGTGGAGGTAATTAAAAACTATGTCTCGGTGACTTTATTCGATTTTTAATCTATTTATTCGACATATGATCTATTTATTCGTTGTGTGATCTATTTATTCGTTGTGTGATCTATTTATTCGATGTATTATCTATTTATTCGATGTGTGATCTATTTATTCGATATGTGATGTATTTATTCGATATGGGATCTATTTATTAACTGCCACCTTAGCCATTGGTATATTTTTTCGATCTTAGATCTATTTTAAAGTGCTTGATTAGTCTAGTGGTTGCGTACGTGGTGGTGGTTAAGTGGGAGAATTAAATTCTAGGATTGAGCAGTTCTTTTCGATAAAAATCTTGGTAGTAAATTTAGAAACATGGAACAACTAGGGATTTCTCTACTCTACTTATTTGACTATTATTATCATTTACCTATTCAATCTTCAATTGAAATTATTTTAATCATCAACCCATATACTGTCCTACTGCTGGGCACGGGTCTCCTCTCATATTGAGAGGGATTAGGCTATAGTCCACCACGCTGGCCTAGTGCGGGTTGGCAGACTTCACAAACCGTCGAGAAAATTCTTTATGGTATGCAGGTTTCCTCACGATGTTTTCCTTCACCGTTTAAGCGAGTGATAATTAATTATTAATACGCACATAAATTCGAAAAGTCAGAGGTGCGTGTCTTGGGTTCGAACTCGAGACCTTCGACTTGGCAGTCCAATGGTCATACCACTAGGCTATCACTGCTGTTATTATTATTTAAAGTTAATTATTAAAATAATTTGGTTGATGATGACATAAATAATATAATTAAGAAAACTAAAAGGTAAAAACAATATAATGATAGCTTATTATTCTCTTAGTTCGTGTTTTTATTTTCTATGTTAAAAATCTGAACAAAATGAAATTATGAAAACCTATAATTTAAAAAAAATATTAGACGCTCTATTAAGTCAATAATACATTATGCATGAGACATGGTTACGAACTAAGCTATGTTGTGCTTAGCGTACCAAAATTTTAAATTAATATAAAATTAATTCCAAATTCCCTTTAGGATTGAATCCTTCTGAAATAGAACAACATAAAATACTTATAGATATCTAACAAATTTGAACTTGGAATGTATATATATAGTAGTATGTTTCGAAACAATATGAACATAACATACCATTACGCCTGGTGGTCTTGGGTTCGATTCTCAGGTCGAGCAGTGTTATAAGTTTTGCTTTGTGCACAGTTAATGATAATAGGCTCGCCCACTATTACATAGAACCTAAATATACCGGCGAACTGTTGTTGTATATTTGTACACTTCTGCCTAACCCTTCTGGGAATACAGTCGTGATGGTATGATATAATTATCAAAAAATTCAGAGCGCACGCCAAAAAGAATCCCTTATCCGTTTACATATTTCACACTTAGTTAATTGACTTTGTGCGACGCATTCAGACTGGCACGCCGGACATTCGCGTTAACAACCGTCCAAATTGCCTTAAACCTTCCACACAGACAAAAACCAACCGTAACAGCTAAGCCACAAAGTTAAAGTTGTGTTTTAACCGAATAGGCATCAGAACTTTTGTTTCAATTACAATACGGAGCGAGCCTGTTTTTTTTCTTTGCTCCAATTACTGCATTTGCATGCCATTTACTCAGATGCATGCAAAATGCTTTGATTCTTTTCTAAGACTTTTTTCAGTGACTTCATAGAGTTGAATGCCGGATGAAAATGTATAATCCTCTTTGTTGATGTAACGGAAATTAAATGTCAATACGCCCGTTTCCTGTGTCGCAACATTTCTGAGGGGATATTTCGGTAAGGTCTGGGAACTATAGCTGAACAACTTTTAATTAAATGGTAAGTTTTATGGCCATACAGAAGTTGTAGCGTAAAAACTATCAAATATTTTCAAATAACTGAATCAAAGCCATTTTTGATCGATGGTGGTAATACGAGAATTGATCATTGAACCCAGAGTTTAGGGTTCGAACTCAGCTAGTAGCCCATGTTTATGTTGTTTACAAGGCAAATCAATTTATGCCTTTTTAAATTTTATTCAATTTTTATCTTTTAATTTGGAACTGCGTCGTTAGTCTTGTGGTCCTAAGCCCGACTGTTACGCTAGAGTTCAGGTCGGGAAAAGTATTAATGGGGTTTTCTATAAACTTCTCAGTAGCAGCTCGGAGTAAACCTAAATCATGCTGGCGGACTATAGGTGTAATTTCGTACACCTCTGCCTAACCCTTCAGGAAATATAGGACTGATCATGGTATAACTCATGTGTACGTACTTAAACAAGTCTTAACATACTCGTATGCACCGACAGAGGTAATAAATATGGCAAAAACTAGGGGACATGTGAGTGTCCTAAAAACATGAAATGCTAATATTATGTGACAAACAGGAAAACTGAATACTAATGTCTCGGAAACACATTGCAGTACAACACAAGTTCCATAGCTCTGATTTATTGTTTCATAATATACATTTATTCTGTTATCCTACACGCCATAAACAAATATCCGACAGTAGCCAACCTCGAATAAATCTTTAATAAAAGTACAAAAACGAAATAAGGAAACTGCCATGAAGTTTTACGCGTGATGAATATGCTATTCTAAATATAAATATATTCAAAACAGTAATGTATTAATAATACAGCACAATACAATCGAATATATAAAAATGAATACTTGTTTGTTTATTCGTTCTCTGTACGTTTCTATACCATTCATCCGATTAAGTACGATTGTTTTTTAGAATAATTTTCGTTTTATTTTAACCAACAGACCACGCATTATAGATAGAGGTTTTTAACCACAAACACACTACAAAAAAAAAGAAGACAGTGTTGCCACCCTTTTAACGTAGACTAACTTAACGTAACTTTAGGCGTAGACTATACTAAAGCTTTTAAAAATATTGTAACCATTGTAAACTCATCCACATAATTCTTTCTTCGCTAAATAGCAAAAATACAGACTCTTCACGTTCATATTCAAATAAAAGTAACGAACAAACTTTTTTATTCCCTAAATTCGAAGTTAATCCAATAAGATTCGTATGTCACTCAAAGTAACGAGGAATACATTACAAACCCTGTGACTTTTGCGGGGACCCAAATATCGGACGTTTTTTTTAAGCAGGTAATGACAAAACATTAGGGACCCTTTATTATTAAGTTAGTCCAGCCCACAGCCCTTTGGGGTCCCTGTGATGTCCGTACACAGAATTTTATTGAATTAGGATAATTTACTGTTTGTTTGACAACGCTTTTTTCAGCTCTCAGGTTGAATTTTAAGTGACATACGAAAGCGGACATTTTATTTGAATTCGGGAACAGTATTTGTGTAAGGGAAAAGGGCAGAATCATTAATGACAAGGGACGATATAATTGATAATAAAATTAAAATCATTAGCCGCGCGCTCCCAATTAATGTTGATCAGTTTATTTCAAACTCAGAATACTTATATTTTTTGTGATTAGAGCCTCTTTAGAGTATTATAAGTAAATGAGCTAGTTTGATCAGGTTTGAAACACACTAACAGAGTCCCAGCGTAAAACCCGCTACTTTTTGCTGGTGAGTTAGAGAACCGGAAGGCCAATCCCCCCTAAATATAACAACGCGTTAAGCGTGCTGCCCCAGGAGAACCCCTTTGCCACTAGTACGGGAAAGTCCTCCCTGAAGGCTTGCGCTTAGGCTGCCTTTTATATTTTAGGGAGGAAACAAAAGATTTCCAACACATCAGCAAATTCTTACTGTTGCAGCTGTTCACGGGTGGCGGTGATCACTTACCATCAGGTGAACCGCTTGCCTTGTTTGCCTCCTATATCAGTATTAATACCTACTAGTCCCTACTAGTCCTAACTACTAATGTTATATCTTTTTGTATATTTTTGGCATTTTCCATGCTAAGATTTTAAAGTTATTTAGAAAAGGAAAAATCCTACCGCGGGCAGGATTCGAACCTGCGTCTTCTGGTTAGGTACACCAGATGATATGACCACTAAGCCACCGCGATACCTACCCGTCATGTCGAATTTTTCCTTCACATACTGAATTTACGTCTTTATGGTGACGTCAGTAACACCTATTGAAATGCAAGTTTTTGCTTTTCAACCGACACAACTGACTTTACAGTTAGTTCAATGTCGAACGATGCCACCTTACCTTCTAACTATCTTTTTGTATATTTTTGGCATTTTCCATGCTAAGATTTTAAAGTACTAAGACTACTAGCCTACTAGCTAAGACTTTAAAATCTTAGCATGCAAAATGCCAAGTGACTGTCTCTCTGTTAAGCTTTCACGTCTAAGCCGCTGAGCTGATTTTGATTTAATTTAGTACAGAAATAGATTAGAACCTGAAGAAGAATATTTTGTCTCAGAAAGCCCTGTGGAATGCGGATGAAACCACGGGTAACAGTTGTAAATTGTTCGCAACAGCGTTATCTTGCTTATTGTATAGGCTTGTAACCTAATCTAGACTAGACCGACCACACTGCAATTCAAACCACAAGGGAAAAAATCCTTCGCAGCCCATAGAAACGTATTTTATCAGATTGTGGTCTCCCTTTGACACATTTATCCCGAATTGTAGAGGGCAATACGGGTAGATGTTATCACGTAATTGATTAGGCCTTTTAACTGTATCGAGGATTTGGATCTCTTAATGCCCACCGAGGATTAATATACCTGAAAATATTTTAGCTAATACTATTGTTTAATGTAAAGAAATCGTTATCTAATTTGACTTAGGTGGGTATATTTTGTTTATGCCTTCGGGTGGTACAGAATACCTAGGTAATACATAACGTAGGGAGTGAAAGTTTAATTTTATATCAGATACAAATGAATAGTAAATTATACATAATAAAATAAATATAAATGAATAAAAACCCACAACGCCACGCATAATTCTTTTTGTCGGCATGAACAAATCCCAAAAACGCTTTGGAACCTATAAAGTCACGCGTGGAAATAACTGCAAATTCGTGCGCCTGCATTTCGATGCAAGTACCTACACGAATTTGCAGTTGAAGCCCGTGACGTGTTACCACGTGCGAAGCATGCTACACCTAAGAAAAAAATAACTCGAGTACTCGACTGCTTGATAGACTGACAGTTGTTCGCCGCCATTTTGTTTTTTGATTTGCCAATAAGCTACTTGGCAAAATGGCGGCGAACAACAAGCATACATTTTTACATTGCCTAAATTTTTAATGTTAGCTTGATAGGTAATACCATGTCCACAACAATAGGCTGGTTAAAATAAGTATGGCCTCCTAAAGCGGTGGAAGACCCATGAAGATTTTCCACATAAAAAGACAACCTTGTAAAAAAATTAGGGTCACTTTTTTAAATAACATCCATTCAAAGGAGTTAAAAGCTACGCAGCCTCGACATCATTATTCAGCCGAATCGTTCCTGCAATAAACTTCCCGTCTATATTGTATTCAGAGAAGGAAAATCTATCGAGACAAAAGAATATATCTACAGCAGACCGACAATAAGTTATGGGTGTTCGCTTGAGCCGATGAGTTAAGGCCGGGTCGGCAAGAATAAAAAACGTCGGATTTGTGTCTCTCTGACGGTAGAAATTCCACACACGCACTGTAAGTTATTGAAACTAAAGGTTGAACATTCATTTACCTTGAGACAGCTCGGTGATATGAGTTACTTACTTATATAATTTCATACTGCATCACAGATGTATGAACGTGGACGAAGCAAAAGTAGTAGGAAGAATCGTAGCGTCCGTTCTTTAGTTTTTACGTACTCTCATGAATGTGAAAAAGGCGTGAGTGTATGTGTGCAATTACATACCAACTCATCGTTAACACTGAAGCTTTCTGTCTGTTTTGTCACTAACCAGAGACAAAGGGGTTATAATAGTGGACATTGGAAACATTTTCCTACAGAAACTTTGATCCCAATTTGATTAGATTTTTTACTTTGCCTGGCTGACGTATGCCACCAGACAGAGGGCTTTGTATGGGCCGGTACTAGTAGGACTACGATTTTTTTCGTAACTGGTAATATTTAAGTCTTTACCATGGATATGAGACAGTACTTTTAAAAATAGTTATTTATCTATAACTGTCTTATTACACATGAGTAAACCACAACCGCAACCGAGGTCTGATGGCAGTCGCTTCGTGTAAAATACTGATATTCAGCCACATCTGGTCAGACTGGAAGCTGGCCCCAACATAGGAAAACAGTAGGAGGATGATAATGTCTAAGTATTATACATTGTTAATTCAAGTACCTAACTGAATTTAAAAGAACCTTTTACAAAAACGCCACTTCAGTGCATTCCGTACCTACTACAGTGAGCACTTAACATACAAATAGCGGCGGGCGAAATCCGCCGGTATCGCTACAAGATCTCGAAACATGTTGAGCAAGTATTTGCGTCTAGGAGGCTCTTACGGGGATTTATAAAAGTAGGGTGCTTCCATCGAATCTGAGGATAATGATCGCAATCCGGGCTAAAGCCCCGACAATCCGGCCGGTTCGTACTCGTGTTAGCAAAGAGGTTCAACATGATATTGTGAGTTTAAAATGTGAGCCGCATGAATACCATAATTAGTGGATTTTCTACCTGTATTCCCAAAAGGTAAGGACAGAGGCGTTATTGGTAGGGCAAACCTTGGCTAATCGGTGGCATGAAGTTACTCGGTGATAGTTGTACATTGAAATAAAACTACTACCCTTTACAGGGTCCGAAACGTCGGGATTAATAATATCAATATAACGCGATAAAATCCGTAAATATTCGCGTAAATGTCAGAATTCAATAAATTTGGTATAAATATAAGAAGTTCAGAAATGGTAGACAAATTCATCCATTTTTACTTAGTTCTTACTTCAAAAACAATTTAATCGGTAGGTGATATTGTCAATAAACCTATGTTTGGCTTACTAATGAAAGTACATTCTACGGTAGGTATGTTTTAGGTCCCATATAATGGAGTGAGCCTATTGCCACCTAAGTTTATATCGTTTTTAGAGTGTATATACAATTTAAATAGACACCCTTTATCCAGTATATCGTAGGTAAGTACTTCTACCAACCTGGCCAAATTCTGAAGCACCATAGCTTACACAGTTTTTCTTCGCATCCACAGCAAAGCGATGCGCGATGTGTGGTCAAATTCCTAACGATCCACACAAATTTCTAATCTTCTTTCTCTCTTTCTTATTCTACGAAACACTACTTGTACCTTTTTCATGGCTATTCACAATTAATTTACAAAACTAACATAGTTATTTGTTTCGTAAGTTAATTATAAAAATATTCACATTAAAATTTGCGTTAAGATACCCTTTCTTACTTAGAAATTACAAAACCCATGTTACTAAACCTGACGTTTTAATATTAGTATAATTACACTGAAATATCCACAGTTATTTCTGAAACTACCCTATTTAAACGTGTACCCCGATAAAATAGTTAAAGTTTGTTACTATTTGACTAGTCACTGAAAGGGTTACGCTTTAAAAGCAGAAAATAGACGTGCAAATTGGAAATGAAATAACTTTGTTAACAACTTTTGAATATTAATTAAATTCGTATTTCTATTTGATTCTTTTTATATTATTTTGCGTAAACCTTCATTTTTAACCTTTGTTATTATAATCTATGTCAATCTATATCATCATCAACCCATATACTGCCCCACTGCTGTGCACGGGTCTGCTCTCACAGAATGAGAGGGATCAGGCTATAGTCCACCACGCTGGTAGGCCAGCGTGGTGGACAGACTTCACTCGCCGTCGAAAAAATCTCTAAGGCATGCAGGTTTCCTCACGATGTTGTCCTTAACCCTTTAAGAGAGTGATAATTAATTATTAATACGCACATGATACAGAAAAGTCAGAGGTGCGTGCATTGGATTCAAACTCGAGACCTTCGACTTGGCAGTCTAATAGTCATACCACTAGGCTATCGCTGCTTATATAATCTGTATATAAAATTAATCCCTGATTCCCTTGGTCTCGCCATAATTGTTATAATCGGTAATTCGTTTTTTAATTTTTCAAATACTTTGTAGAAGGTTCTTACGGAAAGAAAATTTTAAAAAAATTAATTATTTCATAGAACTTAACGATTAGATAGTTTTCATCCAGGTAAAGTCCACGCAAATGAAGTCGCGGGCAGTAGCTTAGTATATTATTATTATTTGTAATTCCGTAAGATAATCATAGAGAAAATAGAAAAAGGTTTTTGTAAAAAGTTATATCAATTAATTTAAGCATTATTCATACTTCTCTACAATATTATCTCTACTAATATTATAAATGCGAAAGTAGCTCTGTCTGTTTTCTGTCTGTTGCGCTTTCACGGCTAAATTGCTGAACATACTTTGATGAAATTTGGTACAGAGATAGATTAGACCTTGGATATAAGCTACTTTCGGGTGCGAGTGGAACCTGTTGCTGATTAATATAATTGAGAGACGGAGCATACATAATGTTTATCTATAGGCAAGTAAGCCTTCGGGGAATATTCCCCGACCCCGACCCCAACCCAAGCAAACCCACAGTTCGCTGCTTTGTTTAGGTCCCACGTAATAGGGGCGAGCCTATTGCCATTTAACCACACCGAAACCCACATCACACCAATCACACTTTGCTAGACCTGGGAATCGAGCCCAAGACCTCTTGTATAACAGGCACTCTTACGACTGGACTATGCTGCTTATGCTGTTCGTTTAGGCTACGTACGCTGCTACTTTTTACAACTTACGTATGTTAACGTTATATAATATTTATATATTTATCTACAAATATATCTACTGTATTTATGTATTTAATTGTAAGAATTACTTTATTTGTTTATTTAGTGCACCACGAACTACCCCCCTATTTTTCTCTTTTTTCCTGTCCATCCAAAGGTTGTCTGGTAGATATCGCTATTAGCGATAAGACCGCCATTGTACCCTTAATTTAATAAATTCAAATTGTTGTTCCTTATCATGGTGTGCAATAAAGTTTATTATATTCTATTGAGGCAATTAGTACTCACTCACTCACTACAGTTTGTACTTGTTTAAAGACCGTCGTTGAAAGTCCTATTGAGATCTATACATATAACATAATAGCAATAATAAACGTCGCTAAATCACCTTACAAACATCAACCTTGACTTCAGTCCCAAATGAGGACAAAAACAAAATGGAAACATCAAAATATTGTTTCCTTTATCTCCTAAAGGCCGTAATATGGTAATTCCCTCTTCCAGGGGATAATATTTAATTGTTATTTAGTAGAATTGTCAGAAATTCGCGCGTCAACGAGGGAGGCGGCACTCTACAACATGTTTGCCTTGTTGGTGATAATTGAATAAATATTTGCTAGGCAGTAAATTGTTTAAGCTAAATGATATATAATAATGTATATTATGTCATTATAGACTACGTTTATTGCAGCAGTAAATGATTTCACTTCGCCTCTAGCGTTAGGCTGAGCGCGTTGGGATCGATTCCCACTTGAGACAAAAATATTTGTGTCATTATCTACCCATTTATACTGGCCCACTATTAGGCACGGGTCTCCTCTCATAATGAGAGTGATTAGGGTATAGTCCACCACGGTCACGCTGGCCTAATGCGGGTTGGTAGACTTCACACGCCGTCAAAAAAATCTCTCAAAATAAATATAATAATAAAATATTTTTTTGATGCACAGATATTTCATAGTCTGCAGGTGTACTTTGTGTCAAAAAGTAGCTGTTTTGTTTTAAAGAAAAAATCATACATTTCACTGTGAAATGATGCTGTACATAGTCAAACCTCTCCCACTCCGTCCATTTACTGAAATCTGTCCTGCAAGTGTAACAATTCACAATTTCATTAATTAAATAAAGTATGAAACTCACCGAAACGTGCTACCAAAGCTTTTCGTAAAAAGATCATCCGACCTCCACGGAGTTTTACCTTTTTTACGAGTCTCATTTCTATGTAGACGGGGAGCCAGAGACAATATGCTAAATTAAAGCTCCGCACCAAATTGTCAAGCCCATTAATTACATGCTAACGAAGTTTATTCCGTTCCCACTGTATAATTGGACTCATGCACTGAATATATTAGTGGGGACAAAAATTGTGGGCACCGGTTTTCTATGCAGTGAAAACCTATTCAAGGGAGCAAATTATTTAACAAAGGCAGATGTCAAAAGTTCTGAATATACAGATTAGGTAACTTTCAGATAAGTAAGTAAATATGTAATACTAACCAGGTTTATTGATCTTCAGTTTATAATTTTCAGTCTGATTTTAACAAAAACATTACAAAGTATTGAATGTCTAGCAGTCTAAATCTATCTACCTCTTAGTATATACACCTATGATTCCCGTTACAAATACCTTTACAACAAACTAAAACACTAAGAAACAAAAAAATCATTTTTAATCTCTTAAACTAATTAAAATATAGACAAAGATATCAGAAATCTTTTCCGTATCGATATCACACGAAAGATGTACAGACGCCAGCAGGTCAAGCTATCCAAAACTGTCAAATTTCAATTGAAAATGAACCTTCTCTTGTTGTGTTAAAGTTGAAAATCTAGCAAAGAAATTTGACAGATTGTGGTAGCTTGCTGTGCTGGCCGCTGTACCTAGAAGACTGGCTGCATTGTATGACAATACTGATTCTCTGTCCTCTTAAAAAAGTCTTCTCATCCTCCGCGCCTTTTCCCAACTATTTTGGGATCGGCTTCCAGCCTAACCAGATGCGGCTGAATATCAGTATTTTACACGAAACGACTGCCATCAGAGGCATCAGATACCCTGATGATAGACGGGTAGTCAGGATTTTTCGGCTTCTAACTTACCACTAACGACTGTCATAGGTGTTCGTATGACAACCGGGACCGACGGCTTCACGTGCTCTCTGAGGTCTCGATGTGTGAGGTATGGTCACCCATCCACTGACCGCGGATAGCACAGCTTAACCTTGCAGATCAGTTGATCAGCGTAATTATTACTTAGCCATGAGCCTATACGCAAAAAAAGTCCTCATAAAAAAGTACTGAAGCTAAAACATAAGTAAGATATTGATTTCTGACATTTACGCGAATATTATACATTGAAATAAAACTACTTTTTACGGATTTCATGGCGTCATACGTTGACGTTTCGGACCCCGTCTAACCATGACCATGGACGCTGTAAAGGGTCCGAAACGTCGGGATTAATAATATCAATATACGCGATAAAATCCGTAAAAAGTAGTTTTATTTCAACATAAGTAAGATTTCAGGACTGCGCAGTCGTTGACACTGAGTTCCCCCTACCTTCCCCTAGAGAGCCATTATGATGATAAGTGTGGAAAGTTCTAATTAGTAGAGATGCTTTGGTAAAGCGTATTCGAGAAACTCAGTTTAAGATACTGTAAGTAAAATTTTTCATTTAAATGTAGTAGCGCCTTCTCGTACAGTCAGCGTCAAATAGTTAGTGACACTCAGGGTATTCAAATAAATAGACGCAACCAAAAAGTCAATAATATCGGTACAAACAAAGTTTCCATATTGTTGTCAACATTATAGTCGCTCAAAAGGTCGAGACGTTTAAAACGTCATATAGATAGGTTCAGTCAAACCGTCATAAATATGGTAACAGTCATCCCGCCAATGGTATCCAAGCATTCTAAGTGTTCAAAAATATGGAACACATTAGAAAAATAAACCAGCATGAAATAAGAAATAAACGCTTTCCCAAAGATGAAAACCTCTTTAGGCAATCTAGTGTTATTTGCACGTTATTCTATTTATCTATCAGTAATATCAATATCAAGTGCAAAACTAAAGCAAGCTGGAAATATGGCTACGCATTAGTGACACCACAAAACATCGAATTATATATTTGAGGGAGGAAGGTGTCTCCGTAACAGATATTTCAAATGAACTGGGAATATCCTTATGTAGGTACCTATCGTTTTAGATGTTACGTGTAGTTACCTATCGAATTATTTTTATCTCTATAAATTCTCATTTCTGCATATTCGCACATATATGTATAAACAAGCACACAGCCCGCCTGATGGTAAGCAGTCGAAAACTAGAGAAAATTGAAAAGATGCAAGCGATTATCGACCTTATTGACATTACTTTATTGCTTATTTTTAGTTATTCATCCACTCTATTACCTTATTTATGTTTAAAATAGCAGTTTTTGAATAATAGTCAATAAGGTTGAAAACTTTGCATCTCTTTTTTGCAAGCACTATCGAGTCTAGTTTTGTCGACGTTCATTGTTAAAATAAAATAAAATGATCATGATATTTAATCATATATTTTAATTATGCACTCTTGCTCTTTGAGATTAGTCATACTCATTATCAATGAGGTTTAGGTACATCTATTTTCAGTCAGCTGTATATTGCCAAGTATCGTAAACGGCTATGCACGAAATTCTTTACAAAACAAAAGACATGTCTATGACGTCATGCTTAAAATGAAAAGGACAACAGTAGTTTCTATTCCTTTTATTTTTGTGTATAAATGTTTTCACATTAATTGATGTGAGAAATAATATTTAAAATGTATAGCAGTAAAGTTTATTTTTCTAATGTGTTCCATATTTTTGAACACTTAGAATGCTTGGATACCATTGGCGAGATGACTGTTACCATATTTATGACGGTTTGACTGAACCTATCTATAAGACGTTTTAAACGTCTCGACCTTTTGAGCGACTATAATGTTGACAACAATATGGAAACTTTGTTTGTACCGATATTATTGACTTTTTGGTTGCGTCTATTTATTTGAATACCCTGAGTGTCACTAACTATTTGACGCTGACTGTACCTATTTTACCTAATAATTGTCTACTTTAATATTTTTTCTATTTTTCATTCATAAATGTTGTTGTTTTCCTTTTTTTGGGGTATGTTATACAGCGTTACTACGGTTCTTAAATATTGTGAATGGACTCGTTATAAGGCCCCATTTCACCTCCTTTCGGCTTTACGGGTAGTTTTGTAATAGCCTGTATATGTACAGTATAATTCATCATCAACCTATGTACTGTCCCACTGCTGGGCGCGGGTCTCCTCTCATATTGAGAGGGATTAGGCTATAGTCCACCATGCTGGCCTAGTGCGGCTTGGCTTGGCAGACTTCACAAACCGTCGAGAAAAATCGTAAGGTATGCAGGTTTCCTCACGATGTTTTCCTACACTGTTTAAGCGAGTGATAATTAATTATTAATACGCACATGAATTCGAAAAGTCAGAGGTGTTTGCCTTGGATTCGAACTCGAGACCTTCGACTTGGCAGTCCAATGGTCATACCTCTAGGCTATCACTGCTGTACAGTAGAATTGAGGCATAAAAACAAATCCTAAAAAGTCCAGTTTATGTACAGTCAGCGTCAAATAGTTAGTGACACTCAGGGTATTCAAATAAATAGACGCAACCAAAAAGTCAATAATATCGGTACAAACAAAGTTTCCATATTGTTGTCAACATTATAGTCGCTCAAAAGGTCGAGACGTTTAAAACGTCATATAGATAGGTTCAGTCAAACCGTCATAAATATGGTAACAGTCATCCCGCCAATGGTATCCAAGCATTCTAAGTGTTCAAAAATATGGAACATATTAGAAAAATAAACCAGCATGTTAAAGAAATAAACGGTTTCCCAAAGATGAAAACCTCTTTAGGCAATGTAGTGTTATTTGCATGTCATTCTATTTATCTATCAGTAATATCAATGTCAAGTGCAAAACTAAAGCAAGCTAGAAATATGGCTACGCATTAGTGACACCACAAAACATCGAATTATATATTTGAGGGAGGAAAGTGTCTCCGTAACAGATATTTCAAATGAACTGGGAATATCCTTATGTACCTATCGTTTTAGATGTTACGTGTAGTAACCTATCGAATTATTCTCATCTCTCTAGATCCTCATTTCTTCATATTCGCACATATATGTATAAACAAGCACACAGCCCGCCTGATGGTAAGCAGTCGAAAACTAGAGAAAATTGAAAAGATGCAAGCGATTATCGACCTTATTGACATTATTTTATTGCTTATTTTTAGTTATTCATCCACTCTATTACCTTGTTTATGTTTAAAATAGCAGTTTTTGAGTAATAGTCAATAAAGTTGAAAACTTTGCACCTCTTTTTTGCAAACACTATCGAGTCTAGTTTTGTCGACGTTATTGTTAATTAAAATAAAATAAAATGATCATGATATTGAATCATATATTTTAATTATGCACTCTTGCTCTATGAGATATATAGTCATACTCATTATCAATGAGGTTTAGGTACATCTATTTTCAGTCAGCTGTATATTGCTAAGTATCGTAAACGGCTATGCACGAAATTCTTTACAAAACAAAAGACATGTCTATGACGTCATGCTCAAAATGAAAAGGACAGCAGTAGTTTCTATTCCTTTCATTTTTGTGTATAAATGTTTTCACATTAATTGATGTGAGAAAGAATATTTAAAATATATAGTAGTAAAGTTCATTTTTCTAATGTGTTCCATATTTTTGACCACTTAGAATGCTTGGATACCATTGACGGGATGACTGTAACCATATTTATGGCGGTTTGACTGAACCTATCTATGTGACATTTTAAACGTCTCGACCTTTTGAGCGACTATAATGTTGACAACAATATGGAAACTTTGTTTGTACCGATATTATTGACTTTTTGGTTGCGTCTATTTATTTGAATACCCTGAGTGTCACTAACTATTTGACGCTGACTGTACCACAATGTTTAGAAGCGATCATTTTTAGGTTGTAAGAAAGGGATGCTGCTCTATAAGTTAAATCGCGCTATCCCTGTCTCACAACCTTAAAATGATCACGGTAACATTTATAGAAGTGCCCCCGTCTGTATCGTACAGAGGGTATGACGTGACCGGTCGCGTTGCCATTAAATCTTAAAATGCTTAAACTTCCTTTTTTTATATATTAATTATAGAACGTATAACTTGAAGCTAGAACGTAATCCTTATTGGCTGAAAATGAAAAGGCCATAGTTTATTTTTCAGAGTTCCAAGTTTGAAATGAAATAAGTGTTTGGGCGTCCATCAAGGCTGACACCCCAGCTTCGGCGCGCACATCACTATCATCAATCAAATCGACTTATTGCGTCCAGTCGCCACCCACACGTATAGACCCGGCAAACCTCTTTTATTTCGCCTCATAGTTTTGTAATCCGCGTGGGATCATTGTAGTTATGATCCTAATTTGGGATTATTTGCGTGAAACTATCAGTTAAATTAGTGGAACATGCCGAATTCGTGTCGTAGTAAAAAAACATATCATCGTACCTGTATTCTCCGAAGCGTTGGGCAGAGGTATGTTTAGAGGGCGACCCTATGGCATTAACTGGGCGCAAACTTGGAGCAACTAATTAAAATTTCATATAAAAACATAATGACTAAAAAAATATATTTTTCGCTTTTAAGTTTTCGTTTTCACTGGTTCCTTTTTTTGTTATGCAGATTATAATAAAATTGTTTGCATTATATTATGCATGGAGATTATCCTCTATTATATCTCCCGCCAATTATATAATAACCATGCTTTATAAGTAAACTAAAGACTCTTTTCAATCTATAATATTGTACTATCTACGTAATCATGATTCTTCTTCCTCTCCCGATTTTGACAAATGGGTTCTCAATCGATTTGTCTTAGTAACGCGGGTTGCGGCATCATATCCGTCATCAGGCTTTTATATCTTTTGTTATAGTGTAGTGTAGGTGTACTATACTATTATTAGGTAAAGCATTTATGTCCTTGCATTTCTCAGAATTTTTCTACTGTTAAATTTTTTTTCAGCGTAGTGATTCCAAGCGCAACTGCTACACTAAAAGTCCTGGATTCGATTCCTCGGTCGAGCAGGGTTATTGGATTTTCCTTTGAAATGTCAATAGTAGCTCGGAATGTGGATTTGTGCCCGGAAAATGGAAATTAGCTCCTCCCTATTACATTGGACCTAAACATACCGGTGAATAACAAACATAGTCGAAGTCGTTCACAGTGACGACTACAAAGCCCCTTTTTTATATAAAAAAATAACGCATCCAATTCTAGTACCAGCACACATGCACACACACTCTTACACATACTCACGCACTATTCTTTTTCATACACCTTAAACATGAACGCAGCATTGCTTTTTGTGTTTCTTTAATTTGTAAATACCTACACCTGTCGAAAGAGACTAGATCGTGTCCATAATATATATAAAATATTTCACTTTTTTGAACAATATACTTTATTATTATTATTATCATCACTATAATTTTGATATTTATACAGCATCGCATCAGACCACATACAAAATATGAGAGCAGACAACGAAACTTTTCCAATCTCCCATTGCATCTCGGGAGTACTATTTTATATTGTGTCGTATCACTCTACCGTGAAATGCCACTTGGAGCTTGTGTTTTGAAACGTGCTCATTTAAGTGTCGTTGTGCTTCTATTTGGTCTGCTCATTTTGTATACAAAGCTCTTCTGTATGAATGACAGAGTCAAATTTGATACAGAAATAGACCATTGCGTGAATACTAATTAAAAAAACAAGTCTGTACCTAATCCCTGAAGGGTTAGCCCTTCGGGAATAAAGGCGTGTGTATAAATAGAAACACCCACAACCCAATGGCGGAAAAATATGTAAAATGTATATTATATAAAATAATATAAAGAAAAAAGATATGTATATAAAATATAATTATGTTGTATGAAGCCTTTTTCCTCTCATAAAATAAAAATTATTTTGTAATTTTCCTAAGCAACAATAATAAGGTAACACTAGGATAGTTTTAAAAACTTAAAGAAAACCTTAACGTTCGTCATGCTAAAATAAGCAAAGGCGTACAATTTCCAATGCTCATATTTAAACACTCATATCAAGCGGTGTAAGCGACTTAAATCCCAATCCAATTTCCCAGACCCCGTACATCCTACATCGAGACTACAGGTTTACCTAGTGTAATGCATATCTAAGTGCTGTTATTGCACTCCTACGGATAATGGTGTGTACCCAAGACTTTGATTGCGATCCTAATTCTGTAGGCTTTTTTATTACGGAATTGGAATTGTCGTACTCGTAGGTGCCTACCGACTAAAAATTGTATCTACTTACCTTCCCTTACCTTAAGATCAGGGTCCTAGGACGTGTGGTACTCTAATTTGTCATGTTCACTTGTAAAGTTGGTTATGTGACTTTGGTATTACACTAGCTCTGCCCCGTGGAGTCACCTGTCGTCTTTTCAGCCGCTAAAAATCATACCATAATGTTAAATAGTCTATAATCTTCCTCAAGAATAAGGCTATCAATTTCAAAAAGAATGTTTCAAATTTGACTAGTAGTTACTGAGAATAGCGGGGTCAAACAAAATAGAACTAAACATAATCTTCAGCTTTATTATATTAGTACTAACATCTGACTGTGTGGAAAAGTTGTCTTTATAAATTATAGCCTTTAAAGTATAAATAATAATACTGTAAAGTTTCATTAAAATCCGTTCAGTAGTTTTAGCGTGAAAGAGTAACAAACATCCATCCATCCATCCATCCATCCTCACAAACTATCACATTTATATAATATTAAGTAGGATAGGATACAGAGTCCTCGTTGAATATAAATGATTCCCTAAATGTTACAAGGGTTTCACATCGCATAAAAAATATAATCATTGTACACCAGCCTACCCTAACGCAGAACCACACAGTGCAGCGCACTGAAACGCGACACTCGTATCTCCACGGCTCAGTGATTGCATACGATACAAAATTTAATGCAAAAGCCTTACTAGGCTTTTGCATTAAATTTTGTATGGCCGGGATTGTGTGTATGAGTTACTACTCATACACACAATCCCGGCCAGTAGGGCATCAGATAATAATGTTACAGATATTCTAGACTTGTCTGCTCGTTTAAAAGTGGCTTTAGCGGGCACCAAAATAGGGGTATAATATGTATAATAATACCTCATTATAATCACATAACCTCATTATAATTACTATTGACATAGTACAATCAAATTATTAAATGGTATGACAAAATATGACAAAACACGAACCATAGATACTAGCTGTTGCCCGCACTCCAAAAGAGTTTTTTGAGACAAAAGGCTTATGCCTAGTTTACATCCTTCTTTCATTAAAACCTGTTCAGCGGTTTAGGCGTAAAAGGCGTTTAGTAGTAGAGATAAATTTGAATTCGGCCGCAATTTAATAATTTGATTTGCTTAGATGCTGTTCGCCGCCAACTTTCGTTCATATAGCGAAATACAAGTTGGACCTCACAAATAATACTCGATCAAATACGTCACTTCGCCTCAAACTCAAAGAGTAACCTTTGAAAGGCAACTCTTTAAACGCAAACACAGCCTATATGCCTAAGCCGGACAAGCCTTCGCATCCTTCACAATTAATTATATCTAAACGTGTACATGTATCAGTAAGCTTGATGATATCCTAAATAATTGGCGCCATTTACGCCCTGTGTAATTTCCTGGTAGGGTAATGGAAGGGAAGGCTTAACTCCATAATAATGTGAGGATATAGTCCCATTTACGTGAAAAAGCGAAAGCTATTAACAAATACCTTTTTTTTCTTTGAATAACTTCGATAACTAATTGATATTATAATGTTCTTGTTCTTTGAAGTTACATATCTCAAAGGAAAAGTATGTACTTCAACAAATAATAATACAAGCAATCCTTAACGGCATTGTTTGATCCTCTTTTGGTGGTTTGTGTAAAGCGCTCAAAATTGAATTGAAGAATACGAACAAAAACTTTTTAGCAAATTTAAAGGCTGTCAACGAAAGTGCGCTTTAACAATTATTATGGTCAATTACCACTTCATTTTCGACTTTAGAAATGAGGTACTTAAACGAATAAAAGTTTGGAATGAATATTTAGCGTTCATTTTCTGTTGGGCTGTGCACAAAACAATGGCAGTGAGTGGTACAAAAGCGGGCGTGATTGCAAGTCTCATTTCCATGTTTCATTGACCGACAATTTAATTTTCACAGGCCCTCTCCCGGGGCGTTAATTTTCGTTCATTTGTCCTTTGACACATTTTCATAAAAGTATTATTTTGTACATTTCGATTCATAATTGCCACTTAATGAACTGTTTTATGTTATTGTAATGTATTCATTGCTGTCAGTATTTCACTCATGAGTTCGGTTATTATTAACATTCAATATGTTATTAACACAGCATTTCGTATCAATAAAAGAACATTTTGCATATAATCTGATTACTACACGTGTTGTGTCTCATGAACCTAGTGGTCCTAAGTTATGCTAGAGGTATTCGATTCGCAGCAGTGTCGAGCAGTGTTATTGGATCTCAATAGCATTTCGGTGTTCAGATTTTTGTGCCCGGTTAATGGCAATAGACTCGCCCTAGCAAACCTAAACATACTGGCGAACTGTGGATGTACAATTAGTACACCTCTGCCTAACCCTTTGGGGATTACAGGCGTCATGGTATGTTTATAATGTATATGCTACATGTGTTTTCTTATTGACAATAATAATAATATAAGTATTATGGATAAATTTGCTGTAATAATCATCTCCACCTATTTCTTTTTTAGCAATAAAACTCACTAATGGAATCCTCAAATGGAATTCCAAAGGAAATCCGTTAATTTCCTTAACGTGACCTTCCAAAGCAGAATGGATTACGATTCCTATTCCGATTCTTAGAAATTTTCGCGAACATAAACGATACTTATTATTTAGGTGCAAAGTAATCATCTTTTTCGTATCGTTTATTCGTGTGATCAATCGTGCACAGTCGTAGTTTTTCTTTCCATATATTCTTATGTGAGTGTAATGGTCAAGATAATATGTTTGGTTCCTCCAGTGTAGCGGGAACATTAATATTTGTCAAAACGTCGTCGCTCGGGAGCGTCGTGCGACAAAACATGGCAAATATAACTGCTGTGTTTTTCTAAAAATAATTTATTTCTTGGATATATTTTTCTTTGTTCTATAAAGTGATTTAATATAATAATATTATAAAGATATAGAATTACAATTACAGTACGATGGCTACAATCATTAACACTTAAATATCATTTTCGCCAAAATCAAGTTCTAATGTAATCCAACAAAAAGAGTAATAAATTTGAGAACGCTTTCACAAACAAGGCAATACAAATACCTATTAATTTGCTCCCATAAACCGAAGCAGCAACCAATTAATTACTTCTTAGCAGCCTCATCTTCGCAACATCTTATTTACATAATTAAGAAGCGTCTATATTTTAATTTATTTCATCGAATCCCGGGATTCTTTGCAAGAAAGCTTATTATTGGTGTTGCGGTTCGCATTATTTGCTAAAAGGAATTTCTCGCTTAACCCTCCAGTCGGACATTAATATAAGGCAATTCAGAGCTATCACGAACACTGTGCGACCCGCATAATGCGACACAGAACTCGGCAGTTGTTATCTAATGTTTTGTATCTCTGGATTTTCTGTAAATGTCGTAAGGTCAAGTGGGAGATTACGAAACCGAATTCTAGAAAACTAGGCACATTTATTGTTTAGTAGACATTTAGTAGTAAGGCAGTGATAGCCTAGCAATATGACCAAGGTTCACAACTCGGACTTTTAGAAATCACGATGGTGAGGAAACCTGCATGCCATAGGGATTTTCCTGGACGGTGTGTGAAGTCTGTCAACCCGCACTAGGCCTAGCATGGTGGATTATAGCCTAAAACCTCTCAATCTGAGAGGAGACCCGTGCCCAGCAGTGGGTCAGTATATGAGTTGATGATGAGTAGACATTCGGAAAGAATTTACATTGGAAACTACACACTACACTACGGACTAGTTCCTTCTCCAAAATTGATCCAACTACAATCATTGATAGATTTATACCTGCTGTATCGTCTAACTTAAAGTATTAACCCGTCAATGAACATCATCAACCCCTACTATACTGTCCCACTGCTGGGCACTGGTCTCCTCTCATATAGAGAGGGATTAGGCTATAGTCCACCGTCAATGAACGCAGCTGGATAATTTTTGGAGGAGGAACTAGTGCAATGGTATTAAGGTCTCAATAAATCACAAAATCATTCATTTCAATTACAGTGAATCGCAGTTTAATAATGTCACATTGATCAATCGTAAATTAATTTATCAATTATAATTATTATGCCTACTTTCAACCCCATCCAGAATGAACCGACCAATATATAAAAATAGAATAGAATAGAACTTTATTGTACACCACCGTAAGAAGCAACATGACTATTTATCTATTCTAGCATTATTACAAACGTATTCTGAAATTGCTAACGTCTACTGTGAAAAGTATTCATGGATACTCCACGCTAGAGAAGGTGGAGGGCTATGCTGGACCCTCAACGGCTTAAGAAACAGGCGTAGTGTTCTAATATGTACTTTTAGTACAGTCCGGCCTGATGAAGTAACCATCCACAATCCACATTCCAATTTTAATGGTAAATAAAACAGTAGAAATACGAAGCACTGTAATGTAGGTGCTTGGCATGTATTTTTAATACTCAACACGAAGCGAGCCATACTCCTAATGTAAATTCATCGCAGCCAAGACGCAGTGTTTATACCTAGTCTGTTTTATTTCCGCTCCAGCAATCCCTGAAGTACCAACATTGAATTAATATCCGTCCCTATTATTTAACGTTTAAGTCCAATTTAAAAGGGATTTCCTTTGAAATCAATTACGGCAAATCTTATTAGGGCTCTTATTATGAACTGAATACGAGTCGGCTTGCGGATTGACAATGCTACCCAATTACATCATTCATTGTGTATTAGGGAGTCCTTATGTAGGTACCAAGGGAAGATTATTTGCTTATAGAAATACGGGTAGTTCGAAGACATAGTGATATAAATAGGATTACCGTAATTATATTTGTGGTTGAATAGACTAACAACAGATTGATCTGATTTGTAAAGGGCAATTTAAAATGTTATACATATTTCAGGTAGACCGGTTCTATTATAAGTACCGGTAAAATCTTCCATAGTAGGACTCCAAACAAATCCTTTTCACCGATACAAGAACTGAACAAGTAAGTACTCTAAGCTCTGGTATCAGGTTAAGGTGATTGTTAGAATAAAGCCGATTAAAGAAATGTTTATTACGTAGACAGCGTTTCTTATTACCTACACAATATAAATAGAAGTAGGTACTACTTATCAAAATATAAAATGATAAAGAATAAAAGAGCCGTATGAGTATCGAACCACTGCGCTAACCATTTTCCTTTAGTATACGTTAAAAATGGAGCACAGAATACATTTTCACATTCGCCAATTTTTATTCAATCCCCACAGTTTATTCGGGCTCACGTAAACTATCGAAAGTGAATAAAATCTTGCTGTGTCCTTCATAAAAACGATAGATACAATGTTTTACATTTTTATTGAACCCTGCACGGCCACAGCTCGAGGCACCTCGTCCATTCGCTTGCGAGACCGGCGGCTGATCATTTGCATTTTGCTCGATACATTTACATATACTTTTCCCTCTCCTCCCATAGGAGTGCAGTCGTAAAATGCAGAAACAACACTACAATCGCTGTTGCATAATTGAGGCTCTGTATTGTGTTAACAACTTGTGTTACAGTGAACTGCAGTGTACTACAAAATTTTAGAGGAATAGTTTTTAGGTTGCGAGAAAGGGATGGTGCTCTACAGGATGAATAATGCCATCTCTCGTATATCCTAAAATCTGCAGCTCCAACTGTACAATCTGTCTATGAATGTTCTATCACTATTTGTTTGTTTTTATCACTGAAATTTGCATAATGTGAAAGAATTCATTCAGGAATTTCATGCTACTAGAGACACGCAGTTAGGTTAACTTGACTTACGAAGTATTGCACTTCTTCAATAAGCCCAGTAACGAGTTGCCTATTACATCATCCGACTAAAAAATCAATCAAAATTTTTAGTAATTTTATGTTTTTTGTTACATAAAAACACACCATCACCTGTATTTCCTGAAGGGTAAGGCAGAGCGTACCAATACCGCCACAGTTCGCTGGTATATTTAGATACCATGTAATAGGGGGCGAGCCAATTGCCATCAACTAGGCACAAATTCAAGCTCCGAGCTGCTACTGAGAATTTCATAGATAAACCCAATAATAACCCTAGCATAACACAGTGAAGAGTTTCGTTTCGAATTTGAATTGTTCTGTATTGTATTGTCAGCATTATACTGCTAGGTTTTGTTTATACAATAAGCGATAAGACACCTGCAGAAATACGGCCTTGTCCATTTTTCTAAAACTTCTCCCCAAATGCTCATCAAGAGAATAATGCATATTGCATAGTCATTCAATATAGGTACCTTATGCATCTGCGTTGCCTTAGATTCAATTGATTCAAGAACCAATCCTATTTTGTATTTCCGATTACATGCTTAATCGAATACTTATATAAAATCAACAGACTCATTACATAATGAAACACACAGTTATCATCGCTTCGTTGACACAACCGGCCGCACATATCAATGACGTCAGATTTCGGACACCGCCACACTGTGTGTTTGTGTTACACATGAACGCCGGATTAATTCGGACGGCTCCCTGCCTATTTTCACGCAGACTACGCGATCTGTTTTAAAAAGGATTACGATCGGATCTGGTTCATTGTTGGCGTTGCTGATACCTTTATCATATTATTCGAAGCTAATATTTTGTCTGAAAACGCGAAATGTTGCCTAGAGTTTGACTTTGTTGCCTTGCAGATTTCAGATCAGATTTATACCTAGATGGTCCATAGCTGCCGAAACTGGCCTCCTTATCGCTATCAGAAAGTACCGCCACAATTATTACAACACCACCTTGCAAAATCGCAGTAACGTTGTGGAGAATTAAAGTGATCGCTCAAATAGTAATCTATTTTCAGTGACCTAATTTCCATGCAATGATTTACTAATACTGGGTAGTTCAATAGATAATACCTTGTTTGAAGACCATTCTAAGACACAGGGATGGGTGGATGGAAATAATATTCCCCTTCGTCCTCTTAATATTAATCCTTTAGTCGCTTTTTGTGGGGGAAAGTGATGACGTATTGTACGCCAGGAACCATACACCCCTCAGAAGTAAGCCCGCTTATGCTATGTATATCTATACTTATAATATTACAGTGAGGTAAAAGTTAGTTTGCGAGTTTGTATGTTCTGCGTAATGAACTCCGAAACTAATGATCCGGTTCTGAAAATCTTTCACTGATAGATAGCTACATTATCCCTGAGTGCTATAGGCTATATTTCATTGTGACCGGATCTACGCGAAAGGAGTTGCAGAATAATGCTAGTATTTGGCAAATATAACCCACTTTGGAAATCTTGGGAAAGATTTGTTGTATTTTCATAATCCTATAGAAGAATCCCCAATTAGGCATTTGACCCAAAAGTCTTTGTGCTACGACTAGATTAAGAAAACGAACTCGCTGACCTTTAAGGTTTCCATTTTTCGACATAGACGGTGCAACTGATAAGAAAATTTTTATCATTCTAGCAACAAGTATTAATTTGTACAACATTTCATAATTACACAACAACAAGTTAATTCTCGAAGAGGTTTGTTTTTCATTCAACCAATAGTTATGACGGCAGAATTTTGAGAGGTGATTTCCAATACTATGTATAAAAAATGCACTTTCACTAGGACCGAATCGAAACAACGTCAAAAAATAGTCATTGAATAAACGCAGAATTCATATAATTTGAGTCGACTAGTCCATATTCAAGTCAATTCGTAATATATTTATTCTTAATGTTTTTATTACTGATCGATCTTGAAACAAATCAGAACATTCGCCCTTCAAATCCACAATGTCCATATTATAAGGCATCACCACAATAAGTCCTTATTCGAACTGATGGACACGCAATGCAAACATTTTCCGATTGTACAGAACGAATTAAAATGATGGCGATATTCCTTAGACAAAGAGTTCAGTAACGATGGTTTCGCGTGGAAGTTTTTGTCTTCAATGGATGCAAACTGTATGCTTAATAGAAAGCTGTAATAGAAAAGCTTCTCTAAGTACTATAAACTATCGCGGGGGCTATTATATCGTGTGGCCTAGCTCCATTAGTATGACTATATTAGTCACCACCGACATATTTATTTACTTACATTTCACAAAAGTAGTGGTACTATCTATTACAAATAAGGATAACAAGTAAGGAATATATAACATTCAATTGAGTAACAATAGAAATACAGATCAAAAATAGCCTATGTGAAGGATAATCAGCCCTCATTTCCCAGAAGTAGGATAAAAAATAAAGGTAAGACTACTCTCAAATGCGATAAAAAATAAGGGTAAGAATCTCATCCCGAAACTGTGGTTGGAGACGAGATAATGTAACGGCATAATTATGTCATGGTATGTAGGAACATAAGCTTCGAAGGAGTTTAATGAACGATAAACGCCGAATTTTATCTC
The DNA here is from genome assembly GCA_964056405.1 of Acronicta alni. Taxonomy (NCBI): domain Eukaryota; kingdom Metazoa; phylum Arthropoda; class Insecta; order Lepidoptera; family Noctuidae; genus Acronicta; species Acronicta alni. Next base: position 8,532,713 of record OZ043925.1, on the reverse strand, counting down.
CTTTTTGTCTTCCTTCGAATTTAACGCCAATTTTAGTTTTTTAGGAAATATTTTTTAAACAAATAAAATATCAGAGACGCTAGCATGTATCGTTTAGATCCAGCTCTACTAGAATTCCTGGTAGAGCCGGAACTGAAAAAAGAAAGATGCCTTTATAGACACAAACACAATCAATAATAAAAATGCCATTGATAAAAAATATTACATTATCGGTAATGTAATATTTTTTATCAATGGCATTTTTATGGATGTTCGGACATCGACCTATATAAGAGGCGGGTGAACTTAATATTTCCCACTCAGTATTTCCGATGTAACTGCTCACTGCTGCACAGAATTATGACACAAGAAAGCTTTTATCTCAGTTCATGCACAACGGAATTGCCAGTTTCCACTTGTTGTATAGAAAGTAAAATGACACTATAAAATATTATAAAGTACCTAGGTAATATTTTTATGAGTAGTACATAAAAATAGCATTTTTTAATAATATTGACATAATTTCCGTATAAATATGGTAATTATAATATACAATGGTAATAATACCTGTATGGTACAATATTATTAATATTATGGTAAAAACTTAAAAATATGACGAAGATACTGAGAAGGCAATAAATAAACAAAATGCTATTACTTAATTATTATTGTGCCAGTCGATAAAAATATCCTTCAGACGTATCTGATCCACATATTTTTATTCTATTTTATTTTTTATTATTACATACGTATTATATAAAGAAGTGCTACAATCGTGGTCGAAATGAATAACATGAAAATAATAAACAATTATTATTATAGCGCCATCTACGATGCAAACATGTTACCATTACTTAGCGCCCAGTAGCGCCAACCAAAGCACACATCAACTTTTACTAAACTACTTCACTTAATACTTTCAATTCTAAACGTAAGATGGCGTTGACATCAATTTATGGGTGCCTTGAAATATTGTAGATGGCATTAGCAGAGTAAATTGACGAAAATTCTATACTCTAATACACGACAACGGTACAAATCAATGTTATTTAAAATTATATCATATCATAAATATATTTAAGCACAGCCTGCAGGACAAAGAAATTTTGACCGAACAGGGTACAGACGCCAGCAGGTGAACCTATTCAAAACTGTCAAATTTTCCCAATTGAATATGAACCTTTACATTGTATTAAAGTGGAAAATGAATCAAAGAAATTTGACAGATTGTGGTAGCTTGATGTGCTGGTGTCTGTACATTATATGGTACCCTGTGCAGCCCTGCGGGCTTAAACATATCACCTACCCTAAAAATCGAACTTTGAAGTCTATATCGTGGACTAGGCTAGCTACTGATATAAAATGGTGTCTCAATGGTGTACTTAAGTAATTTATACCTTATTCCCTTTCACAACACTCAAAATTCTCACTAGTTACACAGAATTCGAAGCTACTTCATTATCTACAAATTAGGTGAGTAATCTATCTTGTATTCTTACATTGTGTAATGCAAAAGTAATTAGTCGCTATGGGGTCCATTGTAACGTTAGCTAATGTTTTCCATTTCAACATGACCTCGCGTTTCTGTTTGTTGTGGGAATGGGTACAGCTACGCATTTGTACTCAAAAGTTCTGTAACACATCCATAATAAGTAATTGTAGCAGGGTCAAGGACACCAAACCAGCTTAGGCTTTACTAGACATACTTACATATTAGAATTTTATTCTGAGCAAGTACTTCAGAGACATATCAAGGGTTCCGTAGAAAAGTATCGGTCTTCATTAGTTCGGGATTTCTTGTTACATATTTTCTTATGTTTTATAAGTATGTATTTACAAAAAAAAAGTATATAAGTATTATACCCATTGTCTAGTACCCATAGTACAAACTCTGCTTAGTTTGGGACTAGGTGGTGCTGTGTAAAAATTGTCCAAGAATATTTATTGCAGTATTATTGTTTATCAGTTTCATAAAATAAAAGAGGAGTCAAAGTCGTTTATGAAATTCTGTTATCGAGAATGGAGAGTAAATATTAATGTCTGATGTGATGAGACTTGTAAGCGTCTGATTATCATCAAATAACATGAAAGCAGCAAAGAACCTAAAGGATTCTGTTGTCCTCTGAACTCCGAAGACATGAACAGACCGGTTTTATCTCGAATTGCGAATGAGCGGCACGGACCACGGATCCTATTTAGCAGCCCGACCCTCAAGGACACTTCAATAATGCTTGAAGGTAATCCCAAAAATGTGAGTCCATTTTCGAACGTACGTGACGTAAATTGCCAACACTTTCCACGAATTAGAATGTGTCTTTTATTGCTTTTGCCATTTCGTGTTTCAATAAATTGTGAGTGACACGCCATTGCTGCGTAGCAATTGCCCCCGTCGATAACTGAATTGGAAATGGAATATTTTACTCGACGTTGATGAAAAGCGACGGATTTATAAATGGTGGCTATAAATAAATTGGCGTAGATATTGATTTGATTTTCCTGGTAGACTATTATTAACTTTCATTTTGGTTTTTAGGCAAAAATATCAAGACTGGAGAGTAAACTGTTGAATAAACATAAAATACCATCACGCCTGTATTCCCCAAAGGGTTAAGCAGAGGTGTACCGCTGTACGCTAACAGATCGCTGATATTTTTAGGTTTTATGTAATGAAAGAGCCTATATTGCTTTTAACCAAGCAAAAATCCAAACTGAGCTGCTAATGAGAATTTCATAGAAAAATCCAATAACCTAGGACTAGTCTAATGGGGCAGTTACATATCCAGACAAACATTTTTAAATACACATGGCAGTAGGTATGACTTAATCGAAGCCATAATTAAATGCAAGATTATTACATACATATAAATAAGCCCACTAAAAACCATAGCTTAAAGTAATAAAATGTGTATTATACATTTTCTTATGTAGGTATTTTATGTATGTATTTACAAAAAAGTGTATAAGCATTATATTCATTCTTTAGTATAGTTACTAAAGAATGAATATACATATAATGCTTATACACTTTTTTTGTAAATACATACATAAAATACCTACTACTAAAATATCTACCTATCCATTCCCAAACTAAGCAGAGTTTGTTAGTACAAACTCTGCTTAGTTTGGGAATGGATAGTGCTGTGTAAAATGTCCAAGTATACATTTTTTATTTATCTATTTACGATGATAACAAACAATGAAATGTCTATAAAATGAAACGCATGGCTTTTACGTGTCTATGCTAAACGTATCTTAGAGTACAAATAAATAATTGTAATCTGAAGGTTTTAATGTTCCAATGCCAGTTTCATAGTAGAATCAATCTACAAAAAATCGTATCACATTTTCCTAACTGAACCAATTTCACTCTCAAAATCTCAACAAACAAAATATTGTTTTGTCCTCTCTATCTGAAGTCGTGGTAATTATAAAGATTGGAAGATTATTATTATTGTTAGGTCCACTGAAAATTGTTGGTCCAATCAGTTAATACGAGAGTACGCTTCTATTCACTGAACCCATACTTTCATTCATTCCCTGAAACCCACCTTTATTTCTTGACTGGAATATCTTTTGCTATTCGTAGTAGGAAATTAGGACTCTAATGACGGATCCTTAAAGTTGACTATAGAAGTAAAGTTACGCTGGTTTGTTTTGTCAGTGGCTGCTACCGTATGCAGGCCACGTTTCGGCGTGGGTCGAGTAACTTCAGAAACATTTCGGACAAAGGCGTACTTGTTCAAATATCGGATCAAGAGAAAAGATTCTTCCCAGAATTGGGTCGACGAAGTTATTTTTAATAAATTGGCTTCTAGAATACACCGAAGAAATGAATTTTGCGATAAAAGCGTAGAGGTTGAAGTAACTTAAATATTAGTCTATAAACATATTTATTTATTTATAAAAAAATATATATATATCTATAAAAAGATTTTATATACATAGGTACCATCACGCCTGTAATCCCCAAAGGGTAGGTAGGTAGAGGTGTTCGCCCGATATGTTTAGGTTTTATGTAATAGGGGGCGAGCCTATGGCCATTAACCGTGCACAAATTAAAATCGGTGCTGAGGCCTACTCCCTATTTCCGTCAACGAAGTTACGAGCCGTTCGAAAGTTCTCCGAAACGTCGGAGTTCTTAGTTCGGGCCCCGAATGAACCATCCATCCGTAGGTGATACGGAGTAGGAAACGCCCGTAACTAAGGTCGAAACTACGGACTTCGTGCTTAGGGAGTAGACACAGTCGCGCTTAGGAGACTAATGAGACCACTAGAGTAATGAGGCAGTTAGTCTATAAACTTTACCTACTTATAACGCTTTACCTTTTTTCTAATCTTGTAATGAGTAGATTTAGGTAGAAGTAGTAGGTACGGAAAGAAAACACATCGCCGGTACGTCTGGGCTACAGAAAAAAAACACGTCCTTTGCTATTCTAAAAAACTCAACTTATAATATTGACCCAACTCTAAATAGATTAAAACGGATTACTACCAAGTAATAAGTTTTAATCTATTATGATATTATATTATTAGTAAAATGACGTCACTTCAAAGGGACATAATCGTTTGATACTTTGTAGTGGCGAATAATTAAAAGCCTAATAGATAATTAAAATGTCACGAAGAAGAAAGTAAGAAGCACTGCCGTTAGGTTAGGCTTTTTTTTTAAACGTTGCCTAACTAAGAGTTTCTCCTGTATATTGGGTGCGTTTACAAACACCAACTTAAAGATACACAAACACCCAGACCCGGAACACCTACCTGTAGTTCATACAAAAATATTTGTTCCGTGTGGGGATCGAACCCACAGCCCCTAGCACAGAGGCCGATCACTCAGCCGCTGCGCCAAACGTATCGCCAAATCATCATCAACCCATATACTGTCCCACTGCTGGGCACGGGTCTCCTCTCACAGAATGAGAGCGATGAAGCTATAGCCTAATCCCAGATTAGCAGACTTCACACACCGTCGAGAAAAATCTCTAATCATGCAAGTTTCCTCACGATGTTTTTCTTCACCGTTTTAAGCGAGTGTTTCCGAATTTTGAATTATTAAATCCAAAATTCGGAACCACTCGCTTAAATCAAAGGTGCATGCCTTAGATTAGAACTCGAGAGCTTTGACTTGGCAGTCCAAATAGTCATATCACTAGGCTAGGTCGTAAAATATTATGAAAGAATAAAAAAAAATAGAAGAAGAAAATATTTAACATTATTGTAGTAAGTATATCGACTCAGACGGGTCTGAATATCAATGTTGGAGCAGCTTAATATATTAAGGGTCATTGTCCCTCAGTCATTGCTTCAATTAACTGAGGAAAAAGGTCGTTTGGTATTCCCAGACGCTGTTTATGTAGGAAGATTTTATTTATATAGGCAAGTATCTTTTCCTCTCCGATCAGATTAAGTTTGGTTTTTTTTTTACATTCAAAAAGAATTTCTTCCGCTGTCTTTGTAGGTACAGTCAACAAAAGAGATTGGTATACAGGTAGCGAAATAAATCTGTATCTTTACACAGATTGTGATTTAAATAATTACCCGTGAAAGGCTTTGATGTGTAGCAGCTTACAATACCTGCGTTTTGACACATATTGCGTTATACATTATTACACAATCTTTAACAAAACACAGATGTTTAATTAGCTGTCCTTTTGTCGACCGTACTCAAAATAAAATAACGCGTGACCAGAGGGGTGGCTTGTTTCTAGTAGAACACATAAGCATTACCATTCAACGTGGCAATGCTGCCAGACTTCTGGGCACGTTGCCGGACGACAGCGATGCCGACGAATACTTTGACAGTAACGTTTTTTTTATAATGTAAATTTTTCCTACTAATCCTCTCTCGTTTTACAGGATCGGCAACGCATAAGTGATACCCCTGGTGTTACAAACAAACTTCTATAGACTACCGTAACCACTTACCATCAGGTGGGCCATAACTTCTTTGCCACCTTAGTGCTATAAAAAAATTTAAATATGTAAGTATTATTTTGATATGTAAATTATCAGTTACCATTTCTGTTCAAAATACATTAAATTAAATTAAACGCAAATAAAATACGTATGTTTTGTTATTGTTACATAATAAAATAATAATAAAAGCAAAGAAAGAAACAACAGCGATAAAAAACGTTGCGTAAAATTGTAAATAACGAGTCTGTAATTCTGCGTGGGTTCTAATTTGAGTAAACGAAAAAAAAAAATGTTCGTGTCACTAAGAGCCTTATAACCGGAGAGGCCACGTTGAACTACCGAGGAACTGAATTAATTAATTATTTTCTTGTAAACCCAGCTTAATTAGAGGTTATATGGGACGGAAGCGTAAATAAATTACGGCGTTATATGAAACCATGCTTGTTTATATCGTCTTGGGGTTGAAATGAAACGTATAGCTAAGATACTGTCCTAATAATTAAGAAACTTGTCAACTCTTCGCGCGACCATATAGCATTGCTATTCAACGTGACAATTCTGTTTTTTTTGCATAGCACCATTCAGTCCCAAACTAAGCAGAGATTATATTATGGATACTAGACTATAGATGAAATAGGTACCAAAAAGTTAAACAATCTTCGCTCTGCTGACGACGTCGTTCTCTTTGCGCCTACTGCACTGAAATTGCAACAAATGCTACAAGAACTGAGCACAGCAAGCCTTAAAGTTGGACTTATGATGACTCGGTCAAATACTAAAGTTATGACTAATACCACGAAACGTAGAATAGAGGTTGATGGTCAGGAAATAGGTACACTATATATCTATACATAAAAGCTCACCGCTAAACCCTGCGGCTACTATAAACTGCAGGATTTGCTTAGGGGTGAGCTCTTTTATTTCTTCTAGGGTTTTAGTACTTACCATAGACCTATCTTATAAATAAATACTTATACTTTGGCTTTTCTACAGCAGTGAACTTTCAGGTCTCATGGTCGCAGGGTCCAGACGAGGACCTGTACAAACAGAGTTGACCTTCATAAAATCATAAACCGAAATATGATAATTATGATGCTTTCCAATGACGTCATCGCTTAGTTGTTTACCAAAAAACACGCTATAATAACTAGACGCCTCTAACACCGAATATGAGTAGATATCATCCATCAAGTCGCTGCCATGTACCTACGTACTTCCATAATTACAAAAACGTGTAAGAATTCTCTTGGTGCTCATAAACGGTCATAGCTCACGAAATAAGAACTAGCTAATGTAATGTATTTGTAATACCAATATTTTGTTTTTTTTTAAGTATGTATGTGTATATTGTTAACGTACATTATAAAAAAAACTGTCAAATGTATGAAATTGCAATTTAATATTTTTAATTTCTTATGATTTCTAAACTCCAAACTCTAGACTGTTACTGAGAATTCCTTAAAATCTAATAACACATTGCCTAATCTTGTTATCAGACTCAACAGTCAAATTACTAACCCAAAATAAATTACAATAACAGGAAAATAAAGGTCTAATTAGGTTATCTCTGTAACAAATAATGTTTGGAAGTAAGAATCCCATAATAGTGAGGTAATATTGATTAAGATTTATATTATACAGGGTGTAAAGGTCCGTAGTGTAAAGTTAAAGGTCTATCTAGTACTCTTAAATATAAATACATGATCTTCTACCTTCTATAGGAAAAAAGTGGAGGATATGTAGGTATCTATGTATAACTAAGTATATCGCATATGCTTTTATTAAAATGGCTTCTGAAACTGCAACAACATTGAAAGCATTTTCCCTATCTTGATGTAGACCAACGAAGTTTCAATGTTATTGTAAATTATTACTATTATTAAAAGTCTCTATTTAGTGTCAATTTGCAAGCGCACTTCCAGCCGCGTGTGTTTTGTGTATGTTTACGCCTTGACCGAGTAGTTAAACATAACATTGTTAACGTACCCACACTTTTTGATTACTTAATTTTACTATATATTTGTTTTATTATTTTTACGGTAAATTGTCGTATTTTTAAACGTATATATGCTGATCATATGTAACTTCCTCTTGTAAGGGAATATCTCAAACCTCAATTATATTTAAGGAGCAACTTAGCTTTTATACCTATCCATTAACTGTAGTAAATATTAGGTAAAGAATCGGCTCTAGCAGAATCTGGGTCGAACGATTAACTCTGTTAATTACTTAACTGTAGAACGGTACAACGCCCGCGCTTAGTCAAGTAACGGTCATTTCGATAATTATTTTATTGCAATCTATTACCGTGTATCTATTACCCAAAACGATTAATGCATGTGTAGAAACGTTAAGTTTTCTTTAAATGCAGAATTTTTTGACTGCCTCATATTCCAGTGGACCCGCAAAGCTCAGGATTAGTGCCCTAAAACAGTAAAACAGGGTCGCGGCAGACCATGAAGGAGATGGTGGGGGAGACGGTGGGGATGAAATAGACGTCTTCCTTGAGAATTGGAAAGAAGTAGCGCACAATCGCGACCGCTGGAATGGAGGGAAGCCTTTGCTCAGCAGGAGACAGTAGTACAGGAGTACAGGCTAATTAATCTAATCTAATTTTCCAGTGGTTGCAAGCGAGAGATTATAAGTTCCATTCCTAGTCTCGTAGTCTCCCCCTTAGGAAAAGGGAAACACCCTTAAGCAGAGGTACCTAAACACCAATACATAGTTCGCCGCAACGTTTTAAGGTCTCGGGTAATAAGGGGCGAGCCAATTGCCTTCTGGTGCGAATTTCTTACCTGAAATATCTTCCCTAACTTTGGAAACCGAACCCAGGACCTCACGCTCGACAGCCGCGCTTCTGACCACTACGCGCAAATGTCGCAGTTTAATAAATCTGTAATAAAGGTGATTGCCCAATAACTTTTTCAACATACCGTTTTGAAAGCTTTGAACGCATGTCCATATCCATTATGAGCAAAACTGTTTTTGCAAGATTCTTGAGTAGCCCAAATTAACATATTTCTGACACAGTTACAGTTATTTTGAAAAAACTTTAAACTAATTTCACAACCATAAACAAAAACTTGTTTCTGTGCTTGTTTTCTTGCTTTAAATTCATAACCATTCATGTTAAGGGCCGATGTTATACCTACTTACACCTGAATTCCTCGTCGTCAATGCTAATAATTCCGATAAAGTTATTATAATTCAGGCTGTAGTACCAAGCATCTGTCACAACTCCTAATAGAGTAAACGAGGAACCGGTGACCACGATCCGAGAGCAACTTGCGCACGCGCCGCTCTAACTTACTTGACGCCACCACAACATAAGAAATTACAGAAGTATAAAACAAGACTTATGAATCATATTTAATCAGTATCTTACACGTAGGGCAAGCTGTTGGCCGCCATCCGTTAGCCGCTGGTTGTCAAGCGTGAAATCCTAAGTCGAATTCCCGGGCAGTATAGTGTTTTCTATGAAGAAATTCTCAAAAAAAAATTGTTATGGATAAACGCTAAATAAGTAAATAAAACCGATGAACTGTGGGTGTATCAATAGTTACACCTCTGCCTAAAACTTCGAGGTCTACAAAATGGCGTTGTATAATTCGCGCGGCGGATTAAGTAAACCTTCTTCGCAAGCATCTTACAGCGACCGGACACTGTATACAGTTAATTATCAAATTACACCAGCAAGTATTTCTCTTAATTGCGCGTTTTATGGTCAGCACTTGCAGTACTGACAGATGTAAGCAATTATGTAAGCCAAAGTTTTGCAGTTGGGATGTAATTAATGTTTCTTTGTAGCTGTCGTTGAATTTTTTGCAGAGGCACAGTTGTAATTGGGTTAGTAAGACAAGTTCCACTAGTGTAGGGATAAGTTACCAAGAGTAAGTATATTATTTTGTATAATGTAGACTCGTTTGTGTTATTAAGGAAAAGCACTTTTATACTCAATCCGAGATTTTCTGTCCTTTAAATTTTTGCATAATGCAATCGCAATGATCTCGTCAAAGTCTCCTTGGGCAACCTCGTCTAAGATTTGTGAAGCGTTGCGCCCACTTGGTTCTTTACATTATTTATATTATTTTTTACCCGACTTCAAAAAAGGAGTCACCATAAAGCAAATTATTTCACATTTCTGATTTCTGATTGATTTTCTGCAAGACGGAGCTACTTCCCCAGTCGGGCAGCTCTAATTTGAGTGGAATTACTTCGACTATGCCTTATTTCCTAAGGCAATTATATTAATTCCTGACACTTAGACGAATATTAAGCACTGAAATGAAACAATCAATACTGGACTTTAAAAGAGGCCGTGATTTTCTAAGTTAGTTTCGGTGTTTCTTGTCAGAGATCAGTTAGGAAATGCCGGCGCCACCTAACATTAAAAATTCAAAACATTGTCTTTTAAAAGTGTATTTAAAAGATCGATTTATAGAAATAAATATAATTTCATTTGAAGTAGTTATTTTATTTTACTAGCAAGTATATTTAAATTAACCTAGTAATATGTTTTTTACATTCCATAACAGAGAAAATAAAGCAATAATTATTTATGTTCTAAGCACCGATTAATCGACAAGGCAGAAAGTAATCGGCACATCCCTACTATCGATCCAAGTAGAGCACGGCTACACTGTGTAGGTACAGCAGGTGTCGTTTAAAAATAACCACCAACTGTCAGCAATTTGATACCAAACAGCTTTTGATATATTTATTGTATATGTATTTATATCCTTTGTCTAGTACCCATAGTACAGTCGCGTGACCAAATACTTCTGAACAAGTAAAAATGACAATAAGTTCTATACACTATAAGTGACCATTAATATCTGAACATTCATTACTTCATTAATATCTGAGCAAATGTTTGTCAATAATTTCTATCCATATAACTAATAAAAAATATCTGAACACGTCTTATAACTTTGAAATAAAACTACTTTTTACGGATTTTATCGCGTATATTGATATTATTAATCCCGACGTTTCGGACCCTTTACAGCGTCCATGGTCACGGGTAGACTGAGGTGGTGGGCGTCTTGATAATATAATTACTGACAGCTAACCTAAATTTTTTATTGTTACATGATCAATGACATTTATTACTAATTATTAATTAAAACTAGATGGAGCCGGCAGTTCCTAGCTGACGACCTCTGAGAAGAAACGCCGAAACAAACTCAGAGAATCATGGTCTCTTTTAAAGTAACAATATTCAATGATCATGTTTTAGTGTGTACTTGTGTACTCGTGTACTCGTGTACTCGTGTACTTATTTATTTTTATTTTATTTTTTTTTACCCATTTCACACAATATAGTTTTCATTGTTACATTTAAATACGACTAGCATAGGCTTCAAGATTTTTTACTCCGTAATTAATCTAGCTAAAAATATATTTTAGATAACTACAATATCTCACGATCTCTACCAGATACATACCAAAGTAGTAAATTCTTCTACATGTAATTAACAGTCTCATTTTCAGACAAAGGCTGGACCCGACGGTATTAAATTGAGGTTTTGCAGCTTAGGACCGTTTGATGACAAAAACCTTCAATTAAACTGGAACATTTACATTATACCTACCGTGACGTGACCCTTTCAGCAAAATCAAAATAATGGCAAGGTTTTTGTTTTAAGGTTTCTGTTATAAAAGAACCATAAACAGAATAATCTTCCTAAGTAGACAGATAAGGGGTCTCCCATTAATTACGTGAGGCCCGAAAGGGTGGTGTGGGGGTTCGGAAAAATCACGAAATATCACAAGGATGGTGTATTTAATGGACTATGAACGCGTAATATCTAAACCGATATACCACTAACTAAAAATAGCATTGCTTTGAGTAGTGTTGTGTTCCTTACGGTGAGGAAACGTTGTGTTGGCAGTGGACTTTGACCCCTAGATTGCCAACTAAACTTTTCCTCCTTCGTTGTACAATTTCGGCAACGCGCAAGTGTAAGCTCTGGTGTTTCATGCGTCTATAGGCTACGGTAACCGCTTACCATCAGGTGGGCCGAATGCTTGTTTGCCAACATTGTGATATAAAAAAATACACGTAATTTTTAGGGGGGGGTGTTAGTCCTCACCACGTATCACCAGGGTGAGAGGGGTTAAAAAAATCACGTGATTAATGGACGACCCCATAAGAACGTATAAAATTTACGACATTCATTACACATATAACTTTTCGTCTGTAACTTGGACAGTAGTAAAAGTAGACCTCTTGAGGTAATTTTCGAGGTTTGCAACCTGACAGTAATAAATTCAAATCTAATAAATTACAGCATAATCTCATGATACTACTTCTATGAAATTGCAATAAGGCCGGCTGGAGAATGTCTTTAACTTGCAGGCTAATAAATGTTTTCAAAAATTTTAAGAGATTAGACTATAGTCAGCCTGAAAAGTACAATCACATCTCTAGGAGAACCAACATGGTTAGAGCAAACGAGTTGTTGAGAGGAGACCGCGCCTAGGCAAGCGTAGTGCGAGACGCCCGTCGGCCAGGTGGACTGACGACTTGCGGAAAGCAGCTGGCAGCAACTAGATAAGACTAACTGAATATCGGTCTCTGTGGCATTCACTGGAAGATGCCTACGTCCGGCAGTGGACGAATACGGGCTGAATGTAACCTACAAACAAAATTCACATACAAACACATTACATTGATTATGAACATTTACTTAGCTCATTGATTTCTGACACGCGAATATTACACATTGAAATAAAACTCCTTTTTTTTGTACTATCTGCTTGGAATCATGGTACCTATAGATTCTATTCAGTCATAATCCAGGTCTACAACTACAAGACCAAAGGATATGGTGAGCTCGTTCGGCGTGAATAGGATTGTTAATATTAATAAAAATGTAGGGTAGCTGTCAATAATTATGACATCTAGACGCCCACCATATCAGTCTACCCGTGATCATGGACGCCGTATAGGATCCAAAACGTCGGGATGACGCGATAAAATCCGTAAAAAGTAGTTTTATTTCTATTTACTTAGCATGTTTGGTTCTGTCACCTTTTTGAAACTGATGGTGCCTACTTACCTATCCACAGAGAATTCAATCTTCATCTTTATTATCAGTCCGTATTTATCCCTTGGCCGTGACTGGATGAGAAGAGCTGAATATCGGGATCTGTGGCATTCACTGGACTCTTCCAGTGAATTTGTCTAATCTTAACTCGATTAATTCGACGAATAAACATGGCTATGATTATATAAACTAAGATTTGCTCCACTGCATTCTCTTCAATCCAATGAACACGTTCACGCACAAACACACTCAGAATATCGAGTTTTGAGGCCAGCCGTTGAAGTAGTATATTTACATTATATTCTAAAACTAAGTAGATCTATAGCTACATTTATAAAACATTTATAAATTAACTGTTCTAACCGCAACTTCATTTGCGTGGAACGGACGTGGTCCCGTATATTAGCCACGGTCGCATACCGCTGTGACCCGTAATTGGCCAGCAAAAATATACAACAATATAAGTATTATTACGGTATTATCGACAGCTATAACCTGGACACCACTGTACCTATATGAGTTGATTAGAAATCATTAACTATTGGGAAGGTTTCAGGAATATTGAAAGAGAGGGATGCCGCTCTATAAATTACATAGCCCCGTCACACTCACACACACCTCCGTATTTTGTAGGCAGGAATGATCTTCCTATTCAAACAGTATATATGGAATTGCAGACCAAAGTCAAAATAAGGTTAATTTGACGATGTCAGACTTCGGTGACCTTTAACGGTTGCTATCCGCGTTTCTAAGTGCTCTTCCCCACTCGATGATGTCCCGATGATTTAAAAACGGTGACTCATCCACAAACTGTCCGTGGCCCAGCTATAATATCTGTCTGTAAGAACTGAAAACCCGCTTATCTTAGCACATAAATTGCAGGACATGACGCACACAACTTTTTTAATTTGTCACATCTTACACGCTTCCGGCAAAACGCGCCGTGCCGTTTTTCTTGTGACCGAACCCGGAGTATGTACTGGTATATCTATGTATATACATAAACTAAACCTTTGTTTAGTTTATGTAGTGTAGTAGTGTTGTGCAGCTTAGCTTATGTCCCTTTGAAATTGTAGCGAAGCTGCACTTGCCTCTCAGCTTTGGAGCGCAGGTTCAGCCCTCGGTCTCAGTTGTCATACGAATACCAATGACAATCATTATTGGTAGTCATCAAGCTACCACAATCTGTCAAATTTCTTTGATTGATTTTCAGCTAAATTAATAATTTAGTTTTGATTTTAAATTCATAACGGTAAGGGTCATATTCAATTGGGAAAATTTGACAGTTTTGTATAGCTTGACCTGCTGGCGTCTGTACTTTTAATTAAATTACCAATATCTTTAGGATCAACTTTTTCCAAAGCATTTGAAATCATTTGAAACAGTATTCAAATGCTACTGGAACCGACATCAAAGCGTGGTACAAAATTAATACAAAAATGATGTACTTCAAAACATCTAGTTACAATACAAAAATATTTAAATCACCGATCAGTATTTTCCCACGAGAGATTAAAGAGCTACATAATATTTAATAACTCATAAATTCTGGTTAGAAATTTTAATCCACTCATAAAGTACCCCGACCCGACTTATCGTGATAATTTTCTAAAACATGTTGGTATTAGAATAAACTCTATAACTTGTCTGACACGAATGACGTTCGTCTGCACCCTTAACCTTTACCCCGCCGTCCTTTAAACACGAGTCGATGTACTTATATTAGTTCTCCAACAAAGTGCCCTACAGAATGTAAATTATTCTCAAAAGTCGCCAATACAAACGAAATGCGAGTACTGCTGTGGTAAACTGCAGTCAATTATCACGTAGAATAGATTCAAAATCTACTGTTTTAATAATTATCTATGAAAAATATTATATTCATATTTATTTATTTATTATGGACACAGGACACAGGACAATACAATGTGTTAAAAACAGCCACTTGGTTTTATAAAAGGTGTGTTCCTCCAATTAAAGAAGGTCACAGCATAATATAATCTAGGTGAACAATAAAATTTAGGAATAAATAGCAATAAAATTATATTTATGTAAAAGTTAAAAATATATCAAAATTACAAAAATAAAAAATCAGGGTAAAATGTACAGACGCCAGCAGGTCAAGCTATCCAAAACTGTCAAATCTTCCCAATTGAAAATGAACCTTAACACATTATATTAAAGTTGAAAATTTATCACAGAAATTTGACAGGTTGTGATAGCTTGATGTACTGGCCTCTGTACAAAGTAATTTAATTAGAAAGAAAAAGGAGGCCTAGGTTATATATAGGCCCTTTGGTCAACCGTACAAAATAAAATTAGGCTATAAAAAAATAGTATAGCTAGCAACTGCGACTAACGGCCGTTCTCAATATCAAATCCGTCGGTAGATTAGCTACTAAGCTTGGCTTGTATTGGCGACTTTTGAGAATAAGTTTTTGACATTACTTTTGGACGTTATGTCAAAATCCTATCCATAGTAAGGAAATCTACTGATAGATTCGTTTTTGAAACTGGCCATAGGTAAATACCAGATGTACCACTAGAGAAGATCAATCTGTATGCCAATTTTGTTGATTGACATTATACAGTAGGCGTCGACTACCAATTATTGTCGGTATGACCATTTTTTATGAATAAGAAATATTATTTTTGACAACTTTTTCGACAGCACAGCGACTGTCTACGATGATCACGCTATGCATCCCGCGAAAAAATATGTCGTCGCATTATCTCGACATCGATCATTAATTATCTCACCATAAAATATGCGTCATCGATATGTCAAAGAGCTCAATTCAACTTAGATTTATTAAAAACAGTTCCTGCTATAACAATCACTGAATCATTTGAATTAGTCGTTTATCGATAATATTGACATGAGTAACTTTCTTTTTGTATTTTTTTGGCATTTTCCATGCTAAGATTTTAAAGTTATATTATTTTAAATTGATTTTAAAGTTATTGACATTTTCCACTAAATTATATGAATTATACGATATTATTTGTCATTGTATAAAATATTTGCACGCCTTATTATGGCAAAATATATAGATCCTACTAACCTCATTCCGTAACAACATTTTGTACTTACCCATCATACACCCATATACCTACTATCCCATTGCTGGGCATGGGGCTGCTCTCAGTATGAGAGGGATTAGCTTAGGTTTTCCTTCACCGTTTTAAGCGAGTATTAATAAAATTATTAATACGCACACCGTCGAACTCGAGACCATTGACTTGGCAGTGTAATGGTCATATTACTACGCTATCACTGTTAATTTACCTATATTGCAAATAAAATTATTTGATTTGATGATAAAATTCTTGAAGTTATTTAGAAAAGGAAAAATACGACCGCGGGCAGGATTCGAACCTGCGTCTTCTGGTTCGGTACACCAGACGCTATGACCACTAAGCCACCGCGATACCTACCCGTCATGTCGAATTTTTCCTTCACATACTAGGTATCGCGGTGGCTTAGTGGTCATAGCGTCTGGTGTACCGAACCAGAAGACGCAGGTTCGAATCCTGCCCGCGGTCGTATTTTTCCTTTTCTAAATAACTTCAAAATCTTAGCATGGAAAATGCCAAAAAATATACAAAAAGATAGATAAAATTCTTATTAAAAAATTCTAGTCGTAACTTTTACTCTCTCAAATACAAATTTCCCCTCGAGTCCTTATGAATCATACTTTTTACTCCAACTTCTGAACCCTCAAAATTGGAGTTTCACTTTGCCTTGCACTTTTCCGACCTTTTGAGGCAAACCGAAACTTTTACAATCTATGGCTTCAGGAATTGGGTGTCACAGTCATAAAGTTTTTAAATTGAAATCGGGGCACAGGGTTTGTAAGAAGAATTCAACTTAGAAATTATAAATTATTTTCAAATTAAGTTACGGGTTAAAAGTATATTATGCGATTTCTAATAGATTCTACACAATTTAATTAATTTCTTCATAATTACTAGCTCCAAATTCAAACACACAAATCTCAGTAGTTGACCTAAAGGCTGAGGACTTATGGGCAAATACCATGACAATTTGGATGTGACATCGCGGCAAACAAGTAAGTCAGCTGGTGAGATCTAGCTCCAAGACTGATAGAGAAAGCTCTATACCGGATAGGATCCTCAGTAGAAATATCAGGGCTGAAAATAATAAAACTAAATTCCAGTCTTGATACTGAGAATTTATAAAACTTTGAGATGATCCTATTAACTTTATCTTAATCAGTGGGCAGGAACTTAAATTCCTCAAAATCTATTACTGTTTTAATAAACTTTATATCTGTGTTACCATGTTTGGGTTTCCGACTAGTTTAGGAATCATGAGATCAAATTTTTTACACTTCAGTAAAGTAATCAATTGCAGAGCACAACCAATATTGTAGTTAGAACACTCATGAAAGTAATTATAAACATGTTTTTAAAGAGTCTGTTCCATTGTGGAAAAGGGATAGACCTATAGATATAGACTATGCTATCTCTCTATTACAAGCCAGCTCCTTACCAATACTTGTAATAGTCTACCAACGTGATGTTTTTCCTCCAACACCTTTACAAGTACAAACAGTATATAAAAGCAAGTTAATGAAGTCGGGAATAATAAAACGCTAGCTTTAAGTAGGATTGAAGGCCTCTTTTTATAGCTACCATAAACAAAACGTAAGCAATTTGATGCATCCAAGACTGTTACTAGCTAAGTTTGAATCTTTGCTTCAAGGCGACCTCATAAACAAAATGGCGCTAGAATTCCTTATTCTGAACTAACTATACTGTCTATCTGAATCTGGAACTGTCTGAATTAACTATAACAAACTGGCACTGCCTTAGCAAAGAGAAACACAATTAGTTTACAATTTAAGTGCTTACGATAAAATTATGGAATGTGGGATTACTAACCTATGTCTCGATTACTATCCCTACTGGAGATCGAAGTTTGATAGAAGCTCTATTGAAGTAATGTCAAATTTCGGTATCAGTACATAGGTACATATCATTACCTCCCGACTCAAGGTTTTCTCAATTATAAATCAATAGGTAGATTTTCTTGAATAGAGATAGGATTATTGCATTAATTATTTTTAAGATCCCTACCTCATACGTGGGAGTAATTCCACTCAAATTGGAGCTGCCCAACTGGGGAATTACCTTCGCCTTGCAGAAAATCGAAGTGAAATAACACTGCTTTACTGCGTTGTGTTCCTAACGGTGAGCAAGGTTGCCAATGCTCTGAGAGGCAACGTTGTGTTGGCAGTGGGGGGACTTTACTCTTATACTGCCAACCCAATTATTTCTCTTTCTTTTTCCAGGCTCGGCGTAAGTGATACCCCAAGGTGTTGCAAACGTCTATAGACTACGGTTACCGCTTACCCTCAGGTGGGCCGTATGCTTGTTTGCCACCTTAGTGTATAAAAAAAAACTTGTATGGACCTTACGTCAATCAAATCTACTGACTAGTCGGAATGGAATGGAATTGCCGTTAGTTGACACCAATCCCACCAATCAACTTGTTCTTCTAATGAATCAACATTACTACCTATTGTAAATATAATTATTTCTATACCTAAAAGTTCATCTCCCAATTACTTACTTTTTAACTAATTACCCAAAAAGATTTGAGTCGTTATGACAAAATGTGAGCGTGTATCACATTTTGTCATAACGACTCAAATCTTTTATAGCTCAATGTTAAGTTATTGAAAACCCTAGACGTGACCTAATTTCATACCAAGCTCAGGAAATCAGGTTACCAGATGTCGACCTCGCATTTAAATGAGGTACCTACAAACTTTTTACCCTCTGAAAAGGTAAAAACTCCAACGATTCCGTGGAAAATTTATATTGATGATTTATTTTACACTCATCTTAAGTATCATAAATCATAGAGATTTCATTTATTTTGAATTTGAAAATGGAATTGAAAACATATTTTCCGTGATTGCACTTTTTCGCCCTTTAAGTGTAGATATTATTAGAATTTGATTTTTATAGCTATAGCGGGCAATGTGTACACCCCTAAAATGCCCTGGTGATCAAAAATTAAAAAGTACATTAATATTGACAACTTTACCCCAGGGTACATGTGCGATGTTTCATGCCACACAACGTAGATACGTTGTGTAGAAACGTACATAGATACGTTGTGTACATCCGTAAATCTTGACTTGTGTTGGAGCACAACCGTTTCTTTCTTTATAAACTCACCCTTCGTCCGAAAGAAAAAAGAAAGAAAGAATTTTATTGATACAGTTTGGGCACAAATTAGTATATAGGTACCTAAAAGAGACAAACACAGGTGAGGTACGTAAAATTATAAATCTATGTTGATACCTAGTTACTAAGCTTATTGTCGCGGCTGCGTCAACCAGGTCTAGTTAAGCATTATTGCCAGTCAACTAGTGCACCTGATGCTGATTTTCAACTGGACCTTTGAATATGACGGATGTAAATCAGTTAATACCATCGTAACCTCTTTCCGACTACATTTGTAACCATGTTAACCATATGCAAATATATATTATATGTCACTTAGACCGACATTGTACAGGCGCCAGTCAAGCTATCCAATACTGTCAAATTTTCCCAATTGAAAATGAACCTTATCATAATGTGTTAAAGTTGAAAATCTATCAAATAAATTTGACAGATTGTGGTAGCTTGATGTGCTGGCCTCTGTACGTATTGGTCACTAAAAATCCATTAGTACGGAAACGTTACCTTAAAAATAATTCCTGAATTACTTTCATTTTCAGATTAACGGCCATTCAAAGCTTTGAATATGATTTGAATAACTTTGAACATTCTATTGATAACTCAAGAGCTCATTCACTAACTTTTGGAGTAATTCAATTTAGTTACGAAACATACTTCAGAATCGCAAAATTATTAATTATGTACTTTAGGTACTTATATAAACTTGCCGCTGAAATGTGTTGACTTTACGGTAAAGAACGTAGACAGACGACTTTTTGCACTTATCTTGGCACATCTTATAAATAAATTATATGATATCGCTATGATTCAAGGTTACGCTGAATTAGAATACATTGCCTTATGTTCTAGGCCTCATACCTTCCTTGAAAACTGGCAGTGCCTTAAGTCCTTAACCCACTACCAGGCCTAGCAGGAGTTGGTGGATGTCACTACAGAATACTAATGAGACCACGAGAAACATCTTGAAATTGCATGACAATTTGTTCCCGTTGTTCAAGGATGCTCTAGTTACCCTCAATTTTTTCGTTTATTTTTAGAGGTTCATCGATGAAAGATGTGCTCCAGATCAGACCTATCATTGCAAGCTTGTTTGGGACTACCTAAGCCCACAACGTACACGTCATTGCACTTCTAAAGCACCAGCAACAACACGGGAACACACAGAAACTTTCCGACATGCCTGGGTAGCGTTCATTGATTGATTGATAAATAATAGATAATTTGATTGCACACTATATTTATTCACAGCTTCATGAAACTTGATTAAATGCTATAAAATGGTATGTTTGATAATGATTGATAAGTACACGATACGCTTGCTGAAAGTGAACTAGTAAAATGATTACAAAATCGTCGCGGCGGACGTAAATTGCTGACTGCGGCAAATGTACGGACATTGGCCCGTACAGCCTGCTAGAACTACATAAAAACAAGATGACATTTTTATACACACACAAAGAAGGGTTGCATTTGTGTCCTTACGATGCTATCTTATTTGGTGTTTGTATGCTAATGTAACCTCTGTTTTAGAGACAATAAAGGCTTTAACGAAGTGCAAGGGAGCGGTGTGTTTCCAAAGATCCGGATGGGTGAAAAGGAACCTGGGGATTCACGGACACAACAAGGTCGTTGTGTCCGTGCGAGGTCGTTGCAGGTCAAACTATCCAAAACTGACAAATTTTCCCAATTGAATATGAACCTTATTGTTTAAATTGAAAATCTGTCAAATAAATTTGACAGATTGTGGTAGTTTGATGTGCTGGGCTACTATTTATTCTGTGTCGTTACAACAGGGTTGATGGTCAAACATCCAAACTTTTACTTATTGGATTACTTCTTAGCATTTTATTCTTAGTTACACAACAGTTTGATGTTGCCTTGACCAACAAAACTAAACAGGGATTTGCTATACGGTCGTTCCGTTGTTCCGCATTTATCGTTAATAAAATAGTTGCCAGTAATGTGTCTGGGGCGGAGTGCGGACTAATGGCGATAGGTCAAGGTCGCAATGTCATGTTCCAGTGCTGTGGACTTTTATTTATTTGTACTGGCTTTTATTGCTAAGTAGATGTTTCATCTATTAGCTAGTATCTCTATCTATTAGATAGTTGTCTACTTCTTTGTCGTTGCTCGTGGTAGTCATGAAGTAAATTTACAGTTACGGGCTTACGTGCTCTCCGAAGCACGAGGGGGTCTCGATCTGTTAAGAACGGTCACCCATCCACAGACTGATCGCGGCTAGCGCAGCTTAAACTAACAGATCGTTTGATCAGTGTAGTTTTATTAAACGTTCCCCGCACTAAGATTGTATCCTGGATGCAAATGCATCCAGGATACAGGAGAAATATATAGGAGGATAGTTTGTGTATGTAAATACATACACAAACTATCACATACCCAAACACCCAGACCCGAAACAAGTACTTGTAGGTCATGCAAATATTTATTCCTTGCGGGGATCAAACCCACAACCATAGCACAAAAGCCGATTGCTCTACCGCTGCGCCAAACGTAAATATTGACGACAACTATATTGAGCCTCACAAATAAAAACTAGATAATGAAATGTGAGAGCCGAGGACCGTTGTATGTGGGTGATATTCTTAATATACTTTTTACAATTTGTTCTGGTGCTGACACATGCTATTAGTGACGTACAATTTCTAGTATGTTCTCAAACACTGACATTTCACATCAACGGTGTAGGTAGACCACCCACTCTGATTGTAGAGTAGCCACGTCGTTTGAGGCGTTATGTTTGCTGCGATCCATTTTAAGTGAGTAAGAAGTGCAGAATATGTGTAAGTGAATCCTTATGACTCGAATATCAAGAGCCTATATTCATTTTACTTTTAATTGTATTGCTGATGCAATGTTTACGATACAATGTGTAGGAGCATGTTACAGATAAAACTAGGCATATCTTTTTAGTATTTTTTATTTATTTTATTTATCTAGGATATTAAAATGTACATAAGTATTTAAAACAAAATCTATGCAAATAATCATTCCTAAAGTTATCTTCTGCATTCATTTCTAATCCATATTGAGTTCTGGTTTCTGTTTTTTCTGAACACAGACGAACTTTTATGATCTGGAAATATAAGAATAGAAAACACTGTATTTATATTGTATGTGTTTATTATTATGGTAATAATAAACACAGTGATTTCATTCCACAGTGGGAGGAATTATCCCGAATTTTGGAACTAAACTTAAGGATATCCTTTTATGATTTGATTTCCGTAATGTTAATAAAGACTGCTCACGCTAATTCAGGATACGGAAAGTTCCTTTCGTTCATTCATAAAATTTTATTTAGGTAGATAATTCAGAAATCATTAAATATGTAAACAATTGTCATTATTAAGATATATGATTTCGCAGAGGATAGAAACGGTAATGCTCCTTTCGTTAATTAAAACTTGGCTTAATAAATGCTAACGCCAAGATTTTAACTTTTGTTTATGTATATAGATACTTTTTTGCTGCCGTACTCCATCTTGTGCGAGAGCTGTCTTTAAAATGAAAAAAATGACTCGTCACAGCTCGTCATAGCAACAAATCGAGGCAAACAGGCCTCGATTTGTCACTATACCGATTGATGGTGCGTCTAAGTCGTTCCCTTCGACATTTCCCGTCACGATTAGAACTTCCAGGTGTTCGGGAGTTCACTATGGTATGCGGTGCAAGCATATCTGCTTGTTCACTCGATATTCGAAAGTAAAATTGACAGAGTTCAGTCTGTCATCTACCGATGACAAACGTTGAACTCTTTCAATTTCATTTAATTTTTTTTTAAGACAATTATTTATGCAATGCGCTGTCCATTGTATCCTTTGCAAACAGCGCCAGCATCACATTTCAAAAGCGTCCATTCTTATTCGTTCGGCCTCTTTTAACATCCATTTATACAATACTATAAAATAGAATGCAATCACATACATTTTAAAGTGAATAATAATTATATGAATATATTTAAGCAATTTTAAAAGTTTGCGTACATAATAAAAACAATAAAAAATTGGAAATGTCTATACGATCAATTAAATTGCTTCGTGTAAATTGCCCACAACACTGATGTTGTACACTTATTTCGACACCAAGTGTGAATAGGCACGATTATCTTTATATCTGTAATAAGTAATTATGTAATTTATTTATTATGTTAGTGCACGTACCGGTTTAATATCACGTTCTTTGCACCAGACAGTGTGACGCTACTTTCAGCTAAATATCATGCTATAAAATAACACTGGCAAAGTATATAATTTATAGGTTTACATAATTATACGGGTATAGCCGTATGCACTACAAATCTTGTTCCCTACTTCTTCTTCGGAACTGTCTTAAAAAGAGACAGAGAAAAAATCTCCACGTATACATAAAATATGTTATAAACTATAATAATATTTTAGTTTATAATATATGTTATGTTATAAATACGTTCTTCATCGTTTCGTCGCGATGGTACATACATTATTTATATTACTTGAACGCAGTAGTTGGCCACTTTAATTGCGTTAATCAGTGGCGTTCTTTAGGTCCTCAAAGGTGCAGGTGTACGGGCATTTTGGGCACTCCAGCAAGTATAGCATGGTCTGGTCGGCGGCACCGCATTCACACTTTGTGACGGGGTATCTATGATCCCCATTTCACCAAGTTGTGTTTTGATAAATATGTTAAAAACATTAAACGTAACAGCCACATCGGCACCGGTAGCATTCTTCAAAAGAACTATTATTAGCATCAGATCGTGATCAGACATTAAATAAAAATTAATTCTAGACTACCTAAGCTGCGCAAAATTATCTACAACGCCAGAACCGGTAAGCGCTGTGTCAGCAAGAAGTCGGGAGATATCTGGTGGTCCAAACGACTTAAGTCCCCCTTTAACTTTGTAGATACGTCAAACAACCTGTACCTACACCTACACAATATATACATACAGTTACTTACCTATGGAGGATAGGATGACCGCTGGGGAAATAAAGTACTGGAGTGGCGACCACGCATAGCAAAGTGCAGCGTAGAACGGCCCCCTACTAGGTGGACGAACAACCTCGTGAAGGTCGCGGGGAGTCGGTGGATGCAGTCTGCGCAAGACCGATTTTTGTGGCGATCATTAGGGGAGGCCTATATTCAGCCGTGGACGTCCGTTACTGATAGATAGATAGACTTACCTATTAAAGAAGTCGATATTGTTTAAAGTTTTTTCCTAAATACCTTCAATATCATGGTACTTCGTGGCTAAGTAATAACTATGCTGATCTGCCAATCTGCAAGGTTAGGTTAGCTGCACTCGCCGCGGCAAGTCTGTGGATGGGTGATCGAAACTCCTCTGTGCCTCGGAGAGCATGAAAAGCCGTGGTCCCAGTCGTCCTGTGAACCTATATCCATTGTTAGTGTAGTAAGCCCAAAAAACCTGACAATCAGTCTATCCTCATGACATTGGTAGGTATTGCCGAGAAATTAAGGTTCGGAAGCCTGATTGTAGTGGCTTCGCATAATATATTCAGTGTTGACTGGAAGCCGACCCCAACATAGTTGGAAAAAAGCGAAGGAGGAGAATGACTCAAAATCTGAATACCCTGGACTAGAGATAATACTTAGAAATTTAATGAAATCCATTCCTATGTTCAGTTGTTACAATTACTTACTCCAATAGATTGTCCTAATAACTTGATAGGTACCACATACAACCTGGACTCCACACAGCACACCCTCGAGGAATGTCCAGCGTGGGCTTCCGAGCGGCGGGTCCTGGTCGCGAGGATCGGGAGAAATTTATCGCTGCCAGCAGTAGTGAGGACTATGCTGGCAGAGCCGGAGAACTGGGCTGAAGTGGCCTCCTTCTGTGAAAACTTTATGGTTCGGAAGGAGGCTGCTGAGCGGGATCGGGAGAGGGCCGACCCAGCTAGGAGAAGGAGGCGCCAGGGAGGCAACCGCCTTGGCGCCTAACACGCCGAAACCCCGCCTGCACAATCTACAGCAGGCGGGCCTTTTGGGTCGCGGGCGTTCTGAAAGGGGACTCTGTTCGCCCATCATCATGCGATCCCAGAGAAGACGGTAGCACAGTGGTTACGTGCTGCCGTACACAGGGACAGATTCAGGGGAGACCCGTTTACAGTCTCCCCAGGGATGTGCCTTAATAGGCGGTGCACAGGGGGGTTCTGGGGTGGTCTATTAAGAGGACCCAGTGCCCCCCTCCATGTGCTGATGGTGGCCACCGGGGTGGTTTTAGTGGGTAAGAATCCCACACTCCCCGGGTCTAACCCCCGTAGACCGGTAGCCTTTTGAAGGTTTCCCCCCGTAAACAAAAAAAAAAAGGTACCACATACAGCCATTCCCAATAATCAAAATCATTCAGTATGCTTGCTAACTAAATATAGGATTATGTACGTTATTTTAGCGAAGGAAAAATTCTTCTTCACTTCTGTTTCAATACTCCAGCCAACTAAGCCACCACGTGTCCCACCCGCCAAGTCGAAATTTGCTTTCACATTCTGAAATTTACGTTTTTAAGGTAACGTCAAATTTGAAGGCAAATTTATTCGGTCGAAATTCGCCTGAATTTTTCCTTCGCCAGAATAACTTTATAATCTCAGCCTGGAAAATGCAAACATAATAAATAAAAAAATATTCCTGGACAATTTTACACAACACAATCTAGTCCCAAGCTAAGCAGAGCTTGTACTATGGGTACCAGACAATTGATATAATACATAAATACTTTTTTTTGTAAACACATACTTAAATCACATAACAAACACCCAGACAAACACAAACACTTAATGTTCATCACATAAATATTTGTGCCCTGTGAGAATCGAACCCACGACCTCGTGATCAGCAATCCGACACGCGGCCCACTAGACCACAGACGTCGACAAAAAGATAAAGATAAGTTTTGGACATAAGATCCATACAAGTAATGTCAAAATCTTATGTCTAGTAATAGTAAGTAAATCTTCCGAAATGATTTTTTATTGGAATCAGCCGTTAGACTATTACAAACTTACACAGTTATAAATAATTTCTAGGAATTATCGAAATCGACAAAATGCAAGTCGTTGTTACTCGTGATCTCACGCCGATCGACACGTGAATCTCAATGCCACGGAAATGAAATTTCTGCGGTAGAGACGCTACCTTACGCGATTAAATCGGATTTGTCACGAACAAATCCGTGAAATCCTTAGTAGGTGACGTTGCAAAAATAAAATTACTTGTTCATTATTATAGTAAAAGGAACTAAACAGAAAGAAAGTCTTATTCAAGCAATTTCATAATTTGACGTAACTGCATTGTCATTACTGTTCTCTAAGTATTATGTCATTCCATCCCCAAAATGTTTATATCATTATTGGATAATCAATTATGATAACTATTGTAAGTTTTATACCATTGGCAAACAAGCATACAGCCCACCTGATGGTAAGCGTTTACCGTGTAACACCAGGGGTATCACTGGCACGTTGCCGACAATATAAAATGAAAGAGGCATAGTTGGATTGGCAGTCCCCCTGGCTGGAGGCATTTGGTGCCTCGCCACCTAGTCCGGTTAAGTTTTTAAAGCTCCCTCGAGCTAAAAACTAAGTCCGTCAAAAAAAAAAAAATTGGATTGGCAGCATAAGGGTCAAAGTCCCCCCACTGCCAACACAACGTTTCCTCGCGGAACACTGGCAACCTTTCTCACCGTTAGGAACACAACACCGCTCAAAGCAGTGATATAATGATATAATGATAATGATATAATGATATTTATTTCTGTAAATAGATCTTTTAAAGACACTTTTACAAGTCAATATATTACATATTTTTTTTAAGCTAGATGGCTCCGGCATTTCCTAGCTGACGACCTCTGAGAAGAAACGCCGAAACAAACTCAGAGAATCATAGTCTCTTTTAAAGTCCAGACAATGTATAGTAACAAAATATGTGTCTTACAATGTAGGGCAAAGTCTGAAATGGCCTTTTGAAGAAAGAGCCATAGCGGCTTTGAGTAGACCAGTCCCAACTGACGGCACGCATGCATCAGTCATTGTGTAGCTCAACCATAATTTAGGGAGCTCAACAACCCGTCGCACGACGATACCAGATCAGAAGAACATTTGCGTAGGTCACATAAAAAAAAGCTCAAAGCCACCAGACTGTTCAAAGCTAAGTATGTATATTTAGCCTACAAAGTACTCACATTTACATTTTATTGAGTTAAAGTATTAAATAATAAGAAAAAAAATATATATATATATAATCACAGTAACGATTTCAGTAATACCTAATAAATTAAAAAAACATAATTGTCAGACTTACATGAGAGCAATGCAGTTTGATGTGTAGTATTAAATTAATTAAATTAATACAGTCTAGTGTTATTTCACTTCGATTTTCGGCGGAGGTACTTCCCCAGTCAGGCAGCTCCAATTTGAGTGGATTTACTTGCACTATGCCCTACCTCTTAAAAGTTTAGTGTAAGTTTATAAAATAAGTTGTGTCCTGATTTTTAAGTAGGATAGATCTTAGTTTAACCACCTGTGACCGGCTGCACCTAGCTGTAGCCGGATAAAACTGGATGTAACCGCACTTCGGCTTTTAGCCGGAAAATAAAATAATACAACATTCATCACACCGAAAGTACTGCTTACCATGCAAGTTTTTTTGTAATTCCATACCTATGTATTTAATTCATGGTAGCCTAATAACTATAATAAAAAAGAACTGAAGCATATTATTATTACAACAGCATTAAAATAAATCTAATTAAACGAATGTACCACCATTTAATCTTAAATTAAAAAAGGGGTACTTTCGTATTTCCATGGCAACCGATTCCAAAACAAAGGGGTTTTACACAACCAGTAACACAATATTCACATAGTCAGGCACCCCACCACCCCATTTTCGTCTAGAATGCGGTCGAACAAAATTACGAATTTGCATAAACATAGACTGTAGTCAACAAAAGAGTTTGGTATACAGGTAGCGAACGAAATCTGCATCTTTACACAGATTGTGATTTAAATAATTACCCGTCAAAGGGTTTGATGTGTAGCAGCTTCCAATACCTGCGTTTTGAGACATATTGCGTGATACATAATTATACAATCTTTAAAAAAACACGATGTTTAATTAGCTGCCTGTATACTTAACTCTTTTGTCGACCGTACCTACTGAAATAGAGCAAAGTCTGCGGCTATTCCAAGAACACATCGGTAAGTAGATTTGGTGACTAGACCTATGATTTTGAGATAGAGGGGCTTGTAGCTTTGCTGATCAATCTGCAAGGTTAAGCTGCGCCAGCCACGGGCAGTCTGTGGATGGGTAACCATTCTTAAAACATCGAGATTCGTCCAGGTTGTCATACGAACACCTATGATCGTTAATTACCATTACCAATTGTAATAGCTGTTCGATGATATGTCAAAATCCTATGTCTTATAAACAAATCTACCGATTGATTCCTTATTGAAATCGATTGTTATTGATTCGACTTGGAGACCTTGATGGTCGTGCGACCAGTCAGATGATCCTAATTGTCTACTGCCCCTGCCAATAACAAAATGACTACCAAGCAATCATTGTATCAATAATTCCAACAAACGATGGCGTCGTCGTTTGGCTTTAATCACAACCCTCTTATAAAACATTCCCAGTCACAGACTTGTCGAATACGTTTTTAAACGAACTTAAAAAAGAGGTTTGCAATTATTCTTATGTAATGTCTCCGTTTTTTTGAAGGGGAGGGACAAAATGGTACCTACGAAACATTTTATTTAAGTACTTCAGTTAAATGGCTGCTGAGCGCGAAGTCCTGGGTTCGATTCCCAGTCAAGGAAAGTGTTTTATCTATTAGGCAATTCTCAGTAGCAGTTCAGATTTTGGATTTGTACTTGTTTAATGGAAACATCAGCATTCTTCGTCGTTCCCTCATTGTTGAAGATCGCGACCACGTACGACATATCTCCAAGCTATGCGTATTTCCGAAATATGGACCGCTCGGTACATACTCGCCTTTAATAATATGGGCCTTAGGTATATATTAGAAAATATACTTATTCTTTTGACCTTTTGATACTGAGACTAGATCGGACCTTAAACATTTAATTAAATAAATTGGTTTTGAGCTTCAATCATTCTTTCCTTTAGTCTCTCGTACCGACTTCTGGTTAACGTACTGTTTGTATGTCAGGGCTCGTTACTTAAAGGGCGTGCCGTAATTAATTAGGGCGTGCCGTAATTAATTAGTGCGTGACGTCTGCTTTATGCACTAGAAACGCTCGTCTAGTACCTTGAGGTGTGACATAACAAGGTTTTGAAGCAGTAGGTACGTGTTAACGCCATCAATTTGAGTCTGAGGAAGAGAGATGGGGCTATTCAACATGTAGAGCAGCATTCCTCTCTCACAACTTAGAAGTACGGCCAGCTAAATTAAAATCCGGATGTCCTCTCTAGGTACACATCAACATAGTATCACGCCCGTGTTCCCCAAAGGTTTAGGCAGAGGTGTACTAAATGTAGACCCACAATTCGCTGGTATGCTTAGGTCCTATGTATAGGGGACGAGCCTATTACCATTGATCTTCTTCAGCATAATTGCATCCAAAAGCCTACTAATATATTACAAAATGTGAAAGTTTGTGAGGATGGATGGATGTTTGTTACTCTTTCACGCTAAAACTACTGAACGGATTTTGATGAAACACACAGTATTTCATTACAGTATGATTATTTATACATCAGAATAACATATAGGCTATAATTTATAATGATTTTGAGTTAATTAGCCAAATTAAAACGATAATTAAAGGTAACTTTTCCACGCGAACGAAGTCGCGGGCAGAAGGTAGTTGGATATATGTCTCTTGTATGGCTCTCTAATTAGATCTAGGCGATTCTGGTCGAGGTCGGCCATGCCGCCTTTTTTTTTGTCCAACCACCTGACTGCTTTTCTGCCTACACCGCGACTTCCTGTTCAAGGTGTCCACAGCAGGACTTTATGGCTCCATCTGTCATCGTTCCTGCGGCTGATATATCCAGTCCAAAGCCAATTTATGCCAATACTGTCTACAGAGGCCAGCACATCAAGCTACCCCAATCTGTCAAATCACTTTGATAGATTTTTAACATTAATTAAAAAAAATAAGGTTCATATTCAATTGAGAAAATTTGACAGTTTTGGATAGCTTGACCTGCTGGCGTCTGTACAATATAATATCATCATATCAGTCTAATTAGGTTTATATCCTTAATGGCTCCGTCCGCTAAACATAACCTGATATGTGTACACACTACATCGTCCATTACTCTATTCATAAACAACCCGCCAATCAAAGCAGTTATTAATCCATCAACATTAAAGCGTATCCGAATAACACCCATGAATAACATAATCTAACGAGTGATTAATTGTAATCATGATTTTTAGACTGAACTTTAGACTCAACAGTCAAGTCCTAAATTTGTTTTTTTATGGGATAGGGGGGCAAACGAGTAGACGGATCGCCACCCATTGACATTCGCAACATCAAACGAATCACAAGTGCGTTGCCGGCCTTGATTTACAAACCCTTTATCATACCATCACGCCTGTTGTCATGGAAGGTTTAGGCAGAAGTATACACCGACAGTTAACTTGTGTATTTAGTTCCATGTAACAGGGGGCGACCCTATTGCCATTAACCGGGTACAAATCTAAACTCCGAGCTGCTACTGAGAATTTCATAGAAAAACCCAACACTTTGCTCGACATGGAAGTAGTAGTAGTCGCGCTTGTTATCACTTGCTAATGAGACATTTTACAAACTAGCCCAGACCTGTGATACAATCCAAACAAAAAATGCAAATAAAAACTGCTTAATAGATCTAGTTGCCGCATGTACGGATGCTGCAGCGCTCCCGTAGTCCCGGCACTAAAGTGGTGACGAAAGAAGAAAGAAAGAGAAAGATTTGTTTTAGTCGGTAGATCGCTCTTTTCAGAGCGGAGTCCGACACACCCCAGTGCTCTCCCCAGAGCAGTGGATAGTGCATAAAGCATTTACACCCTGTCAACAAAAAAATACCTCTGTTGGGCGTAAGGTTCCATTTCATTTGATTTCAAGCTAAGCAGTCTTACTGGGTTTTCTTTGAAAGTTCTAGTAGTAGGTAACCTGTGACTTTCATTTGTGCCCGGGTATTGGCAATAAGCTCCAATCCAATTCGTTGCGACCTGAAAACATACTGTGGGTGTAAATCAGTGCAACTCTGCCTAAACCATTGGGAATGCAGGCATAATGATATTTTTTTATTAAAAAAAATAAGAAATTCAGACTTTAAGCAGTAACAATCGGCCTTATAAACGTAGATATCATTACATTTTAACAATCGACGCTAAAAATAGGGTGGGCAAACACGTCATTTCCGGCGTATGTATTTTATTCATGTGAGTAGGTACAGTCAGCAACGAAAGTTGCTGAACAGCAAACTGCAATAAGATTTATATGCAGTTACTGACCTGTGAAGGTTGTGCGTAAACTTCTCAAAATATCTTGATAAGTTTTGGAGCTGTCATGTTTTCAAAATATAGTTGTGTTCAGCGACTTTCGTTGCTGACCGTACTAACTTTTTAATGGAACGGTCCAAGTACAGAGGCCAGCACGTCGGCCTACCACAATATGTCAAATTTCTGTGATAGATTTTCCACTTAAAGCAACGCAATAAGGTTCATTTTCAATTGGGAAAATTTGACAGTTTTGGATAGCTTGACCTGCTGGCGTCTGTACATATCGATTACAAACTTCCCCTAATACAAATTGCCTTTGCCCACCTGATAAATTATTATTGATGGCTTGCCTCACCTCCCCTCCAAATCCATTTTCACAGGTGTAAAGTAAATTTTACATAATTAGGAATTTAAACATACCATCACGCCTTCTCACCCTCTCTCGCCCTCTCTTCACCTTTCGGGGAATACCCGAAAGGTTAGACAGAATTTAACAAATGTATACCTACAATTCGCTTGTATGTTTAGGTCGCATGTAATAGAGGGCGCACCTATTGCCATTAACCAGGTATAAATCCAAATTTCGAGCTAACTGAGAATTTCATAGAAAAACCAAACTACACTTTGATCGACCCGGGAATCGAACTCAGGACCTCAAGCGTAGCAGTTGACCACTAGGTTAATGAGGCAGCTCAAAAACCTATTTCTTTATTTTTTATACCATACACCTGTAATACAATTCAAACGAAAACTACAATATATCGAATGAAGCCATACAAGTTAGAAGTTTGCGAAAACAATTCATTACGATTAGATATAAATTGAAGCCTTACACAGTCACCTCGTTGGACTTGATACATACATTGGTATCTCGATACCTTCGTTTATTTATTTATTACTAGCTTCTACCGCGACTTCGTCCGCGTGGAAAAGTTACTTTTAATTATCGTTGTAATTTGGCTAATTTACTCAAAATATTTATAAATTATAACCTATATGTTATTCTGATGTATAAATAATAGGTAATACTGTTTCATCAAAATCCATTCAGTAGTTTTAGCGTGAAAGATTAACTAACATCCATCCATCCATCCATCCATCCATCCATCCATCCATCCATCCATCCATCCATCCATCCATCCATCCATCCATCCTCACAAACTATCCTCACAAACTATCCCATTTATAATATTAGTGAGCCAATTCTGTCGCACAGCAGGGCTACTGTTAGGAATAGTATCTAAACATTACAACAGCAACGGCTTTTTCAAGTATTTTATGAAACGCTATTAGTAGAGTTGCATGGTTCCAAAATGTTGATTCTATGGAGAGAAATCCGGCAAGAAAATCCAAACATAAACATAATTCACAAGTCGTCAGAACTTGATTTAAATGTACCGTTGGGAAATGTAATGTTGTAATATATATATATATATACCTTGTACGTATACCACAGTGCTGTTACAGCAGTGATAACCTTGTGATATAACCATTGGACTGCCTAGCGAAGGTCTCAAGTTGGAATCTAAGGCATCCTGACTTTTAAAATTCATGTGCAAATTAATTATTAATTATCACATCACTCGCTTAAAACGGTGACAAAACATCGTGAGGAAACCTTTTTTTATAGTACGGAAAATCCTCATGGATCCTCCGCCGCATGGGACAGTATATGGGTTGATGCTGACTTACACCACATAACTAACCCTAGTTAGAATACCAACTTTCAGATGCTTATGTTATCATATGAAATTTGACATCCATATATCATAGTAAAAATATCTTCTGTCTTCACAATAACATGCCTTTCATAATAGTAATAAAACTTAACCCAAACGCATTAGGACCACAAGTATTAAAACAATCATTCATATAACCAAAACTCACATCGTATAATTGGGGTTATAAAAGCGGTATATAAAGACAATGGCTTTGTAGAATGACAAGCTATCATAGGACATAGTCACGTAAAGGAAACGTGGGAACAAATAATTGAACACAATTTTCTCAGGACACGATAATTTTACTATAATTTAATGTTTATAGACATTGCTTTTCCAACAAAACTTCACTGACTGACAGACATCACACAGTATGAATCGCGTTGAAATGTCTTTAGTCTAGAATTTTCCACAGGACTTTCTCATAGTAACGTAGGCGAGCACTAGGGTAGGGTTTTTGGCAAACTGTTGGCGTACAGCAGTAGACCTTATGAGGTTACAAGCGTGATGGTATTTTATCTTCCAGAATATTCTAAATGTATCGGAAAACGCAGCATTATCTTGTTTAGCTCATAGGCATTTTATACAATAGCCATAACTGAGAACTTTCCACATATAAAACTCCCAAAAGTTTTAAAAGAAGGTTCCGGGTTACACAGACACGAATTATCGCGATCAGGGGACGAAAGCCGTCAAGAAAAGCCTTGAAAATGTTGGCATGGAAGTTTGGATGCCTTCCAAAATGCTAAGCTAAAAAGTTCATGGACTGGACAAGGTTATAGAAGAAAATAATGGTTGTTTATGGATGAGAACTTTACCGGTTGGAATGGTTGAATTTTCATGGCAACATGTCAGATGTTCTACTCGAATCGATTAATTAAACAGATACCCATTATTATAATATAAATCTAAATCTCTGATCAAAATGGTTAGGCCATTAAGGTCCTTATTAAATACTTATAATTCAAAGGATTAAAGATAATAACTGTTCCATAATATCTTCAGTAATCGATTCTTAGCTTACAAGTCTCCCACAAATTTATAAATAGAAAAACAGCATCACAGATGGCGCAGGCCTCCTCATTACTTACACTGACACAAATTAATGTACAGAGGTCCTAATAACTTGGACTGTAAGGATTTGTTGGGTTTAATTACGGGTTACCGAGACGACCACCCAGGTAGGCTCGTCCAAGACGCCCGCTACCTTCACTAATGCTCAATTAAGAATACTATGCCCATTAGAAAAATATACGCCGAGCGGGAGGCGTTCTCCACGTATAAATTGCATTGTAATGACTGGTAATAAAGGGTTTATGTAGTATTATGGCGAAGAGTAAACATAATTAAAGGGCTAATGTTGAGATAAATTGAGCTTTATTTTAACATTTTTAAGTCATCAAAGAGGGGTTCGTAGCGTCACTATCACCTAATTTGAGAGATTAAGATGCGCTTGCCACATTCAGTCTAGGGTGACTATTCTTCATCATCAACCCATATACTGTCCCACTGCTGGGTACGGGTCTCCTCTTTGAATGAGAGGGATTAGTCTACCACGCTGGCCTAGCCCGGGTTGGCAGACTTCACACATTGACGGCAAATCTCGTAAGGCATGCAGATTTCTTCACGATGTTATGCTTCACCGTTTAAACGAGTGATAATTAATTATTAAAGACTGTTCTTAACATCATCATATTCCTCTAGTACCTACGGTATGCTGATGGAAGAAATAAATATTTAGGCCATTTTACAGAGAACCATTTAGTCCCAAACTAAGCAGAGCTTGCACTGTGGGTACACCAATGTGGGTATAGACCAGCTCAAGAAGGCGGTTAAATTCAATAATTTATATCAATGATAAAAAGAAATAATAAAGTCATCTTAGGACTTTTGTGCGATAGAATAACTATAGGAAATATATAATCTACGCTAATGGATTGCTCTAATGAATGACAGAGTACCATCCATTTCTTAAGTTACTCAATAAGATTGAATATAGTTTACCAAAATATAGAAACTTAAGAACTACTAAGAGGGTTTTCACCCTCACGCTATCACATAAACATAATGGGGGTGTATCTCTTGATCCCCTCGACGGATATTAGCCTAAAACGAAAATTATACACACGGAAAAACATGCTTTTCATTGTTAATGAAGTAGAGAGATACTTTCGTACGGTTACTTCCTGAAATAAAATATTTAAGGGCGTGGATAAACGGAAATCCCGGAGAATAAATTCCATTTTAATATTAATATGGCTGCATGACTCAAATACACATGGCTGAAACGTGTATCAATATATACTTATAAAATTATATACTTACAACTTTATAGTATTTTTATGAGAGCCACGACGAGGGTGGCTTAAGTAAAAAACCCTCTATAAATAAAAAAATATATATACGTACTTACCTATCTGTCATGTTTGTGGCGAATTTCGCGGATCCCATGGCCATGACTATAGGGCTAGTGAAGGCAAGTGCGGTTTTAGTTGGTTCAGGTCCGACATAC
Organism: Acronicta alni; assembly: GCA_964056405.1. Taxonomy (NCBI): domain Eukaryota; kingdom Metazoa; phylum Arthropoda; class Insecta; order Lepidoptera; family Noctuidae; genus Acronicta; species Acronicta alni. Next base: position 8,496,830 of record OZ043925.1, on the reverse strand, counting down.
CCTGCCAACTCCCCAGGTGGCAGTGGATCCATGAGAATTTTACCTACTATAATAAAAAAAATTAAACATTAAAAGTCGAAGTCAAATCGAAACTCCGAGCTGCTACTGAGAATTTCATAGAAAAGCCCGCTAACATTGCTCAACCTGGGCATCGCCCAGGACCGAGGATGGGCCGAGGACCTCTACTGTAGCAGTCGCGACCACCAGACTAATGAGACAGTTAAATAAATAAAAGTTCCGTGTTTTTTTTTTCATAAAATATCTTCCAAGACATTCTAAATAGAGTCAGAGATATTCCTTACATATAACACCTAATTACAATTAATCAACAATGTTATCTAAAAATACCAAACAGTCTAGCTCCTAAAATAACATCAGTAACCATTTAAAGTATTACAAAAATGCACGTCAATCCTCAACTGTCCCGTTTAAACACATCCTAATCCCCTTAAAGCGTAATACATCAATGTCAAGCGGACGACGCTCTTTTCCCATGAACGCAATGAATAGCCGCCTTTAATTACGCCCATTTTGGACTTGAATCACGCACAATTGAACGACATAGCTATTGTATGTTTGATTTTGATAAATATTATATAAATGAGGGATATATCTCATACGGTATACATGTGATTTAGTGGTCATGGAATTGATGTATCTGCATCGATAGAAATGGATTAAATATGGAAGCTTCATGATACCATATTTATCCAATGTTATACCATCTACGATAGTTTTTGTTTTTTTTTTTCTACATTAAAACTGATGTCGGGAATTCATGATGATTAAGAGATAATACATTACATGGCCACGGTTCTTCAGACAATTATTAGTGTGATAGCTAAGCCAATGTCAAATGGCTAAGAAATAACCAAGCTGGTCAACTTATCTGCAAGGTTAAGCTGCGCTAGTCGCAACCAGTTAATGGATGGGTGACCATTCTTAACACATTGAGACCCCTCCTTGCCTCAAAGAGCACGTAAAGCCGTCGCGTCGGTCGCAGTTATCATACTCGTACTTTTGACAATCGTTAGTGGTAGTTACAAGCCCAAAAAGCCTGACAATTGGTCTTTCCTCTGAATAAACTTTGAAATTGGGTTCCGAAGATCTAGTGGCAGTCGCTTCATGTAAACTACCTACTGATATTCAGCCGCATCTGGTTACACTGGAAACCGCCCCCAACATAGTTGGGAAAAGGTTCGGAGGAAGACGAAGATAGCTAAACCAAAGCTATTAATAAACTTTTTTTTTTATTTATCTTACGATATGATTGCTATACTTCCAAATATAACTCTTTACTTTCAGTTAATTAACCCTCTCCACTTAATTTTATAGTTATAACGTTTTAATAACAAAGCTTTATGAGTAGGGGGAAAAACATTATACGAGTATACTGCACTTAAATACGATTGAAGAAGATGTAAGAAAGAGCAATAAAACTATAAACAAAACCTGTACCTCTGAAGATAGTTGTTTAATTATTCGTTGACCTTAAAAATAGAATAGCTGCCAAATCTTAATTTTTGCGCTCGATTTAAAATGAAATTCCAATTTACGGGTGTAATGCAAAGCCAAAATTACATTTCGTAATTTGAAATCACACTCGACCGTGGTAGGGTTTAGATTTAAAGGTTGCGCAAATATGGGGAGAAATATTTCGTCCTAACAGCATCACACACCACTCGTAAACCACCGCCGCCGCCGCCCGTAGGGTTAATATGATGCAAATATAATTTTACCTGAACGTTGCAGGTTTTATTAAATGATAAGCTGCACGGCAAAACATATCAAGTCATTTCAGATCTGTACAATAATTTGCAGAAAGAGGGGCTCGTGGCTAACTAATAACTAAGCTGATCAACCTATCTGCAAGGTTAAGCTGCGCTAGTCGCGGTCAGTCTGTGGATGGGTGACCGTTCCGTGCCTCGGAGAGCACAGAACACCTACGACAATCGTTAATGGTAGTCAGAAGACTATGACAACCAATCTATCCTCAGGATAATGGTACTGCCCACAAATTGGGTTACGGAGGTCTGATGTCAGTTGCTTCGTGTAAAATACTGATATTATGCCGCATCTGGTTAGACTGGAAGCCGACCCCAATATAGAAAATAAGGATAGGAAGATTATGACAATAACTTGTGGAATGATAACAATATAGGGATGCAGTGCAGACAAGACAAATGAAACAAGAATATAAATAATACTTATAGATAATTATCTCGATTCTCGAGTATACCTGGGGCTATACCGCAACGTGTTAACGCGATTATTTTTAGGTTGTGAGAAAGGGATGGCGCTCTGTAATTTATAGAGCGACATCCTCTCTCTCAATCGGAAAACGATCGCAGTAATAGTTGGTGGTACTGCCTCTGTTCACGACACTGATTTTAAATAGTTGTTGTTAATATTTATATGAGAAATCTAACTCATTATCATCTGATTAACCGTTTTCGATATTGAGGTCAGCTTAGAAGCTGACCTTGTTAGTCATATAATAGATACCTAGTTAGACAAGAGTCTAACTACCGACCCGCCCCGACTTCGCACGGATGCAATGTACCAATAATATACATGTATGTATTATACATAACATCTAAAGAATGGAAGAAAGAAATAATCACCAAATCTTTTTTTATGTCATACACCTAGTGATGTTTATACATCTAGGCGAAAAAGTAAGATATGTAGGTAAGACACATTGTTGTCACTAATGTCAAGGCTGCTCCTCTAACACGGTGTAGTAGATGTTCCCCTTCCTTGTCCCACCTTCCTTTAGCGGCAGACGATTCGTGAGGATTTTCTGGCTATGATAAAAAAGGAACTCAATTCTCATGTATAAAACGTACTTCTAACGTAGTAGCTAATCAGCAACGAATAAATTGAAGCCTCAATAGCTATAGTAGGTATAGACTATGACGACAAAACCGGTGATAGTAGTGTTTAAAGAACGCAGTTAATGTAAACATGGCTATCTAGGTGCCAATCCTTTGTGCATGAACGGTAACTTACATATCATACCATCACGCCTGTATTCCCCAAAGGGTTAGGCAGAGGTGTACAAATGAACCGTCCAGGTCACCGCTATGTTTAGGTCCTATATTGCTATCTATTCACCGGGCACAAATCCAAACTCCGAGCTGCTACTGAGAATTTCATAGAATAACCCAATAACATTACTCGTCCTGGGAATCAAACCTAAGACCTCTAGCGTAGCGCATCGCACTTAGAACCACTAGACTAATAAGACAACTGTAAGTACATTTTCGGACGAGAAAAACTTAGAAAACTCTTCAAGTACTGCAGGTGAACTTTTGTTAATCACCAACAAGAATGTAAGAGGTTAAATGTTTATTCTTTAACTTTTCAACTGTATTACCATAAATACAAAATGTTCCCAACACAAACAAGAAAACAGATAATCGCTTATCTGGTATGCGGACCGTTCCTCCCAGTCACAGGTACTGTCCCGTTAGAGAGGTCGAGGACGAATTTCAAGAGACAATACGTACATACAAGTGTCCACTTCACTACGAGAAAACACAATCAGGTATTATAGACAGTACGAACCGCATAACACGTTGGTAGAACATCTTAGTACTTCGTATTGACGAACACGACTGTAAATTTGTAACACTTTCCCTTATTAAATTATGATGTATATATACTTTTTTGTTTTTTAAGGGTCGAGCCACTTCTGATGGAATTTACGTCGCCGACCTTCCTTCGTGTAACGCTAGTGCACATTATTCCAGAGAAATATCTCATATCGTACACATTTGACCGAAGATGCGTGACTAAGTTGACTAACAGAAAATCGCCTTGCAGAAAATCGAAGTGAAATAACACTGCTTTGAGCTGTGTTTATGGTGAGCAAGGTTGCCAGTGCTCCGCGAGGAGACGTTGAGTTGTGTAGTGGGGCTTTTACTGCTTAAAAACATTTCAAAATTTGTACTAGTTTCGATTTTTTTACTTCCCTGAAAAAAAAATCTGTCATTACATCCATTTACGTATGTACGAAACTATATCATTGACATTGTGTCAAAACTGTCTACAGAAAGACTTAGGTAACTTAGTTGTTACTGAAAGTAATGTAACAAAACTCGACATTAACCGACAAATAGAACAATGTAACGTCTTGAACTATAGCTAAAGGTACCCGTAGAACAATTTGCTAGACAAGAAAATTTTTCATACAAAATAAAAGTTTTTTTTTTTTAATATTCTGCCAGGTATTTTTAAAGCTACCAGTAGCTTCTTCGTTTGTATTTAGATAATGATCAAACAAATAAGCAAGCGTCTAGGCTACGTTAACCGCATAAAAAACAAATGCCTAGGTACATAATAATGTTACATTCAATGACATATTGCGAACGTAATTTACCTCACAGATACAAATATCACAATACTACGATAGGTATATGGAGAAATTTAAAACAAAAATCGCAGTTTACAGGTAACAATAACCTCGCAGAAGACGTTCAAAAAGCCATGTTTGTTGAGTCTGTTCCATATTCAAATAAAAGAAGACGAAGGAAATTGCAAACTTTTCCAATTTTGATATATTTTTATAATGGGAATTTCTAGATGTCCTTATTCCTAATGGTAATCGTACAATTTGTGTGAGAACTATAAATGTTGATATAGGCCACTACTAAGTTAAGATTAAAGTCAAAGAGTATTAGAGTTGTTTATAAATTAGGTACTTAATTAAGTTATCTACAATGTAAATGAGCATACGAAATCGGGATTACAAGATACTACGCCACTATGGATACGTAAACCCAGGCTTCTGTAATTAATTTAGGCGTGTGAATATTTGTATAGTTTAATTAATGTTTACACAAGAAATTGTATGGATTGGTAACATATGAACTTTGACTGTATAAAACCTTGATTAATACAAACTTATTAATTTCTGACATTTACGCGAATATTATACATTGAAATAAAACTACTTTTTACGGATTTTATCGCGTTATATTGATATTATTAATCCCGACGTTTCGGACCCTTTACAGCGTCCATGGTCACGGGTAGACTGGTAATACAAACTTGTGTAGTATTGATTACTACCTACATAAAATCTATTTGAGATTATATTTATATTTCCGGCGAATCGTGCTTATTTAGTTTTTATACAATCATCGACGTGAGGGGCTTGTGGCTAAGTGAAAACTACGCTGTTCAAGCGATAGACGCGGTCAGTTTGTGGACAATTCTTAACACATCGAGACCTCTCCGTGCCTCGGAGAGCACGTAAAGTCGTCGGTCCCGGTTATCATGCGAATATCTATGACAGTTGTTAGTGGTAGTCAGAAGCCCAAAAAGACTGACATCCAGTCTATCCTCAAGATATCGGTATTACCCAGAAATTGGGTTACGGAGGTCTGATGGCAGTCACTTCGTGTAACATACTGATATTCAGCCGCATCTGGTTAGACATCAGTTGGGAAAAGTAGCAGAGAATGATTAGAATGACTATCATCGACGTTTTAACCCTTTGACTGCCACGGACGTCTATGGACGTCAAATTAAAACTTGCTCACGATGTCATGGCACGTCAATAATACCAATAATAATACCTTTTTTATAGTACTTGGCGTACAGATTTCATTACTGACGTGGCTGTCAAATGGTTAAATGGACAAATAACAGCAATTAAAATCAACAACCAAACTCTTTTTGCTTACGACCGATGTTTTTTTTTGATCCGAGGAGCTAATTGCCACGTCGCCACAGATAGGGTACAGGACATAGGATGGCGACAGTTGGTCGGCCACTGAAGATAACATCACATTTACACACGTGAGCTAAAACACTAATGCTACTGCATTAATTAGCAGTGTACACTGACCTTTCTTTAAAAGATTAGTTCGTTGGTCTAGAACGACACTGGTGGCCACAAACGACTTGATTAAATGGAATTCACGTCTCTCAGAATTTTAATACTGCCTCATTAGTCTAGTGGCTGTAATCACGACTACTATGCTAGGGGTCCTGGGTTCGATTCCCTTGTTGAGCAAAGTTTTATAGGGTTTTTTTTTATGAAATTCTTAGTCTGCAACTCGAAGGTAATGCCCTGTTAAATAGCAGTAGACTCGCCCCCATGGGACCTAAACCTATGTGCGAACTGTGAGTGTACTTTAGTACACCTCTGCAATACCCTTCAAGGAAAACAGGCGTATTGGTATGGTATCTATCGGTATCTAAAAACATTGTTTGCTCATTTTGGTAGGGACCAGCCGAAAATCAGTGCTGAATCCTCCGCACAGAAAATACTGAGCTGGTTTCCGTCCTGCACAAGTTGCCTGTCTTTTTATATTTATGTCTATTCAGTTTTTAAATAATGTGTGTGGCAAAATAAATGGTTTAAATGATTTTTAAATTCAAATTGTACGTTGTATCCTCAAAATCACAACTTAAATTAAAGCATTTTTTTTTATAATGTAGTAGTAGTATAAGTATATAATTATGTACTTGCAGATACAAATGTAATTAATAATAATTATCCTATTATTATCCTATCAATTGGAATAGTCTAGAAACCCAATAATCTCTATTATATTTTAAAACTTTATTGGGATGTTTCAATATTTTGGATGATTCAACCACACTGTGCGCGATAACCGATTCATGCGCAAAGCCACGGGCGCCCCTTGGTACGTGCGCAATAGGGACCTTCACTTAGACCTGAAACTGCCTACTATCAAGCAGTTTATGAAACGCGCCTCTAAGCGCTATTTCGATTTGGCCCCCCTTCACCCTAATCCCCTTGTGGTCAGTAGCGTAGACTACAAACCCTCTCAGATAAGTAGAGTGCGCCGCCCAAGGCACGCACTCACTTACCCTGACGACCAAATCACCCTAGCGCAGGAGTCAAACAGAGTGACTAGCACTCTCAAAACACACGCACAAAAACGCCACCCGATATACCGTCCTCGCCGGCGAGGCCCGTCGCGAAGACCCCTTAACGGTAATCCTCCCCGTCCCTTGCTCGAGCCGGCCCGAGCCGAGCCAGTAGCTTTAAATTCGCCCCTAAATAATTTAAACCCAGATCCAGCCGTCCCTAGCTGCCCCCCCAGCAACGCCCTAAGCCGAGGTCCGAGTCCCGCAGGGGACACCCTTAGCTGTGTTGCTTAGTTTATAAGTTGCCCCTGGCTGGAGGCATTCGGTGCCTCGCCACCTAGTCCGGTTAAGTTTTTAAAGCTCCCTCGAGATAAAAAACAACGTCCGTCAAAAAAAAAAAAAAACTGTGCGCGAGACTTCAAAATTACTGGATCAAGCTCGTGCCAACCCTATCTTTTTTAAATGAAGAACTATCACATGTTTACAAAAAAGTACTCTCAAATTGTCAATTTGCTCTCAGGTACTGAACGAAAAAGGGCTTTGACACTATTCGTGTACGCATGCAAATGTATGTGAACGACCAGTCTGGCGCCGGCACCAATTTACGAATCCCACATTTAAATTCAGTATATCGGTGGGTAACTTAACAACATTATGTGTATGTACTGTGTTTATTTAAAGTGGCTACACATTATTAAGTATTATTCTATCGAAATTATTTAATCAGTTCGTAGTTTGGATTTGTGCCTGTTTAATGGCAATAGGCTCGCCCCCTATTCCATGGGACTTAAACATACGTGCGAACTGTGCATTGTACTTGTACATTGGTACACCTCTGCCTAACCCTTCAGGGAATACAGCATATACAGTCGTGGTCAACTAATTAGGGACATTCAAGATAGTGAAGGGCTATAACCGGTTATGTACATATAAATATAAAACCCTATTGATTTCTCAGCACCTATTCTTTGCATAATGTGGTCCGATTATTATGCTATAAATAGCTGTAAATAAAAGATTAAATAAATAGAAAAAGTATTTAATATCAAAGATTAAACATGTATTAAATATTAATGTACAATTCTGTAGTGGACATTTAATTAAGGACAGTAAAGTATAATGAAAAATACAGTTAAACAAAACTTATAATCTGCAATGTTTTAATATCTTTAACAACTCCATTTTATTACGTGTAAAATCAGTACCCAGTAGCAAAATTTTGTTAGTAATTACCGCTTGATACCGATGTGGCATAGACATTATCAGTTTCTGACATGTTTCGACAGGAATGTTTGCCCATGCCTCACAAAAAGCTTCATGAAGTTCATCCAAATTTGTATTACGATAAGTGGCAACTTTTTTCTTGATTTCGTGCCAAAGGTGCTCAATTGGGTTGAGGTCCAAGCTATTTGCTGGCCAATCTAGCACCGATACAGACTGACTGTTAAGAAACGACTTGACTGAATGGGCGGTATGTTTCGGGTCGTTATCCTGCTGAAACGTCCATATAATAGGGAGATGCTCCTCAGCATAGGGAAGCATAGTTTCTTCAAATATTGCCTTGTATTGATGTTGGTCTAAGTTACCCTGAACTTTCCTCACAGGTCCCACTCCACGTCCAGAAAATGAACCCCACATTTTAATGTTTCCACCGCCATGTTTCACCTGTTTTTTTGTGAATCTTGGATTCATTTCCGCTTTTACAGGACGCCGTAGATATTGCCTTCCATCTGAAGAAATCAAATTAACTTTGGTCTCGTCAGAGAAAAGTACATGTTGCCATTGGGCGTAGGTCCTATGTCCATATTTACGTGCAAACGCCAAACGAGCATTTCTATGTTCTTTCTTCAACAACGGTACTTTGCGAGCCACTCTTCCGAACAACCCTGCTTCTACCAAACGTCGTCGAACGGTCCTCGCAGATACACCGGATCTTTCGTTTGCCCCAAACACTTCGTGTTTAATTAAAATAGAGCCTAGAAACGGATCTTCTTGCGGAGTCGTTTTCTCGATCTTTTTGTTCTGGACACATTTAAAAATGTGTTATAGCGCTTGAAATGTTGCACTGCATTGCATACCATAGTTTTTGAACAATTTAAATCTTGTGCTATCCTTCGGTATGACCAACCACGCTCGACAAACTTCATGATAAGTTTTCGTAGTGTTGGATCGCAACTTTTATTTTTGCCCATTTTTCTTCAAAATAATTCTCAAAACTTAAAATAAAAATCTGGATTGCCGCCAAAACGACCACGAAATAAAAAAGAAAAGAAACAAAAAAGTACTTATTAAAATTCCAATTTTGAAATTAGAACGCAATACCTCAGTGTCCCTAATTAAATGGCCAGCCAGCATTCTTTGAACAAATAGCACTATGATAATCTATCAGCTATACTGTAAAGAGGTTTAATGTTTAAGAAGTTGTTATTGTTTGTATAATCGCGCACATAAATGACTAATTACACTTACATGTAAAAGATATGGAATGTTGTTAAGACTCGTTGGAAAATAAAAAAATAATTCACAATTTGGCTTAACTAGAGATTGTCCCTAATTAGTTGACCACGACTGTATATGTTACGTTAATTTGAAAAAAAATATTTAAGGAACTTTAACAGTTACAAACTCTATTGACGCATAAAAATATCGATCTGTCTTAGTTATGTTAATGTCAATAAAATGAAATGCTGTTGGATGCAAGTGGCATATAACCGGTCCTTGTGGAAGCCTATGAGGGAGGCTTTTGTTCAGTATTGGACCTCCTGAGGTGAGATGATGATGATGAAAATGAAATGCCACTATAATAAAAATACTCACATTGGCTGCTTTGCGGAATTGGGAACTAACTTTAGAAGTACAAGTTATTCAGAAAAACTATACCAATCCAAATACGCATTACCATTTCAACATACGCACACGCATTCTTCAAATTTTAAATATTCCAAATTTAGTTATTTTATGCATCTAACCTCACAAAATTATCCAATAAATAGTCATTTATTTCGCCAAAAATATGGGTACAAATAGATGGTTAGAGTGCTAAAAAGTTTCCATATATTTTTCCGTAAGAGGCATGCGAAAAACACATTTGCATATGAATAATATTATTAATAATTGGTAAATATGTCAGTATTAATACTACAATAATATTTTATCACATTAAAAAGGTCAATTTATATTAATTATTTTCCCTTATGGTCCAAAAATTCTTTAATATTATAGAAATCATTATTTATCAACCAGAGTTTGAGATTTATTTAAATATATATTATAGGTACCTTTTCTGACTCCTGATAATCCCCGTGTTTAAAAATAAATAGATATATTGAGCTTGGAAGAAAATTCCATTTATTGTTTACTGATTCGTTTTGAAATGCAAATTATGTTTGCAATAAAACTCGTCATCATTCCAGTCCTCACTTTACAGCCCTTTGTTTTCTAATACTGGACGGGTAAAAATGCTATTGTGATAAACGGACCTTATGGTGTGGAACACAGATAATTATAATATGTTTAAATTATATTAAATAAGTTCAAAAGAAAAATACGACGAATACTAAATAACAGTTTTGTTGAAAAGTTTAACATTAAAAAAACCACAAATACCAAAAAAAACAACATTACTATCTGTTATTAGTTAGTTACGTGGATGGAACTGACATGCATCAAAATAAAAACATTCATCGAGGGACTTTGCCCGGTGTGCAGCGCTGAGCTGGGCATCCGAACGCAGTGAGCACCGTGCTACGAACGCACCCGAACGCGATCTTTATTCAACGCGATCGCGCCGTCAGTCCAGAGGTGACCGCGGGCGGGGCGGCACGTGCTGTGCACGCCTCGCGACATTACACTGTGTTTATGTACGCCATTGTTTTAATTCAATCCGTCTACAATCAATACGACATCGGAGTGAAAACACGGCCTATTTGCTGCATTCACTAGAATCTAGTGCAAAATCAGTGTCAGTAAAAATTATCTAAGAAGAATAGATAGTAGACAGTATTGACAAGTGAACCTATCATACAATTTCATCTGTAGATGGTTTTGTTTGTGACATTGTTATTTGACTATAAAGGTGTTAGTGATTTTTGTTGTACATAAAAGCATGCAAATCAATAATTGAGTGGATACCCAGCTCCGAGTAACCTAGAGTTCTTACGGTGCGGTGTATTACACGGTTGCATATTGATTGGTTCTGTACCGGGATCACTAGAACTTGTCATCCAATTAACGGTGGGTAACGTTACATCGAAATGTTTTAATCGTAAACTGTCGATTGCTTTACAGATGCTCTAACAAAACGTACAGACGCCAGCAGGTCAAGCTATCCAAAACTGTCAAATTTTCCCAATTGAAAATGAACCTTATTGTGTTGTATTAAAGTTGAAAATCTATCAAAGAAATTTGACAGATTGTGGTAGCTTGATGTGCTGGCCTCTGTACATGAAGGTAAGAAGCTATTGACAAACATACCTGAACTCTGATCTGGATTGTTTCCGTCTACTAATTATTTTGTTACCATATTTATAAATAAGACATTTTACACAGCACTAATTCAACTTTGCACTATGGGTACTAGACAATGGATACAATACTTTTGAACTGAATTCTGTAATATTTTTTTGTAAATACAAAATATTTATAATACCTACCTTAGATACACCCAGATAAACACAATCACTTAATTTCATCAAGTAAATATTTGTGGGTATCGAACCCACGACCTCGTGATCAGCAGTGCGAGGCACGAACTAGACCGCAGACGTCATCAATTCCACATGTCTTAAATAAGCAAAAAGCAAGCAATGAAACTGATACAGAAAGCAAAATAAGAATTATAAACAACATAGCCGCACGAAATTCGAAGAAACCAGCTTTACTAAAATAATAGAAAGTCCATAATGAGAACAATAAATATTATGCTATTGATACTGAACATAAATAAACTAAACTACTAACCTATAAAATCTGACAGAAACTGCGGTAACTTGTTCTTTCTTCAAGTCATTTCTAAGATAATTGTCATGTTGCAGTTTCTTACCAAGAAAAACCAATCATCGGTTATGATGAGGGCTTACCTGATGACAACAATACGTAAAGTTTTCTAAATACATTCCCTCTTGAGTCAATATTCCAAGAAGAAGTTTGCAAAATCCACCTTGTTTGTGCACCTCAAGAACCACTTGAATCAAAACCAATTACAGGTAATTGAGAAATTAATTGGGTCATGAACTAATAAACGCAATGAGGAATAATGGAAAGCAATTATCTACTGCGCATCGGGATAATCCTGTAAATCCATATACATCATCCTACACATCATAGTCCATAATCTAAAGCTGTATGTACTTCAAAGTATTGATTTCTATCAACGTAATCATAACCACAACTAGACCTACATATTTGGAGGTGGCTACCTGTGCTGATGAATGAATTTCGACACCTACACGAAGTTGGCGCCTGCATTGAATCCAAATGTTTAATCTTTATTGTTCATTGTATTAGCTCCGCGCTCTACATTTATGCCCATATTGCACATTAAATGAATAGCCTATTGATTCCGAGATGGTGTTTAGAAATCCAGTTAGATCTTTTTGCCTGTTTTATTTTTAAACCTCTTGATTAAAACCAATACTACCTGCTCGTTCTCGCCCTCTAGGGTCAGTTACATCTCTAACAATGGGACTGGAAACGAGAAGCCGCATAAAGCGCAGGTAGTGCACGTCTTTGCAGGTATTTTATTACCACATTAATGTTTAGAACTGTATCAAATTTTATATGGCTGTTTAGTTTTTATCCTTTATTTGGCTACGTTACTAGGAGTAGCTTTCTGAGAATATGTTTAATCGTTTCGTGCAGCGCAGTTAAATTCCATCCATGCAACAACAAACGTACTCAGAACTCTAATAATTCCAGTGTACGCATGTACCAAGTATATGCGAAACTTATCTGGGATCACATTTATGGCGCACACCTGATGGCAAGGCGAAGGGAAGACAACCAGTTTCGCCACCTGGCCACTGCGCACGCATTACCAAATCGCAGCTTGCCGGTGTCGACTCGGTCGTTTCATCATGCACTACCGACCACTATTTTTATCTTTTCATTTTAAAAGAAACACGTTTTTCGAAGGACGCAGATGTTCCTGAAAACAATATTATTTGTTATCGAAAGAAAGGGTTTCGTTCAGTAATCGACTGCGCCATGTTATTAAAGTGTTCTCAATTGCAAGCAGATTAATTTCTTCACTACAATTGCTCACCAACTCTCCAATGATGCGCTATTGTCTTTTTATTACTCCATTCCCGACATGCACTTTCTATGACAAAACAAAAACACAAATGAAGTGTGCAGTGATCTAATATCCGATTCTCTTAATTCGAAAGTTGATATTATGAGTCATTGCCCTATTATTAATACGACGTTATTAGTTGTATTAACGTATACAACAGCTAATGTAAACAGTTTTATTGTTGTTTTCTTTCGCCCTAAATATACGAATTTATACACACAGTATTATAGTAGTCTTATTAAAAATGTTATTATATTTAAATCTCACTTTGGTATGTTTGCTTCTTTCTGATTCACCCTATTGGAATGTCAAAGGGATGAGCTGTGGTCAAAAATTCATAAAAGAACCATGTCGTGACTCACTACGATCCTTCGTTCGTGACAAAAATCACCTTTTCTGAATTTTTTACTTAAATATTTAGATAATGTTTCAAGCAAATTAAGAACACGAGCTTCAAGGAATTTGCATCTTTTATGCTTAATAATTCCGTTAGTTAGCGTGAGATTTATATTATTCGTAGCTTTAATCTGAAAAACGCAGATTGAAATGAAATTTCTAACATTGACCTAAAAACGTTCATTAAAGACGATGAAAAGTGGTTGAATAAGCTAAATTTTGAATAAATTACCTTAACTCCGATAATTGTATAAGCTATGAAAATAAATTACTGTGGACCAAAATAATATTGTGTATAGCGATAACGAAGAGCAATTAGATGATAAAGCAGATTGTTTCCAGTTTAGTTAGAAATCGTACATCATTTTAGAAAGTGAAATTGACATTTGAATACAACTGCGTCACGTATTGAGAATTAGTTGAAATTTATTACATCTACTAGTTGGAATGTGTAATTATAGTAGCTAACACTACAGATGTAGTATCACTAACAAATAGTAATATAATATCTTTGATTCTAGACAAACGGCGAATAAATCACCGATACTGAAATTGCGAAACAGAGACGCTTACGATAATAGCTAAACTAACATGTTTAGTTTTACAATTTATTACAGTTGTCTGTTTCAAATAACGGGTGCCCTCGTCACGTATCCATATATTAAACTTTTAGGCAACTTCAATTCATTTTTGTCATGACTTTAACTGGTAATGAAGATAAATTATACTTTCAATGACAACAGATGCTACTCCACTTCTTGTCGTTAATATTTTCATTGAGTAATGTGCTTTGATTCTACTATACATGTAGATAATTACTGCGTTAAGATATTTGATTAGCTATGGAATTATATATTTTGTGACCTACATTTTGTCGAAATTTTTTGAATAAGTATCTGCACAAACTTTCGCCTCTATTTTTATTGTTGAATTCGGTCACAAAATAACGGGCTAGATATTGCCAAGACAGTATGGTACTCCAGACCGTAGAAAATTTATTGCACATTGTGACATACTTGCACTCTCCCGCAGGTACAAGCTGCAATTTCAAGCAACCCCGATCTGCTTTTTATAGTTATAGAATTGTAAAATATACTTGGCATAAAAATTGATCACAAGACTCGAGTGCAATATTTTGAATCGATTGTTCAGGCATTTGTAGGTCCTCAAAACATGGTGGCATTCCAAAAGTTCTTCAACTACTATTTTGTCAGTAAACTAACTAGCTTGTTACTGCCTATAAGTATTTATTATCACTTTAGCCGGACGCATAGCCGCAATTGGGCTGTTTTCCCACGCAACAATGCCATCGACCCACGCTTGTACCACTTGCATTAGAACATCAATGCTAAATGACACTTATGCAGCTTCAAAATTGTTCAATGACAATGAACTACGCCACACAGAATTATTGTTGTTATTGTAATCAGTGTTCAGTAATTACCGGATATAATCAGATTTTGTGCAGTTTAATCATGTAGTTTACCGAAGGATCTTAGGCTAGTGGAGATTTGTGGGATAAAGAGGTTAATTATTATGTTGTGATCAAGAATCAAGATAGAGAAAAGTGTTTCATGGTTTCGAAATCCATTCAATATTTACAACCATTTACCAAACAATAACAGTGCTAAGCAAAGAGAAAATAGATATTTTACTTAGATTTGAACAAAAAATTGCCAGGGTTGGTCTTCATTGTAAAATGAATTGAAATTTGTTGTGCGGCATTAATTTAAATTGACACAGAAAAAGGTAACTCATTCACAAGTAGATAACGCAATAGAGGAACAATATTGATTCAATTGGTCACGTAACACAATGGATGGTGGGGCGTTGAGCAAATGAATCGGCATGTGTGATGCTAGTAGTCTCCGAAAGTTGATACCGGAACGACAAAAAAAAAAATACCCGATCACCATTGTAACCAAGTTATAGGAACAATTCTGCCGCAAAGTTAATTTTAATTCATTTTAACAATAACATAACTAAATTCGATAATAAATAGGTAATAATAACAGTATCAAGACCTCTTGTTTGGTTTACTCATAAACTGTGCGAACTAGGACGATAGCGTGGAAGGGTCCTTTCGGAGGTCCTTGACGTTTGCCCTACAAATATTTGAGTGTCACCCTGCTTTGCTGGGCCTTTTGGGTTAGAAATAGTGATACTATTACTTGTGTGTAAAACTGCTTACCTAAGCTTTACAGTTTAGATAATCACTACGGTCTATCTTATTAATAATTTCCTTAATTAATTAACCTCAATAATAACATCACGAACAAGGAACTACCATATTTCAAACAAATATTATATCAGCAGTCCTAATTGTAATTAATGTAAGAATGATTCATAGTCCGCAGGTTGAACAGGTTTTTATAATGGACATTAAAACCGTGAATGCCTTGACGCGACTATCTTTACTAATGCACTTATCAATCTACTATCGGGTATATGCAAATCTATTGTTGATTCCAAACAAAAGGTGCCTATGACTTCATGGTCAAAAGTCTTAATAGAGATAAGCTTAGTTAAATGTTAAGTGCCTCAATCAACACAATAGAGCATAATTTCTGTGAGGAGTGTCTTACGAGCAACAATGAATGCTCAAGAATTCTTAATCCAATAAAGTAGAAGGTACTGGGCTGCAATATTAAAATCTTAAAGCATAATCACACTTATGTAACCTTTTGTCTTTCCTCAGGCTACGAGGCAGTTGTAAATTCTGTAATAGCTAGTCATCATGTTGTTATGCAAAATTACTTTCTCCTGATTTAATCTCATTCAGAGATTTAAAAAGTTTCAGTAACGATGAAAGCAGAAAAATGCTTCCTAAGTGGTCACCATACATGTATGAGTGTATTTGATAATATCAATTGTGAAGAAATCGTAAAAAAATTTGGTCATTAGTAAGCGGCTGTTTGAATTCGACTTTGATATTGACCGAAGCGAGTTCATTCGCCTTCGTTACGTTAACTTCGAGTGTTTTAATGTGTTGCATTTTAATTATCTTTTTGCAATGCGATTTTATTTATTTTACTTTATCACTTGACGTCTTGTATCGTATTTTGTCTCATGATAAGATAATTACAACTACAAAATCACAAGCAATCGATCAAAGTGATTCAATAAAAAGTCCATCACGGAAAAATATTGACGTAACAAGAAATCTTCATTGTGATGTAAAAATGAAACGTATCTCTTACCTTTGTTAAACCAGTGTTTGCACAGTCACCTCCTATTCTTAGCTGTCGTGTCTGGTTAACTTCACTAAACTGGATCACGGTATAATCCAAAATAATATTTACGTAATTAGACTTTGATCGTAACGGAATCTTTTTATAAATTTAATTACATAACTTTGTACTTTCCGTGAAGTACTTTTATTCGAAGTTGTTGTAGATCATTTCAGATTTTTCTATAATATTAACTACGTCCAAACGTTGAATAGCCACCCTCGACATATTGTAATTAAGAATTCTTTACTTTAATTTTTGAGCTTGCGCCC
Source organism: Acronicta alni (assembly GCA_964056405.1). Lineage (NCBI taxonomy): Eukaryota > Metazoa > Arthropoda > Insecta > Lepidoptera > Noctuidae > Acronicta > Acronicta alni. The sequence goes on along the minus strand of OZ043925.1, from coordinate 8,479,791 downwards.
AATTGAGTAAAAATATAATAAGAATAGAATAATTATAAATAAGTTTACTAATGTAGTATGAAAACAGCGTTTCTTAAATTAATGGAAGTACTGTACCTACTAAGGCTTGTCGTCCATATTTAGTTGGGTCCCATAAAATATGGCTGGCAATATGATAGACATATAATTATAAAAACTAAAATCCGTGTGGGATTCGGTCGTTCACTTGCGTAGGCGCAACATTGAAATATCTGCGATTGAAAACTTAATTAAATTGAACATTAATACGCATTAATTTGCTAGACGTAAATATTTATAAATACAAAAGGCTGTTAACACCAATCTAAAAGAAAATAAACAAAGACTTACAACAGTTAAGAGACGTTCACACACAGCAAGCATCATAAAACTGATATGATCAGAGAGCTAATCGTTCTGTCGTGCTTTTTATTGTTCATCTAAAGCTCGAGGGTCCTAACCCAGACCTGTGTGGGCGAACTAAATAGGATAGAAGATTATTGTGAAAGCGTTGTTACCATAGAAATTTCCATTAAATATAGGTTACATAGAGGCAGCCATTTTGATCGTCCCAAATGGTCAAAGGTGTAATGTTCGCTAGCAATCGTAAAAGTTAATTGATATTCAGACTGTATCATACGCCGGCAGTCACGTACAGTTCTATGTGGACAACGCGACTTGACTTAGTAAGGTTAACTCATTCATAAGTGCCTAATAAAAATAATGGCAACCGACCTTATTCGTATCCAATAAAATGAATATGACTTCTCACGTAAAGCCTGCGCTAGCGTTGCGTGATCAGACCTTTGGATCCAGCTTCTTAATGACAGGATGCCCCAAAAAGTATCATGACAATTCTTGAGTGTCCTTGTCGTGTTCTTGCGTTCCCGACTCTCGTTGTACCAGAATGTTTTCTGATTCAATTTGTCCCTTGCCCGTCTCAAGTTCGTCCAAAATAATTGCTCCTACCATTAACATTCCGGCCTGTACCGCTAACGTAACTTTCTCGAGTGGGTGGGACTACTACATATATTACAACATTACATTAGGAGTCACGAAATTCATGTGTTTGGGGATAAAATTAAACTGCGTTTGTAACAGATTTTAAACTAAGGTGGAAATTAGAACGATGCAACACCTCCGTTGTTAATGAGTTCAACCTCTATACCGTACCTAAATAAACAAAGATACTACATGACCTCTTGTGCACTGTGTCCCATCGCACATAATAACATTGTTACAGAAGCGCTGACAATGGTTTCTAAGGGAAACTGGTGCTACATTCTCTATTCATGTGTCAACAGCTCGCACCCGAACAAGGGGTTATTGATCTGAAAATATAAAAGGCTATCTCTGGCCATTGTCTTAAACGGCGACGGTTCTAGGATGAAACCGGGTAAACGTGCCCAAGTGGCCGTTTCGTTCTTGTGTAGAGTTAATAGCTGCACTCGGCCATTCCACTCAAATGTATTTTTGTATTGATATTGCTTTCGTTTCACAATTCAAGTTGTATTTGCGGTTATTTTGATATAGGTACAGCTGTATTGGCCAATGCACGGTCTGCTGTAAGAGCGTCTTTGATTTTAATTTATTGTTGGCAGCTGCATTTAGTTTCACTGATAACTATTACATCTCGAGGGAGTCTGTCTAACCTAGGCCAATTATATTCTCCAAATCAGTATACTTACGTAGAAAAATTAACATCCTCAGCGCGAAAATAAGTAGCTTTAAGCAAAGGAAACCGTGTTAATATTCCCAAATTACCTTTTTCTCGAAAGTAGACCTTAAAATCTGTACCCAAAAAAGCTTTGTTTATATAAGAGGCTACGTGTTTCGGGGACTACCCAAAACACGTTATAAAAATACGCTGAAGAATGAAGCTGTGACATTGAGCTCTTCTAAATCGGATGGCCGAGGGTTGTTATTTATAATTTGACGCCCACTTCACACCGCTATGCCATTCGTCGTCATGAAACAAGAATTTTCTATTTAGGAACTTTATGAGTGGCATGTTATTCAAGAATTCCAAGATTTTGTCGCATCGCCAACTGTATATTATTGTTATTCCTGAAAATGTTTATGGTAATCAAGGGAACCTACTTTTTCGTACGTCTACGTACGTTCATGTATTTAAATATATGCGTGTTTTTCATTGATAATTCATAAATAGTATTCTGAGTAAATCGAGAAGTATAAATAAACATAATTTACTTGTCTGTCGAATGTCCACGGTCGTTTCCCACGGTCTCGCGTCTTCCATCATAGTTCGTAATCACATTTGTAACCACAATAATATGATTATTTCCTAATACAAGTTCGTCAGAGGGCATCTATCATACTTGACGCGCTTGCATGTGACCTTTCAACACTACTGATATTTTTTAAGATAGTTTTTATATAGTGTACTAATTAGATGTATACATATTATGCATATTTGAATAGTTTTGATTGTTATTTTATGTAACTGTAGGTGTGTACACTTTCGTTTAAGGAAATAACAGAAACAGGTGTAACTAATGTAAACAATATAACACACAAATACTGTTACATTCTAATATAACTTAGTATTTACATATTATATTGTTGCTGCTTTGTTAACCACTCTAACATTAATTTTCAAAATGGATTGCTTAGAAAAACTGGAATATTATTGTCACCTACTAACTACTTAACTTACTGGGGCTGCCTCAATTTATGTAAAATGATGAATGTTTGAGACAAAATAAACATTTAAGTATTATTATTTACTATGTGTTTACCGACACGTCGATTTCAAGAAATTAAATTATGAGTTTAGAGACTCATATTATTACATAAACAGGAAAAACATACGCCAACATTATAGGTACTACCTACTACGTATTACTACGTAGACTTAGCATCGAAACAGACACGGTAAAATTAAAATGAGTCACGATCTTTTGTGAGTCTAGCCTAGAACAACAAATTAACAATACGGTATTACAAGTAGGTACTGGTACGTCAAATGTTATTCCGGCAAACAGTTACTTAACCGTTATCTCTAATTATATAGCAATCGATACCCGAAAGGGACACCGATACAGTTCGAATTGATGTGTTATCGAGAAAATAGGTCGACGAGGGATAAAATCGCTTATCCTCAACGATTTTACTGCGTGGGCAGATAAAACTGAAATATCACATCAATGCCCTAAGCTCGTTTATTTTATATGCCAACAAAATTTATATAAATAGGAGTGATTCTTCATGTATGCCCATACAATTCAGTTTTAAGAAACACGTAATGTGAACAAGAATTTCTTTCATGTTTTCAATGAGAGCGCTTAAGTTACTTAGAGAGTATTTCATTTAATAATAATATTTAATAATATTTTTTTTTTTTTTAATAATATTTTTTGGGACATTTTACACAACACCATCTAGTCCCAAACTAAGCAGAGCTTGTACTATGGGTACTAGACAATGGATATAATACTTATATACTTTTTTTTTTTGTAAATACATACTTATAATACATAAGAAACACCCAGACAAACACAAATACTCATGTTTTATCCACACAAATATTTGTGTCCTGTGGGAATCGAACCCACGACCCCATGATCAGCAGTCCGGCACTAGAACCGCTAGACCACAGAGGTCGTCCGTTCATTCAAGTGTTGCTGTTTACAAAACGGCATTCACACCACAAACAATACATATTTTTTTGTTGCATCGAACAAACTTGAAAAATGATGCTATTATAAAGAATCAGTTTGTTTTTTTAATTTACCAATGACTCCTTCTCCAAATCTCTTCAATGTTCTCTCAAAAATAACCTCATTTATATGTTCCGTAACGTGCTTCTTTGTATTTCTTATTATCACCGGACTATTGCCGTATGCCATAAAAAGAAGTAACCCTAAGCTGAGATAAGCCGGGGGATAAAATTGTTCCAGAGACACATTTTATTGCTTCTAGAGTAGAAATAGCCTTTTTACGAGTCGCGTGAAACAGGCTTGAGCGCTTAAAAATAGACTTAGCTACGTGCGTGAGGTATCTCTTGAAAGTAAGTGCTGGTTACCTTTGATGTTTGTAATTGTTAATTAACTCCTAATATGAGCGTATTTTGCTTCAAAGTTTAAAGCAAGTAACCAGTTCTTTAAACTTAGAATTACATGGTCCATAAGTAAAAAGGAAAATTTGCATCAACAGATTTAATATATTGATTTCTGACATTTACGCGAATATTATACATACATTGAAATAAAACTACTTTTTACAGCGTCCGTGATCACGGGTAGAGTCTACCCGTGACAGATTTAATATTCAGGTGAGCGGTAAATATATGTATACAGTTCCATTAGCTTCAATTTATCAATAGTAATATCCTTACATATACAAAATTCATAGACACAATAAATGGTCATCTATTCAAGCCAACAATATTAATAATCTATGAGATTTGGCTTCTGGATTTCAAAATTTAGATGAAAGCCCGGGTATTACGCGGCCTCAAATTTCGCTCATCGCAGTGCACGAAATTCGAACAATACTAAACATAAAATTAGGCCGGGGATCCGCAATGTACAACGCAGGTTATTCACAGAGTTAGTTTGTGAATTAGTTAACATTGTTAGCGGTACAATAAATAGTTTATCACTTGCGACGGATCAACATAAGAATACAAAATACTCAGCAGGGCTTACTAGATTACTAGATAACATTATAATAGGAGTTATATTTTAAAGAGCTTTTAAATGCTGCTCTTACGGGATAACTAATGACTTGTTTACTGTAATCCCTGGTCCACTCCAAATGTTTAAACAAGTCTATAATGAACTGTTGAGATAATGAAGAAAACATATTTCCACGGAAAGGAAATTCTTATATTGGGAGATTCAATGCTGACAGCAGATACTATAGACGAAGGAATTTGCTTCTCTTTTACAAATGAGCGCAACTCAGTTTGCCAACTTATCGAGATTTTATTTCAGGAAGATGAAAATTTCAAAAACATCGTCATCATCCTTCTAACCTTTTCCCATGTTGAGGTCGGCCTCCAGTCTAATCAGATGCGGCTGAATATTAGTATTTTATATGAAGCGACTACTGTCGGACCTCCGTAACCCAAACTTCAGGGCAATACCGGACTAGATGTCAGGGATTTTTTTGGGCTTCTGACTTACCACTAACAATTGTCATGAGTGTTAGTATGACAGCCGGGACCGACGGCTTCACGTGCTCTCCGAGGCACAGGAGGGTCTCGATGTGTTAAGCATGGTCACCCTTCCACAATCTGACCGCGATTGCCGCAGCTTAACCTGATAAGCGTAGGTATCAGCGTCAGAAAATGTTCAAAAACATCGTAAGCTAAATAAAACGTTATAAAAACTAATATCGCATCGCAGTTTATCCACAGATCATTACGAAGATATTCCGCAAATCATCTGTCACAATTCCAGATGTTCGCGCGTGCTAACGTCTCATACCCGACGTAATCTCTTCTAGGTGATGGAATGTTTCCACAGAGACAAGACGTAATCTTCAGCATTACGCGATTCCACGCTAAAATACAATGTTATGTAGTAATGCTTCCTCATTATCCGAGATATGGTGTGAAATCACAATTTAATGAGTCAGGTTGCGTTGGAATTGTGGCGCGAGTCGATAACGACACTATTTACACTTGGGCCCTTATTTCTGAAGACGCGTTTACTCGCCATTTTTCTTATACCACGCGTGGCATATTGAATGGGAAAATACTTATGACGTTACACATATTGTTTTAAAAAAATGCGTTGACGTAAAAACCACTAATAATATGGAGTTACGCATATTGTTACGGTATGCGAGATATTTATATAACATATTTTAAATATTTGATTTCCTTTGTGTTAACAATGATGTACCTAATAACTGGACTAAACGTTTTAGATATCTGCTTACAATAAACTCTAATAAAAATATCACGAGCGTGTTGCATAGCAAAGTTGAAGTTTTTTTTTACTATGAAAATAATTATAGTCATAAAAACTCTGCTTTGCTTTACAGTGTATTTAATTCTATCAATAATATTGACATGTTAATAAAAACTACAAAGAAAGTAAAGTAAGTATCTTTAGCGCAACCATTATAAGAAACACCTCTGGGATTTAGAAATTATTTTCAGTGTTCATTGGTTGAGAAAATAAAGTTCATAATTTTTGATGTATTTTGACCTTTGTCTGCTACATTGTTGGAGTTCAAGAACGATCACCTAGAAATGCCGACTACAGTTATTACAGACTAGACATTTCTAGTGACGTTTATTTTTAAATTTAAATAAAGGCATGACGAAAATTGAAGATCTTGTGATACGCATACTAATTTAAAAGTTAAATTTCAATTTCAACCTTCCAATGCTGACAAATCAGCGTCGCTTTTTATAAACTTCACAAATATTTCGATGAAGATTATTTTTATATTGATGGGGAATGTATTTTCTCCAAAAAATACGTAGTCGCGCGTTTAATTTGTGCTCGTAATGTGTATACGAATGTTATGTTTATCCTTCGAATCTAATCAACCGGATCGACCGTCGATTGTTTTATGTTTTCTTCATGTTTATTCTCCATTATTATTGGGTTTGTTGACATCGAATCAGTAGGTTTTACTATCCGCTTGATGTTCTTTCGCTGTTGAATTATGTATTGCAAGTACTACGGCTATATTTCTGCCTGACTTATTGTCTCTTAGTAACATATATACGAATCTGACGCCTCTACTCTTTGGCAGATTTGTTTACTCATAAAGTTTTCAAAGTTTTTGGGTCCTGTTTATTAGAAGGCAGGTCAGGACATTTTCATAGCCCAAAACATAATCCGGCCGCGTTTGCAACCTCGGGAATGAAGGAGTTCCTGATTTCTCACTTCATTTTTTTATCAAAACTTATCGAATAGTTGTATACGCTGTGGTTTTAACCTCCTTTGTCCGTTATTGTCAAAATGTACATAGTTAAGTGTGATCTGTTGCGGTACCTACAACGGATATTTTACTGCTGCGTGTTTCGTGCGACGCATCCGCTAACCGTTTGAAGTTTTTACCCGTCCTGCACGAGAAAAACAGAGAACATAATCAAGCGAGCAATTCCAATCTCTTCAAACAACCGTAACGCGTTCAAACACGACTGCATTTTCAGGAATCGCACTGTTATTGTTTACTTCTCAAAGAAAGTCTGTGTTTATCCGATCTTGCATGTTTCGCGAAAGTCGACTTCGTTTCGTCAATGTTACGTTTATTTTGGAAAGGAAATAAAATTGAGTGCATTGCCATGGCAGACAATGCGGAGTGAACAATATGCCCGGAACGACGCTCCAATTATCGCGTACAGTGGCGGCACTGGCCCGCCCCATATGGAGTCAGTCAGTGCGCACACTAACCACATAGGGTTGCCATTCGTCCCAATCACTCCAGATTTATAAGTTACGGCATCCGGGTAGCGTCCAGGAAGAGTATAATATTCTTCTAGGAGTCACTTGAAACTCAGTCTATCAAGCAATGAAACATTAAAAAGAAAACAGATACCTTAAAATACGAAGACTCAAAAAAATATTTTTAATAGCTGGCTATTCTATCGGTGGCAACCCTAGCAGTGCCTCACCAACACCATAAAACTAACCAACGCTAAATAAATAATTGTGTACTGAAATAGGTCCTGAATGGTTTATGTGTAACACAGCTTGATTACACTAGCTTTTCAAAGCTCGAAATAAACCGTTCATTGTTTGAATTTTCTTACCTATAATTTTATCTGACCGCGACGGTGTTGTGAGGTCGGGAGCTCATTAGTCGTGGTTTTCATAGAAAATTGGTTTTCCCCAAGGAAATGAGAATCGCCAGTCATGACGAACTTTCATTATTGTGATATTAAATGATTAATATCTACATTACTGTAGCTATTGTAGTAAATGACAGATAATAATATTGATGATTCAAGACAAGAAAGGAAAGCGTCGTGTTAAAATAGATATTACATAGATACACTCTTCTAATGTAACTTTGAAAGTTACAAGATAAAATCAAAATCGTTTGTATGTAAACTAAAACTTTAGTAAATTTGCATTAAAACTCCGCTTTCAAACTAGACAAAATTACTGCCTTATTGCACGATACATGCAAATTGGCCCTAAACACTGCAAATGAATCGTTTATATGCAGTACGGCGGCTATGCTATACATGGTAAGTAGCATAACTACCATACTGCACCAGTGTAGGTTTAGATGGTATCAACAGTTTCCGGTCCGTCAGCCCACAATGAGCGCTCGAACGGAAGTTTCGGCGCGTGCGCTTACCATGCAATCTACCCGACAATATAATAGCCCATGAGTTTTTATAACTGGTTTTATAGCGTAGATGTACTTGTAACATAACAGTGAACGTTATATTTGGTTGTATCAAAGAAACAGGAATTTTATGCTACAAAATTTGGTCGACCGATTTGGTATAACGATTTTAATGACTTAAATCTGATTCATAATGTGCAATTAGTAGTGCAATTAGTAGTCGTGTTATTTGTAACATCAAAACATTATAATAAAAATTATAGCGTTCTCAATTCAAAATCTCTCAATTAATGAACATTTAAAGTATATAAATATACCTAACCTTTTTTTTTCAAATATGGTTGCAACTTTTATTTTTAAACTAATATTTATCGTACCGTCATCGTGGGGTTAATTAAATACAATTTTTTGATAGAAAAAATCAACAACAAATTTGTGAAACGTGAAATTACTACACAGTAAGTAACCTTGCTTGCACAGTTTTTTTTTATAAAACACACGTCTGCTGTCAATATTTCTATAATTCTACTTATACGTTTGTAAAATCGTGTGTATGTATGTAGTAGGAACACGAGTTCCACGTGACTGGTCGCGATTAATGTTTCGGTGTTGAATATATCTACCATTGAAAGATATATTCAAACGGCTGATTTACCGTGCGTGTTCGTTTCAGCTGACAATACTTTCTAATATAGTATCTCACTAAAGAAACTCACGCAATACAATACATTACATAAAATAATAAACGTGCAGAAAGCCGTTTTAAAAATAAATTTCATAGAAATAGAGATGATTATTGTAATTTGTCTCCCATTAGGTACATTTTCTTGTCTCTTTTATTAATATTATTTGTATTACAAATTAAATTCTTTAAATAGTACACTTGACAAATCGCTGGGAATGGCGGCGCAATCGTCATACAGTGAGTATCTATGAAAGACACGAACATAAGTAAAAAAGCACACTGAAGACTGTAAAACCCTCGTGTCACCAAAAACCAGGTACTTATTGATTTCTTTTACGAGTCCTCTATACACAAACCAATGTGGTACAAGTTCGCGGTTACGCAAGCCATCCTGCCGTCCTCCCACACCGTCGAGCGTCCCCATTCTCAAATATAGAATATATTAAAAGCAATACTATACAGACGCGTCTGCTTGTAAACAATAATTGAGTTGAGTATTTGAGAGCCAGTAACGGGTTATGTAGTTTTGAATGAAAACAGTTTCAGTGAAATTTTACATAATTTTGTTACGTTACTATCTCACTCTGGTCCTGAAAGCTTTTCATAACAAGTGAACGTAGAGGTTTCCAAAAACAGTTACATAACGCATCAACGATATCGTCAAAGGGTTAGATTTGTCTAACCCTTTTATACCACCAGTTGGTGGGTTTCTTGGTCCAACAAATCTACTAAAAGCATGTCGCTGCCGTCGTACACATAGTTGTTTAAAAAAAATCTAAAAAGTATTTTTATACATCTAAACTTTCATCAGTTTTGCATAGTTGGTGACGTAATAGCAATCAACTGGTTCAAAAACGTGTTGAATGTTGACCAATAACAAAATATGATGTTTCATAAATTGCTCGCAGATTGTATCAGTGTTTTTCCTACTGATAAAACATTTTTTCTACCAATTCTTCAATAAATACCTAATTATCATTAGCAAAATAATAGAATAGAATAGAATTTATATTTTTTTAAGGTACCCTGTAGAAGTTAAACACTATGGTATATTAATATTACTTTATAATTGGACAATGTATTAGTTATCCAAGGTACGATTTAACTTATGTTAGTACCAGGCGCTCGCAATTGAATGATTGATAATATAATATGATGTCCTTAATCAGGGCCGTATTTTGGGCAAGGCAGCCGGGGCTCTAGCCCAGGGGCCTCCTCAAGGAAGGGGCCTGCACAATACTATTTTATTTTACGTTAAAATTTTCGGGGCCTTCAGTTCTTGGTTGCCCCAGGGTCTCCACAACTCTAAATCTGGCCCTGTAATTTGTATTATTAAATCATTCAATTGTGAGGGATTGGATGTTTCTTCCATATTATAATCGAGTCTATTACAAATCCACTGTTGAACACGTTTCCTAATGATGTTCTCATTCAGGCTAGTCCACCGAGCACTCTTTTGGAGATTAGCAGACCTCACACACTTTCCAGAATTGTTTTTTTTTTACTGTACCGAGATGAGAAACTACCAGTCGGGCTGTGTGGTGGTAACACTAACCTCTATAATACAAGTACACTATAGAGGTCAGTGGGTGGTAAGCTTAAACCGAAACCTATAGACACCAATGATGTCATTCACGCGTTGTCATCTTGAGGCCAACTTATAAACTAAGCAACACAGCTAAGGGTGTCCCCTGCGGGACTCGGACCTCGGCTTAGAGCGTTGCTGGGGGGGCAGCTAGGGACGGCTGGATCTGGGTTTAAATTATTTAGGGGCGAATTTAAAGCTACTGGCTCGGCACGGGCCGGCTCGAGCAAGGGACGGGGAGGATTACCGTTAAGGGGTCTTCGCGACGGGCCTCGCCGGCGAGGACGGTATATCGGGCGACGTTTTTGTGCGTGTGTGATTTGGTCGTCAGGGTAAGTGAGTGCGTGCCTTGGGCGGCGCACTCTACTTATCTGAGAGTCAAATTTCTTTGATTGATTTTCAACTTTAATACAAAGCAATAAGGTTCATATTCAATTGGAAAAATTTGACAGTTTTGGATAGCTTGATCTGCTGGCGTCTGTACATTACCCTTCAAACTGGAACATAATAATGTTAGCACATTGCTTACCAGCAAAAAAGATGGCAATGCAGTGATAAACATACAGAGGATCTGAGGAGTAGGTTTACCCCAAAAAATTATGGATTGCGTTTTCATCGCATTGCTCTCCTTCGTACAAGTAATGAAATGACTTTCTGATACGCTCATGACAATATAACAATGTAATAAAATCCACTGCTATTAATGTACCGAGAGAACAAACTGAGAGGCCATTGTTACCTTTGTAACAAGAATAACAATCTGAGTACATAATATTCTCGCGTGTTTAACATTCGAACAATTACACCGAAAAAGTACTATATGGCAAAAAATATAATTTGTAACAAAATGAAATGTTTAGTAACTTTTTGTTAACACTAGATATTCAAGTTATTATAAAACAAAGTTTCTGTGCCAAAAGTCTTGATGCAATATTTTATTAATTCAAAACTTTATAACGAATCTAAAAAATCTATATTAACACGCAATGTACAGTCGAGTACAGTCTAGGAATTAACGTACTAAAATTCATATATTATACCTATATACCTACTGTTAATGTATACGGTACCATGACACGACTTGAGTGCGTGAGCGTACCGAATTTTAGTACTGTTAGACCCTCTTCTGTAGTTAATATAAACTCTTTCTTGTAATTTACCAGACACGTCGTGACATTAAAAAATGTCGCTCCTTTTTCACCTTTTTGGTCGAACCTTGCAGACCAGCGCGAGCGTGGCAAACATAACGACCAAAGGCCGTATAATCACGAGTAAGAGCGATAGTGGTGTGAGAAAGATCGTTCTATGGGTTAAATAAACTCATCCTTCTCTCACAACTTAAAAAATCTCACGTTAACGGCTTCAGGTTCGTATTACAACCTGGACTCGATGTTCTACTAGTGTCGAGTAATTTATCATTGGGCGCTTATTTGCTATTTATTTTAAGGAAAATCCGCGAACGTTCTCCCTCACGGGTACTTATCCTAAAAATAGCAATCTTCCTCCTAGCACGCCCTCTATTCCGTGGGACCTTAATAACACAACTATTAGCAACTACTAGCAAGATAAAATCTGCTTTTCTCTGAAAAGTAGGTGTACTTTTCAGAGAAAAGCAGATTTTATCTTGCTTTAACGTCGTCGTCGCATGTTCTGATTGATGATTGATCTTTACACGCACGGCTGGCTTTTGGATTCAATTCCTCAACGGTTTATGCGCTTTAACGTCCTAAATTTATCTCGTAAAACATAAGAATAACCCAAATCATAATAATGTGTGTGTATTGTTTAAGAAATCTGTTCCCCGAAATCGTAAAACGTTATTAAATTAAATAAGGGACGGTTAGAGTGGCTATTATCTTAAGTATTGTCTGACTCTATTTATTCCAAAATATCAAAGTATCTAAATTAAATTAAATTACGTAGTATCATTAATTAATAAAGGCTTACCAAGCCTTTTAAAATAATGCCCTCTGTAAAACGCATAATATAATTGCGTAATTTTTCCTTCATAAAAAATAAGACAGTCTCCTCAAACAAGAAACTTCACAGAGAAAGTAATATTTGTCAGGCAGCCGCTTTAGATAAGATTAATTTTCTTAATACTTTAAAAGATATTTCACTTTACAAAGTACTAAGTCGAGATAAGGCGACAGACCGTCATTATACAACCCGTTTCACATTTAAATTTTGTCAAATCGACTTCAGGAAATAAATAAAAAGATAATAATTGCGTCACTTAATACCGCTTATTATATTTTAATTTTAAGACCAATCCATTAGGTTTTTATTGTATATTAATTATAATTACACCTGCTGAGCTAGAGATTCTTTATACCGGGCACAATCATAACATGCAGTTATGATTGTGCCCGGTTAATGGCAATAGGACTTACATGGGACCTATTATATGGTTGGTATTAAAAACATACCTACCTAAAATAACATAATATGGGTGTTCATAGTTCACACCTCTTTCTTTACCCTTTGGGGGGGGACATGCATGATGTTATTTATACTGAGATACAACCCAAATCAATAAGGACAAATTCTACTTTAGACGTCTTTCAACGATAACTTAGTCTCCCTGTTTCCAAAGCCCACACGCGATCATTAACCCTTTGGCCGCCACGGACGTGTATAGATGTCAAATTAAAACTTACTCACGACGCCAACGACGGCATGGCACGTCAAAAATAGCACTTTTTTATAGTGCTTGGCGTAGAGAACACAGATTTTGGTTATTGACGTGGCGGTCAAAAGGTTAAAGGACTGTGTCTATAATAATATAATGATGATCGAACTTATGTTCGTTTAATCATTCAAGCACCTGCTTAAATGTCTCTTATATATAGATACTCCACCTCCACATTATTCTTAAATACATATGTTCCTTGATCATACAGTATATCAGACATGGCAAATTCTTCTATTATACAATTTTTTTTTATAGTAAGATCAATCATTAAGTCATCAACATGGCATAAGTAACAACTAAATAAAATTCCTTCTCAGATCTTCAATGTATTACGGAAATCTTCATCACATAAAGTCGTGTTTTATTCCCAGCATCCTCCATATATCAGCGTAATTAGATCCACTGAGCATCCTTTAATAGTGTTGTAGGAAGTAATTGAACACAAGCGCATGGTAACTAGTACTTATCTAATTAGGAAGGAGGCAGATGTACGAATATAGAGTACTATATACATATATAAGAAGCTGTAGTATAAAGTAGTTCGTCCGTAGTCTGCAATTTGCTTCCACATTTAGAAGTGACGCGTCGACACTCCGTATACAGATCCAGACAAATGATAGCCTAGCTTATTATGGAGCTAAATTAAGTTTAGTTCATGATTTTCTTAGCTCCTTCTGTGAAAGCTGCGTGAGAAGGAAAATGTACTGACCCAGTTTATTTATATATTCGTTGAATTTACTGGCAAAACGTGTTCTTACTCCGTATTCTAGAACAATATTATAATATCACACATCACGGCAAGTCCAAGAAGATAGCGAGACAAGCTAGACAATTATTGGAAGCATTAGCTTTAAATTGAGAGGATTAGAGGGAGGGGGAAGTAGGTGCAAGCCTTTGCCCTGCAGTAGAAGAATAATAGTTAATAAAAAATTTAATGTTTATAGTTAAAGGGGAGCTTAAACATCTCCGAGTCCAAGACTAGTACCAGTGGGCAGCCAGAGTGCCACAAGGCCGTAGACGCAATATCTTGCTAACGTTAGTGTCATACCGAAGATTCCAGAATGCCGCTGAAACAGTGATCATTTAGTCATTATTGTACCCAATTTGTCATTATTGTACCCAATTTGTGCACAAATAGACTATACCTACTGCACAGCCCGAGATAGACTGATCTATGGTCTATTGTGCAGTTGTGCTCAATTCTTAAATACAATCTTTAGACTATTGTTTCTCTATATTCTCAGCACGCAAATAAAATCAAATAGAACATTATTATTCTTTGGAGTGAATCCAGGGAAATTATAGAATGAACATAAAAATGTATTCTTATCAAAACATTGTATTGCCAAGATTTTGTATGATATTAATGATTATGTAAAATTGTAAATACATGATTTCGATACGCATTACACAAACAGATATTTAACACTTTTTTAATTAAAGTTTCATGTTTTGTTTGGACATATATTTACGAAACACGTTGTTAGTAGCTCATAAAGTTTAATCAATTAATTATCATACACATTACGGTCTCTTTATTAAAGCAAATGAGAATTGTTTTATCTGTATAATCTAATTTGATTTTAAACTATTATATTCTTACGTATTATTAAAAAAAACATTGGCTAATAATTCCTTCCTCTCTCTCCTTCTCTCTTTCCCTCTCTCTTTGTCTCTCACTATCACTATAGTGTCAAATCTGTCGACAATCCTTCAATTCCTTTCACGAAAAAACATTTTTTTACTTTGTAGAGTTGCCATCCATTACCTCCCTATTACTGTTACGGCTAATAAAACGATTTATTTTATTTATTTTCGTACAAAAATACTCTTAGATCAGCTAGTAAATTAATATTTGTATAAACGTGAGCATCGTCCTTTTAACTGATCACTTTTTGTGAACGAATTATGTTTTGCAACATTTTGAATGACGAAACTTTTTTTGTGGGCCAAAAAAGAAGGGTGTAACTGCGCGCCGTCCACGGTCTGTCCCAGCCTTCCAACAAAAAGGTTTTGTAAATTTAAAATAAGAATTGACATAACTTAATATTTTTTTTTTATAGTAAACAGCAAACTTCAAGCATTAGTTTGCTTACAAAAGCTTTGCCTTATATTTAGTTACTGTTAAACATTCGAAACTCCATCAACGTACATCGTGAATAGCTAATTATTCAACTTTACCTGCGGAACTTCTCGTCGCCATACGCACATTGCAAGTTGCAAATAAAATGGCGTCCTAACTCGTTAAACTTTCGAGGGACGGGTTAATAAAAGTTTTAAAGTTGCTCATTCATTTGAATATGAGTTTTAAACATAGATTAAACGCTTGTTGACTGTTACGGCCACGTGAAATAAAATAAAGGAATTTTGCAATAGAAAATTTATATTGAACAAGTACTTACTAAACTTCATTTCAATATTGCAGTTATGAAACTGCACTAGTAACAAACTTTATTAAAATACAGTACGAACTTTATATTAAAATAAAGTTCATAGTCATAGACTATACATATACAGTATAGTTCGGTTATTAGCAAAAGGAGGCAATAATTTAATACAAAAACCTTGCAAATATTAGAAAGAATAACAATTGTACGGTCACAGATTATTTGGTGTGAAAACAATAAGAATCAATTAGAGCCGCTAAAGAATGAAAGGTCGCTGACATAATAGATACAAAATGTTGGTAACCTGGTGGCTATGACCAGTCACGGTTCTTCCGCAGTTGATTACCGCTAAAGACTAAGTCGTGATTTGATGACAGGTGGATGTTTAAGGAAACAGCTGTGTTTGGAAGCGAAACGAATAAGATTTTGCGCCGACAATCAAAAAAGAATCACTGGATTGAATTTAAAAGCCATCTGAATTCGTTTTGATATAGTAACTACCTATCTACACAGGAAACAACAAAGCGGTAAGAGTAAAACACAGAAATGGGAAAATTTGTCGAAATAAAGTAAAATAAAAACAGGGAATTTTCGCACATTTTTCGAATAATTAATGAAAAGGAATATCTGGATGACTAGCGACCCGCCCCGGTTTCGCACAGGTGCAATGTACCAATAGCATGCATATATTATACATAAATATAACCTATGTTACTCAGGGATAATGTATCATTATGATGGAGAAAGAATTTTTGAAATCTCCACTAGTTTTTAAGTGTATTCGTTACAAACATACAAAAGTAAAAATCTTTCCTCTTTATAATACCAGTCTAGAAGTGAGGATAAAAAATATTTATGGATGGAAAATAGTACCTACATTTGACAATGAATTTATAGATAATATTTATCACTTAAAATTGTCACTAAACAGCGTGAAGGCTTTTGCTGAGAATAAATCAAGCAGAACTTTTAACCTCTGGACAAGAGCACGCTTGATTGATTGTGTATACCTCAGTAGTCATAATCATTAACCCCAGTCAAACTACCAAAGCATGATGTAAAATAACAAACTATAAATAAAATTCACATAAATTAATACTTTACATTTGTAGAGTTTCAGTTTTCTTTCAAACAATTTAATTACATTGTACCAGGCACGGTAGCCGGAAAACTACATTTTACATTAAATTCCAGTTAATGAAGTTATAATTTACGAATTATGTAGAAACTGTTTCGTGCTCAGTCAAGATTCTAGCCCAGCCTTTGTAGTTATTGATTGTTCTATTTATAATTTTGTTCTCTGCTTTCAGATCAAACTAACCGGAGTAGAAAGCATTGGTACGTATAATTTTAAATTGCGTAATAATTTTACTGGAAATGTTTTTCAGATGTTTTTGTTTGCTTGAGTTTTGATATTCTTATCGTAACTGATATACTTAATATCTATATTACATAATATATTTTTATTTCTGTTTTGTCACCGAATTAATAAAAATTCTTATATAATTTTTCTCTCGTCATATTTACATTGAAATCAAAAAAGAATTCCAACGTAATGTATAATAGAGCAAGTAACAGCCAACAGATAATTTACATAGTAATTGCTAATTACTCACGAGCGAAGGATATCATGGAACAAAAACACGTGGAGGCTGACCCATATACCGGTCCAGTGAGCCGAAGCTCCATAAACAAAGTACTCCAAGAGGGGGAGCCATAGAGCTGGCTATAATTACGCACGACATTACACATTGACGAATGAATAAGAAGGCCAGCTCTAATGCTGGTGTAATAAATAAAAGGAAGCCATAAACAAAATTTTGTAGTACTTATAATGTAACTCGAAAGAAATAAAGTGTGAATGACAAGTTTAGAAAGGTTAGTCATAAAATACTTTTTAGCCATTGGAATTAATATTTAAATTGTCTGCGCTTCCAGCGGTGGATGCTGAAGTGATTATACTCACATACAAAATCTATGTCTTTAGCTAAAAAAGAAGATAGGTACGCACTGTGTTTCGTCTTTAAACATTTCATGAAAGTACAAAACCACCGCCATTTAATACAGTAGCACAACACAGCTGGTAGTAAACAATAACTTACGCAAGTTCCTCATAACGAAACTAATAGAGGAAACGTAATTTCTTATTAAGCGTGAAACACATCAAGTTGATAGCGTCGCCACGTGTTCGTATGTCTCGTACACATACATATGCAATAAGTAAAGGGGGTGCGTGTGAACACGTAGGAGGCAAATTCACATGAACACCGACCAATGTGAAAGACCTCTCCCACTTGAAGCAGCTGCGTACCCCCGAAACTAAACCAAAGCTCTTTGAAGGGTAGGGCAGGTCAAACTAAACTGGTCGCTCTCTAAAAGCACGGATTACGGGACATATGTGGGGTGTGGGAAGACTCCCGAGGATGCAAGGTGCAGTAACATGAAATAAATATGAAATTTTCGTACTCCGATTAGACTTCATAATGAAGAACTTGCTAATTGGATACTCAATGCGCTGCAATATAATATTTTACATCGCAACTTTAATTACAATTTTATAAGCGCTAATTTTAAAAGCGTACTTGAAGTAAGCTTCAAGTACGCTTTCATCTCAAGAAGCTCGGTTTTAATTAATTAATGTGTATCTACTAGTAATTTACTTAAATATAATATTACCAAAAATACCACCTAGAAATGATCCAATAAAGTCACTTATATGTAACATCAATAAAAACTAGCAACAGCCGAGGGTAGAAAGTCAATAAGGTGCCAACGTCATAATCAGCTGTGTTCACTGAACAGCACCTGCCACCATCAGCTCCGCGTCCACATGACGGAAGACATAAAAAAAGTAACAACATGTGCAAAGTAAGATATTTCCTGTCATTTGTGAATATTGCAAAATCGTTCACAAAATGCATTCAATTAATGGTTGTGCAATTAAGTCTGACGTTTTTTCCTGGTCAAATAAGGTTCTACTAATACAAAAATATATTATTAAATATAAGTCTTCCTATGTTTATTGTCATTGTTATTTTGTCAAAAGATGTGTAGGAATCATTTGAAAATAACATAAGGTAAGCGTAGTGTAGGACGCCCGCAGACCAGGTGGCGTGACGACTGACGACTTGCGGAAGGCGACGGCGACGGCAGCTGGCAGTGACTGGATGAGGAAAGCTGAAGATCGGACTCTGTGGCGTTCACTAGGAGAGACCTACGTCCAGCAGTGGACGAATATAGGCTGATGATGATAAATTGGCCACATCGAACAATTCCAAATCGACTCCTCAATATTCGTTAAACTTTTACAATGTGAATCATATTATAATTCATCGAAAACAGTCCTTGTAACCCTACAGGATTACAAGGATAACACTCTTCGTATCGGTCTCTGTGGAACATTATCCTCGTGCGCCGTTTTGAGCCGATTTGTAAATGGAAAAGAAACAATCGTATATCGTCTATTATTTAACTGGCTCAAAATCCTGACCACTGTTTATTAAAATTTATAATTAATTTTCTATAAAATCTTGTCATTCATTGATTTTACTACAAATTGGTATTATTAGGAAGGTATGGGTCTATATTATCTGAAGAGTCATATTGCAGTCGTCAGTTGTTTCATATACCTATATATTCTGTAAGATAAGAAAGGCGTAAGATTCCACAGAAACCTATGATGCGAATATTATTATTTTCTTGTAAACCTGAAGAGCCCAAAACTCAAAAGGCAGTTTTCGTATAAAAAATATAGACTTTATATTGGAATAAAACTACTTTTTACGGATTTTATCGCGCTATATTGATATTATTAATCCCGACGTTCCGGACCCTTTACAGCGTCCATGGTCACGGGTAGATTCATCGTAAAAAGTAGTTTTATTTCAATGTATAATATTCGCGTAAATGTCAGAAATCAAGACATTGTATTGGGTAAAAAATTCAGTAATCATTCAGTAAATGTATAAAATGAACTTTGCGTAATCTGACTTATAACTTTTAAACTTCTGAGAGCTGTCGAAGGTATTAATATACCTTAATACCTTCGTATGGTAATTTTTTAAGCTAAGACTGGACAAGTAGTCAGTAAAAAACAATATTTTTTATTAAAAGCAGTAGTATTTTATATATACTTATATTATATTATAAACAAGAAACTTAATTATCTCTAATGAAACCGTATGTGTAATCCATGATAAGCTGAGAAGGAAAAGAAATTCTGGTTTTAGCGCGCTTTTCCAGTATTTATTTCAATAAATCCGCCTCATTAATGGCGACTACTACGCTAGAGGTCCCGGGCTCGAATCCTAGGTCAAGTAAAAGTGTTGGGTCTTTCTAAGAAATTTTCACTAGCTCGGTGTTTGGATTTGTGCCCAATTATATTACATTAAAGTACACCTCTTATTACCCCTTTGAAGCATATGGTATGTTATGATACTTACGATAAGCTTTTCCAATATCAGTTTGAGTTCTCATAATATATTTTATCATTTTCATAGCTCACTTTCAACACACAGCCGTCACTGGTATAAAAATATAGAATTATTTATGACGTAGATACGTACTGATTTCGATATAAAGGCCTTGTCTCATAAAATAGCATTACTAAAATATTTTCCCATAACCATGGGATGTGTCATGGTGAAATATATGCTGCTACAATTTATATTTATAGGATATCTTAGTAGCGATCATGGAATTTCATTTCTATATTTTTGATCAGTGATTCTCAAGCAGCCATCAATATATAACATAACATATAATACTAGCGATAACGACCCCGACCCCGCACTGGTGAAATGTACTACTTAATGCAAATATTATACATAAATATTATACACCTATGACACTCACAAATAATGTGGCTATCTATTGGTAAAAATAATTTTCAAAATCGGTTCAGTATATCCAGAGATTTCCCCCTACAACCTCACAAACTTTACCTCTTTATAATATTAGTATAGATATATATTAAAACGAAATACCACTCACTCACTCACTGTGCCAGATCCATTCAATACAGCATGTAGGCATCCTTTAATAAGAAAGGATTGACGGAAATTCCCACGGCGCGGCGGCGTTGTGAAAAAATGAGATCAACACGGATCATGTAATCCAATTATACAATTCCAAACTCCGAGCTACTACTACGAATTTCCTATTGCCAATAAATCGACCGCTTTATCGTAGATATTACTATCAATATTATTACTATTATCGAACGCAGGGACCTCAAAATTAGCAGCTTCGCTTGTGCCCACTAGACCAGTTGGGTATTATGGGTATATTATATAAAATCTTCTGTCCACAACCCTACATATTGCTTAGTTGTCTTATAGGGTTGCCCAATACAAAGAGTTGTCCATTAACCACTTGAGGCACTGGAGGTTCGTATAAAACGATCCCCAATTCACAATTAGAAAGAAAGAAAATAAATTATATAAATCTAATATATATATAAAATTCTCGTGTCACAGTTTTCGTTGCCATACTCCTCCGAAACGGCTTGACCGATTTTGATGAAATTTTTTGTGCTTATCGGGGAGGTCTGAGAATAGGCCAACATCTATTTTTCATACCCCTAAATTTTTTTTTATGGCAAAACAACGTTTGCGCGGTCAGCTAGTAATTTATAATTATATGTTACGCTCAAAGATTGAAAACGCTCATTAAACGAAAAACAGCTCACAACGCGCTTATACTTGAAAGTAGAAGTAATCAATTGTTAGCTTTGTTTTAATTTAAACTGGCATCGAGTTTTTGTATTTATTTAAAAAAACCTTAACAACCTAACCTAAGTAGGATTTTTTTATTATTTAGTTTTTATAATTCCTTGCATTTTGAAGCTCATCTAATATAATTGACCACAACGCGTTGTGAGCTGTGTGTTTTCGTCCAATGAGCGATTTTTACTTTATTATATACAACTGAGGTGTCAAGATGACAACTCCTGAATGATACTTCTGGTCTTGCTGGCGTCTCTAAGCTGCGACTGCCTCAGAACATCAGGTGGTTTGTCATCCTAATAAAATCAAATCAAATCATTTTTCAAATCACATTATCCTGATCCTCATACTCAACGATAACATAAAACTGTTCTCTGTTTAATATTTTTTATATAGAACAAAGTGGTACAAATACATAAATAAAAAGGGCGCTGCGGACGCATCGCAGTAACACAAAAATAAGTATTAAAGAATGAGCCATGTTGACACAAAATGCCAACAAACAAGGTTTATTAGCATAAACATAGACTAACTAAAAATATGTTTGCAGTCATCTTGCGGTCATGGTCGGTAATAAATTATTCCATCACTTCTCTGGAACCGTGTAGAAGGTCGGCTGAAGAAGTAATAAAATCTGCATTTTCTTCGATTCTCATAATGATACCTAATGACCGCGTCGCTTGTGTTAACATTATCAATATATTGTATTTTATGTGAACGGACAACCGCTAAAAACCTCTTCCTTTTTTAAAGTTGGAGAAAACTACATAACATGATAAATAATAATAATAGTATTTTTGGGAATTTTTTTTACAAAACACCATCTAGTCCCAAACTAAGCAGAGCTTTTACTATGTTTACTAGACAATGGATATAATACTTATATACTTTTTTTTGTAAATACATACTTATAATACATAAGGAACACCCAGACCAACACAAATACTCATGTTTTATCCACACAAATATTTGTCCTGTGGGAATCGAACCCGACCCCATGATCAGTAGTCCGGCACTCGAACCGCTAGAACACAGAGGTCGTCATGTTAGTGATGTAACATTTTCTTACTATACGGATTTTGAAATCTCACGGCCAATAGTCATGTTACCATGTGTAATATAAAAAGTCATTCCTACAAATAAAGCATAACTTTCTTTTTACTCAGCTAATAAATAAAGTGATATCGATTGACCATTCACAGTGCTCGTAGGCACAACTTTAACTTTCACGTTGCCTCACTATCATAAACAACGAACTTTATCTTCTTCGGTTCATCTTTGATTTCATTATGAGACGGAAATAAGTAGAAACGGTAAAGTGAAAAGATTTTCTTGTTTATCCATGACAACAGAAAAGCTATCTACTACCTCCGTAGGTACTACTAGTAACATTCTGCATTCTATTAAGAGTCAATAGAGAAAATGTCATTAAGATGTCATAAAATTAAAATCTATGGGATTTACGACTGCTCGAAGCGATCATGTGGTAAATGTCAATACCATAGGTACAGACGCCAGCAGGTCAATCTATCCAAAACTGTCAAATTTTCCCAATTGAATATGAACCTTATTGTTTTGTGCTAACGTTGAAAATCAATCAAAGAAATTTGACAGATTGTTGTAGCTTGATGTGCTGGCCTTTGTACATTTGCAAATTTTCATATCCGTTATATCCGTAGGTTCCAAACTTCCCCAAAATATCATAATAATAATAATAATTCTTTATTTGCGCAGAAAGTAGGTACAAGATACAGTTGTTGTTTAATTTTGTTGATCCTTATACAATCTACCCTTAAATTAGGCATGCAAAATTGTGTATATCTCTAATTAGTAAAAATATGAAAATATATATCAATATATATATAAATATATATCTCTAAACTTGTACCTTTTTCATTTTTATAATATAAACCTCCTTTCAGAACTAGAGAAATTTGGGAAACTATTTGAAAATATAAGTAATTTTAGCAAGATTTTCGTCATCACGTTCTCTTCGGGGAAATAAAACAACGGTGAAATTGAAATAGGATTTATTCGAAATACAATAAGGAAATAATGGTTTTGCTATTTGCAAACTGTTAGCTAGATATTAGACTACAGCATTTCACCAAAGAATAAATTTAATCATAGTTACACGTAGGCGAATCCAAAGACAAAAATTGCGAAAAATCGATCCCACTTGCATAACATCCATTGTCTTTGAATAATTCAAAGACAAATCATTTACTCCTTAAATGACAATGCGTTTACGCATAATAAAGTACTATTGAAAACAATAGACATGTGAAGTAAGATTGCGGTTTTACTATCATTGTAACCGCACTTATTAAAGACGGTGACGTTATGTGACTTCAAGCCGTAACCACTTTTTGCTTCTTGCTTATATTTTTTTTAAAATAAAACTGACATCATCAGTAGATACAGCGTACATAAAAAGGTGCCGTACTAACTTTAACAACCGATTGTTCATATTTTTAACGGTTACCGAAGGTTTTGTTTATGACCGTAAATATATTTTTATGGAACTATGTGCCTTATAGAAAGTTAATCCTTGTTTAGCTTTGGTTTATTTACAAAATAGTAACAATAGCAGTCCCCATCTGTTTATTGTGATAGGTAACACTGGGTCACAAATTTTATAGTTATTGCCTGTAGCTGCAGAATTTATCAATTTTACCTCTTGCTGGGGAATTTCTCAATCAGACATTATTATGGGTTTCCTGACAAAAGAAAGAAGTGTTTAGAAGCCTAATCATTATAATATGCGACTGCCGGTATCGGTAATGCCAAAAGAGATTACCTCCGCTCACACCTAAAAGCCGTTACATCCGATAAAGGTTTGACCAGGCTACGTTTAATTAACAACTTAAGCGATCACTCTATCAAATGGCAATTTTTCTGGGAAACTATGCTTGTCAATTTAACAATTTCGATTATACATACAAGTATCTTCTTATCCAGGTCAAACTAAATGCGCGAAAATTGCAAATATATCTAGTTTTCATCCAGAATTATTTTATTAGGCAACACGGTGCATATCTAACAGGCAGAGTGACATGCGAAAGTGGGTCGGATATTAGGGGACATAAATGAGAGTAGCCAACTGGGTCGAACCCGCAGCTGCAATGGCCCGCCAGACTTATGGACTGTCGTCCGTCGTCCAAATGAATTATTGATACGAGAGACACGTATATGACGGGAAAAACTTTGTAATGTTGGCAAGACTGTGTACAGAGTAAATATCAGTTGCTTCGATGATGTTGTTCTTTGAATAAAGAACGCTAACAACGCAGCGATAATTAATTTAAATAACGTTCTATAAAAAATATCTTAATTATGATAAGTTTTGAGAAAAAAGGTTTTTGTGTATAGTTTTATGCTTTTAAATTTCTAAAGCGTTGCATATGTTGACACATTCTCGCATAGAATCAAGACCTCTGCCTATTATTAGGTAGTAATAATTACTTCATATTTTGTGATGCTGCAGCTGCAGCAGTAGCCAGCTACAACTATAATTTCATACAGTTTGTCAGTCATGGTTGTCCCCTGAACCCCACTCAAACATACTTCCAACACATAAACAATCTTTATACACACCCCATGAAACTTTGAGGGGGGAAAATACGAAAATACCTCAATGGCCTCGGAGATTAATGTATACTCGGATACACATAAAACTTCTTTTACATTACATCGCAATTTTATACGAGAATGTTGAGTATATGGTATTTTATTTTGCGGCAAAAAGGCTTTGCTTCTACGTCTGATGTGAATATTTTCGGTACAAGAAGCAGAAGTAATATACTAGTTTATGAAAAATTCACAGTTTATGCTATAGATATATAATATGTATATCTTATAGTACGCGTAATCTAATCGATATTATCTCTAAAAGTGTTGAAGTGATAGTAGTTGAATTTATCAATAATACCTAAGCACTTGCGTGCGTACAATTCTTATCTACCTAATGTAATTAAATGTTAGATACTGGTTTTGTCATTGGTCTAGTGGCAATCGTGACTAATAGGTATGCTAGAGAGCCTGGGTTTGATTCCCCAGTGTAGCTAAGCGTTGTTGAGATTTTCTATGATATTACCAGTAGCAGCTTGGAGTTTGGATTTGTGTCCGGTTGATGGCAATGGCTCGTCCCCTATTTTAAGGAACCTAAACATACTGATGAACTGTAGGCAGTACACCTCTGCCTAATCCTATGGGTAATACAGGCGTGATGGTGTATAACCATCAACCCATAACCTATCCCACAGCTGGGCACGAGTCTCCTCTCACAGAATGAGAGGGCTTAGGCCCACGACGCTGGCCTAATGCAGGTTGGCTGACTTCACACTCCATCGAGAAACGATGTATTCCTTCACCGTGTAAGCGAGTGATAATTAATTATTAATACACACATGATTTCAAAATGTCAGAGGTGCGTGCCCTGGGTTCCAACTCCAGACCTTCGACTTGGCAGTCAGCAAGTCTTAACAGCAGTGGTCATACCACTAGGCTATCACTGCTTCCATGATGTATAAAGTAATCAATAAATTTGAAGCTACTAAAAATGCAGTGTATATAATCGACGATTATCTTAAATCATTTGGAATTTATAAACACTCAATTTCTGAAACAGCAATAGCTAATGAGGTATCGAATATTTATCTCGTATAACATTCCCTAAATTCATAAATCACACGACACCCGTGTGTTCGTACGAGAAATAAATTATGTAGAGTAGTAGGTACTCTCTATCGGAAAATTATTTTCATTTCAAAGCAGTAAATGTGTATGAAAAATTGAGTTGTTTTCTTATCGCTTTCACTTTATTCTCAATGATTGTGACAAACGACAATGAAAACTGAAGATAAGATTCTTTGCACGTGCTATATGCATATACTTTTTGTTCTCATATGTTCTAGAATTTTTTGGCTCACCGCCAGAGTCCGTTTTTCATGAATCAACGGGATCGCCCGTTATACAAGGATATTTTAAGGTTTAACATCTATGATTAGTCGTGGAACTCATTCCAAAAAACCTATCATAGCGTCTTAACGTCGGAATTGATAAATTTGCCATGGTCTAACGTGTGACATTTGCCATGTTCTCCTCTAATTACCAAGCCAATGTAGATATCTGCTCTGCTGTCTGCCCAATTTAAGTCAAAAATCATAGCTATTATTGATAATCCGTAGATCTCACTTTTGTCTTTGATTACTTGTTCACGATTTTATATTTTTGTAATTTTATAATTCTGGATGTGAACTACAACAAAATAATACATTTTTAATGTTTTTTTTATTTATGTTCCAAATAATTGTACTATTAAATGTAATTACTAATATTCTATTTGATAATCTAAAAAGTTATTTATATTTTAAATAAATAATGTAAACGAGTGTTATAAAACTCGTCTCTCTTTGAATGATGTGCACGCCTGTAATTGACTTGTTTACACAGAATGGTCTTTTTAAACGTATTGTCTACTCATTCATTGTAAATAAGTTGTTGGTGTGCCTTATGAAATAAATAATATTTTTATGGCTCGTCGCCAACTAAATGGGATCTAAAATATTCCACGTACGGTTATTGTTACATATGTTTTAGACTTTAAGGTTCCATGTACTACTACTGCCTATAATCGAGCATCAATCCAAACTATTGTCTTTAATCGGGCACAAAAAGGCACAAAAAACAAAATCCAAACCTCGAGCAGCTTCTGAGATTTATTTATAGAAAATCCCAATAACATTTTGCTCATCCTGGTAATCGAAAAAATACTATACACGAGCTTGTATTCTAAGATAGATACAGAAATATATAACTTACCAAGTACACGTGCTGAATCATCATACAAGTATGTACACATATACACGTATTATCCACAAAGTCTACAAAGTCTCGAACTTATCGTCATCATCATCGTCAACCCATATACTGTCCCAATGCTGGGCACCGGTCTCGTGTCAGGATGAGAGGAATTAGGGAATAGACCACCACGCTGGCCTAATGCGAGTTGGCAGACTTCACATGCCATTCAAGAAAATCTCTCAGGTATGCAGGTTTCCTCGCGATGTTTTCCTTCACCGTTGAAGCGAGTAATAATTAATTATTAATACCTAAGCACATGATTTCGAAAACTCATAGGTGCGTGCCTTGGATTCGAACCCGAGACCTTTGACTTGCCAGTCCAATGGTGATAGTCTATGGTCCAATGCTCACTAGACTATCAATGCGTTTGAACTTATAATATCTCATAATAAAACCTGACAAGAATGGATTCATCGTCATATTAACGACTTTGTAAAGTACTTTTCCAGTTTAAAAGGTAATAAATAGGACGTGCAGTTACTCCGGCGCGGTATTATCAGTCATCATGTTACCTTATCAGGCGACTGCGTAATTGCTTGTTGAACTGATAATGTAAAGGAAAATTAAATAAGTTTCGAAACTAGCTAACTGATATCGTATACAAAAGCGGTGAACGATATGAAATGATTTGATTTACTGTAACTTATACCTTTGGTTAATCAGAAACTATTTCTGATTTCACCACAGTATTTCTTTTTTATCTTCGTATTAGCACTATAATGACTTGCACTATAATAACTATCCATGAAATGTATGTGTCCAAATTGAATTGTAAAAAATGACAATAATTCAAAAAGATAGGGCTGATCACACTATATTTTCAAATCCTGAAATTGATGGTACTATTGCAATTTAACAATCGGAAAACTCTCTAAAATATGTTGAATTTCATTCGTGACACATCACTATAAATTAATTATAATCGACAATACTGGAATGCGTATCCAACTATACTGACTTAAAAACCCCTACGATTGTAACTTACTTACCTAATAAAATTAAGTCTGACACTTATACGCGAATATTTGACATTTAACTAAACTAAACATATTAATAATATCAATATGACACGATACAAACTAAAAAAAACTAATTTTATTTCAACATCTAATAAGTTTAATTAAAATATTCATACAAAATAATATTTCATGACACAATATCGGTTTAAATAACGGTTCTTATGATTTTATTTATAAGAAGTCACCGCTTGTTATCTAAAGTCAAACAGCAAGGTCTAAGCAGTGCTGCGCCTGCGATGATGCATTTGTTTGACCTTACTGATAACACACGTGTGGTGTAAACATAGACTCTTATTTAGAACAAAGATTAGGCAACGACTGCGTAATATGTTCAATCAATGGGCTGTTCTATACAGAGTGGTGATGTTCACCGCAATGGCCAAATATTAGGTAGTTATATTTTTATATCGTTATTAATTAAAAATGATCTAAGAAAAAATGGGCTACCTACTTAGACTTACTTAGAACTTAAAAAGCTATTTTAATGCAAATGTTTTTGGGGTGTATTACAAACGTCACTGCAAGTCTGTTTAAAAAAAAATGGAAACAATTGTGTCTATTCATCATCATCAACCCATATACTGTCCCACTGCTGGGCACGGGTCTCCTCTGATAGATTGAGAGAGGTTAGGCTACAGTCCTAAATCCCAAAAATATACTCGATTAGAGTGGTTGAGCCATAAGATCGCTAAATAATTATTTGTATGCACGTTAAATAAATAGTAATAGGATATTACTAAATAAGTTCATAAGTACTTTTAAATAGGGTTAAAATTTTTGATACGATAAAAAGTACTGCATTTACATTATCAGACCTGGTAGACCAGTCAACAAATTGCAAAATTCTACGAAGAATTCAATCGAATTCTCCATCTTCCGAAACAGTTATGCTGAATATTCATGATCTTACCGATATTCTTGTCCGACCGTCTGTGATCTGACAACGGGTTGGCAGTTGGCAGGTTAGATCGTCATGGTACACCGCACCGCCTAATCAAACCCTGTAATTACCGTACAATCGAACGAACCTTGACTTTAAATCAGTGTTTATTTTAAGGCTTTTCGTCAGGTGAAGGTTGAATGATGTTTCGCGAAATGTTATTATATTATTTAACTAATATTGGCACGTCGTGTTTTTCTATGACTATAAGAAATATGACTGAACGTTTCCGTGAATTCAATAAGGAAAAGTATATAAATTCAAAACATATATTGTTACTCATAACATAAGTGTCATAAGACTCCGTATTGACCAATATGTACTAACCAACAATTTATGATGGTATGTACTTACAGACAAGATTGTCAATCGATATTTTCTGATATCGTTATAAGTTACTAAGTGTACTCGACCACAGACTAGATAATATTAGTGTTATTAGAATCGAAATGCAAGCGCGAAGAAATGCAGTGTCGGTGCAATTTCTCGAGCCATTGACCGCAAATCGCCTACCTAAGATAGCCCCGGGTCATTTGCAAACAAGATTACCTATACTGTGACTGGTAATAGGAAGCGGCGCTCTCGATTACAAACAAAATAAATGCAGTTTCATATTTTTTTTCCGGTTTAAAAAATATCCGCCAGTAAATAATTGCGTGTAAATACTAAAATTGGAACTAAATATGCTTCTTCCGATCGTGTATGTTATTAAATCATCAAATCAATCAATCAAATAAGTTTTAAATATACTGCGGATTTACAAACATAATACTGTGCAAAATGTACTTTAGAACGCGAACGCTATGAACATTACTGGGATTTGGTTCAGTAGCTTTCTGCCATATGCAACCGTTAAGTGGGTGAAGTCTTGAGTGGTATTTCTACCAACCAAGTCATTTGCACACAGCTATAATTACCTGACACATCTTTGTTTCGTAATTATTAGAGTACCATTCGATAAACCGTCAACGTTGCTTAACTCGTTAACATTTCTTGCCAAGTGCAAACAAGGCCACACACCGACCTATACTATGTCTGTGAAACATATGAAAGTGTTGACTGGCAAACTGTATTGATGTAATTAACTACAATTTCATTAATGTACTTAGTAATTATCCAAATGCCTTTTTATACACAATTAAGCATAAATTTAATAACATAATGTGTGAACTTCTTGCATTTATTACAAGTAATTTTTTGTGCTAAACAATTTGTCTCAAGCTATCAACCTCCTTTTTGAAGTCACAAACTGTGCTAACGCTGTTCAATGAAACCTAATGGCAGCGTTAACCTTATTTTTGCAGTTAGTCCATGTAAGACGAGCCGGAATCACGAGCAAATCCGCCTAACATTCAATACATGGCAACACCATATATCGAATTCGATTACAACTTGTCATCCTATACGTCTGGGTGACCTCCCTGACAGTTGTAACGTATCTCATATCTAACGCTGGTCATATAAATCACAGCGCGCGCCGCAATCACTTGACAGGAGATGGATGACACACCATGCCGACTAGAACGAGTTTCACTATCTTGTTAGTAGAGAAGACCAACAAACAAGTTGTCCATGAGATAAAATCGAAGTGGACAGCGCAGCGGCCGCAGTCATTGTGTCGCCGTATGACCTAGTGGACCAAATGTGCCAACTGCACTTGACTGAACACACGTTATTAGGTTAAAGAAATATTGTTATTAATAGAGGTCGTTACCTAATATTGTGTACCTATGACAATGGCAGAGTTAGCAAAAAAAACAGGTTGTGATAAAATGTGACTGTTGTAGCCAGACATACGACTTATCGACACAATCGAATGTGTGCACAGTGCACCTAATTTTCTGGCCCGTCGATACGTTAAATACGGTCGTAACTCGTAGAGCGTTTAAAATGTGCAAACATTAATCGGGGCTGGGCGACACAGAGTCACGTAAAAGCGGCTTTTTAATCCGGCTCTTCAAACATTCAAGCCGTCCCGGAGCGCATGGAAAGCAAATTGGAAACGAAGTTGACGTAGGTACCTACCTACAGTGCGGTTTCGTTCGGCCTCAATGCCGCAGACCGACTGGTCGACGCTGTCGGCACCACTAACGGTGACACTGCCGTAAACTTATTGTATACAATCTATTATAGTTACATACCGAGACGTAAATATAGATGCGGTCAAAGTATTCATAATCGAGTTTCATTCAGTATATTAATGGTTCATGGCCAAAACATGTACCTATAACACAGAAAGAATATAACATATTTGACCTTGACAAAATAGCCAGACTTGTACTGTTCCATGGAATGTACACCCACAATTCGTTTGTAGGTATATTTAAGTTAACAAATAATAATAATAATAAAGTCAAACGTATTGCTAAGTTTACCACAAATGTAAATTAAACTTAGCCCAAAGAATTAAACCTACATCAACAACCACCTAAAATCAAAACCTTAACTTTATAGTTTATATAGGTACTAGCTGTCCCTGCAAAAGTTGTTTTGCCATATACATATAGGGATGAAAGTAAAAATACTAATATCACTATTCAAAAATAAGGGTTGGTGGTAAAGGGTGAAAATTTTGTGTTGTATGTATTTTTAATCCCACATCTTAAATGTATAATAAATGTTTGGGGTGGACCACCTTATCACTTAGGGGTATGAAAAATAGATTACGACCGATTCTCAGACCTACCGAATATACCTACATATATAATTTCATAAAAATCGTTCAAGCCGTTTCCGATGAGTATGGCAACTAACACTGTGACACGAGAATTTTATATATAAAGAAGATATAAAACAGTTTTTTCCGAAACATTATCTGGATTCTGGTCACCAAATGACGCATAACATTCATATTATAATTATATACATATATATGAATTTCTTTTCACCTTTGTTCTTGATAAACTGGATAAATTCAGCTTTCACTGAACGTTAGCGAGAATGTGAGTTCTGTAATTTCCTTCAGCAATTTTATAGTGGCCACAAATGAGCGGCTGTCGTTGAAACGGAGTGGTCGATCTTGATTAATGTAGTTAGTTAGTGACTTTAGACCCTCCCCTTTCGACGGACTTTCTTCACGGTAAATAGTGTTAAATTGAACGAATAAAACTACGGCGGACTCCAATCAGTTTGGATACTAGTCATTTAGTTTCAGTGACTTTGCCTACAAACTAAAGGCTTCGTCCTTTGAAATATATTTTAATTAAACAACTTTTCCAATGAAATCCTCTTTTTAATATAATGTCATTATATGAAATTAATTATAGTTATCTATAGTTAGTTTTGATCTTTGATGTGTATTTGCGAGCATTGTCAAAAAATCTTTTTTTTTTAAATTAAGAATGGAAGTTCGTTTCTTCGTGCCATCCTCGATGCTCTACTTTAGCTAATGGGCAAGAGTAGACCACAGAGTGTCAATTATCGTGTTTATATGTATATCCGTGATTTCGTCACAGCACTTTTTTGTTACAATCGTCTCATTTCTACGCGTTGATGAGTAAGTCCAGTACATTCGTTTTTTACTCGACAATATTTCACGAACATACAATTTGCTTCTCACAGTACTGTAACAAAAAGTGATTATACGTCAGTCACGAAATGTAACATTGTGGCAGAAATCACCTTGTGCGCTATCACGAACCGGGGTCATTGGACAATAATGCGGGTACTACACACTCGAGGTGTCATTAACTAAATGAGAGACTAAGTTGCTATCGTGCGTGTGGAGCAGGCTTTTAGTTTACACAATACCTACACACTTTGTTGGAACTATGTCAGTAACTCAGTTGATAAAAGTTTCGTCAATCAGAATTATCGAAACGGTTACATGCTTTCTTTGTTGTATCGTGACCAACCTACGAAACGATACTGTTGAAATGAGTCCAACTCGGTTGTAGGAAGTTCGTAATAAAAGTGAAAAAATAACAAATGCTGCACGTACATCCGTGAAAACGTGGATAAAAATACCGTTTAATAATTACTCTGTGCTATTAATATTGACGTAGGTTTCTTGTTCCGTTCTGATACTGATTATTGTCCAAAAAAAGCCTAGTGGGTACATTCGCTATAAACTAATTAATAAGAAACGTATAGTTTAGGCTACAGCAGTTCAATGCTCATCTATAAAATTACTATTACCACTCAAGGACTCATCTGCCTAAACGGCCATTCACAGTATATCAACTGACACGTTATGTTTATGTTAACAGTACTGAATTTATTTTTCCTCATAGAAAAATAAATACATTTAATTTGTTTAGCTAAAAGGATATTGTTACAATACAAACAAAAAAGCAAACATGTTACTCTCACGAGGTATTAAACCGGCACCATTTAAACGTAACGCTCCCAGAGCACTGAACAAGGGTTGTTTGATTACAGGATCAAAGCCGTACTGTGCACCCTAGCGGCCGTGTCTTGACCTATATCACCGACCTTTGACCTACGAAATAAACTGAATAACGGCTTACTCAATGAGAATCGCTTCAGATGTCGATATGCCACGAACTGAAGATGAAAGTAGGATCGCTAAGTGCTTTTTACGTTCTCTCTCGATTCGCACTCAATCTAATGCATGCACTGGTGCATGTTATCGTTTCGAATTGAATGGTCGATGACAGTAGACTGACCATCATAGAAATTATATGTTCAGGTGCAGAATGGGACCTGTCATGGTCGTGGCAAATTTCACGGATCCCATGGCCATGACTATAGGGTAAGTACGGTTTTTAGACATACTCTGCCTCCCCAGGTGGCGGATAATCCATTAGGATTTTCCGTACTTTAGAAAAAAAAGGTGCTGATATGCCCGAGCTGATGTGCCTTATATTAAGCAGTGGACGATATGCTGATGATTGAGCAGGCTCACGTTTAGATAAACTAAGTCATTAATTACGGTGCTATTATGGACCAGAATCTTTATACGGTATATATTTCACGTTCATAAGACCGCAATGTGAAATCACTAAAAGTAGAAAACTATAGCTTGAGTCAAACCGTGTTAATGCTTCATTTACGTGCATAAACGAGCGGCATGCGGCGTATTACTGTGGTGAGATAGCTCATCTCATAAGTGGCAATAGCGTGACAATGCAAATTATATAGACTCCACATATTTCCATCAAAGAATGACGCAGTATTATTGTAGAATAGAATTCTCTGACTACTTTTAGTCGCATTATGGACTGTTAATGAGAAGAATTAGGGGCTGTTTATTGCGTATTAGCTGTTTATTAATAGCGTAATGGTTGCTGTAAAGAATTAAACGACTCAAATGACGCAGTGACTGAGCGAAGGGTGGCAGTGCTACGGGTCGTGGATCCAATTCCCGATTGGAACATATATTTGAAGGCTTAAAAGTGACTGCTCCGGGTTTTTGTTTAAGGGATAATTTGCGTTAAATACGCTAATGATTTTTCGTTCAATCACTATGTGCCAAATTATATCCCATCAATATGACGCGACAGGAATTAATATCGTTCTTATATCGAACGAACAGAATCATTTTCAAGATTAAGCTATACGTCTGAAGTTCGCGCATCCGTACTAGCGACAAATGAAACACGTAACAAGCCATAAGCTACTTACATACACACAACGACACAATTCCAGCTATAGTGCTCTTTAGACCTCCCGTATTCCATCGCAACAGCGGTGATTTTTGTACGGCAACTGTTTAAACGTGTTTCCGTATGTACCAAACCAGAATAGCAACAACAAGGTGTTCAATACCGAGACTCTCCCACGCTTGTTACGCCAATAAACTCATACAGATTACCATACAATTCATACGTACGCCTTCGGTAAATGAAGCAAAGCGATTGCTTCCCGTCCTCGAGGCTGCCTGTACATTGCATATTATATAATTAGTACGACATTGTTCCCGGTATAGACAGACAATTTAAACTCTTGTCTCCGGAATATTAATGGAAGTACCTACATCATCATACATCACGAACGACGAATGTAAAACTAGAATCAAATAAGGTTTCATCATGTAAAAAAGTATCTAAGTATTATATCCATTGTCTAGTACCCATAGTACAAGCTCTGCTTAGTTTGGGACTAGATGGTGCTGTGTAAAAATGTCCCAAAAATATTTAATTATTATGTTTTTCTGATGCACTTTACTTCATTTTTCAGTAAATACGGATAGTTCATTATTTGGAGAATCTGAAGAATAAGATCATCAATATCCAAATAGTAATAATAATAAGTTTTCTATTTGGACATTGATTAGTGATTACCTTATCCTACTTATCCATAAAAGCTGTAAATAGCCCATAGACGTGATGTGATATGTTAGCAAACTCACATTAAAAACATAACTGTCAGATAGGGCTATCAAATTTTCTGGAACATACACAAATTTAATTAACGATCGCAACAATCGCACAGAGTAGGAACAATACAGAGAGTCCATAATAAACAAATATGTTAAATATAACGTTGGATAGAGCACACACGTGCTAGGTGAACGATAGTCGTTCAAGGTTGGTTTTTGCGTGCGTTCTCTACGGTCGTGGCGAGCCAGGTGGGCAGGGAAATGTAATGGAATCTGTTAACTACTCTATGTACTCGTGCCAACCGTTTTGTCGCAAATGATTTTTTAAAGATGTCACGATTGTTCAAAATAATAAATAATAAGCAACACGTCATGAGGTTGGAAATGCGTTTGTTTATGTTTTTAATGTTTTCAATTTAAGTACTTTGCTGTTTGCCTCTAATTCGAAATAAAATCCCTGACAAATTGTGTTATATACCGCCCTTTCTAGAAACTTATTAAGATAGAGTATTAAAGTACAATTCATTATATGTTATGAAACTGTTTCATGTACAAAGGCCAGCACATCAAGCTACCACTATCTGTCAAATTTCTTTGATTGATTTTCAACTTTAATACAATAAGGTTCATATTCAGTTGGGAAAATTTTATCAGTTTTGGATAGCCTGACCTGCTGGTGACTGAACATATTTATTATTGGATTATTAACGTTCATTTTATTAATGATCCGTGCCCACTAAGAGGACCCGGTTACATCATATATTACGTTTCTATATATGTTAAAACTAGTCGGCGGTGGCGAAAATGGAGATCATGAACCTACACAGGATTTAGTCGTAGGTACCTACCTACATGCGTTGGCATAGCAAGTAAATGATAATAATAATATAATCTCGTATAATATAAACACGTAAACTTCGAGTTTCGATTAAAAGGAAACTTTATAATTATACCAGCGTTGTATAATAAGGGAAAACGATATTAACGTTCTGCTGCTAACAACTTCGTAAATAAGATAACAATGTTCATTAAGTACTGATACATATCTGCGAAATCTAAGAAAAAATCTCACGAGCAAAGAATATTATCGCTCATGCAACATTTACTTAACAAAGGCCGCTTAGGTGATAGAGACGATGACAAGACAGCCTTTATTCACCATCTAATCGTTTCTTAAACTTCACAATCCATGTTGACTCGTGACAAAATTTCTCTCAATATTTGTAATGTCGCTTGTGTTGATCGACTTTTTAGCGTATCCCTGACGAAAAGTGGTACGACATTTTTACTTAGATACAATACCAATTTCATCTCATTTTCAGTGTGGGTAACGTAACGAGCGCTTTCGTATTACAACATAAATTGTCGTAACCAAATATGGCCGCGGCGCGTTTGTTTTAAATGTCGCCATTAATTTCGGTGCGTGCTACCTACTTACACGGAGCAAGGAGTATGCGCGACCATAAACAATCTCAGGTTTGACCCGTACAGACAAAGACCGAAAACAATTACTGAAGATCAAACATGTACATAATAAGAGCCACCTTTCATGCCTATATAAAAACATTCTTCAGCTATTGTAAGCTTAAGTAACTACCTAAATCCACCCGGCCAAGGTCTTCATTTCCTTAATAGATTTGAAGTAGGAACAAAATGCAATTTTAGTTAATAGCGGAAATCACACGAAGTTCGCTTTCCGGTAATTCTGATGGTTGCAACTGCTATAATGTATATACTGGCACTATGTAGGTATACAGTTTCTAATACATATGTCGATAGTATCAATGTCTTGTAGGTATCGTATTCCAATGTAACCGAACCCTACATCAAGTATCGATAACGATATCCATGACACCAATAAGTAACTACATGTGGATATAATCAGAACATATTAAAACTAATTGATAATCAATACTTTGCGAATAGAAACCATACATATAGAGTATCACGCCTGTCTACATATAATCGGAGTGGCAGAGACTTCTAGGAGCTTGAAATCTACGTTCATTATCTTTCTCATGCATAATCGTCGGATTAGGGTGCTTCTAACCTCCTTTTTTGTAAACGGCACCAATTTGATTGCAGTACGTCCGCCGAGATTGCTTCCGCCTTAATTAAATAACTTGAATATGTTACGGAAAAAAAAACTTAATTTGCGATCAGGGGTTTATACTAAGGGTTTATATTTGAGCACTGCCAAAATAGTGCCTATTTTCTTTAAAATGTACCATGTTATTGTTAGTTAATGTTGGTACACTCAGTATTATAGATCTTACAATACATTGCACATGACTTTAAAACACACATTATGTATCTAACCTACATAATATAAAATAAAAACTATACTGCGGATTACCAAAATAAAAAGAAATCTGTTGTTACTCTTAGATTTCTATAACTTGGAAATATTACAATCATAGCATTTATATGTATATGGTAGAAATCTACAACAAAAATCTAGTATTTTTCATTCAATAACCATAGTTACGTAAACATCATCTGTAGCCGCCCCCCGGCGAGGTTCTGATGGCCGGGCCGGAATTCACGTCTTTCATTAAAGTGCCCACTGGTGAAAGAAACGGAAATTGCCATCCACTACTCACAAGCCGCACATTTTTTCCCTTCGCGACGTGAAAAACTGTCCAATAATATAAAAACAAGTGCTATAGGTACCTACATGTCATGATTTATCCGTCATTGAGTTACTTTTCTACGTCATAATATAACAAGACACCATTACGTTCACGCCTGCACTTCACGAAATGTTTGGCACAGGTATACCCCTCATTTCAATTGTTGCCATATACCGGAAAAGGGTCTATATTGTAGGCTACTTCTGAGATTTTTCTAACAGGAAAACTCAACAAGTCTTTACCCAACTCCACCAACAACGGACAGGATCCGCAATTGTCAAACTAGACTGAAGAACACTGACCTCTTGTATTATAGGGGTCAGTGCCAAAGAAGCATATCTTGACCAATTGTACCAAATTAAAAAAATCAACCAATGTTAAAAGTTAATCAGTACTTTTTGCAGTTGTGCTAAGAGTTATAAAATATAAGCAGACTTATTTTCTACCTATTCCAAGAAAAACAATAAAATAGACTAGACAATATAGTATCAAAACCCAATATTGGAATATTACCGATTGATGAAAAATGATAAAAATATACACAGCGATAACGCATTGATTATGTGAAAAGTTGAATATTATATAAATCTACTTTGCTTTCTCTCTTGGATCTGTGAATCCAAGATCTGACACTTAGTATCGACTCTTGTAACCATTAGACCAATGAGACAAGTAACTAAATAAGTACCTATATACCTACATAGACAATTTTTTTTTTCATATCTTTATGATATAAATTTTTACTTGACTGCAGCTGCGGATCCCAAAAGGCCGCAGTGGTTTTTCTGAAATTCTGATATCTAAGTTAAATATAGAAAATAAATTACAATTACACATACATTACGTTGGTATAAGGTTATTGGCTTATGAAGGGCACCCGTCCCGCATAGTGAATGATTTCCATTACATCCTTCCGCACTTGAGCTCTGTTGGGCGGGCCCCGTCTTTCATTATTAGCTACACGGAAATTACCATCCGCCGACGTTGCACTGGTTGCCTTCATAATGAAACTATTCTGACATAACTATGAATATCTGTCTAAATAAATACACATTGAAAACCCAAATCCGTTAAAAAATATTTTAAAAAGTGGACTTATTATCTTTTACCTCTCTGCTGATATTTCCAGTCTTCGAGACTTAAACTTTTTTGATTTCTATATTTTTTAAATATAGCAATGGAACAGCCCAGTGCTGTAATAAATATTTGTGTGGATAGTTGTTCCGTATCTGGGTATTTTTGCATGTGTTTGTTTTTGTATTCGCGCCCACACACAATACAGGAGAAAATCTTATCCTTCCAGCCGAAATTTTATAAAGGCGTATTGTGATTTCCGTAAACAAAGCCATATAAAAAACGTTCAACTTCGATCACCTTGCAGATTGTTGCGATATTTTACAAAGAATCCGTATAATTAGATTAATTGCCTACAAAGGAAATACTAAATTTATTTTAGTTAACACCAAACGTAAAAAACGTACGTTCCTATATATAAGTGTTACAAAATCATATTGATGGTTATTTTTTGTTACAGGTACTAAGAGTGTTGAAAACTGAAGACTAATATTGGCTTAAGAAGACGTCAAATACATTTATTTCCCACAAAAGTAAGTAAACAGTATATTTTTCTATAGAATTTTCAAGCTTGGTACATACTTATTATGAACACAATTTTATTTGATCACCTGCTTATAATATGTGATAAACAATGACCATGTAATTCAACAATACATCGGAAGGCCAATTCTGGTAATTAAAAATATAGGTACATACCATGTAGTTCCGATACAATCTATATCGTAGTACCTAAACATTAAATTTATAGAAATATCTTGAAAGTATTCGTAGAAATTGGCGAAATGTGTATTGTTCATTAGTACACCTCTGCCTAACCCTTCGGGGAATGCAGGTGTGATGGTATGTTAAATATTAATTTCGATATGTTTGTTTGCCGGTATATTTAGGTCGCTTGTAACAGGGAACGAGTCTGCTTAGGGCACAAATCGAAACTCCGAGCTAGAACTGTGAATCTCATAGTAAAATCCAATAACACTGCTCTACCTTTTTTTGTGGTCTCTTAATAGACCACCCCAGATCCCCCCCCCCCCCCTGCACCGCTTATTGAGGCACATCCCTGGGGAACACTACCCAGGACTTCTAGCTAACTAGTCAAAAGTTGATATTTTAGTGATATGAAAAATAATTACCAGAATTGACCTTCAATACAAACGTATCATCTCTTTAGAAGATAGATTAATATATACTAATGTATAGTATACAGTGTTGTATAATAATATACAGTTCCACGGAACGTACCTATTGTTTTAATAAGCAATAAATTTCTATACTGAAAAAAACAACTTCTCAACTTTTTTGTTTAACCTCAATCAACACTCATAACAACTTTGCAGACTTTTCTATTAGTCTGTTCCCCATAAAAAGTCTGAGATTCAGAACAAAATACTTACCAACTGGTACTTACCAACATCTCCAAAATTACTAGATATTTAGCAAACTTAGGTCATTTTGGAAAAACTTAGAGAAGTCAGAAGACTGGTATATTCAAGTTCTAATAAATATTGCCAATATAATACGAGTACTATTGTATTGTATCTTAACTCGTCAACTAAAAAATTACAGACATAATTCAAAATATATGGTGCTCGTTACGCGATAGGCATTAATTATTACAGTATGCCTTGTTCACTTTTGACGTTATTTGTTAATCTAAACTAGATTTTGCTATGAAGGTTTATTGTTCATGCCCAACATTGACCTTTTGGTATAACTTCCGAAAATTCAACCCCAATCCAATAATCCAATACCAATTCATGTCATAGAATACGTACAAAATTTTAAAATTGGTACTTCTCACCGAAATACATTTGGCGGGGTGACACACAAAAGACCCATTTAATTACTGCAGTAAATCAATTAAATAAATAAATGATATTAAAGTTATTTAGAAAAGG
Organism: Acronicta alni; assembly: GCA_964056405.1. NCBI lineage: Eukaryota > Metazoa > Arthropoda > Insecta > Lepidoptera > Noctuidae > Acronicta > Acronicta alni. The sequence continues at coordinate 8,438,718 of OZ043925.1, read as the reverse complement.
AAAAATTGGACCGCGGGCAGGATTCGAACCTGCGTCTTCTGGTTAGGTACACCAGACGCTATGACCACTAAGCCACCGCGATACCTACCCGTCATGTCGAATTTTTCCTTCACATACTGAATTTACGTCTTTATGGTGACGTCAGTTTTCTAAATAACTTTAAAATCTTAGCATGGAAAATGCCAAAAATATAGAAAAAGATAAATAAATGATATTTACTCCTGTAAGTAAATCTTTTAAAGACACTTTTACAAGTCAATGCTTTACATGTATTTTTACAAAATAAAACTTCATACATTTATTGTTACACTACAGAATCCGTTACACACAGTAGACAGTGCATCCATTCCTCTAATACTGTTATACGTGGTTTTAATATGTAGCCAGATCAGATTGATTAAAAGATTCCTTTCACCTGTCAGATAGATATGTACGTGTTCTGTATCGCAAGCTAGTTTAATTGCAAGATAAATTGATGATACATACAAATTATAATGACTAAAACTAATTGATTGTAGGTTATCCCTCTTCAAGGGACATATCACACTAACTTTAAACTAAGAACCTCTTGGTAATGATGATACTTCTCGCTTATCATTTTTTATTTCATAAAACACTGCAAACACAAATGAATGAGCCATTTTGACGC